>OW285217.1:10401875-12822500 GCA_935421205.1 Xylocampa areola | reverse complement strand
CATCGCGTCCCCATCCTATTGAGCCGGGATAACTACCCGACCCAGAGTTTCCTCCTGCTGCTCCTGCTGCTGCTGCTGCTGCTGCTGCTGCATTTGCGTTATCTCGCCCATATGTAGACCTTCCAGCACCTGATCTGCCCCTTCCAGATGCGCTTCCTTCTGCTCCTGACCCAGCTGCACCAGATGAAGCTGCTGCTGCTGCTGCTGATGCCGTTGCTGTCGAAGCATCGTCTCCTTGAACAATTGGACCACCATATCTCCAATCATATTCCGATCCCGAAGAGGAACTCGACGAAGTAGTGGATGATGAACTAGATAAAGTAGACTCATTAGGAAGATAACGTCCTGTTATCCCTCCAGATGACGCAGATCCTGCTCCAGCAGCACTAGATGAACCTGAAGATGCTGAAGAGCCCTGACCTCCTCCATATTGACCGTATTGTCCTAGTAGGTAATTTTGGTAGGCGCCTACACCAGAACCGGCTGCTGCGGTGGCTGCAGCCGCGGCTGCCGCTGCTGCTCCTGCAGCATCACCATTAAGATCATCGCGTCCCCATCCTATTGAGCCGGGATAACTACCCGACCCAGAGTTTCCTCCTGCTGCTCCTGCTGCTGCTGCCGCTGCTGCCGAAGCACCGTCTGGACCAACTCCGTATTGGTAAGATTGTAGTCCACCTTTACCCGAACCGGCTGCCGCTGCGGCTGCTGCTGATGCTCCCGCTGCATTACCATTAAGATTGTCGCCTCCCCATACTGTTGAACCGACACCTGAGTTTCCTCCTGCTCCCGCTGCTCCTGCTGCTGCTGCTGCTGCTGCTGCTGCTGCTGCATTTGCGTTATCTCGCCCATATGTAGACCCTCCAGCACCCGATCTGCCCCTTCCAGATGCGCTTCCTCCTGCTCCTGACCCAGCTGCACCAGATGAAGCTGCTGCTGCTGCTGCTGATGCCGTTGCTGTCGAAGCATCGTCTCCTTGAACAATTGGACCACTATATCTCCAATCATATTCCGATCCCGAAGAGGAACTCGACGAAGTAGTGGATGATGAACTAGATAAAGTAGACTCATTAGGAAGATAACGTCCTGTTATCCCTCCAGATGACGCAGATCCTGCTCCAGCACCACTAGATGAACCTGAAGATGCTGAAGAGCCCTGACCTCCTCCGTATTGACCGTATTGTCCTAGTAGGTAATTTTGGTAGGCGCCTACACCAGAACCGGCTGGTGCGGTGGCTGCAGCCGCGGCTGCCGCTGCTGCTCCTGCAGCATCACCATTAAGATCATCGCGTCCCCATCCTATTGAGCCGGGATAACTACCCGACCCAGAGTTTCCTCCTGCTGCTCCTGCTGCTGCTGCTGCTGCTGCTGCTGCATTTGCGTTATCTCGCCCATATGTAGACCTTCCAGCACCTGATCTGCCCCTTCCAGATGCGCTTCCTCCTGCTCCTGACCCAGCTGCACCAGATGAAGCTGCTGCTGCTGCTGCTGATGCCGTTGCTGTCGAAGCATCGTCTCCTTGAACAATTGGACCACCATATCTCCAATCATATTCCGATCCCGAAGAGGAACTCGACGAAGTAGTGGATAATGAACTAGATAAAGTAGACTCATTAGGAAGATAACGTCCTGTTATCCCTCCAGATGACGCAGATCCTGCTCCAGCAGCACTAGATGAACCTGAAGATGCTGAAGAGCCCTGACCTCCTCCATATTGACCGTATTGTCCTAGTAGGTAATTTTGGTAGGCGCCTACACCAGAACCGGCTGCTGCGGTGGCTGCAGCCGCGGCTGCCGCTGCTGCTCCTGCAGCATCACCATTAAGATCATCGCGTCCCCATCCTATTGAGCCGGGATAACTACCCGACCCAGAGTTTCCTCCTGCTGCTCCTGCTGCTGCTGCCGCTGCTGCCGAAGCACCGTCTGGACCAACTCCGTATTGGTAAGATTGTAGTCCACCTTTACCCGAACCGGCTGCCGCTGCGGCTGCTGCTGATGCTCCCGCTGCATTACCATTAAGATTGTCGCCTCCCCATACTGTTGAACCGACACCTGAGTTTCCTCCTGCTCCCGCTGCTCCTGCTGCTGCTGCTGCTGCTGCTGCTGCTGCTGCATTTGCGTTATCTCGCCCATATGTAGACCCTCCAGCACCCGATCTGCCCCTTCCAGATGCGCTTCCTCCTGCTCCTGACCCAGCTGCACCAGATGAAGCTGCTGCTGCTGCTGCTGATGCCGTTGCTGTCGAAGCATCGTCTCCTTGAACAATTGGACCACCATATCTCCAATCATATTCCGATCCCGAAGAGGAACTCGACGAAGTAGTGGATGATGAACTAGATAAAGTAGACTCATTAGGAAGATAACGTCCTGTTATCCCTCCAGATGACGCAGATCCTGCTCCAGCACCACTAGATGAACCTGAAGATGCTGAAGAGCCCTGACCTCCTCCATATTGACCGTATTGTCCTAGTAGGTAATTTTGGTAGGCGCCTACACCAGAACCGGCTGCTGCGGTGGCTGCAGCTGCGGCTGCCGCTGCTGCTCCTGCAGCATCACCATTAAGATCATCGCGTCCCCATCCTATTGAGCCGGGATAACTACCCGACCCAGAGTTTCCTCCTGCTGCTCCTGCTGCTGCTGCCGCTGCTGCCGAAGCACCGTCTGGACCAACTCCGTATTGGTAAGATTGTGGTCCACCTATACCCGAACCGGCTACCGCTGCGGCTGCTGCTGCTGCTGCCGCTGCGGCTCCTGCTGCATTACCATTAAGATTGTCGCCTCCCCATACTGTTGAGCCGACACCTGAGTTCCCTCCTGCTCCCGCTGTTCCTGCTGCTGCTGCTGCTGCTGCTGTATTTGCGTTATCTCGCCCATATGTAGACCTTCCAGCACCCGATCTGCCCCTTCCAGATGCGCTTCCTCCTGCTCCTGACCCAGCTGCACCAGATGAAGCTGCTGCTGCCGATGCTGCAGAAGCATTGTTGTCTTCAATCTCAATTATGTATATATTTTCTGTTGAACCGTATGAGCCGCTGGATAAAGCTTCGGATGTAGTTTGGGCTGTTGTTATAGTGGAAGCACCCTGCCCTTGTCTGTTCTGACTTAATGAGCTTCTGCCGGGGTATCTACCCACACCAGTGTTTCCTCCTGCTCCCGCTGCTCCCGCTGCTCCTGCTGCTGCTGCTGCTGCTCCTGCATTTGCGTTATCTAGCCCATATCTGGACCCTCCAGGACCCGATCCACCCCTTCCAGATGCGCTTCCTCCTGCTCCTGACCCCGATGAAGCTGCTGCTGCTGCTGCTGCTGCCGACGCATCGTCTCCTCTAACAAAGGGACCACCATATCCCAGATCAGATCCTGATCCCAAAGAGGAACCAGATGAAGAGATGGCTGATGAACTAGATGAAGTAGATCCATAAAGAAGATTACTTCCTGTTAAACCTACTGCTCCTGACCCAGCTCCACTAGAAGAAGTTGCTACTGTTGATGTTTTGCCTCCTGCATCATATAATCCATAGACTTCCGTTCCATATCCTGATCTTGATGGCCCTTGGCTGCTGGATGAAGATGATGAAGATGCAGCTGCTGATGATGAAGATGTAGATGATGATGTTTTATCTTCATCAGATGTTATAATTACATCATCTTCAATAATTGTTTCATGGCCAGATTCATCAGTTTCAATGACAAATGTTTTTACAATTTTTGAAGCATGATGCTTCTTTAGTCCAGTTGATGGAGTATTCACATCAATTACCTTATGGGTTTTATGGATTGTTTCCACACTTCCATCACTAGCCACTATCTTTTGCTCCGTTTCGTTCACGCTTCTTAAATGACCATTGTCTAATTCATTTTGGTTCAACCCATAATTTGTACTGGCGGCATACTGTGAATGAAAAATAACAAATTATTATAAATAAAAAAACACCCGACTGCACTGAAAAAGGGAAACAAGATGATAAATGAAAACAAATGAAATCCTTCAAGACTTTTTGGCTGCAGAGCGTGCCAAAGTAATAGACATACATACATAGATACCTACACTCGAAGAGATTAAATGATAAATTTATTCAATAAATATTATATATATATATATATATTGGATAAAAATTATAATAGAGAAACAAATAAAGAAAAATATTTTTAAATTAAATATTGGCTTAAATAATTCAAGATATGTCTTTGAAAAAGCATTGACGCATGCTTAGCGAACTCTAAAGTTACAATATTAAATGGAAAAAGAATACGGTCGCGAACAGGATTTTTCAAAGACATATCTTGAATTATTAAGGTAATTGCATTCTTTACGACATTGTATTAACTGCAAAGTTAGTCGTGTCGGTTCGGTCACTTGTAAGTACTGAATTGATTGCAATGACGTCGCCATAAGACGTGTTAAAATATGGAAGAAGAATTCGCGGTAGTGAGCAGAGGTCGAGATGGCTTAGTTGGTCAGAGCGCCTGGAGTATCTATCCGGGAGGCGCAGGTTCGAATCCTGTTCGCGACCGTATTCTTTTTCCATTTAATATTGTAACTTTATTGGCTTAAATATTTCATTTGAAGCAATTCTCACTTTAATTAAAAAAAATATAAATGAAAAATAACTTTATTTCTATTCGAAAAACACACCCTATTTTAAAAATTATAAATGGATCATTAATTGAAACCCTCCTTCTAAGGCAGTCGGTTAATACTTATTATATTTTATCAGAAAAGTATTTTCGCTATTATGTCTACTTATTAGTATGATTTATACTGAAATATTTACACCTTCAACAACATAGTTATAATATATTTGTGGAATTCTAATGTGGAGCCTCCAAATAATGTTCTCTAAAAGTTTCTTAGGAATGTTCTCGAGAATATATTAAAAAAACACCTAAGGTTTACCACTGTCTCACAATAAAGACGTTTTGATTGGATTTGATTTGAATGTTTTGTACAAAAATGTTCTTTAAATTTATATGAATATTTTGCATTTCCAGTACATAGTCAGGAATAGCTATGGGAGCTGCTAAAGGATTCATAAAAAATATTTAAAAAAAATTACACCCTTATACCATAATACCCCTCTAATATGTATCAATTATCATTGACAAGAATAAACTTTGCTATTCTCTTTTGTTTTATGCGGTTTAAACCAATACCATCAAAGTTTGATGAATACAAAGAAAGGATAAGACAAGCATTTTTTTTTATCTTAGGATTAGAAGAGTATTCTTACCTGCAAAGCGCAGCAAAGGATCACGAAGGTTGTTCCTCTCATTTTGATTGAGAGTTGGAACCGAACTGATGCCGAAACAACATTTTTAGACCTTTTTATACATAAAATCAAGCCTAGCATTGACGTATCGAATGTATCAAACAAAAGAATTAAAATAAATATTGACATAATTATGAAAAAAGAAACAACTTTACAATTAGAACAATGTGATAGTGAACACGCGATTGAAACAATATGTGATAATTAAAGCATGATTGAGACATTGTAATTGTTTAGATATTATTGTATAGGTAACTAACTACCATCTGTTTTCTTAAGCTGCTTTTATTAAAACCACTAGGCTTACTCTTGAAAATAAGACCGCTCGATTGACATTGGAAATATGTCAGTTCATACTTTTAAATGAAAAATGTCTTAAAATGACATGCTTTAAAATTATTATAAATACGATGTAGGTAAATTTATTTTATCATATAAAATTGTTTTATGGCACTGATTTAATATCGGAATTGGATTGGAATTGATATTAACTTTAAGAGTAACCAACCCTTAATTATTGATGTTAATTAAAACTTTGTAGCTATAAATTCATTTATAGCTACAAAGTTTTGTGGAAAAAAAATACGGTCGTGAGTACGATTGAACCTGTGCCTCTCGGATAAATACTCCAGGTGCTCTAACCACTAAGCCATCTCGACCTCTGCTCACAATCCCAAATTCTTCTTCCACATTTTAATACGTCTTTTGGTGACGTTATTTCTAACTATTCAGCATCTGTACGTACCTGCAAAGTCGTGTCAGTTTAGCCACCTGTATAAGTATTGATGATAGATAGCGATGACGTCACCAAGAGACGAAGAAGAATGCGTACTCACTACAGTAGTGGTCAGAGTATTTATCCTGGACGCGCTGTTTCGAATCCTGCTGACGACCGTAATTTTCTTAATTATAATTTAAATTTATAATTTTTAATATATATTCCAGCAAATAGTTTTCACACGAAAATACTAAATGTTTGTTAGTAAATATTACCCTGGAACCAGGTAAAACTTGGCCGAATGTTTGAAGAGGTTCACAAACATCGTAACGAAGTTCTTCACTCGTTAAACCACCCTTTGTTGATTTTTCTGTCTCTTCGACGACACACCACCTTAATTAAGGGCCAGTGAGATTTATTACTGACTTTAGTTAGCAATGTGTTTGAATAAGTAAAATATTTGTTAATCGTAAGTAATTAAGTCGAGCAATATTTTTTAACTTTATTAGATTCCTTATTTTTGAAGATACCATGAGGGCCAATAATAGCTTCTCAAAAAGGCTTTCTCTTATAGATTCGGAGAGCAGATATTTGATCTGCTGTCCGAATTATGTTTCGATCTGGGAAATTTCGATATTTTACGAGACGCGATATTTTAATGCAACGTGAAAACAGGATAAGTTTAAAGTACGTTAATAAATACGGAGAAAATAACTGAAATTTGTACCTTTTGTTGTGACCTTTTTTTGTTTTATTAAATCAGCGCGTGCATGGGGCAGATGGGTCTGGCCCACCCTATAATATTAATTGTTTACGAAGAAATAACAAGATGAATCACAATAATCTACATATTTTCTTTGTCGTGAAAATTCTTCAGAAAGTCATGTCGATTGATGTCTTAAAATTATATAAGTGTAGCAGGTACTGCACTTAGGTATATCTTTAACGATATAAATGCAGAGACAGTGTGAATTACTTAAGTGAAAATGAGTTCCACAAATTCACTGCATGAATAGAGAAAGGAGTAGGAATAAAAATCTCTTTATGGGACAGGAATTTAAAGAGACCTGACGAGAAGAGAGTGCACTGCAAACATACCTGCTACCAATAATTTATTTGTAGGCCACAAGACCTAGCTCATGCACTAATATGTAGAATCCAGGTCATGAGTCATACCAGCAATAGCGGAGCCAGCGTCGACCAATTGAAAATGTCGGTACAGCTGCAAATCTTTATTGTACAGTAGGAAGTAAGATGATGTACACTGGTATCAGAGTTTATGAAGATGGGGAAAGGGAGAGGAGAGAGAATTCCCGCAGTGATATTATGCCAGTCAGATTTATTGTTCTAATACCGAACACACTGCGAGCGGCCCTATTAAAATAGATACCAAGTGAAAAATATATATTCATTTTTTTTACAATATCAAATATTTTTTATGTACTTATTATAAATTAAAAATGTTTGACATTTGTCGTGAGTTATGATGACAGCCATGACAATTGACAGGTTGTAGAGATGACGTTTACTTAACCTAGAAATTGATATTTGTTAATTATTATTTATCAGAACTATGATCTTTCTAATAAAATGTTAGACAAAAGTGGCTTACCAATAACGATCAAATCTTTTGATTCATTTCTTTAGTAGTGTTTCAGCTCATCTCGATTATGTATGTCACAACAAACGGGGACCTTGAATTTTCATTTTGAATTTTTCGTTCAGAAGACTTTTCTGACAGCCGCGTTGGTTTAGTGGTCACTAGCGTGGCTGCTGAGCGTGAAGTCTTGGGTTCGACTTCCAGGTCGGGCAAAGGGTTATTGGATTTTTTTATTTTAGGAAATTCTCTGTAACAGCCCGGAGTTATGAAGTTCGAGGTGTGACACGTGCTTCGAAAAACACGTAAAGCCGTCGATCCTGCGCCTGATCTCTCTCTGGCCGTGTCGGGTTGCCATCCCATTGGACTATGAAAGTGAAGGAAGAGCGTACTTGGCTAATCTCCTCGGGGATAGGCCGCCGTGACCGAGATACGGTCTGAAGGAGTATAATTAACATGAAAATCTGACACTTTGCTTAACTTATTTACGTATGCTCAGAAGTCGCGCTTAGGACCACTAGACCAACAAGACAGTTTCAATGTTCCATTTTTTATTTATTTTGTAAGACACAAGGAAACCATTTTGATGTAACCTAACTGAAATAAAATGAAAGCTTAAATATAAATCTTTAAAAAGCATTAACACATGCTTAGCGAACTCTAAAGTTATTATATTAAATGGAATAAAAATACGGTCGTGAGTTTTTTTCCATTTAATATAATAACTTTAAAATGAAAGCATTGCTGTCTATAAGAGCATGCCGCGTATATAAATTAAACACATCACATAATTTTTTTATCATATCCCCTTAGTAATCATCATTTAGTAGCCATGTAAAATTGTGCCTTTATCCCAAATTCCATTCAATTTATTCCATAGTTATATATTGGTGTGTTAAGTTTAGTTTGTTATTATTTTATTTAAAAGGTATTTATTGTATATAATTAGAAGAGTGACAACCACAATTTAAACACTCGTATTGAGTGTACGCAAGTATACACTCACTGATTATCGGCTTAGGAACAATAATAAGTTCTATAATAGGATCCCATCTAAGATTACAGATCTGCTATATGATAAGTTTAAGGTAGTTATTAAACGCATTTTAATATCTAAAGCGTATTAAAGCATTAACCACTACATTAAAGATAGGGATGCCTGGCGCATCCCCTCTTGCACACAGTTACTCACTGGCACTGTCTAATTTGTGGCATGAATGGATGTAACTTGAACAGATTACTTTCGTATTTTTTGTTTTATATTACTTATTTTGACAACCAATTAGAATGTATATATAGTTTTTTTCATAATCATAACACGCGTTTGGGGCCACTGGACCAACGAGGGAGTTATATGACACCATTAATGTCGTTCATTTGGGCGATAAGGTCGCCAAGCGACAAAGCCCACAAAAAAATATACATACAATAGCGTCGCGACGATCTTGACCTTTCGGCAAGAATATAAAATTACATATATGAGGTATAAACTGTGGGCCACACTGTCTAAGTATGGGGTACTTGATAGCCTCATAAGGGCGCTAAAATCGATTTACAAGAATTGAATACATTCAGGCGTTACCTTTTTTTTAAGAAAAATATGTCTACCTTTGGCTACCAACTCGCCTGATGGTAAGCAATGGCCGAGGATGGAGCACGTATCCAGAAGAAATCTATTCACTCCAAGTAGAGTGGATAGATTTGGGGAAAACGATAGTTTGGGTGTTTATCCAACTGCCCAGACCCGTCTCCCACTACGGTTGCACCGGACTACATCCCGAAACTTGACTTGGTCGCTTCACAGCATGACTTCTTCTTGGTGGTAACCAGCCGCGGCCGAAGCCTCCCACCAAAGTTGTGTTGCCTGTTTTACACCACCTAGGGCCACATGTAGGGATTCCATTTTAAGGGTGTACTCCTACGGACGCGGGCAACTCAGCGGAAACCCATTACAATAAAGTTACAATATTAAATGGAAAAAGAATACGGTCGCGAACAGGATTCGTACCTTCGCCTCCCGGATAAATACTCCAGGCGCTATGGCCACTAAGCCATCTCGACCTCTGCTCACCACCGCGAATTCTTCATCCATATTTTTAACACGTCTTTTTGGCAACGTCATGGCTATCATGCGTCATTGATATGGTAATTGTATGGTTACCTTCAATATTGTGGAACTAGCAAGATATTGTATTTATTTGTATCTCTACGTGGATTGCAGTGCCTGTGTAGCAGTTGGAAAGCGATAGTAAACTAATCTACCTACTCCAATGGGAAACAGGCGTCATTGTACTTTTGTCAAAATCACCTAAAGCACACCGTCATACGACACATCTTCTGGTATAAATCTAATTAACCGACTTCAAAAAAAGGAAGTTTATATTTTTTTATTTCTTTAGGGAATAACGTTGACTCTCTCTAAGAATTTCTTCCCGCATCGTGGGTGCATTTACAGACATGTAATCTCACGAGCACACACACCCAGACCCGGAACCATTATCATCATACAAATATTTCTTCCGTGCAGGCATGGAACCTCCAACAAGAAGCGCAGCAGCCGGTCTCTCAACCACTGCTCAACATAAATATAGGTAACATAACATAGCACCACGCCTGTATTACCCGAAGGGGTAGGCAGAGGTTACACAGTTATACACCCACATTTCATCAATACTGTTATTAAGTCCCATGTGGTGGGCCTAGGTGGTGAGCTTATTGCCATCTACCGGGCACAATTCCAAACTCTGCTACTGAGAATACATTACCAGAAAAACCCAATAACACTTTGCCCAACCTGGGAATCAAACCCAAAACCTCATGCTCAGCAGTCGCGCTTGGGACCACTAGACCAACGAATCAAAATTTGTTATAAAATTTTGTAAACACCATAGAATTTATACTCCACCCAGCAGTCTTACGTATGATATCCGGTAACACAAAATCTTTATGTCTTGGAAGTGGCTGTGCTTGTTGCTGTGAGCAGGATTCGACCCTGTACCCCCCGGATAAATACTCCAGGCGCTCTGCCAACTAAGCCATCCCGACGTCTGCTCACTACTTTAATATAATAATATATTAAATATTTTGCTTATTCCCTCTTACAAAGTTGATTTATTCTATACTAGCTGTACCCGTGGCTTTGCCCACGTCAAAGTAATCTTGACGCCAAACTTTTCAATTATTCATACATACAAACTCAAACCTGATTCCCATTGAGGTAGGCAGAAACTATAGATTTTATTATACGTACATGAGGAATGCATGATAGGTGTTTCAGGTGTCCTGTTTTGAGAAGGTCCAGTACGTTCGTTGATGTCAGACCCTCCACCCCTTTCAGTTTTTACGTCTTGTAGTAATCCTTCTTACAATAATTTATTTTTGTTTATCCTCACTGACCCCACCCATGAACAGCCAACCGTGGCTTTTCAGATGCTTGACAGTTGCCCTAGTCACGCACACTCATTTTCTTTTCTTTCAGAGTTCGTTATAGGTTCCCTCATCTCATCCATCTTTTGTGAAGGACCAGGCATACAAACAATTTCTTCAACAAAATCTCGTTTGCCTAATTTCCCAATACAGATACAGTGAAAAATATTGTGAATAGTAAAATAAACTACTAAGACCACCCCAGTGGTCATCATTAGCACGTAGAGGGGGGCTCCGGGTCCTTTTAAGAGACCAGCGCTGGAACCCCTACTGTGTAACGTCTTTTAAGGCACACCCCTGGGGAAACTGTAAAGGGTTGTTCCCTGAGCCTCGATGCGCACAACAGCACATGACATTTTCACCGCAATCACTCTATTCACACAACTCTTCTGAGTTGTGTGAATCTAGAGCGACAGCAAAACATGTGCACGTATTATAATTAGAAGGATGGATAACATATGTTGTGACATAGATAGATAATAGGAGACCGTATGGGTGGCGGTTACTACCAAAAACAGCATTCCCGATGAGGGTTAACGTCACGCAGGCGGCTGGTAATAAAACATTGCCAGGACTTAAGCAACATGCTAGTACAATTAGAGAGTACATACAAAAATACGTGCTGCGCCGACCCCAAATAAGTTAGAACGGATTACTTTACAATATAATTATATATGATTCTTCTTCGTGTCGGTGGTACAATTTTAATTATTTAGTTTCCTAGATTCACACTTGGTGTGCCCAAAATTTTGCCACGTCTATGAAGTTATTAGTGGCAGTGCTGGGGTAGGTGCAAGACAGAAGGAGGGACATTGTTTGTAGTTCGACTCCACACTTACATCTCGTGGCTTTTTCGTCAATGTAGCCCTACTTGCTCATATTGAGATTCAACTTTGGTCTGAAGTCGCATCTGGGACCGTTATATAGGCCAGGAATTGGCCCATTAGGTAGGTTCTCTTTAGGCTCAAAGTTTGCGGTGAGCTTCAAATAGGCTTAACAACTGTGCGTGTTTTTTAGGCGTTGTGCTGAATGACCTGAGCAGTCTGACTCCTGCTCGCGTTTTTCCACAGCCCACGCGACTTGTCTGTCGATATGCGGCGACAGCAGCACTACTACCAGCTGAAAGCTAGACGCTAGCTAGAGCGACACATACATAAAATCACGTCTATTTCCAATGAGGGTAGGCAGACACTATAGAACACCACCTATTACGATCCTTACATACTCTTTTTGCTTCTTCCCTGTTCATACATCTGTTCATACATGCGTGCTAGTTGTGAGCACTTCTTATTTGACCTTTTAGTAAGTTTCTGTGGTTCATTGTTTATCATTCATTTTTTCCTTCTTGGAATTCCGTAATGTCCAAAAGTACCATGATAAATGGTAAGATCTGATTGATAAAACTTGTACATAATGCTAACGTGTAACATCTTCACTATGCTTTACCATATTGATAATATATCAGACAGCAAGCGAAACACATAAAAATGGGTTTATATTACAAACGGACGTGCTAAACTTAAATAAGTTTGTTTTTCTGGGACTAAACAGAAATCTTGTATTTTAAAAAAAATGCAAAAAGAATCTCTTGTATCGGGATTCGATCTTCATACTTATGATGTGCCAGGCACCTATGTAAGATATGTAACTAATTAATTACTCAGTTGACAATGTTGCTAAAATTGGCAATCGCAATCTACTAATCAAAATACAAAACCGGTAAATGCTTGATTCCCTTATGATAAAGCGCAATGATACCTTTTGCAGTGCTTATCATTTTTGATAAGCTATAGCTATACAACAGTTCCAGTTTTATTGAAATCCGTCCAATTTAGATTTTGAGTGTTAGATGTTTAACATCACTGCTCTATTTTGAATAGCCTATAAGTTGACCCGGCCTTTGATGATATTTTTTACAAATTTCCAGTTGTTTCTGTCTCTTGGTTTGGACGCCAACCTCGGACATACAAACAGACAAAAATACTCAAATTTTAAAAACAACAGATTTGGCTTTAGTATCGCTTAAATAACACATTACGAAAGAAATCCAAAAAGCGAATTTGAAATTTTCAGGCTTTCGAGTTACGATTTTATTATAAGTATAGATAATAAAGGTTATTGGCTAAAACAAGTAAATTAACTTTGTGAGAGACTGGTGTCTAAGGTAGATTTAATAAAAGCCTGTATTACAAATAACCAGGAAGAAGAGGAAGAGGAGAAAGAAGAACTTTGAATTCTTCTTCCACATTTCAAACGTCTTATGACGATGTCATTGCCATCTATTCCGTCCCTATACTAGTTAATGAGCCGACAGTCCGACAACACTAACTTTGTAGTTAGTTCAATGATCTTTGACAGCGCGGTTGGCGCAGTGGTCGAGAGACCGACTGCTTTGCTGCGTGTCGCAGGCTCGATTCGTGCACGGAGCATATATTTGTACGATCTATAGATAATTGCTCCTGGTCTGGGTGTGTTTGTGCTTGTGAGATTATATTTCTGTAAACGCATCCTCGATACAGGAAGAAATTCCTAGTGTGGGGCACGTTTCTTTAACAAGTACAGTTAAGTCTTTCAAAAGTATAAAGGTTATCGTATCTAAACGACTGTATATATATAGCCACTTAAAAAAAAAAACATAGAATAACCAACGCCCCGCTGCTAAGTAACCATGCTTTTTACCCAAAGCTTTAGGAGTTACTGTTCGGTATTTTCCTTAACGAGATAAAAAGTGATTGACAGCCTTGACGTCATAGATAGATCTTATTAAAATATACCAGCAGAGTATTAGAGGGGCATAAAAGTTGTATGTAAAGTTTAATTTAATTAATAAATTAATGATTTAGGTTTGTCACCTTTTATATGTATAATTAAGTGTATTTTTACTCTGATATCCACTTAAGTTATGAGTACCAGTGCTCTTACAAGTTTTCCAGAATATGATAACCGCGCCGTCTTAGGTTCTGTTTGATGGGGGGCAACGGACGTCCCTAAGTCCGCCCCTGAACCCAAATCAACAATCTCCTAGGTAAATCCGTGAGATGCCCTACACAAAATAATAGAAGATAAAATAAACAACTACATATCTACACTTCTGCTCACGCTATCTCCTGTGTGTCTCCTATTATACCTTAGTAATATCTTAGGTTTCCGCGATCATTCACTACACATTATAATAAAACAACTATTAACCGGATTAATCACGTGTATTATAATACATGCGATTAAAAATTATTGTTTTTTGTTTTTCCTGACGTTTAGTCCTCATATATTGTATTACTCAGGTTAACAAAAAATGAGCGGTGGTTAACTTAAGAAAATTAAGGCTATAGCCAGGGCCAGGGCATTTAACTTATAAACTATGCGACAACAGTAACTATTCTATAGACCTAGTTACTTAGGCTAGATAGGATTCAAATGTAGTTGTTTAGGTTATGGTGTAAATTAGAGAACAGTGTGTGGAGGGTTGTGTAGTGTGTGTGCGTGTGTGTGTGTGTGTGTGTGTGTTAGTGTGTGTGTGTGTGTGTGTGAGATATGGTAGCATGTTTGTAGGTTATATGTCTGCGTAAAAGTACAACTTGAGAAGGTTTTCTGTATCGTCATTATAAAATGTTTGTGTCTTGTAATCTAGCTTGGACTCTTCTCTTACATTCCTCATTAATACGGATTTATAAATATATCTTTTTTTTTTTAAATAGTATGCAATCTATGAGCTGTTACTAGAACTAAGAGAGTCAAAAATTATTCAATATGTATCTATATATTCAAGTTTTCATATGGATATAATAATTTAGCTAAATAATTTAATACTTGATCAGTGTTCCATGTTAAATTGTAATTAGGTGTGTGTGTTACTCGCAGTCGAAATATCCCCTCGAAGAATCTTTGTATATAATCATTATTTTACTAGGTATTGTCAAGCAATAAAGAAAAGCAAAAAGAAAAAATACGACTATGATAAATAAACACTAAATACAATTACATTAATCATGTACACTTGTGTACACAGTCACGTTTACAATAGTAAATAATTGATATGTACCTACGTCCAAAGATCTGAAATAATACGGATGTAACCTTGCCTTGTCATAAGCGAAGCATAGATTACGCACACACACACGCAGTTTACTGGCGCCGAGTGGATGAGTTTTAAGTATTTGTATGCGTTTAGCTCCTGTATGACAAACGAAATTGGATGACTAGGCATGCTTCTCACATGTCGTACGCAACGCTCCGTCCATATATTTTTAAGGCCCGTGCCTACGTCACGTAAATATGTAGGTATTCCAAACAGGGATTGAAAATCAGTAAAAATAATAATTTAGGTTTTCATAAAGGTTCCAATTTTCGGTAAGGTTCTGGTGCCGGTTTCGGCTCTAACCATAGAATTATAATATTTTTGGTACCCCATAGGACATAGAGCTCAAAAAAGTGCTACCGATTTAGAATTGTCATTGTGTGCGTGCAATAGTAATGTACAACGTGGAAATATTGACACATATCAATTATCGATAAACAATATTTCAGATGTCAAGAATTGGTATACAAAATGAAAATATTTTCATTCAAATTATGTTAATAAAACTAAAATCACAAGGGTAGGTGTTATTTAATACACTTAATTAATTAATTACATTATTATAATAAAAACATTTCATGCGCCTACATTATAATTATATTTCATTGGTAATAGGTACTTTTAAGAAGCAAGAAAGCAGCTTTTAAGGACCCTGAGCAGTGTATAGAGTATGACTGATTGAGATGATGATTGACTGAATGATTTTTACCTACCTATCCTAATACCATTGCGGAGGTGGTCTGGACTCAGCGCAGCACACGCTTGAGGTGTGCCCTGCCTAGACCGCTGAGCGGCGGGTACTAAGAGCCAGTATCGGGCGAGACCTGTCTCTGCCGGCAGTAGTGAGGGCTACGCTGGCAGATAAAGTGAACTGGAGAGGAATGGTTTCCTTTTATGAGACTGTTGTCGTGCAGGAAAAGGCACAGGGGGTGGTTTTAGTGAGGTAAGAACACACCCCGGTCTTACCCATAAAGGCCGGGCGTGTTTTTGAAGGCAACCCGCCGCAAAATAAAATTGGTATATCTTTTCTTATTTCTTCTTTTTCTTTATTTTTATTCTTCATTATCTTTATTCTTTTCTTTATCAATTAGTCTCATCCATTATTCTTTCTTTATTATGTATATAAAAAAAATATCATAAAATTGTGATATTCTCTTGAATTTGTAGTAAAATATGTAAACAACATATTCATTACGCTATTACATTAGGCTCAGTGCTCACCGCCTAAAAGTGATAGCGCAGGAATCACCAACTAGTTTCATTCGGGGTCTGTTTTTAAAATTAATATTAGTAGCACAGTTCGATAGATGTTTATTAACAACCAAGATCCGCACAAAGTAGGTTGGCGGTCCAGATTCGAACCGCATTTGGGGACTACGTAATAAATATATTTCATCACGCTGTGTAATAAAATATATTTATTACGTAACCTGGGCCACTAAGCTATGCTAAGCTTTATATGTTATAAGCGTTCGGACGGACACACCGACAAACAGACAGAAACGTTCCAAACATTTTGGTTTCATCTTCTGTATCGATAGTATTAGGTACACCAATAAAACTTTTGGAAAAATAATCAATGTGCAGAGATAGTTGGTACATCTACACTTTAAATAAATTCAGATATCGGAACTTTTTGTTCTAAAATTTCATCGACACAATAGTCGACACTGAAAAGTCACTATTTTGTGACATGAAATGAAAATTTATATTAGAACAACGTCCTTATTATTGCTTTTATGACCATTGTTTTTACTATAGAGAAAATTCACAATTTTCTTGATAGGATTTGGTTTTTCAAATAAATTTTCTAAAGATAGTTTTATCCAAAATATGGCCATGAAAATATATGCTGTTGTTGACAATTTACCTGTGAAATGAATGTTTTTCTGGATTATTTTTTATGAATCATCGCGGTCACCAATAGAACATGTAGGCATACCTTATAAATTTTAAAACTGTATAAAATATACAGGATTCACTGACAATACAACAAATATAAGTTAGCGTGATTTTTGACGTGACACTGGAGAAAATAACATCTGCCAATAGTGCTGACCGAACCTAAATATGCTTTCTCTTTCTAACATGTGATATTTCCGTAAGAGATTCCATCCCCATGTTAGGCTTTGTAGGTCTTTTTCTATCCTACGTTTATGGTTCTAACGTACAGGTTCCATAATATCGGTATAGTAATATTTGCATTGATGGATTTGGCGCGTTCCTGGCGTACTTTTTGATTTAGATTCGTACGACATGTTGGAGTGTAAGGTGGAGCCGTGGAAGTTTATACTGATCAATGTCAAAATCAAAATCACTTATTTCAAATAAACCATTTACAGGCACTTTTGAATTATCAGAAGTTAGTTGCCACGTTCCAAAGTGTAGGTTCCAATGGAGAAAAACGGGCAAGAAACTCCACAGTTACTCTTTTTAATCATATAGGTTTTTACAATATGTATTGGTTACACTGTTTTTATTGCAAAATCGATTGTCAGCGATCATATTAGAGGCCGTGAGCGCAAGAGTAGCCTATATTTTCCAAACACAATTATAATCAACGAGCTGGTGCCCGCGACTTCATTAGCATAACAGTTTTTTTAGCGCACAACCCTAATTCATTTTCTAAAATAGAAGTAGCTACTGACAGCGCTGTCAAAATCGTCGTCACATCTTTTGGCGACGTCATTGCTATCTATTCAGTCCCTATACATATGTAAAGACGTGTTAAAATATGGATTAAGAATTCGCGGTGGTGAGCAGAAGTCGAGATGGCATAGTGGTCGTAGTTGGAGTATTTATCCGGGAGGCGCAGGTTCGAATCCTGCTCACGACCGTATTCTTTTCCCATTTAATATTCTATTTGGGTGCCGGTTCTAGTAAAAAAAACTAAAATGACCGGTTATTTACCGATACTTTAGGAATCTTTTCAATCCCTGATTTCTAAGAACGTTAATTAATGTGAGTAATCGGACCTGTTAGAAATTTAACATGACAAATTAGACTACGACAAGGTTTTACAAGTTGGCATCGGGACAGTCAGTGGCAAATCTGTTAGCGACTGTGACCGGCAAGCACTTTCAAAGTTAGCCAAACTTGTACGTTGGGCACCGACAAGATAGCGTTTGGCAAAGTGTTCCTATAATTACTACCTAGTTAAGATCTGTGGGGTTACTCTTGAAACTAATACCAATTCCAATCTAACTCCAATATTAAATAGAAGCCTTAAAACAACGCGTAATTTTCAAATAAATTTACCTACATTAGAGTTGCCTCAATTTTAAAGCATGTTGTCTTCATATTATTCCGAATCTATAATCAATTTTTAGACATTTTGGCATTTAAAAGTACGAACTGACATATTTCCAATGTCAATCGAACAGAATTATTTTCAAGAGTAAGCCCGTAAGTAACTTGATAGGCTTGCCCCAGAAATTGTGTAAAATTAATTGGTGAACTTACTAAACAAAACAAACTATTAAAAAACAAAACACAAGATATCAATAGCCTCCGAGTGCTTGTTATAATTTTTGGAAAGGGATATTCGTTTCTCTATCGTCATCTTGTTTTCGTCTTTTCCGTGCAGTCATCAATCATTTGTTTTATTTATTTTAAACTTTCTAGTTTTATAAGTAATGGAGTATTTTTCTGGGAGGCGCGGGTTCGAATCCTGCTCATGACAGTATTTTTCTTTCCACACTTTCATGTATAGCTTTGGAGCAGCGTAAATGCGTTTGAAAGATTTATGTATAACAAATTGGTGCCCGCGACTTCATCTGCGTGACAAAAGGTAGCCTATGTCCTTCTCCAAAGTCCAATCTATATCCTTGCCAAATTTCATTACAATCCGTTCAGCCGTTTACTCGTAAAAAGGTAACAAACAAACAAACAGATTTACTATCGCATTTATAATAGAAGGATGGATTGTAAGCCCTTTGCATATATCTAAACCACAGACTCGCTAAATACAGTATGCTTTAAATAAAGCTACTTTCACTGCGTCCGAATCTGCGGGCCAGCCTGTTTGTCCGGATTGACAATGCCTTGTGTTCCCTCTCCATGTCTACAGCATATCCATGATTGTCAGTTACAATTACCCTAAAACTAATTTGATATACTCGCATATGAGTTAATTAATATTTATTTTAATGTTTTTTCATAATTAGGTTACTTTTTTTATGACGCATTGCGAAGGATATGCATTTAAAGTAAAGCATCTTCTTCTTCAGTCTCCGCCAGTGATAGTCTAGTGGTATGACCGTTGGACTGGCAAGTCAAAGGTCGCAAGTTCGAATCCAAGGCACAAACCGCTGAGTTTTCGAAGTAATGTGTGTATTATAAATTAATTATCACTTGCTTACGGTGAAGGAAAACATCGTGAGGTACCAGCCCACCTGAGAGATATTCTCGATGGTGTGTAAAGCCATGTCAGAGGCCTACGGGTGGTTTAAACTCTGATACTACGTTGTTCATCAACCATACTATAAGAAGAAGTAAGGAATAAAAATTTTTTAATAAAAAATGCTTGAACCGATTATAAATATAGATGAATCGTTAGAATCCTTGCAATTTTCCGGCTAAATTAAGATAGTAAGATTTAAAAAAAAAAACACAGTAGTAGCGGTTGTGGTAGGCAAAAAGTATGAAATAATAAAAATTAAAAAAAAAAAAATACCGCACGCCTGCCATGGGTGAACAAAAAAAATTAAAAACATTGTAAGTGATGAATTTTCATCGCAATCGGGGGAAAGTACTCTGAAATCATTGATATATAAAAAAGGTTTTTTATATATCAATGTCTGAAATATATTTCTTATAGGTCTCCCCGACTGCGATGAAGATTATTATCCTACTTTGTTTTTTACTTTTTCGTTCACACATGACAGACGTGGTTCATAAGTAACTTTTTTTAATTATTTATTATTTCATACTTTTATGTGTACCACAGCCGCTGCTATATTGTTTTTTTTTATCTTACTAGCCTTGTTTAACCGGGAAATTGCAAGGATTCTAACGATACCATTCATCTATATCTATTATCGGCAATCAGAAGTTGTAGTGGAATAAACTCACAAACATACAAACATACATGAACCTTAAAGCAAAACACTCGTTTATGGGACAGTCGTGTAAAAATACGGTATTGTAGCTATTTTAAGTCCAGTAATTTCCAGCCCTGTTGCCTAATCACTAGACCAAAGAAAAGTGCCATCTGTCGTAACGCTTGCTTACTTTATATTATTACTTCTCAACGTCTTGGGTTATCACCCCTTCTTTCGACGCATCCTGTTACTTTCTTGAACAGTATGACGGCACGTGCCCCTGTTGCATACAACCGAAAACCATCTTTAAGTCATCTAGTTAAGGTCCTTATGAATTTAATGATGCCTACAACTGGCACATTTATGGAAATTGAAGACATCCGTTCGTGTGGCGAGCACGCGTCCGTCGTCTTGTGTTTTATGATGCGCGATATGCTTTACTTGAACCAGGTGGTTGCTTTGTTTGAATTCAAGAGTTTCTAACGTACATTAGGCGACACATCCGTGGTAACACTTTGACTTTGAACTGGCCTACCGCCTACCAGTTTTAATAGTATGCGAGGCTTACTTAAACATTATTTGTTACCACAGACGTGCGGTCAACTGTACCTAATATTTTCATATTCAGCTAGTGTCTGTATGAAATATTTGTAGATCTATTGAGATTATTATTGAGTTGCGAGTATCTGCGAGTTTGTTTTTCCATATTTGTTTAATGAATCATCTGTTGACGGGAGCTAAACTTAAACGTACTCATACATATTGTTCTTCACAAATCTCATACCAATTTTATAATATAAAATGCAAAAATACGTTAAACACGTCTCACTCGAGCGCTTGTTTTTGAATATCGAAGGAGCATAACGTTCGACCATAACGTACTGAGGGCAGGGGATGTCAACTAGCGGGTTGCTAGTTGCTGCAACTTTTTTGATAATTTGTTACCCTTACTTATTCTCTTACTGGGAATATAAAACGCATGAAAAATTATATAACAATACACACATAAATTTACTTTTAAAAACACCCGTTTATTATTGTCCTCTCATTAGCACCATCAAAATAGACCAACTCGATTATCAAAAAGATAAGAAGGTAATTATATTGAAAAAAAAAAAACTAATCGTATGTAATATTGGTATTTTAATCCGGTTTTTAATATGATATAATATAAGTATTTATTGTTGCCTTTTAAACGTCTAACTTAGGTATATAATATAATAACGTTAAATATAACATAAAATTTAATAAATACCTACAATAAAATTATTATGCAGCGGGCCGCAGTTTACCGGCCCGCAACAAGGGCGCGCGGCGTAAGACCGTTAAAAATAAGTCATCGTGCAATACTTCCTACCACAGGGCCGAAATCAGTATTTTTGTCTGTCTTCCTTTTTTATGCCACTAATAATGTGCTGCAGGCTATGGATATTCCAGTAAATGCAGCTTTGATCCTGGCTCCCCGATAAAGATTAGTGGAGAACCGTGTGGTATTTAGACGTTTCGAGTCGGCACCTCTAAGAGCCATTACTGCGCCAGCAAAATAGGGAGAGGATAAGAAACGATCCCCCCTTCTGCCATCACAGGTCATAACAACGCTTCCTTGGGGTGCACTGTTGTACTAGCTGACCATCAGGAACGCAGCAATTCAAAATAGTGTTATTTGGTTACGATTTCCTACAAGATGAAGGCACTTCTCTGAATACCTTCTTGGTTTTACCATGATAAATATTATGATAGTTAACCAAAACAGAGGAACTCGTGGCTAAGTTACTGCCGCACAGATCGATCGATCGACGTTAAGCTGCGCTTGCCGCGGTTGGTCTGTTGATGGGTGACCATCACTTCACACCGAGACCTTTCCGTGTCTCGGAGAGCACGTTAAGCCGTCGGTCCCGGTTAACAATATTAAGATCTACGACATTTCATTATATTACACAAATATTTTATAGGTATCTAGGTGTAGCTAAGCTGTTTATTAGGTTTCAACAACGAATCTTTGTGGCACGAGCTGTCTACAAAGTGACTAAAGGAAGATGACTATCTGTGTGTGTGTGTCTAAGCGAATTTTTCTTTTGCAATGCTATGATAATATTCTCTCAATGGTCATACTATACGACACCAAATAAAAACTACACATTACGAAAGGGCTAAACAGCCTTGGCTTAAAGGTACCTACCATATATTTAAATATACATTTTCTTGTACATAGTTAATTAATTGAATTTGTTTGTTTTTTTTTTTATATTAAATTAGAAATAAATATAGTTACTTGTAAGTTGCAACTACATATCATTTTAAATATACCAAGTAAATTAAAAATGCATTTAATAGATACCTTAATTAAAATTTATAAGCCGAAGCAAATAATATGATTTGGCATTCAATACATATGGTGTAGTAAAATCGATTATTTTATTGATAAAATTAAAAATACCAGTCATACTAAGAAATATTCTTAAATTCTTAATTCATCTCTGGAGTTATTGTCGTCTTTTATGTGTGTACACGAACAACAGTGGTAATCGCGAAGAAAGCTCACCCTACAAAATAAACCTTTTTTTTATGCGAGCAGCTGGTCCCTGTGACATTAAGACTTTATAACCTACGTTTTAGATACTATTTTACATTAGCAAATGTTGGGCATTTGCCTTCATACTTTAACTGGTCGGTTTTAATATTATGATGTGTAGAGATTGGGACCGTCGCCTCTTTAGATCGGATAAAATGAAGAGGAATATTTGACTACACTTAGTTCTAACCTATGATATAAAAAACGGCTTAGAATATTTTATCTTGTCGTATTTTATATTCGTGGTGTGATTGAATAATGTAATTGCATCATACTTCAACCAAAATTCAATGTTAAGTGAATTTTAACTTTATTATTTTTTGTGAAAGAAAATATATCAGTTTATATTCTTTAAGTTTTTGTCTACATACAACATATATATGACATAGTTGGGATTTCATTAATATTTATTTATTTATTTTACTGCTTAAATGGAAGCATATGTATTATTATGTATAAGCACATAATATTAATTTAGTAACTCATAAAAAACAGTTATTCTACTTAATTATTACTCGCAAAGCTTTCCTTCTAATATTCATAATGATATCATCTTTGGTATAAATACCAAATAGCAAGATATGCAATGTTCAGTTGTAGCAAACTTTTATTTAAATGCCACTAAAAAGCACACACGCTTATCAAGTTCAAATATGGGGAACTCTTAGGGTCCGACGCCGACGTAACGTCTTTCGGGCTCAAGACGAGTTCCTTGTAGACCGTCGCACAAGCGGGCCGGGCGCACGCCACCCCTGTTCGCCCGCCAAATTCAAATTGACATATTCAAATTCTAAATTCTTTGAAACAAGTGCCTGATTGTGATAATTTGTTTATAAAAAGTAAGAAATTATAGAAATAAAACATTGTTTAATTAGTTAATACTCAAAATAATAGTCAATTAAAGTGCTAATATTAAATAATAAGATTATTGTTTCGTATTATTAATATTGTGGTGATACTTCTAGGCTATGTTTTTATGTTTGTGCAATAATACCTGTGTAAGGAAGCCATCGGTCTGATTTATGTGCCTTATTTATGTGTTATAATTAATATTAATTGTTTACATCCTCGGGAATTGCCAATATTTTGGTAAGTAGTTACAATTTTATTTTATGTAGGTAGATAATACAAGATAGGGATTGGTACAGTCACTAGCACAGACATATATACATTTGCACTTTTTAAACTCCATATAAATAGTTATCTGAATATTAAAGAAGTATTAATGTATGTCTATGTGGCGACGGAATGGTTTTTTCATCTGTGTTACATACTTAATTATCTTAGTAATACAGTCTAGAAATATTGTCGGTGAGTTTTCAAAACTTCGTGTTTACATGTTTGTGCTCGACTGTATCTAATAATGGCGTTTAGTTTCTGCGCAATCTGTTTTATCTGAAACGGAAAAAAATATCGTCAATGATTATCTACGGTGCATCAGCGCGGTTGGTGCAATGGTCGAGAAGCAGGCTGCTACGCCGCGTGTCGCGGGTTCGATTCCCGCACGAAACCAATAATTGCGTGATCTACAGATAAGATAGATAATTGTGTCAGGTCTGTAGGTATTTTAATCAGGTTGATATAAACTTCACAAATTATATTATTACTAAAATTACCATGGGAATAATTAGGTTACATATCGATGGCGTAGTGGACCCAAGCGCATCAGCTGCGCGAATGGTGTCCTGGGATCGATTCCCGGGCAAGGAAGTGGCAGGTTTGTTTTCTATAAAAATAATTAAAAAAAGTTCCCATATCTTGTAATTGCATCTGGTTATCTACTAAAGGCCTCACCACATTAATTTATAGTAATGGGACTTAATACCGGCCTTGGGGAAAAGTGGATAAAGTGAGGAAATACAGGTGTGACGATATTATATTTATTATTAAATAAAAAAGTCAAAAATAAACAACTGAGGCCCACTCCAATAATTAAATAATACATTCACCCAAAATAACTGTTAAAAATTGCGCGCGAAATAAACAGCTGATACTTTCATTAATTTTTTCCACAGATCAGATAAAAATTATACGATGATTAAAATTTATTCATTCACTTATTACGTAACATGTCCGCTTGTTTTTTGCAATAACTTTATCAGCTAACAACTTGAAGGAATAAGTACTGGAGTAGTTTTAGCGGGCGTACCCCTCTCGCCACTGGCATATGATTTATGTATTTTAATACTATTTTTGTAATGACGATGAGCTATTTTCGCTTTAGTACAAGTTCTTTTGTGTTTGTATGTTACCTCACCCCCCGCCAAAAGTGGCGAGTAAATTTGTTCGATATTTAGTCAGAAGGCGTCTGCCGTCTAGTCTTCTAAGGTTAGCTACTACGTAAACTACCCTATGACCACAGATCATAACATACTCGACTACTATGGCTATTGGTTGTGACCAGGCAATCAGGTCATTTTTTTTTATATAGTATCCATGGGAATTAAGTATGAAGGTGGTTTATCTGCCGAAGACTTGAAGGAATTAGTACTGGAGTAGTTTTATTGGCCGTACCCCTTTCGCCACTGGCATATGATTCCCAATCAAACCTTTATACCTTTTACCCATATGGTTACAATGATAGTACACATTTTAATCATGTGTGTCACAATTTTATATATGTGTTTAGTTTTTTTATGTTTTCATACCGTCAATGTAATGACGAGAGCTATTGTTGCTTTATTGCAAGTTATTTTGTGCTTGTGTATTACCTCGCCCCCCGCCAAAAGTGGCGAGCAAATTTGTTCGATATTTAGCCAGAAGCCGTCGCCCGTCTGGTCCTCTAAGGCCGCAAACAATGGACAGAGAGATGTGAATGTGAGTAAGTCATACTTAAATAGATAATAATAATATACTCCGGACCGAATTTTCGGTTACGGTGGCCTATCTTCATGCAGATTAGCCAAGTATGCAAGAGTTTATAGTGTATACGCAAACACAGGTGCACTCCCTCTTTCTTCACTCTCATAGTCCGATGGGACAGCAATTCGATACGACCGGAAAGAGAGCAGGCGCAAGACCGACGGCTTTACGTACTTTCCGAAGCACAAGCAGGGGTGTCACACCACCAACTTCCAAACTCCGGAATACGGAAACTGACAATTTCCTAACAGATAAACCCAACAACACTTTGCTCGACTCGGGAATCGAACCCAGTCCGTTACGCTCAGTGCCATGCTTGCAGCCACTAGACTGACTAGACCAATGAAGCAGTAGGTAAAATAACAAGTAAAAGACATGGCTGGGGTTGTCTCGAAGATATCATACTTGCTTACTGCTTTTATTTTGCTCTTTGATTTGTTATGGATATGGATATTTGATATGGATAAACAATATTTTGCTCATTAAGCTGAGAAATGACTTTTTTAACACTACTCATATAGCGACAATATTGACTTTGCGGTTTAGTATGCACACAGCCCTATTATTAGGGATTGTTGGACACACCAACCTGTTTTTTTTTTACTTTTTTATCGTGTGGTTGGAGGATAGCCTA
This sequence comes from Xylocampa areola, assembly GCA_935421205.1. Lineage (NCBI taxonomy): Eukaryota > Metazoa > Arthropoda > Insecta > Lepidoptera > Noctuidae > Xylocampa > Xylocampa areola. The sequence goes on along the minus strand of OW285217.1, from coordinate 12,796,310 downwards.
GTGTCAAGGTTCAAACCACTTTTACACGCAATCAAGAACATCATATGTATATATACAGGTTTCCGTTATTTTTTACAGAAATCTTTAAAATAACCAATTCACATACGTCAAACTATATAAACTTGCTAAACAGAAACCTCTCTGAAATTCAAGCAACCAAATAAAATTCAATACAGAAATAAGTAATGACATATTAAATACGTCACAATCCTGTACTGTGACGTCATAATTGCCATCAGCGACAACAGTGCCGATACGTAATCGTTGCGGTGAGGGCGCGCGAAACGCGAAAAAACATGTTATTTTAAAACGTTAAACGAAATAAAAAAGTAATGAGTTATTGATTCGGTCGAGGTCATTGGCTGACCTTGGCATTCGGGAACACTGTATTACAGTAGCTGTGTCAAGGCTGATTTTATTTATGCACTCATTGGAATTTTTCCTTTTTAAGTTCGGAACATTTTTCACCAAGAGTTTTTAGAAATGAGATTAACTAAGAATGATACCAATAGTTGGTTAGTTATATGTTATTTCATACCAACTAGAATAAACTAAAATGATGACTATATTTTACGAGCAAGATAAATCAAAATCAAATAAATAAAAATAAAGGAATAGGTATCTGTCTATGATTTTAAAATCATCATCATCATCCCCCTTATCCCAATTTATTATTTGTGGTCGGCACAGCATATATCCTTCTTCCACTTTCTGATTGTTTTTGTAAACTGCATGTTGCTAAAGTTTTCGCAATGTTAAATGACCAGCCGCCTTCCTGACGTCAACCCTCATTGGGAATGCTGTTGATCGTGGTAACCGCCACCAATTCGGTCTCATTCCATTTCGATAACTTGCGTTCCGAAAATATGAAATAATATATAAAAATCTCGTGTCACAGTGTTTGTAATCGAACTCCTCCGAAACGGCTAAACCCTAATGAAAATTGAATTTTAATATATTTTTTTGTATTTGGCAGGTCTGAGAATAGGTCGTAGGCTATATTTATACCCCTAGGTGTTAAGGGTGGCCCTATCCAGAAAATTTATATGGCAGAACAATGTGGGCAAAAAGCTATCCCTGTCTTGTCTCACGCGATCAAAGTCTTCGGCACAGCAAGTAACATAATAATTAATTGGGGATACTGTCTGCAGTCTCCATTTTAATTCAAACTTTAATCAGAGAAACGTATTAACAACGTCCAAGTGTCCAGCCTGTTAGACTGAAGGGACCGCAAGGAACAGTTTAATTGTCGTAGAGATTTATGAGATACGGACGTGTTAGCCAAATTGAAAGTTCACTATAAATTAGTTAGGGTGGCTGCCCAGACAACGGTAATGTATGTGCCTTGACAAATTTATATCGAGTACCTAGTAAACTAACAGATAAATGTTATGTTATTTTATTTATTTATTTACAACCAAAACTTACATCTATCATTACAGGTAGTACACCTAATGCGATAACTAAGCTAAATATAACACAAAAAATAAGAAACAACAGCAACAAAATAAAACAATTAATAAAAAATAGTTATCTTGCCTACAACTATAACAATCTAGTTTTATAACATGCCACCCAATAATTAACCCTTGTGTATTCGCTCAATGTACAAGAAAACAAATTAACATATTGAGCTACCACGTTAAGCGTACGCATGGAACGTGTTAGTGGCGCTCTTTGTAGCACGTTGGTACGGCACCACCAGCAGTTATATTTTTAGATATTGAGAATTCTATTAGAAATTTCTCAGTAGCAGCCCGGAGATTGGAATTTTGCCCGGCAGATGGCAATAGGCTCACCACATGGGACTTAATAACAGCATTGGTTAAATTTGGGTGTACAATTGTGTACACCCCTGCCTACTCCTTCGGGGAATACAGGCGTGATGCTATGATAAGTTATATTTTTAGAAAGATTAACGTTAGTTTTTTCAATCTTAAACCGCTAACTTAAATCTTATTTATGGCGTGGATTGTTGAAAAATTGCCCCTAACCAGGGGAGTTACAGTTTATAATATGAAATATCGTCTTATTGAAGTGTGCTAAGTAGTACTAATCATGTATTAATTAACATAGAGTACATTTTTGTTTCAAGACACATCAACATTGTAATCTTTTATATATAACCTTCTTGATTGTAATAAACGTATTAAATATTCACATGCCACAGAGTAAATAGACACAATCTATTTTAGCGCCATTCGTTATTTTAAAGTAATTTACTCTTCAGAAAACTGTTCTCAAATGAGTATAATATTTTTTGTTACCGGCATCGCCTTGTTCTGTACAAATTGGTCATAAAGCCATATTTAATACATTATTTTTGGTTTTTAATCCTATTTTTAATGGGACATAACTTCATATTATTACTTTCAAACGTGAAAAAGTCGTTTCATCAGGTGGCTGTGAACTAATTAAATTACACATAAAAAGCAAAATTCTTAGTATAGATTCCTTGATACGATAAAACTTATAAATACTTACTTCATTTACGTCGATACTTAAACCTGTTTCAGATCAAAGTTCAGAGTATGGAAATTCCAAATAGACAACTCCCATTAAGTCCTTCGTTAAAACTGCATTATATTTCTCATTTCGTCGATATGAAAGGAGTTCGAACTGAAAGAACCACAATCCTTTACAAAGTTCTTTTATAAACTTATTTCGTTATAAAGTGAACCGGTTGTAAGAGTCAGGTCTCATTGGTAGCGGGAAGAGGTGTATGTAGGGGCTTTCTAGTGAAAAAAGCGGGCAATTACTGGTTCCGTATAACCAAAACAATTTTGTTCCCTTTTAATATTTGTTGTTAATAGTGACGTTTAAGTATTTCAGTTTTTTAAGTTTACTTTTGTGTTTATAAGTTCCATCATAGAGTTCTTATTAACATAGTGAAAATTTTAACTTAGTGAACAGAAAAAAACCTTCGTTTATATAAAAGCAAATTTTGAAACCCTGCTCATGATGTGGAGCCACTTTTTCTTGGCATTTATTCTAAGTAGAAAATTAATTGAACAAGTAAAGAGATCGCAAGGCGATTGGTCGACGAGCTGGTCTCCATTTCGCACAAAGAATTAGTATTGCCATTCAACGTGGTAATGCTACCAGCCTTTTGGGTACGCTCGCAGTTGACAGCAACGTGGATAAAATTTTCGATGCTTTCATATAGTTTTAATTTAGTTTTTATTTTATTATTACAACAATTTTAGTTTTTAATCTTTTTTAATTTTAATGTAATCGTTTTAGTTGTTAGATAATGTTTATTCTGTAAATATTATTCACATTAAATGTAGATATATTAAACAATTTCCGAGGTGGTTTTCTTAGTATTCCGACACTTAATATTTATTTGGAAGTTTACACTCGTACTGTACGAATTGAAACGTCACACTATGTCAAAAGGTCAGGGCGTTCTAGAGAGTTTTTTTAAACTGATGAATTAAAAAACGCATGTTTCGAAGAATGGGCTGCATATAAATACATGATATGAACATTTACTGGTAAATTGCAAAAATTGGTAACATACCTTTTGACATTGCTATTAGATACTTGTTCTCGATATGTGATTATTTTTATATATATTTATTTTAATTTTTGGCCAACAATATTATATATTATTAAATTTAAATTTTGAAATTTATTCTTGTGATATTGTTTTTATCTACAACAATGCACATTTTGTGTTTATTTTTTTAACACTATCTAACTTATCTATATCAAATAAATGGATGTGATCACATTACCTCAAAACTATCCGATCTCCTTTCTTTCACTGTCCGCTGTCTGTGTGACCATAGACTACGTCTATAGGATTACTACCCCTTTTCTTTCTTTCATTGTCCTGCCCTTTGCCGCTTCATAGAAATCTTAACAACCAAGGGTCGGTAGGAAACTTTAAGAAATAATCATAATCCAAATATATTAGAATCGTCTAAACGTGGTGCTTATTGGCCTTACTAGGGTAATAATTACCCTATCCCACAATTTTAATTCGTCGGCTTTCGCATATTATTAATATTTACTTAAGTTATTATACTTTATCTCTTTTAGGGTTCCGTATCAAAAGGATGGTCCATCCATTATTATTAAACCTATTCCGCCGTCTGTTTGTCTGTCACAGGGCTCTAAATTTAAAATTTTATTAGCTTACCAGTTTACTCCACAGAACATTTATTTATTTATTCCGATTGCCATTAATAAATTATTACAAGCCAATAATTACGAACTACATATATAATTTATAATTTAATAAAAACTAACTTGCACACATACAGGAAAATAATGCATACTTAATTTGACCCTTCATACGAAGTTATCGAATAAGTTAGGACCTTAATATTACATAACTGTAAGTCAAATACATTAACTAAAACCGAATATTAAGTAGAAATAACATATTATTTGTAATTACCATTGTGTCAACTGCCTCGTTGGTCTAGTGGTCTCAAGCGTGACTACTGAGCATGAGGTTTTGGGTTCAATTATCAGGTCGGGCAAAGCCTTATTGAGATTTCCCGTTAGGAAATTCTCAGTAGCAGCCCAAAGTTTGGAATTGTGCCCGGTAGATAGCAACAGGCTGACCACCTATTACATGGGACTTAACAACATTGGTGAAATGTGGGTGTACAACTGTGTACACCACTGCCTACCCCTTTAGGAAATACGGGCGTGATGCTATGTTATGTGTTAGGTTTATTATAGTATCAGCTAGACGAAAATGCTCCTTTAATGGAAAACAATCAGATAAAAATAAATGAAAAATTGTTTATAATTATGGCTTAAATTTATCGTTATCAAGTTATCACTTACACATTGACCTCTTAAAAGGAAAATACCACTAAATTAGGACCTTGTATAATTGTACCATAAATAATAAAATTATGAGAAACTATAACAATTTTGGTGGTACGGAACCTTAAGTTCCGACTCACACATGATTTTTATAATATTTGTTGCATGTGCGCATGTTTATTTAAAATAACATCAAAACACTATGCTACAACATTTTGTAAAAATACGCATAACAATAATGCCTAAATTATTTTGTTATAAAGTTAACGATATCTTATTATAGCTACCCTTTTATTTCCAGGTGTTTAAATAAAACAAGGAATAAAAACTTGGATTCGTTTTAACGGAAGCACCTCTCTAGAAACTCATAAACCGACTTTAGGTTCATCCCGAACATTATAAGAGTACAATGTTCCGTAACCCGTCACATCAAAACGAATGACAATATCTGTAAATTGTCAGACTTCAATATTGGTTTAGACGAACATTATAGCAAAGATAAACTTTATATTAAAAGAAAGTCAACCTTAAAATTGAGTTCTAAAGTCTATTTTCGGAGAAAAACATTCAAAGGTATGACGTATAACAAAACAAATGAAAAAGTTTTTATTTATCGCCTCAACACTTCATTCTTAGATCAGACAAACGAGAATTAACCTTAGCGGGCGGATTTAAAGTCTATTTTACCTTATCAAGAAGTACAAGCAACAATAAAAACGTTCTAAATTCAAAGTTATTCGAAATGCTAAAACGTTAAAGGTGTGCCAATAAAAAAGAAGTTAGTTTCTTACGTTAACAAGGTGTGGGATATGGGCCCGTGGTCGCCATTTTGAAGGAATTTTATTCTTATTTTGTTGCACAATTTATATCGCATCATAAACTGACCCTGTTAAAGGGAACGAACAGATACAAACCGTTTTATCTTTTCATCACTTTTGACTTTATATTTTCAAGTGATTCAACCAGTATCTATGCAGCATAATTTTATGAAATAAACGAACTGGTAGACCATAGATAAAAATTTAAATTATCTAAGATGAGAACACTTTTTTAGATGATGTTTTCGTGAATGCTGAAAGAGTTTTTTTAAGAAGTATTAGGTCTAAAAAATGTAACGCTTTTTTATTGGTTTTGTATCATATGATAATCAACATCTTAATTAACTCCTTTTTTTCGTACATTATTCAGCTGATGTCAGTGACCTTGCCACGGCGGAAGCGGTGTCTCCAACATGAGCCAGTCCGCAAAGACTAAAAGAGTAGCTTTTTTTTTGGTAGTGGCCTCTTGCATTAACCCAGAGGGGTTTTGTCTACCTAACCTGACGAAAGCTAAGGCGGAGCAGTTTGTTGCCTCCAGCCAGATGACAGCGTCGTTAATATTGGTCCAACACTTATAACAATCAGTCGAGGCCAATTTCTTTCCTCCCCTGCTTCTTTTGCCCTTTATCTCGCTCCAGTATTTTCATAAAAATATTGGCAAAATTTGAGTTTCATTTTTTAATTAGTTTGCTTTTTTTGTAATCTTTATTTATTTACAGGACTTATTTTGCTTTTATTCATTCCGTTTGAAACTTCATTTTGTTACTTTATTATATTACACATCCAGCCCATAACCGTCGCACTACAAGGCCGAGGCCATCTCACACAGAGAAGGTACAAGCATCAATCAACACACTAGCTCATTCATTGATTTCAGACCAACTAGTCCATGTTGCAAGACTGCCTCATTAGTATAGTGGCCGCAAGGGCGACCGCCGAGCATGAGGTCCTGGGTTTGATTCCTGGGTCGGGCAATGTTAGGAGATTCTCAGTAGGAGCCCGGAGTTTGGATTTGTGCCCGGTTTAACTTCTGAGTATTTTCTCTTGGTCTATAGTTGAGACCAACCATTGTATTAGCTAGATTGGTTGACGTCGAATTAATGGTCTCTTTGTTATACATTGCGCCGTATGTTTTCTAATATTTTTCCCGAAATAGTCAAACTAAACATACAACGCAATGTACAACAAAATGACCATCAATTCGATGTCAATTGAGATAACCAATACGCCTGGTGGTTTTATTGTTAGTAGCTAAAGCAAATGAATAACAGCTTGATGTTCTATTCCCGCGTCGGCAACTGTCGGCAAGTCAATCTCACGCGAGTTAAGGAAAGAATTGACGACCCTTTTATGACGCACTTGGCGGTAAAATTACGGGGGCGACGCTTTATGACTAACGCGGGTGATGTACTCGCGGTAACGACGATGTAGTCGGACATTAGACTGCGTTGCTCTCTCTGATATGTTGGTCCCATTCTAAATGTAACAAATTTCTCCCTTAAACACATCCTTTTACTATGGTATCTCGTTCAAAAACAGAGCTGCCAACATTACGATAAAGGGATTTTTTTTAGATGAAACTCACTTTTTATCACGATTTACGACGTTTGGATAAGGTGAGATGCAATGTCGTAAAGGGTATCAAAAAATGTGTCAAAAACGTTACGTTACGTTCAATTCAACTGATTGTGGAATGTTTAAATAAATTCCTTGATTGCCATGTCTGTCGCAAAATAGTGAGGAGAGATGACGAAAACTTTAGTGACAGCATTTGTTTTGCAAACATAAAATAAAGGATTACATTTGGCCACCAAATTGCCTGATAGTAAGCGAAGGCCTTGATAATGCCTAGATTGTAGTGCTCAGAAAAAATATTAATATATTTTAAATTACTTCAGCTAAAATACATTGTAAGCACGATTAACAATATGGCAGCTTAAATCTGAAATAAATGTATGATAACATTAGCCCAAATCAAATGATTTATATAAATAACGTTTTCTCATTAAATAATTTCATATTGGGTCTAATCTATTGTCCTTAACGCTAATAACTACCACGTGTTCTGAGAAAAATCGTGTGTTAAAGTCATTTATTTAAAATAAGTAATTGAGAAACACGTTTACGACATGTTGGTACTTGGTACTTTATTGCTATTGTGACAAGATATACTTTTTATAGAACCTTGGACTATATTGTTAACGGAATTATTTACATCGAAACTCTAAATGGGTTGTACTGGGAGACTGGGAGGTACTTTACCTGTTCTGTTCTGTCTAGCCTTTTCCCATCTATGTTGTTGCCAACTTCAAATTTTATTACCAGTGTTTTAGGGAGCAGTGATAGCCTAGTGGTACGACGGTTGGACTGACAAGTCAAAGGTAGCAAGTTCGAATCCAAGGCACGCACTTACGTCTTTTCGAAATCATGTGCGTATTGTAAACTTATTAGGTATCACTCGCTTAAAACGGTGAAGGAAAACATCGTCAGGAAACCAGCACACCTGAGAGATTCTCGATGGTGTGTAAAGCCATGTCAGAGACCTACGGGTGGTTTAAACTCTGGCACGAGATTGTTCATCAACCACAAGATAAGAAGAAGTGTTTTACATGGAGCGACTGCCTATCTGACCTTTACTATTCTGTTATTGGGTAACACGATATCTCGCTCAGATTTTCAGGCATTTACATGTACCGAGTATTCTTCAATTGACAACCGGGGTCGACACTTTAACATGTCAATTTGAAATTATGATCACCCAGATACACAAAGATCCTTCAATATTTTGGTAATTAGAAAATGTGCGTAGGAGTGTTGAAGTAGGAAAAATAAAATATTGTAACAAATTGTGTTTAATGTAATAAATATATTAATATTTAAATTCAATCGATTAAATAACATAACATAGCATCACGCCAATATTCCCCGAAGGGGTAGGCAGAGGTGTATATACCATACACCCACATTTCACATGCTGTTATTGAGTCCCATCATCCCATGTAATAGGTGTTGAGCATATTGGCATCTACCGGGCACAATTCCAAACTCCGGCCTGCTACCGAGAATTTCCTAATAGAAAAACCCAATAACACTGCCCGTCCCGGGAATCGAACCCAGGATTTCATGCTCAGCAGTCGCGCTTAGGACCACTAGACCGACGAGGCAGTTACAACTAAAGACTAGAGGTTTACAATTGTATGGATATTTATTTTTGATCAACGTTCTATGATAGCGATGTTTTTTTAAACTATTTCTTATCATTAGGTACATCTGCTTAAAATATAATTTAAATTATTCTCAACGTGTGTACGATATTAGTTAACCGACATGAACAACTAAACATTATTAATAAAAAATATATACAATCATATCTCATTTCAGAACGCACAGCGCCATCTGTTGTAATTAGATTAGAAACATCGACTAATGAGCTTCAATAATATAAAAATATTATTCCGATGACAAAAAAGATATACTTCCGATCAAGTTATCTAAAGACTAGAGGTTTGCGTTATAAAAGTAACAGTATTGAATGTGTCAAATTCAAAGCGACAGATCCGACGACATGATCAAAACGTCTGTAATAAAAAACCAATGAAAACGAAAAAGAAACTGCAAACGAAAATGGCCGTTGAATGCCCGGCGAAGTGAACGTTGCACTTTCACGATTAAAAAATAAAATTGAAAAAATAAACGACGCGTTAGAAATGAACCATCGGCTAATAGTTCTCATTGACGCCGAATGCTGGGGTGGCGCTGGCGTACAAGCTCATTGCTTTAAGCTTTAGTTCTGCTATCCGACGCTAAAATATTATGGCAGCACTTACGCTGTCTTGTTAGAATTTGTTTAGTTAATTTGTATCCTAATTAATTATTATAAATATGTAATACATTTCTATAATTATTGAAATATACACATTTAATTCCTTATATCAAGATCTTTTTAAAGTAACTACTTTGTCTTATTTTTCATTACGAAAAATATAATCAAAAAACGGTTTCGTATTGAGTTCTTCTCGCTTCATACAGCAGTGCAGAGTATTTAACTCTTCTTCTCCTAAAACAAAAATATTTGCAAAGTTTTATTTTAGCTTTAGTGTAAGCGATACAAGTGTCTAAACCACAAAAATAATCTTACGCGCCAATGAAGTATTGAAAAGCGTCGATCACATGATCGGTCGCAGATCGAACCGGGTCAAGCACAACAGGTGAGTTGCGGAGCGCATCAACTAAAAAATAAAATATCGAAATGTGAAAAAATAATAAAAATCAGCAAATATAGTAAATTGAAAAAAGAATAGTGTTGTTACTTTCTGTCGCGAGTATTTAATATATGTGCGTCTCTGTCGTGAGTGGCGCACACGTGGTTTTCGGTAGTCTCGATTCGGGTGTCCGAGCGAGGGTGCGGGTGTGCGGGAAGCCGGAGGACGCGAGGGCCACATCCCGTCGCGGCCCGCGCCGACCGGCTGCGTTGCCCGTAACCTCCGAATGACCTCATTTTTTTTTCTCCAATGTAAATATTCGGCTCGTTTTGCCGCATAGTCTATAAGTGGTATTAAGTTCCTTCAGCGCGTACGATTTTTTTATTTTTATTTACCAGTTAATTAGTGGACGTTTCAAATTGACTTTAGCTGTGTCGAGGACTTTATTAGTGCAATTTTTTTCTAGTGAAACGGCTCGGCTTTCTTGGACTGATTTAATTTAGAAATTAAAAATAATTGTAAAGAAATTATAGTTAAGTTAACTGGACGTTTTGAATTGACCATTAGGAGATATTTGTTGTGGTGGTGACGGAATTGTAGAATTAATTTAATTATTAAACATACTTAAATATTTTACGTGATATTGGTGGTGGAAAATTGTTCTTGTCATCAAAGCAGGTAAATTGTGAAGAAAAAAAATATTACGATATTTTTTATAAGTATTTTGTTTTTTTTTTTATATGTAGATAATATTTTTGCTTTTTTGACAGTCACTCGTTTGGTGAATTTACTATTCTCACATGTATTTCTTAAATCTTTAAAACTTATAAAGGTTTTTTGTCAAAGGCCAAACAGTTGCGTTTAAAATGATGCATGTAAACAAATACAGTTGTACTTGATAAATAAAAATATGTTTGTAAATATACCGTTAGGCAAAAGTAAATAAATAATAAATTTTCATAATTTTCACTAGATAAAAAAATAAAATAAATTATCCATATCTTAACATAACCAATCTAGCTTCTTTGAAAATAATTGTCGCGTAGATCTTTACTTTCTGTGTAAAAGAGAACATAGGTAGATAAATATAAAAAACAAAAATATTTGTAAAAAAATACCATTATATTTTTCATAGAGAGCAAATATTTTTTTTAACTAAGTTATAATTGAAAAAATGAGGAAGAGTCATATTTTCAGAGTCACTGATAGAAAGGGTATTTTTTTGAAATTTCAGTAAATCCAAAATTACGAACTATCGTAAAACGTTGTCTGTGCGTTCGACTTCCCCGTGCCGCTGAGCTCTCTGATAAAATAATCATATTATTAATTCACACTCATTCATATGTTTACAATTATTCACAGCGGCAACATTTACTTACGCAGCAATATAAAATACTGCGGGATCTTGATGACGTGATATTGTTTTTTATTATTCGTGATTATAATAACGGGTATTTTATAAACATATAGTTCGGATGAAAAAAATATTGGCTTTCCGAGTCACATTAGAAATTTATACTTTTTTAAAGTTTGGTAACAAAATTGTAATAGAACCTTTATGGTTTGGCTATGTTTCACTGTTTTATTTTTGTCGCTTATTGTATTTCGCCTATCTTACAATTCAATCACTGGCTTAACATCGAGTCAGAAAATTAAAGTTTGTTTTTTCTCGAGATTTTTTTATTTTTGAAACAGTTCTTTTTTTCTATTCTACTGGAGCACAACACCAACGGGTAATCTTGAGAAAACAGTTGCATCTTTACACTTACGCCCTAAAAAAGGAGTGTTATGATTTTGTTATGGGTTCATGTATGTTTGTAAATATGTATTAAGTGAGTTTATTTCACCATAACTTCTAAACGCTTGAATCGATTTAGATGGATGTGGTATCGTTAGAATCCTTACTTTGTTCCGGGTAACATAGGCTAGTAAAAAAAATAGTTATATAATGGCTGTGGTACACAAAAAGGTGTGAAATAAAAATATATTACACACACATGGCAGGCGTTTTTTAATATTTTTCACTTTTTATTAATAATTTTCGACTTTTTACATTAACATTACCTCAAGCTAAGCATACGAGTTTATTTTAATAAACTCTTTTAGAACTCCGTCTTTAATGTTAAGAAGCATATTCCATAGTCATTTTGCTTTGTCAATAAATAGAGAACCGATTCGGGGGGAAGGGCCAGTTGTGGGGGTTTCTAAAACCTGTTTCTTTTCAATAATCAGTTCAATAATTTCAAAAGCTGTTACTTAGCATTCTAAGCATTCACCGATCTAAGCATTCCCAACTCGCATAAGTTAATCACAACCCACATTCATTGTCTTAAAATCGCTTACCGATTCGTCATACGAGTCGAATGTCGAACAAAAAAAAGTGTGGTGACGCGCCACCATAATGCATTAAAAAGTACAATCGCTGAATACGTATCTCTCATTGATATTGTCGGGTGCCGATTACCGGGGATTTTTTGCGAATGATTGAATTTTATTTACAATTAACCCGGCCTCGGCGTCGGTGAAAGCGAGAGTGACGATTAAATGCCATTTAAAAATAAAACAGCTCGTCGCCATAACATTGGAACGTTGATAATTTATACGCGCACACTCAACGGTAGCAACGTGTTGTCACGACGACGATGACATCTTTGTTTTGATTTCTAACTCTTTTATTCAACATATGTACTGTGTTAGTGAAATACTTTGCATATACAAAACTAAAAGACAAAAGATCGAAAATACAATAGTGGTGCAAAAAACTCAAGGCGTAGACGAAACGTCTTAGCCGTAAGAAACCGCCCAAACGTAAGTCGTTGGGGGCGCGCGGGCGGTGCGGGCCCGCCTAATTTGTCTTAGGCGGAAAAATCGCGCGGCGATTACAAGTGGCTCGTAACGAAATCGGCCCCGGGGCGTGCGGGGGAGGGGACGCCGGGTGAGAAGCGGGGGAGGGGGCGCGAGCTAGGGGTGGCGGCGCGGCCGGCCGCGGATACGTCTCAGTCGTCCGTCTGGAGTCGCGCCGGCCGGCCGGGCCGCGCGGCGTAATACACGTTCCTCGTGCTCTTGTGATTATAAATTTTAATAATACAAAATTCCAAAAAAGTAATAATAAAAAAAATTAACCGCGTCTAATCGAAAATATTTTTAGGCTAAAATCCCCTCGACCCTCACTTTTTTGACCTAAACTGGTGGCAGTGGAAAAAAAGTTTTTTGCGAAATTTTTAATATTTACGTCGGTTACATTTGTAAAGAGATTAAAACTTTTGGCCGTTGATGAGAATATTTTTATTTAAAATTTATTTTTCTTAACTAACGAGCGAATTGAGTGAGCGATTGATGAGTAAAGAATAATTAATGTTAAGCGTTATATTATTATTAAGTAATAAATAGTAATTGAACTCGACTATAGACTGCCACAAACATTGTCTACTGTACTTAGTTTAATATTTGGACTATAGTTGTGGTTTACACGGACGTACAAACTTTTGTGATTCTATCTCAAGAATTCATCTCCCGGACCAAGGTTGTGATATATAATATGTTTTTTTTGTAGAACTAGTCTTATTATTTTATTGTAATGTGTGGGTAGATTTTTTTTATTTTTGTTTAATATTTTCTACTTTTTTAAACGTAAACGATGCTATTTTCAGCTAAATTTGTTTCAGTTTTACCAAATAAACTGTTCAGAGCGTTTGTATTTATAAACTAAAAAAAATATTTGGTTTTCCAAAAAGATCACTTACTGTCTTATTTTTTTAAGTCGCCCGACGGGCCTTCGGTATCGGCCCGGTCATACAAAACTAGCAATCGTTTCATTTTAAATTAGAGTTACATTTATAATTTTATTTTTAGAGCTAGATCTTTTTATTTAAGACCTATAAAAAATGACGAGTTTTAAAAAAATACGATGGACTTTTTTCTACTTGACTCTTTTTTTTTGCTAATTCCGTAACTACTCCGACCTTATTTTTTAATTCGGAAATTTTTGTGGGTCCCTATACAATATAACTGTGTTTTATTGATTTTTATATTATGATTTTGTTTACAATAAACCTTTTTTTTATTTTTTGCTGTGATTTTTTTATTTTGCCTTGTGTGCCATTTTTAAGGTAAGTTTATATAAATAAAACATTACATTGAAAGGTGATACTACTTAAATAAAGTTCCATAGTATGTGTGAATTATTGACCATGTTCATGGAAAAGCTTTTAAAAAAGAAAACTAACTATGCCCATGTTTTCGTACGCACATTATATTCATATTTTCTAAATCCTGCAAGAAAAATAATGATCATACTTTACATACACAAAACTGTATAATATAATTCCTATTTCCTACCCTAAATTATTTCTCTTAAATGCGTTCAGCCGGTTCGGAGCCTATTCGAGACAAATTTTGAGAGAGACAGACATACATTCTAAAAATGATAATTTATGATTAAGCCTCGTATATAAAAACTTTCGTGAGATATATTCATATCAATTATTGTTCACCGGATACTACTCACGTGCTTTTTTCGGGTTTTCACGTGAGTAGCGTAATTATTGTTCACCGGTGAACAATAATTGATATATATATATTGTATAAATAGCAATTTTCACAAACATTTTGGTTTATATTTTGAAATCAGAGAGAAATATAGCATCACGCTTGTATTCCCCGGTGATCCTATTGCCATCTACCGGGCACAATTCCAAACTCCAGACTGCTACTGAAAATTTCCTAAATCTCAATAACACTTTTCTTGACTCGGGAATCGAATCCAAGACCTGATGCTTAGCAGTCGCACTTGGGACAACTAGACCAATGTGGCAGCAAATCACAGAGCGAAGGAAATCACAGATAGACACTTCATTATTTTTTTGTATTTTGCTGTACCCCTAACATTTGATACGTAACTGGTTTTTTCATTTATTTTTCTTATCAATTATATTTCTTTAGAACATTTTCGTTTCAGTGTTCCACAATATTTTTTAATTCAAAACTGCGGCTGGGTTCAGATCTCAATTTGTATAGCGAATCATCTTTTTTTACACGACTGCCCACAAAGAAGAGTGTCATGTTTCTAAGATTCATATATGTATGTATGTTTGTTAGTTTCTTTAATCCACCATAACATCTTAATGCCTGAACAGATTTCGATGTATGGGGTATTGTTAGAATCTTTACATTAAACAGGGAAACATAGGCTGGTAAGATTTAAAAAAATTGAAGGCGTTCTGTTTAATTTTTGGTTAATATCATATTGTTTTAATTATTAAAATAGATTTATCTAGCTTTGGCCAGTGATTCCACCTCATGGGTTTGCTTATGTCCTATTCTTGGTAGATGAAACATTCTGGGTTCGATTCCAGATTCGACTTTATTTGGTTTTACTGATACCTATGACACTCCCTCGATGGTTTAGTGGTCTCAAGCGCGACTGCTGAGCACGAGGTCTTGGGTTCGATTCCCAGGTCGGGCAAAGTGTTACTGGGTTTTTTTGTTAGGAAATTCTCAGCTTTAGCCCGGAGTTTGGAATAATGCCCGGTAGATGGCAATAGGCTCACCACCAGGTCCACACAGGGGACTTAACAACTGCATCGCAAAAAGTGGGTGTAGATACTATAGTACACCTCTGTTTTACCCGTCGGGGATACAAGTGTGATGTTACGTCATGTTCATAAGATCAAAACTCTATTTCAAGAAATACAAGTAAAAGCAATCAAATCGGAAACTGTTACGATATTTCGTGAGAATAACCCGTTTATGAAACTGAGTGGTCCATACGATTTTGAATGGAGTACAATATTGCCTTAACCCGTTATAGCTTACTGTAGCCCCTCTGTAAGATCTTTTGGTCTCTCCCAATTCAAAGACAACCAAAATCTAATTTAATTCGTAATTTATAAAGATTAATAGCGTGATAGGTATGAACCTATTGAAAGAACCAGTGTAATAATAATAAATGCCAAGTAGCATCACGCTGGTATTCCGCGAAGGGGTAGACAGAGACACAGTTATGCACCCAAATTTCACCAATGCCGTTAATTATAATAATACTCCCTCCGACCGTATTTCGGTCACGGCGGCCTATCTCCACAGAGGTTAGCCGTGTACGCAGGAGATATTATAGTGCACAAGTATATGCGCAAACACAGGTGCACTCACTCTTCCATCACTCTCATATTCCAATGGGACGGCAATCCGACACGATCATAGAGAGGCGCTGGACCGACAGCTTTACGTGCTCTGCGAAGCACGGAGGTGTCACACCACCACCTTCCTGACTCCGGGCTGCTATTAAGAATTTTCTATCAGAAAAATCCAATAACACTTTGCCCGACCTGGGAATCGAACCCAGGACCTCACGCTTGGCAGTCGCGCTTGCGATCGCTAGACCAACGAGGCAGTCAAAACTGGCTGTTAATTATGTCGCTGGTGCATGTGCGGTGGCATGTTATTGGTGGTGAGCCTATTGCCATCTACACAATTCCAAACTCCGAGCTGCTACTGAGAATTTCCTAACAAAAAAACACAATAAAACTCTGCCCGACCCGGGACTCGAACCCGAGACCTCATGCACAGCAGTCGCGCCTGGGATCACTAGAGTAACGAGGCACTTAAATACGAAATTTTCGATGCAAATCGTACTTGCCGTAGACTACATAGATATTGTATGGAAGGTGAATTTTTTTCTCTGAAGACCGGTGTGCTGTCTATATCCACCGGTCACAAATCCAACAGCTTCTGAGAATATTCTAACAGGAAATACCTACACCACTGACCGAGCCGGGAATTGAACCTGCAACCTCAGTCGTTGTAGGTATATATTTCCCAGTAGCTAGGTATTCTTTATTTTTGAGCATAAGTACCTACTATTAGTTTTAGTCCTAGTACCTATTTATTTTACGTCGAGCGAACGGCATAATGCAGCCAACTGTTATAATTTTTTGTAAAAATAAATATACCTTCGTTCGGGAGCAGGATTCGAACATGCACCTCTACTACGTATAGGTGCTTCAGGCGCTCTGTCCAACGAAGCCATCTTGACCTCTGCCAGGAGTATTTATTTGGGAGACGCAGGTTCGAGTCCTGCTCACGACCGTATTCTTTTTCCATTTAATATTATAACTTTAATATCAAGAAAATTAGATTTACATTAGGTATAGCACGGGTGGAAGCATTTCTGCGTCCAGTAGGAATTACCTATAGATACAACTTAAACTACCTTCTACCAATAATGAAAGAAACAGTAGAATACTTACTTACATGTTTTTTACATAGGTATTTATACCGGCCTAGGCAAGAGACATAATAAAAATAGATATAGGTACCTGTGCATGGCGGCAGACCGAAGGAGATAGCGGGACGAACTGAATGACTTTCTTTTTAATTGACAACACTCGGCACAAAACCGGGATATTTGAAAGGAATCGAGTCTTTGCCCAATAGTGGGACAAAATAGGCTAAAAATATTAAAATCTTACTAATTTATAAAGGAATAGGCATTGTTTTCTTTGGATACGATTTTTCTTTCCTCTATAATTATAGTAGTTCGCATTACCCGACCCTATTTCCACACTTTTTTATACAAATAAGTGTTAAATTGTCTTTTTATAAAAATGTTATATAGGTTGTTTACAACATGATAATGTATTTTTAACATTTTTACATGAAAGTATTATTTGTCTGTTATTTAATTTACAATACATGACGCTGCAATCGTATTTCAAAATCAATTAGTGGCGTCACCTATCTAAAATAACGAACACTAATCGAACAACCAGGATTGGATATTTTGCCACCAGAGTGCCTTTAAAGTTCACGTGTAGAAACCTAGATGGCGTTTTAAGCACCGTCGCAAGCGCACGCATGATTCAATGTAAAAATTATTGTTCAACGATATTTTTACAGATGGCGCTAGTAGCCAACTTAACTAGTCTTACATGTTTTATTTTAAATTGTCATTATTAAATATTAAAATACATCCGATATTTATTTATTACACTGCACAACTATTTATGTCCCATTTGCATGGGCCTTTATCACGGATTAGCAGAAGTTATTAGTAACCACGCCAGCCAAAATATTAAATTATTCTACATAATAATTATATGTAATAATTAACTTCTCTTAGCTCTCTTCTTCTAACGATCTTCAATTTATTAACCTAAGCTCTATCTTGATATATATGGGAGTATATATGGGAGTAAGTTTACAATTTACGCCGATAGATGGCAGACCATAACCATTTTGAATAAATCTACACAGCGCCACCTATGATTCAAATAAGTCAACATCGTGATCGTTGATTCTAATATTGGGTAATAGAGGGCAGTAGCATCACGTTCGTATTAACAACGCGCTGGTGTACTGTGTTGCACACCTACATTTTACCGATGCGAGTAAGTCCCATGTAATAGTGAGCCTATCGCCATATACCGGGCACAATTCCAAAATCAGAATTAAAAGCTTCTTGAATTTAAGACCTTTAGACCTCTGACATGACTTTATATCAAGAGGTTTCTAAAGGGAACTTCCTAACCAAAAAAAAAACAAAAGCACCTTACTCGACCCAAAACACTGTCTCAGGACTTCACATTCACCAGCCACGCGTTTACTAAACAAGGAGGTGGTTGGCTAAAATATACATTTAATGTTTTATACGATTCATATACGAAGCTTGGTATTGGGTAGGCGTGTTGGTCAGGGTGGGGTAAGCCTAAACTTCTAAGAAAGTGGGCGTGGCAAGACGCTAGCGGCCCCCACATACTATTGGTTGAGAAACTTGACTTCACTATAGTATAACTATATTTCCAGTAGTTGCCTGTCCAATGCCTTCGCTATAAATATTTGATTGATCGAGAAAATGGACCAAGTATTGACGCTTTAAAAGACCCAATGACTTATCAATCCCAATATTACATTTAATAGCATTCGAGAAGAGTTAAGTCTTTTGAATGCACGTTTTGTCACAAAAATACAATAATGATACAGATAAATGTTTGAAAAGCATTATCCAGGTTACGAGGTTATCCGGGAGGCGCAGGTTCGAATTCTGCTCATGACCGTATTCTTTTCAATTTAAAATTATAACTTTACAATAAACATGTTTCGGTTCTTACGATTGATAACTAATTTATTATACTTAATCTATTTATATACCAGCTGTCACACTTGATTGTAATTATTTTTACTATTTGCCTTAAGAAATTAAGTAGCTTTCATTTAGATAAATAATTTCATTGCTATTTAAAATTCTAGTGTCAATGCTGAAAACGTAATTAAGAAGAGTAGAGGATACCGCGAACGTTTTTCATTTCACTATAATTCTACCAAATCTAAAATGTTGCCATATATTTTGTGTCAGCAGGGTTTCTTTTTTTTAGCGGTTTATATAGTTTTCATTCACTTGTGTCACAAAATGTTTTGCATCCCTGCTTCTAACATCTTTTCAGCCGACGTAAAAAAGAGGAGGAGGTTCTCAAATCGACGCGTATATTTTTCTTTTATGTATGACCACTCATAACTTTCTAAAGAGTAGTACGATTTTGATTCTGATGCTTTATTAATTGGAGTATAAGTCAGTGGACAGTCAACGTGTTAACTTACCTAGCGGACATAACAAACACGCGACGCGCCGCAGTGAACGTGACCCCAAAACCATCTGACCCGTATCCTTCTTACAGAGTTTAATTTTCATTGTATGTGTGAGTTGTCTTAAACGCGTGCGACGGCCTGATATAGTTTTAACTTAACTATGGATATTCCAGTATTTGCTTGTCCAATGTCGTCGCTATAAATATTTGAGGGATCGAGAAATGGGCCAAGTATTAATATCGCATAGTTTAGGTTTGTGCAATAACGTCTTGTTTGAAGTTTAGAATTGATTGTATCGATATAGACGAATATAGATGAATTTTATTGAACAAATATACCTACATTCGACATTTCATCCTACTAATACCTAATATTATAAATGCGAAAGTTTGTGAGGGTAGATGGATGGATGTTTGTTACTCTTTCACGCGATAACTGCTAAACGGATTTACCCATTAAAAGATAGGAGGTTTACTTTAATGACCCTATTCGCTACACTTGGAAAATAATAATATTAAGACAAGATTATTCAAATAGACATTAAATTTCTTTATACTATTGGTATGTACCTACATACCACGTACTATTGGTATGTACCTACATACCAATAGTACGTGAACATAGTTTTTAGGGTACCATAATCCAAGGAGCAGCACTCTCCCTCGCGACCGTATTCGTTTCCACAAAAAAATATAATCTCTTATGTAAATGTGGCAATTATGAAACAGTATAATTACGAGTACATATATACCTAAGTAGGTACAACACAATAAGATCATATTTAGTCGTGTTCCGTCTTAAAAACTATAGTAGGTGCAACTTGGATGTAAGCTTCACTTTATTACATTAAAAACAACTGTAGTTAACAAATTAAAATAAAATATACTATAATAGTAATAGTATTGCTGGTACAGAACCTTAAGGACGTAAATCTGACTCGCATGGCTGGTATTTTCAATATAGTTTTAATCAGTGGGTCGACTAAAACAAGTCATTCAATAGGATCAAATACCTACTCAGCAAAATTTAGAGAATAATTGACGTAAATGTTCTTATCAATAATAATAATAATTATTATTATTATTTATTTATTGTTATATTATTATTTACAGTATCATATAACGCACTTACGTCATTACCTTTTTCTACGTATTGCGGGTAAAAGCCAATAAAATATTAGTCATGTAGCAGCATTTTTTGGACTTAAAAAGATATTTCTATCGACAGAGGAATGCTATCTACAGGAGTATGAGGTCTCGGGTTCGATTCCCGAGTCGGGAAATGTTTATTGAGTTTTTCTGATAGAAAAATATTATTTTACTAGCAGCCCGGAATTTGGAATTGTGTCCGTTAGATGGCAATAGGTTCACCACCTATTCATAATCATCATGTGCTAGTCTCATCCAGGTTTTTCTACCTATTACATGGGACTTAATAACTGCATCAGTGAAATGTGGGTCTACAACTGTGTACACCTTTGCCTTCCCCTTCGGGGAATACAGGCGTGATGTCATGTGATGTTATGCTATGTTCTATCGACATATTGGAATCAAATAAAATCAGAATTAAATTCTAACTACTATTTTTTCACATACAGACACAAGAAGTTCATAATTTTCCTGCCCTTGTCCCAATTTATTTGTGGTCGGTTCTTGCGCAGCTATCATTTCAGTAGTCATTCCCTTTCTAGTCATATCATATTCGAGTTTTTGTATCATGTTGAATTGAAATCAAACAATTAAAGAGGTGACTGTAAAATTAAATTATGATTATTTACACGAAGACAGCCTTGTGGTCAAATGTTTGCTAGCGCAGACGCTATGCGTGAAGTCATGTGTTCGATTCCCTTGTCGGGCAAAGTATTTTCCCTTTACGAAATTCTCAGTAGCAGCCCAGAGTTTCGAATTGTGCCAGATATTTTTTTTTATTGGTATCTTATGTGCGTGTGAATAACTTTGATGATTATTTTAACACCAAATTTCCATACCACCTCTGCCAATGCTGATAGCCTCAATCCGAAGACGTATTCCCCACCACTTAAGGGCGTAAAGTACTAAGGCGTCATAAGAAAGGAGGCGTAGGTGCGCAAGGAGCGGCGGAGGGGAGCGGGGCGTGCGCAAGACGTTAGGAGGCGGGGCTTAAGTTTGATCTAAGTTTAACTTGTATCTTAGAACGCGGCTACCTACCTAATACCGGATCGCTGTCTGTACATGGAACATAGAAAAAAATATATTGGAACCTTTATCAACGCAAATAGCACACAAAACAATGATTGTTAGAATTTTTATATGTTTGTCTGTTTTTCTGTTTTTCTGTGCGTTTATGCACGCTAATCTCATAAACGGCTTATCCGATTTAGATGTGGTTTTCATTTATATATTTCGGTAAGCTTCACTTAACATTTAGTGTTTGTTTCATGTCAATCGATTTATAAATAAAAAAGTTATGCCAATTTAAAGAATCACGTCGAACATTTGTTAATTATGAATTTGTGTTCATACACGACATGGTCTTAATTTACGACATCAACGCGGACAGAGTCGCGGGTACAGCTAGTAAAATAATTATTATTATACAATGTAGATATAACAAAAGATTCTAATCTGTAATGAAAATGATGTCCTGCAAAACTATCATACTAAATTTTTATATGAAAAAAAAATTGTCTACATATTTAAAAAACTTAAAAGCTCATGCTAAAATGATAGCCATGTGATTATGGCCGTTGTACTGACAAGTCAGAGATCACAACATGAAATGCAAGATGCGTATCGCTAACTTAACGTAATAATGCGTATTACAAATTGATTATCACTTATAGCGGCGAAGGAAATCACCTTGAAAAAACCATGGTCTATGAATCTTCTTAGAGGCCTACTAGGATTTCATTAACTATGCAATAAAAAAACGATTCAACTCCTAAAACATTATTCTGCTACGGCCTACGCCGTAGTCAGTTTCACGTAGGTCACAAAAAGTTGTCTACGGCGTAGATCAAAATTTATGTATTTTTTAAACATACCTAATATTTTACTATCTTCGTTAATTATCAATAATCAACGAACTAAGGCAGTGATCATTGAACATATATATTGAGTTTAGAATTTTGTATCAAAAGATATAACTGTGAACGGAGTTATACATTTTTCTGATAATAATAATACGGTCATTAATAGGATTCGAATCTTCATTCAACATAAACAGTCCGCTCTGCCAACTAAGCTATACCTCTGCGCACTCTACCGAACTCTTGTACTAAATTTTTATACGTTTTATGATGATATCATCTATTCAGTCCCTATACAATTCTATAAAATATAAATTAAAAAAAAAAGACCATCCCATAACTCTCCACTGCAGGGCAAAGGCCTCTTCTCATACGGAGAAGGCACGAGCTTGATCACCACGCTAGCTCACTGCGGGTTGGCGATTTCAGACTACCAAGTTCAGGTTTCCTCACGATGTTTTCCTTCACCGTATGTCTGTGATGTCTTAGATTAACTAAGAAAGTACATATGACATTGAAAAAGTCACATTAGTACATGCCAGGTTTGAACCCACAACCTGCGGCTCAGGAGGCGGGCACGTAACCACTCGGCCACCACGACATCACTATATAATATATATTTTCTTTTATTTCAGACTTCACCATCACCTTAAGCAGGACATCCAACACCCTCTGGTGACATTAATAGGGATATTTTAGGTAAGTGACATTTGTAACCCGACCATAAACCGTCCACTTATGAGGCCGTGAGCGTAGAGTGGCCTATCTTTTTAACCGACTTCAAAAACGAGGAGGTACTCAATTCAACTTTTTTTTTTTTTTCTAGACATAATTATAAGCAATTATGTCTTGTAAGAAGTAGGCCTCTCTTGCGTTCACGGCCTCATAAGTAATTGCAACTTTTAGCATCGATGATTAGCACTTTTGCGAGTGCATCAATAATGCATCGTGTTTTGGCATCTCTGCATTAGCTTGCAGTAGTCAAACTGCGCTGACATGCGCGTTCAGTCGCTGCTCTCGTATCTGAAAAGTGACTAAAATCGCTACAAAGGATAAGGCCAGCGAAGACTAAGATAATAAAAATTACGTAGCACGTGCTTCGGCTTCGTATTATTGCTGTCACTGTCACACAACTGTCAAACTAAGAGACAGTAAAGACTGTAAGACAGAGACGGCAATAGCTAAGCTCAACCAGATGCTAATGTTTACATATCTTGGTCTTACAGATTCATAATCTTGCTTAAAATTAACTTTTGGCTTAAATATCTCTGAAGTCTGTTGTAATTTCTTTTCATCGACATCTTTACTAATATTATAATAAATAAATAAATAATAAATAAATATTCCACAACTATCACACAACGCCGTCTAGTCTCAAGCTAAGCAGGCTTGTGTTATGAGTACTAGACAACTGATAAACATACTTATATATTTCTAAATGCATACATATTATAGATAAATTACACCCAGACACAGAACAAATGATCGTGCTCATCACACAAACATTTGTCCTGGGTGGGAATCGAACCCACGACCTCCGGCCTAGCAGTCAGGGCTACTAACCACTAGACCAACAGGACAGACAATAAATGCGAAAGTAAATCTGTTTATTTATTTGTTTGTTTGTTACCTATTCACGACTAAACGGCTGAACGTAATGAAATTTGGCAAGGAGATAGATTGGATCTTGGGGAAGAATATAGGCTACCTTTTGTCACGCAGATAAAGTCGCGGGCACCAGCTAGTAAGTGTATAAGATGCGTTTTAGCAACGTCAAATATTATGAACACAGCCCTACCGACAGGTTATGTTATACACAATTTGGGTATACTCTTAGCAAAATATTTAAGTATCTAATAATTTTGAAATATATATTGTTTATCTTCGAAAACAAAAACAATATAAACAAATCTCTTCGTAGAAAACTATTTATTTAGAACTAGCTGGTATCTATGACTTAGAATGCACAACCAAAAGTAACACATGTGCTTCTCCGAAGTCTAATCTATCTCTATACCAAAATTCTTCTAAATACATTCATGCCGTTTTTGCGTGATAGAGAAACATCCAAACTCACAACTTTCACATTTATAATTTCAATAAGATTTAGATTTATACACCAATTTGATATAATTAAAACAATTTTTCATAACCGGACAACGGGCATACCATCACAAAAAATACCCAGCTTACAAACCCCCCAACTTAGGTAACATCATTTAAGTAATTCATCGCGAAACAAATAACCCACTAACAAAATTAAAACCTCACACCTAGAATCATTACTTTCTAAGTAATGATTCTAGTCATCTTTTTAAACGTTATCCAGAAAGGCTGAATGCCCAACCCTTGACAGTAAAAAAAAAGAAAGCACACGCATCGCGTTCCATTGTACGCAGACATGAAGGTGGATCTCATTAGAGAAACATACCGATCTGATGGCGCGAATCTTGAAATCATTACGTGGAACAGAGCGTTACGAAGGACGTTATTTGTGTAAATATTATATGTATGACGAGCGCTTTTTTTTTTCTTTTTATGTAGGTCGCATGTAAGGAATCTGTTTTTTTTATGTGTCATTATTTTAGTGTATTTTCTTTTTCTCTAATTTATTTAACTATTATGACTATAACCTATATAGTTTTGATATATTGCAATAAACTAGGAATGTATTTAGGTATACGTAGATATTTAATACCTATTCAATAGTCAAAATGGGGTATAAATCATTTTAGTCATAGTGATATAACATCTTCACAGTACATCTTCTCCGTTTAATAGTACCTTTGTCCATCATCCTCCTGTATTTATCCCAATTTATTTGGGGTTAGTATAGCATGTTTTCTTCTTCCATACATCAGCCATCATATCAGGAGTTATCCATCGCTTCCTCAGTCTTCTATAGCATTCACAATCATACTCAAAACTTACTTTTTTCCTCGTCACTTGATCCTCATCATCTTCATGTTAAACGACTTCCACACAATTAAGTCACCGGTGCCACTTTCAGACTTCCTTTTATACTCATTTCTAATTCTATCCATCCGCGTCACACCACACATCCTAACTAAGCATTACAAATTCAATTAACGTCTAGAAGGACCCATTCGAACTGAACACTAAAGAATGATATTACCTATCTACTATAAAAAATCTTTGCCACAATCAATTCGAAATGCTATACCAAAAAAAGTAAAAAAAAGTCGCCAGCTCTCAATTACAATTCTATTACACGCCAGCAAAAAGACAGTCTGTCACAAAAGCTAAAAGACCGAACTGAGAGCATCTCCATTAACGGACTCAAGTGAGAACCGGTACTTAAGATAGCGGCGAAGTGTTATGGTGTTCCCGGAGTTTGAAAGGAGGTTTTACAGGTAAATGAGTTTTACTGATAGTAGGAAAAAGTATTCTTCATTATGATTTACTGTGACGTAAAGAGCGAGGACAGATATAGCTATAATGTCTCTCTGATGAAAACACGGCCGGCGCAGAGGTCGAACAGCTTCTGTGCTGTGTCATAGGTTCGATTCCTGCACCGAACAATTATTCTTATGGCCTAAAAATAACTCTGGCATTAAGTATATGTGGGATTTATGTTTGTAAATGCCCCCACATTTAAGAAAATATTAAAAAGTAATGAAAGATGTCTGTCATGTTTTGGTTTTAAAAGCATTATAATTGATACTGACACAATAAAACATAATTGTAAACTGCCTCTCGGTTCACTTATCAAACATCTATTTAACCAAAACTAAACTCTCCATAGTAGAATTACTATTATGCTTTTTAAAAATGTCATTTAAAACAAATTCAAAATTCCTCAAATACCGCTCCCATTATCTTAACCCAACAAAACAAATTTTATTCTAAACACAACTATTCAAGACATTCTAAGGGCGCGCACACACATGAGGTTGCGTTTCTGCGACAAAAGACGCGGTACCACAATGAGGTAAGTTGCCGCAAGTCGCAAATTGCTCGCGAGACGCGTTGCAAATTGAATGTCGAGGTGTGAAGTGAAAATATACGGGGGTGGGATTGGAACGGGCACGCACGTTAATTTCACGAAGGGAATAGTGTGTACCAAGTTTTAATAATTTACTACTTGTATACACGAGCATATGCATTATATGATTATTAGACGACTAATATCATATAATAAAAAAAACGAAATATACTGTTCACTTTAAGGATTAACTGACTGCATACAGTCGATTATGATGACAAAAACACTTTTGATTCACTTTCTGCGCTTAAAGCAAACAAAAATATGAGAAATAGCCTGTCGCGCGACATCTCACTGTCCTATATTTTTAAATTATACACAGAGATTAATAAATTTTAATTTAACACCGTTAAAAAAAGCACTTAGGTACTTCATACGCTCATTTTCAAGAAATGGCGCACTTATTATTTATAAACGTTCAAATAAATTTATTTCCCCGCCTAATAAGTGTATATAATTATGTAACAACAACTGCCTCGTTGGTCTAGTGGTCTGACATGACTGCTGAGCATAAAGTCTCAGTTTCGATTCCCGGGTGGGGTAAAGTTTTTCTGTTAGAAAATTCTCAGTAGCAGCCCGGAGTTTCGAATTGTGCCCGATAGATGGCAATAGGCTCACCACCTATTTATTACATGGGACTTAATAATAATATTGGTGAAATGTATACCTCTGTCTACCCCTTTGGGGAATACAGGCTTGATGCTATGTTCTGTTAATTATGTAACATGCTAAAATGTATCACAAAATCTTTTCTACATGATACCTAATAAACAGGCCCGCCACATCTTTTCACCCGTGGGTACACCATAAGTGTAAGTACACGTTTACACGGCAACTTGGGTGCCAACTCTCGCACCAACGCCCACGTATGGTGGCGGGGACGCTCAAGAATTTTAAAGTTTTCACATTAAGCCAACACGAGAAAAAGTAATTAAACCGTCTTTGGAACTCTGATGAATGGCTTTGTTTGATAGTTGGAGAATTAACACTGTTTAAGTAGAAACTGAAGCGTATGAGATGATTTTGACGAGGGTTAGATGTTAATATTTTCAATTAAAATTTTTCTATTAAATAGTAATTGACGCTGACGTTAATATTGTTGCTGGAATTATCAATAATCGTCCTAAAATGAGAAGCAAAGATCGAAGTAAATATGGAACATCAAAATATATATCACCAATGCTTTTACCTCTGTGCAAATTAACGATAATTCAGTTAGGTACAAAATACGACAAAAAATACGAGATACGACGTAAATAGAAAAAAAAAGAAAATGTAAAAGGACACAATTAATATAGATATACAAAAGTCAACAGGTATGAATGTTGAGCGGTCATTGTGTGCCTCACGGCTGCGCCAAAAAGGTCCATTGTGTGTCAATGTTCAACTTCAAGAAAAAGGCGAAATCTTCAAAAAGAAATCAGGAAAATACCGATATTACTCTCATTGTCTTGCTGCAAAGCAAAAGCATCTTCTCATAGGTACAAAGATAGAACAAGCATTTGTAAGTGAACTCATTAAGATACTGCACGTGTCCCACGGCTTGCCCCATAGAATTCCTCTTTTCCCACAGTCCCTCTCAATGTTTCCCAAGATAAATAGTATTGCAAGACTTATTCAAATATCTAAAGTTCATCATAAACACCAAATTCCATCAAAATCCGTTCAGTCGATTTTGCACAATGAACAAATCAAACATTAATCCATTCTCACAAAACCTCACACCGACTATTTAGGTTTTCTCAGGAACGAATAACTCCTTAAAATTGTATTGAATAAACGTGTTCGTAATAAACATAAATGTCGATATTCCCAATACCATAAACTAAACATCAACTAAATCTTTAAATAAACTGACGTATTCTGACAGCCGACATGTGATTGGCGCGCATTCCGTGACGGCCCACCATTGGCCAGACGCGCCACTTCCGTTTCCTAAAGTCACGCCAATTACTCTTTAAAGCTACACCTGTATATATAAGGATGTATGAATTGAATTAACATAATTATACGTTGTCGGAATGGACAGTTAATAATGAATAGATCATGTTTATGTTAAAGCCTACATTTACATTATTAGTCGTGTATTCTACATAACTGGTACATCACTAAATAATCATATTATAATCTTAAGATAATCATATAAGAAACGAGATAATTTTATGAAGATAAACTTTGCCCTTTATAGCAAACGTTAGCTTTGCCCGACTAGTTTCGAACTCGAACGGAGCCCTTAGCCATGATCTGAGCCCGCGGCGATGTCGCGAGTCAAACTGGTCACTAAACTAGTCGGGCAATCCCGAAAAATGCTCGTGATTAGTAACCGGTGAACATTAATTGATATGTATCACAAAAGATTTTATACAAAAAAAAAAATTAGCTTTATTTATTTTTATTTAGACGCATAGTTTAAGAGAGAATATTATAATATTATAACACCAGTGCAAACGAGCCGTGTGACGCGTATCGGCGTAAGCCTAGCCGCTTGATGAGGAGTGAGCATTGGCGAGAAGAAACAAACAGAATTATTTTCAATTTTTTGGTTAGTATTAAGAAGTTAATTATAGCATAATTATACGTGAGTGAAACCGCGGGGCACAGCTAGTCTTAAGATAAAATAACTTATAATCGTATTCCGCTTAACAGAATTCAAAATGCTTTTAAGTATTAGTCCCTCATCACATCTCTCAGTCAGAGAAAACTTTGAGAACGTACTACCGTATGAAATAGTAGGTACCTAACATACTAGTATATTTGAGTCAAATTTTGAAATATTGAGAAACAAATCAGAGTTGATACATGTCATAACACTTGAGAGTTAAGTGGGATATCTAACACAAGCGACAAAGACAAGATAACTAAAACTTTGATTCATATTTCTGTGTCTCAAATAGACAGCAAAATTATACCAAAACTGTTCGTGTACAATTTTATAAGAACATAATATATTTATTGTACTCTTTTGACTTTTTTTACATAATCGTTTACTTAAAGCGGCGAAGGAAAGGATTTCTTGAAAAAACTAGCGCAACAGAAAGATATTCTCGATGGTGTATAATGTCCATGTCAGAGACCTACGGTGGCAAAATCAGCCCACACGAGAGATATTCTCGATGGTGTAGCCATGTCAGAGAAATACAGGAGAACTCTGACACTAGGTTGTTCATCAACAATACGATAATTGTATACTAACCAAAACATCACACTTAGACATGCGCAAAATGTGTCAGTGAAAAGAAATGAATGAAGTATATCTTTTCGCTCAACGAAGTAGTCCACTCATTTAGTTCAGTACTTCATTTAGTTCAGCAGATCAGAACTAGTCCATGAGATGAGATGAGATATGAAGCTCGCATAGAGTGATTTAGTTACGACAAATGACGCACTTCATTTAGTTCACTTTTTTGTAAATTATAGATTCTCCTTCATATTTTATACAGACTTAGGACTGTCACCCATAAATATAAATGTAAGCAAAACAGTGCAGCCTGGTACATAGTTTCGACTAAGTTTGGTGTTGAAGTATTGTGACTCGAGCGTAAAGAAAAACTGAATCACAACTGAACTAAATGAAGTAGAGACACATTCGAATGACTACTGAATGAGTGATATATTTATTTTTCGAAATGAAGTAGTCCATTTTCTTCAATCGTTCGCGAACTACCCATCTCTAATCACACTAACATCCCTCCAAAAACACAAAATGTTAAGAATAATGTCTCTCGTAAACCGCCAAATCATGTCCACTTACAAACATTAGTATTATTTTTCTTCTGTAATACTGTTTCCCCCAAACTACTTGGACAATAGGGCTCAGAAACGCTGCAACTTGACCAGGTGCCACTGACAGATGTGACTTCGACGCGTGCACTGTAAGGCATAGAGCATGCAAATCATGCATCACTTGAATACCATTAATTTATACAGCAAGTGAATAATAAAATAACGAGACCTTTGAGATGAAAAATATATTAATTAAGTGTGTTTCTTTGAAAAAACTCGCAAACGAAATCTTAAAAAAAAAAAAAAAATTACCACAAACTTTTAAAAAGTCCTTTTATTGTCCCACGCTAGTCAAGAATGTCTAAGCATAGTGTTAATTATAATTAGTATGTATATCAAGTTAAATTGCATTAAAGCGAGTTGAGATTGCATTAAAGTCTCAGAAGAGGAAGAAAGGTTCAAAGATTTCATCCTCCTTTATATCCTCAGTGCACTGGAAGCACAACACAATTCGAAAAAGAGCTTAAAATAATAATTAAGAAGATAAATAAGAAAAAAATCTTTTAGCTTATACGTCAAATGAGACCACGTAAATATATCTAAACCAAGAAAGATATAAGAATTATAACCTCATTATGAAAAACGGTATTTCAACCTCAAAGAGTCCAATTGGAAATACAAATTTTAAAAGGGTACTAAAAAAACAAGAAGTCGTTATTAATATTGCAAAAATACACAAGGCGTGTTTAAAAAGCCATTTAGAATCTTAAACCGTGTAAAACTTCAATAATAAATTTTCGCGTCTCTAAGAAGAAAAGTGTAAAAAGTCAAAAAACAAAACCTCATTAACTTGCACATAAATATTCCTCCTTTCTTCCTCAAACAGTCCAATTGGAAACACAACACATATTTTAAAAGGTAAAAAAAAGTAATAATGTTTCGAGGGGCGCGTGCCAGGTGAGCGGGCCCCTCTGTCATCCGCGATATAATAATACTTATTATGACAACTCCTTATTATTTCTTGTTTTAATTGTCCCAGACTTGGCTTTTGCTCCTTTTGTTTGATTTAATGGCGTATTGTTTGTTGGCTCTTTTTTAAACGCGTACGCGTGCCCTAAGATTGCGTCTCATTGGTCGTTTTATTGTTCGTCGTTTTATATTATTATTGAATTAAATAATAAGAATAGACTTTATAGTTTTAAAGAATAGGCTAATTTAAAATGTGTAAGTAGATTTTAAATTATAATACAGTTTCCGACGGTAGGTAATTTTCTGTAAAAAGGTTGGGTTACCATAATGAGGCAGTTTTCTTTGAAAACAAGACTTTGATTAGTTTTTTTACCTAATTCAATATATTTAAAGTTAATTTCTCGTGTTCTAAAGATGTAATTGTGTTAAATTTCTGTTAATTTAATTTTTTTATACTACCTGTATTTTGACCTATATCCACAATACATTTATTTGATTTGATTTGATTTGAAAAATGCAATAAAGTCCATCTCATGCTTAATTCCTTTTACTCCAGTACAACATTTCCAACCATTTTACTATTCATTACTCCACATGTTTCAACTTCCAAGAATTGCCTAAGTTAGATGGAGGGATGCCTGGTGCACCGCCGATCACACAAGATCGGGTACCACATATTTGGGCTCAACTTTTAATTGATTTTGAGGTAAAACTTGCAGATAGATTGGCTGTGTTCTTAAGTTGTGTGGGCTCTTGGTAGCCTAAAGTTTATAGTATTTAAAGTTATATTTTGTTAAATAAACAAAATACAATATATTCGTGAGTGAATGTGAGCCCGCACTGGATCTGTACTTTTAAATGCTCTACCAACAAACCTGTGTGGTGTTCGCGACTGCTTAATTGGAAGAGTTGGAGTACCTAGCAGACCAGGGGGTTTGAGTTCAAATCCCGCTCGCAGTTGCATTTTTCTATCCATCCATATATATAAAAAATTACGATAAAAGATCGTCATAGTGGTAGTTTCTGCCTACCCTTACCTAACCCAGGTAAAACTTAAATACATGCTTTTGCGTGATTTTATGTATTTATGTTTTTAAATAAAAAATAAATTTACTCGAATTAATATTAACTAGTTTTAATTAATACTAATTAGTCGCCCACTGGCTGAAATTCGACCATAATTCTTTAAAATTTTATATTTGATCTTTAAGAAGACTCTATGTCAAAGATTTCTATTGTCTTTTATTAATGTATTTCTAATTATTTTTTATTAATGTATTTCTAATGCATATTATTACATAATATATTATCTTTCTGCACTGCTTCTCCATATAAACTTTAACTGAGCAAAATTTCATACTCCTCCGTCCGCGAAATTTTCGTAAAAGCGGGGTACAAAGTTATTGCTTCACGTATTATTATGATGATAATGTATAGTAATCGCAAAAACGTAAAATACTACTAATATATTTAAATATCGAAATATAATTACCAATGTATATCTCATCTCTATTAGTATCTAGTATTAGGTACTGGCCAAAACGATTTTTTTATTAAACCTCCCCCGCAATTTTGCACTTTCACCATCCAATTCGCGAATTCTACTAAGTTAGGTAATAAATAATGCGTTTAAAATCATGACGTTTGACAGACATAACCTAAAATACCATCTATTTCTGTATTTACCCATAAGAGTGGACCGAGCTTCGGATCTTCTCCCATGGGATCCGCTGAGTTACTAAACTACAGTCATGATCCGGGGACCCGTAGGTACATATGGTTACCTACTCGTGTTTGAATTGTCTCAATCATTCGTAGCCAGATGGCCGGGGTTTCTTCGACTCTTTATACAGATCCAATTACTAATAGCTCCACAGCTGAGAGCCAGCAGTGGTTAATTTATATATTTGTGGAAGTAAACAATAATTTAAGTATTCAAACTGCCTTTGTTGGTCTGTAGACCCAAGCGCGACTACTGAGCATGAGGTCTTCGGTTCGATTCCTAGGTTCGCAAAGGGTTATTGGGATTTTCTGATAGGAAATTCTCAGTAGCAGCTCGGAGTTTAGAATAGTGCCCGATAGATGGTAATAGGGTCATCACCTGGAACTTAATACTACGGCATAGGTTAAATGTGGGACAAGGTAAGGTGTACAACTCTGTACACCTTTGCCTACTCCTTCGGGGATACAGACGTGATTCTATGGTATATGAGTATTCAAACTGACTGTGGCCTTATTAAATATTAATAAAAAAAATGGTAGATAAAATATATGCGATCTTTAATTTGTTTTTTTTTTTACGCGGGATCTTCATAGATTTAGTTAGAAATAAATTACAAAATTACTTTTAAATTCATAAAGATTTTTCAGGTTACCACTGTGAAATAAATATATTAATTTTCTAAAGTATTTTTTCCCATTACTCTCTCTTTAACTTGTCAAAAACAACGCATTACATAAAATTACTACCATTATATCAAAGAAATAACTTATCTAACTACTACAAAGTTCATATCTATAAAAGAGCAATAAAATAACAAGACTGTGAACATCGGGCACTCTTTGAGGCA
The DNA here is from genome assembly GCA_935421205.1 of Xylocampa areola. NCBI lineage: Eukaryota > Metazoa > Arthropoda > Insecta > Lepidoptera > Noctuidae > Xylocampa > Xylocampa areola. Next base: position 12,762,645 of record OW285217.1, on the reverse strand, counting down.
CTCCGGAGTGCCCTCAATAAAGTCGTGAGATTGTGTGTCCCGTCTCGTCCCGTTAGGGCTGACAGGCGAGAATAAGAAAATAATCTTATTCTTAAAAAATATCTAATGCGAATCTTCATCTATTAAAAGTCGACTGAGATAAACTATTGCAGAAACCATATTTATTTAACAATTTAATATATATGTCGGCAGGATATAAATATAACACAGCTTAATATAAAAGTAATAATGGGTAAACCATTCGCGCAATTTCAGTCTTACTCCTACCAATATTTGGTTTACAAACGCATTTCCAACCTACAATTTCATAATTCTATTATTAAAACATTCACAATGATTCAAGTGTGGCTAATAAGGAAAAGAAAATAACTCATTCTTCCAAACACCCTCTTTACTAATAACACTGTAAGCAATAAACCGCAAAATACACAAATACGTCAAATTAACAGGTAATGGAAGAAACCCCCGGTTTACATTGCGTGTCGGAACTACACGGTTACGATGTTGTTACGCGACACCCCTAGCTATTTCTTAACCCCCCGTCTCAAGACGGCGTAAACACCGTTTAGTTAAATATACTAAATGGTATGGTCTTAGTGCAAGCGGAGCGAGAAGTAATAAATACAACGCCAAAACGTATTTCGAAATCTAAAAAAACACTTAAGCCTTAATATATCATGTTGTCAAAAACCAATTTCCAGTCCATCGGTGTTAATAAAATCAGATCGCAAAATAAAACGTTTAAAATAACCGATATTAACTGAATTCGATTAAAAAGAAATGAATGATGAAAAACGATGCCACCCAATAATTGTGGCCAATATTTTAATAAAGTATTTAAAACAGTTGTATAAAAACGTGTCAGAACTTTTTAAAATATTTACTTTATGCATCGCATAATTTCCGCGAGCCACCAAGTAAATTTCATTTTAAATATTTACCAATACATCCGTAACGAATCTTATTTGTTAAATTTACTCGGAAATACAAGTGAAATACAGTTTAATTACGACAATTTTATTATAAATTTCGTTTTATTCGTCTTTACTCATAACATGTGAACTACTAAAATAACTTTCATGGGCACAAAATAAGTTTTGCCTTCACTCTTAATTAAAGAACAAATCCTAAAACGCTTGTTCATGATTTTATTCACAGACATCATTCAAGATTACCATTCTAAGTTCGAACTCTACAAAGCTCATAATCATGATACGATCACGTTCACCTATCTTATAAAACCTAATCTTATCTTATAACCCGCTCGCAGTAGCACCGTACCTTAACACTTAAATGGGTGTTTTCTGCTTAGGGGACCGCGACGTATGCTCCTTATACTAAGTCGATCGTCGTGGGAGGGTTTACTGCGATCGTGTATCTGATTTGTGAATCACCCATTCATTGTTATGACTTGTTTTAGGAAACACGTAATTTACGCGGGGTTGATAGGAGTTTATAGGCGATTATGATTATGTTAATTTTTGAGGTTGTAAATTAGTGAATTACCAAAAATCGGTCACGAAGTTTCCTTTTCTTAAAGTAAAATAGCATGTTTTATGATTTCATATTATTGTTAATCTAACAACTAACTCCTACCCCAAAATTATATGTGTAAACAGAACCAAACACAATTCATTAAATTTCAAGAACACGAGAAAAAAAAGCAAAATTTTAGCACATTTTATCGAAGGCTATAAATAATAAAAAGGGTTATTATCTCTAAAAAAAAATGTTTGGCCAACTATGAAATAGTAAACAAAATATTGCAAAAACCACCACACGGCTATATTTAGAATAGATATTTTAAAACACCTTGAGTTTAAGTCTCATCAATTTTTTGTGCAAATGTTTGGTTAAACATTGGCCATGCGATGCAAACATATGTTCCGCGCGTGCGCATAAAATGGAACACCTTTGCCGACATTTGTGGCGATATATTGGTAGTAAATTTCTTTGTTGCGGTGAGTCTGACTGTTACAGATTGCCTTTTTTTTTTCAATTATACGCACATGTTTGTAATAAAAAAATATTGACTAAATTAAAGATGATAATCCATTCAACCTAAGACTTTTTCCACCAGAGAAGGAATATGCATTGATCACTGACGGTGGCGGCGTGCTGGTGAATGGGCGGCGCGATTGGTACAGTGGTCGAGAGACCGACTGCTGCGCCGCGTGTCGCGGATCCGATTCCCGCACGGAGCAAATATTTGTATGATCTACAGATAATTGTTCCAGTAAAATCAGTTACAGTCTATATGCATACAAATAATCGAAAAATAACTACTAACTAAACAATAAACCAAAAAAAACAAACACACTTTTTCCACAAAATTCATTGATAAATCCTTTGCGATTCAAGCAGCACGGTTGTGGAATGCACTTCCAGTTTTTATTCGACATGCTCAGTCTCTTCCGCTGTTTAAGAAACTCGTAAGGGAACACTACTTGTCATCGTAGTTACGCTATTACTGTGTTCCACTTATCTGCCTTTTATATATATATAGTATTGTTTTGTTCCTTCTCTGTTTGTATTTATGTATAATAGTACTTTTATTTCATACGTAAGTAGGTACACCACGTGTTGCCCCAAATATATTTTATACAGGACCCATATTTCCATCCTAAGGTTGCCTGGAAGAAATTGCCGTGTGCGATAAGGCCGCCCATTGTACTTTTGTTTAATACTAAGATTTATTTATGAAACTTGGTGTACAATAAAGAATGAAATAATAATAATAAAATAATAAACCTAAAAGTCTGACAGTGGCTGTTCAGAAAGTCATATCTGTTGACATTACAAACAGGACGCGGCTTCACATTGAGGGCGTTGAACTTTACGTTTTTTTACTTAAAATAAACACTGGTGTTTTTAGTTTTTGTTCATATTTGTATGTGGCCAGGTTTAAATGGCTTTTGGTTAGATTGGGGTGCATAGATTTGCGATTAAAAGAGTATTGATAGTACCTAATAGCAAAATGAACATATAGGTACATAGCATCAAGCCATTGTATCCGGGCTAAGCAGAGTATTAGGTATATACTGTTGTTCACACATATTTCCACGAAGCCATTATTAAGTCTCATATAACAGGAGGTTAAACCAGGCACAACTACAAACACTGGGCTGTTACTGAGAAAAAAACAATAATACTTTGCTCGACTCTGGAATCGAACCCAAGACTAGCACCCGCGCGTCTGTGTCCTAGACCAACAAACTCCAAATTGATATAAGTAAATTTGAGGACACATTTATCTTCGTGTGTTCATAAAGATACCAGTCAAAGGTCGCAAGATCGAACCTGACATTTCGTAGTCATGTGCGTGTTATAAATTAATTATCACTTGCTTATAACGGTGAAGGAAAACATCGTGAGGGAACCAGCACACCTGAGAGATGATCTCGATGGTGTGTAAAGTCATGTCAGAGGCCTACGGGTGGTTTAAACTCTGACAACAGGTTGTTCATCAACCACACGATAAGATGACACTTATTATATCCCATCTATCTCTCATTGGTTACATATTTAAATACACCCGCTTATCTGTTCATTTTTACGGAAGTCATCAATTTTCAAACATCTTTGCGCTTATGTAAAATACACTGCCTCGTTAGTCTAGTGGTCCCAAGTTTGACTGTTGAGCATGAGGTCGCCTGGGCTCGACACCCGGGTCGAGCAAAGTGTTGTTGGGTTTTTCTATTTAGAAATTTTCGATAGCACCCCGGTCTTTAGAATTGCGCCCGGTAGATGTCAATAGACTCTCCTATTGAACTAAATAACAGCATTGGTGGAATGTGGGTGTACAACTGTGTACACCTCTGCCTGCACCTTCGGAGAATATATACGTGATGCTATGTTGTGTTTATGTTTTTATTTAAAACAAATAACTGAGACAGTACTCACTACATTTAACATTTGTTACTTGAAATCACGGTTAACACGTTGCACCTATTCAAAATAAATGTTACCCTAGATAGCTGCAATGTTCACACTAAAATCGCCTTAATTTTATAGCAAAGACAATACAATTCTGTCTCAGTTTTGTATCAAATGTTCATTCTAATTCGGTTCCCATTCTGAGAATCGAAAGTGTTCACCTTCCCACGCCTGGGTTTGGTACATTTTCTTAAAATAATTCCACGTAAGAGAAATAACAATACATTAATAATAGAAGCAGTATTCACTTCCGGTGAAAGTTCTTATCGATCGGAGGGTAGAAATAGTGCATCCTACAACTTTCTCCACACCGGCCCTCTTAGAAGGAGGCCCTCTCTATTAATTTCTGTGCTGCGTCATTATTAACTGATTTAATCGCTTGTAATTTTATTATTATTCATTATTAATATCGTAACTATGAATACCTGTGAGGATATGTGATATATTAACCTAAAATAACATCAACTAAATATGTAACTATCACATAAAATAAAACCTTCGAATACCTACATCAAACACGAAATACAAAAACCGTCATAATTACAACGAAAAAACGGCAAAAGCAAAAATAGCTTCCTAAACTTTTCAACACGCATTTAGTAGATATAATAATATAGTACAAAACACATTTTAATACAGTCTGAAGTGGCAATAATTCTCTCAATTACCAAAAAACAATAGGCGAAAGAAAACCACTGCCCTGTAAATACAGGCATTGTTGTTATACTTACGACACAAAATAAACAAAATGCTCGCTAAAAAGCAGCTAATATTCACGTAACATCGACATAACCCACACAAAATACCTAACACATCAAACGACTACCTTCAAAATATATCAAACACACAAAAAACAAAAACCGTCACAATCGAAATCACAACAAAAAACGGCAACACAAACTAAAAACAAAAAAAAACGGCAAAGCTAAAACAAAACGGGCGCTAAACTTTCTAGCACGCATCTAGTATAAGGTAGTACAAGACACGCTTTTAATATCCTCGGAAGTGGCGACAATCCTCTTAATCAGCGAACAGACAATGTGTGAAATGGGGCCACAGCCACACATATACCAGCATGATTAGCTGCTTTGTATCGTCCACTTTTGCTGGTGGCAACTTTGGTAGAAATTGTGCCGTTATGAGTAATTTGCTAGTATGTTGTTTTTTTATGTTGTACTAACGTTTTATTTGAGCAAAGAGTGGGTGTGTAGATTTATTGCTGTAACTAAACGCTGGGATAATATTATCAAATCTATTTGATAGTTATGACTAGTATTTTTAGGGCTAACATGTAACACAACTTAATCATCAATTGAAAGTCTTAAAAACAGCTAATCTTCATATTTTATGGTTCACCGGTTAAAAGACGAAGAGCCCATTGTATGTTTAAAACGAATTAAACCACAACAAAAAAACAAAATAAAACAGAAACAACACACATTTGAACAACCAAATCATACGACACGAACACCCTGAAGCACTGCATCTTACTCACATAATCCACACAACTATGTAGCAGCCGTAATTAAAAATAAATCGGTTAAAAGACAAAGGCAGAAGCGACGCGAGATTTCGTTTTATTACGAGCTGTAGGTAGGAAAAAATCATTTCGTTACATAGGAAAGAAAGAGTCGAGCAAAAAACACAATAAAGATACAATGTAAACAGGTTAGGGTGTACTTGAGTAGCTCATTACGGCGCAGATGCGCTGGGATTAGCCGGTTGGATCGTTTGAGCCCGGCTGGCTCGTTTGAGCCCGGCAGAGCACAGCCCGCGCAGGCCCACGGCTCGCTTGAGCCGCGACTACACTGCCTTTGTTTAACCTATTTCGGTTTAGATTACGCTTTTACCGCGATGAGAGACTTAATTAATTAAAGATGTTTGTTGCAATTATCGTGCATTTTTTTTTTTTTGCTTTGAGTCAGTTAGTTGAGGTAAACCTTATCGGCTTAACCCTGAAGATAAAGGAACGTATTCATACAAACGGACGTTTTTAAAACGCTGCTTTTTATCTTTCACTGTCACTTAAATACTAGCTAGAGCTGCCAAAAGACTTTAAATACATTTTAGCTAAAATAAACTTTAAGCAGGATTATGTATTAATGTCGAAATTATTTAAATTATATGTCATTGAATATTCAAGCACAATAATTCCATTACCATTCCATCCAGCATTGTTCATTTCCTAATTATAATTTTTTATAATCCAGACGTACGAACCACTCGAAGCATTTTTACGCGTCCGTTTTTAAACGCAAGTACGGGTACGTTTATTTTCCGAACCTCTTGTCTGGTTTGACTGTTTTTTTTAAGCAATCGAACGTCGATGTCACTATATTCTGTCTGAGAGGTCATATACCATTATTTCTGTTAAGTGTTCGCGGTAGGGGGAAATAGTACCGAATTTTAGGAAAAAAGAGATTTCAAAAAAAATGCCTCTTTCGTGAAAGGTAACTGGGAGGACCAACTTCTGAGTAATAATTCCGATGCTGTTATCAAAAAATCTGTGCTTATGTTTTCTCGGTGATATATAAAGTCATGTCAAAGACCTACAGGTGGTTTAAACTCTGACACTATATTATTCATCAACGATACGGAAAAAAATTTAATAGACCAAACTACAGTCGGTCAAGAAAGTCGTGAAAATAATGTTTTGGGGACTAGTGCTTATGCTCGTACTGGCAATACTAAATTACTATTAAAATACCTACTCTCTTTAATAGTAATTAAGTATGTGTTATTGAAAGGATGTCGAAAAATAGTGTTTCGTTTTTTTTTTAATTTATTCATGAAACAATATTGTACAGTGGGTCAAGAAAGTCATCAAAATAATGTTTTTGAAACTAATGCTTTTGCTCGTACTGGCAACACTAAATTACTATCAAAGTACTCACTTTAATCGCACAGACATCCTTCCAATAACACACAATGCTAATAAATCTTAATAAAATTGGTGACGATCTTACTAACAAGATCGCGATAGTGCAAGCGATAAGTGGTAGCGGAAACGACGCATAGCGCACGCACGCTACGTCACAATGGCAGCCGTGCGCTTCCGGCCGGAGTCATGCACGGCCGCTGGTACTGACCGAGGGAAAGTTAGCTTTAATTTTTTTAGTTTAGGTGTTATTGGTTTAAAAATTACCTTGAAATAACAACTTTAGATTTAAATTGTAGATTATATTTATATTATAAGTTTGGTCAACATTATTTTGACCTAATGACTTGAAATAACTCATTTCTTACACAAGTCTTATAAATTGTGTAAATCTTATAATAAAAAGAGAAACTTAAAAGTGATGGTGTTTTTTAGGTACCACTGGGGCACTTATTAACCTTATAGATGCCACTAACTACATACATATATAATTTAAAATATATACAAAATAAATACTTCGAAAAAAAAGAATACGAAATAGTTCCATCATTCATATTTCCATAGCCATAAACTAACTTCATCTTCTAAATAAATAAAAATATCCAATAAATAAAAACCTTACAGCACAGTGTTTTTTCTATCGGTACAATCAGGTGTAATAATTACATTACGGTATCAAAGGGGAAGTGACCTGTGGGAAAGTGCGGACATACTAATACTCAACTTTACATCGAAAAATTCTTTTACATTATGGTGAATTCAATGCACCTGGTTACAGAACAATATGGAGTAAATTGCCCATTGTTTAAGCATTTCCTTGTTTGCATTATTTTATAGATTTATACAGCCTAAACTTTAATAAGGTAGCTGGTTCGTCATGTTCTTATAAGGTATATGGTTGATAACAACGACTGCCTCGTTGGTCTAGTGGTCGCAAGCGCGGCTGCTGAGCGTGAGGTTTGGGTTCGATTCCCAGGTTGGGCAAAGTGTTACTGGATTTATTTTTCTGATAGGAAATTCTCAGTAGCAGCCCAGAGTTAAGAAGTTGGTGGTGTGACACCCCCGTGCTTCGGAAAGTACGTAAAGCCGTCGGTCTTGCGCCTGATCTCTCTCCGATGGTGTCGGATTGCCGACCCATCGGAATATGAGAGTGAAGGAAGAAGGAGTGCACCTGTGTTTGCGCATGCCCTATAATATCTCCTGCGTACTTGGCTAATCTTCGTCGAGATAGGCCGCCGTGACCGAAATACGGTCGGAAGGAGTATTATTTCAGTTGATAAACACCCTAGTGTCTGAGTGCCTCTACCGTACCATAACTTTATTACATAAATGATTATGTATATGGTTTCCTCGCGAGGTTTTCTTTCACTGTTTTTAGCAAGCAATAATTCATTTTAATTCGTGCATGATTACAAAACGTCAGTGGTCCGTGCCTAGATTTAAAAGCGATCTTTGTTCTTACCAGTCCGACGGCCATTTCTCTTTTTGGCCCTCATCTGTCTAAATACACTTAAGCACACTTTTTTCTTCAAAAAAATAGGAGAAGCTATTGATCACTTAAAAGTTTAAATGATGGTAGATCGCCGTCTATCAGTATTGTTCCTACAATTCCCCCTCACTAATTTTATTACATCCGCAGGAAGGTGAAAAATGTGGTATGATATTTTATTTATTTCCACGTTGGTTTACATTTATGAATTCCTAATACAAAAATGTAAAGATATACGCATTTTCCTACAAATTCAAGCGTGATCCCCATGGATTGAAATTACTAGCCGTATAAACGTCAATACTCTTTCAACTATAGGAAATCTGAATCAAGAAATTAACCCGTTGTAAAATTGCTTTACTAATTAAACTTAGCAAAAATCGCCACTAAATCAAAATGTTGCATAAAACATGGTGAATCACTTATCTATTGAAATGTGCAAAACATGTCGCAAAACATCAAACCATAGATTAAAAAACCCGCCAAAAGAGACATACGATAGCATATAATTTTAAAACCTGTAGTCTATTCAGGCAAAGGAAACGACAAGTGAGCCACTTGCCGCCATTTTCTTGCTATCTGTTCCGTTATACGATATCGTAATTATATGTTGGTCTCTTTTGTGGCGAGATTGTATGCTCTACGCTTCCTGTCTTGTGTGAGCGTCACATCAACATGGGTGCAAGTTAAGAGAGGTTGACTTTTTGGTTTAAATTATAGAATTAAATTACCTCTAGTGGTCATAAGCAGCTACAGTTACATTAGCGGGTCGGGCAAAGTGTTATTGGATTGTTCTATTCTCAGAGTTTAGAAATGTGTCCGGTTCATATAAATAGGCTCACCACGTCACCACTTATTACATGGAACAGTATCGATTTACTATTATACAGTTCTGCCTAACCTTTTGGGAAAGAAAAGCATCATACTAAAAGTATTATGCGTTATGATATAAATACAATGTAGGTACTTACGTTTTTTTTTAAATATTAACTTCACTGAACTGTGTCATGTTATTATGACCTTTTTGTTGTCTCGTTATTTAATTTAGTTGACTAGATACTTTATACAAAGTTTTTTTTTTATAGAATTCTATTAAAAATACTACAGATTTTACTCGTAGGAGATATCGTTGCGAAAAATCGCTCTCCGCTTATGGCGCGTACCGCAGTATAATGGATGTATGCACTTTAATTGAAAGGGGCGATGTGATTTAAATAATTTTATTGCTGTTAACTACTCATTTCCATAAGTTTTATTATACATTTCTTTCATAAAGCTACTTTATACATAAATTATTCAACTTAACGCGATATTTGCTACTTTATGAAGTTCAAAGAGATAAAGACCTCATTCTGTTTGCTTTTAATAGAGCTATAATAAAAACTAAGTATTTTTTCATAACTTATATTTTATATCTTGACATTTCTTCTTACACCATGAAAGATAAATTTCTGTAAACCGGCTGAATCGTATTCTGCATGAGCTTCCAGGATTTTTATTATAATTTGATGAAGTTAAGAGAAACTTAAACATCTAAAGTCCTTCAAAACAGCAGTTAAACTTATAATTTCCTTGTCTAATTAATGAATTATAATCCCAAAAGCAACAAGCCGTATAAAATCGGAACATATGAGTAACAAAACCGGATTCAAATTAAAAAACTTTCAAGTAACATTTAACCAAATGTCACGCTGATCCCGATGAGGAACTTGCAAACAGATGTACTGGGTAACTTAGACAGGGGTAGATACCAACATAAATAGACCTTTATCACCATCCCTGACAGAAACGAAATAGTTCTACACCCAAAAATCTGAGAAGTCAATCGATTCTGGTTGTAATTCCACACTTATTTTGATGCAACGGAAATTTTATTTTATTTATAAGTTTGTAGAGTATGTTTTCGTATGATATGTTTCATGGTGTTTTGAAGGGGTGGCGTGTGCTAAACGCTATTGATTATAGCAGATTGTGGCACACTAACATAGATAATAATTGCTGTGACCTCGATGAGCGTAGTAAATCATCTGAATTGTTTATGAATTTATATTGTAGTAGCTGTGATTATTAATATGTTAATTATATATTTTCAATTATTTTGAAGGGAGTGTGTTAAGCATTGTATTGCGTTTTAATGTTATAAATGTAAATAATAAACTGAGATGTTTTAAAAAAAAAACAAGTTTAAAAACTATGAACCGCTGTACCCACCTGTGCTTTTACACCGTGGGAGAGCCATGCTTCGGCACGTATGGGCCGGCTCGACCGGAGTGATACAACGGCCTCACAGAAAACTGGCGTGAAACAACGCTTGCGTTGTGTTTCGCCGAGTGAGTGAGGGTACCGGAGGCCTTTAAAAGGCCGGCAACACACTTGCGACTCTTCTGGGGGTGCAGGTGTCCATGGGCGGCGGTAATCGCTTACCGTCAGGCGAGCCGCCTAGCGCCCGCCTGCTCGGTTGCGCCAATCCCAAAAAAAAACCCCACTAGTAATATATAATTTAATAATATTGCAAATGACATGATATAGCAGTGATAGCCTAGTGGTATGACCGTTGGACTGACCTTCAAAGACCGCAAGTTCGAATCCAAGGCCCGCACCACTGTCTTTTCGAAGTCATGTGCGTATTATAAATTAATTATCACTTTGCTTAACGGTGAAGGAAAACATCGTGAGGAAACCAGCACACCTGAGAAATGTTCACACTAGGTTGTTCATCAACCACACGATAAGAAGAAGACGAATGACATGATTCCAGTTTAAATGAATAAACATAACTTTATCACAGTATTTAATTTCAAAATGCATATCAAACAACTGTAGGCAGTTCACCCGTCGCTTTGGAAAATAGCTATTACTTTTTAACCGACTTCCAAAAAGAAGGAGGTTATCAATTCGGTTGTATTTTTTTTAAATTTTTTGAAAATTGTTTATTTATTTTGGTATTTAAATCAAAATAACTGAAAAAAAATACGTCGTCCAAGTAAACGAAATGGTGTATTTTGCTCGAGTCCAAAAATATTAATAATTGTATATTATTGTCCAAAATTGATTTTATTCAAAATACTCAATTTTTTTTTTAAATATTTGTATGTAAATTGAAGTAAGTAAATAATGCAATTAGTTTTTTTACTTTTTAGTGCATTTTTGGAGTCGGTTCTTTTTTTTGTTTAAAAATAATTCTTAAATAGTTTTCTCAAAAAAAAAACATGGCATCACGCCTGCTTCCCCGAAGGGTTAGGCAGAGGACGTGTCCTGATAAACACTCACTTTCCACCGATGTTAAGTTGCATGTAAAATGGCGAACTTTATGCCATAAGCCGCACACCATTCTAAGCCCCTGCTACTGGGAATGACCTACTAGAAGAGCCCAATAACTCTTTGTTCGACTCGGGAATTGAACCCAGAACCTCACGCTCTGCAGCCGAACTTAATCAATACTTTTACATGTTTTTTTTTTTCTAAATTCAATTCTTAGTTTTTTTCTACGTGTCCTTATTCAATTTCTTACCAGCCACGTGTTACCAGGTAAAACCATAAGAAATGACATGTACAAAAAAGTATTTAATACGAGGATGACCTACTTCAAAATTTTGCACCTTTCGACGAAAGAGTTCTTTTGATATAGCACCACCTTGCTGCCATATGGCAAGGCAAACCCGCATGTCCTGTCAGATTTTTTGCTAAATCCAAGATGGAATTAGATCAGTAAAATTTTGGATTAGTTTGGTAGAACTGATGTTTTAAAAGGTTTTATAAGCTTACCGTTAAACAACATTTTGGTTTTATTCAATAATCTTCATGGTGTTGTAGCCGAGTGGTTAATAGGCCCGCCTTTTGAGCCACAGGTTGTAGAATCTGACCTGGTTTGACTTTCCAATGTCATATCTCCCATTCCTGGCGGGGTGTTATACTCGGTGTTATACTCGTGCTCCGATCTGTTGAGACCAACCGTACGCCAGGTGATTCGTCCGAGGACGATAATGAATATGTGATGATAGTGGATATATTCATAAATATATGAGTACCCAGTGCGCGCGCGCGTGCTGTGTTTTCTTCTATTATACAGTTGACATTCATTCTTAGTAAATCTTGTCTCGATGTGGTCTGCCACATCACAGACTTACTGTGAAGAAAAACATCGTGAGGAAATATCTTAGGTTTTCGCGATCACTATACATTATAATAAAACAACTTTTAACCGGATTAATCGAGTGTATTATTGGTTTTTGTTTCTCATAACGTTTCGAACACTTTGCAACGTTCCTTTGCACGCGAATAATCCGGTTAAAAGCTGTTATATTATAATCGTGAGGAAATCTGATCTCGCCAACCCGCAGTGAGCTAGTGTGGTGATCAATGCTCGTGTCTTCTATATGAGAAGGGGCCTTTTAACCTGCAGTAGGACAGTTATTAGCTATTTATGTTAAATACCTTGACAAATTTAGGTTGGAATCTATAATCATCGGCATTATTAAAGTTTAATTTCTATCAGAAAGTGGCCCCAAAACACCATTCTTCAAGACACCAATAGCAAAATTGATAATCTAGGCGTCAAAACTAATTCATTAAATTAATATGTTAGTTTGTATATGTATATACGAGTAGATATTTAGGAGTCCATATTTATATCTGTATTTATATATAGATGTATCGAAATATAGAAAGATTAGCTGTTACTAAATTAGGTAAATACCGAATTAAATAATTTTTCAGTTTAATTATAAAGCGTGCACAAATGATTGACGCACAGGGAAAACGATAATATGTTCTATGGGAATTGTTATATACGTCATTAATGAATTATCATGTTACAATTCCATTCAACTAGTCAAAAAACATCTATCCGACAACATTAACAAACTAACAAAATCCACAGTAATGCCAACGTGAATCACGTATAATAAAAAAAAAGCACAACACAACACAAAAACTAATTCCTCCTTCTATTCACATCCGCATATTGTCTTTGGTCGTCGTTCTGCCCGTCCACAGGTAATCAAAGGTGGACAACAAAGCCTCCGGGCTTTTTGAATACGCGTCCTTTGGCTCGAGCCGGCCTCTCGTTTCATTCATATCTCAGTAATTGGCTTTTGATTTATATCGACGTAGTTTAAAAAAAATATGTTGTCTCTTTTGTTCGATGACTTGAAGAGTCTAGTACTGCCTGACTGGCTCAGAGGATGCGATGTGGATGCTGATGGTGAAGTTCTGGATTCGATTCGTGGGTCGGGCACATTTTTATTGCCTTAACCTGCTCGTAACAGTCCCATTACAGAACAAGGGACTCTTCATATACCCATGAGAGAAGGCATGAGCATTGACCATGCCAGCTCACATAGAGTCAAGTCCAAGTCCTCACAATGTTTTCCTTCATCGTCAATATCATCATCGTCCTCCTGCGCTTATCCGAGTATTTGAGGTCGGCGCAGCATGTTTTTCTATGTGTGATGTCTTAGATTAACTAAACAAGTACTACATCTGACATTAAATAAGTCCCATTGGTTACATGCTAGGCTTCGACACACGAACTATGGCTCAAGAGATAGGACATAACATATCTGGGATTTTATAACGGCAACAGTGAAATATGTGTTCTAAACCTCTACCTAACCCTGCAAGGCATACAAGCGTGATACTGTGATGTGTCTTTAGTGTGGGCAGAAAGAAAAATGGCGTAGCGGTTTAATTTCCTGGGCTAGTTTTGTAGGAAATGGGCTACGATTCGTAGGCTCGTAGCGGCTCATAGCCGAGGAGTACTTACGGTAATCTCTGGTAGAGTTGATTCTGTTTTGAACCCGATGCATCAGCACGTGATTTGAAACGAAGCAATCTCGTGATGTAGAAAGTAAGTCTCTCGTAGAACTTATAAGAATACAGTTCTTCTATTTGGTTTGAATTCATAACATAAAATGGCATCACGCCTATATACCCAAGGGGTTAAGTAGAGGAGTACTGTTGTTCACCCACATATCACCGATGCAGTGATGAAGCCCTATGTAGTAGGCGGTGGTCTGTTGTCATCAACCAGTCACAGTTCCAAACTCCGGGCTGCTACTGAGAATTAACTAAAAGTAATACTCAATATCATTAGACTGAATTCCAGTCAGTAGTGGTTTGAAACAATATGGCTTTCTTTTTTCTATCTTCTTCTTCTCTTGTGATTGATGAATAACCTAGTGTCAGAGTTTAAAGCACTCGTAGGTCTCAGACATGGCTTTACACACCATCGAGAAAACTCTCAGGTGTGCTGATTTCCTCACGATGTTTTCCTTCACCGTTATAAGCAAGTGATAATTAGTTTATAATACCCAAATGACTTCGGAAAGTCAGTGGTGCGTGCCTTGGGTTCGAACTTTCAACCTTTGATTTGTCAGTCGAACGGTCATACCACTAAGATATACTTCTAATAATTAACTGTATAGGTCTATTATTTTTGTTGCTTAATGTCTGAGCTTACATCAAGCTCAGACATTAAGCAAAAAAAAAATAGAATGACTAAATCAACTCTGGCTCAATTTTTTTGAATTTTTAAATATTACCTCGAATTAAGTCAATTACTGAACCTTAAACCTTAAAGGATATTATATACAATATAATATGCATCAGAGAATGCCAAACATTATAATACTTCGTGGACGAGAAGAAGCGTCAAAAATTTGAATTTAACCGCCTCTGCGCACGCGTCGCTGTACCCCACGTGACTACGTCACAACCCCCGCGAAAGGTGCGCGAGCGCATGCAAGCACGAGGGGACTCGCCCCTATTATCTTTAACATTTCCAAGTCTACAAGATAAAGCCAAAGTGAACAGGGGGTGATTTTCTTTATTCTTCACCCGATTTTATTATTATTTTTTAGTTATTATTACTGTGATTGTCGAGCCACGCGCCGCGTGCGCACATGTCGGGCGACCCCAGTGCGTAAAGCTCTCTTACTTGTTTTGTGTATTGTTCGAGGATTATAAGGATACATTAGTGGTTGATAAGTTTTATATTATTATTACGGTATTGATATAAAACATGGCGGACAGAGAATAAAAAAATACATGTTACCTATAGGCCAATAGCAAAGGTCGCTTCATCTCGGAACAGCAAAGTTGTTTTGCAATCAATTGATATAATAAAGATTATGCTGCACCTTGTGGATCTATTCAATACAAATCGGGTGTATAGTACACGCAAAAAATTAAGATGCGTCATCCGGTATTGACAAGTAGACCACCTTCTAGCGCAAAATTTGTAACCACAAGTCAAAAAATCTTAAAGAAATCGTATTGCTTGAGGAATAAAGACGAAAATTACTAAATTCTTTGCGATTTTGTAAGCAAACCTTTATTTGCTACTCCTCTGATTCAGGCAGTACCAATCAAGATAAAAGTACTTCTATAGTCAAGCCACAAGGTTTAGTTTCGTTTACCAACGTCTTTCAAGAAAAAACGTCTTTACAAGACCGACCAGCTGATTTTACGGCGGCACCTTACGATAAATATTGGGAGTAAAATGTATACGACCTAATTCGAGCTTTGTAGAGCTAAACATAAAGTCTCAAACTGCTTAAGAAAGCCGATATTCCAGTAAGGTGCTCGGTGTCTTTTCCTTAGAATTATGGCCAATTTATATTGAACTTACAAAACTTGAAGTTAAAGTCGATTTTTGTTTGGTATTATTGAAGGCACGTGTTGAAAAGATAGCATCAATGCACATGCCTGATCCGGCACTTAATGTGTTTTGTGGGCGTATCAAATGTCTTCACGGTTACCGACAAACGATGGCGCCTAAAACAATCAGAGTTACCAGGTGTGGGTTGAATCCTGGTTTGTTTTATATTGTTTATTTTGAAGAAAGTGAACTCAATCCATTTATAATATTGTATAAAATGGATAAAGTATTGAATGATGGACTTCATTTAAAGTTTTGCAAAATCAATGCAGCGTTAAATATTTTCTATCTATATTTGAAAAGCCCATATATTTGACAAGCATTCACATAAATTTGAACATATACCTAGCAACACCAATCATCTACAACGCCAAATTTCCAACGCCAAACTCCAGTCACATATATAAATAACCACATTTCAAAATTGAACATCTCTGTACCCCTAAATCGCAAGTCGATATCCAATATGGCAGTAATCCTACAGACAGCGTACTCAGCGCCCACTCACTACAATAGCTGCTTACCCCTCGCACCTTTGACCCGGCGCCGGCGCAGCTGCCAAGATGGCGGCGAGGGGTGCGCATCGCGATCGATAAAGTTTTGCTGGCGAATCCAAGTCACGGTGGTAGATTTTTGAGGAAAATTATTCAAATATGTTTCATAGCTTTTTGAAATTCCACTATTATTCTTAGACCCAATCTTAAGTTGGAAGGAAGGAAGATCAGCAGAGATTAGCTTGAATAGTGTAAAAGTGAATGGAATTGAACAAGAGTATAATTAGTTTCGGGTAATATAAAAACGAATGATTCTGTAACAATTCTGTAATTCCAAATGTTAACAATTATAAAATAATTGCTGTTGACTAAATGTAAATGACTCAAAATACTTGTATCAATGGCGATATTTCGTCTATGGTACAACAAAAAAGTGGTATAGCTGTCATTGACAGTGTGGTAATTAAAATTAACTGTTTCTGAGAAATAGGAATACTGGCTAAGTATTATGTATTCGCATTATGAGGAAAATAAAATGGAATATACATAATCATGTTGTTTATCTTCTGGACTGTTAACAAAAATGAGAATAAAAAGATCGTCTTAATGTTAACAAAATAAACGATGACTCAATGGTTAAACAGTCTTATCCATAACCACCATTAAAAAGAAAGTAGCACCTTATGATCTGTCAATCAAACCAACAAAATAAACCATAGTAAATAGATTCTTCTATTTTTTGCCGACATAAATACCTCGATGAACACATTGCGAACTTATCAAAAGATCATTAATTACATATTCGATTATTTCGCTACCAAAACAAACGCATCCGAAATTCGATATGTTTTCGACTACAAAAGGAAGACATCCATCCATCATCCGCGAAACATCTTTTGCAACGCACGCGCCCCACAGATGCGTATGCGCATTTGCAGCTTACATAGCAATATCAATAAAATGAAAGAAATCCTAAAATTTTATTTTGTATACCCTCGTAATTGAGGATCATACTCGAGGACAATAATGCAAATTCTCTTTAACGGTTATACATCTGTTCCAAAAATTTGAATCATCGATTGTCATTTATTTCGATTGCTTGTCATAAACGTCTGTTACTACTTCAACGTTTGTCTTATACCAGGGAAGTTAAAAGATGGAGAAATTAAGAATAGGTTTTGGTAACATTTCGTATCAACATTAATAATGTTTTCTAATTACCTACTTCACGATCAAAATACAAATCTCTAGTTCACATAATCGTATATATATATATAGTAAGTTTTGATTAAGTGAAAATTTTCATTTCAACAAGTGCTAGCTCTTTATCAGATTCCCTAATATGACTACACGTTTCTAAGATTAGAATTTGCAAACCTATCCTCTGTTACAGTTAAGCCACAAGGTGGTAAGATGCACATTTGTTCCGCGGGAGTAACTCCGATCTCGCTTGTATGCACCGGGCACGCGACATTATGCCCGGAATAGACGCTAAAGGTGCAGCCGACCCCTTTCTCCTTTCCTCTATTATTACACGTCACAATCAATGAATCGACCCTAGAAAAGTGTTTAGTATGAGGGTCTTAACAATCGATCGATTCAAACAATCGACGGGCGACGGCATCCCTAGCTTTGAGGCTGTAATCTTTTACAATTTTAAATTTAGAAGGCGATAGGTTAATTTTTAAATTAGAAATTGTTATTTGAGTGCGTTGTTTTCGTTGCTTCGATTTTACATACCAAAGAAATGTGTCAGATTGAGATGGTTACTACTAACTTAACCTAATAGAAAACCCTAACAACACTTTGCCCGCTTCGGGAATCGAACTCTGAACCTAACGCTTAACAACCAAATTTGCGACCACTAAACCAACGAGGCAGTTACACACATTGAAATATGTTCAAATATGTTTTTTCATAAGTTACGCAAAATCCCCACACTGCAACCGTTTCGTTCGGAAAGGCAATGACAATAACTTCCGTGAAATAAATAATTACGAACGCAGCGGTCATCAGAGTTTCCGGCGACGCCATTATAGGAATCATATTTTAATTTGTGCCTTTGCCCTGACGAAATGTTTCGAAAATAGATATAGGCTTTCGCGATCACTACACATTATAATAAAAAAATCTTTTAACCGGATTAATCGCGTGTATTATTTGGTTGTGGTTTTTCTGACGTTTCGAACACTTTGCAGCGTTCGTGGTCGCAGGAGCACTGACCCCCTATCCTCGGAAAAACAAAAACCAATAATACACGTGATTAATCCGGTTAATAGTTGTTCTTTCACTGACTTGAATATAAGTAACCTACGTGTCTTTGTCTTATTTAATTCATATCTACAAATTAATTTTCATATCGAATGTTTCGAGACTATTTAGCCACACCGATAGAAGTTAAGCTGCGCTTGCTGGGATGGGTCTGTGTGACCATCATTTCATATCGCGACCCCTCCGATGACTGTGCATCGCCGTCCGACGAGCACGTTAAGCTGTCGGTCTTGGCTGACAAACGAAGGGCTATGACAGTTGTTAAGGGTAGTCTTCCACGAGATATCATGTTACCCAATAACTGTGTCAGATAGGCAGTCGCTCCACGTAAAATACTAGTATTAAGCTGCATCTGAATAGACTCGAAGCCAACCCCGATGTATTTGGAAAAAGTGTAGCCGTATTTGTCTTATATTTAATACTACCTGGTGCCCGCGACTTCGTCTGCGCGACTAAAGGTAGCCTATGTCCTTCCCCAAGATACAATCTATCTCCTTGCCAAATTTCATTACGATTCGTTCAGCCGTTTAGGTGTGAAAAGTAACAAACAAACAGAGTTACTTTCGCATTTGTAACATTAGTATGGATAGCTTTGATAGTTCAAATAAGAAGTAATTGTATTGACTGCAAAGTTAGTCATGTCGGTTCAGTAACCTGTATAGGAACTGAATAGATAGCGATAACGTCAAAGACGTATTATAATGTAGAAGTAGAATTCGGAGTAGTGAGCAGAGGTTGAGACGGCTTAGTGGTCAGAGCGCCTGGAGTATTTATCCGGGAGATGCATACGAATCCTGCTCACGACCGTATATTTCTTTCCCCAAACATTTATAACTTTAGAGCTCGCTATGCATGCGATAATGCTTTTCAAAGATTTATCCTTGTTTTTGTTTCTGTTTTTCTTTCGTAATATGTTCTTTAAAATCAATACTAATGTCAAATCCTCTGTCATTAACATTAAATTGTGTTTTTCTATTGTCCGAGCTTCACGCGAAAACCAACAGACAGAAACAACTGATTTTTTTATAAATAATCTATACCTATAATTATATAAAGATGAATACCTATTTCCCTTGGTCACGCCATAACTTGAGAACGACTGCACCAAATTGGATAATTCTTTTTTTGTTGTGTTCGTCATTGTCAGGATAAGGTTTTTACATAAGATTTGTTTTTAATCATATGGAAAAGTTTTTAACGGGGCGGGAGAAACCGCAGGGCACAGCTAGTTGAGTATAAATGTCTTAATATTAAAATGTTTACAAGGCGATAAAAAAGATATTTTTGCGTTCATTAGCTAAAGGTAGATGTCCATTGACTCGATATAAAAAATGTGCTTACCGAGTAAATAGTGGCGTCACTTTGATGCTGACGCCCATGCTTTACATCAGTGGGCTTACATTATCCATGTCTATGTAATCAGTTGTATATAAAAACTTACATGACATAGCATCACGCCTGAATCACGAGGAGTTAGGCAGATTTGTACTGCTTATCAACCGAGCACAATTCCAAACACTGGGCTGTTACTAAGAATTAATAGGAACGAAAATATAAGAAACACATAATATATTCCTTGATAAGGAGACCAAATTGAAATTGATGTTAGTGTTGTCTACAAATGACTTTATTAAATCGCTCATGAAAAAAACAGGGTTGAATATATTAATATCTTGCTCTAAAAAAGTTACAGAACATAGGTAATCTAGATAAATACTTATCGCCTTATTAATAGTAGCTATACACATGCTTAAAATCTCTAAAGTCTATTTTCAAATATAAAACATAACATAGCATCTCGCTTCTATTCCTCGAAGGGGTAGGTATGCGTGTACACAGTTGCACACGCCACCAATTCTGTTATTAAGTCCCAAGTAATAGGTGGTTAGCCTATTGCCATCTACCGGACACATTTCCAAACTCCGGCCTGCTACTGAGAATTTCCTACCAGAAAAACTCAATAACACTGTCGGACCCGGGAGTCGAACCCGAGACCATGTTCAGCAGTTGTTCTTGAGACCACTAGACCGACGAGGCAGTCTGTTATCATCTTTTTCGATTGAAATACAAATGAAAGAGACAGGTATAGTTTAAAAGTATTTTAAAGCGTCGTGTGTTTATTAATAAATAATGCTCTTAGGGGATATTCGCATGAAGTATAACAGACCTCATAGTAAAGAGCTAAAAAGAAGTCGGTTTCCTAAGTACCCCTTAAAATTCATATCCACCTTTATGCTGTAAAATTCACGTAGAATTCGTAGTCCTTTTATTCGAAACAGCCGAAAACCCAAGAACTACTAGTAATGCGGCAAAACACTCGAAAAAGTCCGCACAGTTGATCTCCTGGCCATTAATTAGTGGCTCCCGGTATCGGGGTCTTAATCAAGCATAAAATTAAAACTTGGCACACGACAAGCCCACAGAACTAAGGGTGTGTCCACACGTACCTTATGGTACGGCAATTTGTTCAAGACATCTGGCCTCACACCTGCCCGAGCGCCCGACTTCACCCCTCGTACGCTCCATACCGATACTAGAACTACAATAGTTTTTGACAACTCGTTAAAAATTTTAACGCTATATTTGAATAGACATAGAGTCTAAATTAGCTACGAGTGTGAATGTTTGACAGAATATGCAAGTTTGTCCGTGTATTATGGTTTTGGCACAAGGTCCAATGCCCCCGTCATTCATCGTAACATACACTATTAAAATTCGGAAATGACGGAACAGTTTTTCGAGTCGAGCCGTCGCAATTCAAGTGTGAATTTATGATGGAAAACTGGTATGTTTGCTCATTAGAAAGTTTTTTGAAACTGTTTGTTGCCAATCCTGGATAACGGACGTGTTTCAATTAGCCGATTCGAGTATGTTTGTCCGCGTTAGTCGGCCGTCAATCTCCATAGTCGGGCTGGGCTGTCTACAATCTCGGCGTAAACACGCCGTACGTTCATTCACCCACACACAGTTCTAAGACGTCCGTGTACAGGTGTGCGTGTGTGCGTGCCCATTCAAGACAAGGAGTCCTTACGTCGCATCCGCTGACGTCACAAGACACAAATGGGCGTGTGAACGCGCCCCAACCTGTGATGTGTTTTGACAATTCCGTTGACGAGATAAGTAAAGGGTTAAGGTGTTATATAACATGTAATTTTGGTTTGACTTGGTGTACTGTGTTTGATTCGACTGACTTCACGTCCGGACGGGTGTGTCAGCGTTTATAGCAGTGATCTTTATATGATACTTCACAGTCATAAGTTGTCAATCAAAAAACGAACCCTATAATTTGCCTGATTAAGGTATCGAATTACATGTTTTTCTTTTTTGCATCAGTCTAAATCGGCAATCCTATACATATACCTAAAAATCCGTTATAAATAACCTTGTATTTGACTACAATATGCAACAACTTCCTGTGCCAACTCTTGCAAAAAACCATTAAAATTTAATTCGTCTCCACAGGGGTTTAAGGATGCGGGACGATACTGGTAATTTGGTGTAAGTATACCAATGTTGGCATTGTGGGAATATGGGCCAAGTAGGCCAATTCCTGACCCATTGTGAGGGGACCAAGAATGGTTCCTTGAAAACGCCCGCATCCCGCGAATAAATATTAATGGTAAAAAGTCTTTGTACTTGTAGGACGTTTGTAGTGGATCTTGGTTTAGTGTTTTGCGGTATTGTGATAAATTATGAGTAGAGTTTTAGAGTTTACCTAAATATATTTTATGCTGTAACCTCAAATCAAATCATTATTTATTTGTGAACAAAAATGTACAAGGTCTTACGATAAAAAAATTTCTCTTAATTTTACCAATAATATTTGTGTATGTACAAACAGTGATTATATTTAGAAGATTACGTAAATTAAAGATGAAATGCCAAAATTAAATTAAGATGTCACAATTTTTCTAAAGAAAGATTGAATAATAATAGACACGAACAGGGCTTGAACCCGCGATCTTTGACAGTCCGTGTCAGCACTCTCCCAACTGAGCTACCATGTCGTTGTTCGATACTATTAAATTTCAAGCTTCCTTGTATTCGTCTTAAGGAAACAGTGATATATGATTAGGTTTAAATAGCATTGTTCCTTAAATTTGATCTCGAAACGGCTCAACGGATTTAACTAAAAATTTTAGGGATTTAAATATAAATAAAGTTAAATTTGTTCAAGTTCCGCGTGAAAAAAGTCTAGTCTAGAATTAAATTAAAAGGAATCGCGAAAAATAAAACCGAAATCTTACTTTATTATCATGTACCTATATTTTTCTGGGTTTTTCTTGTGTCAAGGTTGTACCCGCTCGTATAGATATATATTGTCAATAATTAAACTTTAATTTTGTATATCTATACCAACGATTGATAAGATGATACAATAAACGAGAAATCTATCCTACAAAAGAAATGTTAATAAATACAAATCGGAGGAAGTTAACTCCACAATAAGTCATATAGAAATCGAAACTGATACAACAAAGCAACTTACCAGAAGTCAATGTTACCATCTGCATTTTTTGCCCAATTTGTGCAAAATATTGATCTTTTATACCACTAATTTGACACGTATAGAGCCTTTGTAGCATTCGAGTGTCGTAAATACTAATAGACGGTGTTGATACGATTAATAGGAACAGCTGTTTAAAAGATTTACGATGGTTTGGTCAAAATTACAACATACAGAAACCAATAAATGATAATGGAACATTCTGAACAATTCTCAATGTAATACGTCTATCATCAATACAAATAAATAAAACTGAAGGTCTGTTCGTAATGTCAAAACAATAGTATTTTTTTAAGGTTATACAATTATTTGCACGATACCTATGCCTCAAAATCTGTATTTAACATTTTTGTCTGTCTGTCCGTTTGTCCGTTCGTTCCGAGTTATCTACGAAACGACTGGCAGTAAACTGATATATAAGGAGTAATTTAGGAAAAAAAATTGCTATAATGAAATAGTGACCTTAACATTTGTTACAGACAATTGAAACAGTGTTTATAGTAGTTGAAGAAAGACATATTATTTGATGGCTGAAATTTAATAAACAACCGGTGTCTCTCGTGCTTTTTCCTTGTGAAAGTGGGTCCTTGCCCTGCACTAGGGGTATTTAATAGGAAATTTAGTCAAAATAATATAACTACAACATAATATACCCAGCCCACATAACTATGCAACTGCAGAGCAAGGGCACTTTTTACACGAACGCCCAAAAAAAGGAGTGTTATGTTTTTGGCGTTCATGTATTTATCAAGTTTGTGAGTACTTTATTCCATCCTAACTTCTAGACGCTTAAACCAATATAAATCTATGAGGTATCGTTAGAATCCTTACATTGTTCCGGGTGCCTTAACATATGTTAGGTTCCAGATTTTGAAAACGGAAGGCTTGCTTTTTTTTATTAATTTAGTCTTGTTTTCTCCGTGGTTGGTTATTCGAGACCATTAATTAAGTCCAGGTTCCTTCACGATATTTTCTATCATGTCTATGATGTCTTAGCTTTACTTAGAAAGTACATAATTATACCATTAAAAAAGTCAAATTGTAATGTGTACACAAAGGCGGACCCGTTACCACCACGATGATCGACCCGAAAAAATTCGCAAACAAAACGCCGAAAGTACACTCAACACCAAAACTAAATCACCCACACACTCTTTTAAACTTATCATACTTTATAAATTGCTTCCTGCACTGGAGACTTCCTCCGTTACCTGACAATTAGGCCCTTGAACTGTGCCGAGCCCTTAATAGGCCATAAACGATCAATGGAGTACGTACCTACGTAAAGCGCCCTACGGCACCTGGCAATGATAAAGAATGCAGTAACATCTTTCGGTACTTATAAGTGTAAGTTATGATATATTGTATTGAACATCTTTGAGATGGTGGATGAATGAAAAATTGTTTGTGGATCAGCTGTTGAAGTTATGTGCAAGTTTAAAGAAATTAAATACTTCTTCTTATCGTATGGTTGATGAGCAACCTAGTGTCATAGTTTATCTCTGACATGGTTTTTACACACCATCGAGAACATCTTTCAGGACTGCTGGTTTCATCACGATGTTTTCCTTAAGCGTTTAAAGCCAGTGATAATTAATTTATAATACGCACATGAAGTCGGTGGTGCTTGCCTTCAATTCAAACTTGCGACCTTTAACTTATCAATTCAACTTTTGTAACACTAGGCTATCACTGCTTGGAATCAGGTACTTAAGTATTTTTTTCTCTTTTTCCACAAAAATGTATAATTAAAATATTAATTAAGACTGCTCGTTGTTGAAACTGCCTCGTTGGTCTAGTGGTCCCAAGTGCGACTGCTGAGCAGGAGGTCTCGGGATCGGTTCTTTTAGGAAATTCTCAGTAGTAGCCCGGAGTTTGGAATTGTGCCCGGGTAGGCAGAGGTGTACAACTGTGTACACCTCTGCCTAAGTGTTCGGGGAATACAGGCGTGATGCTAAAAAAATGGTCCCCAAAATGTCACATATTTAAACATTGATACTATTTAACAAGCTTCGATAGGGGTATTTCACGAAAGATTGGCTTTATCGCCATTTATCGGAAGAAACAAAAAACCCCATAGATTTCCTATGAACGTGCGCACGCGCTCGCGCCGGGTGGTCGCGCACGTGGCCACCCCTATCTGATCGATATCGATAAGTAGTGTTGTACCTTCTTATCGATTTACGGTAGACGGGTGGAAAAAAGAAATGTGTTGAAATTGGTTTTGAACGCTTCTGGTTCGCCTTATCTGATTAAATGGTCATACTTATTAAGTTTAGGGCTAAATAAAGCATTTTGTTGCTATAATAAAACATTTCCCGTGTTTCCTGAGAATTTCTGCTGTATCGTGGATCTGTTTACCGACACAAATCTCACATGCACAGCCATATCCGGAACAATCATCTGTTGACTTTAGTTAAATTTGTATCGTCTGGGAATAGAACCCGCACAGGAGCCCATTATTCGACTCACCGACCTCTCTCTCTACCGAACTCTCGACCGTGTCGTCAATTTTTAATTTATAGACTACATTTTATCTTTTCAGATCAACCGCAGGCCACGGGCATATTTCGCTGTGGATAAGATCTCAAAATCATATTAATGGTAAGATATTATAATATTTATTCTCATTATCTACCCAATTACTAGCAACTTTCCGAAATAACTTTCCAACCAGACTGTCAAGTTAATTACGAAACTAAAGCATAATTATTCCACTAATCATTACAATGATATCCTTTTTCATCGATAAATATATCCGTTTCAGAAAATATTTCATACAAGTCAATGAGATAATCAAATTATCTCAGACACCAAAAATAAAGTACAATTCAACAATAAAATTCTATTTCAATTCTGACTTGACCAGCACTTTATAATTCCTTTGTAACGTACATACGCATTTTAGGCGGTATGAACCGGCCAGCACCGGTTTTCGTCGGCCGAACGCCGGAATAAAACCGGGTGAATTTCGTACATATACCCGTATTTTGTCTGCGGCTTGACAGGGGTGGACAGGGCATGAATTTTCGAATAATCAGACGGGCATATGTGCATAGACACTTGCCGCTATTGCCTTGTGACAAGTACTTGTCGTTCGCAGCCATAAAATTTAATTAGTTTCTTGGTAATACTTGATGAATATTCCCTTTTTAATCTGTGATTAAAATTTATTTAAGTTCTGTTTAAATATCACTTACATTATTAGTGAACTTTCCTTCATGGGGTAAATATAGTTGATAAGGATTAATTTAAACCATAATTTTTAATTCTATCAGTAACATTTTGTTTTTTTTTTATAATAATTTCGTCACTGAAAAAGTAGTCTTCGTCTTGATGATACTATGGCATTCACAAATAATTTGGGTTATTCCATTTAATTTATATTATAAATTAATGTACACACATCAACACGGTCTAGGGATATTTCATACTCAATTAAATAACTCTAAAAGTACTGGCCGCATTGGAATCTTTTATACACCGATTTGTTTGTAATTTATCTCAGACTAATTCCAAATTCAAATTTTTGAAAATTCTTTTGTTTCGGTGGCATAAAAATGTCTTGATGTGTAGGAGAGGGAATTTTCATTTGTGCGAAATTTAGAAAACAATACGAATTACATTTAGTTACAGTTTTTTTTCATTTTTAAACGAAAGATGAAGTTAAAATTGAGGTATTGTAGCCATGCAACGCCAACATTTGACGAGGGCGGAGATGTTACGAGCTGTGGGAATGCTGGAAGCTGGGTCTGATCAGCGTAATGTTGCTGAGGCCATAGGGACCCACCAAAATGTAATTTCAAGATTGTGGACACGCTATCGTGCCACAGGTGAAGTAGCGGAGAGGCACCGGGGGCCAAGTCGCATCACTACCCCCAGACAAGACCGATTTTTGCAAATTACTGCGCGAGCTCAACCAAATGCAACGGCGACTCAATTGGTCCAAAGGCTGCGAGTGGAACACCAAGTGCTTGTGAGTGACCAAACTGTAAGAAGGCGACTGCATGAAAGCAATCTACGCTCTCGTAGACCACTCCGGGTCCCACCTTTACGGAGAGGCAATCGTGGACGACGATTAGAATGGGTTCGGAACCACGTGGACTGGGGCCGTGAACAATGGTCCAATGTGCTGTTCACGGATGAATCCAGGTTCGGCTTCCATCCAGATTCACGAAGGACGCGTGTTTGGCGAGTTCCTGGACGATGGAGCCGTCTTCAGAACCCTCAGGAAGTTCACCCATACCAAGGAGGAACAATTATGGTTTGGGCAGGAATTCGTCTTGGAGGACGGACGGATCTCGTTTGGGTGCGGGGCAATATGACGGCAGAACGATACGTCCAACAGGTGCTGGGGCCCGTAATCTTGCCCCACAGAACACAAATGGGGCAAGATTTCCTGCTCATGCACGACAATGCCCGGGCACACACGGCGAGAACGGTAGCAGCTTGGTGACATACACACAATGTTAGGGCCTTAGACTGGCCTGCTCAATCGCCAGATCTAAATCCCATTGAGCATGCGTGGGATATGCTGCAAAGAAGAGCTCTGAAGGAAGTTCCTGAAAATCTGGCTACAGAAGATCAACTTTTTGCGCACCTCAGAAGGACATGGGACAATATTCCGCAGCAAGACATTGACAACCTTGTTCTGAGCATGCCGAATCGTTGCCGATATGTTATGAACATCATGGGCGTTTTCTCAGACTACTAACTTCAAGTTTATAAACACAAATTAAATGATTTTTCAATTTTTTTCAGTTTTTACTCATAAATTAAAAGTTAATTCCTATACGGTTTCCGTCTATGCTTCATTTTTTTTCCATAAAATCCTGAAATTTTTATCGAAGTACCTTAACCATTACTAGAAAATGGTAGAATATTAAATAACGTATCTTTTAAATATATACATGTCATATAAATAATTAACATATTGATAGTAATTCGCTTTTTTAAAAATATCCCTAGACCGTGTTGATGTGTTTATTTGATTAATTTAATATATGGAGTTCTATTAAAGGAAATTACATATTATTTGAATTTGTCAAAGATTATATCTTAAATGAAAATTCCATAATTATAACAAAACCAAGTAATACGTGATGAGGATAAACCATAATATTTATTACTAAATACGGTAAGTATTTATTTTAAATAAACGGTTTCGTATCTTTTAATTTTATTTTCCTTTGACTACAAATACGTTATCCTTGAAACAAAACCTAATTTTAGTTACAGAACGAAAATTTTTTTTATAGATTATTTTTCAGCAAGATAATACACTATCTAATTTTATTCTCCGCTCTCAGTTTCGACGCTAAAAATAATCGCATTATCACACATATTAGTTACTTAGTAGACGTGTCGTAACACGCCGGACAGTTTTTTCACCCCCACCACTGTTCGGGAAAGTCGTGAATATTTGAAGGGAGCTAATTTTTGAAGCTTACTGCACTATAGGAGTTATGTCGTACGCTGACGGCTGGTACGGCTTTATTTATACTTTTTAGCCATTGTTTGTCTTTGAAGACAACTTTAGCTGAGCAGTGACGTCAGTTCTGATTTAATTACTAATAGTTGCACTAAAAGCGAGACAGTGAGTTAAGATACGTCAAATTCAAATACGGGCACGTCAGCCTAAAATCTCCGATCGGTTTTTAGTTGGCACAATTTAAGGTGGCTACATGTCAGTGATTACACTAAATTCTGAAACATGATTAAGGAAACACTTACATAACTATTAATCAAATATGTACATAGCTACTTATATGTTTCCAAAAACAGACTATTAACAGTAGGAACCGATAAACCGCAACATTAATCAGCAGTACAGTTTTGAGCATCGAAAACCCACGATTTAAGCTATCGGCGCCGTATCAATGCGCAGTCATCGCGAATTCGAGGCTAGTTTTGTGGGCTCTTAAGTTCGCGAGAAAAAATAAAGATTCCAAGGCATAACACAGATACCTGCAAAGTGACCTTTAAAAATAAATTGATATTGAAATGATGTTTATTCATATTTTTAAATGCCGAAATCGATTAAGACTCTCAGGGACAAGACTTGTATTGACGTAATAGTAATAAAACTTCTATTATATCTTGTCATATCCTTTATAGTGCTAAGAATAATTAAATAAACAGGATTCTACTGATACCTACATGCAAGCATGCTTTGAAATTGAGATAACTGTTACTGGGAAGTTTATTATTAAATTGCTCATTGTAATTAAATGAATAATTTTACCCTATGAAGGCGACTAGACAACATTATCTGTTAAAGTATTTATACTTTTTGTAATGTAAGAATAAACAGTCGTTTTCATTTTGAACGTCTGTTAAATAATAATAAAATATGGTAAACATGGCCATACAAGAGACAAACGAAGCACATACAGCTATTTCAAATGATAATTCGTATTGCTTAAAACTTGCGACAAACATTTATTATTAGTCTTGATTATTATTGACACTAAACAACAAATATCCTTACCTAACATTTACAAATTATAACTTCCATTGAGTAAACTAAATAAAGTATCCAAAGGTATCGTACATTTCAGTTAATGACTCAATGACTAATTATTGTTAGTTACTGTGCTGTCTACATAAGAATCACAAAAGCTTTGTGCGATGCGATACGATATCCAAATTCTTACGCAATGTTCTTAATTGAGTGAGAGAGACACAAAACAAAAACGTGAAAGATGATGTTTCAAAATAGGAATGTCTTAAGCCAGATTGGTCTTAAAATATTTTTTGTCAACGTTGATTACCTACTACCTATTGTAGATACATTTTTAATGCATGTACTACCACAGTATAAGCTATAGCCATAAATAACCAAAAACAACAGCTTTTCCAGTACCAAAGAGAGACACGGATGCAAGTGACGGTAAACTACGCAGCATAAGCGACTTCCCTCGCACTCTATGGCCCAACTTTTCGCCATAGATAAGACATGACGTGTCCGTTATGAGTTTCTGATCAGAACCTTGCGTTTGAAAACGCCCACAGACTATACACCCAATTCAAATCGGTTCCAAAAGAGAATCGGGGAATTCGTATTTTGTATTTGGAATTTAAACTTACGATTTTATTTAACGAATTTAAAAGTTGAAAATGTTTTAAGAACTTACTAAAATTTGTTTTACTTTTAGCAAACCACAAAGATAGAACCAATAAAACAAGGCAAAATTATCTATGTATCACTCTTATCTTTAACAACACAACACGAACTACATTCATAATTGAATTTAAAATCTATAATTTTTTTTTATTTCATAATCTAAAAAAAAATAAGGTTCCAAATTAAAAACCTTAGAAACATACCATACGCTTGAGGCCTAATCAATATAAGTAGGCACTACTCATTCAGACGCCATAATTCCGTTAATAAAAATACAGAGAGGAAGGCTCAAAGGGGGCGGTGGGGTGCGGAAGCGCAATGGGCTTCGGAAAATTCACCCGGTGAATGGGAAAGCGCGGCGATAGACAAACAACCGGGCTGACCCGCGCCTGCCACCCTAAACTCCCTCCCCCCACACCTAACCGTACATTTTGAAATAATGCCCCCAACGGCTCTGTTACCTACCGCACTACCATTTTCCAATTTCATTGCTCAACAAATATATATCCCTAGTGTAATTCGGAAAAATACAAACGTAAATTCAACTAATAAAGCTTTCCCCAAACGTCAGACACACGCATCTTACTAAGTTCAGCGGCAACGCACAGAGAGGTTATAAATCTCGTCGACACGAAATGGCTGACCAGCGCCATCCCCCTTTCACAGATCTATGTTGCTATAGCAGGCCCGATGCAAAAGTGTGCACCATAAATTTTATACAAGCACCAGTGTGCGGTAAAACTGAAATAGGCGGTTGTGTGTGTGCGAAAATTCGTGTTCGTCCCGTAAGAGGAGTGGACACTGTCCAGTATTGCTTTGTGTATGCGTCGTGTACCTACGGAAATGGTATCGAGCCTACCCGAGATACGAAATGTAACGGATTAATCAAAATAAATTTTATAGTAGAAACACCGCGACTCATTGACGTGAGGTTAGTTGAACGTCGTTCTAATGAAATAGATGCTGGCTGACCACACGACTGTGGACTGGGCCAATTCTACAACTATGTTTTTGTAGAATACCTTTATGATCTCTAACTTTGAAAATTGTCTTTGAATTATTATTTTATTCTTTATAAGTACTCTTTTATGTACTATATTTAAATGGTTATAGGAAAAAGGCAAATGCGATTAGGATCCTCACTTATAATAAAATCTATTTAGATTGTATTTCGGCACGATTAGCGGCCAAAAAATAATATTGACAGACACATGGGCTGACAGGGGCTTACAACGTGCAACTTTGGCAACAAATAGACGAGCATACGCTGTCGACCAACACGTCGGTAACCACGGAGCCGCCAGGCGTCTCTCAAGTTATCTAATATTACAGAACCTCACCCGAATTCCCGTTCGCTGAGCATTTTTCGCGCCTGTTTTACTTTTTTCTTAGTAACGAAGTAACCGGCCTTTCATGTGCTTTCCATTCGGCCGGTTCGAAGCGCTGAAAGAAGTGTGAATCGGGCCGTGGGCATCGCCAGTCAGGTGTGGTTAACTCTCAGAGGACGATGGACTTCCCCCGGGTCGAAGCCACTTAGTCTGCTACTGTCACTAAAAATACCAACACGTTTATTTTTAAAAAGCCTACCGTTCCGGCCGGCTGTGCGCCATAGGGCCGCTAGTTGACACCAAATCTGCAAACCTTTTAACCGGCTGCAGTCGCAAACACAAATGTTGTGTTTGTAAGTTGTTCCGCGGTGCACTGAATAAATGATTTTTGACTTCAGGATTAGATTTAAATCATTTATCGGTTACACAGATCCAAAGCGGCTATGGATGACGCATGATAGAACGTTACGGAAAATAAAGCAGTTTAGCACGATGCAAAACATGTGTTTGGATCATGTTCAACTAAAGCATTGTATCGCTACGTTTATTCGCAGGAACTATTTGGAAAGGACTTCTGGAAACTACTGAAAGCCACAATGCATGTAATCAAAACAGTATCAAACGAGACAAACAGATAGTTATGCAATGTTCCGATGACAACCCTATTGTGAAGAAAGTCTAGATGTCGCGTACACAGACAGGTATAATTGAGTCCAAAAGCGGGGAACTCACACTGACGTAGCTCCGTATTAAGGTCGTTATCGGTTACGCACTTATATTTACTCATAAACGTAGCTAAAGCGGAGAGTACTGCACAAAAACGCATCTTCCCCCCCTGCCGGCCTGAACACCCACCCCCACCGGCCGGCGAGCGAACGAATACATTCGACTAGCCCATTTGCAATATCGCATTGTGTGAGTGAGTGTACGCGAGCCGTGCGTAAACCAGTGTGCGGGACACACACACCACCACTAGTTTGCTTAGCCCGTGCGTAGTTTTACCATGTACATACATGTACACACCGTATTGGTTTTCTGTACAACCGTTGGGCTTTAACAAATTTCAAATTCACAAAATCGTGATTGGTTGGTATTTTGTTTGTATAAGCGGACGCACCGCGCAGGGTAGGCTTAAAATTTGCTATCAGATAATTCGTTTAGGCATAAAATTATGAGTTTTATTGAATTTTGTTTACGATGCCGTACGCCGTGATTGTGATGCATTGATGGCGAATGATGATTGATATTTTGTTTGTGTTACGGGTAGCTGGTTATTGAGTGTATTAGGAAATGGATGAATAAATTTCAATCATCACTAGAGCATAACACCTCAAGTGTATAAAAAAACTATATTGATCCCGCATTATGGTACAAATGAAGCAATTAAGTAGGCACGCGCCCTCTTTCACGACCGGAAGACAGACGGTCTAATGATCGTCTAAGATTCCAAATATCAATTTCTAATAAACCGTTGGAGCGCATCCACGTCATTTCCACAATTCGTATATGGAACGTGACAAGCCGGAAGTTCGCTTTGTGCTCCACAAAAACTAACTAATCAAGCCAAGACTTCCGAATTCGAAATTGAAACTTGTCCACTCATGGTTCCTTCACCGCCTGCCGGTATCAATTTAAAACTAAAGACACGGCACAACAGACATTTGAAAAAAAAAAGTTTCGTCTATTGTGTGTTTGTGTAATTTGGCTGTCAATAAAAAAGTAAGGAGTTAGTTTATTTTAATATGTTTCATCAAGTAACATGTCCTTATGCCTTGAGTCAGACCTACATAACATTAAACATAAGTATTCTCCCAACATAGAGTAATAACCAAATGTCTTCAAGGAATACATCAAGTAATTACGAGTCGTAAAAGTCGAGTGATAATCATAGAATGATATACTAGACTGGTTCGTTGGTCTAGTGGTCCCAAGCGCGACTGCTGAGCACGAGGTCCTGGGTAGGTACGATTCCCGGGTCGGACAAAATGCTATTAGGATTTTTTTATTAGCAGCCTGGTGTTTGGAATTTTACCTGGTAGATAGCAGTAGGCTCACCACGTGGGACTAAATAACAGCATTGCTGAAATGTACAACTGTGTGCACCTCTGCCTACCCCTTCGGGGAATACAGGCGTGATGCTATGTATTTATGTGGAAGAAGAATTCGGTATAGTGAGCAAATTTCGAGACGGCTTAGTTGGCAGAGCGCCTGGAGTATTCATGCGGGGTGCGGGTTCAAATCCTGCTCACGATAAAGAGATCTTTTTCTTGAACACAAAAAATACTTTAGAAGAATACCGCTTGATAAATTCCGTTACCACCTTTCTCGTGCAAAAGAATTTGTGGAAAATCATCTTCATTCATAAAGAAACTAGGTTCATCATAATCCCCCTGCCCTTATCCCAATGTATTGTGGGTCGGCGCAGCATGTATTCTTATT
Organism: Xylocampa areola; assembly: GCA_935421205.1. Lineage (NCBI taxonomy): Eukaryota > Metazoa > Arthropoda > Insecta > Lepidoptera > Noctuidae > Xylocampa > Xylocampa areola. Next base: position 12,728,517 of record OW285217.1, on the reverse strand, counting down.
CCATACATCTTTATTAGCCGTCATATCGTCAGTCACTCCATTACTGGCCATATTATCTTTAACACAATCCATCCATCGCTTCCTCGGTCTTCCTCTACTCTTATAGCCATCTTCATACTCAAAACTTTCCTTGTAAAGAAACTAGGTTATAATTCCTAAAACAGTCATCAATTTCTATGCAAAACCCGATACAAATATGCTAATGAACCTTTACTGCAATTGTTTAAGACGAACCCATTATCAAAATGTTCCCAGACACATTTCTTGTCACTTTTGTTCTCCAACACTTTTGTTTCCACTCGCCTGTCTTACCCTACTCGTATATCCACCTTCTCAAGACAAAGATCTTCATTTCCCATCATTGTTCACCCGAAAAGGGCGTAAAATTAAAACTAATCAAGCGTAAACCACAATAATACAAAAACGATACTCAATTTTCAACCTTATAACGTTGTGATAAGACTATAGGTTGTGTATTTATAAGTTTGTAAGGGTTGTTTCTTGCAAGTCACTAAGGGCAAACGTAAAGCGCATATGTTATGTTTAACATTTGTAACAGTATTGGATTAATTGGAGAATATAATTCTTTATAATTAACTAGAAACCCCAAGTTCCAGTTCGGAGTTTTGCCAAATCATTGGGCTTACTCCTGAAAATAATTCCGATTTGATTGACATTGGAAATATGTCAGTTCGTACTTTTAAATGCGAAATCCATACTGTACTGTATTATAGGAAATATTGTAAGTACCAACGTGCTACGTGTGCCTACGGAAATGCTAAACTATGCTACGGAGACGCTACACTATGCTACGAAGATGCTACGTTTTCTTCGAACTAATTCCGGATACTCGCGATTTTTCTATCTTAAACAATTATAACAATAAAGTTCGCTTTACATACGTTAATGTGTTATAAATATAATATACAAGCTAAATTATTCTTAAGTGCTGGAGTATCATTAATAGAATTAATATTTGTATCGACAAACCGTCAGCTGATTATGACAATATTAAAAGGAATCCTCGCTCAGGCGCTAGGCCGCCTTAAGCAACGCAATGTTTTTTTAATTAATAATTTGGAATGATCCTGTCTCGTGTAAATTAATAAGATCCCTGGCCACAAAGTAGACACAAAATATAAAAATCACCGTGTATCATTTAAAATTCATTGCACAGAGAAGGAGTTAAAAAAGTACTAAGTTGGAACTAAAAAATAATGTTAGTTTGTTTGACGTTCTTATTGTTAGATAATATGTTTATGTGTATTCCCTTCTTTAATTCTTGGGACAACAAAATTTTGATTTCTTTCTCTAGCTATGTACTAAATCCACATTACGAGATAAGATAAAAATTACTTAAACAAAATATTGTCTCAAAATAAAAACAAATAAACTACTTAACAAAAACCAGTAAAATTATAATTTAAATACTCTATTGTTTTAACGTGTATAACAAAAGTTCCGTGTCATAAAGCCGAGGTCAGACGGGCGACAGATGCGCCGCGACCGGTACGCCACGCGACAGCTTGTTGAGCCGTTGTGCACGTAATTATACGCTAAAAATGAAGGCGGACAGTTCCTATGTGGGAATTATTAGAAAGAAGTTTTTATGTTGCTAATGAGGTCTTAGTATCAGTATTGCTTATGACTGTTTTGAATTAAGAACATACGATTTTTTTTAATTATATCTTTTTTGTGTAATAGGTATGATATGGAATAAAAACTTTATAAAATCCAGATAAATCTTTCAAACGCAATAAATTAACAGATGCGTAAAGAATTCTGAAGTTATCAATTAATGTTCACCGGTTACTATTCACGTGCATTTTTCGGGATTGCCCGACTAGTTTCGAACTCGAACGGAGCCCTTAGAACGAGTTTGACTCGCGACATCGCCGCGGGCTCAGCTCGTGACTAAGGGCTCCGTTAGAGTTCGAAACTAGTCGGGCAATCCCGAAAAATGCACGTGAGTAGTAACCGGTGAACATTAATTGATATGAATATGGCTCACGAAAGTTTTTATACAAAAATAATTCTGAAGTTATTATTATATATTTTTTTTCCATTTTATTTATTTATAAATACAACAGTAATATTAAAGTAAATTTTAACGGAAAGAAAAATACGGTTGTGAAAATGTTAAACCATCGTTGGTCCGTGTTGTTATTAATTAATAGCAGTTGCTAAGCCTACTCAAGGGCTTCCAAGCAAACCAAAGGAGTAATCTTCTTTGAAGAAGATATGAACACGGTTTATCTTTTTTTTTATATTGCCATACTTATTTTTGAGCGGATTTAAGAAACAATTTACTTTTAGACGTTCCTACTCTGGTCATGTTATAAAAAAAACTGTGCTATAAAAACCTAAAATAATCAAAATTATGGTTAATCCGATCCACAACCAGTTTTTTTTCTACTTCATTCATCACGTCGTACAGTTTTACCCACCCTAAAGATATCGTTGTAAGCGATCCGCACAATATGACGGTGTAGACGCGCCCTAATGACGAGCTTGCACGCGACGATCATAATCTTGAGATGTTGCGTTCATAATTATAATGAAATTAAATGTCCGTTATGCTTCAATAAAAATATTGAAGTTTGTATATGTTATAGTTGTGTGTGATTTATGTGATTTGTTATGAGACATCCTATGGTCACGAATGCTGTAAGTAAGTAAGACTTCGAACCAATAACGCGATTGAATAAATACACGCGATTAATCCGCTTAATAGTTGTGTTATTAAAATAATCTGTAATTAAACACCAGCTACATATATTTATTTAAAACTTATAATCTATAACTTGATTCTTAAGCGTTTTATCTCGACTTAATTTTCTATAACATTAAATAACCAACCATATAACGTATATTAAGAAACCATTAACATCACAAACACAACATCCCTCGAATCTTCATCACCACCAACCCTCCAGTCCCATGGGAATATTAGCCTACTTAAACAATGTAACAAAGATATGACCTGTTTGCCTGAGACGGGCCCGTGAGACCGGTCGACGAGAAACAATGGGCTCCTTAACCGCAGCACAAAAGGGTTAACTGCCAAGAAATAAGACGGAGCAAAGGGTTGTGCAGAAAAGGAATTTCTAAGGAGATATTTTCTTTACCGGCTAAGTTAAGATATTATATGTTTTTTTTTTTAATCCATTTCGTGTTATTTTAGATGAAAAAAACGTAACATACAGACGAGGAAAAACGACTTTATTTTAAAATATAGAAGACTGATTTGTATAATTATTTAATTATTAAAAAACTCAGCTATCGAATCCACGCAAATTAACACAAACAAGAAAAATATCCTAACCTACATACATATATCTAAATCTTCGACAAAGTAATAAAAAAACTACGCCACCCTTAATTAGCTTATAAGCTATAAATTCTGTGTCTATATTCTCACAAAGTGCGTCACTAGTTTAGTGGTCTCCAGCGCGGTCGCTGAGCGAGTGGTCCTCTCCACAATTCGATTCACGGGTTGGGCAGTTTTGTGAGAATTTAGACGTAGATTTCAATAGACTAAACACCATATTAAACATCTGAGTTATGTGGGTGTATAGTAGTTGATCTCTGCTGGCCCCTTCAAGGCATATAGTCATGATGATATCTATTTATAGCGTCACTAATTCACCCAAAAATCGTTCAACTGCCATAACTGTACCATCTTTTATTAAAGAAATCCCTTCATCCACTCCGAAATCCCTATAAGCTAATCATTCAATAAGTACATCGTTAAAGTACTTACCTCCCAGTTTCTTGCGCAAATCACTTCCTTCCCGAGTCACCGGATACAGCTAGGTTCACACAATCAAAAAAAGATTTGTCACTTACATAGAACGGAAGACGTGGTTCCCAGGCGATGGGCCAGCTAACTATTATCACCCCTTGGTTAAACCACTGGATGACCCTTGAGGGCGTCAGGGCTACGATCGGATACAAGGTTAACATATAAAGGACTCATTACTTTAGTAACTTTTAACCGTATATTTGATCGAAAGCAGTTATGAAATGATAATCACTAAATAAATAAAAATATTGTAAATCACAGGTTAGTGCTTCAGGTCTCAAATAATCGGATAATTTTCAGTTCTTTAAGAGAGTTTATCAAATATTTGTATTAACTCACATTCACAATAAAAGCATACCATGTTTTAATCAGTGTATACGACACAAGAGTTTTACTTTAAGTGCATGTAACAAACAAAAGTCAAATCTAGTCTTTAAAAATAACAGATTACTAATTCAACATTTCAGAACACTACTAGTAAATCCACGCCCAAATATTATGATATACACCCAATATAAACACATTATCATAATTCCACAATACGCCCAGCCCTAGTGTAAGTATCCGAACACAGTGCTCAGACGCAGGAAGGAAGTGTAAGTCGACCGCGTGAGAAGTGCGCGGGCGCCGTGTGAACCACAGGTGATGTGCTTGTGGTCTATAGCTCGAGTCCATTGATGTTTATTTGTGGTTTAATTACGTGGGCTTGTGAAGTTGTGATCTTAGTTTAGGGTGTATTAGGGTTATGTTGGTCTTCGAGTTTTTTACATGATGTAAGTAGGTATTTTGATCAACGTTGTAATGTCCAAAGCTCCCATAAAAAAAAAAGGTTAAGGTTATTCCCTCGTTTTCTCATTTCCCTGGTAGTATTTCCATATTTGTATTTGCCTAAAAACCATATTCAGACTATTATGAAGATTTTAACAAAGAATTAGTCCAATCCCATTTCCAAATCATACGCTTACCAACGCAAGCATGTAATTTTTATTTATATATAGCAGATATATTGGGAAACCTTGAAAGTAAACTGGCATGTTTTACTCCCGCACTGAACCTGTTCTTCATTCCAGTAAATGAATAACTTCTAGACTACTTAAACACGAAATGTTATACTACAAAAATACAACAAAAATACTTTTAATCATGATGTACGACATTAAATCAAACCTTGAATTGACACACCTAATTTCCCACCCAACATGCAGATTACTTTTTGACTTATCCGGTCCTAAGATTACAATAATCCGGTTATTCAGACAATAACACGACCCGATAATCCGTATATTCACCTCGCCAACAGGTCCCTCTTGCAAGCCCTATCAATTGCAAAGAGGTCATCTCTCTTACATCCGACATGAGTCACTCTCGGTACATGACGAGTAATAAAAAAAAGATCACCGTCAATCGTTCCGTACCGAAGATTCGAGCGACGACCTTACAGTGTATAAGGCATAAGCTGAAGCGATTTGGAGACTAAATACTCCCTCTGAATTAAAGTTAAGGTGCCAACTAAATATTTGCGTCATCCGCTACTTCTTAATGAGATGAAAAGTATGCTAGAAATACTTGTGACATAAATAAGTAGAAATATTAATTATTTTCTCATTATTGATATTTTTTTTGGGCCAGCAAATATAATTATGTGGATTAAAGTGTAAATTGAGTATCATTGTTTTAATTTTACGTCAATATATTTATAATAAAATGTTCTAATCAATGTTAACTGGTTTTAGTATATTAGAAAGAAAGAAGATTAACAAAATTTAAAATGAAGTCTATTAAATACCCTTAACGTACTTTATCATAAAATATGATTTCATCCAGTCATAAGACGTTAGAAGCACTTCATAAAGTGGTAAATATCGTTAGTAACTCTTTTACTGATTGATACCACAGTCAAACTGATTGTGCATTGTTGTGGGAAGGTTTATGCAGTTCATAAGCACATATGATCAAAGAAAAAGCCACACAACACCGAAACCCAAGAATGATTCTTTAAAAAAAAATATACCTCATAGTCTCCAACATCTTATGTCTTAACCATATACCGGCAAAGAGTGGATCGGGGTCCACCGGAAGGAATCAGGGGCTGGGGCCACAATCTCGACGTCCGGCGACTCTTCCGGTCGGGCAAGGCGTGACGCGCACTCTCCGTGACCTGCGCACGCGCCGATTGTTGTTAATTAGATACGAGCACTGATATTGAGGGTAAAAAAATGCGCTTTCCGGTACTAATTATATGGGGAGATAGGTGTGCTGTCGCAGCGAGATGGATCGGTGCGTTTGCGCTATTGTGATGCTGATTTTATAGTTATGTTGACATCTAGCAAGTGCTACCTTGGTTGTGAAAAAAAAAAAAAAAAATATATATATCGCGTTTTTTTATTGAGTTATGAATTCGAAAGAGGAATTCAATTAAACTTACTTGGTTCTCAGCTTGAGCATCTCTAAGATTTTTCAATGGTTTTTCAACTTGAACGTCTCTAAAGTCGATTTTCTGCGTCAATATATGATTTTTCGAAAAAGAATAAAAGGCACTTTCGTGACCTGTCATACTCAATTAATATTAACACTACAACTGCGCATGGAGAATTGTAAAAAGTATCTATTTTAAAATGCTCACTAATTGGTACTCCGATCTTACTGAAACAAAGACCAAAGAAAAAGTGAAGTCCATTTATTGTTGAAATCCTTTATAAATCGAAGTCCAGTGTATTTCTGTTGCGTCACCCGCCACGATCCTTTTTTGATGGCCGCGGGAGCTTTTAGTTTTAAATAGACATAAACAAAGGTAAACGTATTGTTCAGGATTATCTATTTTTGAAACTGTATGAGTCCTTTGTTCGTTTACTATACTATACATAGGTATTGCCTTATTCAATTCAATTCAATTCTTTATTATGGCAAGCCTACCGACTACTGATGACAGCAATTCAGCCGATGTCAAAGTTGAAATGGGGAAGCGTGTGTACAAAAAATTTAATAAACATTATAAAAAAGGAAAAATGACAAATTCTATTCATTGGTAAAACAATATATCTGTCATAATACGAAATGATCGAAACATTTGACAGCTGTCAAAAATGACGTTTTATGTCAAATATAGTTTTTATGCATTTTTTCCATTATTTTGGAGTTTTAAATGGCCTATTTAATTGTCCTGAATAAATTAAATTACGCATGTATCGCTGAAACTACATTCTTAAGTGCAAAAAAAATAGCTTGCCCAGTTAGTGTTAAAGAAACTTGTTATGATACATCAATCTATCCAGACAAGTTCGCGAGTTTGCATAGTTTTTCCTTAAACTATGTGCAAATCACGAGGAACAAACAGGGTGGCTGGCATAATTGCTTTCCTTACGTAATTATAATTGGCGCGAACAGTGTGCACATTAATTATTCATTAACCGTGTTCACCCTCATTTGGCGTCGACTTGAGAAACGCTAGTTAAACATGTGAGGGCCCCACTATTTTTCTAATGGGAGCTTATTTTTTAATTGCGATTTATTTTTATATTAGGTTTTGATCGGTTTTAATTTATTGATTTTATTATAATTTTTAAATCAATTAACTGTTTACCTTGACACATAAAGTAGCAAGTGTTGTGTGTTGTAGTGCTCTATTGTTTATGTCTTAACCCTTGCCTTATTCACTGAGCCATATATGAAGCAGGATGATTTTTGAAGTATGAAGCGGACTTAATAGTTAAAGGTACAGACATTATATAAAAAAAACACACTCAGTGTATGGTAGCTCCATGTGTCAAAGTAATTAAAGAATCTGCAATGAAAAATAAATAAAAAACTAACAATCATGAAAAAACATCAGTACCGTTAACTATCCCCAGGTTAAACGAGACTATATTAATACCGCGATGTTGTTCTTGAGGCGATGAAGGGTTGCAGGGTGGTCAAGTGCACCCCCATCTTCCGCCCCGTGTTGCTTGCCGAATGCAAAATTATGAGGAAAATGTGATCGCGATAAGAAATATAGACGCAAGTGTTTTTTTTTTATTGGGTGGAATTTCATTAAAATATTCGAAATAAATACAACGTATGTTTCTGTTGGTTGTTTTTCTTTCATTGCGACTTACTTTTAAAACGATAATGCTGTTACTTAATATATCTTCTCTGATCAAAAAAAAAATCTTTATCGTGCTTTAATAATTAACAATTTTTTGTCAAAGAAAAATGTCGAAATTTCAATTCACTTAATAATTTTGTATTCACAAATATTTTCACTCAAAAATATACAACGTCTGTAAGCATTTAACTAGAAAACCGTCTCTGAGACAGTCTAATGATGTGGTTTTCAATGAAAGAAAGGATCGCGTGAAAGTTTTCGTTGATACTTAAAAAGTGTTGTCTCAAAGGACCCGAGCATTGGAGGGTTGTTTTGTCCTACCAATATTTTGCCTCACAAGTTTCGTTCAAATAAAAGGTACGATTACATTTTTGGTCATTTATAAGAATAAATTTTTAGGTTTTTAACGTTTGCTCATTTAAATGTATATTTTTTTCTTTAGATTTTGTTTTTATAATATGTGACGAATGACTTTGACAATGCTTGAATTTGTACGATTTATTTTTCAAAAGTTTAAGATATCTTAAAATTATTATTATCATTGCGGTCACACAAAAAATTCCTAATCTGATTAGCAAAAACATAACACCCGAACTGCGAGCTTCGTACCTCTGTTTTTTTTTAAGGTATACAACAAAATACTTACCTTGGAATAGATCGCCAACTCCTAAAAACAATACTAAAATAGTGTACCTAAGAAAGCAAGACAAAAGGCTAGGCAGTGACAGCGAGTGCGTGAAAAGGGCAGACAATGTCATGTATCAAGTTCACGAGACTCGTGAATACCTGTTAGTACAGTCAGGGACAGGGACATTAGAGCAGTAACAACTTTTTTTTTCAAATGGAAATAATTTATTGAGTATTATTACACACAAGATGCAAGGTTATAATATTTTGAACCACAAAAAGTTATTATGAAAAAGGTCACGGGTTCGGTTCCATTTTGTTTTGACTACAGAATAATAATATATATACTATTAAGAAGTTGGTACCTTAATTCTTGTTTCTTAACTTCACATCATGACCAACCAATAACTCTTCGAAAAACGCATTTAAATCGTATTCCGATAAAAAAAAAAAACTGGTACTTAGGACTCTTAGTTTGCAATGATACCATTCTTGTTCTTAAATGTTAAATAGCCACATATTACCACCCTTTGTGGGATAATTATGTTTGAATATGGAATAAGTTAGACATTTACTTAGCGTATAAGTGGATCATATTTTAAGGGGCAGTCTAGACCGAGGAGATTTATCACCTAAAATAATCAAACTATCTTGAAATAATTCGGTGAACATTGCTTTTAGTCTTCTACATCTGCAAGTAATGTCCTTTTTTGTTGAATACGGTATTTTATATTAATTTGATAATATACATTAGAGGCGCTTACAGCTTAAATTGTTTTCGGTAAACGATCATTTATATTAAGTAATTTTGGCGCGATCAGTCAATAGATGGGTGGCTGCTAATAGCATTTATATCTGAGAGTGCTTCGAAGCGCACTTTAAACCGTAGGTCTCGCAGTTGACAAAACTAAAATAGCAGAGGCTATGTCAAGTATGCCTCATTGGTCTAGTGGTCCCAAGCGCGGCTGCCGAGCGTGAGGACGCGGGTTCGATTCCCGGGTCGGGCAGTGTTATTGAGTTTTTCTGTTTCGAAATACTTAGTAGCAGCCTGGAGTTTGAAATTGTACCCGGTAGATGGCAATAGGTTCTCCAACTATTACAGTGTACACCTCTGCCTACCCCCTCGAGGAATACAAGGGTGATGCTATTTTATTTTATGCTATTTCAAGTCAGAGTCGTTAGGGCACTTTATGCAACTCTGACACTAGCTTAGCTCCGAACGAAATGAAATATGAGAAGACTATTTCATATTAATTTCATAATTATGTTAAATTTAAACCAATTTCGATTTAATCATTACAATTATAAAGCACAAAATATTCCGACAAATTACTTGAACTAAAAATGTATGATTGAAAGTACGAGTACAACTGAAATAAACATGTCTCTCTTACAGACTGTACTTGAAATTGATTCCTTGCCGTATAAGATTTAGAAACGGCACAGTGTGGCGCAGGACAATACAGTGGTAACATAATATTACTCCGGACTGTGGGAACAATTAGAGCATCGCGGCTTTCTCAGACTATTTGAGTTTTTAAATGGGAGGCCGTTTTGGTTACATTATTTAGTTCGTTTGTAATAGAATCATAGCTTCGTTATTTCGATTAATTTCTAATAAGCACGTGCCTCGAAAGGTCAATGGTGGCCTTGCATTGGAACTTGCGACCTTTGACTGTTTATTCAAACGGCCATACCACTCACTATTTAATTATGAACATAATACCAATTGATTTTAGAAACCATTGGTTATGAAGTAAATTAAAGCACACGAATATACCAATATTACGCAGTAAAACTAAAAATACGATGACAAAATTAAAACTGTTTCCCGTCACAGTCGAAGTCTCCCCGTGGCGCATTATTTTTTCTTCCACTAAAGTCTGCCTAGACTTGGGGGGTCTGTCTTACCCCTTTTGGGGGGTACTTGAGGCCCTTATCTGTTGTAAGTTTGTACAGCGTAGTGGATCGTAGGGGACCCCCTTTGGTGATGTATCTTGAGTCTCGTGTTGCGGTGCAAGTGAAGATGGGCGGATGTTTTGTAGATACTTGATTTTAGTTTTGATTTTTAGATAGATAGATAGATAGATAGAGTATACTTTATTGCACACCAAGAGGAAACACAGAGATATACATATAGACAGAAGAAAAGTACAATTGGCGGTCTTATCGCTAAAAAGCAATTTCTTACAGACAACCATTGGATGGACAAGAATTGTATTAGAAAAGATAACGGGTAGCTGCCGGTGTACAGTATAATAAACAAATAAATATAATTAATTTAAATAAACATACACTTTATACATATTGTATTGTATAAATAATTATAAATTATACACACACTTCCATATACATATATATATATATATATATATATACTATTACAAATTTTAACATATAATTTTTGCTTATAAATTTAGATACGAAATATATATTGTTACAATAACGATTCCAATCTTCATGAATATAAAAAAAAAAAAAATCACAATTTAAAAATTCAGGTAATGTTCTTTCACCATTTTCCTAAAGCTTGTCAACGACTGTGCACGTCTTATAGATACTGGCAATGCATTCCAAAGTCGAATGGACTGAACAGTGAAGGAGTTGTCGTAGAAGTTGGTGGAGTGCAAAGGCATCTTTAACTTTAAGTTTTCTGATGACCTAAGGGACCGCGAATGTGTATCACAGACGAACTCAAAACGCTCTTTAAGATAGAAGGGAGTTGTAGGATGGAATAAAACACTATAAAGTAAAGAAAGAATATGAGTATTCCGACGAAGGCGAATTGGAAGCCATTTGAGTTTATTACGAAATTCGGACACATGATCATATTTGCGTAGACCAAATATGAATCTTATACAAAAATTCTGGAGTCTCTCAAGCTTTTCAAATTGGTCATGAGTAAGATCAAGATAGCTGGCATCGGCATAGTCGAGAACGGGAAGAAGAATAGATTGAGCGAGCGCTATCTTAGTGGCAGTCGGAAGAAAATTACGCAGCCGTCTCAAAGAGCCTGCTGACGCAAACATACGACGACTGGTTTCTTGCAGTTGTGGTCCCCACGACAAGGTGCTATCCATAAATAAATATCCCCAGGTTTTAATTGTTACTTACTTTAGTTTACATAAATGAATAATTTTTTACGATATTTAAATAACATATTGTTTTTTATATTGCGATTTAGATCCGTTTCCCGTACTTAACAGTGATTTTAAATTTTGTATTTATAAAAAAATTAAAACTTCCGTAAAAATTGTTACATTCCATTTATGTATTCTCCATCTCATTCCATGTATGTGAACATGTCATGTTGGAAAATTTTTAATGGTCCCTACTCCTATCTATGATACAGATGATATTACAAAGTAAATATTTTCATTGAGATTCCATTAATAATAAGTCATAAATACACAGTCAAAAAATTTTTTTTTCAACCAGCGCCCACCCTTTCTTCACCATACAAACTTACTACGCACCCAATACCCCAACATGATTTCAGTATTTCCCTTACCTGTCCAGTCCAAACGTTCCCACTTTCCCCGCGACGTCCGCCTACTTATGCGTGCGTTGAGTTTTTTTTTTTATTTCCTTCTCCCCTTGGCTTGTCTGGTCTTCCATTACGCTGAGACTTCAAACAGTCTCACAATACCACTGATTAGTGCCCAGACTGTGGCTATAGACTTTTAGAATTTCACTTTCAACAAATGACCGATGATTGTTTTGTCTAGGTATGTTTTGAAATAATTCTGAAGTGGTTTTAAGTTTCGAGTGGTTATGTGAATATTTAGTGACATTTCTTAAAGGAATTAATCTTTTTTACAGACGAACTGTCTCAAAGCCAAATACAAAATGACACAATTATTGGTGGAAAATAAAAACTTACACAAATTAATTCTAAGATTGTTCACAAAAATGTGTTATATAAACGAACACGAATTTTACATATAATATTCATAACACACACTAAAATTAAAACTATGCCCAAAAACAAAATAGAAATCAAACTTAACATATTTCCACACAACTGCACAAATTACGCACAAACGAATACCCGGCAATAAGCTGAAATAATACTACAAAAACTCCCTAATTTCAAAACGAACGGAATCCACTCTTTAAAAACTATTTCGATGCCCATCAAAATCGTAATCCCGCTCGAATCATCGATTTTCAGAAATCTAGTCGAGTCCTATTAAAAACTCGATAGTGAAATAAAAAAAAATGTAGGCCCGGTACTGAACCCTGTAATACGGACTACGGAGGCTTCCCGCCTTGTAGTTAAGATTGACAGACGGTAGGGTTGAGAAGGGGGGTGGGGGGCGATAGGGAGTGAATTGAAAGAGAGTGGAAAAAATTATACGTGCCAACCGACGCATCTTAACTTCCGAGGCTGCCTTCCGTGGGCCGTTTGGACCGGCCAGTACGCTTGATGTAATCACTGTCTGGACAGTACTATGGTTGAGTTGAGATTTGCCATGTCTAATGTAAGGACAAAACCTATATCGACTTCAAGGTCTAATTGTAGGAACCGTATATTGTTTTGTTTACAAATAAAAACAGCTTGCAGTCTATAAAATGTCATGCTAGACACTCCACTTTTATCTGCAACATAAAAAAAATTGTTAAGTGTTGTTTTTTATTCGGGTCAAAGTTTAGGTGACGCAAAACTGCACACAAAAGTATTGGACATTGGTAAGACAGTAAATATTTTTATCAAAAATTTAAGACAGGTGCAATAAAAAACAATCAAACCCACTTTCCTAACCCAACATACCTTGTCATTAGTAACGTATGCGATTTGGGTTTATTTACAAAGTAAGTACAAGTCAACGGGCCAGCGCCCAGCGAGTAATCAATTGTGTACAAGTACTTGAATACTTTCCACTGGCAGTTGTTCTACTCATTTAAATGATGCATAAGATATTTTAATTTGGAACGTCGTTAGAGACGACCGAGGTAAAAGTATTTTTGAATGAATTAAATGTTTTTTTTTGCTGTAATAATGTTCGAAAAGACGTGGGTAAATAATCTGGCAAAATAATGTTAAATCAAACTGCATAGGTGCAGTTCCAAACGACACGAGCAAGTTTAGGGAAAAAACACAAAAAAAACTTTTGAAATTCCCGACCAGCCTCACGCATAGAAGAGAAGTCGACAAAAATAAGAACAAAATATTTGAAAAAAAAATACGCACCAAAAGCAAAACCTAACCTCATTGGCGACGCTATCGTAATTAAAACGAAAAAAAATAAAAAGTCCATGTCAACTCCTTGCACTTTCCTAAGTATGAATTATGCCGCTCGGTGTATTCGTTAAGGGGCGGATCCATTCATTCTTTTTGTCCGCTGCCAGCAGTTAAGGAGGTTCGTAGGAAGGGAAGCCACCCCCCACCCTGAACTTGCGACTCGAGAATATTTTTTTTCTACACTACTCGACTCGACGTCGTTGGAAATCGACACACTTGGCGGTAGTTTGTTCCGCTTGCTGGGACGATGATAGTTCGAGTGACTTTCGGCTTTTGAGAACGCCGGGACAGTAATTCCGTTGATTATTTTTTCTAGTTCAACATCGCTTGAGGAGTTGGTTTGTTGTTAGTAAATTGCAATTCTTATCCAAAGTCGCACTTGCACACCGGATGTCGCTCAGCGAATAATGATGTCATTGTCAAGTATATTTGTGATATTTCTAATTCCGGTGATAATTTAATGTTATCAAAGAACTAATGGAATAATTTTGAGATGGTATTGTTATACATGCTCATGATTAATTGCTTTTCGGATCAAGTACAAATCATAAGTATCTCTACCTACTGAAAAAGGAAAACTTGAAGACACTGTAATACAAAAACTATCATATTCCAATCTTATTCCATTCTAACCACTGAAAAAATACTATTATCTGCCCATCTACCCTATACCTTCTACCGTACTGCACTATCTATCTAACCATATTTATCACTCCAAAATTCCAAGTAATACAATGTCTTTATACATTTTCCGTCTTAATTCCATCTTTTGAAAATACACTGTCTTAAAATGAAACCTTATTCATAAATCTAACCCTGTAGGGGTTAAAATTCATCTCAACACTTACCAAACAAAATGTTTGTCGATAAAAGTACCATAATCCAAGTGTCCCCTCCCTACACGAGGCAAGGAGCTTGTAAGACGGTAATGAACTGAATTTCTTCGCTCTTTGAGTCGCTTCTCACCTCGGCCTCTTGCCTCGGCTTCATGCCTCGCCTCGCTTATTGACCTCAGTGTCTTAGCGCATCTTTGTGAGAGCTTTCCAGTTCTGAATGAGGTCTTCTGGTTTACATGTCACTGTACTTAGTGATGGTGTTTAACAACAATTACGACACTATCTCAACTAGGTGTTTCTAAAGTAAATTCTGCGTGTAAACTGCTATGGAACCATATATGAAAAATTCAGGAGTCCTGCTATGTTAAGAGTCTCGTCAAAATCGTTTATTACGGCTATAAATAACCAGAGAACAACTTGGAGTGTCTGGAGTGTATTTCGCGTGGCTTCCTTATCTTTCGCACTTAGTAACACTAGTTTTGATCACTGATAACTAAAACTTTTGTATTTACGTTAAACTATGCGTTTGCGGCGTACCGTAGCGTTGGTACTCCAAGTACTCCAAGTTAGGCTGTTTAGAGCTCAAAGTTAACTCCGAATTTCTGTTATAATCGTTTAATTAACATTTTAAAGGATTGTGTGTGTTTGGCAATAATAACTTTATTAATAGTCTCATCGGTCGAGTTGCAAGCACGCCTGCTGAGTGAGAGGTCATTGGTCCGATTCCCGACTCCGCCATATATCACCGGGTTTTTCTGTTAGGAAATTTTTGGAGCTTGGAATTATGCTCCGTAAATAGTAAAAGGCTTACCACCTATTACGTGGGATCTAATATCCACATGGCATCGATGAAATGTGGGGAATACCCGCATGCTATGTTATATTATGTCTTTCCTATATACTGTCCAAACGGAAATATATTTTGGAATGACTAAATCACTCATGTAGTACCGCCAATCTGTCTTATAATTTTTTTGCAAAATTTAGATCAATTAGTATAATAACGAGTAGCAAGATTGAAGTACTTATCAGTATATACGATACAATTTTATTAAATAACTTCCTTTAAAGGCGTTAATATATAAGTCTATATATTCACAGTTAATAATAAAATCGAAATAATAAATTGCCTCATTGGTCTAGTGGTCCCGATCGCAACAGCTGAGCAGGAGGTCTCGGGTTCGTTTCCCGGGTCGGGCAACGTGTCATTGAGTTTTTCTGTTAGGAAATTCTCAGTAGCAGCCCGGAGTTTGTAATTGTGCCCGGTTGATGGTAATAGGTTCACCACCTATTACCTACATGGGACTTAATAACAGCAGTGGTGAAATATGGGTATACATCTGTGTACACCTCTGCGTACCCCTTCGGGGAATACAGGTGTGATGCTATGTTATGTTAAATAACAAATTAGCCATACACCGGGCAAAGTCACAAACTGCGAGTTGCTTCTGTTTTTTTTATTTGAAAAGCACAATAACATTACTTGCCCGGGAATCGAACCCAGGACCTCATACTCGGTAATCACTCTTGACACAACTAGACCAATGAGGCAGTTAAAAAATAAATACCAATTAAAGTCAGGTTTACAAGTCAATTTCGTTAGATCTCACTAGTGAATTGCCTACAAGCAATTTCCCTAACTTACCCGGGCTTATCTTGGTATAACTTGAACTTACCTTTAACTTAATGCAGTTAAACTTGCCCGGAGACAAGTTGCAATAAGCTAAGTAGTCAGATTAAGACAAGATCGTTTTCTCCGACTTAGTTTAAGTTTTGTTGCTTAAAGTTTGTCGGTTTATCTTAAGGGTTATGTTGACCTTATATCGACATGGGTGTTTTGTGGTTGTTTTTGAATTTTATGGTATGCAATATCAACCTACTTGGTGGGTATTTATTCTGAGTCTTTCGAGTTTTTTTACCAGCTCGTAATTTTTTAAATACTCAATAGGATGGAATATGAAAATATCTCTAAAGGCTGTTGTTTTAAAGTTTATTTTTTTAAAGCACAGTAATTATACATGAACAAAATAACCGTTCACCCATCGATATATAATGATTTTTATACATGTTAAGGCCGTGTAATTAATTCAGTTTTCTCTAAGTAAACACTGAAAATTTATAGACCCGAACCCGTGACCTTTGTCAGTCCGTGACATCACTCTCCCAACTGGGCTATCGTGTCGCTTGTTCACATCTATTAAATTTCAAATTCCCTTCTTTTCGTCTTAAGGAGACGCCTGGCGATATCTATTAGCAATCATTACAAAGGAGTTTACTTAATTGGTAGCCCGGTTAGTGGAGTGTGATAGTAGGATAACATTTGAACCTGGCGCATGGATAAGATTTGGCGTGACATAGCTAGATAGGAGACCGTATCGGTGGCGGTTACCACCAACAACAGCATTCAAAATTAGGGTTGACGTCAGGCAGGCGGCCGGCCATAAAACATAGCCAAAACTTTAGTAGCATTCCAGTACAAGAAGATAGTATGTATGGAAGAGGAATACGTACTGCTCAACCTTAAATAAATTGGGATAAGGGCATGAGGATGATGATGATTTATTTTATAAAAAAACGTTTACTCTTAAAAACTGTTATTGCACGCATAACAATAAAAAGACACAATCAATGTAAAATGAACATGATTACACTGTATATCTTTACTTAAAGTATAAATGGATTGCATATACATATAAGTAGGGGTATATACCACACTCATACAAAGTACCAACCACATGCAAAAGTCAGTAGATGAGTACAGTCCGTATAATCTTGCAGCTTAATCACTCATTAAGGATATATCCTTTTTACAAATTAATACGCGCACTCAATTCACGCGAGTTAGTTTTGCGGATGTACTTACAGATATGGAACACGACACCACATTATATTGCCACAGAATAAAATAAGTAATTTATTTCATTACAAACATGTTGTAGACGAGTTTTACTCGTAGTTTTGTCTCTGTATGAATTATGATAAGCTAAATACTTTTTTTACTTCATTGTACTCAATCGAGTCTATTTTTCAAAACTTCATTTTTTCTTAAGCAAAAGTGCTACTACAATCAAACGCCTGATTTTTTTATAATCTTTTGAGAATTGTAACGAAACAAAAAAATTCAATATTTTTATTTCTCCGCCGAACAATGTAACTAGATCAGCTCGCGCCAATTACCGAGCCGTCTCCACTACACTGTGGCATGCAAATTACAAACAACACAACATGCGTACGGCCACTGACAATTAACACGCAGTATTTAAACAGGAAGCTCGCGAGGATGTGACGATATAGATTTAACCTTTGTCACATCCTATATCGTCTTGGTTTTGACGCAACATCATCATTTGGGGCAAGGATTAATTGTTGACTCACTGAGATGATTATGCTGTGGCGCCGATGTTTCTTAAACAGGATTGCGTGACCCCTTTTGATGAGGTTGATGTGTGTACTATCTTACTAAATATTGAGTCATGAATTTTGGTGAGCATTCTGGGGAATACTCGTTGACATCTTATATGCCTCTGTCGCTAACATATATTATATAAGAAAGTGGCCCAGTTAATCATGATTCTGAATGCTGAAGTTGATTTGATTATAGAATTATTAATCACTGCTTGTGAACGGAATTGACTCCGATAATAAAAGTCACAAAACACTATAGTTTGCTGATAACTGGGTACATCAGAAAACGATAAGACTATAATACATACATATGTGTCTAACCTAAACTTATACTTAAACAAAATCATGAACAAAAATGACCTCAGTAATAACTTCAACAAAAGACTGCAGTGGCCTTAAAACCGTCCACCTTTAGAACTAAGTATAAATTTTACTTATTGAGACAACAGAAAGAGGACATCTCAACTTACACTTGATCTGCCTTCTATTATGTCACAATGACTTGGACGGGTTGGTTTGGCAGTGAACTAGTTTTGGGTGGCTGATTCCTCAGAAATTATTGCAGTCGTTTATAAAACTCATATACTACAATTATTACACTTTAAGTGCGTCAACATTGAATCGCATAATCACTTTCATATTGCACAGCACTCAGATTTTAAACTTTATATAAATTAAGGTACCTTTTACAAAAAACAAATATTTACACTATAAAACAACATAATTATATATATTTACATTTCTTTTGTGATGATAACTCAGTGACAGCGTCGCGATGAGATCAGGCCACAGTTTATTATAAATATTATAGGTTATGGCTATGCTTTTGGGCGTCCTTTTGGTGTTGCCATAGTCTCCCTTAGTTTGTTGTCATAGACAAATTAGTGTTGCGGAGACATGGGCAGAGATACACGTTCAATCGTCATAGTGACTGATGTTAAATTATTTTCATTTATTTATTTATTTCTATGCACATATTTATTTAATAAAAGTATTGCTAAATTTTACATAATACACGATCTGACCCAGTTCAATTATTATTTATTTTATTGTCACAATTTTTTATCTATTACATGTTTGCGTACGCCGTTGGTTGCCCGTGATTTCACTAACGCATTCGGTCCTATCCGAAAACCAGCGCTGCTTCATTTCGATGGAGTAGCTTATGCTGAGATAGGAGCCTTTTTTGGTCTCGTGCAGGTTCTTCGCATTCTTAATTTTAGTTTTTATAATTTGCTTATTTGTATGTGTTCACCTGTTTACGAGTCCAAAATAAATATTTTCTTTCTTTCTTTCTTTCTTTCTTTCATTGAATTGTAACAGGTTGGTAGGTGGCCTAATTACCGGCCGTCCGTTTCCGTCGCTAAAATAGAATAGGTGTATTACACACATGTTTTACAAGATATGTTTAATTCACCATATTATGTCTAATTGGAGCCATTTAAACGTTTGAAACAATTAGTTTCTTTTCATTTGTTTAACTTTAACATTTACGTCATTTGAGAATTAAAATGAACGTTGGTTGGTGAAGGTCACAACGTGTTAAAAGATATGATATAAAGAAATTAAATGGTGATTTTCTCGTTAATTGTTTCCTGAACGATGGGTGGGACAATATTAAAGTGTTGTCTTAGTAAACTAATGACGTCATAAGTAGGTACTAATTAGGTAGTCCAATTTGATTATATTTTGAATTTCATATTGAAAAGTTCGAATTTGATATTGAAAATTTTTAATACTTATTGAACCTTGACAATTGCCTTTTTCGATCCTTCTATAACATTTTATA
This sequence comes from Xylocampa areola, assembly GCA_935421205.1. Taxonomy (NCBI): domain Eukaryota; kingdom Metazoa; phylum Arthropoda; class Insecta; order Lepidoptera; family Noctuidae; genus Xylocampa; species Xylocampa areola. The sequence continues at coordinate 12,708,726 of OW285217.1, read as the reverse complement.
GTCTCAATTGAATGTCCCTAAAAATGTAAACATAATACACAAATGTTTGTAAAATCTTTAGTTCTATAATTTTTATAATAATTTTAGCTAATACTGCTTAACGACAAATGACCTCTAGATGTCAATGAACGTATGATCTAGTTTTTATGATAAGTAAATAGGTTATGGAGGTCAGGTGGAATTGCATGTACCCATAACAAGCCACTAAAACTCTGCAAGCTTCGTAATTCTTCGCATGTTATTTAAAGAAACTATAAGATGAAATATTACTAATGTTGAAAAATATTTTGTGTCTAAGTTCAAGTTCACAGCAATTTGTACCGTCTTGCAACAAGCCTAAATAGCATTTTAGTAAATCTTCAAATATTTTCTAATGAAGTCTACTCAGTTGGCAAATATTATAGGAGAACTTGGTGTATAAATAACATCTAATTTATTAATTATGGAATCTACAATTCAAAACAACTTACTCAGTCTTATAACAAACCCGTATAGCTTTTTAGAAAATCCTCAAGTAATTCCGACCGTACAGCTTGGGGCAGTCGCGCACAGCGGTTATTACACATATTACACTTACCAACAATCGCCATTAATGCAGAACTTGTACTAGTACAGTTGCGTAAACAAGTGACTTGCCGGGTCATTCGTAACCGAAGTCTAAGTAAGTTATACGGACTTCGAGAACGTCTGACATGTCGGAATTGTGTGAAGTTAGTTGTGAAGTGTGCTTCAAGTCTTTGTTAGGGACTGATAATGAAGTGGAGAAGATACAAGCAATGTCTGTCAGATGTAGTTTAAATGACAGTTATTTTCAAACGTGCGTTAGTCAACTATAAATGGTGTAAAATGAAGTGTATTTTAGAGAAATGTAATAAATGTAGGTTTACAGTTTACATGAAAATGTTTTATGTGATAGCTGGTGAGTTACGCCAATCGATGTAATCTTAGTTAGGTGTCTTGGATATAATAAGTATCAATATTAATGATTGGACTAGCCAAAAACGCAACACTTCTCTCGGACTTCCAATAATGTTTGCACTAAAATCCGACACCATTTCCATCCGTGTGTCACTCAGATATCTCTGTTCAGAACACCGTGTATACTTTGGACGCTAGCCAGAAGTCTTTTTGGCCTCAAGATGTCGTTTGAACCAACTTCGGTAATACTGCTAGAGAATGTGTGCTTAGTGAGCCGAGGCGCAATCGCCCGCAGTGTACACCCGCTTTATTTCTAGATATAATGCACTTGAGCCAGCATCTAGTTCCCAAAGTTTTTGCATTTACATATTATTCGGGTATTAGGAAATACCTTTGAAGTGAGCAAGGTAAACTTTAATGGCCGAGAAACTTTTATGGCCTGTACTTCTATGAAAATGTTGGTATTACATTATTATCGATGTAATACCTGATCGTAGGGTACTTAAGTACTTGTTTATTTTGGCAGCACCAACAAGAAAGTTAGTTTTAGTGCGAAATATATTTCTTATACTGGCAACATTGATCTGCTCTATGTTCAATAACGGTCATGTCGAGATTTTGCAGGAAAATAGGGAAACGTACTTCGTGCAATGTACACAGAAAATTATAGTCAATTTGACTCCCAAAACCGATCAAACTGCCGGCTAAAGGTGTATTGTACACAGTGAGGAGATGCGAGAAAGATGACTCAACCATTCTATCACTTCATGACCATAGAATAACCTAAAGAGTATTTTACGCTACGTGGGTGGCGATCATGACGGAATAAATAATTTCAGAACGATTAGTCGTAAGTTTTGCTTACAGCAGGCGGGGCGTATTATCGTTTGTTAATTCCGGGATATGATAAAAATTACTCACAATCAATTTTGACAAATGCAGAATGTTTATATTCAAATACATTGCCTTACACTGTGTGCGTTTATAGACACAAATCTAGAGCCAGTTAACATTAATCAATATGAATATGCCTAACAAAGTCAAAGTCAAAAGTTTTTTATTTCAAATAGGTAAATCACATGCACTTAAGAAACGTCAAATTATTCTAGTTGCTCGGTTCGAAAAAGTTGATCATATGGAGAAGAGCCGGCAAGAAACTCAATAGACACTCTTAACGAAATATATTGTATAAAAAGAATATTTATTAAGGATATTCTTTTAATTCGTTTACTTACCCGTAATACAATTAATTGTTTCGCAGAATTATTCTCCACACCGTCGTCTACCCAACGAACGTTCACAGTTCTTTTCAACGTACTTGCACGTGTCCTGCAATAACGATGTTCCAAATGTATGCAATATTTTATTACCTAACCGAAATTATTCCAGGTTTTTCCCGGATAAGTATTTTACAATACCTATACTGTGTACTTACTTTCCTTGAAGCTATTCTGATTCTGTCACTAATAGGCAAGAGCACTTGTATACCTATCATATAAAGAAATTTCGATATTAGGAAGCAGTATTTTTTATGAAAAAAAAAAGCATGAATAACCTGTCCAATGTGTTTTTATTTGATTACATAACATAGGTTCACGCCTGTATTCCCCGAAGGGGTAGGCAGAGGTGTACACAGATGTAACTACACCCACATTTTACCAATGCTGTTATTAAGTCTCATATAATAGGTGGTAAGCCTATTGCAATCTATCGGGCACAATTCCAAACTCCGGGTTGCTACCGAAAACAGAATAACCTAATTACACTTTGCCCGACATGACATTGGAATCGAACCCAAGACCTCATGCTCAGCAGTCGTGCTTGGGACCACTAGACCAACGAGGCAGTTGGATTTAGTAATAACTTTTCGTGGCAAGTTTTTTTTTTAATTTTGTAAATCCATCATTAGACCCTGTGCCGGTCTCTTAACGACTAAAAACCGCACGGTCCTACTCTGACCTTTACCGAGGTCCCAGGTTCGCAACAGACTGTATTGACAGTGACTTCGGCAGATTATAGTCCGTCGAAGAGTGTCAAGAGAGACTCCAAGATTTGTGCAGGCTGGCCGCAGTTAGCCTGCACAGATACTTCAGTGTGGTGCACATGCAAAATTTCATTAACCTGCGTCTCCCGAACAACTGCTGCATTCACTTTGCCAACTGAGCTATCCCGGACTTCTCGAGACATCGAGTCGAGATCGCTTAATGTCGAGAGCGCCTTTATCTGGAAGGCGCAGGTTCAATCCTGCTCACGAACGTATTTTGTCTATCCACAATTTATAGCTTTATCCGGGATTTATTAAGACTTAGCTACACAAGGTTTGAAAGGTTTATCTATACTTAGGTATTTTATAGAACTTTTGCGGTCAATCTGCTTGCCCAGTTATGGACAAATCCTCCTTTGTACGTAGAGCCGATATGGGGAGAAACCACATCCAGATAGGGAAACATTTTAAACATAACATAACAAACATAGCATGACGCCTGTATTCCCCGAAAGGGTAGGCAGAGGTGTACACAGTTCTTCACCCACATTTCACAGTTCCGCTATTAAGCCCCATGTAATAGGTAGTGAGCCTATTGCCATCAAACGGCCACAGTTCCAAACTCCGGGCTGCTACTGAGAATTTCATATCAGAAAAACTCAATAACACTTTGCCCGACCCGAGAATCGAAGACCTCCTGCTCAGCAGTCGCGCTTGGGACCACTAGACCAACGAGGCAGTTATTTTAAATAACTTTATAATATATTTTACTTAACAAGTTACGTACGTACGTTTACTGTTCAAGCTGCTCGTCTGTGGAATTCCTAACCTGTTACAATTAGACGCTGCCAATATTTAAAAAAACACCATTTTCTCAGGAACGGGTGGACCTAGTAAGTTGAAATTTATACCAGATACTGAGGTTTATTACACCTATTAGGTGTATAAAAATGAAGGTCACGAGTCAACACGATCTAAAGATATGGGCAAATTTAACAAAAATAGCGTAGTTAAGTGATGGCCTGGTTCGAGTTAACCTAGCCATCACTCAACCAAATAATACTTTAAACTAATAATAAAACATTGAATTATACCCAAACCAAATAGTAGTACGTATGTACTTGAGAGCAATTGAACTATTATTAGGGTTCCGCGGGCAAGGAACGGAACCTCCGTCCAATTGGCGGGTTAACGAGGAAACAATCTTGCACGCGCTCCGCTTGTACGGAACTCCAGTCAATCTCAGCGGTGAGTGATGTGCAGCGGATGGAGTCTAAGGGCTATCTCTATGATGTATTTTGATAATAAATGTGACAGTTGTTTGTTTTTGTACATTTTTGTTAGTTTATTACTTAGTTCCTGAAGGTCCGAGCTTTGCAGCAGTAAGATTTATAAATTACTAATCTGTGTCATAAATTATAGTTCTGTCTATATAAAATATCCACAAGACAGCATTATTCAAATTATTTTTGCCTATTTCAAATTTCGAACCCAATTTTCTCTTAGCTGCCAGCCTGTCTTTGTCAACAAGATTTCTTCTAAATAGGTTTATGCTTTCCTTTTTCTTGATGTAGTTAAGTGAGTTTCAAAAATAGCGTTCGACAATATACACACAGCCCTATATTTCCATGAGAGGAAGAGACAATTTCGATCGCGTTTATATGTGGAAGTAGTGTCCTAAGTACAAGTGGTTATATAAGGTAATGGGTTGTGTTGTGACGGGCCGTCCGCGACGCTAGGATGTCTCTATTAAAGTAATTGATAGAGTCGTTGCTGCTGTGTATACTTTGTGTCATAATATTGCTGGCACGATGTTTTGAATGGATTGGATGGCTGGAAACTTTCGCGTAAAGTTTTCTTTGATAGATTGATCTTATTTTATGGTAAGAAAGTGAGGTCTTGATTAAGATTTTGGTCAACACAAAGTTACTGAGATTTGATTTTTTGTATATTACAGGCAAGTTATTTAAAATCATCGTCTTCAATACCCGAGGGTATAGGATAGCCATGGTGGCCTATTATGTGTAATTTATTATCTACTAAGGACCACAAATAAAAATTAAACACAAAAAATACTGAACTCCACCCAATGTGACATTGAGATTGCAATCTAAAAAAACTTCTGAAACGCTATCCTAAAATAAACATATTTTGACTTATTACACCCCATGAGACCAAAGCAATAACAACCGAAAAATAATTAACTAACACTTTATCTACAGGAAACTTTATAAAAAAACCTATTCATTTACTACAAAGACCGTAAAATTTTACATTATAACTACCAAATGACAATATAAAAACTTAAGAACGGATGCATGAATAATGGAGCGTACGCGATAAAATCCAATGTTTTCCTTCAAAACACAATAACTGGTGTTTCTGTTGATAAGAAACCACGACCAGATGTGGTACTCAGTTATTGTCCAGTGTCGGATATGTGACGGGTTAAGGCATAAGCGATACGCTAATGCACTACGCCGAAATACGAAAATTTGGTGTGAAAATTTAATTAATTGGTTTTACTAATATGGTAAAACTTGGATTACGAAACTTTATTTAAGAAGATTTACAATTCCCAAAGAAAATCCAAAGTATTTTAGCTTAAGTTTAACAGTTCGTTTTCACGATTCCTATTTGGCCATTGGCAACTAATGGTGCTTTAATGATCATTTGGCATCGTTTTGCTAGTTTCCTTTTAGCGGCAGGATTTCTTTTTTTATTCGACTACATAAAATTTAAAAAAAATGAAATTTTGAACATGATTAGACTTAAACGGGACTCGAACCCGCGACCCTTATCATAACCATGACATCACAACCAAGCTATCAAAAACAAGTGACACGATAGCTCTGTTGGGAAAAAAATGTTACAGAATGACAAAATTACATGACGTTAACATGGTATAAAAATCATTACATAAAGAACAGTAAGTATTTTAGAACTAATTTTTATATAATATGTATCCTCGTTTGCTACCGCTGCCGTCCCCAACTTGGGCAGGACATCATTAAATTGTAACCAGATATGTTTTATCATTTTTCTGTTCAGGACAGACGGACAGAACGATAAGAAGTGTGAGTGTGAGGCATAGCATGTTGAGTTTTGCAATATATATATAAAACTGGCCACATCATTATAGCGGGTACATCTCGTATTTCGAATTATAAACGATTTAAATATCGAATCTATTTCAATTTAGAAATTATGATCATGATTTTGGATGATTGAGTTTCAATACTAATGCCTGTTTTGTTTTAAGTTAATTGTAAAATATTGATATAGGTAATACATGGGTTGTTGCACTGGCAGACGTGACTGCTCGGATTCCATATTGCAAATGATATGTATAAACTGACATAATTAACACTTATAATTTCATCAAATTGATTATTATTATAGAATATCTGGCTGGTTTGGTGAGATGGTTCATTTTATTTTTATTCGAAATTAGCGTAATACTTTATTAAAAGTAGTGAGAATTCGATTTTCGTCTCCTTCAGAATATTCTTTATATTAAAAATATTATTAATATTGCATGTTACCGTCAGAATTATCCTTTTCTGTTTTATACTTATTAGGAAAAAGTGATACATAGAAAGGAGGTATTATTACGTCATATCGATGTCAAGCTTATTTATTCTGTTAACATACATTGTAGGAAGGAAAAGTATGACACTTTATAAAATTATAAAATAGGAGCAGCTCTTTTTAAACGACTTAAAATAGGTAAATTATTATTATTGAGAATCCATTTCTGTTTTCTGATAAAAATAAAAATAAAATCCTGTATTCGAAAAAAGAATTGCATGACTCAACTTTTACTTTTTCAATAGAACGATACCATCAAGTACACACAAATTTGAAAAAAATGCGGATGGAACCTTGCCTTGTCATATGCGAAGCATAGATAACGCACATAGACACGCAGCGTACTAGCGCCGAGAGGATGAGTTTTAAGTATTTGTATGCGTTTAGCTCGTGTATGACAAGCAAAATTGGATGACTAGGCATGCTTCTCACATGTCGTACGCAACGCTCTATCCGTATCTGTAGTTACATAAATCTTTGTATTACATTTCAAAATGTATTTGAACAAATTTTAAGAGTGTGTTCTACCAAAGTACTTTCTATACCAAAACTATGTTGCAAATAATATTGTTTAAGAAGGCAAAATTGTTTCTTTGTCTAACAACTCCCTCTGGCTCTCAGTTTGACATGTTACGTAGGCAAAATTTTTCACCATCATCGGTAGAATTTTAAGGATCATAAATAACTGTACTACTATAGTCGGTTAACTAAAATGTCTCTAATCTCTATTGTCGTCTTTGTCCATTGTCATATAAGTGCCAGAGACAAGTATAATTTACAAAGCGTATTATCGAGCTACTTTTTAAGTACCGCGGCCATGTCATGCCAAGTTACACTAGTCCATATTTTAGCTATAGAACTACAAATAAGTAATTAAAGCATGTTTTCATATAGAAAGGAATAGCGTGGTGCTCTCGCATGTCTGGCCGGTCATGTCCGATATTAGCCATATGTCACAGGCGATACCGACGTAGATAATGACGGCTAATAAGTGCCTGTCTTCTAACACACCATGCTAGTGCGGGGTTGTGTCGATGAGTCGGTATCTAGGACAACACTCCGTGGTGAAGCGTAGTAGACGAAATGAGAGCGTAAAGGTCAACGTTTTTAGTGAAATATGGTTTGTTAGTTATAGGGCTCGAAACGTGAATCAAGATCTGTCTACAAGTTTATTGTTATGTTTCATCGTGGAATAGTTATTGGTAATCATAAATTTACATAGGCAATCGAAATCTTCAAATAATTGATAGTTTGGTAGGCACCGGGACGCTTGAAGGCGGCAGTAGCCGTGATAACAATAAAACTTCTATTGCGTCCCGCCATGTATTCACCTCATGTATTCAAACTCGCAAAAATATGTACTTATTAAAATATCACACATACATATGTAATATTTTATATGTCACGTATGTGTAAAATTTAAATATTTTCATACATGAAATACCTATTTTACAATGTCGTAGTTTCATACATAATTCTATCGACATATTACTACAATTCCGCGACCTCACAAACTTATCGATACCAACATACCGCCTCATGGCGTCACCGCCCCACGCGAGTTTATCGCTCGGTTTTTATTCTCGTGATATCCAACGATAAGCTGAAATGTCCTTTTTCATAGAAGCCCAGTAATGGGCTAGGAGGCACGCCATCCATGCTTATAACTTATGCATACTGATTGCCCCACTTCCACCCTTTACTGGCTCGTTCCATCGTATAGGTATTTGTATTTTGGTCTTCCAATATCGATATCTATCTTGGCATCTCTAACATTGATTTGAATTTCGAACTGGAGATTTCAATATTTCTTATTTTAGAATGATTATTGTTGGTCAGTAGGTAAGTTTTTACGAAATTTATAGATGGTATCTTTTTCCATTTAATATTATAACTATACATGATAAATTTCTTTAAAGGAATAGAAATCTTAGTAAAACTAATTTATGAAATATGAAATGAAAATATTTTTTATTTCGACATAATATAATGTTTGTTAGTATTTTTGTAGATTATTAATCAACAGTAAAAATATACACTTTAAATTCCAAACTTTAATATACATATATTACTATTGGTATTTAATAAATATTTAGTTAGCTTTAATTTCCCCATCTCTACTAAGTAATTCAATAAAATAATAACAATGATCACTTCCTTATCAGACCATAAAACCAACAGCTCACGAAGCTAAACAGACGGGCAGATATTATACATATAATTATTAGTAAATACGGCTTCAAATCACTGGCAACACGCGACAAACCGACCTATTTCAAAATAACGTGCATGTCTTGTCATATGCAGCCTTCAAACCATTTTCCATACTATAATATCATTTAAAAATTGTCGCAGTAATTATGATCGGAAAGATAAGGGTATCTTTGAAAATTTAAACGCGGACTATAGTGGAATTGTGAAAGTAGGTAGGTACGTATCTATGCTATATTTTATTTTAAATGTTGGCATGCAAGTTTAAAATGGTTACCATAAAAAAGTTACAATTATTATTAAAATGAAAAACCTTTGGACTAATTTCCCAACTTCACATTTTTATGCAAGGGACATTAATAGACGTATGACAAGGTCACAATTCAGTTTTTATTTTATTTTTTGATTCAAGGAATTAACTAGCCTTGAAATAATCAACCCTTAGTTGTCAATGATCATCTACTTATACTCCTTTTATAAAAAACTAGCTGTGCCCCGCAAACGTTGTACTGCCAAATACATTTTCTGGATAGGGCCGGCCTTATCATCTAGGGGCATAAAAAATAGCCTACGACTTATTCTGACCTAGCAAATAGACACAAAAAAAATCATAAAAATCGGTCAAGCCGTTTCGGAGGAGTTCGATAACAAACACTGTGACACGAGATTTATATATATTAGAAGAAGTCAAGCAGCATTTTTGTAGGCTAAGTAATATTGCACTTTACAACATACATATTATATAGTAATATCCAGGTTTTCACGATCAGAAGATCGTGAAAACCTGGATATTACTATATAATATGTATGTTGCAAGATAAGAAGAATCTTATCTTGTGGTTAATGAACAACCTAGTGTCAGAGTTTAAACCACCCGTAGGTCTCTGACATGGCTTTACACACCATCGAGAATATCTTTCAGGTGTGCTGGTTTCCTCACGATGTTTTCTTTCACCGTGGGTTTTCGCGATCACTACACATTATAGATAATAAAACAACTTTTAGCCATACATATTATATTTCTTATTCCAAGCCAAAAACAAAAAAAACTGTTACTTTAACATATGCATTAGACATTATTATTATCTTCAACTTAACCGATTAAATTTCCTAGTTCTACCAACATCGCGTGACCGCGGCCATATGGTCAAATGACCATAAGTCACCGTTGGTATAAGGTGAACAAAGACAGATAATATGTAATTGCGAAGGGTGGAATTCTTTCCCACACATTCCCATACACTTCCCCATGGTACCATGTACCATATGGCACATGATCTTATCGGAAATGTATTATTTTAATACTTTATTAGGTACGTAGTTCACATGAATTAAGGAAAATGTTATGTTTCTTATTAATTGATAACGACTTCTGCAAATTAGGTGTTTAAATACATAATTATTTTTGTAATTTTAGGTTGGTAACACAAAGTACAGTGGGGTTACTCTTGAAACTAATACCAATTCCAATCCAATACCAATATTAAATAGACGCCATAAAACATTGCGTAATATTAAAATAAAATTACCTACATTACAGTTGTCTCAATTTTAAAGCATGTTGTCTTCATATAATCCCGAATGCATAATGTGTTTTTAGACATTTTGGCATTTAAAAGTACGAACTGACATATTTCCAATGTCAATCGAGCGGAATTATTTTCAAGAGTAAGCCCACAGGTCAGTAAAGGTAATATATTGATTTACTTTCTACATTAATTGTTGTAAGAACGCCTAAACCAGATTTTTCTTTTCTTGAAAACGTTGCTCCTCACTAAGAATTTCTCGCATATGATTGGTGGGTTTACGGACACACGTCTCACATACAACCACATCCAGACCTGGAATAGATCTGTATTTTTGTAAATTAAATTAAAAAGAAACATTAAAGCAAATAAATATAATAGAACTGCTATGAGTTCTATTATATTTATTTGGCTTAATTATATTTAATATACTCAGAAAAACAAGAAAAATAATTAAAATATTACAGTATACAAAATATTACAGACAGTACTCCGAAATATTTCACACACATAGCAGGTGTGCTGTTTTATTAATTATTTTATTATATTTTTTTATTCCAATAATATTGTATAAAAACACTTCTTACTTAAAAGATTTACAGTCTAATTACAATATAACTCTGCTAGAAAAGTGTTTCGATAAGCTCTGGTACCCAAGATAAGATTTAACTTGTGTTATGGGTACCAGCGTTCTCGGTTTTAAGTTTTGTACATGGCCTTCATACCTTTTTGTGTACCACAGTACTAAAAGTAATACTTAAAAAAATCTATATATGTTACCCGGGAAAATGTAAGGATTCTAACGATACCTCATACATCTGAATCGATTCAGGCATTTAGAAGTTATGGTAGAATAAAAAAAGTCACAATCGTACATACATATCTACTTGAACCCTAAAAACTTAACTCTTAGACTTACTATACCAAGAAATTTGCCACAACTATTTAAGCAAATTACTTTCCATTCTAAATGTTGATTAACTTATTAATTTTTTTATATAATCTATTTATATACATATAAAATCCTGCTTGTTTATATCAAGTGCCCGCTGCGGGTCGTTTTCAGTTGTGGGTGTGGGTGGGAAAGAAACGTTTCCGTAAAAATTAGACGACGCCAGGTCACGCCAAATTAAGCACGCCCGGGCTGAGGCAGTAGTGTTGGCAAACTATCGATAAATTTCCAATCTGTGTGTGATGTTTAACGTCTTCTTTAACTATAAAATTAATAGACATCTCAAGTATTCAAGCATTTCCTAACAGTGTGTTACAGTGTTTTATTGAAAATCTTTGATTACATACACAATTGTACAACATAAATCTCAAATCCTCTCTGTAAATGGATAATGCATAAGCTGGTATTCTACTTGGTCGTCTGGCCTTCACTATTCTTGGAAATCACCCAAAAACATGGCATTAAGACACTCACATTCAGCTTTCTAGGTTCTAGATTATTGGTTCAAGATTTCATTTTGTGGAGCATTGTTAACACTTTAGCAGTCGTATTACAGTACCTATCTAATGTTGTTTTTATTATTTGTAGATGACATTCGAAATACATTTCCAAATTTGCTGAGTTCTATTTTTAAATAACATCATAACTATTGTATTGTCGAACCGTAGTATATCGACTATCGACACTCGAAATGATCGACATTCCACCTGCCCCTGCCTATGGCGCACCCCAGTGTGTTATAGCTGAAATCAACAGGTCCCGACGACATGCCCACCCGTCTCGTTTACACACTACGACTAAGAAACACTGGTTGTAAGACGAAAGGATATTGCACAATGACGTAACTTTTTGCAGTTTTTTTCCTGCAGTAGCTGCTATTTTGTACCTGTCTTCTATGAAAAAAAAATTGGTTAGCAGGCGAATGTTTGTTCTTAAAACCTTGATTTAGATCTATATTTTAATCTGTAATAGAATTTATCAGTAATGATAAATGAAGTTTTTAAGTTTTTTATCAATCCCAAAACAATTTTCAACCACCGCTTTCACCTGTTATCGTTTTGCTCGGGCGTGTTGTTACATAGCTTTTCTAAAGAATTGACTTACCAAATGCATTTTTTTTAAACCGTCTTTTACTTCCAGAAATTCAAAAAAACAAGCTCTTCACATTTATTATATTAATATAGAGATAATAATATCTTTACCATTAAGGACTATCAAAATGATTTCTACGATTCTTACGCCTTTAATAATATACCTACATATTGCCGTATATATGTGAATATTGATTTTAATTTAAGTTTTTAATAATATAGATTTAGAAAGACAGTCACTTTGCGAGCATCATTGAAATACATACTTAAAAAAACGCTGCCTTTGCGAGCATCATTCACTACCTAACTTTGTTTTTTGTCAAATATTATAAAGAAAAATCTAACGCCCACAAAAACGAATCACATATCCCCAATCCCTCAAAGTGTATCGTACGTATATTCCTCGCACATTCGGTTACATTCCAACATCGTCCCATGTAAACGACCGGTCGCAGTCACAACGCACAACCGATCGCAATTTGACGTCACATTGCTTATTCATGAGGTTAATTACCGAAATTGTTTTATAGGAGCGTGGAATCGTGTCCACATTTGGGGTTTGTGTGTCAGAATTCGGATCTTAATGTGAAGTTTTTAAAGAGTAGGCAGTTTATAGCGTCTTGGCAAAGCGATACCAGGAATCGAGATCACCTGAAAATACTCCTTCTAAAAATCGGTCCTCATAGAAAAAATATATTCGCCTTTGATGGAAAACAGCATCATTCATACTCTTCTGACTAGGAAACGACCATAATTACTCTGTATACATCTAGAAACACCTCATTGTGAAAACAAAGTACAGGTCTCGGTCGCAATCAAACGCACCACGATTTTCCCAAAGCGCAGCAGTCCGTAGCAATAAAAAAAAACACCAACAAAAGAAAAATATTTTCACATTTTTTCGCTGAACAAAAAACTGGTCATTTTATCTTCCCACAAAGTATATCGACCTCCTATAAACCTATACAATGTGAAACAATTATAAAGAGCAGGAAGTACCGGAACAATTTCGAGATGGTCCAGCGACTCACATATTTACTTTATACATACTACAAATTACAATTCAAGCTAATTTCACCTTTATCCCCAACAAAATAAAGGCTAAAATACTTCAAAGGATTAATGACATGACTTGGATGGATGACTGTACACATCTCGCAATCTCTTGTATGGCAATCGTACTAAAATGGCCGCAAATTACGAACACACAATAGCCAAAAGAGTTCGTAATGATATGCGCAGGCGACTCGCTTCTAATGTTGACGGATGAGGTTGCATACAGGGTGTAATTTGTTTGATGAAGTTCTGGAAAATTCTTCAGTTATTTACTTTGAAACACAAAATACAAGCATTTTATTATTACTTGTGTTAAATCAGGTTTTATCACAAAATTTCAAGTTATATCAATAAATATCTTTTAAGTTAATTATCTTTTACAAATTTATATAGAAAAATAAATAAATTATTGTTCACCGGTTACTACTCACGTGTATTCTTCGGGTTTGCCCGACAAATTTCGAGCTCGAACGGAGCCCTTACTCATGAGCTGAGTCCGCGGCAATGTCGCGAGTCCTCCTCCGAAGTACGATTACTATAAAAGGGAAACCTAAAAAAAGACAGAGGTGTGCACAATTGTACCAAATGTAATAGGTGGTGAGCCTATTGCCATTAAAAACTCCGGGCTGCTACTGATAAATTCCTAATAGAAAAACTCAATAACACTTTGCCCGACCTGGGAATCGAACCCGAGACCATGCTCAGAAATCGCTCTTGAGAGCCGTTACCGTACCGTTTTAATTATGTTTGATGTCTAACATAATTAAAACGGTACCATTTCTTAACCAAATCCCAATCCAACTTATAATCTGAAACAGTCGTTTAATTTAAAAGCCATCGATCTATACGAATACCATTAAAATGTATCCATGTATAAGATACACTTACATAAACAATATTATCCTTGTGTATCGTTGGACAAAGACTACTAGCTCGCAGACCAGGTACTTTGTTTCATTATGACGACACAATACACGCTCTACATAAAGTCTAATTGGAAATGTGTTTGTAACCGAATAGACAACACATGAAAAACGCGCTTGTGTGCAAACGTTGAGATGTGCATGTTGTTAGAAGTATATCAGTGTTGGGTGTTCTGGAAAATTCCTGGAAAATTAATAATTTTGTGTGTAAGTTTACTATTGATTTCCTAAAACAAGTGTACAATCGAGATACTTACAACTGAGATGAATAAATTCTTTAAAGAAAATCAAAATAGATTTAACGTACAGCAAAACTGAACCGTAATTATTATTATTCATTTGAATAAGGAATTCTATTTTAACAATTGACAAGTAAAATTATCTCTTAAAAAAAGACGAAAAAATTACATGACGAATTATTAGAATTAGAATCTTTTGTACACACATACCCTTTTGTAGACGTTATTACAAAAATGCCTTTACACCTTAAATATACCAAAAACTGTTTTTCCTTTATCGATAAACACATTCTGTATAGATCGATGGTCGATCACCTAGACTTTTCCTCTACATCCTCACGGTACAGTTTACTAGTGGCAGAAGCAGGCCGCGAGCCGTGACGCCGGTAGCAAGTGGACGGTCACGCCACCATCGGAAGTCATCCGCTATTGATACCATCTCATTGTGACCGGTAAATTGACGCCGGATGTAAAAGACGACCAGACTCCATCGCTATATTCATTTTGTTGAATAAAAATAAACAAAATAACTTGAAACGTACGAAAACAGGTACTAAGAAAACAAAATGAATGAATTGACACCTCTTATAAGTCATTTCATCTATTGGAACATACATACGTAATTCTTAGAGAATGTAAATATTAATTCAATATGAAAATCATAGAATTTTGAATATTTCAAACAGTGATCTAAAGATTTTTGAACGCCAAAATTTCTTATTGGATGTTGTAAATAATAGTACATGTGACTTTGAAACTCTTAAAAGACGTCACCGATCTAACTTCGCTTATTAGAATTTGTTAAAACTCATAGTAATATCTTCGGTTTGCGCGATCACTACACATTATAATAAAACAACTTTTAACCGGATTAATTGCGTGTATTATTAGTTTTTTGTTTTTCCTGACGTTTCGAACACTTTGCAGCGTTCGTGGTCGCAGGAGGGGTTTTGTTAAAACTCCTTAGATACATTTTATTAAAAATCTATAAGAAATAACACTCGCCAAAATCTATTAGAAAAAAAACCCGTCCAGCCGTGTCGTATCGACAGTGGATTCGCGCCAAAACATGTGTCTCACAGAATTGTTCCTGACATTTTTTTAGCCTCATTGTTCTCCGCACATAATGTCACGCTCCAAAAGAAATTAATGTCGTCATGTGACCAGTGTTCACAAATACCTACATAGGTACTATTTTTATCTATGGTCTTTGTATACATTTGTTACGAGTAGGTCTTCCTTCCAGCACAATCGCTAAATAGTCGAAAATTCGATGATAGCCCATTTTTTTATTGAAACTTTTTTCTATTTTAATTATGCAGTCAATAAAATATTTTTTACAGAAATGTAGGACGTAGAAATTGATACCAACTACCCATGTATTATTAAATATTGTGGCATCTTATCTGAAACCCCATCGCACTTTCCTTATGCCTTCCAATACCGTGTGATTTTGTTTTACGACCGGTCATTACGAGAAATTATCCAGATATTCGTATGATAGTTCGATCGATAGTCTCTTTTAGTTTCGTTGTCTAGCTGTGTCGACTAATAGGCGATCGATTTCTTGATAACAATCTACGTAGGTATCTAAATACAAAACTAAAATTAAGTCTGGTTGGTTTGAATTGTGTGTAGGTTTAATATAGGTACGTTTAATTGTAGAAGAATTAGTATTAGTAAAAATAGCTCTAATTTTATAAAATATGATTTGGAGAGTTGCTTGTAATTTGTGTTATTCACGTCTCATAATGCATCGCCTTGTAAGTGATGCATTGTGATGCGCGCACGCGCCGCTCGCCGGGCGCACGGGCAGGTGTGCTCTGATCGCTCCCCTCCTGTTTCAGAACGGGCGATGCGGCTCGAGTAGCGCGGTGGGGCCATACCCGCCGCCCGCTTGGCCAATCGTGGCCCGTCTTACCTATGATGTCATCGGAGGAGGAGGCCGACTCACACGCGCCCTACTCGGATAAACTGCTTAGGAAACAGAAGCGCGCCAGACAGCGCGTGGACGCCGGCGAGCCGCGCAATTCTTACTCGACTCTCACGACGAACGGACTCGCGCCCGCGCGCGCCGCACACATGAGCGGCGGACTTTACGGCGCCATCTTCGAGGGCCGCCAACACTTCGGCCTTTTCGGACCGGGCTACCCTCCGGCCGAAATGATCAATGAACTACTTGGACGAACACCCAAGCAGGAGGACCCCGGTGATGAGGCAACCGGCGGCGATATCGCGCACCGAGTGCTGCGCGATATTCTCCAGAGCCGCAAGAAGGAGCTCCTGCGCCTCTCCCCGGACAATAACAATGTGCTTGCCAACAACAACAACGACGAGCCCAAGGAGAAGATGTCTCCGGAGCGACCACAGTCCCGTGACTCGCGACCAGACTTGGACGACGCGCTGCTGGCGCTCGACAGTGCCGGTGATTCGCGAACTTCACCGCCGCCCGTGCATCCGTCGCAGGGCTCCGAGCCCTTGCTCGCGCCTAAGTCTGAACCTGAAGATCGTGATAGTGATGCTCAACGTTCATCCCCGCGACCACTTGATGTGAAACGTGCCCGTGTCGAGAACATAGTGTCAACGATGCGTTCCAGTCCCGCGCCACAGCCTCCGCAGGTGAACGGCTGCAAGAAACGTAAACTGTATCACCCGCAGCAACACGATGGCGCACACGAGCGCTACGGCACCAGCCATGGCAGCAGTGCACAGACAGTGTCGGATGACTCCGAGGACGACGGCGACCGGCCACCACCTATCGAAAGAAAGTTAGTAGAAAAGAATGCTCTCAAGTCACAACTTAGAACTATGCAAGAGCAACTTGCTGAAATGCAAGAAAAATATATGCAATTATGTAACCGTATGGGACAGGAGTCAGAGACGATCGACAACGATGGTGCTTCTAGTGATGTAGAACAGAACGATGACCCTGTGCCCAAGTCTGAGCCCGCATCGCCGGCCAAGGAAGTGCCCCCACCGATACCCAACAGCGTCGCGCCGAATATGCTTTCGCAAGTGATGAGCAAGATGATGTCGGCGAAGATGCATGCGCATGCGGTTGCGCACCCGCACCTACCGCCTGGCTTTAACGGCGCCATGCCCATGATGCCGCACCTGCCACCCGAGCACATGCACCCACCGCACCCACACCAGCATCTCAACAATGCGGCCGCCATGTACCTTAACGTCAGCCAGAAACTTTTCCTAGAACAGGAGGCACGCATGAAAGAAGCGGCCGAACAGCAACAACAACATCAACAACAGCAGCAACAAAACAAACAGCAACAGAGGCCGCAGTCAAACCAACACTCGCCGCAACAACGACAACTTGGACCGACGCCAAAGCCCCCGCTGTCTTCAGAGTTGGCTGAGCGACTTGACGCTCTCCGCAGTAACGCGGGTTCAGTGGGCCCCGTCTCAGGAGCAGACCTCGAAGGATTAGCTGAAGTGCTCAAAAGTGAAATCACAGCGTCACTTGCAAGTCTTATTGACTCTATTGTGACGCGCTTTATGCATCAGCGACGCATCATGGGGAAGCAGTCGGAGGCGGCAGCTGCAGCGGCTGAGCAACTCAACAAAGACATTATGATAGCGACGCAGATGCTCGAGAGAAAATCGCCTGCGCCGAAGCCACCGCAAAGGCCATCAGGGCAAATGTCAGGTAACCAACCCGTCCATCACCCGGGCGCGCCCAATGGCGTCCCGTCATTTCTGACACATAACCCAATGATGATGAGCCAGATGAACGGCCCCCGCGCGCCGAGTGGCAATGCATTTTCAATGCACGCCGAGGCGAGCGGGCCTGGGCACGGTGCTCATATAAGGCCTCCCACAGGCATGTTCCAGGCGCCGCCCAAACCTCTCGGCCAGTTGTACGGCCCCATGAACGGACACTTCGACCGCGAACCTAATCCCGAGCAGAACGAAGCTCTAAGTCTAGTCGTCACACCTAAGAAGAAGCGGCATAAGGTG
The DNA here is from genome assembly GCA_935421205.1 of Xylocampa areola. Lineage (NCBI taxonomy): Eukaryota > Metazoa > Arthropoda > Insecta > Lepidoptera > Noctuidae > Xylocampa > Xylocampa areola. The sequence goes on along the minus strand of OW285217.1, from coordinate 12,690,263 downwards.
ACGGACACGAGGATTACGCCAAGAACTGTAAGCCGAATCTTGGGGGAAGGTGTAGGACACTCGCCAGAAAGCAAGTTCCCGGAATCGCCGTCGCCGCGGCCTTATCCGGGAGGTATGGCGGGGCTGCCCACGCCAGTGGCAATCCCAAACCCCGCGCTGCACGAGAGCCAGGTGTTCTCGCCGTACTCTCCGTTCTTCGGGGCGGGGGGCGGGCTGGCGCGGTCGCCTCCTGCGGCTCCGGAGCGCGAGTCTCCGCCACTGCCGCACGCGCCCGCGCTGTTGCACCCCGCGCTGCTAGCGCACCACGCCTCGCCCGACTACCTGCGCCACCACCACGCCAACATGCCACACCATGGGGGCCCACCGCACCACCCGCTCATGGACGCGCAGGACCCGCACTCCGACTGCAATTCTACTGACTTGCCTTACGACGGAGTCCAGCCTACTATATCCTTTTCAATAGAATTACATTAACATTTTCCTTCCAGCGATCAGTTAACGAGGTCAACTCGTCGATGAAACCCGAGTTGACCCGAGAGGGCACAAATCCCACGAAACGCCCACTCATATCTTATTTCTGTAGTGTTTAACCTTACGACTGCCACCGCCTACTTCCTACTTACCGGTTAGGTATTACGACTGAGGAAACCTCACAAATGCTGCGGTTTCTACGTATTCCACGATCCCAGGCCTATCACGTACTTATGAAATGTACTAAAGAATTATATGGATATTGGCTTTTCCTTACTTGTGGTCTAAAATAGAAAGCCACATAGCAACAAAATGACTCACTTACCTTTTCAAACGGATCGCACGCTTTCAATTTCATAAATCTCTGAATAGAATATCTCCCAAAACATTCTCAAATAATTCTCAATAATCTACTAAACTGCTGCCTAATCTATAAGAAATCTATTAAATAACATACAAACAAATCGTCCCACAATAGTCACGCATAGCCGTACCTAGACATGGCTAAGGCACATTATAAGATTAGAAAATGCAAACGGATTATGTATTTGTGGTGCTTCATAACGCGCCCACGACAAGCCGGGATCTAATCAGATTTTATGTCTCTGAGCTGAGTTATATCCAAGGAGATATACCTCATCTACTACCGTATTGATTCAAATATGTATGTATTTATAATTTCCCAGTTGCGATAAAGTCACATGAGTATTTTTTGTATTAAAAAGTAGACAGGAAGCAGTCAAAAAGCTCTAAAAATAATATGTCCACAGATTTGTGACTTTGTGTTGTAATGTATATTTTATGGTTTGAACCCTCTCAAGATTCCATAATGTCTGAAAGAAAGGTTAATTATTAATTGCACTATAACATTTTAGTCAACAAGTATCGAAATTAAATATTCGAAAAAAAAACGAATGTTCAAACTTCGAACTTTATTATATCTTATATTATGTCACGCCATCTTTGACCACCAATAAACCTTTAACTCCGGTGTACTCCTCAACGCTGACGCCGATGCACCTGCGCAAGGCGAAGCTGATGTTCTTCTGGGTGCGGTACCCAAGCTCCGCAGTCCTCAAGATGTACTTCCCCGACATCAAGTTCAATAAGAACAACACGGCGCAACTTGTCAAGTGGTTCTCTAATTTCCGGTGAGTCAATGATTTATTTTTCTTTTTCTTTTCAGCCTACTTTAATGTTAAAAAGTTTTGTTAAAAAATTATTTAACTCCTTGTTTCATGAATACGCAACTTGTTAAAAGGTACAACGAGTAGTTAAAAAATACGATTTTAATAACGCGTATTTAAAACGCCGAGTAATTTTAATGAGGAATAAATCAATTAAATATTTGAAAACATTATATTTTTTAACTGGGCGTAAACGATAGGTAAATTAAGTAACATATGTATTATATAATACCACGTTCCCCTTAGATACTTTTGAAATATTTACCGTATCCAAATTATTTTATTTTGTTTTAAACGATTGCCATGACAAAACTTTGCGGTTAATTCATTTTAGATATAAATATTGCGCAAAAGCATTGATGTTAAATAAAAGGCATATTCCTGTATGATGGAATTAAATAATAATACATATCGATACAAATACTTATTTATAATTTATCCTTAATATATCAGAATCCTACGGAGTTAGTTACCTGTTATCTTGTTCTAACATATACAATCTACACAATATATATTTAAATCTATTTATAAACCTACTGTGTTCTGTATCACACCTAAGTGTACATAAATGTTGATTATTTTTTTTATTTTCCTGTTTATCAAATACATTTATGTTATCATCGTAAAGATTTGGCAGTGTACTTACATAAAAGGATTTAATTCGGAAAACTCAATAATGCCTTCAAAATAGGGTAAACCAATTGATTAATACCAATTTTGTCTTCTTCCTTTACAGTAAAGGGTTTTGAATTCACTATTTCCTAATTATGAAATTCTCGGAAGGGGTGCCTCCCCCAAACTAACATTTAAACGGGTTAGTGTAAACAAATGGGGAATTTAGTGGCATTTACTTTGATGACTTAATGTTGCATATTACAGATTTATAAATTAACGCTCATATTTCAAATTTTTTATCACTTTCTTCGTAGGAGTGAGAATTTATAAAAAAATTCAGACGATAATAAATAAATTACTAGAAACCAATTAATTTGAACAATTGAAGAAAACGTTTTTTTTTTATTATTGGAACGTTATTTAAATAACTGACTACAGGTTGGGGGAAGGTCTTACTACTTTGAAAAAACAACCCTACATTAATCATGAACAACTTATTCTTGAAAGTGATCGTAATTAAGACGCCTATAATTCTTATAACATTTATAAGTAGACCTCTTCTTAAATCTTTGGGATTTACAGAGCAAATGCTATCTACCTACGTATGTAAAATTTATAATTTGAAATAATCCTCACCAATAAACCAAAAAAAAATACAAAAGAGTCTAAAACATTATTGAAACTATTTTAATTCGTAGGTATATACTGAAACATGTTACAAGTAACGGAAAAATTCGCTCCAGTATTGATTTCTACTCGACTAATTTTCGCGTTATCTAAGTCCAATGATAAGGGGCACCTGCCATAAGCCGTGTACTCCTATGATAAACACCTTCCCCCTTCTTTCACACTATCCGATTATTCTGATTCACTCGACTCCATATCGATTTTAACGCTTCCACGCTTTTGTTCAACTCTTGCTGATATGGAGGAATTAATAATGCGGTTTCTTTAGAAACATTTCAGTTTTTTTTGTAACCATTTGCATTCGTTTCTATCTGTAGTTTGACAACTACATCCAACTTTAAATTGAATATTTACGATAAAACCCTACACACAAAACCTCTTACTGTATCTCGTGTTCGTATTTTAAATCAACGTCAAACTACATTAACACATACACACAATTACAAGAAATAAAAATAAAAAACCGTATCTATGCTATTATAAGCTTCCAAAATTAAATTAATGGAATAACGTACATTGGTCCGTCAACAATCAATATACTATATCGTTTCAATATGGCGCCTTACTGTCAATACCAGTCGCAGAATATACGCGTTGTCGCGATGTGTGCAAAACACTTGACTTTGTTGATATATCGACTTTCATATTATTAAAGCTTTCTACTGCTATCTCAAGCTTGTAGTATCATTATCTAAGTTAGATAAACGGTACTGAGTGCAAGCTTTGATAACGAAGTTTGTGGAACATATTTTTGTTGTGGACCTAATAATGTGGACGAGTTTTTAAAACTCGTTTCTAGTTTTTTGTTCAGAGTATCTTAAGCAGTTTAATTTTAAATTTTTCGATTTTTTTTGAAATATACCTAACCAGCCTTTTTGAAGGTTTTTCTTCGAATACTTTTACTGGTATCTTTCAAATAGACACTAAATGACTGGTCAAGCATGACTCATCTAATACAACTCAAAAAAAAAACTGTAAAATAAAATCAAAATGGCGTGGAAATCTTCGTTACACGACTTGGACAACTTCGTCCATTAGCATTGTACCCTTAATGGTCGCATTGTGGACATCGGAAAACGACCATTTCCTTCGCGATAAACATCTCTAAAAGGACTGAAGGGGTGAGGGTAGTTCTATAATCGCACGAAAGGTAATTACTAAGGTGTCCGACGAATGGCGTTTTTCAACATCGATTAGTCTAAGTTTAAACTACTATGTGTTGATATAGCTACATAAAAATTCAAGGATCTTTTGTAAAACATAGCTACTATAGGGATATATTAATTTGAGACTGTTTTCATTATGGTATTGTCGCTTGCGTCATCTGGATAACTCTTACCACTCGGAGAGCAATGAGTTATTTGTATCCGCACATTGTTCGATGTCATTAATTCATATTAATATTCAAATTTTAGGGAAAAAGGAGACATCGACGTACCTACCGTCAAAAATGTTAGTGGTTGACTCACAATAAAGCTAAAATTAATTGCATGAAATGTCCAAACACTAGACACGTGTAAAGCGCGTAAATTTGCGAGCCTTTTATGGAACTTTATTTATATTAGCAAAAAGTACTATCGCTAATATTTTCGACTATCGGAACCTATTTGGAGGTTAAGTATTGTAATGTACATCATTTTTCAAATCCAACGATAGAATATATGTGACAACAGAAATAATAGTTGTACCTAGTAGGTTTTTAAACTTTCTTCCTCATTCCATCTAATTATTTTCCGATAACTTTCACATAGCGATAATTAATGCTTTGTTATTATATTTTCGATTTCACATCATTAAACTTATCTAAGGCTATCGTTAACTTTGACTTCACACTGATTAGAGTGGTAGCTACCTACATACTATTTTTTTTAATTAATACTAATCAATGTAACAATAAGCGATTTGTATTGTATTATAATAGGATTTAACACGGAACTAAAAATTATCGATACACTTTGTGATAACATTTATTAACTAATCAGGTCGAAAAGATTTGTTTACATTATTTTTCAACAACCCGATAGTAATTCTAAAAAGAAAAAAATTGTTATTTCCCTATCAGTTTAATAAAAAAATCTCAAAGAATCATCAATTGCAATGCCGGCCACCTTAAAATTTAATTTAAATTCAAATTTCGAAACAACTGTCAACTTGGAGAAGTGTTCGACGTTTGAAGACGTAAGCCTCCGCACACACGACCGGCCACTTGTTGACGTAGAGGACACCTCGAGGGCTCTAGCTCCCGAGAGCTCTCCTTGTGTCTTTTAGACGCCTCAGCTTGTGTGTTGTGCCTTTATATTTGTTTTCTTTAATATTTAGCTAGAAAACAACGTGCTGCAGGAGCTAAGTTTAGGCCTGATATTGTTGGCATTAAGCTCTTAAAGTGAACCACATTGTGTGTACAAGTTATCTTTAAAGATTTTGTTAATCAAGTTAGACACATTATGAAAATTAATAAGCAAAATACTGTCGTCGCTAATGTAACAACAGAAATAAGTAAAAATTCATTATTTTATATATTTAAGACTGCTGCAAATGAATCCATTGAATAATTTAAAAAACAACTACAATGAATCTTTTCTAACGAGACCACTGGCGATGTTTACGTCTTCAGCTCATTTAAAATCAACACCGCAAAAGTTCAAACAACACACAAAAGTCTTCACAGAAACTCTCCCGGGGGCAAAACAAACATCCTTTACTCAAAGTCGATGCAAAGACAAATTCTTTTGGCGCGCAAACTCAAAGAAATGCGCGGGCTTGCAAACAAAGAGTCACTCGTAGAATTAGCCGGCGCGACGATTGCGCTAATTAGCAACGGTGACTCGTTTAAGTTATTTCGCTTAATTAAGTTGCGCAGAAGTGGTCTGTGGCCGGCCCGCCCCGAGAAGGCGTCGTAAATTGTTAGAAACACGGGCAACACTCCAATTAATCTTTTTACACATCCAACTAGTCGCACGAGGGTGTGCACTTAGACCAGCCGAGGTAAAAACCTTTTAAGCGTTTACACACGAGCGTGCGGTCGCGGCGCTGAAATGTACATATGAAAGAAGTGTGTACCCGCTCTTAGCTCTATAAACATTATACACTTTTAATTAAAAACAAAACCTTCATTCACTTGTAAAATCTGATTAACCTATCCATCGAAATATATTATTCTTGTTTTTATGTCCAATACTACGAAATAGAATTAAATTTTTAAAGGACTGAATGTTTTGAATTGAGAACACAAAAAATAAACAGATCCAACGAGCGGAACATTTTATTACGAATATCGGCAGCGAATAATTTTAGCTGGAGATTTAAATCTCTCATCTGTAAGGACTCTTACACTCGGATACGGAAATGTTGCCAACCTTACGTCGCAATTTCCACATGCCTTTTTAACTTACCGTGTTAACTGCCGGAGGCTGTACATATTTAGTTCAATATTTAATGTTGTAATTAAAAAACTTAAGAGTACAATTTTATCGGTTCGCTATTTAATGTAAAGGCTTTGACATACCTACTAGAAACGTTATCAAAGTGTAAAAGGTAAATTAATTAAACTCTAATGCATAGCTAGGCGGCTGAAGTTAGTACATAAGAATGTATAGACAAGTGTAGTTAGTGTCACTATTTCATCCCCCGCCTTGTAGTCTTTTCGCGCCGTATTGTATACAGGAACTGTAAAATTTAATTGGTTGGCTAATACACTGCGCCCGTGTGGAGTCTAATTTACGTGTTAACATTTTTAATAAGGCCCGGCGAGGCTAGGGCGCCAAGTGGCCGGCCATTTATATCGCGCCACGCTCATACGAGCACCTCCAGTAATTAATACGACCCTTTCGAGGAAGCTTATGAGTAGTTTTCCTTCAAAAAACCTGCTAATTACACGTCAGAAGTTTTCACTTCTGTGGAAAATGTCGCTAGGAGCGGCCACTCAGCGCCAATCCCATTAGGCAAGTTTATTTTGCATAAGAATTCGTCTAAAGCCCCATACGCGGGCCAAAGAGGACGTCACGCCTTCGTACTAAATTCTCGCTAACGTGTCTTTACTTCCGAATTAAAGTTCACACGCACGCAACGACGTACGTAATAGGTGAAGAGGGCGCGGCTTTATATTTACATATCATTGCGATACGCTGGCCATTATAAAATATTAGCCTTTCGCCGGCCATCGTCGTTAATAATATAATTAAAACACGCGAAGGCGCGGTCTTACTTATCGCCGCGATCAAGGAGCGTGTCGTGTAAAAGGGAGTTTACTTTTTCAAGTTTTCAAAAGAAGAACTAGGTCTTCTTTTTTCTTTCCAATATTAAATTTAAAAATCTATTCCATCTCTTGTTTTAAATCTCAATACGATCAACCAACGTAATTTGTGTACTGTCTATAGAAAAATCGGACTTGCAATTGGCTCACAAGGCATGCCGCATAGCAACCGCACACACAAGCAAACGGCCGATGAAACACACGCGATATACATCCATCAGCTAATGAGAGAGTAATTAGAAAAGTGGTGGTTTCTTCCGACGGCCAACCTTATCTTGTCTTCGATGGGGCATTAAGTTTTTTAATTACTCCACCCTTCGCCGAGCCTATGCGTCGTGTTTGTGAACAAAGAGTATTTAGCTGAACTGACTTTAAGCAATTAGGTAAAATGATTAGCTAGTGCGTTACACATAGGGTAAGGTCGCTTAAGTCGTACTCCATAAGGATTTTCTTTGTTTTTCTTTTGTGTAATTCTAATAAAACTTTTTTTTTTGCGTAGGTAGAATCTTCATTTATTTGACTTTTAATCACCATTCATACGAATTCAAAAATCTTTATCAAAAGAGGTATATTCACGTTTTCCAACAAAGTTCCTCCGGTACGATTAAGGCGCCTGGTCGCCTAAATCGTACCGCCTATAGCCTAAGTCGTACTTAGAGTAAGTCTCGAGTAAAGACATAATAAACAATATAGAAAATACTTATTAATAAGGAGATCATGTTAACAAACTACAAATATCAACTTTTGACAATTTTTTGGTTTTATCAGTCTTAAAGTCGGCCTAGTTATCTAGTTAATTACAAATAGAAAAATAAAATAAGTACACTTAGTGAGTTTGAACACAAATATCACAGATATATTTCTTTATTTTATTATCCACATCTGCACACAGGTCATGTACCCAACCTTTACATTTTATACACTGAACCATGTTTTCTTTTCGATCTTCATTACATAGTTGGCATAACCATGATTCCTTGTATTTTGTTTTTGTATTCTTAATATTTATTTTATCTATCTTCCTTCTTTTTATAGTGTCCTTTACAGCTTTTTCTATTTAAACTTTTTTCATATCTAGTATAGGCTTCTTCTTCTTTTTTATGTTTTCCTTGGCTTCTACTCCGTTTTTGTATGGACTAGAAGTTAATTCCAATGTGGGTTTAGTACCTTTCTTATTTGAAATTTTTCAGCAATCTCGAACGAGTTAATCCAAAGAAAGTAGACTCTAAATTCAGCAAATGCTGCGCTAATATCTCCTCTAAATCTGATGACATATCATTTGGTCTTCCAAATTTTGTTGTTTTATTCAAACCTTTCAAATGTCGTCGCAGTGTAGGCTTCGGTATATTATATCTCCTACATGCTTCATTAAATCCGATTTCACTATTCCTATGTTTTAGCAAGGCTTCATCCATATCCTCTTGTTTCCAGGTATTGTACTTTCTTTTTGCCATATTTTCACCTGATGAACAAAAAACAATACTAGTAAAAAAAATCCTTATTACCTAAGTCGTACCGGTACGATTAAGGAATTTTCTACAGGTACGACTTAAGCAACGAGATCTAAAAAGTTTTAAATTGAAATCACTGACATAACCTTGAAATATCTACCATGTTAAATATGCCTAAATGATTGCCTGAATACGATAAATAAAGTACAATAACACGAAATAACACAAAGATCACATTCCTTCTTTAAAAAGCTTACAAATGAGCCCAAAATTTTTATGAAAACTGTGAGTAAAACTTACTTTTTGATTATTTTTGCATCGCGATGTCGGCCGCCATCCGCTTTGTTTTTGTGCGCTCGCTCGACTAAACACTTCAAGACTACGGTACAAGATGGCGCTTTTTATAAAATGTGGATGAAATATTAAGGAGGTACGACTTAGGCGGTGGTACAACTTAAGCAACCTTACCCTATACCTACTTAGCTAAAATAGATTTGCGAATAGTTTCAGGAAATTCAGACCAAAATAAACAGAAACAGAAATAAATTTTATACATTCTATTAGTCACGTAGCCAACAATTCGAGAAGGTAAAACCGTCAAGAAAATATTACGAACGCGATATGCCAAGTAAATAATAAACCCAGGAATGTGTGTACATGAATTTTTCACGTTACCCAAGTATTTTATACTAGTGTTTTGTCATGCGAGGTCGTGGGCACGCCTTGCTTTGGTCTCGAAGGAGCGGGCGCGTTCCTTTCATTACCTTCCAACTTACACCTTCGTCTGACAGTTATGAATTTGGGCGGGAAAGTCACGCGATTTTTTTTACGAGGACATGATATGACACGCGGACTTAAAAAATATTATTTACGGTTTTAAATTGGGTTAATGTGATTTTGTAATGTAGGCTGATTTTTTAATCTTTTAAAAAGATGTGATCTATATTCGAAGAATGTACATACCTAATATCAATTTAATACCTATTAATCAAGCGTCAATTATATTTTGTTGTGTAATTGAGCTGAATGTAATCATCATTATCATAAAAATATTAATATAACTATAATAACCACTATAAAATCTAATTAAAAATAAACAAGTTGATACTTTGAAATGAGTATTTCTTAGAATTGAAAATATCTGTAATATTGTTTTGTCCTTATTCTATCCTTACAGTAATGGTCACTATCGGTGCCAACGGAAGTTGACCAGTGTTCGTTCTTATCTCTGGCAACACTTGGCTACGGCTAGTGCGGACCGATTGTTATTATAATGTTCTGCAATCGAATGGAAATTTTGTATCGATGTGCTGCTTAGAAGTAGGTAAATGGATTTCGTCTTCTGAATTTGAATTTGATTTAAAGATGGCGATATGCCGATGACTTTTCACATTTGTTTAACTTAACGCATTTTGGTTAATACCAAAGGTATTAAATACTTCTATGGTTAATACATACGCTGGTAACTTTATCATATGACGAATATCGATCACGTAACCACGAATATCTTTGGAAGTCCCAAATTGGAGACTTATCTCGATTGATTGTTAAAGATCCACTTTATGGAACTTATATCCGTGATAATTCGTGATCATGTGAGCCTTATTTTTCTAATATTGTAATCAAACATTATTATTGTAACAGATAGACCTACTGTAACATATTTGGAAAATTTGTAAACATTATCCAAAATGTTTATATTAAAGAAAATCCTTTTATTTACGATATTTTCTCGATAAAGTCTCATCGACTTTTCACAGTTCATATTAACTTTACGCAGTACTCTGACGGCCAGTTACTGAAGATCTCTAAAACTTTGGTATTACGACTACATTTATTTGTTTTATTTATTATAGTAAAGTTCACTTATTTTGGTTCTTAAAGAAGTTTACAACATTCTAAACGAGCTTCCTCGTTAAAATATTTTATCTAGCCGAAAAAACAAATATGGTAGGGACCTAATTAGATACTAGGTATACTTAGTAAAACCTAATAAATATTGCAAATTTTAGTTAAAATCATTTTAATCATTAACTTAAGTACCTATGACATATGATGCTTGCCCCGTTATTTCAAGCGGGTACATTTTGACGATACATAATTAGTGTAAGAAGGAAAAATATCTTACTAAACAGGACATTCCCACTTATCCTTTAAAAATAATAAACCAATTTATACCTACCTAAATGCTAGATTATAAAAATTTCTTATTACATTTAAATAGTATAATAATAGATGCCAAAATAATATTGTGTGAACAGGAAATATTGCCGAACTATTTTAAATTTGGAACCCAATTCCAAACTTTTAAAAACCTAGAACGCAGATTTTGTTAACATTAAAATCTTGAAACTTGGTTTCTTAGAAAATTTTTTGCTATCTCAGGTTTTTACATACTCACCCATCTTATTAAATTACCCTGTATAGGTATACTCTACTAACAATCAATAAAGACAGAAAAACAATAACACATTTATTTTATAAAAGGCACTACCATGAATAGATATTCTATGCTGTATGCTTAACAAAACAAGAATATACCTAGTTAATTAATTAAGAACAATAATTAAGAGTTGAGTTAAACATAATGTCATACAACTGCGTCTCAAGGATAAAATAAATAATTAATCGGTCACACGTATGCAACGTGAAAATTATGTGGACAACCTATAAAACTATATAGTTATATAAGTATTTATACACGTAAAGGGACTAAAAACTGTCTTTTTTAGAGGAGTCATTTTTAATTTGGGTCAATCTAAAAAAACTATTGATTGATTAATAAAATATTTATATTTTTTGTAATCAAAAATGGAAGCGACTACAGTATGTTTCTTTTTTCTGGCCATTTGAGTCTTTCTTTCTTTTCCCTTTACCATAAAAAATACAACTTTAAAAATACATGACACAAATCTTATAGTTCTTAGCAATTTCAAGTGTTAGTAAATGTCATACGAAATCTTAGTATTAGTAATTTACTACAAAAAACTTAACGCTCGTAAGGAATCATGCACGAAGGCAAAAAGGTGTGGTAGGCTGTAGCCACATGGGAAATTAGGTAAGTGCGACAAGTCGCAGACCCGCCCTAAGACATAATTAATTAATATGTATAACCTACCATACATTTATGAGGACGCGATAGTTCTTTTTTATGATGGTGTTGTATGACGTGCTTACATGTACCTTTTTATTAGTTTAATAAACATAAATGGTCTCAGAGTGGTATGTTCTTAACTTAAGGTTTTAAGATTTTAGGATTTCTACCCTATTTCAGGTTTATTACTCAGTTTTGATTACTAGATTTAGAATTGTTCAAAATCGTAATCGTTTTTTATATAAATATTAAATCAAACTTCAATAAAATCACTATGGCAGTGATAGCTTAGTGGTATGACCGTTGGACTGACAAGTCAAAGGTCGCAAGTTCGAACCCAAGGCACGCACCACTGTCTTTTCGAAGTCATGCGCGTATTATAAATTAATTATCACTTGCTTAAAACGGTGAAGGAAAACATCGTGAGGAAACCAGCACACCTGAGAGATGTTCTCGAAGGTGTGTAAAGCTATGTCAGAGACCTACGGGTGGTTTAAACTCTGACACTAGGTTGTTCATCAACCACATGATAAGAAGAATAAAATCACTCAAAGTTCGTAATCCGCAAACAAACAACATTACATTAAATTTCCTTCACAATAAAACTTTTGTGTTCTTTAATATTCTAATTCTAAATTGTTAGTTAGGTACACTAAAGATTCCTATTGACAGATATGAAAATAAATGTAGTAAAATCTTGGCGAGTGGCAATGATCACATCCCTTGGGAAATAAACTCAAGTAGAAACAGCAAGCAAGCTTATATCTAGTCGCATTAAAGTAATTATCGTTAGACACACCCCGTATATTAATACCGTGTGATGCGTTACTTATGCTATGAAATGCACTTTTTTTATTTTGAGTTCTGTATGGTAAAACTGATTGAGATTGATCATTCAAATGTTTTAGCAATGGCGACTCTATTTATAGTTTTCCTAAAAATTGGTTTTAGTCTGTTGTGTCTGTGCGGATTAACTTAGGTATACACCGATTCATGTGCCTTCTCTTCCCTATCGATTTTGCCTGTAACAAATTCTTAAGTCGAACCATCTACCAATGTCATTAATTTCAAAATACGTAGATACCTACATAATTAAAAGGGAAATAATCAAACGAATAACACAAAAATATACCACCTATCATTATATACATCTACTAACAGACTTCCGACTTAAAGCAAAACATTCACAAACAGAAATATCATAATAAAGTGACACTCGAAAAACTGTTTCCAAACTGTCTCCCAACAGTAATTAACGAACTAATTCAACGATCAAGTAACCGTGAATGTCCAGCTTTATGTGGCCCTTAAAAGGCTACGCGTACGTTTAACCCTTTTTTTTTTCGAAAAAAAATTTAATACCGAAGCGTAGTAGTTGGGGGTAATAAAATCTCGGTAGGCACTCAAATGAGCTGAACTTTTGAAGCCTAGCGAACAAGACAGACGGGTCAGCGTGGAAGGGAGACGATCGACAGGGTCGAACTGACTTCGGGTATTATGTACGATGACATCAAAATACTTATGTATTTTCCAACTATAAAATACATCGAATATTGTGTACAATGTATTCTGAATAAAAAAGAGTTTAGTTACATATAAATATATATACGAATACGCTGAATACATTGTACCTATCTTCGTGTAAACATGCGTTGCAGTAAGTATATTTAATAATAACAGTACATTAAAATAATACAAACAAGATAATAATAATCATTATGCGGTCGGTTTAGCACTAATTAAACAAATTCTGATGAAAATTTTGAAATATCTGATATTTTTTCCTTACATAATCGTTAAATGATGGCATTATTAACTACATACTTATTTGTTGACAACACAACTGGAATTCCCGCAAGTTTAGTTGGATAACGTTTATATTTGCGAGAAAGTTGCCCAAGCGCATATCGACCGTAGAAATTGCAACCCGCATAACTTAACTTGAACATGAAATTAGAGAAATGTTTTCACTAAAGTAACCCAAGTCGTAAAAAAAACATTAAAGTAATAATAGTCAGTAACAGACACAAAAATACAATCGTTTTAATCATAAATTTGTGACAAATTATTATATTATTTAATATAATTTTCTCATACATAAGGACAACGTTCTTAACACGTGCATAAATGCGCGACTTTCATCTCAATATGTAATCTTATCAAAATTAATACAATACATGGGCATATTTACAATATTATACATTAATCTTGAAATGAATACCAATTACAATGTTAAATAAAAGCTGTAAAACAATTTACAGTGTTAAAATAAATTTACCTTCATCATAGTTATCTCAATTTTAAAGCATGTTGGCTAATTCCAGATTATTTAATTATTTTTAAGAAATTTTCGCATTTAAAAGGTTGAACTGACATATTTCCAATGTCAATCGAGCGTATTTATTTTCTAGAGTAAGGCTACATTTCACAATATTCCTATTCTAAAAAATCCAGTATCAAAGCACACCTAACACTCAATCCTACACTGCACAATAAACACCAAAACATGACATTCAACAACAAAAACAAAACACTATTCTCAAACCCTTTGCTACGTCATCCTCATTATAATTATAATTTGTACATTTTCCACTGTCTGATTACGTCCCTGTGCCGGACGGCGCAGTCTGAAAAAAAGTTTTTTCACTAACTGAAGCATTAATCCGGCCTGGTATTAGTTTACTCGCTTTTACTTGCCTGTGTGTGCGTTGTATGCATGTGTGCGCACCGCCGGCCAACTTTTTTTGCATAGACCAAGCAAAATGCAGATGAGTCGTTTTATTCTGAGAAATAAGATGTTTCATTTAGATGGTCAGTTTTTATTGTATCTGTCAACTCGAAAGTAATAACTTCTATAGGTACATGCAATAATATATATATTTTAATATCTAATAACAGATTTACCGAAATAGGTAAGACAGAAAGTACATAATACAATATATGTAGTTAATTAACCTTTTAAGTGCCAAATATTTTCCATTTTCCCCTATTCCAGACGTCAACAGTAGACGTCATTACACCGCCACATCGATAAGCAAAACCAACAAAAAACGACAATCAATACCACAATTTTCTCTCTAACAAAAAAAAAGAAATGCCGTCTCTGCATAATCGCGGCACTCTGTAAAATGCAGTCTGTCGGCTCATTCTCCCGTGCTCCTCGAAACCTGGACGCGGTCCACTCACACACACAGATGAAACACGCCCACACATACTTACAACTGAACTACGTATGCACAGTAATACCTGGCCTTTAGGTACGAGTATCACGTTTAATAACTATTGTATTTGGGAGCGATCGAAATGAGTGTGTTTGGCGAAGTCCGTGTTGAAAAACGTCTGGAAACTATTTTTTTTTTGCCAAATTTCGTGCGTACAGTGAATTTTTATGAGCTTTTTGGCAGCTGTTGAAGTTTGTTTTACACCGTTGCCGTTGGTCTGCGGTGTTTTGAAGAGATAACTATACTAGAGCCGTGGAAAAGTAATGGTGTGCATTCGTTTTAATTGATTGAATATTCCTAGCTAAGTGGTGATTGCAGTCGGTGTAGGACTCATGAACATCTAGGAAATGAAACATAACGAAATTGACGTTGAGTATTCGACTTAAAATCGTATTATCGAAGCTATAATCCGTTTTCACTAAGACCCGAACTAGTAACAATTTTTTATCTTCTTGGCTAGTTTCAGCCAAGAAGAGGAAAAAGATTAGTACTTAAAAAAATGTGTTTTGTTTATAACAAGGTATAAAATTAATAAAGGCCTCGGGCGCCAGTTACAAATAAAAAAATATATATCACCTGGAAGCTAGTTGTAGAGATTGGAGCTTTTAATCTACCGGTGGGAAATAACCAGTAAAAATCAAGACTTGTTCTATTAAATTGGTTATAATTCTCTAGGATTCCTTAAACATATGTATTCTAAATTAAATCAAATACAAAGTTAATTAAAAAATGTCTTAGTACCTAACTATTTTGTCATTAGTTTGACATTAATATTATTATATTATACAAGTATATTTGCATTTATTTTATGAATGTCTATTGCACTTTTAACAGCAAACAATGCATCCTATTATAAGAATATGGAGTTTACCTACACTTGCATTAAATCGGATCACCATTGTCTTTATTGAAAACAATAACCGCGTTTAGTATTTCCCCAATACCTAGGAACACGTACATTCCTAATTAAAACACTCAATAATCTTGCGCAGTATCATATTAAGGAAAACCGTTAGAGTTAAAATAATGTAGCACAAGTAAGTATATAAATAATATTATTATCGCAATTCCTTACAAGTTTTACGGACAAAGGACCACAGCTCTGGATCTTTAATGAAGTATGAATATAGTATAAGGAAAATATGACGACAAATTATGCTTAGAGGTACTTACCGTACTTAACTAATCTTAGCAGTTGTTGAAAAAAATACTTAGGCTTAAGAATTATACATAATGAATACCAAATATTCCACTGTAAAAGTAATTGAATTTTTTTTTAGTTAATTTAATAATAGTAATAATAGTGTAAATAGTATTTAAAAATACTGTTCACCTTCTGAAGTAGAATTCGTTGAAGGTAAGAGTGTACCCGGGAATAATTTCCTGAAGGTAGGAACACCCCTCCGCCCCCAAAGCACTATGCTATGGCTTTGGCAGAAATTTCTACATTAATTAAACCTTACACAGTCCAAAGTTAGCCTTATCAGTGTATGTAGTAGAAAAAGACTTGAGGCGAAACCTAGTTCTTAAATACTTAACCTTAGGTAAGTACAGAGGTTCTTACCCCTCGCTATCGGTTAGCGGTATGCGCGTGCGCCCGCATCGCGAAGCACCGTAAGCTATGGAAATAAAGATCCGATCGACTCTCTGCCCTACATACTGGAATGTTTTGCTAATCAACTATAGTTCGTGGGTTCGTTTTCTTTAATTATACTGTAGAATTTTTGCAATTCACAAACATTTACGATTACGGCAGTACATAGGCATCACGACTGTATTCCTGGAAGGGGTAGACAGTGGTGTACATAGTTGTACACCCACATTTCACCAATGATGTTATTAAGTCCCATGGCGAGCCTATTGCCATCAACCGGACACTATTCTAAACACCGCGGTGCTATTGAGAAGCCTTACAAAAAAACTCAATAACACCTTGCCCGACCCGGGAATCGAACCCAGCGCTTCATGCTCAGCAGTTGCGCTTGCGACCACGAGACCGAAGAGGCAGTTAAATTACAATTGATCTCATATCCATGGTAAATTTTTATCAACTTTTCGATTCGGCATTGTTGATGGAAATTGGGAAGATAGGTTATGTAGTAGTAGATACTAGGAAGAAGGCTTAACCGACCTAGAAAAAAGTATGTATTTAAAAGATTTTTTTATGCTTAACTATAACTGAGATATACAAAGAAGTAACAAGCAATAGACATTGCTACTATCGCGAATACTTTTAAAACTGAAAATGACGTTTCAAAGTCGGGTTTGACTCGGCACAAAAAATCCACACGTTAATACGAGTCGACAACAACGAAGGGATGAAAGAAACCATTAAAAAAAAATTGTGACCCCTGAGTAACGTCTTCAACTCTTGGACATAGAGTATAAAAGTTAAAGACAAGACAAGATGGGAACAAACTTTTGTAGGTTGGTTGGTCGTGAGAAATTTAAAAGTACAAATACATAAATTTTGTTACTCACAACTTTAATAATACGTGTATTATTTAATTTAATAGATATGAATAATTGTCACAGTAAGTAAAATAATTATTGACTAATACATAATCGACAAAAAAAAATTTTTACTACAATAATAGTTTTGATATGCAATAGCATTAATAAAAATAACATTGAGTGACTTTAACTCATACATTTTATAGATAAGGTACTAAAAAGCAAACTTCTTAAAATCTCATTCCAACATTTGAAAAATAATAAAATGATCCATCCCTTCTGCGACGTATTTCTGTTCTGTGATCGTGTATTTTCACACGGGAATCGAATCGCTTTCTTGAGGGGCCCCGCCGCTCTTTGCTCAAGGAGTACCCGGTAACATCTCCGACAACTTTAAGCCACCCTAATGGTGGTTTTAATGGTGGCAAGCAAAATAAAATAAGAGTTAAATGATGTGATTTTGTTTAGGGGATATAGATAGATAAAATATAATTTGTTTCTTACAGATAGTATTTAATTCTTTCTGTGTAATCTTTGAACAAGAAACAATGTAGTTCAGATGAGTCTTAAGCAAAAAAAAACATCTTCAATTACTTTTTTTACGTATACTATGCCACCTTTAAAATGTCTTGCAAAACTTTTACTGTCCATTTACATTTAGCCTCAAAATATAATGTAAGAGATCTTTGACTCAAAACATCTTTCAGTCCAAGACATCTTCCAAATTTCGATTCCAGTTTATTTGATTTAAAGGAACTTCTGCAAAAAATCTATCAAACAATAAACCAAGACGTTGGGGTCCAGGTAACCAAGATGCCAATTCTTAAGAAAACATAACAATAGCAGTCACAACCACACCAATATAAACATTAATCTTATCAAATTAAAGTTCAAATTCTATCACCAAAATTTTAAAAAGCTGACTATTGTAATTGCTAACTGGTCAAAGGATAATGTACTTTAGTGTGTGAAGTTTAGACGACATTTCCTTGTAACTTTCTTTGCCAAAATATTCCTTTAAGGGTGACTTGTGTGAACAATGTAACAGCTGATTCCCACACGTAACGGTTTTATTTAAAATACTAGTTTTGTTAGCAGCTTCTGCTTAATATTGCTTTTTTTAAACTTAGCTGAGAAATGAAAAACAATACCATTAACATCATTTACATGAAAATAGCACGAAAAATTAACTAAAGGAATAATAAGTAAATAAGGCATGTATTTCAGATTTGCCTGTCCACCCCCGTTTCAGACAGAGGTGTGATGTTATTCACTAGAATGTGTTGGTTTCGTAGTTGCCGTTTTTAAGTCCGAAAATAGATAACGAGCGTATTGCCGTTTACTGAGCACAATAACAAAGTCCAATCTTATATCTACTGAGACTGTTCTAACAGGAAATCCCAATAACACTGTGTCCGACCCGGGAATCGAGCTTAGTACCAGCGCTGAAGACAATTACACCAATGAGGGAGTGTTATTCTTAAATGTAGGTTTATTACTGTTCTTGTTTACGTAAAGGCACACTTTTTCTTTTTGCAATCGCTAGCCCGCATGCGATTAACATAACCTAAGCGCGAGTACGTTAACCGCTTACAAACACGTCACATTTTACGTCGACGTCGATCGCTATCGAATCGAACACGTCTATAAATGATGACCTACTACGATGCAGAAACGAATTCAATGAAAAAGTACATTTCAGAAGCAATTCATAACGAATTTATTTCTGCTATGAGTCCACTTAACATAGATGTATTTCTACCAATATGGAAATTTTCGTAAAATCTACTTAAGTACTTTACTGACAGCAGGTCTAAAAGTAGATACTATATTTGACTTGTCATTAGACTCGTAATGTTGACTGCTGTATAGCATCTTCGTTTTTGTCGACCACACTCCATGTGTAACCGTAACCGGATTATTTTGACAAATTCTTAACCGACTTCAAAGGAGGTTCTGTATTCGACCCGTACGTATGTATGTCCCCGATTTTCTCAAAAACTACTGACCCGATTGGATAGGGTTTTAGTTAAAGATCAAAACAACAAAGTAACGCGTCGGTTAACTTGGTGCAATTGAGCCTTAGATACTTATGAATCTAACCAAATTCCTAATTCAAATTCACAGCACCTCTCTATTTGTACACAATTACTATACACAACCAAGAATATCCTAAATATTAATTTATATAAAAATATTCATTAACTAAAACGACGCTTTATTCAATACTTTCTCTAACCAAAACTCAAACTCCAACGCCTGTCCGTCTATTAAAAGATATTAATTACTATCATTAACATATCGCCCACTTAAACATATGGTGACAAAACACATGTCGTTAATGGTTGCCATCGAAAATATCAAATGTGTGTCCCATTGAAGCGTATCAATAATTTTAATATCGACTATGACCAAGTAATGAGTAACAGATAATATGAGTAATGACAAATTTTGTTAGTCATAGAAATCATACAAGACTTTAGTAATTTGCCTTCAGTAGAAAATTAAGGATTATATTTATATTAAGCCTCTAATTAATCACAATTGTGAAAATGATTAACAGATTAAATGCAAGGCATCCATTACTCATTTTCATATGATTTACGTCAATCATGAAACAATAATATATCATATTAACATTTACTTTGTCGTTGAAATATAAATAATTAAAAGTATCAATGTTTAAACAAACGTAATTCAGAAAAACTTAATCAAAGTAAAATATCAACGACTAATTACAACCAAAAGTTCATTCTGCCTACTTAAAACTGCACAGTGGTTACACCGGCTGCCGCGCCAGCCAAAAAGACATCTAATTATTTAGACACTTCATTTACTTATTCAATTAGTAAGGCTGCGATATCGTGTGGAGTGCCAATTAAAAAATAATAGAAGCCCCCGATGTGCGAGTGAGAGGAGTGTCATGAGGGGTTTAGAGATGATCCGTACTCATTGACACATGAGTGTCGCGTTATTCGCTAATTTTGCTTGACGTGTAAATTTAGACTTTGTAGTATTTTCTTTAAAATGTACTGTACGAGAAAAGCATTATTGTTAGGTAGTAAAAAATATATGTGCTAGCACACAGTATGACAATATAGCCCAGTCATGAATAGCTCAAATCTATAATACTTTTATACTAAAAGGTTGCATTGCATTTTGGTAATTAAACCCACTTTTCATGAAACGTAACCCTAAAAAAGCTCATAAAAATTACCCCCTGCAACTAGCTCGTCACTTGCAGGAACGTGAAAAACCGAATTAGCTTGTCTGAATGCAAACTCGTAAGTAATTAGCCTCGCGAGACTCTCGATCCGCTCAACTCGCTCTCGTAAGCGAACCGGAGCGAAGATAGCGGAGCGATGCGACGCCGAGAGAGCGAAAATGGCTAATCAAATCCTTTCCCGCTCTCGACGGTATTCGAGGGCTTTTTATTTTCATTGTGCCGTGAAGTGTCACCGTAGATACGTATAAAGTTTGTTATACATATTACTCGTTAGCCAAGCTTCATCAACATTTTATTTGTTGGCAGACTGATTTGTGCATTCTTATTCGGCACTTGAATCCTATTTTTACAATTTACTAACATGAACGCTTTCTTTCTTTACAGAGAATTCTACTACATCCAGATGGAGAAGTATGCGCGGCAGGCCATCAGTGAAGGTCTGAAGACAGCAGAGGACCTGCACGTAGCGGGTGACTCAGAGCTGTATAGGGTGCTCAACCTGCATTACAACAGAAATAACCACATTGAGGTGAATATCAGATAATATTTGGAATAATGCAAATCTTAAGATCATGCAACATTGATAGATAAACAAATTAAGTCTGACTAATATGTACCCACTGTTCTGGAAGTCAAGTAACATTTTATTCGGAGTCCAAAAATGGACACAAATATTAAAGTTGTAAAAAAGTTGTGTCTAAATATGCATTTGTTATGATTCCAGGTGCCACCAAACTTCAGATACGTGGTTGAACAGACACTACGAGAGTTCTTCCGCGCCATCCAAGGTGGCAAGGATGCAGAACAGAGCTGGAAGAAATCAATCTATAAGGTGATCTCGCGGCTGGATGACCCAGTGCCCGAGTACTTCAAATCGCCGAACTTTCTCGAGCAGTTGGAGTGAGCGGCAAATCGACGCGACGCACATTGTTTCGGCTAAAAAACTAAATTATATTTAAAACGAAATCATTGGACGATTGTTTCGCACACCAAAATTTTACGACACTCGCATTTAGGCCTTCAGATTCAAAATTATTGATAAAAAAAGTTAAATTAAATTATAAAAAAGTTTGGATTTGTACGTTGGACGTCGAGTGGCGTGGTCACGTGGCCACACCACACACTGCGCTCTACTAGGAAATTCATTAGGTTATACGAGTAAGAGAAAATTTAAGTCACCTAGAATTTTATTTCTGCACATAATATATTTCGCTATATATAATTATTATTATATTATTATTAAGTATTATCTTAAAATGGTTTTATAGTTGTGTATATCTTAAATCATTTATTGATTTATTCTTTAAGGAAAAAAACGATTAATATATTAACTGCTTAAGTTTTGAATTTTTTGTTGTTTTTATTTTGTTTTTCCTTTTATTTCCTTGTCCTTTGGAGCATGGTTAAGTTCGTTTATCCCCGGTAGTATTTACGTTTAGGGCTCGCCATGTGCGGCCGGAAATTGTCAACCTTTACCTCGTCTTACTTATTTTAGGAGTAATTAATTAAAGTTAACCATAGTCATTAGTACAATAGAGCAGGGTTATTTTTCGATCCACAAACAAAGAATTTAAAGATTATTTTTATACTGATAGCCGGTTTTGTGTTCGTGCAGAGGATTTATCAATAGAATAAAAATAATGAAGCCACAAAATTCAAAAATGTTAATACATCTTAAGTAAAAATTACTGTAAACATCCTTATTTGTATTTACAATATTTCGGCAGTGTTCGGATCGCGAGTTCAGTTAGTCCGGAATGGGTTCCGTACCACTCCGGATTAGGGTTAAGTTTATTTGTTAGATAATACTACTTTCTGAAATTATGCGCGGGCATCACACACATCAAGCGAGTATAGGGCGTCAATCCCTTACACATTTATCAAGACATTATTTTATCTAATATTATCCATACACACCATATAACCGATAATGTTAAGGCAAACTACTATTACAATTCTGATTTTCATTTACCGATGACACTTATATAATTTAGAGTACGACTGTATTTATTTACTACACAGATGACGCCCTTACTCGGCAGGCAAGCGCTTTGCGGCGGCTATCAAGCATATAGACATTTGAACCACATCCAAACAGCAGCAATAGATGAAGGCATCACAATACAATAGATCAAATACCCAAAAATACACCAAAATTTCAAAATTACAGCTACATTATTTGGCATCCAACAATAAACCCTTTCGCACTGGGCCACCTCGTCCGAACAGAAGTGCCTTCAAAGAAAATATTGTTTTTTTACGAAAATAAAAAAAGAAATTTAATACAAAAAAGGGCCCTCAATAGACCTAGTCGCCCAACCGGGGCCGCCGCTCAACGCTTGCAATCCGCCGCCCGCGCATACACCAGTTCGCCCGTATCGAACAATCAGTATACACACACTTACTATTATACTATAGAAAAATAATTAGTTTGATTCGTAGATATATGTAGCGTGGTATGCTGGACGCTTGTTTCCTGACTAATGGCGAGTGAACATGACATTACTCGAGAAGTAGCAAGGTGTAGGTGAGGGAAGCAGCGTGAGTCAGGAAACAAGCTCGAACAGCATCGGTATCTCGATGTATTTGTTATATCATGTAGTTGCCGGCCGCCAACCCGCCACGCGGTAACACTTTAATTTCACATCCTTAGTTTACAGGACAAACAGATATACAAATTATTTCGCTTCTCAAATAGATATAACACGATAAGATAGATTGTACAGAAATGTATAGCCATTTGTACATAATAACGATAGTTTTAATACAGATGCGATAATATCGAGTAACTATCTTAGCGTTAATGGTATTTAATTAAGAGACAATAGAAAAAGAAACTGGAAATATCTATTGTTTTGCTGAATTGTACAAAATGTTTAAACCATCCTAATTTATATGTACGGAATCGCGCGGGAGGGCGGCCGGCCCTAGCTAAGCAAGTAAGCATATTTCATTTGATATTACACGTTTGTTATCGTTTCATTTGTAACCATTTTGAACTATTACGATAATATAAGAGTACCTCAGTTTAGGATGGACCAGGCGTCGACTGGTGTGCTTAGTAGCTCAGGTTAGGAGAGTTAGAGATACTAAAGTTTTGAGACATCGACACATAGATTGACACGCAGCCTCCCCCTTGTTTGGATGACCGGTTTTTATTTCTAAATTATTCCCCCAGACGTCGTCGGACCGTGTTCCGGCGGTGTCTCCATACCACCCACCCTCAATACAATAGCCCGGGTTAAGTTTCCACGATTCGCGCCAGTACGTCAGGTACGCAGTCGTCGCTGGGCTTATTCGAGATCGAGCAACGTTCCATGTTACGTTTACGATTGTATTTTGTTACAAGTTGTTTGTTTCTCCGTAACATAGGCACTGGCGTTTTAGAGCTGAGAAGTGTAGAGTATCTGAATTGACAAAAGGAATTGATGACAAGTATTCCTAAGCACAATAGATTCGTTAAGACCACTAGCGGTATGGTAGGATTGTTTAATTAACACAGCCAAAATTTTAGCTCTAAACCGCCATTTACCGAATAATTCCTTGTATAGTAAGTAATGAATTCGTTATTCCGATCTCTCCATAGATTTCTTCATATCTTATAGAACTGTTACGCAGGCTACACAACACATATTACAATAGAAATGTATTGGTTTCCCATCAACAATTATCAACCGACATGCCGTAATTTGCAGATACTTGGAGCCGTATTAAAATGTTTTACTACAATATATATACTAATTTCATGGTCAAAACTCTGAATATGTACTTAAATTTTTCGTAATTATAATACAATTTTTGTCCGGATTTTACACTTGAGTGACTCACTGTGCAATATAACGAGACCACAATGGATATAACATGCGATCGAGCCGATTTTTAAATTTATTCGATGTTCAATTATTAGTAAGTTATCGGTTGACAATTTTTCTAAATTTAATAAAAAAAGACTCAAGTTTGAAACATCGAAATATTTAGTCCACAGTGATCATGGGGGCTAATTAATCCCACAGAAAAAGTACAAAATTCGGTGTTGACTTTAAATCTCATGTTTGTATCTATATAATAATATGTATGTAGATTTATTGAAATTGCCCGTTTCGGCGTCATTTCTCATTGTTTTCATAATTTTTATCTAGATTCTAGATGATAGTTTATTTACGTTTCACAAAAAAATTACTTATTTAATGTTTTTATTTACACTTTTAGTATTTTGGAATCCGTCTACGAAAATGTTTGGATTATCAATGTGAAAAGAAATAAATATTGTAATTATTTTCAAAATTAATTATAAATAAATAAAAACAATATATGTAGAAAGTATTTGGTTTCACGTTTGGGTATTATGGTTCCTAAATTTTCGAAATTGTAATAGACTCTATTGTATGTAGCGTTTCATTTTTTGGAGGTTAGGACATTTAGATGTACCAAATAGCTGTATCAACTTTTCTATACGTGAAAAATCAATAAGAGAAATTGCTGAAGTTTAGGTAGTTATGGAAATAAGTATCATTCTTAATATTATATATATTATCTCATAAAAATGACAAAAATTGAGCACGGATATACTATTAGGATGTCTTGAAACAAATACTGCCGACGCTTATCAATAAAATTTAGTGATAAGCTCGAACGCCCAATTAAGCTTGTAAAACTGTGTCAACGTAACACAATCCCACAACACGGGAACTAAGCGTTCATAATTTTATATTCGAGGTTAACCATATTGTAGTGGGTTTCAAATAATATTTTAAATATCCTTGTGGTCTTCATTGGTAACAGCGATACACGTTCAGTTCTGTATTGTGTGTTCGTATGTAATGTGTTAATTTAGTTACTTTGGTGAGCCGCAGTCCATAATGTGGCGACATTTTTTATAATATATTTGTAAACTATAGCGAGCGGACGCGGACGCCAGTGATAAAATTAGAAACAAAATTTAAAAAAATACAAAATTATTTTTGATAGTGACGCAATATTTTTTGTTCACATCACGACCCATTTCGGCACACTGTGGTGGTGCACTGGACAAAAGGTGATGTGCCATTAATAAAATTAAAATTTTGACTAGTGTTTAGGCGTCATTTCGGTATCCTCGCATTTCGGCTAAGTGTTAAGTGCCCGCGTCCGCTTGTTTTGATATATTTAGTACAAATTTCATGATGTTAAGGTTACGAGGCTCAAAGCTTTTCTTTTGTGGCGCCCGCACAACCGCCCCCGGTACGCGCCTACGATATAAATGAGTCGTGTATAAAATTTTATTCAAAAAGAGTATTTTTGTATTGAATATTTCTAAAAGTTGGTGTAAAGGTCAAAATTCATAAATTATAGCGGTGACAAAATGGGACATTAGGTAAATTTAGAATGTCATGCGTTTTTTGTATTTAATTTTAAGAATAGCGTTGGATATAAAACGTTTAGGAACATTAACCATTTGTAAATAAAAAGTTGAGCGGCGCGGCTGAGGGCGGCGGCGCGGCCTGCCAGTTATATAGGTAAAAAAAATATATAAATAACTCAAAGATGTTTATATGGTTCTGGATGTAAAAAAGATAAATTTAAAAGCAATTTTAAGGTGAAAAAAAATGTGGAAAAAATTGTAAACTTCGGTATTTGTGTTAGAATGGCTGATCACTATTGTAATTTGTGGGCCTCAGACAAGTCATACCTAATGTCACGATACTAACCTAACCTAACTACGCATTAATTATTACGGTTCTTAATACTACAACAATACTTATACATTAATATAATATCACATTGTCATAATGCTTATTATTTACGAGCGTGTGTCTTTGTCCGTGAATGTTTTAGGATCTAACCACTGTTTGGTGTATTAGATTTAAAGTGAAATAATTGTGAATGAAAATAAAATAAAATTGTATCTAAATTGGGTTGACTGATCGTAAGGTCGGTGACCCGTTGCAAATTGCGTTCGTTTAATGGCATACAAATTGGCGGTTCTAATGTCAAAAGTTCTAAGGTCAAAATTATCAAAATTATTCGATGGAATATTGGAAGTACGGTGAAACATAAGTTGTATCTCTACTACATAGCTATGTCAGCTAAGACTTGTTGATACCAGTGAGGGATGTTTCTTCGTGAATATAACGAGTAATAAAGCTAAGCTTTTATTTGAATACATGGTCTTTTATTTATCACTTACCTCACTCCCTTTATCATTATTTATTTAATACAGTCATAGTCACCACATTTTGACAATGTGTTCGATTTGAGTCGGAAGGCAATTCTTAGAATAAACAAACACGGTGATGGCATGTTTCATTTAATGTTACCTTTTCCTAGTTCAAACGCAGCTAAAGAATTGTGTAAATTAGTCAACCACTGTTTGAGTTGAGTTATTCAAGTATCTTTGTAAAGAGTACGATGGGACTGCATATATGTAAAAAAAGGCCTTGTCAAAGTCATAGCTTAATTGAATTTCAATTATCAACGAGCATGCTTAAAGAGGATAATGAACATAGATGAAGTGATGGTGTTGCAGAATTGTAGCAAGTGGAAATTGATAGTATCTACCTAACCCAAAGGGGAAACAGGCGTGATTGTAGACATGTATGTATCATAACACAGCATCACGCCTGTATTCCCGAGGAGTAGGCAGAGGTTTACACATTACGAGTCCCAAATAGGTGGTGAGCCTAGTGCCATCTACCGGGCATAAAATCCAAACTCCGGGCTGCTACTGCGAATTTCCTAACAGGAAAACTTAATAAAACTTTGCCCGACCCAGGAATCGAACCCGGGACCTCCTGCTCAGCAGTCGCGCTTGGTACCACTAGACCAACGAGGCAATGTATGTATCAACAAGAGAAATGGCGACGATTATATGTAAACCTCATAAACAAATGAAATAAACTTGAGATAGTTACCTATCCAGATTTGCTTCACTGATCTGGTGGACGCAATCACGATTGCTGGTCCAGGGTTCAATTCGTATTCAATTAACGTGGGTCGGGCAAAATGTTAAGAACTTCTTGTATAACTTACTGGGGTGCTTCAACTTTGCAATATTTTAATGTATGAGATACAATAAAAACATTTTATTATTTATTATTACTTCTCAGTTACAGCCAGCCTGGATTTTGGAATCATACCCAATATCAGGCAACAGAATCTACGGCATATATTGAATGTCGATGTACACAGAACTTCTCTGCCCGACCCTTCGGATAATACAAGCGTCATGGCCGTAGCCTTTTCAAAAAATCCGAGAAGAGAATTATTTCGAATAATACGTCGGGGAAAAGTCTTTTGTATGTATAAAATTGAAGAAAAATCTCTTTGGTTGTACTGTTTGTATTTGGCTGGTTTTAATATCAATAAATATAGGACATTATGAAAAAGAAATATAAAAAGTAAAAAACACATTCCCGCCATATTTCAATTGTTTTTCTCTCTGCCAAAATGAGTGAATCTAACGAAGAAATTCTATACATAAAAGGGAAAAATGCGACTCAAGCCGCGATTTTTTTTTTTACATTTATAAACCTAATACAGTGTCAGTAAGAGTAGCACAAAGTTGGTTCAAGCGCTTTCAGTTCGGGAATTTTGATGTCAAAGATGCAGCTCGCTCTGGTCGCCCTCATACGGATAAAGTCGATGCCATTTTTGAACTGAGGATTGACCACAAAACAGTCTGGCTGTACAAAAAAGCTCGATAGGTACTTGGGTGCCATACGAGCTCACTGAAATAAACCTAATGAATCGTGTACTCATTTGCGATTCTCTATTGAAACGTAATAAAACCGAACGATCATTGAAATTTTTTTCATTGATTGATCACTGTTGAAGTTATTATATTAAATGGAAAAAGAATATGGTCGCGAACAGGATTCGAACCTGCGCCTCCCGGATAAATACTCCAGGAGCTCTGACCACTAAGCCATCTCGACCTCCATTTAATATAATAACTTTAGAGTCCGCTAAGCATGCGTTAATGCTTTTCAAAGATTTATCTTGAATTGATCACTGGTGATTTAAAGTAGACCTACGACGAGAACGTGCGAAAAAGGTCAAAGGGTAGTCAAGCTCCGCAGACTGTAGCGAAACCCAGATTCACACGCAATAAGGTGATGCTGTGTGTATGGTGGGATTGGCAGGGCATCGTTTATTATAAGCTTTTACCGCTGGGCAAAACCATCGATTCGGATCTCTATTGCCAACAACCTAATGAGACTCAAGCAAGAAATTGAGAAAAAACGGCCGGAATTGATTGAATTGGCTTTCATCATGATAACGTCAGACCACACACATAAACTATTTATTTTAAATACTTTATTTTCACCTAGCTATTCAATGTTGTTCAAAACTATGTTTACATTGTTTCAATTATTATTTTTTAAAGCGCTCTTCATCCTCTCCTCTATATAAATCTAACTTTGCTGTGCCCGACAGGGTCCATAATTGTTTATATTTTTCAACATACCAACTGTTGTATGTACACATTAAGGAATGCAATAAAGTATTGAGTATTGAGTATCTTTGGCCACTCAGCAAAAATTTTGCAAGCTTGGTTGGAAAGTGTTAATGCATCCACCTATAGTCCTGACTTTACAACCTCAGATTTTCACCTATTTCGGTCTGTTCAGAATTCTTTGGGTACTGTTAGGTTAAAGTCAAGAAAGGACTGCCAAAACTACTTGTCGCATGTTTTTTTTATCAAAAATCCCATTATTTCTATAGTAACGGTTTAATCAGTACCTACAAGATGGCAACAAGTTATCGACGAAAAGGGTAATATATCATAATTAAATGCAATTAAACTTTGAAAAAATATTCTTTAATATGTATATACAATACAAAGAAACTTTTTCCCCGACCTTATATAATGTTTATACTTGTAGTTCCAGAGATTAGCGCGCTCAAATTAAATAACAAACGAACTCTTCAGCTTTATTATAGTATGGTATGGGCAATTCATAAAAAAAATATAGGATCGACTTCATGATCCACTCTGTATAAAATAAAAAAATCCAACAACAAGGGACCAAGGACACTGCCATGGAGTATCCTACATATATACGTATACAGGTAGTATTTTAGTTTGATGACTTTGAAACTTACTTCATGCCCTAAAATCGAAGATTCTTAAACAATAGGTACTAAAACTTTACTCGTCAAAACCGGACACAATAGAAATGTTATGGTGATAAGTGTACAATTTTATACGTTCGAGAGTACACAGTTAAAACTGTAAACTTTGAAGTGCAATGTACTCGACAGGTGACACTGCTGCTCCGATGTGAACTCTGTGATTAGGTATTTGTACAGAACAAAAAGGTATTCGCAAGAAGTACCTACACTTTTAGTTCCAAACGCGACCGCTAGATGTCACTGTGCAATTGAGGCTCATTTCTGAAACGCGGTGTTAAGATTCTCCGCGATTTAATGACCCTCCTCGATTTCCCCATGTATGTTATCGCTTCTCGGCCTTTTGGCTAAGATCAAAGTGTAGTATCTGTTCTTTTCAGCTTAATATCTGAAAGTTCCCTCAATGAGGGACCAGTATATTAAACTGATTTTTGTAAACTGACGGGATGTTCGGGGCTCGCTCCACTCCCGTCACGGGTCGGCCCGGCATTGCAGTGCCGCCGGGATCGGCCCACATAATACCTTGTTATTAATATATAAGTCAGATTGATCATGCTGATAGCACAATTTAAATCTTATCTACATACTTTGCATTGAAAATAACTGCAAGTCGAATGCGGTAAGCTTGTTTGGTAATAAAACAATTTGATGCGACAGTTAGTATCGAATGTGACTTCCAGTACGTTATTAAAGTTATAATTAAACCAATACTGTAAGGAGATATTGTAATTCTTACCATAATATTTAATTAAATATATTACTTAATACCTACATCCCGTCAATATTAATAAATTCAATAAATATTATGTCACATATTTGACATGAGGTAAAATGCGATATCCGGTTGTCATTGTCTTCTTTTCAAATGTTAAAAACAGCTATGACCATTCTATCGGTGAATGTCCAAAGGACAGTGTGTGCAAGAAATGTTTAAGTTAACTGTGATATCCTGTGTCAAATTATTCAGCTTAGTAATGATTTCATATGGAATTATATTTATTTTACTTGTTCTATACATTGTAATTTCTTTTGTTTAATCATTCATCGTTGTGTAATCATTTAAATATAATGTCTGAATTCCATTGATTGTTTCTTTTACTTAATTGTATCATTACCTCCTAGCCCTAAAAGGGCGAATAAGCTTGGGTCCTTTCAATACGTAACCAGGTGAAATTCCTAGTACTTGGTGTGAATATTTTTTTACAGATATATCTTTGAAATGCATTGACGCATGCTTACTTTAAGCAATCTAAAGGTTTTTTTTTTGTGGAAAAAGAATATCGTCGTGAGCAGGATTCGAACCTGCGCCTCCCAGAGTATTTATCCGGGAGAAGAAGGTTCGAATCCTGCTCACGAACATTATATTTTTTTATTTATTTAATGTTTAATCGCTGATCAATCCGCGTCGCAATCAACGCAGACATGTATTATAGTACACTGGACAACAACATTACTAAATAACAACATCAGCATTTTGACCTCACAATAAACGCCTAAATACGTGGTACGTTCAACAGCCGTATAGTATCCGCCTATTGGCTATTTCGGTTAACAATTTGACATCGAATTGATGGTCGCTATCATGCATAGCTGTTCACCTATCATGTTATCCCAGAGAAGACGGTGGCACAGTGGTCACGTGCTACCGTGCATGGCGAGGCTTAGGGGAGACCCCTTTACAGTCTCCCCAGGGATGTGCCTTAAGAAACATTACATAGCGGGGGTACTGGAGCTGGTCTGTTAAGAGGACCCAGTGCCCCCTCCATATGCTGATGGTGACCACCGGGGTGGTTCTAGTGAGGTAAGAATCCCACACTCCCCGGTCTTATGCCCAAACACCGAAAATAAAGGTACATTGCTCTGTATATTTTATAATGTGAGTGCTCTTAAACCTCGGCTCGCTAATTAGCATACACAATAGATTTTTATTGTTATGAAGTAGGTACGTATTTGTACGTAGCTGAGCAGAAGGGAACAAGTTATTACATAAGACACAATGTACTACAAAGTGACTATCAATTCGACCTAATACCTGCTGGTGTGTGTTCAGCATTTCGCTGAACTACCTTAAGTAGGTACACTATGATGTCTACAAAAAAGTTGATAACTTGAATCTTCAGCACCATACTATGCATCTAAAAGTCAATAAAGAATCAAGTACGTCCTCCAAACTTATTACTTAGGTCTTAAATACCCGTAATCAGCTCAAAACCCGCTGTCCTAAGCGGTTGGCGACAAATTAGGGTTAATTTGAATATTTGAGTCTCAAGATGCAAGGGGGTTGATTATTACCCATTTGCTTGGAAAGTACTTGAATAAAATTAGCATTATGGCATTTTAGGGTTGAATGCTGTAGTATAGTTGTTTGCCTGCCTACACAAAAACAACGGCATAATAAGATCATGGATAGAAATAAAAATTACTTCGATTTTATAACAAATCAATTTATAAATACGTTTGGGACTAATTATTCAACGGTTCTTAGTCACGTGTATTCTTAGGGATTGCTTGACTAGTTTTAAATTCGAACGGAGCCTAAGTCATGAGATGAGCCCGCGAAGACCAAATCAACAAAAATATAAGCGAACGCCTGTTCGCCGTTTGACGTACTCTATTTCATGAAATATTTTACAACCCAACAGATTAAATATGTACATCATTATAAAACGCTGGCAAACTATAAATGCTATCCATTTGTTATTTTTTACTTCAACCCACAAAATGTACTACTGCCTTCGATTTGAGCGCAACACCGCTGCGTTTCGCGGTTTCGATTCCCGCATGGAATAAATTTTTTGTATGATCTACACAACTGTTTCGGGGCTGGGGGTGTGTCAAGGCTGTAGCCAGGTTCCAAACCATCCCCACAGAAAAACGTTTTAAACAATAATATTGTTTTTATATATGTAGGTATGACATGGCTATTCAAGGGTAGGGCAGAGTTTACATCCATATTTATCTCGGAGAAACCGAAGTAAAAAAAAACGAATAAAAAGTTAATCTTATAATAAATTATACAAACCAAAAACATACACTGTTAGTTTCAGTTATAGGCAGCAGCAGCTTTCTTCTGTAGTACTATTATTATTCGGTTGTAATAATATCATATCACAGTGTCAATTGGATGTTGTTAAAAAAAGGATCCAATCCACAAAACCCCCTTAATAGTATGCTAAAGAAGTTAAAAATAATCATAACTCATGCAAGTAAAAAAATCCTCAGAAAGATAGATAACAAATTTTAAACATATAGAAGTAGAACAGTGAACATAGAACATGAAGAAACAGAGGTGATGTCAGAATTATAGCATGTGGAAATTGATAGTCCCTACCTACCCCAATAGGAAACAGGCATGATTGTATCATGTATGTATGTATTGAAGTAGCAATTAAAATGCAAGTTTTAAGTTAAAACTATATAAGTCCAATGTATACATCTGAGACTCCTCACACATACTTAACCCGTTGGCTCGCTAATTAGTAGACACAATAGACTTTTATTGTTATGAAGTAAGTATTTATATGTGGGTGAGCCAAAGGGTTAAAGGTCAAACTATTTGTGTGTCACATTATATTGGATTGTTTCATGTAACCTGAATGTAATAGAGCTCTAAACAAATACTCTCCATAAAATATATACTCCACATGTCTATGATTGGTGTAAATTGTAGCCCTTGCTTCAAATATCTTATACTAGTGGACCTGGCAGATGTTGAACTGCTCTGAACCTGATTACAGCACCACCTACTATGTCCAGTAGTCAATCTAAACCATCCAGGGACCCACTCAAAAATTTACATCAAGAATGGTCAAGCCATTTTTGAGTTTTTGCTTGACTTACATATGGTAATGTTTTTTTTTTTTATAGAAGTGACTCGGTGCAAAATGGATCCTTTTTACTTAACTGTGTCAAATTGTCACTTACAATTGTTGATTTAAATATTAACAACATCAATTATCTAAGTTCTAAACTGCCATATGTATATAAGAATATAATGTAACTACAAACTATTTATTGTTTATTAGTGTGTGAACTAACAATGAATACCACAGATTGATTCTCACACAGTCTTACAAAAAAAATACAGTAAAACAAATATTACACAATGGTGACTGCATGTAACGGGTGCTCCAAATCATACATTATTTGAGTTTTATTTTGAAAATGATTTCGGAAAGAGAAATATTATTTTATTATACACAAAATAGAGTAATGTAAGTTTTGTCTGATAAAATAGTAAATATTCACAGTTTATCTGTGAAAATACTTTGTCACTTAATGCTATTACAAACAATGATCAATCATCAGGGGCATCATATGGATATAAAACAATTTTTAATCAACTTGTCTTCCCAGTTTTATCTTGTAGCTCTCCAATACCAAACAACATCAACTTTATATGAGCTTTCGTCTCTGCCGCCTTATTTTGAAGCTCAGCACCCTTTGCCTCAAATGCTTTTATTCTTACATCTAAATATTTATTTGCTTCTTCAATTTTAAACTCTAAATAGTGATTTAAACCTACATTTATTAGCATTTCCGACGTATCTGGGACTGTGGCCTCCATAAAGAAGTTACAACCAAGGTTCACTTGAGTTTTGAAGCCATCGGGATGCATACTTTTGTCTGAAATGACCTGTAATGTATGTTTCTGTTGAACTAAATCGGTAACCTCGGCATTTACTTGTTGAAGTCGAAATTCCAGTTGTCGTAGGTCCTCTTTGAGCACATCGTTGATGAAATTCTCGTACTTAAGGATTGTTTCTTCAATATTAGGGCTCGGCATTGCGAAGAATGTAAGTTTTACAGTCCTTTGCCAAAATAATACGACTATGTATTCTTTAAATACTTAACCCCAAAATTTGAAAGCTGAAAAATAATTAATAATTTATGTAATTATTAATAAACTTAGTTAGTACTAGCAGTTCTAGGGTAGTTTTAATACCTTGGGCATAACGAAACGAAGCCCATGGAATTAATTGTTAAAAAAAATGGACTTTTGATTTTGACACAGGAACAAACTAAAAACTAAAAAGTTATTTAAAATAGCAACAAACATTACAATTTTGTTTACAAAGACAGCTTGCTTGAACTTTTATTATAAATAACTGGTCGTAAAATAATTCGCTATGGTATGGTTGTTTTTCTAACTGTTGATACTTTAGACTTTATTTCTAGTAATCATTTATTGTATTCAGTTTAAGTGGGAAGTTTGTATTTTTGTAAATACTAGAATAGTGAATAACTACTTGAAACAAAATCATGAAATTAAAATCACCCAGAAGATAAACCTATCTTTATAAACAGCATTATACCTTTGTAAAAAAGCGCCATCTGTGCAATACTTCGGGTACCTACAAGTCGACCATCTAGTGTCAATTGTATGAATTACGTAGATAGCATATTCGATACTTTCTGCTGCAGCTGTATTTTTATAATAATCCAAAAGATGGTGCTATTGCCAATAACATCAAATAAGTTTTCCTTTGTAATTATACCTATCATCTTCTTTACTTTACGTACCTACGGCAGACTTGGCGCCAATTCTAATGTAGCAAACTAAACTAAATTTAAAACATTCCTGTCTTTTACCAAAAGTGACTATGTGAGCAAGATGGGACGAATCAAGAGATGTCAAATTTGAATTTAGTCACGTCAAATTAAAATCTCCGAACGTTTTTAGTAGGCACAGTTTTAGGTAGCCACTAAAATTACAGACGTCAAACGTTAATTGTATGGACAATTTAGGTTGACATGATTAAATTTGAATATGACGTTATCCCGTCCCACTCTTATAGTAACGGTTAGTAAAAGACAGCAATGCTCTAAATTTAATTTAGTTTGCTACATTAGAATTGGCGCCAGTACATGTAATTTAGTTCTTATAAACATATGGGCTCCGCAATGTGCCCGGACCATTGGTAAAGATATTTATTGGTTCCTAACAACAATTTGAAATGGGTTGATAATGGCAATCAATCTAATATATAAAATTCTCGTGTCACAGTTTTCGTTGCCATACTCCTCCGAAACGGCTTGACCGATTTTGATGAAATTTTTTGTGCTTATCCGGTATCTATGAGAATCGGCCAACATCTATTTTTCATCCCCCTAAATGTTAGGGGTAGTCCACCCCTAAATTTTTTATTTATATGGCAAAACAACTTTTGCCGGGTCAGCTAGTAAAATATAACTATAACATTACTTCACGAAGGGTTAAGGAGAAGTGTAGACAAGTAGTACCTACACCCTCATTTCAAGGTGGTAAGCATATGTACCGGGCTGTGATTTTCCTACCAGTAAAAACCAACCCGACATTTAGCACTTTCGTGAAGTAATGTTGTAGTTATATTTTCTAACCCAGGACCTGACGGTCAGTATCCACGCTTGAGACCACTGGACCAATGAGGCCAGAGACAATCTTATTTAGGTAAGTATTAAATCCGGGGTACTACTGAGAATTTCCTGAACAGAAAAACTCAATAACACTTTACCCGACCCAGGACCTATCTGCTCATGCAACTAATAACGCGTGAACATCAACACCATATGCCACGCGTGGTTCGTGTGACCAATGGTCGCTCTTTCACCCTTTTTCGACCCGGGATTCAAACCCAGACACATATGCTCAACAGCCGTGCTTATAACCATAACGCAGTCGTTAATGGCCAATTAAGTACACCTAACTGCCTTGTTGGTCTAGTGGTCCCAAGCACGACTATAATAGCCGGGACCGAATGCTAAGTGCATTAGGTCCCGGGTTCCTTCTGTTAGAAAATTCTCATTAGCAGCCCGGAGTCTGGAATTGTGACCGGTAGATGGCAATAGGTTAGTGAAATGTGGGTGTACAACTGTGTATACCGCTGCCTAACCCTTCGGGGAATACAGGCGTGATGCTGATAAGTATAATTGATTTAAAATGTAGATAACTGAAGATTTGCGAAAGCGCGACGCGACTTTCTATCACTTTGTCATCAGCTCTTACGATTAAGTAATATTCTCCTGACCGAATTTTCGGTCACAGCGACCCATCTCCTCGGAGATTAGATACGCAGAACATATTACTGTGCACTAGTGTATGCGCAAATACGGGCTCACTCTCTCTTGCTTCACTCTCATAGTCCAATGGGACAACAATCCGACACGACCGGAAAGACATCAGGCGCAGGGACGTAGGATTTACGTACTTTCCGAAGCACGGGGATGTCATACCGCCATTTTACTAAAAGAAAAACCCAATATCACTTTGCCCGACCTGGGAATCGAAACCAGGGCTTCACCCTCAGCAGTCGCGCTTGCCTGGGCTGCATGGTACTTACAGTAAAGCACAGTAAATAGAGGAACAGGGTAGGTACGAAAAATAAAATCAAACAAAATACTAAACGATCATCGAAATCGTTTATTTGACAAGAAATAGTTTAAATATCACTTTTCACATTAGAAAACCAGCAAACTTGCAGAAATATTTTATATTTCATAATGTTTAAGATAACTATTTATTTTAATATTAAAACATGATGAAACGATACATATGAACACAGAAATCGAAATAATAACTCTATAGGAATGCCAATGACGCGTGACTTTATCGCGTCCAGAAGACGCGTGACTTTGTCCCATCCCAATGACGCGTGACTTTATCGCGTCCAGAAGACGCGTGACTTTGTCCCATCCCAACGACGCTTGACGTTGTCGCGTCCCAAAGACGCGTGACTTTGTTGCGCCTATGGTATAGAACAAGAATTATATAGTGTGCGAGTAGGTACGCTACGCACTATGTTTTACTCTGTTTTAGAAAAGCTACAATGTATAAAGCCTATTAAGATTTTGTTGACTTTTTATTTCGATTTCTGTGGGTTAGAAGCTTAGTCCGATGTGCTCAGTAAGTGAAGTCGTTTTCATAAAATCTTGGTAAATCCCACCATGGTCTAATAAAATTTTTTTTCTTTAAGGAACTAGTTTCTGAATTTTAAAGAATGGTTTCTCTAAAGTAAATATTGCTGGCTAGTCATAGTGGATTTATCAAAAACTTTTTTATTTTTAAGTTTTCTCAACATCCCTTTAATTCATCCTTTTAATTCATTATTTCTGTTGAAGGAAGTGATTTTTTTTTTTACTTACTTTTAACTTATCCTAATGAGCGTTATCGGACCAAGATACTAATATAAAGATTATTCCGAAAAAAAATTAAAAGGTTGGATAAAAATTATTTTACAAAATGAGAATTTTAATGAAGTTCACATATGCAGTTGTTGGAACACAAAATCTGTTAGTTTTTTTGTAACTTATGGCGGAACAATATTTGTTATTTTATGTAGAACTGAAAGTTTAGCCCTAATTTCCTAAATGTACTGTAATACTTATGATAAAAAGTGTTTATTTTAATTTTACAGTGTTATGTCTGGTTATTTTTAGTTTAGTAAACTGCAAATGTGAACGATATTTCTAGCCAGGCAGTTACGTGACAAAATAGTACAATCTATACAGCAAAACCAAGTAAAAAACTGACTGAAGTGGAAAAAATAAAAATAATTATTGAAACATTTCCGCAATAGATGTCGCCACTACCGATACGACCCATACCACCTCTTTCTTATCATCAATGTCCTTAAAACTATCTTATATATTTAAATCGTTAATTTAATTTTTGTTAGCTACTGTGATGGACTGTCGCTTATTATAAGTGCTGTTATTGACTTCTTACTACTATACAAAAGAGAAAAAATGTATTAATATCGTATTTTTTAGGAAGAATGTGACTGAAGCACCAGACATTACGGACGATTGGGGCACTTACACTTTTCTTTACAAATATCTTTGTAAATGAAAGCAGCTACACATTAAAGGACTTTGGCTTTTTCTAAATATGTTTGCATAAAGTTAAAAAATCTACTTTGATTTGTCTCTACTTAAAATCTTAGTGGACTCACGAAATGGACAAAAATTACAATTCAGAAGTTTTTTTTTTTGTTTTCTCTCTAAAACGTTAAAGTTTTATTTAGAAATATCACAAACAATTGTGATGCCTCGACTCGATGGGCGGAAGTTTAATATTTAAATTTTAATCTAAACGTTACAACAATAATCATAAATAAGTAATGTCAATATTAAATCTAACTTAATAATTACAAGATCTTAAACATTACTAGGATCCATTCACAATTTACAACTACAATTAGAAATAGTGTAGAATTAACTTCATTCGGTTCTTAGTGCTACTAACAAACTTCACATTTTTATTAATTATATTCAAACAAATATTCAGAGAAGTTATAACAGTTTAGGTAACTACTCCTTGTTAGGAGATTTCGTACCTAATTAATTAAAACTAAATAATTTCCCGACTGTAATTAGTCGACAATATAATATATTTATATTTACAGAATATTTACATATTGTAATGACGTAGGTTGTGATGTAATCTTGAATATAATTTAGGAGCTATAAATACAAATATAACATGTTTGTATAGAACGTACCTACTAAATGTTAGAAACAACTACGTTTAGACGGTTGCTGTGTAAAGGACGAACTTTGATGCGGATGAATTTATATTCCCGTGGACGTGTAAGTTATTCAAGGAAAGGTTTTAATAGAAAATCCATTATTGGAAAATAATGGATATAAATCTTCAGAATTTTACAATTTTCTTGATTACATCAGCGTTAATTTTTCCAAATAATAAGCATTCGTAATTCATAAAAGTTGCTGACAATTTGTTTTCAAAAATGGACGTTTCTAATAATAAAAAAGTGCCAGTTTTCTTTTTTTAAATCCTCCGTTAAACTGGCCATTTGAGTCATATTAAGAAAGTTTAAAAATAGATATTAAAAAAGAAAGCTTTTATTTTAACTTTACTCGTCTTGACTAGCAACTATTCAATATCAAAATATAAAATACAACATCGTGTATAAAACTTTTGTTTAAATTAAATGAAATCCGCTAGAAAGTCTACTTAAAATTTAATTGTAGGCAGGTACACTGGGCCAAGAAATCGGTTTATCAGAGCAACTGTGCGAACATGCGCTTGTTTATTTCAAGCTACAAATCTCCTTCCAAGTGTGAAATTTTTATGAATTATTAATTGTTCACTGTTTCGAGCTGAACTGCTAGTGATTGTATCAGTTTGAGTTTCGACACTAGTCGGATAATCCTGAATAAAGACTGCCAAACTGGCACGACTTGCCGCACGACATGACGCGTGACGCCTCTGCGACTGAACAAAATAATAACTCGATATAAATAACGCATGTTGATGTGAAGTTACGTCTAGGCTGTAAGGGAAAGCCTTATTGAACATTATAATTGTAAAAAATAAAATAATGGACATTTTCATAACAACGATAAACTCCTTCGTGGCCCACCAAACACTTACCTAATTTACAAAAAAAAAAATGGTATAAAAATAATCAGTTGATGAATTTGAGATCATAACCAATTCATAATTTAGTAAATATCACATTTGACCAAACCTACGCATGTACAGTTGATTTATAGGATGGAATGAATATAGTTAAATTAGTACAATATGTGTATAGGTAGGTACAGATATGGTTCATACAAATAACTGACAATCCGTATTTTAATCTAGACATGAATAGGAATAATTTTCTAATTATAATTTGGTACAATTTATCAAAATAATTACATAATTTCGGTCACAAAAATACATATTATGGGTAATCCATAAACAACTAACTTGTTTATGGTGCATGCACGGTAAAGGCTCTCCCACATAGCCGTAAAGCGACTTGGCGACACGATGTTACGATATCTATTTGTGATAGAGCGTGATTGTTATAGAGCGTTTAGATTAAAGGCTTCGACGTCGCGCCTAGCATCCAAAACTGACGCGACTAGATGCGTGACACAATGTGTTGTGATTCTGCAACAAACCTTTTCATGTTTCAACAACAAATAGAGCGAATTTTTGCATCACCAATAATATTAGGTTCACACGCGATATCATATTAATTGTATAAGAAATAAATATCGCATAATCTCTTCGCACCAGTGTAGAAGAGCCTTAATTCTGTTCAAATTTCGAACAATTCTGGTTTTTTAATAGCTGGTCGATATTGGAACAGACTATTCGTATTCACGGACTGCTTAAGTTTAAATGTCGTTGTTTAATTATAGTAAAAATTTACATTTCATAGATTGTTATTAAATGTTAATTTTGATTTTTAATGAATTCTGTAAAACAATTATTTATACCTACTACAATGGAACATTATACGTAATATTCCATCATATAAATACAATTTTGCCCAAAAAGTTAGCATGATTTATCTACTATTTTGCAATTTTTAAACACAACTTGAGTCTGAGGTTGCACGAATTCAAATCCAACAAAGACCAGAGCCTTCCCTTTTTAAGAATCAAAGGACCGTTATTCACTGATTCTATGTACTGGCTACATCTAGTCTACATATTATCGTAACTTACGAGCCAGGGCTGCGGGGGCGGCGCTCCGAAAGCCCCGCCCGACGCCTGCGTACATCCATAGAATATAATTCGAAGTATCCAACACATTAATGTCTTTTACAGCTTTACGTCTAAAGCCATTTAGCTAACGAATAGAATAACCAAGCAGATATCTTGTCGAATAGTTTTGGAATTAAACGTAAGAGTTGAGAAAGTAACTACAAGATACCACCTAGTTACTTGTTTAAATAGACTTGATTAAGAAGAAACTGTTATTGAGTTTTTCTTTTAGGAAATTCTCCGTTGCAGCTAGGAGTGTGGAATTGTGCCCGGTAGATGGCAATAGGCTCACCATTTATTACTTGGGACTTA
Source organism: Xylocampa areola (assembly GCA_935421205.1). Classification (NCBI taxonomy): domain Eukaryota; kingdom Metazoa; phylum Arthropoda; class Insecta; order Lepidoptera; family Noctuidae; genus Xylocampa; species Xylocampa areola. The sequence continues at coordinate 12,648,695 of OW285217.1, read as the reverse complement.
ATAACTGCACTGGTGAAATGTGGGTGTACAACGATGTACCTACACCTCTGCCTACCGCTTTGGGGAATACAGACGTGATGATGCTATGTTTGAGAAAAGGGCTGTATTTGAAATGACTTAGACATGTCTTGGTAATAAAAATAGAGCAATCAGCGTCATCGGTAACGTTCACTGCGGGTTATCTTTATTAATCCGAAGGCAGCGCAAGTAATGGTTGGAGGATCCTCCCTTATCAATGGAGGGACACCATACCTCGTTCCTCTTTACAAACTTAAGGCGTTAGCGAAATGAATGTTAAGTGCCGAAATTAATGAAGCATAACATTTCTTCACGCTTTTGTTGTTTAGCACAAATTTCAAAGCAAAACTATCATCCAAATCGTAAAGAGCCTCTAAGGACCAAATTAATCTCTTTTTAGGATGGCTGGTACTTGATTTTCAAGCAAGGTCATACTGTCATACGACCTGGATATTTAAAGTTGATAAATGAAATCTTACCAAAAATATAGGCACCGTATAATTTTGATAAAACAGAACCACTTATCTCGATTCAGTCAGATGTCCAAATCAATTAAATTTAAGTATATAAAAAGGCAAATGAATTACGTTAATTAATTTCAATAAACGTTTTTGGGCCATCCGAATTGATTGTGACCTTGTTGACAAATAATTTAGTGCCAAAGAATAATAAACTGTTTTTTGCAGTTTTTAAGAATGAAATGCACTTGTTTCATTATTAATCCCATCCCGCCTTTGATAAACAATTAAATGTTTTGTTAAAAAATGCCCGGCGTTTGACCATCAACTGCCCTGATGGTAAGCGACGGTGTGGCCGAGTTGGAGCACGAAGATACAGAAGAAATCTATTCATTCTAGCCTTGAATATGCCTATATTGTATTTCTCAGGAAACAAGAAGACCACAGGGTCGATTCACGAGCAGTACGTATCATGAACGTGGATCCAAATCGCTGCATACAAATTATATTTATAGTCTGTTTTCAGCTCTTTCGATTGACATTCAGGAGATGGCGTCGCATAAACCAAATTTAGAACATTCCTGTCTTTTTCTAACAGCTACTATAAAGCAAGATGGAACAAATCAAGACATGTCAAACAAATGTCAAATTCGAATTTAGGCACGTCAAATTAAAATCTCCAAACGTTTTTAATAGGCACAGTTACACGAATATAGTATGGAAAGTTTCGGTTCACATGATTAAATTTGAATTTGACGTATCCCGTCCCACTCTTATAGTAACGGTTAATAAAAGACAGCAATGCTCTAAATTTAGTTTAGTTTGCTACATTAGAATTGACGCCAGTACCAGGGAAAATTTATGAAGCGTAAGTATAAAAATGACAGTTTGTACAAACAATATACGAATTGATACATCCAAAGACTTTGTCGATTAAAAGTGATATGGTTTCACGTATAATCTATAATCCACGCAACCCCAGACTGTTATTTCCCAGCGTTTTTATTGACACTGATATTTGTGTCTACAAATTGCAGCCCCATCAAATAGACCATTGATGTACAGGATCATTATTTCCCAATATTATCTGATTTCGAAGAATTAAAGATACCGGTGATATAAATGTTAGTTCAGATACAAAGTAAGGCTCACACATAATGACGGTAGTACAAACATTTCGATTGATAACATCGAATGGCTCCTAATTACAAGGCGTGTGTTGTAAAAAAAATAAAACATTTCTATGGATTGTGACCGATTCACCACGCACCGATATGTGAATTAAACCTCCATATTTCAATTTACTCTATAATTTTCGAAGCATAGACAATGTTTTATTATGTTCGTAGTTGGTGGTACATTCTATTTGAGGACATCGTTTATGCTTTGAGATTTCTGCAGGAATAAATTTTCGAGTATGGAATTTCATGATAGTGATATGCATAGGTGGTGTGTAAACCAAAAATGTTCTACGTCTATGGTTCAAACATAAGAAATGACAATGTCAACCACCTTTAATAAAATAAAATAGTATATGAAAGCTAAGTTGCAGATCTATTTAAACTTTTACTAATTAATCAGTTCCAATTTTACCAAATCCATTGCGAAGCATAAACAAACTCCCTTTAAAATCCCATTAATCGTCTTCCATAAAATGTTACTAAATTCACATTCCAAAGTATTCAGGACCTCTCGGTTCTCGTTCAAGCCTAAAACACATACCAGTGCGCAAAATAAGTCTTATAACAACATAACATAAGGTACATTTTCGTGTGGGCGTGTTGACGCGTAACTTAACAGATCTAGCACTAGGTGTCCTGGAAGTTCACACAGAGTCCCACAGGTGGCGCTAGCTACCTACGAGGTGCTGGCGCCGTCGCCCGCCGCTGACGCTGACGTCGACGTCGACGTAGACGCGGGGGCTGGGGGCTCCTGCGCCGCCTGGAAGAGGGAAAGAAACATATTAGTAGGATTAAGTTATTAATGGATTATCATCCAGGTTTTTCTTCTACTGTCTCTGAAAACAAATGTTATAAAATCGGATTTGAGTAAAAAAATTAACTAATTTTCAGTTACTTGGGTGCTCAACTGATTGTAGGGCAACTACAGGAGTAGACGTTTTTTGCGTGTAATTTTTCGTAAAGAGAACCGGTTGCAGGCTAGACTCGATAAAATCACTACAGAACTAATACATAAATGTAAAAAGGGCTCTCCAAATAATTTCGGTAATAATTATAAATATAGACAGAATAAACTTTTTTGTACAGCATCAGAGTATAATTTATAAAATTTAAGTGAATAATGGGCGCAATGGCGTTGAAGACGCGAAGTTTTACTTTTTACTTCTTTTCTCTTAATTTTAATAATAAAATCAGTTCATTAAGTTTTATCTGCGCAAAACATGTTTAAAATCAATCTGACATGGTGTCGAAGGCCCACAAAAGGAACAAACGAGACGTTAATGCTAACAGGTTCCGGCAGATAATATAGTATTAAGAATAAATGGCTTTTATTAACACCTGCCTATTAGTCCGTCGCTCGCTGTCATATTTTATTGGTTACTTCGCTTAAAACTGTCTCATTAAAATTTGCTAAAATTATGTTTTACAGATGTAAAGGGATAAACAGTCACTCATGAAGTAAATGCGTTTATTATGTATAAAACACTTTTTTTTTATAGTTGGTCACCATTCTGCCAAAGAAACATAAGTATTCTGTCCATAATGATCGTTGAGAAAATCTTCGTAATTTTCAATAAATAAATACTGCAAGATAAATCTTTGAAAAGCATTAACGCATGCTTAGCGAACTCTAAAATTACAATATTACATGGAAAAAGAATACGGTCGCGAACAGGATTCGAACCTGCGCCTCCCGGATAAATACTCCAGGCGCTCTACTATACCTATTAATTTAGCTGGTTTTATAGCTAAACCGTGCTTGACTGACGTTACAATCAATTTCTCTCGGTTTTGATAATAATAAATTAGTGTATGAGAAAGATATTTGATTATTAAATTAGTCGTTACTAAGTCTTAAACCAACGTTAAATAAACATTACTTATTGCTTTGACTTTAATCTTCAAGGAATTAGTACTGGAGTCGTTTTAGAAAGCGTAGCACTCTCGCCACTGGTATATAATTCCCAATCAAATACCTTTATACCTTTTACCTGTATGGTTACAATGATAGTACATGATTTTAATCGTGTGTGAAACAATTTTATGTCTGGGTTTAGTTTTTTGTATGTGTGTTAATACTGTTAATGTAATCAGAGCTATTGCTGCTTTAGTGTAAGTTCATTTTTGCTTGTGTGATACCTCGCCCCCCGCCAAAAGAGCGAGCAAATTTGTTCGATATTTAGTCAGAAGCCGTCTCCCGTCTTTTTTTTTTTTTTTTAGAATTGGCCTCTTGCAGAAACCCAGAGGGGTTTTGTCTGCGTAACCGGACAATATCTAAGGCGAGGCAGTTTGATGCCTCCAGCCAGAGCATATTTTTATAAACTACAAACTAAGCAACAGCGCTAAGGGCGTCCCCTGCGGGACACGAACCTCGGCTTAGGGTGTTGCTGGGGGGACAACTAGGGACTAGCTGGGTCATATCAGTTTCCTTATTATTAAGGGACGAATTTAAAGTTACTAGCTCGGCGCGGGCCGGCTCGAGCAAGGGTCGGGGTGGACATGATGAGACATTTCGCGACGGACGCGGACCTCGCCGGTGAGGTCTATAATGAGGCAGTCGAGCGCGTCGGAGTGTGCTTGGGTGTCTGTTAGGCTCTTGAGCTACAGTGATCCTATCATCGGGACGGAGGAGAGCGTGACGTGGTCGGCGGATTTTGTTGATCTGGGACGGCCTGTAATCAGCGGAAGAGACAACTAAGGGATTCGGATGATTAGGGGCAGATTCGAAGTATCTCTTCGATGCCCTTTTCATGAATTGCCTAATGGTAGGCACTCTGAGGTCGATGTGGAGTTGAAGGTTCCTAATGAACCATGGAGCACCTGTCGCTTTACGAAGGAATCGATTTTGCAGTGTTTGCATCTTATGGATTTTGTAGTACTTAACGTGTGCGAACACGACGCTAGCATACGTCATAATGGGTCTAATACACGTAGTATAGAGCCTAATCTTAAGGTTAAGTGACAATTTACTGCGCGCATTTGTCATGGGGAATAGACGGCCGACAGCGAAGGCCGCGCGGTTGCGTACCGTCTTAATGTGCGGACGGAAGGACAGTTTGTGATCTAGAATCACACCCAGGTATTTGGCTTGCAGTTCCCAAGGGATTGGCTTGCCGAACATTGTAATAGGTCGAAGCTGGGGAAGAAATTCCTCGGCACCCGTTCTCCTAAAGAGAACGGCGGCGCTCTTATCTGGATTGACCTCAATCCTCCATTTCCTGAACCAAGCACCTAAGGCGTTGGCAGAGGTCTGGAGATATCGGGTAATGCAGTCAAGACTCCTACCAGTGTAATAGATGGCCGTATCGTCGGCGAAAAGAGCTAACTTGGTTTTGCCACTTTTGGGAATATCGCTGGTGTACAGCGCGAAGAGAAGAGGTGATAGCACAGAGCCCTGAGGGACTCCGGCTTGGATCCGATGAGGGGACGATAGAACGCCCTCTACGCGATAGCGGAAGCTACGGTTCGATAGAAAATCTCGAATGATGAGTACGAGACGGTCAGGCACTTGGAATTGATACAGCTTATAGATTAAGCCGTTGTGCCAGACCTTGTCGAAAGCTTTAGCTACGTCGAAGAATAATACGCCCGTTTTCATCTTGCCCATGAAGCCTGCGCTTATGTGCTCAACGATACGGTGCAACTGATGGATGCATGAGTGTTTAGCTCGAAAGCCAAACTGCTCGTTAGGAAGAAGCTTATTGGATTCGGCATAATCCCTTAAACGAATATAAATTAGCCTTTCATAGATCTTTCCGAAGACGTTAAGAAGACTGATCGGGCGATAACTGGTCGGCTCGCACTTGAGCTTACCGGGCTTTGGAAAACCTATAACTGTTGCCTGTTTCCACGATTGTGGGAAGATATTGTTGCTCAGTGCCGCATTGAAGATGGCGGTCATGAGAACTATGAGAGGTGCGGGAAAGTATTTAATCACTTTGTTGGTGATCCCGTCTGAGCCTGGGGCCTTCCTGGGTTTGAGGTTCCTCACGATCGTTCTGACTTCTTCTACGGTGACGGGGGGCAAGGGATCGTCGGAGTCGTGTGGGGGCGGGAGTGCAGTTCTACGTTTGACTTCAGCATCGACCTTGGACAGGTGAGCGTTGTCTACTGGTAGAGTGCTAGGCGTACATTGGGCTTCTAAACTGTCGGCTAGTACTTCTGACTTTTCGTCGTCATCAAAAGCAGGTCGTTGATTAGGTCGATTGAGCGGGGGTATAGCGGCGCATTGATCGGATTTTAATTTCCGCTGCAATTGCCAGAAAGCTTGATGGGTGGGTTCTATATCATCGAGCATTTTGTCCCATTTAGCTTCCCGCATTTCCGATATGCGCTTCCTCACAGTACGCTGCAAGGTGCGCATATGGATACGATTAGCTTCATTGGGGAAACTGTCGTAGGCACGGATAGCTGCGTTTTTCTCCGTCAACAGTTCACGTACATCGTCCGGCAGTTTCCAGCGGTGTTCATCCACCTCCGGGACTTGCCGTGAACATTCGTTCACTACGGATTGCACGTGACTAGTGAGGGAGTCGATCGCAGACACCGTGTCGGCAATAGACACTATATTATCGGGAATTGAGTCTAAGTGCACAGAAGAGGTCGACTTGAGGCGTTCCTCTAGTCTTCCCCAATCCGTGGTGGTTTTAGTGGGGACACCCGTCTCCCGTCTGGTCCTCTTAGGCTTTACATATGTTCCCGTCTCTATCTTGCACTTGTATTTTGACAGTTGCGTGACAGTGACAGGAATAATGCTAAGCACGTGTTAAGTAATGTTTATTTATTTTGGTCTTAGTGCGTAGTTATACTTTAAGAAAGAATGTAAATAAAAACTGATGCATCTCCCACCAGGCGCTCTGACCACTAAGCCATCTCTACCTCTGCTCACTACTCCGAATTCTTCTTCCATATATTAATACATCTTTTTCTTAATTTTGCAGTTAATACAATATCGTACAAATACAATTACTTCAACAAATAGTCTTTCAAACGCAATAACGCATGCGTAGCGAACTCTAAATTTATAAATTTAAGCCAAGATAAATGAACATTAAGTGCCACATTAGTAGCGTCCACTGCCGGGGTCGCGGTGATTGCTGCAACGAACCCGGGTCTTCGGTAAATGTTGGAGTAGGACCGTGTGGTTTTTAATCGGTAGGAGTCCGGCACAGCGTCCATGATGGATTTTCCACACTCAAAAAAAAAAAGGATGTTAGAGTGTTGGTCGTCCGGCTGCAAGATGCGGATGATATTACTGGTATCGCTGGAAAAACCTGTATGAGACCAGCACAGGAGTGTTGAGATTGGCACAAGCAGAGAGAGTCCTGTGCCCTGCAGTGGGTGAAGTCGGGCTGTGGATGATGATCATGAAATGAACATTAGTCAGCACGTACTTTGGCTTAGCTATGTTGCCGTCTCTATCCTGCACAGTTGTGTAACAGTGATAGACATACCTAATGTTTATTTTGGCCTTGAATTACACTGCGTACCAATATATTATGAACTCAGCAAAAGGATGACTAAATCCTCAACTCTTATGATATAAATATGTATTTCAAATTGTCAGTCATAATGCAACAACTCATATCCATAAAGTCAAAGGTTTTTATTTCATATAAACCATACAAAGGCACTTATGAAAAGTCAGAATTTACGTGCGTGGTTCCAAAAAGTCGCTTCCTATGGAGAAGAACCGGCAAGAAACTCCATAGATAATGTACCCTACTTTGTATGGGAAACGACGGGCAACGTTAATTGGTATGTTATTTATTAGCAACTAGATAAATGACCCGGTGTACTTCGTATCACCTCGAACGTCAAATTTTTGACTGGAAAGTACATAGAACAGTTTATATGGGCAAATGAAATTGTTGTTTTTACTATCTTCCTCGCAATTTTCCTACAATTTCTCACCGTTTAAACCTTCCCTGGACTACGACAAATATTTCAAAACCGAAATTAGATAAATCGGCCCAGCCATTCTCGAGTTTTAGCGAGACAAACGAACAGCAATTGATTTTTATATACATATATAGATAGATTGATTATCATAATGTATGTCATGTTCACGACCTCTGTGTATGCGGTACCGGAAATATAAGTGCCTGGCGATAATTTGTCGTTATTTATTTTTGACTTGCGTCCTATTTTGTCAAATTAATTTCTAGTATATAAACTTTTAATAATACTTATATATACATACATACATACATAGCATCACGCCTGTATTCCCCGAAGGCGTAGGCAGAGGTGTACACAGTTGTACACCCACATTAAAAAAATGCTGTTATTAAGTCCCATATAATAGGGGGTGGGCACAATCCAAACTCCGGGCTGCTACTGAGAATTTTCTAACAGAAAAACTCAATAACACTTTGCCCGACCCGGGAATCGAACCCGAGACCTCACGCTCAGCAGTCGCGCTTGGGACCACTAGACCAACGAGGCAGTACTTCTTATACATCTCGTGCGAAATGACGCAGCTTTGAAAACAATATTTGTCACTGACATAAGGAAAACATCGTGAAGAAACTAGCACATCTGAGAGATGTTCTCGATGCTGTGTAAAACCATGTCAGAGACCTACGGACTGTTTGAATTCCGACACTAGGTTATTCATCAACCACACGATAAGAAGACTGACATTAGTAAAACAGAAAATAATTATTAATAGCCTTCAGTGATGTTTTTGCAAAGGATTTACTTATGTTTCTTAAAAAAAATAAGGAAAATATGAAAATTAATTTATAATCACCGATGAGCATAAATAAATCAGTAACTAGGACGGCAAAAAAGAAATGAATATTTATTTAAATCAATTAAAACTGTTGAAGGTCTGTCCAAGTGTTCAGCATAAGTCAAAAATGGTCGTAAAACATTCGTAAAATATATTTTTTTTAAATCTTGAATTATCTGTAATCTTAGTATTTTACTTTGAGTAGATAATAATCATATTATTATATTTATTTTCAATGGAGATCGGACCGGACTCCGGACCAGTAGCTCTATCCTTTACTGCACACACACATGCTTTATCCACAGACACACACGCGCGCTAATACATGTTTCCACGGTTGCATCAAACTAAAAATACTAGGCCCGCATAGTATTGGCCTAATTTTCAATATTTAATATTTACAATTATTGGAATATTAAACAGGTAATAATTATTTATATTGCAAAACATTAGTTAGTGGCCAGGTTATGTAGGTAAAAAAATATGCTACATTCTACTGTCTCGTTGGTCTAGTGGTCGCTAGCGCGGCTGCTGAGCGTGAGGTCTTTGGTTCGATTCGCAGGTCGGGCAGTGTTATTGAATTTTTCTATTAGGAAATTCTCAGTAGCAGCCCGGAGTCAGGAAGTTGGTGGTGTGACACCCCCGCACTTCGGAGAGCACGTAAAGCCATCGGTCCTGCGCCTGATCTCTCTCTGGTCGTGTCGGATTTCCGTCCCATCCGATTATGAGGGTGAAGGAAGAGGGAGTGCACCTGTGTTTGCGCATACACTTGTACACTATAATATCTCCTGCGTACTTGGCTAATCTCAGTGGAGATAGACCGAAATACGGTCGGAAGGAGTATATTATTTTTATGCTACATAATTCAAGATCGGTTGTCATTGAAAGATTTATTATGAAGACATTTGATGAAGGCTTAGAAGTTGTGTCAAAGTTAGACAAGGAAAGATGCGTGCTTTTAATTCATTATTTTTAACCATCAGAGAAAATACGGTCGGAATACGAAGCAATTGTGAAACTACATCACAATGATATAGCACAAAACAATTACTGTGATTTATTGTATTTAAAATAAATAAAACTAAAGAAGACATGAGCTTAGCCTAAAATTATATTATCGGTCATTAGGCCAATGTCCCGCGAGCGTACAACGTGGACCGGATCGCACAGTTGTTCAGATAAAAAACCAATAAAACAATTACTTGCGGCCGGCGCAACATTGTTGCAAACCTGTCGCGGCACTGGGCCGGACTTGTCGTCGCGAAATAAACTAACTATTTGTAATTTTGTAATATCGTAAAATATGGTATAATGAGCAATTTTTATATATTGTATATTTGATAGTTGTCTGGGTGCAGTACTCTTTAGATGTTGTATTATGGAATAGGTAACTGTAATTGAAAACGTTAATAATATCAGGAATTGAAATTGCTTTTTTCCGTAACGATACTTTTCTACTAAATTGTAAATATCGATAATGCATTTTAATTAGTTTGTTTTGAAGTGGGGAACGAAACCTCATTTTCAAATAAAAGACCAAACACTCATGTACCAGTTATTAAATAAAATAGCAAAGTATGCAAAATATTGCCTAATTTTTAGGGCCTAATAAATACCTATTATAAACAAACTCCATAACAATGCCAGCGGAACTCAATGAAAAAAAAAATTTACTCTTAATACGTCACCGGAATTCTCTTCACCAATTCAAAAATAAACACGTTCGCTTCGGTAACAGTTCGGTTTCAATTAACGTTAAATAGTACATTTTGCGACATAGTATATATAGAACGGTATTAGTTAGCCGGCTTTCAGTATGCTATGAGTCATTTGGCGGAATCAAAACATACTAGTAGTAGTTTATTATATTGTTAGCAAGAAACAGCACATAAACTTAGCCAATACCTGCTGCAATCTATAAAACATTCATCGGTAGCGGCCGCCTATCACACAGTATTGTAATCGTAATGTCAAATACATAACAATAGGCATGATGATAGTATTAAGGAACCAAAGAATAAATGGTTTTAGAGGTAGATATAGGCACAAAGGATTCTAAATTACCTAGTGTTATTAAACAACATTAAGATTAATAAAATGAATATATAAAATGCTGCAATCGACCATGTTAACTGAAACGTCAATGACAGCGAATGACGTCACGCCTCAGTCAAATGTCAATCATCGCCGTACATTATGGCTTCAACTTATGTCAAATATGCTGGGTGTCATGGCGCCGTTTATTAGATAGATTAAAATGCAATAATTTGCGTTGAAACTTAGTTTATTGCTGAAATAATGTGTTTTTCGGATATAGTAGACGAATATCTACATTATAAGAGGAGATTTCAAAATCTGTCATCATGCCTATTATTTGCAACAACAATACTGCATCAGGTACAGACGCTTGCAGGTAACCCGTAATAAAATCATGAGGGGTTTGTATCGCCATTTGAATCGATAGAATCTCCTCATTATTTCATCACTATTATAGCCACTAATTAAAGTAAATAAGGTACTTAACCGATTCTTTTTCTATTTGTTGATTGTAGCGAACGACTGCGTAGGTAAATAGATGAAATAAGAATGAATCTTGTCAGCACCGCGATCTATTTGCGACTTGTGTGATACACGAAACATTGTTAGTAAGGACCTTTTTGGTAACTGTATTGGGCATAGGCAGAAGTTTACTGTTATACACCCAAATTTCACCGATACATATGAGTGAAGAAGATAAATTTAGGAATTGGCGTATACGTGTTTCATTTGTGCATAACAAATGGTTTGTACAATTTGTAAATACTCAACAATTGCAACAAACGCGTTGCTAGCTGGATATGGTTATGTGGATTTGTGGGTTCCGTTTACGGTGTGATAAAGTGAACATTTCTTCGAACAGAAAACTTGACGTTGGAGCGGGACACGTGCTCTCTTATTGATTCTGCGGAAGGGAACTGAAAATAAATTTGTATTTTCATTTTATTGCCTAGGTACGGGGAAATTGACAAATGTCCACGCGCTATTCTGTTTTAAAACGTAATTCTTGATAGTAATTTAGTTTTGCTTAGAATTATTTGAATTGCAGGCTATTTGTTGAAAGCTGAAATAAAAATAAAATAGGTATATACCATTGCTTGAATTATGAACCTAATTATCTATAAACAAATGCAATGCCAATGTTGTCAGTCTTCGGGCAAATTCCCACAAGACAGTGATAGAGGAATACTTCGACGCGTTTTTCCTAATGGTTTTTTTTTTATGTGCAGGTCCTCTATATTTCTAAATACTTTGATTTAATAAGTTAGTATTATAGTAGTATTAAATTTAGTTTTCAATTTAATAAACAAATTGAATTTATATCACTCCAAAGCCGTCCCTGATACAAGCTAACTGTTAACCTAGGTCTTTAAATTTTTTAATGTCAAACTGCTGCAGAACATTCATTTTAGATTAATGCACGATTATCCTTAAAGTCACATGGCTTAATTAATCAAATTAAATACCACGTAAAACAGTGCGCGCTTTTATATTTTGTTCATATTAATTCTGTCTATCAAAGTAAACGTCGAGAAAATTACACTAGACATTGGTTATCGTGTGGTTGATGAACAACAACCTAGTGTCAGAATTTAAGCAACCCGTAGGTATCTGACATGGCTTTACACACCATCGAGAATATATCTCAAATGTGCTGGTTTCCTCACGATGTTTTCCTTCACCGTTTTAACTTTAAGCAAGTGATAATTAATGTATAATACGCACATGACTTCGAAAACTCAGTGGTGCGTGCCGTGGATTAGAACTTGCGACTTTGACTTGTCAGTCCAACGGTCATACCACTAGGATATCACTGCCGACATTCCTAGTATTGATGATGCGATAAATCGCATATCGCAAATAATAATAAAGGTTACGTAATATTAAATAAGAAAATGTCCGTCTTTGTTGACGTCACGACGAGCTTTTTTTTAATTATATTTTCTTAGGCCTCCTAGTCGATAATTAATCTAAGCAAATAGCCTATAGAAATAAGATTACCCTGTTGAAATTAAGTAAATAGGTTTCAAGAAAATCTTTTCCGTCTCTTTATAGCTAGCACAGTAATTTCCTGAAACTTAAAAGTATCTTTATCACAGATATCATAAAACAGACCTTGCATTACGTTTTATTCTTACATCAACAGCCAAATACTTATTACTTTAAACGCGACAGAATTTTAAGCTCCGATAAATCCCATCTCTATCATTGCAAGCAAAGTGAGAGAGGCAGACTACAGAAATATATCAGGATATATGTATTTCTGTGGGTAGGACAATATTTAGATGTGACTTTCAACTGTCATTTCAAAATTCAGTTGTAAGGTTATTATATATATAGTCCCTATAGTCAAAAATAAGACGGGTGACACGTCTGACATAAGTAACTATCGGCCCATCTCACTTGCTACCACAACAGCTAAGGTGCTTGACGGTCTACTGAATAGTCGCCTCACTGCACAAGTTAAGTTGCACGATGCCCAGTTCGGGTTCAAAGCTGGAGTCTCAACAGAGAGCGCTATTCTGAGCCTGAAGCGAACTGTCATGTACTACACAGCGAGGAAGACATATGCGTGTTTCCTCGACTTGTCAAAAGCTTTCGATCTAGTTGCATATGATATACTGTGGGACAAGTTAAGAGACGAGGGTGTATCGGCGGAGTACACTTCCCTCTTCAAATACTGGTACTCTAATCAAAGGAACCGGGTGAGGTGGGCGGGTACCCTGTTGGACGAGTACAGGCTGGAATGCGGAGTTAGACAGGGGGGGCTAAGTTCGCCTCTACTATTTAATTTATATGTCAACCAGCTTGTCGAGCGACTGAGCAGTACACATGTCGGATGCCATATCGATGGAACATGTGTCAATAATATAAGCTATGCAGATGATATGGTGCTGCTCAGTCCTTCGATAGGTGGGTTGAAGAAGTTGCTATCAACCTGCGAGGCATATGCCTCGCAGTAAGAAGAGTGAGCTTCTCGTATTTAAAGCACCAAAGCAACAGCCGCGCAGTGTTCCGCCCATAAGTCTCAACGGCGTAGCACTAAATATTGTTAATAGTTTTAGGTACCTCGGCCATATTGTCACTAGTGACTTAAGGGACGACGGAGATATAGAGAGGGAGCGCAGGGCGTTGTCTGTGAGGAGCAATATGCTTGCCCGCAGGTACGCTCGTTGTACTACTAATGTAAAAGTAACCCTTTTTAAGGCGTTTTGTCAATCGTTTTACACGAGCGGCCTGTGGGTGTCATACACGCGACGAGCCTACAATGTCCTGCGTGTTCAATTTAATAATGCCTTCAGGATGCTGTTGGGACTGCCATGGCGCTGTAGCGCGTCGGGAATGTTCGCGGAAGCTCGCACAGATGGTTTCCACGCCATCATGCGAAAGAAAGCGGCCTCCTTACTACAGCGCCTGCATGGTAGTAACAACAGCATTTTGAAAATGATTGCTGCCAGACCGGACTGCCCCTTCCAGAGATACTGGGTGGGGACAGTAGTAAACAAAATTAATTGTATAAACTAACAATACTAACTTATTACTATAAGCACTATTGTTACTAACACCAAAAAAAGTACTAACAAAACTATGGATTGAAATCTGAAATAAATAAACTTATTATTATTATTATATTAAAAGCAGGGCAAATTTTTATTTAATTATTTTTATTAGCAATTAGGATTTTTTTTATATCTTTCTAGCCCCCCTGAAAAATGCAAGGATTCTAACGATACGCCATACATCAATTCGGTTTAGAAATTATAGTGGAATAAATTCACTCACAAACATAATGAATCCTGAAAACATAACACTCCTTTTAGTGGTGAAAAATTACATAAGAAGTACTTACCAATTTTTGTTTGTTTGTTCGTAGATAGAATTGTATTTAACTATGTCCGTTTACTTGAAGTTACTTAAATAAATATATATTTTCATTTCTTGGAGGTAATTTAAAATGTATAAGTAAATTGTAATATTGTATTTATATGCGGGATGCATCTAAATACTAATTGCTGTAGCCTCGACATGTGTTCGTAAATGTATTAATATAAAATAATTAACCTGTTTTGTATACCTATTACCTATTTAGAAGAATAATATCCAATTATCCATTTAAATTGCTATAAATATATTAGCATTATAGTCTGGGCTTATATGCAGTGGAGCGAGCTTACCCAAAAGAAGCCTGTTCAGTCGTGACTAGAAAAGATTGTCAGCAATCTCTATAAAGGACTCGCAAATATAGACAAATATTTCAGAAACGATGTATATTTTATAACTTTGAAATTATATTAAATAATACAAACTATAAAAACATTATCCCAAAAATTTTACTTGATTATATGAAAACAATGATAATAAAACAACCTTTAACCGGATTAATCGCGTGTATTATTGGTTTTTGTTATTCCTGACATTCTGATCACTTTGCAGCGTTCGTGGTCGCAGGAGGACTTCGAAAACCTAAGATATTACAATGTTACTTGAGCTTATTTATTTCTTGAATATACTAAATGTCTAAAGTTTTGGCAGAACCAAATCGGGCCCTGAATTCTAAACCCATATACGGAGTGTGGGCACGTCAGAAATACTCAAATCGGCCACATTACACACTGGGCCTCCTGCGACCGACTCACGCGCCGATGCACCGATCGGAGATAAAAAAACAGACAACATTCCCTAAATGACGTAACTTAAAAACACATTGAGAAAACACCACTTAATTATGTTTTTAAACTGTTTTATTTATTTATAATACTGGCAACTATTTTTATAAAGATTTAATGACGTAATTTATGGCGTATATTGTTGGTTATTAATTAAATTTATGTTTATTTTATACCAATATTGTTTCTTTGGGGTACAGTAAAGTGAATATAAGTGTTTGTACACAAAAGGGTTATTTTTTACCACTAAGCTGGAAAACAAGCGTATATGGCCTGCCTGATGGTAAGTGGTTACCGTAGCTTTTGGATGCTCGCAACACCAGGAGTATTACTCGAGCGTTGTCGACCCTGTAAGAGGAATCTATGCGCCCGCCGCGCCCCCGTCAATTTCGGGGACAAAACTATACAATACAATGGTTGCTCAAGGTTTGCAACAGATTATGATTTTCTGCAAGGTGGAGGAGTCGACACATTATGTAGTAGGTGTGTCATTTTTCAACTGTTTCTATACCTATAGTAAGTATGTAATAAAGACCCTGTGCGATACGAGAGTGGCACATAGGTATCCCAATCACATTACTAGTTAAAATAAGAAGCATAATATGAACGCACGATTTTTTAACCCAAATAACCACAATTTACCCGAAATCTGGCAAATTTCTAAAATCGACAATACCATTATCCGAAAAGTGACGGGTGCCACCGCCCACGCCCGTTTTTTGCCATGTAATTAATTGGATTTCCTCCTTTTTTCTTGTAAAAGGGTTAATTAAGTACATAAATAGAATCGAATTTTGAATTCTTTACGTAATAGTACCTTCACGAATCGTACAAGGTATTTTTAATACTGTATTTTTTTTATTCGGAACAATTATTTATCTGGTGATGATTAAAACAATCTGAAATATTACTGGCACAGATTTGAGATCTTATCACAGTATGCCACATACCATATTGGAGGTGTGCTGCGCGAATTTAATGTTTCACGACAATGACAGTTTCGCAACTTTACAATATTTATGTGACAAAGTGTAAAGTACTAAGATAATAAATGTACTTTTATTTTTCTTCAACAGTATCAATTTTTCAATTGATTGAAAAATTAATACCGTTTTTTTTTTAAATTCATATACGTGTAATAAAATAATATCCTGTTACATTTAGATATCGACCTATTTACAACCAATAGCAATGTAGCAAGACGTAAATTAAATAAAGATTACTTTGGTAACAAAAACCAGCAGACCAAGGTCAGTGAATTGACACTGAGTTAAGCTAGTGTGTCTTTATTATTTGTATTTGTATACTTTTTTTTTTCTCTAAGTGTTTTTTTTTTATGTTCATTCTGTAACTTTTATTTCTTGTAAGCTATATAACATGTGTATGCTTGTAATTAGCTAAATATTTTATATACTGTAACTAAATTATAACTGTAATTAGTCTGTAAGCTTCCCAAAAATAAATAAATAAATAAGGAGAACACTGCGAAGGAATAATTTCACAGTTTCCAAAGTATTTTTCAATCTATCCTTTTCAAACAGTAAAGTTCTTTAATTATTTCCCAAAATTTTATTTAAATATACATGTCTACGTCTTTAAGGATTGTAAGCGAAAATATAAGTAATTGTATCTTCCATACAGTAAATAAGGACCGGCGCAAACGAAGGTACTCGATCAAGATATGTGGCAGGACAATGAAGTAGTTACAGTGGGTTATATTTATATTTATTATTAAACAAAAACAGAAGCCGCGATTGATAACGCCAAACAAAAGGTGCCGCAAGTGTATAAATAAATTATGATAAGAAATAAAAATCCAACCAATTAAAAGGAAGTCTAGTGGACTGGCTATTGTGCGTGAGGTCCTGGATTCGATTTCCAGGTTATGCTGTATTAGTGGGTTTATCTGTTATGAAATTTTGGGAATTCGATAGATGTTCACCGCTTTTAACATGGGATCTAATAATTCGTGATCTTGGTCTAATATAGTTAAAAATTTCATTTTTTATATCACGAAACCTTTTTGAAACAATACCTTTTTAAACCACATAAGTGAGTATTGGGTTCAGAAAGAAAAAAGTATGTATTAATTACAAGTTATAAACTATCTGTGTACCAAATTTCATCGAAATCTGTTCAACCGTTTTTGCGTGATTGCGTGACAAACATCCAAACATCTTCACAAACTTTCACATTAATTATGTTAGCAGGATATTAGTAAGATAGGATTAATGTATCTCTATATTTATAGAAGGAAAGGTTTATTTATTCATTTATTTATTCATTTATTTTGCATTCCATATTATAAAAAAAGATGTTACAAAGGGCTTAAAGCTAGGTACATAAATATGGACCCTGTAAGGGCACAGCAAAGTAGGAGACTGGGAGAGGGCTTTTATCTTATTAATTAGTAGGTATACAAATGTAACAATATTTACAACACAAAAATAAATAAAAATAATAAGATATGCAAAACTACGAAATTTTGTTCATCATATTAATTTAAAATTTGTCATTTAGGTATTCATTTAATAGTATAATACCATTTATTTAATAAAAATTGTTGTAATTTATTTGTGAATGAATTAAATTTTTGCTCATTTTTAATAATTTCGTAATTTATTTATTCGGGTAATTTATTATAAATTTTCATTGACATGGCAAGGGCACTTGTTGAGTGCATTTTTAGCTTAGAGCTCGGTAGGTTTAGCCTATTTTTGTGACGTAATGTGTATCTTGACTGTATATTTTCTCGTGTAGTGTAAAAGTGTGGGTACTTTAAATTTGCAAATTTCTAGTATGTATAGGCAGGGGAGGGTCAATATTTTATGTTCTTGAAAATAGGTTCTTGTATCTGTGTTACATACATAATTATTATAAACTATCTGTGTGCCAAAGTTCATCCAATCTGTTCAGCCGTTTTTGCGTGATTACACACTTAGATTACACTACACGAAGAAAGGTAGAAGAATTGTCGGTGCTGTTGGAGCAGTTTGCTCTAAAGTACGGCTGTTGTACGGTTGTCCCTACCATGCGGTAGGGACAACCGTACAACAGCCTCGGGTCTAATTCTCCTACATACAGAACAAATACATACTTAATATATTCACAATTAATTGTTTCGGGTCATGGTGTGTGTACTTACGAGTTAAGTGTGTGTGTCACACCCAACATACGTATGAGAAAGACATAGTGATGGGCAAAGTTAAAAAATAATCATCTTAATTTCATCCATCATCCATACTAATATTATAAATGCGGAAGTAACTCTTTTTATTTATTTATTTATTTGTTTATTTGTTACCTTCTCACGACTAAACGGCTGAACGGATCGTAATGAAATTTGGCAAAGAGATAGATTGGACCTTGGAGAAGGACATAGGCTACCTTTTGTCAAGCAGACGAAGTCGCGGGCACCAGCTAGTATATAATACATGCGAAAGTAACTCTGTTTGTTTGTTACCTTTTCACGTCTAAACGGCTGAACGGATCGTAATGAAATTTGGCAAGGAGAGAGATTGGATCTTGGAGAAGGACATAGGCTACCTTTTGTAACAAATAAAATAATCATTGTAACTCTAATTCTCTCCAATAAACTGTTGTGAGGGAATATTGCCATACGATTTTACTAAATAATTGATATCGGAAACTTCGTAATTATGTCGATATTATAGGGTTGTGACCATTCGTGGGTGACGCGAATATTGTAAGCGCGGGCAATAATTACAATTTAATTTATATGTAACTACATTTTGCGGAAATTGTATGCAATCATGTAGATATGTGTAACTAGCTATGCCCCGCGGTTTCACCCGCGTATAATTATATTATAATTAGTAAGTTACTCCATAAATAGTCAGTTACCTGCCAGTAAAATCTTATCAGAATCGGTCCAACCATTTCGAAGATTAGCCGGAACAAACAGACAGACAGACAACAATTATGGAAATAGATTTTTAACCATAGATATCGTACAAATAACTGTATAAGCTTAAAAAAGAACTATTATTTTGACAAAACAAACAAACACTTCAATTTTATTTATTTGTATTGATGTATAATTTTTTAATCGATAGATACTAATTTTGAATACTAGGTGAAACTGATTAATGATGTTATTTGTGGTACTTTACTGACGTTTAACGTCATCATTATCATCACCTCTGTCATCACATCGTCGCAAGAGCGACTGCTGAGCGTGAGTTCCTAAGTTCGATTCCCAGGTCGAACAATGGTGTTATTGGGTGTTTGTTTGGAGATTATCAGTAGCAGCCCGGAGTTCAAGTCAAGTTAAAGTCAAAAAGATTTTATTTCACATAGGCATAATTACATGCACTTATGAAACGTTAATTGATTTTAGTTGCACGGTTCGAAAAAGTTGGTAAGAAACTCCATAGACATTCTTTTAAAATAAAATAATATAATAAAGATGCAAGATCTTTGCATAGTTACAAAGTTCGTAGGTGCAAGAACAATGTAGGTTAATGTGTGAGAAATAATATTATCTACTAAATAATGCTACGAATACAAATAATTAGTTAAGTCACATGAATCATTAATCTCTACATTGAGCTCACATACGTTTTTATTTCATATAAATCATACAAAGGCACTTATGAAAGGTCAGAATTTAGGTGCGAGGTTCCAAAATGTCGTTTCCTATGGAGAAGAACCAGCAAGAGACTCTTTAATAGTTAGTAGTTTGCTCCATATTTTAGCATCGGCCCCGGTTGATGAAGATAGCTTCAACAACGTCCAAGCTACAGTCAAACAGCAACAGATGTTTAATTTATAAGTATATATATATATATCTGCCTAGACTACTCCCAATTAGTGGTCGGCTTCCAGTCAAACCGGATGCAGCTTTATACCAGTATTTTACATGGAGCGACTGCCTATCTGACCTCCACAACTCAGTTACTGGGTAACACGGTATCTCGTGGTATGAATTTCAGGCCTCTGACTACTCGCTGTACGTAACGGCTGTAAGAGATCTTAATTTGACAACCGGGACCGACGGCTTCACGTGCTTACCGAGGCACGGAGGGGTCTCGGTATGAAATGATGGTCACCCATCCACAGACCGAGCGCGGCAAGCGCAGCTCAACCTAGATCGATCGATCTATGCGGCTGGTACTTAGGCACGATAACTTAAAAGTAACTGCCACTAATTTGTTTATTTTAAGCAGTTACACTCAAAAATCATAAAGTAAATCCATGAAAATGAATGGCAAAGTACCTAATATCTTGGTAATGTGTTTCATTGAATACCTATAATGAGTTTCTGGGTCGTAAAGACTGGTTGCGTTAAAACTTGCGCACTTACGTCTGTGCCGCGGTAGACACTCGTAAATTATGACTAATGCGGGGTTATGATGCACTGTGCTCCCTCGTATGCTTACAAAAATCGGAAAATACATATATAACTTTGTGTAGAACTCGTTTTTTTTTTTTTTTTTAGTTAAAGGGCTTTGTCGCTTAGCGGCCATAACGCCCAGTTAAGACAAAACCCCAGATAAACAGATAGCTAATAGCTCAAAATATTACTCACAAACATATTTATCTAACTAACAAATTAACTTATTAATATTTAAAATCTACCAGTGGTAAGTTATGATGGATGAAAACTATTTTTTCAGCATTTGTCTTCACTACAAATTTCATAACATTTCTAAACAGGTGATTTCATCATTTTGCTTTTCTCAAACAAATAGTGATATTTCTTAAGATAATCAATCACACTAAAAGTAATATTTAGTTTACACTCAGTATGTACAGTATGATGCACCAAGAAACAACAAATAAAACGTGTTGTGACACGACCGCGACCTAATCACAAGTGAAACAAAACTACCCGCGCCTACGTATTACTTCAGCGATGCAAGTTTAAAAACGTAAGTGACGAGTTTGTCAACCGCGAAAAGTACTACGCGTTGCCGAATATTCGGCGCTTCGGCCACGAGCCTCGTCGAATATTCGGTATTCGGCCAAATAAATATTCGTGACATCTCTAAATTTTTTTAAGTATTAATATATAATTTTGATGGTATGCTGAATGGCATTCTCGAGCAACATGTGGACTTACATGACGCCCAGTTTGGGTTTAGGGCTGGACTTTCCACGGAAACTGCCATACTGAGCTTAAAACATACTATACAGAGAGGAGGACGCCGGTATACGCGTGCTTCCTGGACTTGTCAAAAGCTTTTGACCTTGTAGCGTATAACCTTTTATGGGATAAGCTGGGCGGTGCGAGTGTGCCGGCGGATACCATCTCCCTCCTCAAGTACTGGTACTCTAACCAGAAGAATCAGGTGAGATGGGCAGGTACGCTGTCAGACGAGTATAGGTTGGAATGTGGCGTAAGGCAGGGCGAGTTAAGCTCACCCCTGTTGTTTAACTTATATGTCAACCAGCTTATCGAGCGACTCAGCAGCACACGTGTCGGATGTTACATTGACGGTATTTGTGTCAACAACATTAGTTACGCAGATAACATGGTTCTGCTGAGTCCTTCGATGAATGGATTGAGGAAACTCCTGCATATATGTGAGACATATGCGGAGGCACACGGGCTCAAATATAATTCTAAAAAGAGCGAATTGCTAATTTTCAAAGCAGGAAAACATCGACCTAACCATGTGCCTCCCATATACCTCAATGGGGTTGCCTTAAAACAGGTTGACAAATTCAAATATTTGGGACATTCCCTGCAACTCCAGAAGGTCACGGTTCTTCAAAGGTGACGATGGAAATAAACCAGTCCGGGATAGGCGTAGTAAAATGTTATATTAATATTGAAATATATATAAGTTTATATAACTTAATAATAATTCGTACCGAATTTTCGGTCATGGCTGCCAATCTCCACGGAAATCAGTCAAGTACGCAGGAGATATTAAATAAAGGGCACAAGTGTAAGCGCAAACACAGGTGCACTCCCTCTTCCTTCACACACAAAGTCCAATGGGACGGCAATCCGACGCGGTGTGAGACAAGCCGCAGGACCGATAGATTTACGTGCTCTTGAAGCACGGGGGTCACACCGCCAAGTCCGGCTGTTACTGAGAATTTCCTACCAGAAAACCCCAATAATCGCGCTTATGGTCACTACGTTAGTTAGATAACAGAACGTTTTTATTTAGTACATAAATAAATAAGAAATAGTTATATAATATAGGTAACATAATACCACGCCTATATTACCCGAAAGGGTTGGCAGAGATGTACACAGTTGTACACCCACAGTTCACCAATGCTGTTACTAAGTTCTATCTAATAGTGGTGAGCCTATTGCCGTCTACCCGGCACGATTCCAAACTCCGGGCTGCTACTGAGAATGAACTCGATAGCACTTTGCCAGACTCGGGAATCGAACCCGAGACCTCATGCTCAGCAGTCGCACTTGGGACCACTAAACCAACGAGGCAGTTCAAATAGGTATATCTCTTTACCTTAGTACACGTAATGCTGAACAGGTCAGGTTCACAAGATCCCATTGTTTTACAATGTTCATAATAATTTTACAATAACATGCAATATCGTGTGGTGTTGCCACAGTTTTCTCCGATTGTCCTACAAATATTAGACGTTGATTCAAATAACTACCATGACAATGTTTAATAATATTAGTGGTTGTAGATCATCGATTTACATTAAACCAGGCAAATGTTTGACTGGGAATGTTTACAGTTCTTGAGAATTATTAAGCGAATGTTTATAACATGTGTGATCTTGGTCTCCTACAAAATGGTAGGTTTTCGCGTAATATTGCAACGTTGATGTGATTTTCATTGTTTTGAGTTTAATTGAGAGATGACTGTTGTTACTTGGACAAGAAGTAATTGGGTCTAAAGTTATTAATATTGTTGTGGAAAGAAAAACACGATCGTGAGCAGGATTTGAACCTGCGCCTCGCGAATAAATACTCCTTGAGTATTTATAACTTTGGACCCGATTATTTACTATCTATCAGGCAACTCTCATCGAAACTTTTCTTTCTACAAAAAGTTATAGCTTTAGATTTCGCTACGAATGCGATAACGAATGTCTACAATGTAAAATTTTCGTTGTATGGAAAAAGGAAATTTTTAAAATTACGCAATATCATGCCGGAGTTTTCCGAAGGATAGGCAGACATGTCTAGTGGTCGCAATCATGGCTGCTGAGCTTGAGGTCCTGAGTTCGATTCCCGGATCGGGCAGTGTTGTTGGAGTTTTATTATAAGAAGTCAGTAATTATTCTCAGTAGATTGTAATAGACTCACCATATGGGACTTAATAATTGCACTGGTCAAATGTATGTCTACAGTAACAGTGTAGGTATACCTCTGCAGACCCCTTCGGGCAAAACAGGGATGATGATATGTAATGTTATGAAAGCAAATAAACCAACCTAATCTAGACCCGTACCGAAGTACTAATGAATGAATATATTTTAAAGTTAACATAAAATAAAAATAAAATAAGACCAAACGCCGAAAGGTCATCAATGTAACATTCGGAGAATCGTGAAACATTGAATGTCATTTAGAAATATAACTTTTACGACTCAAAATTACCCAAATTATAATTTTGAGGGTATTTAACGACCGACCAATGTGTATTATGTGATATTATGAAGTTTTTGGGTGCATTTTTAGAAACTAAATTAAGTTTTTGTATTTTTATTTTCAGTCTGTGTGATAAAAGTTAAATTTTTACGTCCCAATTTCGCATGATTTTAGCAATCATGCGAAATTGAACAAAAAATATATTGTCGCTATCTTAAGGACAATCTTGTGTTGAGATTAGGAGCGGAATAACTTAATTTTAGTATTTAATTTTTATATAGACGAGTATTCTTAATGACTAAATTAAAAAGAGAGCTTCGGGACAGGATAAAAAACGTCAAATATAGTCCACCTAAAATCTTCATACAATTTTAGTTTGACGTCTCTATTTAAGCCACGTAACAGAGTGCCTACTAAAAATATTCGGACATATTATTTTGACGTTCCTAAATTCGAATTTGACGTCTATTAATTCATTCTGGCTCACACTCTCTGTGAGTGTTTAAAGGAACCTACACCTCTGCGTGGGATTACGGGATGCTGTATATATGATAAGTAAGTGCATAGATTTACTTATATCGTATTAACAACGCATAAGTAAGAACCAAAAATTACAGCGGTCCTCTAACCGCAGACTACACATTTGCCCCACCATATTATTATCCCACCCAATCAACAAGGCTACATTTAATTAAATTAAAATCATCTTTTTATATGGCGTAACTTAACAATCATGACAGACGATCGTAAACCGGAGTAAAACCACGAGAGTGCCAATCACAACACTAGGACTCGTAAAATGGGATATAAACCACTTTAAATTAATACTGACGTGTATAAATAACTAGTACACTAAAGAGGATCACAAGATTCAGTTGAAATTTAATTTAGTAAGATTATAAAAGGCATAGTTTAATCATGGTAACGCGGGTATCGTGCAAGTTATGCGAAGAAGCATAAAACCCGGCTATAAACGCTGCATCCACTTACTTTTATTGCCTGCTACCAGTGTTGCCAGGAATAGGTTTTGCAGAACTGCTAAAGATTTTGCTGAACGCTAACGCCCATCTGCAGGTTTCTAGAAGTTTTTTTTTATTGGTCCTTCTAATTTGATTAATAGGATACTTTGAAGATGTGGAATGATATTTTCTAATAGAAAACACTTCGTCGTCGTCCCGCCTTTAACCTTATTTATTTCCATCAATTAATTTAAATATTTTTCCGCCAATTCATTTTAATATTACTTCAAAGTTCAATTCTTTTTAAACCCCTGTGACCCCTTTGAACGACACAACTTTATGTATTTGTTAAGTCAAATGGCGTGTT
Source organism: Xylocampa areola (assembly GCA_935421205.1). Classification (NCBI taxonomy): domain Eukaryota; kingdom Metazoa; phylum Arthropoda; class Insecta; order Lepidoptera; family Noctuidae; genus Xylocampa; species Xylocampa areola. Next base: position 12,623,721 of record OW285217.1, on the reverse strand, counting down.
ATAATAAATTGCTATGATTACCCACTTTATCTTTTCAATTTCTCTTGCATTAAATAGGAATTCAAAAATATACAGCAAGAAAATGCTCACATGTTATAATTCTTATTTAATTAGAAATTCCTTGTAAAATAAATTATTTTCAAAGCTGGCAGCACCGAAGCTGGCCCATGCGGTATTTCTCCGAAATGCCCGGCTATTATAACTCAATATGCAGAAACATTAATGTTATAGCTCGTTGCCCGGAGGATTCCAAATAATATTGCAATGTTAACAATAACATTTGTTTTGTAGAAACTTTTTCAAAATGGTACAATTTTGTTTGTAAACTTTTTGTTTATGAATATGGCAATATTATTTTAAGTTTCTTTTGGAGAAAGTTTAAGTAGTTCCATAGTAGCTGGTAGTTTTGCTAAAAAAAGGAAAACAATAATAGAATCCTTCAGAATTAGAAGCTCTTCATCTAGTTTAAAACAAGGTATTATGAGATTGTTATTGATCACGAAAACTGTTGTACAGTGTTGAGGCGCCCAGGCAACGTTGTGACATTTACATATTAGTATTCTAAAACAATGCAATAATTAATAGGCATAGCCCTATTTAGTTCCGTTTAAGTAAAGTCACAGAGACAACTTAAAATTGAGTATATTAAGTTGGTGGTTAGAAAAGAAGATGAAAATAACGGTTAGAAAAGGGGTATTTTTTGCCTGGTAACACAAAGCACAGCACTATAAGGAGAACGCGAATATATGGGTAATCAATCTTCTCGCTATTAGCTTCTCCAACCTTCGCAAAGTTAGTTAATGATGATGCAACAAAACCAAGTGGGGAGCCATAAGATTTATAGACACACGTATCATTCGATGTGAAGTGAGTCCTGCGCCTGCGCGACTAATTCCATAATTTACGACCATCGGCGGTCAGTTTCTAAATTAATATCTAACAGAGTTTTACGAGCGGAGACTAGTTTGAACATATATTGTTATTCAATGTGTATAGCAAATTTTATAAGGTGGCAATATTTATAAAAAAAAAATTACCACCAGTTTTTTAAAGGCTAATTATGCAATAGCTTAATCCATACTTCCATACTTACCTATATTATAAATGCAAAAGTAACTTTTGTTTATTTGTTACCTTTTCACGACTAAACGGATCGTTAATAAATTTGGGAAGGAGATAGACTGTATCTTGGGGAAGGCTATAGGCTACCTTAAGTCGCGCAGATGAAGTCGCGGGTACCAGCTAGTTTAGTATAAAACCCTCGTGACATCATAATCAACCCTTAAATATTAAATAGGTAAGGTAAAGTACCTTATTGGCTTCAATTCCCGGGTCGGGCAAAGTGTGTGCCCGGAGCTTGGAATTGTGCCCGGTAGATAGGCTCACCACCGATTACATGGGGCTAAATAATAGCATTGGTGAAATGTGGGTGTACAACTGTGTATACCTCTGCCTACCCCTTCGGGAATAGTGTTTGTTTAAGTAGTGTAGTGTGCTTTGTAAATAATTTTATTTAATAAGCTAAAATTATATTTAATGTCAATCATTTGTACACAATAAAGAATGCATTTCTTTATGTATTATTTATTAGAGGGATTAGGGTAACAAACAAGTCCTTTCATGGAAGAAGACTGAGGAAATGTATTCAGATAAACAATTACCACGCGATGAAAAGGAACAAAATAGAAGAAAAACTAAAATTTTCAAAAGTATTGCTTTTTTAGTAGGTTAGATACTTAAAAACCGCCTAAATATTAGTCGGACTCGCGCACTAGGGCACTTAGGGTTCCGTAAATAAAATAAAAAAGGCAAAAACAATCAAAGGGGGCATTTTTTTTTTCGCGTGTTTTTTTTTTTAATTATTACACTGATAGATGGAGTATACTTTTATTGCACACCAATAGAAAATAGACATAAGAAAAGTACAATTGGCGGTCCCAACTATAAAAATCAATTTCTTACAGACAATCTTTGGATGGACAAGAATTGCATAAGAAAAAAATAACGGGATAGTCAGATATTCTATGAAAATTTCAACTAACTTATACAGAGGTTAAAAAAGTTATGGACTGTGACAGAGTCAGACAGCGCGTAGTCTCTGCAATAGAGTTTTGTATACGGAACCCTAACAAGCAATGTTTTATAAAATTTACTTTCCAAATTTAAATTATTAATAAAGAAAATCATCCAATTAGTAACAATGAGTAATGCATAGCATTACCGCAACCAATAAATACATATTTTTATAGTTTTGTGATTTATTGAAATGAGTTTCCTTCTGTGATGCGTAAACGCAGATAAGTGAGATTTCGACCCCTTTGGTCTCGCTCGATGACTGCACATAACTATATGGAGTTTCTCTAGATCTTTATCTGATAATCAGTGCTTTCTGCCAAGCCTGTAATTTGTCTAGGAAGATATATATTCCAGGAGCTAATTTACTAACGTTATGGTAAATAAGATATGCCTCTTAGATGAAAGGTACCATAAACAATGAATTTACAACTTATACTTATTAAATAATTTATATACAGAAAAGCCATTTTTTATTTGTGCTTATCCTAACTGCATGCAATATAATGTTGTCACCCTACGAATCGTTAACCTAATTTTATTTTATGCCTTTCTGTCACTTGCCAAGCAGTGTTACCGAGTTTATAAATAAAGACATTGTAATCCCGACGGTTGATCGAGTGCAGTAGACAGAGCCACCTAGTGACACAGTTTGTCATACAATGCAATAAATGCACATGGCACAATGACCATTATCGTGTTTTGCTAATCTGAGTAGTAACAATTTTATTATGGAAGAATTTGTGGGACATAAAATCGGAAGTTAATGAGTGGAGCAAAGTTTTTATTTTAAGTATCAATTTTTAATTACCTTGCGTGTGTAAAACTAATTTAGATTCCTTATTTACAAAATGATATTTAGAGGAAGCAGAAATACTATAGATAGAATATAAATTAATACACAGGATGTTCTTTATAAAAATAGATAAAAGTAGTGGCAATTACTTCAAGAAAGAATAAACATGACGAACAAAAATGTGGTTCTATGTAGATAGTCGAAGAAATGCCACCAAAGCTGGTTTGAGGCGTAGAAAACTATGTATTTGGAAAAACTTGGAAAGGCCTTTGGCCAGCACTGAGACAGTAGAGATATAGGCCACCAAAAACAGGAAATAGGTACTTGCTTTTTCATTACAAACCAAATTACTAAGAAGCGTTTGCAAAACCAAAAATGATTTTACCCAATTACATTGGGGTCGGCTTCCAATCAAACCGGATGCAGCTTAATACCAGTATTTTACATGGAGCGACTGCCTATCTGACCTCCACAACCCAGTAACTGGGTAACACGATACCTCGTGGTATGACTGGTTGTCAGACTTTCAGGCCTCTGACTACCCGTAACGGCTGTCATAGATCTTAATTTGACAACCGGGACCGAGAGCTTAACGTGCTCTCCGAGGCACGGAGGGGTCTCGGTATGAAATGATGATCACCCATCCACAGACCGACCGCGGCAAGCGCAGCTTAACCTCGATCGATCGATCTGTGCGGCTGTTACTTAGCCACGAGCCCCTCAAAATATCATTTTATTTCATATATGTATCGTTAATAAAAATATCAATTTCCTTATATTTAATGAAAAGCTGTGAATACTTTCAATATAACAGAGTAATAAGAACACGCAACATAATCAGTTTGCGTCAACTTTATGTCCAACCCATAAAAAAGTTTTGTCACAAATCTATGATAGAAAACATAAAAATGTTTGTCTATGCGTCTCTGCAGACCAGGAAGCTGCAGACAGACAAAATCCTAAGAGATATCTGGTTTATGAGCTTAACATGACCAGCCCGAAACTGTCGGGCAAGGGTGTATACACGACTGCCCAAAAAAGGAGTGTTATGTTTTAAGGTACTGTATGTATGTTTGTGAGTTTCTCTTTATTCCACCATAACTTCTAAATACCCGAACCGATTTCGATGTATGGTAGTCGTTAGAATCCTTACATTGTCCTTGGTAACATAGGCTAGCCTATATAAAAAAACGCGAGGTATGCTTTTTATTTTTTTAATTAATATCATTGCATACAGAAAAGTCACGAGATTGATCACCACACTAATTCACTGCAGATTGGCGATTTCAGACGTTTAAAAGTCAGGTCAGGTCAGGTCAAAATATCACGCCTATATTCCCCGAAAGGTAGGGCAGAGATGTTGTTATGAAGTCCGTGACTGCAGAAGTCGCAAAGGACATTTCACTTTTTCTTACACTAAACTAACCAGTTTAAGGCTTATCACAATATTTATTATTTAATCGTGAAATAGTTAATCATAGTATAGTACAAACACATTAACACTTAGCTCTTAATTGACACCGATAGCGAGTCGATTGAAATAAATTAAATCAGAAGTCGTCATCACGAAATTGAACTTTATAATCGACGATTTATGGCTCAACTTAGAACGTTAAAAACTTTTATAGTAAAGATTATTTGTGATCCTTTTATGTTTATTTCTTCTCGGTGTGGGTTTCTCATTGGATCGTAGTGAGAGTCAAACATCATGCCTCTTTATAATTTAATGGTTTACATTAAATCTCTGATCCCGCTGATCAGTTTTAATCTGTTGACTCGCTAATTAGCAGACATAACAGAAATATTATTGTATCGAGGACAATTTTGTACTTTAACGAGCAAGACGGAGTACCGTGGGAGAGCCATGCTTCGGCACGAAGGGGCCGGCTCGACCGGAATGATACCACGGCCTCACAGAAAACCGGCGTAATACAAGCTTGCGTTGTGTTTCGCCGAGTGAGTGAGGGTACCGGAGGCCCAAACCCCTTAAAAGGCTGGCAACGCACTTGTGACTCCTCTGGGGTTGCGGCCTGCGGGTGTCCATGGGCGGCGGTAATGGCTTTCCATCAGGCGAGCCATCAGCTCGGTTGCCCACTATTTCATAAAAAAAAGGTGATCTGTTGCCTCGCTAATGACCAGACACAATAGATTTTTATTGTTATGAAGCATAATTTTGTACTTCTTACATTCGAAGAGTGATGTTCTTCTTCGGTGTGGTTAAAACTTTAAAAGGCAAATTAGTGTCAAAAAGATGTTCAAATCACTCTCTCCTAAACTTCAAGCCCGAGTCTTTTTTTTGCGTATGGATGAAGTAGAAATGTTTGAAGTACCTATATGAGAAGAATGCATGAATGTTTTGGGGGCTCAGTTGCCCGGGTCCGTAGGAGTGCACCCTTAAAATGGATTTCGTACACGTGGCCCCCGGGTGGTGCAAAACAGGCAACACAAATCTGGTGGGAGGCTTCGGCCGCGGCTGGTTACCACCCACCGGACGAAGCCATGCCGTGAAGCGACCTAGTCGTGTTTCGGGATGTAGTCCGGTGCAACCGTTGTGGGAGACGGGTCTGGGCAGTTACATCAACTCCCCAACTATCGTTCTCCCCAAATCTATCCACTCTACTTTAGAGTGAGTAGTTTTATTCTGTCTGGATCTACGTGCTCCATCCTCGGCCACACCGTCGCTTACCATCAGGCGAGTTGGTAGGGCAAACGTAGATTCATTTTGTTTTTTTTTTTTTAAATAATAAGTGTGTAAAGCTTTATTTTTGTATATTCATCATCATCAACCACAGTCCGACTTCACCCACTGCAGGGCACAGGGCTCTCTCTGAGTGTGCCAATCTCAACGGTCCTGTGCTAGTCTCATCCAGTTTTTTGTGTATATTACTTTTACTTAAATAAAACTGTGTTTAAATAGTGTTATTGGCTTCGACCGTCATATTTGATAATTAAAATAAAACGCCTTTCAGGCTTCTTGGGGAACGTCTCGCCAGCACCCTGAGCGGAACGCTTTTTTTGTAGCCGAGGCGAGCGAGTGACAAAATAATAAGATTAAGTGATTCTTTATTTGATTATATTACGATTAGAATTGATTTAGAGATACAGATTTGTAAGTTTAATGATATGCATTTTTTCTGTATCCCGATGTTCACGCAAGTCTCACTTTTTTAACTTAAGTCCCAACATTTATAAAAACAGGTCTGGCAACGTTACGGAGAGACTGTAAAAGGGTTTCCACTAAGCATCATTGCAGTTTGTAAATTCTAGATAAATCTGCACCCCCCATTATAAAGTAAGTATCTAGCTCTATTATTAAGATATATGACCGTAAGACCATAGGTGCCAGCCGTTGCGTTTTAAAGGCCAATAATTTGTAACACACGGTGTTACGTACGGTAATACTTTTAGTGAGCGGAGCTAAGTGTCCAGCCGAGTCGTACGGCCACCCAACTATGTGCTTACTACTTTTAGTGGCGATTTCTAGTTTATTACGCTATATAGAGAAACTGTTTGGCTCTATGGCCTTTTTAAAGCGTAGTTGTAGTAAAACCTTTGCACTATTGATGCGAACCCCCTTTAACAAGCATGTTTTGCTTATTTAGACTGCCTCGCTAATTCTCAGTAGCAGCCCGGAGTTTGGAATTGTGCCCGGTAGATGGCAATAAACTCATCACCTATTACACGACTTAATAAGAGCATTGATGAAATGTGGGTGTAAAACTGTGTACCACCACATATCTGCCTAACCCTTCGGCGAATACAGGCGTTAGGTTTTTGCTTATTTAGAGGTGTTTCTGGGAATACTATAGACTTATAATTAACGTTGAAATGTAGATAGACGACCTAAGTGGCGCTAAAAAATCCTTCCAGAAAGAAAGAACCAGGACTTAAAGGAAGTAGTCGGGAATGAACATGTGAAAGGTGGAACCAAAACATGTTATAACACAATAACCTGAAAGATACTAAATTAATATATTCAGAGACTTTCGTGGAATATACCTAGTGGCTGTAGCGATCTACTCCTTTGAGATTTTCCGCCGTTTCCACCTGTGGTTGGTGTTTCTTAACAATCTAAACACAGAAAAGCCTATATATAAATACTTAAATCATACAGATACATTTTTGAAAATCATTAACGCATGCTGAGCGAACTTTAAAGTTATAATTTTTGTGGAAAAAGAACACGGTTGCGAGCAGGATTCAAACCTGCGACTACACATACGAGTCTACATGGCTTAGCGGTCAGAACGCCTGGAGGATTTATCCGGGAGGCGCAGGTTCGAATCCTGCTCTCGACAGTTTTTTTTTTTACAAAATTTGTATCTTTAGAGTTCGCTAAGCATGCGTTAATGCTTTTCAAAGATTTGCCTATCTAAAAACGATATCGATAGATTAATAGTGACTATCGCCGATTGTATAATTCATTACTAATTACAAAAAAAAACTTGTTAAAGAACCCTTGCCCCGCACTAGTGTTTTCTTCCTGTGTCGTGGGTGCATTTACAGACATATAATCTCACAAGCACACAAACACCTAGAGACGGAGCAATTATCCGTAGATCGTACAAATATTTTCTCCGTGCAGGAATCAAACCTGCAATACGCGGCGCAGTAGTCGGTCTCTCGACTGATGACAGCGCGGCTGTCATCGATAGTATTGATAATCATCAATACAAATAAATAAAATTGGAGTATCTGTTTGTAATGTCAAAATAATAGGTTTTTTTTAAGGTCATACAGTTATTTGCACGAACCCATGCTTAAAAATAAAATTGTTGTCTGTCTGTTTATTCCGGGTCACCTTCGAAACGGCTGAACTGATTCTGATAAGATTTAAGTGGCAGGTAGCTGACTGTATCAGGAGTAACTTAGGCTAATTTTCTAGCCAAAAATATAAAAGAGTTCCAGCATTTTACTTTTTAATATCAAATTCCACGTGATCTTAGTCGCGGATATCAGCTAGTTATAAATAGTATTGATGCGTCCTTCGCTATGTATAGACTTATCGATAATGTAACTGATTTTCAGTTTCAACTATCGATACTTCGGCAACACTACCCTATACAGTTAGAGCTCCACTTGAAACCAATCACGAAAAGGATACATTTGCTACCACAAGCCGAAATGATCTCATACATTTCACCTACCCTACCTACCACACATACCAAAAACAATTTATCGAACAACCTAACCAGAATCATGGTTATTACCGTCGCTATTATATGACAAAATATCTATTCACAAACTGATAATTAAATAGTATTTATGTACCCATGTTCGTTCATAAGAATTTATTGATACTTCGTATCAAGTTAAGTTTTATACGTTTAAGTTATACAGCGTAATTTTTTTAAATTAAGTAGACAAATTTTAAAGATGGATTCGACTAAGGATATTGAACGAATTTCTCTAAGAATCATGGATTAACAGAGGAAAGAAACATGGCGGGTTTTGATATATTTTTTTTCTCCATTTCTCAAAAATCTGACAGCCCGACTACTAATGACAAGCGACTCATTGACATTGAAATTGATAGCTGGCAGCTTCGAAATTCAAAATAGTTAATAATTGGGACTTTGTTCATTGGTACCATAAATATTTTAAAGATGATAGAAATGAAAGAAGGAAGGAGGTTAGTAATGAAGTGTTACGGAAATGACGCGGCTCATGTTTTTTTTTTTTGCTGCGCTGATCCCGCTGGCTTTTTTCTTGTCAGTTTCATTCGAAGAATTTACCGTTAAATTGTTTTTTTAATTAAAGTTTACTCAGCAGTGTTCGTTTCGAGTGTATAGCTCTCGTGGGTTGCAGCTGACATTGTGCTGAGCTGCGGCCCTTTTGGCACTACAGTTAATATTTGTAATTTTAATGTTTAATAATAATGTGTCTACATTTTACAGTGATGTTATTTGTTTTTTTTTTATATATTTGGTGTCAATAAACTAATTTCCTTCTTTCTTTCTTTTTGATTTCATTATGTAGAGGGAATCTTATGACTGGGTCCCAGTCCCATGAGAAGGTGGTACAGATATATGGACGATATGATTGACATCGTTTAATTCAGCCATATTTGACATTTGGCCATTTTTACTAGACTTAAGATGTCCATTCTATAAAAGTAAGCTTATAAAAGGTATTCACAAACATAACTACTCGTAAGATGTATTCTGTAGTCCTCAATTGTTTGCCAAGGTTATTAATTAATTGCAAAAGTTCGCGATTAACATCAGTAAGATATTTTCTTTTAAATCGATAAAGTATCGCCCATTACCAGTCTACAATAAGTCAAGGTATACATTAGTTAATTAGAGTCCCTTTCTCTAGAATTCCATTAACTCCCAAGCATGTGCATTTAATTACACTCTATAATAGAATAATCGATAAAACGACAACAATCGATAAAAATAAATGCATTCGCATACCATCTGTTTCCGAAAGCGCAATAAGGCGTCGTATAATCATGCGCGAATGTATGACAAATAATTCGTTTTGTTGCTAAGGCCGGTACACACAGACGCGCGGGCGCTTACACCGCTCAGACCGCTTTGTTTACGTTAAAATCACGCGCGCGTGACCGGACCGCGGCGTTTATTTCCAAAACAATCATGCAGAGCGCACCGGGACTCAGCTTTCGAACGCTGTTGTGCACAGGCCACATTATTCGCACCGAAAATGTATGTGACAAATTGTTTTCACCTTCCAGCGGTGGAGAACAATTTGTATTCTGCTGCTTTTGCAATCTTGAGACTTGACGCAACAATCTTAATTGTGAAATTGTTTGTATTATTTTGTGGGGAATAGTTGATTCACGTTTTTTGACTGATCGCCGTTTAAATAATGTTATTCTTCTTATTGTGTGGTTAATGTAAACCGCCAGTGGGTTTTAACATAGTAAATTAGTTCAAGATAAATCTTTGAAAAGCATTAACGCTTAGCGAACTCTAAAGTTATTATATTAAATGGAAAAAGAATACGATCGTGAGCAGGATTCGAACCTGCGCCTCCCGGATAAATATTCCAGGCGCTCTGACCACTAAGCCATCTCGACCTCTGCTCACCGACGCGAATTCTTCATCCATATTTTTTTTTTCCATTTAATATAATAACTATATGGTAAATTAGGTTTATGTTGAATTAGATTCGTTGCTAATTTTAAATATTAATCAGCTGGTATAATATCATCCAGACCTAGACTCTGTTATGACTGTGTATACCTATTTCAAACTATTATTTAGTATTTGGATGTCTAATAATAAAATAAGCTTAATATGTTATTAGTAGTACGCACTGCACCAAAAAGAAAATAACTGTTCTTTTAAAATTATGTACGTATTTTAATTTCTGTGATACTTCTACCAACGTTTAGAAAACTAAGTCATAAAAAAGTTATGTCCAAATCGTGTACACTTACCCTAACGTAAGTCCTAAGTCGTTTTCCGTTGATTTAAAGTGGTGTTTGTTGGCTAACATCCGGAGCGAGCGCATGCGATCTGAAACGTATTTACGACGCTTTCAATGTAGCACTAGCTTTATTAATACCTTTGAAGGGGTCAATATGGGCGGCCGTATTAGAGTATATTGGTATTGTCTTTGTATGAACATGTTTAAAGAAACTGAAAATGCTGTAAGTTCTACCTTTGTAAAGCTCATAGACAATTTGAACTTACATTGAATGATCATTAACGAAACTAAAAGACACTTAACACAGTTATTAATTCATTTATTCATCGCGCTCAGAATACAGAACAAACCTGTTCTAGGCGGAGATCTGAAAATATCCTAACAAAAAAACCCAATATCGCTTTGTCCAAACCGGAAATCAAACCCTGGATCACACACTAGCCAGCTGCATTGACGTCCACTATATGCTTAGACCAACGAGGCAATTAAAAGGCACTGAAGATATTCATACTTTTTACCAACAATATTAATTATTTCATAATTATCTGGAACGATTTTGTTAGCATCGCACGTAGTGTAGTTCACAGACAGTGACATATCGATGACAGTGTTAGTTGCGGCGTAAAATTAGACAAGATACATCACTAGGTATGTTGCCGATAATAAACCGGGCGGTTTGCAAAACGTCTAGCGGCTTAAAATGACTAGTCTTAAATGTTGCAGTCAATCGATCTACAGTTAGTCGATCTAAAGTTTGGTTAGATTATCTTCGTAATAATTATCAATATACATAATAACTTTACACAAAGCATCACGTCAGTATTTCCCGAGGGGTTAGATTAATTAGACGATACGGAATTATTAACTGTTCACATGTCAACCGATTCTTAAATAATCTTGCATACATTATATTTCCTCCGTTTCCTTTTACGGCGCCCGCAGTTCAATTTTTATGAAAAAGTTTTATTATTATGTTATATAATTACTAATTCACTTTCCGATTTCTCCCTTTACTTGTGTTGTGAGACCTTGCTTCTTTCCTTGATTCTACGTAAACGGGAAATACCCTATATATAGGTTTTGATTTATTGGCAATATTATAATATGCTGGTTTTTTTTTTTTGCGTTGGCATAGTAGGCTGATATTTTTACAACTCCAAGGTACCATAGACCTTAGAATTAGATATTAATTTCAAATTGATACCTCTACTCTTTAATCTTCTGATACTATATAAACTGTTAACACCTATTGTACTATGTTCTGACTAATAAATTCTTTCTTTCTTTCTTCTTATCGTGTGGTTGATGACCTAGTGTCAGAGTATAAAACATGGCTTTACGCACCATCGAGAATATCTCTCAGGTGTGCTGGTTTCCCCACGATGTTTTCCTTCACCGTTATAAGCAAGTGATAATTAATTTATAATACGCACATGACTTCGCAAAGTTAGAGGTGCATGCCTTTAATTCGATCTCGCGATCTTTGACTTGTCAGTCCAACGGTAGCCACTAGGCTATCACTGCTACGTACTTGTTAATGAGAAAATGGGTCTTGACTGACAAACAGACGGACAACGAAGTGATCTAATAGATAAATTCGTTGTCCGTCTGTTCTGATTTTGTTTTGAGGTACGGAACCCTTAAAACTAATACCTGAGTGTAATACAATCGTTTGTACACTCAGTGTATACATACATTGGGAATGACACGCAACATTGTAAGTAGTCATTTACGTATGTAATTATAATTAGTAACGGATAATTAAACTTTCATTGCTTATGAGTAATGCTATAATTACTAAAAATTTGTCAATAAGCTTGCCAATTTTATGGTTGGTTGTTATTTGGTTGGTAAATTCCCGTTATTGTGTTTTTATCAACTAGACACTGTTTTACGTAACCAGCCCATAACTATTCCATTTCTGGGCAAGGGACTCTCCTTCTTCTCTCTTACAGAGAAGTCACGAGCATTAATCGTCACGTTAGCTCACTGCGGGTTGGCGATTTCAGAACATCAATTCCAATGTTAACTGAACTCGAACTGCATAAGTCCAACTCACACTTGGCCGGCATTAAAGCCGTTGGCTCGCTAATTAGCAGACACAATAGATTTTTATTGTTATGAAGTATAATTCTGCCTACGTGGCTGAGCGGAAGGGTTAAGATGATGATGTCTTTACTTCCTAATTTATATTTAAACAAGATGAAATAAGTTATAAAAAAGCACGCGTGCCATATGTGAATTTATATTTTTATCTCACATAATTTTGTGTACCAACAGCCCTTGCCACTAAGTTACTGTATTTTTAAATTTTACTACCCATTGTTTCCCGGGATAATGTAAGGATTGTTATTGCTAAATTGGTTCAATGGTTTAGAAGTTATGGTGGAATATACATACATGAACCCTAAAAACATTACATTAACACTTTTTGGGCAGTCGTGTAAAAACGCATAAATATGTCGTTGTGTAAGTGGTCGCTCACGCACACACATACGGTTTGTACTATCGCCGTCGGCATGCCACGGCACAAAACCCAACAGTTTGTCCTTTACATTGTAAGTGTTGTCGCCCTACAGTCTCGTCGGTATTCACTGACGTACCGATGACGTATGCATGTCTGCACTGCACGTTCTCAACACTATATGACAATACTGGTTTTAAACAGTGCGTCACGCCTATTCCTTATTGGTCTAATGTTTGCAAACGCGTCTGCTGAAGTCCTGAGTCCGATCCCCGAGTTGAATAATGTTGCTGGGTTTTCCTGTTAAGAAAATTCTCAGTAGCAGCCTGGAGGTTTGAATTGTGCCCGGTATGCGTTGGCAATAAGCGGCCTGTTCACCCATCAAGTGACCCCAGAGACGGTGGCGTGCACAGCGAGGCTTAGGAAAGACCTTTTACAGCCTCCCCAGGGATATGCCTTAATAAACATTGCATATCATGGGATCTGGAGCTGGTCTGTTAAGAGGACCAAGTGCCGCCCTCCATATGCTGATGTTGACCACAGTGATTGTATAAGAGAGGTAGGAATCCCACACTCCCAGGTCTTATCTCCAAACAACGGGCGGTTTTAGAAAGATTCCCCCTGAAAACGAAAAAAGGCCTACCGCCTATCACATGGGACTCAATAACTGCATCGATGATATTAAGTCCTTAGTATTTAGTGCCTTGACAAGCGTTTTTACTGAGTCGAATATTATATTTGAAAGTCTGACAACCAGTCATACCACGAGATATCGTATTACCCAGTAACTGGGTTGTGGACGTCAGATAGGCAGTCGCTCCATATAAAATACTAGTATTAAGCTGCATTCGGTTTGACTGGAAGCCGACCCCAATATAACTGGGAAAAGATTGATTATAGTAGCCGGAGATTTTGTTCCGCCGCTTCTTCTCTCCAGTGAAGCACAAGAAAGCGTTGAAGGGTGGGCGTTTTTATTACTTATTGTATTAGTTATGCCTTTCAATAACTACTAAGCTAAAAAGATATTTTGATTTTCAACTTATACTTTCAGCTTATTTAAGTCATATCCTGTTAGAGTATGTTACTCTCCAATTACTCTCAACAGCGGTGGTCATGTCTATTTATCGTTCTAACGTCTCCACGCTCCACGGCGCATGCGCAGAGTTATTTTCACACGAGATTTATCTTCGTGCGGATAATGGCTTAATGATATGCAATTCATTTATACTGGTTAATGATATAGAAAGGCATTATTTGAAGCGTTGATAAGGTTAATACATTTTAATTCTCCTCTTTAAGATCACAACGTATTTAGAAAATAGAAAAAAAGAAAGAAGGCGAAGAAAAAATATGTAATATCATTCAATAGACCGGTGCGTTAAGCACAGAATTAATACAGGGTATTATTATATGAATAACTAACAGGAATTAACGCGCAATAAATACAGCAACGTGGAATCCTGTGATTAAAATATCTAAACCTCGCTATTTTAAGTCAGTTAAAAATACGGACACAGTGAGTGTAGTGTGTCGCGGCCTTTATAACAATAGTGAAGACATGGAGGTAGATGAAGAAAAATCTACCGCACCCATGACGGAGTAAAATCGCTGCATCAGTCTGCTTGTGACCACGATCAGTGCAACCTGGTCGAAACGTCAAGCGATGCAAAGGTATTGCGCGTTAATTCCTGTTAGATAAACATATAATAATATCATGCAACGCGATAGTTTAAAAGTTAGTAATACAGGGTAGATGAAATGGCGGCAGGTCACGGGAACTATTTGTGACCCCCAAATTCCCCTTAAACTTAAGGGGAAAATCTATAAAATAATTAATAGGCCTGCTGATTTGTATGGTTCTGAATGTTGGCCCACGAAGCGAATGAATTAAAGACTTTGAATAGATTCAGGCGTTACTTTGCGGAAGTCCATTACAATGGATGCAAATAAATACAATATCTAGTTATTTCCACAATATTGAGGCTAGTCATGCATTACCTGTGCACCGCCCGCCCGCTCGCAAATTCATACGCAAGTGATGAAAATTGCGACTACCACCAACTGCTTTACACGTGACATCATCAGGACTGCCAGACCGCTGTTAGACCGTGCAGTGTCCGATTTATTATTTGCGGGCGGGCGGGCGGTGCACAGGTAATGCATGACTACCCTCAATATTGTGGAAGTAACTAGATATTGTATTTATTTGCATCCATTGAATTAAAGAAAACTACATGCAGCTGAGATGAGAATGTTAAGAGGGATGTGTGGTGTGACGAGGATGGATAGAATTAGAATTGAGTATATAAAAATAAATCGCCTAACTAGCAATATTGTAAAATACTGCTAACTGACTTGGACAAAACTTTATATGACGTCACCTTGAGTCTTTTGAATTTGGAATAGTGAGCTGAGGTGATATCGTATCGAGCGGGATTAGCTAGTATTGTACCTGGAGTATTCATCCGGGGTGCGCAGGTTCAAATCCTGTTCACGACCGCATCTTTCTTTCCGCAAAAAGATATAACTACGCTGGTACTTAGGTTAGTAAAATGTCTAAGCTGACTAGTACCGAGCACTTACTTCGATTAGATTTAAAAACAAGGAGGGAAAGGCGAGATGGCTTGGCGGTCAGAGCGCCTTGAGTAGTTACGGGAGGCGCAGGTTCGAGTACTGCTCACGTCCGTATTTTTCTTGCCACAAAATTTTTTATCTTGGGGAAATTGTTGGTTGAGAATAAAAATAGTTAAAATGTAAAAATGCTAACGGATCTCATAAAATTTTACCAATTATTTTAAATCGACTGTGACACACAGACAGACCGACAGCCACTTAAGACTATTACCATAAGATCCTTTTTCCCAAAGACTTCACTTTCTTTTAATCTAACATTACTTTTAGCCTGTGTCAAAACATGACATAATTCGCTATGTTTACGACAATAGGACGATGCCTGAACTTGGTAGTCTTGCGGTAAGAAACAATTTGATAAAAACTCTGATCGCAAACAATCTAAAATCTACCTTACTAGCTTAACATTAAAGCGGACTATCGAAAGCTACACCTATTTTAAATGCAGACCACAAAGTAAGATCTAAATCTAAGTCACGAATGACTATTAATTTGTCTCGACGAAGAAATAACTTATTCAGCTAATGCTATTTTTCTTTGAATAAATTTTGATACTCTTTCACTGTAAGTAGAACTCATTAGATTATTACATTTACATGTAGACCTATTGATATATTAATACATGAAGCAAACAGGTAAACCTTTGTAGGTACCCCTTTTTACGAAAATTACGCGGGCGGTGGAGTATGAAAGGAGATGGGGCTTACTTGTGGACAACATATTTTTCTATACAAAATATAAAATTATACCGACTTCCACGGCACATAATGAGTTTAAGTTGCCGGAACCAAAGACAAAAAATTTTTGTATAGGTATCATATAAGTAGCCGTATATGAAACCGGTATAATTCATATATCAATAATTTCCAGATCCGAAATGTCACATCCATAACATCCGTGATTTCTCATATGTTCTATGAGAAGCTATATTTATCACTATCATGTGAATTTTTGGACCATAATATTTATCAGCTAAGTCTAAATAGTAGCACAAACATAATTATTACTTGGCAAGTACATACAACAACTAGAAGTTTTTTTTTTTATTAGTATGCATATAGGGCCCTACCATAAAGACGAAAAGGTGACTCGACCATAAAAATTACGGTCGTTAAGTTTTATGCGTTCACTACCAAAAGGGCGACATCCATAGGGAGAGAAGTAAATAGAAAATAATTCACTAAATGCTTAAAAAGTGCGTATTTTAAATTATATTCTGAACTTATTTGCATGAGTCTTGAATGGTTTTAAGTCGTAAAATAAATATTATGTGTGTTTGTTTGTTCGGTGCTCAATTACTTGGAAAGGGCTGGACGTACTTCGATTCAATTTGGCATGAGTGCAGAATTTATCAGATCAACATAACAAAAAGCAAGTTATTGTTAGTATCTTCTGTTTTGATTGAAACTACCTCGTTGGTCTAGTGGCCATAAGTCGGCTGCTGAGCGTGAGGTCCTGGGTTCGGTTCCCGCAATTGTTAGTAGCAGCCCGGAGTTTGGAATGTGCCCGGAGATAGCAACTAACTGTTACATAGAACTTAATAATATTATTGGTGAAATGTGTGTGTACAACTGTATATTTACACCTCTGCCTACCCCATCGGGGAATATAGGCGTGGTGCTATGTCATATCCTTATTTTGACTATGTTAGAACATCGAGATTTGTTAGAAGTCTCGCGTGTAAATTCTAATGTCGCTAATTCTGCAAAGTAATTTGTACCGCATACGCCATTTTTGTGTATTCTATAAATATACTTTATATTAATCTAATTTAACATAATTATATTAATTCAGGACTAAAAATACTTATTATACTTGCTTAATTTGTATATTTACCAATTAAACGTGTAAGTCAAAGCATTTATTCCAATTAAACCACATACAGGCACTTTTGAATTTTCAAAAATTTGTTGCCTTGTTCTAAAGTATAGATTCCTGTGGAGAAAAGATTCCTTCGTAGGTACATATGTATAATACTGAGGTATAATCAGTAAACAAATAAAAATAAAATATTCATTAACCACGAAACCAAACTAACTAAATGACATCAATAAAAACCAAACAGTTCAAACTCCAGAGAAAGATAGTAAAATGCGTTCCTCATTCCGAGATCCAATTCAAGTAATTAAAACCGCACTCCACTCAAATAGCAGCCATTTTACCGAACTCGCGGTATCTGGAACCCCTAGTCTTATGTCAGCCATAACATTTGCATTGCTAACTTTAATAAGTATTTTACAATAACGCCAGGGAATGTCAAAGTTTTGCAGTTACTGATTAATTCGCACGACTGTAAGCCGATATGATCTCGGAGTCCAAGAGACCCCACCCGCGGCGCGTGTTAACAAAAAAGTAATTCTTTCCTCATCCTCATCTCTATTATATTTGCTGTACGTTTGACAGCTCTTACGAGCGGTATCGAGTGAAATATGCGTAAAGAATTCGTCCCCTGAACGATAAATCTTGTCGGACGGGTTGGTAACTTAATTATGAGTGGTTTTGAGAATGGAAGCCAATTTTTGAATGGAATAAGAATTTTATAGACTGTATTTGGTTATTCTACACAGTTCACTTAATTTTACCCCTTGTTCATAAAATCTTGACAGCTACAAACACAAGGTTTTCCTGCGATTAACACTCTAATTATTTAAAGTAAAATGAGAGGACTATTAAGGGTGACTTAGTTAAAATCGCTTTATACAACCTCCTTGAATAAGAATTAGTCCCGATTAGGTAATTATACTTAGACATCCAACATTCAAAACAAGAAATCAATTTCAATAATAATACCTTCTACAACGATTCAAGTTACTGTATACGAATAGAATATCAATATTAGTAATATTAAGTTTCTATATACGACAGGCAATAACATTATTATAAAGCAAAACACTTGAAACTAAAATATACAATAATAATGTTGAAGAGCGCCATTTTGTGAGAATTTAGTAGAATGGTCGAACTTTTATTTTGAGTGTCGTAGCTGTGACACAGAAAATGTCATCGGGGTCTCATTGAGCACGGTTTACGGCTATTACAATGAATACACCTGCGGAACCTCGCTGATGTGCCCGCGGTTCGATTTGAGCATTCACAAATAATGCATTTGCAAAATCTCGTTTAATATCGAGTCTATGGTAATCGATTTAAGTTTTTAATGCTTCGTAAATAGGTTTGTAATGCCTGTTCACATACTGGTAAAACTGTTCACATTTCACCAATAACGGTACTAACCCTAATACATCAGCCTATTGCACTCTCAACAGAGTTTACTTCTTTGGGTCGGGCACAATAATTGGGATTTTCTGCTAAAAGTTCTCAGTAGCAGCATGGACTTACCTATACTTGATAATATTACGTCATCAATAGACTGCTACGACTACTGCGTCCTAAAAATCTTACTTTTCTCATGTTTCCAATAAGATACGCGGTTATTTAGAATTTAATCTGTCGGTTACTACAAACTTCACTAATCAATCTGCCTAGCCTTTTCCCAATTACATTGGGGTCGGCTTCCAGTCAAACCGGATGCAGCTTAATACCAGTATTTTACATGGAGCAACTGCCTATCTGACCTCCACAACCCAATTACTGGGTAACACGATATCTCGTGGTATGACTGGTCGTCAGACATTCAGGCCTCTGAACTACCAGTAACGACTGTCATAGATCTTAATTTGACAACCGGGACCGACGGGTTAACGTGCTCTCCCGAGGCACGGAGGGGTCTCGGTATGAAATGATGGTCACCCATCCACAGACCGACCGCGGCAAGCGCAGCTTAACCTCGATCGATCGATCTGTGCAGCTGTTACTTAGCCACGAGCCCCTCCAAACTTCACTACAAACTTCACTAATACTTCTTAAAATAGGTAATTATTGGGTTGCCACCATTCATGAGGCTCTAGTTGATTTCGAAAACTCGATAAAATGCACGTCAATACAGCCGTAGGTATATAATCATCAAAATGAATGATAAGAAATGAAATTGTTAACAATCAGTATAATACGCGATTTGTCAATTAAGCAATCTTCGTCTTATCTTGTATTGATGATTCAGAGCTCAATCATAATTAAATCTTATTTATTCGACATATTTACATGGACATATTAATCTAATACATGAAAAAAAACTCGTGTCACAGTATTTGTTATCGAACTCCTCCGAAACGGCTTACGAATTTCATGAATTTTTTTGTGTATATTTTGTAGGTCTGAGAATAGGTCGTAGGCTATTTTTATACCCCTAGGTGATAAGGGTGGTACTATCCAAAACTTTATAGGAAAGAGCAATTTAAGCGGGGCACACATAGTATATAATATATATATATATCTGCCTAGCCTTTTCCCAATAACATTGGTTTCGGCTTCCAGTCAAACCGAATGCTGCTTAATACCAGTATTTTATATGGAGCGACTACCTATTTGACCATCACAACCCAGTTACTGGGTAACACGATATCTCGTGGTATGACTGGTTGTATGTGTGGTATGACTTTCAGGCCTCTGACTACCCGTAACGGCTGTCATAGATCTTAATTTGGCAAACGGGACCAACGGCTTAACGTGCTCTCCGAGGCACGGAGGGGTCTCGGTATGAAGTGATGATCACCCATCTACATACCGACCGCGGCAAGCGCAACTTAACCTCGATCGATCTCTGTGCGGCTGTTACTTAGCCACGAGCCCCGCACAGCTAGTATACTATATTATTTACAGATTAACTCGCGACATCGCCGTAGGCTTAGCTCTTAACTAAGTGCTCAGTTGAAGTTCGAAACTAGTCGGCAATCCCGAAAAATGCACGTTAACCATAATTGATTATTATTTCTTTCCTGAACCCAAAAGCTATTCTAAACCAACGATGAGATGAGACTGAATGTATTCTCTCTTTTCTAGTCTGCCTACAACAAGCGATTCCAAATAACATCATCTCTTCAAAGCGGAAACACATCAAAAGCGACGCAATATCGTCCGGCACTATTTAGTAAAGGACGTAATAAAGTTACTAACACCTAAACACGTATTTATTAGTAAATCTTATTGTCAGGAGCAAGACGTAACGGATTGACGGCAGTAAAACATGTCCATCTCACTTTTGTCGCTCAAGCATACATTGAAAAGAAACATTGTACATTTTATTGCAATATTTAATACACTTATAACAAGCGTGGCGATTGAGAACCGCGTCCGTGGTAAAAATATATAAAAACTTAAAGATTAACTGCTTAAGAATATGGCGAGAAGCTATAACCAGTTACAGTGTGTCCCCTTGAAATTTGTCGTGAATCACAACTGTTACTAAGCAGGAAATAGTAAATGTTTCTCGTAAAATTTGTGAGAATAGACCTCTTACTTAAAGGTGGTCGTTATTAGGTACAGTCAGACTGCCGTAAGGTTTATTTTTAATTTCTTTTTTTTATGTAGCTTAATGTGTAATATCATTTTCTAAATAAATGAGAATATTATACTCTCATTATATGTATAACATAAGGTAAGCCCGGCCACGCTGCGCTATTGCTGACTTTAGTTTTTACACGACTGCCAAAAAAAGGAGTGCTATGTGTTTGGGTTCATGTATGTATGTGAGTTACTTAATTCCACCATAACTTCTAAGTGTCTGAACCGATTCCGATGTGGTGGTATCTTTAGAATCCTTACATTGTAATTCTTGCTTTCTATTCTTTTTTAAATTGATTCTAACTACCGCTCTTCCATTAAAATGGAACATTATTTAAAAATTTCAATTAAATCCATCTACTACTTATCGAGTCTTGCAGACACAAACATACGGAAGATGAATTTTTATATATAAAGATAACCAGCCCATAACTGTCCCACTGCAGGTATAGGGAAAAGGGACGGACATTGATCACCACGGTAGCGCATTGGGGGTTGCTGAAGACTCTAAATAAATTTTCTATGTAACAAAATCTACTTACTAAATAAATCTACCAAATAAATTATATGTTTATCTAATTATGTTGCAGACTGTACAGTATTCATGTTTCTATTGAGTAGTTACTTGAATGACGTATTCACACTTCGATTATTTGATCTGAATTGATGGACTATTACGACAAACATTGAAAATGCTATAAAATTTCGATGAAAGGAATGTGTCTCAATTAAAACGTTCTATAGTTAGGTAGCTAAGTAATAAGTACTATAAATAATTTAACGTTGAAATAAAACATATAAAAATACAAGCTAGTCTCTGAGAATTCGACCAAAGTTGGCTCCACTTCTCCAAGGTCGAATCTATCTCGATACCAAAATTAATCAAAATTACTTCAGCGGTTTAGGCGTGAAAACGTAACAAACCAACAGACAAACTGAGTTACTCTGGCGTTATAATATTATAGTATAGATTGAGGTGTTCAAAGAAACCTTAGAAATACTTAAACTTACTGTAGGCAATATAAAAAAAAAACAGGTTTTGAGGAGGTAACAATTTGAGAGGGTTTGATTTCGGAGACTGGTTTGTTCAACGGATTTTTTTTTCTTTTTTTCCCGCATACAATACAATACAATACAAATACTCTTTATTGTACTTACACTAAAAACTATTATAAAACTTTAATCGAATTTACAATGTATGTACAATGAGCGGTCTTATCACTCTTGGCGATTTCATCCAGACAACCTTAGGATGGGAAGAAATTACAGTAAAAATAGAGGGGCAGTTTACAGTGTAAGTTAATACGAATACAATATCTAATTATACACAAATACTTAGATATAATAGTAACTATATATATATATATAACTTTAAAGATAGGAAATAAATAGCTTATAAATATAGGAAAACAACATATTACACTATAGTGATAAATAGTGATCTTTGACGAGTCTTTTAAATATCACCAAGACGTGAGTGAGACGTGCTCAATCTGAGCACGTCTCACTGCAACGGGCAAAGCATTCCAAAGGCGAGCAGCTTGTACCGTAAATGATTTGCCAAAGAAGCTAGTGGAATGCAATGGGATTTTTAGAATAAGATTCTCTGATGACCTTAATAATCTCGAATGCGTGTCATTTAGGAACTCGAAACGTTCTTTAAGATAGTGTGGTGAGAGGGATTGTACAAAGACTGTATAGAAGGATGTGAGAATTCCGACGAAGACGTATTGGGAGCCACTTGAGCCTAATAGTATAGAACAAGAGAAAACATTAAATTATTTAAAAAAAATTGTCTGCATTATGTGGTTCGGGGATTTGAAAATCTAAACCTAAAGCTGTAGAATAGTATTTTGAATGATTTAATGATATCATATTGAAGAACATTTGTTTGTTCCTACAAAAATATTCGCTTTCTGTAGATCCTCATATTGTATTTCGCATCCGACAGAGCTATTAGCAAAAAAAAAATGGCTTTTGACATAAATGATTAAAAAAAAACACGGACACACTGACATGCAACATTGTTAGTAATCATAATTATCGTGTATGTATGTAGTTATGATTGTTCACGCATAATTAACCTTCAATTACTTACAAGTTATGCGCTAATTGGTGGAATAATTCAATACGCTTGGCAATCGTAATGTAACTGAAAATATGTCTGAAACTGCTTCTGGTGCACATAAGCGCAGCTGCTGAAAGTAAAGTCCTTGGTTCTAGTGATGTCGATCGATAGTCGATAATCGATAAATAATCTATCAGCGGCCAACAACAAAACCATACTATCGGTTTTCTGTCGATCGTTTCGATTCTATACCGATGGTATCGATAGTATCGATTGTCTATCGATAGTATTGGGTATAAACTAACAAGTCTCCATAGTGTTGTACCGTAGATAGTAGAAAGTAGCCTGTATTGTGAGACTATCGATTCTATCGATGTTATCGATAGTTTTTACACAATACTATCGATAGCATCGATACACGTCTTCTTCTTATCGTGTGGTTGATGAACAACCTAATGTCAGTGTTACCATCGAGAATATCTCGCAGTTTCACCGTTATAAGCAAGTGATAATTAATTTCTTATACTTGGATTCGAACTTGCGTATTTTGACTGGTCAGTCCAACGGTCATACCGCTAGGCTATCACTGCTACAATCATATCATAGCAATATATAATAGCATAAATAATATCAAAAGTATAGTAACTAACTATTGGCGTCATTATTGCTCCTTATCAATAGGTATTATGTATCCTCCCCTCCACTATCGATAGGCGGCCTATCGATAGTATAAAAACATTTCAAGGTCAACTACACACTAGTTCGGCAACACTACTTGGTTCGATTTAGACAGCACGTGAATATATTGGTCCCAGTCATTTAATTTATATGATAGATGATAAAATACTAATTAAACTTATGATCGCCACTTCAAGTAAGCAAAAGCAGGCTCTCGGCGCCAATCTAGGCAAGCGTGCTCCATCGTAGATCGCATTATCGCTTAACATCAGGCGAGATGGCGATCAAACGCAAGCCTATAAATGATAATAATAACAAAATAAAATAAACTACAAATACGTCCTTTAAAAATACCTCCAAACTAGTAGTGACGCCGGAACTATATCGATAAACCACACGGGAAATAAATTGGTTTATAGTGTTTTTTGTACATGGGTATATTTTGAACAAGTAGGTATTTAGGTACTAACATTTTTATATATTTGACTGTAGCGGTCAAAAGGTTAGAATAGAAGCCGACCCCAAAGTTGTTGTGAAAAGGCTAGGCAGAAATGTATACCTATGCAGAACCCTTAGGAATATAGATGTGATGGTATGAACAATATAAAATTGCTTTTAAAAAACCGCCTGGTTGTTTTAATGGTCTCAAGCGCGACTGCTGAGCTAGAGGTCTTAGATTCAATTCCCAGGTCGGGGAAAGTATTATTCAGATTTTCTGTTAATAAATTTTCAGTAGCAGCCCTGAGTTTAGAATTTTACCTGGTAGATGACAATAGGCTCACCACCTATTAACAGCATTGGTGAAATGTGAGTATACAACTGTGTAGGTACACCTCTGCCTACCCTTTCGGGGAATATAGGCGTGATTTTATGTTAATGCTTTTAAAATGGTCTACGATTATACATCAAAATGTTCAACATTAGCACTTAATACAATATGATCGGTAGAAATTAGCCGAGATGACAAGGTGCAAGCCGCCAGGCATGTTTCTGAGAATGGAATATAAATCATACAAACGCTTTGCTAAATCTTTGTAATAACTAGATTACTTAGGTACTGCAAGCGATTAATTACTTTGAAGTTAGAGGGATTAAGTTAATTTTCCTATGATTAATTCTGAGTTTTATTTTAGACTAGCTGTGCCCGCGACTCCGTCCGCGTGGATGTCGTAAATAACAAATGCTCGATGCGATTCTTTAAAATGGCATAACTTTTTTATTTATGAACAGATTGACATGAAATAAACACTAAATGTTAAGTGAAGCTTACCACAATATATTAGTGCAAACCACATCTAAATCAGAAAACCCGTTTCTGAGATTAGCGTGCACAAACGCACAGAAAAACAGAAAACAGACAAAAATTCTAACAATAATTGTTTGGGTGCTATTTGCGTTGATAAAGGTCCCAATAAGATTTTTTCTCATATATCTTCCATGTACAGACAGCGTTCCGTTACATTTTTATAATATGTATTGATTGATGATGATTGATTTTGTTGCAGTGTTTAATTTGGCTATTGGGCCAAGATTCATGTGAAAGAATTTTAAAAGAATTTTACTCCGATCAAGTGTTGTTCAAAATGTTTTATACATGCATAGCATCTCGCCTAACCCCGAAAGGTTGGGCAGAGGCGTAGGCACCGTTGTATAGACCAAGGCTCCAATGCAGTTATTAACCCATATAATAGATGCTCCGGACAACTACTGACAATTTCCTAATACAAAAAGCCAATAGCAATTTGCTCAATCCGAGAATGGAACTCAGGGCCTCACATTCAGTAGCAGCGCTTTCGTCTACAAGACAAGCTTTGCCCGCGTCGTTCACCTGGAAGACAGAAAATAATGGCATGTCTAAGAACACAACATCATGACGAAATACATTTAAAATTGGTACAAAAAGGTTTAAACATTTGCTGGATTCGAACTCGATACCTGTCAATCACGATTCTTTGATTACACAAAATGAACTGAAACATTACTCTAAAATCTATTGTAAGAAGCTGTAAAAAGGATCTGCGAAGTATAAGTTGTCCTAATACCGTAGTTCGGTAACGAAATTATGGTAATATTTGTGACGTATCGGACCAATGTCCGCTATTAGTCTGATCCGTGAATGAATCAAGTGGGCCAGTCGTAAACATGCACCTGTTGATAATGACGCGACTTTCAGACTTCGATTGGAGTGGGGCACAAGTCATATGGTGATGATGTTTTAGATTATTATTATTTACTGGTGGTACTTGAACAAAAACTTTACAATTATTAACCTATCTACGGCAATACAGATATACGACATAAGAAAAAATCCTGGAACTGATGGTTTGAAATCGGCAACCCGCGCAGTGAGAAGGGCAAGAGGACAGTTATAGGCTCTTCTTATGGGTTCACTATTGACCTCGATTTCGCCTGATGGAAAACAAACGAGGAGACGTAATAACGAAAATAAAAATATTCGAGTGATCGTCACGTTGTTACGATAAATTTGCAATGATCATGGTCAGTCTTCAAGTGATCACCGTCAATAGTTAGTGCGATTTAGTCCCGTATAAGTAGGTATCATTAATTTTAATACTTTTTTTTTAAACATTGCCCCACACTAGGAATTTCTTCTTGTGTCGTGGGTGCGTTTACAGACATATAATCTCACAAGCACACAAACACCCAAACCCGGAGCAATTATCCATAGATCGTACAAATATTTGCTCCGTGCAGGAATCGAACCTGCGACACGCAGCGCAGCAGTCGGCCTCTCGACCACTGCGCCAACTGCGCTGTCGTAACTGTGTATCATATCGTATGATACGAATAAATCGCGATTTAAAAAAAATATCTCGCTCCTCTATCCGCTCATGAATTAGCCTTGTTTACTTGCAACAATGTTGCGGACGACACCCGACGCCCGAATACGGCGTGGAATGCCACCCGACACGATTATATTCGATATATCGGACGCAGCTAGGGTTGCCAACCGTACTCTAAAATAGAGTATTGTACTCTATATCATGTAGGCATACTCTATAATCTATAACACTAATAGAGTATACTAAAATACTCTTTTTTACACAATGTTTACTATACTAGTGCCAGCATTCATTGGCTTCCATAATAAAAAAGTGTTTTTTTAGGTAACATCTCAATAATATTTTTTTATTTATTTATATACTTTGGAGACATTAGAAGTATCGGAAATGTCTACTACAAGCAAGGAAAATCTTCAAAATGTTATTAAAAATGATACTCTTTTTTATTTAGAAGTCCATACTCTTTAACTCCTTTAAAATTAAATATATTCTATTTCTTCTAATAAAAGTTTGCAACCCTAGACGCAGCATCGGGCAAACAACTCGATGCCGTTTCTTTTTGTTGCTATAATAGTAACGTAGTTGCACTATGAAGTGTTTAAAAGTATTGCAAACTGTGGTCGGTAAACGATCGTTGAAGTTAAGCAACGCTTCAAGATATGTCTTTGAAAAAGCATTAACGCATGCTTAGCGAACTCTAAAGTTACAATATTAAATGGAAAACTGAATTGATTGCAATGACGTCGCCATAAGACGTGTTAAAATATGGAAGAAGAATTCGCGGTGGTGAGCAGAGGTCAAGATGGCTTAGTGGTCAGAGCGCCTGGAGTATCTATCCGGGAGGCGCAGGTTCGAATCCTGTTCGCGACCGTATTCTTTTTCCATTTAATATTGTAACTTTAGAGTTCGCTAAGCATGCGTTAATGCTTTTTCAAAGACATATCTTGAATTATTAAGGTAATTGCATTCTTTACGACATTGTATTAACTGCAAAGTTAGTCGTGTCGGTTCGGTCACTTGTATAGGTACTGAATTGATTGCAATGACGTCGCCATAAGACGTGTTAAAATATGGAAGAAGAATTCGCGGTGGTGATCAGAGGTCGAGATGGCTTAGTGGTCAGAGCGCCTGGAGTATCTATCCGGGAGGCGCAGGTTCAAATCCTTTTCGCGACCGTATTCTTTTTCCATTTAATATTGTAACTTAAGCAACGCTTGGCGCGGTTAACTCTGAAGATGGGTGACCGCTAGGAACATTATCATTCGAGTGTCTCCAGGCTTCAGAATACACGTTATATCTTCACCTAAACAAACGGAAAAAGAAAAAGATCTAGGGTACTAATGACACAAATCATTGTTAGTCCAGTATTCCGCCATACGGACAGCGCTTTCGTCAGCGTTCATCAGTTCCTCCCAGGTGCAGGTGTAAGAGCATGCTGGACAAGACGTGAAGTGAGGTTTGTATCTCATACCACATTCACATAACATACATAGCATCACGCCTGTATTCTCCGAAGGGGTAGGCAGAGGTAAGTACATAGTTCTACACCCAAATTTCACCAATGCTGTTATGAAGAACCATGTAATACGTGTTGAGCCTATTGCTATCTACCGGGCACAATTCCAAACTCCGGGCTGCTATCGAGAATTTCCTAAAAGAAAAACCCAATAACACGTAGCAGTCGCGCTTGGGACCACTAGACCAACGAGGCAGGCCACATTTACATCTTAGGTCAGAACTTTTTGTGAAGCCACCTGAGCAAGTTCTCTTTGTTTCGCCCAACTTGATTTCGGAGCCAGTTTAAGGACTTCCCAGTTAGGCCACGGTAAACTCTGCACATTAGGGAGTTCCTCCAAGTAAGGATCACATTGAACGGATTTGATACTTCTTGCGCTAGAGGTCGCTTCACAGCTCATGCGTCTCCTTCCTCATACGTACGACGTTTTTCAACACACTTGCAAGGAATAGAAATTTCATAAACATAATATTGTTTTTATTATGGTGCGCGAATTTATTTTTCGTACGCCGAGGCTTAAGACTATAGAAATAAAAATTCTTTAATGACATTAAAAAAAAAAATGGTGCAACGTGTTTTTTAAATTACCGCACTAATGCAGTAATGTAAAGTAAAAAGCAAGTGCCCATAATAAGCCTCATTATGAACCTAAAAGTGATGCAAACCTAAAAGGACTTTATGAGCAAGTACGTTGTAAACGTACGAACGTACGTTCCTTTTCCATTTAATATAATAACTTTAGAGTTCGCTCAGCATGCGTTAATGCTTTTCAAAGATTTATCTTGAATTATTAAGGTAATTGCATTCTTTACGACAATCTATTAACTGCAAAGTTAGTCGTGTCGGTTCGGTCACTTGTATAGGGACTGAATTGATAGCAATAACATCGCCATAAGACGTTAAAATATGGAAGAAGAATTGGCGGTGGTGAGAAGAGGTCGAGATGGCTTAGTAGTCAGAGCGCCTGGAGTATTCATCCGAGAGGCGCAGGTTCGAATCCTGTTCGCGACCGTATTCTTTTTCCATTTGATATAATAACTACGTTGAAAAATTATTTTAAATGGTTACTTATGCAACATTTTTATAATTTACTCTATAAATATGGCACGGTAACAGTTTAACAGCTTGTATACGTAATTTTTTATCACAATAGGAACTAACTTCAATAAATATTAATTTGCCAATATAAAATTAATCGATAGAAATAAAATGATTTATTTAAGTCGCATCACACTTCCTTTTAAAATCAAAGGACCATGTTCAAGTTTTATTTCCACGCTTTTTAAATTTAAATTAAGTCTTGCGCCCGCGGCGGTCACACGACAGGCGCAGCGATTTTGTCGTAATGTGTGGAATTCGCTCAACCTGTGCAATTATTGCACACGAAAGGGACAAAGTAGCCTTAAGTTCATCGGTCCCTTTTGATCAGTCCATTCTTTAGGAAATATGTATCCCAAAGCTACCTTGGCAAGAAAAAAATCAAAGTCATATAATTATCATAATCAAGATGTCTGACGTCTGACTCGCGACATTGCCGCGGACTCAGCTCATGACTAAGGGTTCCGTTCGAGCTCGAAAGTAGTCGGGCCAACCCGAAGAATGCACGAGATTAGTAACCGGTGGACAATAAATAAAATTATAAGATGTTACGAACGTAAATACTCATTCTTCCAACTGAACTATCGTGTCCTCAGTGTGCTCAGTTGGGAGAGCAGTGTCACGGCATGACAGGACTTCCAAATTCGAGTCCCGTTTGTGTCTTTTATTTTTCAAAGTAACTGAGAATATAACAGATAGACCTTAGATGGTTTTAACATGTAGGTATTGAAAATGTATGGTATATATGATTTTGTGAATTCTTCCACACAACCTGGTTCTGCGCCGTCAAAGTCAAAGTCAAAGGTTTTTATTTCACATAAACCATACAAAGGCACTTATGAAAAGTCAGAATTTACGTGCACGGTTCCAAAAAGTCACTTCCTATGGAGAAGAACCGGCAAAAAACTCCATGGTTACTCTTTTAAACTGTATAATATCTTTTACAATATCTGTAAATTCAATTTTAGGCGGGATGTAAAAACAACGTAATCTTGGATGCAGTCACTAATATAAAAGATAATTACATAAGCCTTATTACATGAATAGCGCATTTGACAAGTTTACGGCGTTCTCACATTTACAAAATGTTGAAGCTAAAGGAGCTATATAAAACAATGCATAATATCCGTCAAATATTATTAGTAAGTTTAACAAAAGTTAAGAACAAACAACGTCATACTACGTATCTATAAGGTACAGTACGCTGCACGTCCATGGTAACACTTTGACTTTGATCTAACCTATCGTAGTAGGGAGTTTAATAGTATAAAAGGTTGGATTGTTTCACTTTAAACCTAAAACCCTTGCAGAGGGTTTAAAAGGCGTCATTAGCTAGAAAAGTAAATGTTAACTAAACACATTGGAACAATTTCAATACTAAATTATTTTTAACATTTCATTTCTATAGTTTTCATTCTCTTTCTTTAGAAAGATGATAACCAGATTTCAGGACAATGTCCACGGCATAAGGTCGTTAGCACACTCGACGACTTGTAGTTCTTTTTCTCGCAACATTTTGGACATCGTATAATTATGAAGAAACAATAATTAGTTATTTTTGCATAAATAATTTACAAGCTTTCATCTCCCGTCGAGAAGAAATGCGTCATCCTAGCAGTATATTGATAAAGCTTGAATTAGGGAATAGGGATTTTTATATATATAGAAAGTCTTAAAGTTCTATAATTAGCTTAACAATGTAAAATAATTTTGAGTTGTCCAATATATTGGGTCCAATTATATTTTTGGTAGCAAAGTTCTCATCTTGCAAACTTTGAGAATATATTACATATTAATTATGCGATTAATGCCATTAATGCGATTTCAGTCGTATTGAAATCATTCATTAAATATTTCTCAATTTTATATGGTTTCAAAAATTACGTACATTTGACATTGTCAGCCTACTCTCCTTTTTTACATACAAAGCATCACGCCTATATTCCCCGAGGGGGTAGGCAGAGATGTACATGCAGAGGTGTACATACACAGTCGTACACCAACATTTCACCATGTACCTAATAGGTGGTGAACCTATTGCACAATTCTAAACTCCAGGTTGCTGCTGAGAATTTCCTTACACAAAAATCCAATAACACTTCCCTGTTCCGGAAATCAAAATCAGGACCTCACGCTCGGCAGTCGCCTTTGCTCTCACTAGGCCAATGACGCAGCTATCACTTTTTAGAAAACAAAATAAGAACCGAAAAATAACGCAGTCGCAAAATCGCAAGTTCTAAACCTAACTTTTCCGCAGCCACCTAGCTAATGTCTGCGTTTAGTGGTTACAACCGGAAAAACCGGGACTCCCAAAAATTCAACTTCTTGAATTCGATTCCCGATAATAAAGAGATTCTGTCCGCCATTAACTTCTGAAGATTTTGCAACCTACGCGGTTTTATTAATTTTGGCCGGAACTTCAAAAAACCGCACTGTCACAGTGGCACTCGGCTATGTAAAAGTAAATAAATAATAGACTTCTCTAATACATACTTTATCTTAACCGCTACAATAACTTTTTTATTGTTTACATTTTCGCGAGACAGTAAAAAGTATCTTGTTAATATAATCAAGTGACAATAGGTCGTATAATATTTTTATTGTGGCAACACCGACTGAGAGAGAGGTGGCAACCTTTTTGTTCTTGTGTCACAACTACACAAGAGGTAACTCTGTAGTCCTGGGGAAATTAAAAGAAGAAATAAAGTGAATCAGGAACAGAGTTCTTTTTTAACCGACAAAAAAAAGGAGGTTTCAATTCGTTGGCATTTTTTTATTTTTTTTTATTTCCACGCATAACTTCACAGAGTAGTCAGATTTTGATGTTTTTCTTTTTTATTGGATAGTGGATACTTCCAAGTTGGTCCCATATAAATTTAATGGATGCAAATAAATACAATATCTAGCTACTTCCACAAAATTGAGGGTAGTCATGCATTACCTGTGCACCGCCCGCCCGCCCGCAAAGATATGCACATACGCAAGCGGTGAAAATTCTGACTACCACCAACTACTCTACACGTGTTTCGCCCCCCCACGGGGCATCCTCAGGAACTGTTAGACCGTGCAGTGTCCGCCACCGAGTCCTCTCAGTGTATCGGTGGCGGACACTGCACGGCTTCGACTTTATGAGGTCATCATTGGTAGCTAAGCACTACACCACAGTGGCGCTTCCGTCCAATAGACTCTAGTGCACGGAAGCGCTATCTTCTAAATATACTTTATATTCATTTAAATGGCCAAAATACTCCCAACACTTCGCTTCGCATTGAACTGACCAAATTTGAAGGCTACTAAAAATTGAAGATACTTGATCATGAGTGTCCTCTGAATAACCAAATTAGCAACCTATACTAGTCGGACCTCGGACCAGTACGATTGTACTCTAGATATAAAAAGAAAAAAAATACTCAAACGCCACGAATAATCGAATAATTATGTAAACATCTTCGTCTTTCGCGATTCGATTAAATTGTAACCTTAGATTGCATTTTCCCGTTATCTATAAATTAAATTATCATACCTTTTAATAAAGTGGTGTGACGATGCGTTCGATTCAAAAAACGTTACTTGGTGGGTCAGACAAGTTCGACCAATATTACCCTTTTTTCACTGAATCCAAAACGAAGATAAAGCTATAAATAACCCTGTTATGATGAGCAATCGATTAGGTTCGATACAAGCCCATCATTACACTCGTTAAGGAGGTGAGGATCTCAGATATTATACGGGAGCACTGTAGTTTAGCTCTTTGCTCACGGCGTCGTGATCAGAAGGCGTTTTGGATATTGCGGTTGCCATCAAAATTATGATCATTTTGCAGTACATTGCGTTGTATGTTTTATGATATTTTTTTTGATATTAGACTTGTTGTATCTTACAAAGCAATCTAATACAAACATCCTTTTGAAATCATACGCCCGCAGATCACAGATGCAAGGGCTTGATACGCTCCTTAAGCGTGAAAACTATTGATACCTGCCTCCTGTACCACTGATTAAAATTCTTATTCTCAAATTGTGCTTAAAAACTCCATTAAAACTATATCGCGTTGAATCATATTTTTGAAAAGACATCTCACTCAGCACCAATATTTGTTTTTCTTATCAGAATTCTAAGCTTGCTTTTACCTATAATCACCAGTTTCATCGTAGTCTGATTAATTGTACAGGAAAGCATTGAACTTAAAAAAATAATATAAAGTCCTGAAATTTAATGCCATGTGAAATCATACAACAATTTTCGAATCTGTTATTCAATTTGCCATAAAAGCCATATATTTTTTACCGACGATCCACGATCGATAGATATTCTGTTCAATCGATTGGAATCGAAATCTCGCACGGTCTGCTGCGTCAGCACATCGATTCACATCATCATGTAATTATTAATTAAATTACCGGTGCTTTAATGAATGGCGAATTAAGGAATCGTAACTTATATAGCATGCCAAATTTGGAAGTCATTAAAATTTAAAATGGCAATGATGATTCCTGATATATTTCTAAAATGCATTTTAACGCTTACTTAATGCTTTTCGAAAATATATCAACTCCAAACTAATACCACACCTAATAGAATAAAAGAATAGAGCGCGCCTAGAGTATTTATACGGGGTTGCAGGTTCAAATCCTACTCACGACCGTATTTTTCTTTCCAAACACATTTTTTTTTTCATTACTATTTTTTTTTGTATGATGTTCTATGTGAAGTTAACCTAAACCAGATGTTTATTGAGCGATATTCCCGCCGGCAAACTGACACACAGTTTGGTGGGTTTAATTATTTTGTATCATGTGTTCAAACCAATAAATTCTTTATTTATTATTAAATGTTATTATTATGGTCTCTTCATAATAATAAGTAAGTTACCACCAGTACGGAATCTCAAAACTGTCGATGGATATCAATGAAAATCTGTTGACGGCCAATCACTCAATACATGTACAAAAACTATAGTAAATATTAATAAATCTTCAGTCTAAGCTAATCCTCTGTTTAGTGGGCTCTGTTTAAACGAACCATTCTGTACCGAAGCGGCGACGTGACTAATATACGTATGTGATACGCATTTCACGAGTTAGTGTGTTATGGTGAAACAAAGGCCACAATGTGAAAGATGTTACTGAAAAATTATTTTATTATTATTGTACTAGTCTGTAACTGTCCCAATACGGTAAAGGCGTGTAAAGCTGGTAGAGAAGGAACGATAATTGATGGTGATCAATGGTGACGTTTCGCGAAGAAGTTTTAAGGACATCCAAGTCCAAACGACCCATCGACTGATGGTAAAGGAAAAGATGGTGGGTTAATTTGTAGACCTGGGGGCGATAGTGATACAGTGTTGGATAGCGACCATGGTTGACAGGTATCGAGTACAAATCCAACATCAACTTTTTGGTGTTGGATTATGAATTCTAAATTTTGGGGGCTGAGTAGCCTGCGTGCGTTGGAGTGCACCCTTAAAATGGAATCCCTACAAGTGGCCCCTGGGTGGTCTAAAACAGGCAACACAACTCTGGTGGGAGGCTTCGGCCGCGGCTGGTTACCACCCACCGGACGACGCCATGCCGTAAAGCGACCTAGTCGTGTTTCGGGATACATCCCGACCTATTCTGGGCAGTTGCATAACTCCCCAATTATCGTTCTCCCAAAAACTATCCACTCTACTTAAGAGTGAATAGATTTATTCTGGATATACGTGCTCCATCCTCGGCCACAACGTCGCTTCCGTTAGGCGAAATGGTGGCCAAAAGTAGACCAAATAAAAAATAAATAAAAAAAAACTGAGATCTACGCGGACGCAGTCGCAGGCACAGCTAGTTCATAATACCTACACATATATATGTAGTTATTGGCATTGCACCTTATTCCGAATCTGTAGCTATAACACAACATACATCATCACATATTTTTAATTTAATGGTGTCCGAGAAGGGCCCTAAGCATCTTTGTATAGTAGACAAGTGCTGAAGAGCACACGGCGTAATACAAACAGACACATAATAACATAACATTATTAGAAACTCATTGTGCCACACATGTATATCTTTTATTCGCAGATGGCCGAGGAAAATGGGCAAACTCATCCGACGTGTTTAATGGGCAATTAAACTTGGCCGTTCTGTAACAACGCAGAGATGTCCTCGTTAAAAGATGACAAATGTGCAGCGGGAAGATAAGTTTACATGAAGGTGTAGACGCTACTGAATTTTTATGAGTTACATGCATATTTTTTTTTTTAATCTATAAAAGTCATACAAAAATTATTTGAATTAGTTTTATGTCAAACGTAGGTAAATATTTCTTGCAGTTTGTTCGATACGTAAAAAAAATATTTTTAACAATAAATTTTTCCACTTAATATAATAACTTTAATAAAAAAACTATCTCCATATTTTTTCTGCTATGGAAAAAATACATTAAAAATTAAAATTTTATTGCGTTATTTGCTTACTTCAATTTACTTACAAATATCCAATTTTTTTAGATGATTAAAAATAAAATCAATTTATTAGGACAATAATGTACAATTATTATTTTTGGCGTCTTACACAAAAAGTATTAATTATCAACAAACCACTCATACATAGTCAGATGTTAACATTACTTTCTTTTACTGTTGTGGACGCAGAACCGACTGTTGCACGAAAATAAAGCTTTTTAATAGCAAAAAATAGTTATTACGGAGTATAATCCCGTTTCATCATCATCATTATCTGATGATGAAGCTGGAAAATAGGCAGTTGATTAGAACTATTCTAAAGACCGTAAACACCACTGAAAAGTCACAAGCTGGGATTGAAATGGGTTCTAAAATACCGGTAAAAGACCGGTATTTTTCGGATTTTTATAAGAACCCAAACCGGAACCGGTACTCAAATGAGAACCTTTAAGAACCTATATTGTACCAGTTCCTAAACAAAGCGTGTCATTCGCGACATAAGTGCACAAGTTGTTTCGAGTTTATACGCGACGATTTGGGGCGGGCGGGGTGGCGCGGCGGCGGGAAGTTATTTGCTTAGGTTTGTTAGTTGTCACGATCATTCATTTCTGTGATTTATTCGTTGGCCGTCTCAACGTATTCCACGATTCCTTACACTCCAATACGACGAAACGCAATATGAAAGAAATGTACGCCAATTTAGCGTCGAATGCATTCCCTCCTCCTTACTAAACCTTTATTTCAAACGGTATGGAACCGAAACTATGGTACATTTATTAAACTGGTATGTTGGAAGCGAACCTGAACCGTACGAAAAGTAGAACCTTTATAAGAACCTAAACGAAGAACCGAACCGAAAATGGAACCGGTTTTCAATCCTTGGTCACAAGAAAGCAACCATTTCGTTTACTTGGACGACATATTATTTTTCAGTTATTTTGATTACAAACCACACTATTTAATACTTGATTAAATTTCTATGGGATCAACCTGAAAGTATATCCTTTCAAATAAAATTGAAGTTTCCAAATCGGTTGATAAATGACAGAGTTCTGAGGTAACAAGCATAAAAAGAAAATACAACCGAATTGATAACCTCCTACATTTTGGAAGAAGCTGATAAAAAAAAACTATTTTGATGGTTGAACGGCTATTTAGTTACTGACATTTTTGTGATATATGAAAATGTTTCTAAACACTTGGTGTAAAGATTTTTTAAAGCACAGAAATGTCACTTATAGCAAATAGCCTTTCAAACTTCGATATGTTCGATTTTTCATTCAGTGTTTAAATGTTTTATGTCTAAAACTTGCGCTGGATTTGTCCGACCCAATAAAGCTATAAACGTTGTATGCAATAGATTGGGATCGATACGAGCCCAACATTACACCCAATAAGGAGAGAATACTGTCAACCTTATGACCGCCACTGACATTTATAGAAGACGAACATTTTAGTGTCATCGACAACACAACTTTTTCTAATACTCTGTCGACTCATATTAATTATTGTTCACCGGTTACTATTCTTCGGGTTTGCCCGACTAGTTTCGAGCTCGAACGGAGCCCTTAGTCATGAGCTGAGTCCGCGGCAATGTCGCGAGTCAAACTGTCGACTCTTCTAATAAAGATTTGCCGCCGAGGCTAACAAATACCAAGATATCAATAATTATGAATACCAAAAAATGAATAATGGTATTTAGATATAGAAATTTGTTGGTTTCTTTATAGTGTATAGTGTTATCATCGAGTATCACAGTCATCATCAATTTACAAGGTACCAGGATACCAAAATCATATGATTTCATGAAAAAATACTTTCATACTTATTAGTTATTGGGATTTTAAACTTGCGGAGTATAAACTTGCGGAGTATAAACTTGCGGAGTATAAACTTGCGGAGTATAAACTTGCGGAGTATAAACTTGCGGAGTATAAAATCCCAATAACTAATAAACATGAAAATACTTTTTCCGAAATTTTAGTAACTGATACTCATTGAATAGATTCAGGCGTAACTTTGCGGAGTCCATTAGAATGGATGAAAATAAATACAATATCTAGCTACTTCCACAATATTGAGGGTAGTCATGCATTACCTGTGCACCGCCCGCCCGCTCGTAAGTAGATATATGCACATACGAAAGCGGTGAAAATTGCGACTACCACTGTTCCACTCTACACGTGTTTCGCCCCCCCCACAGGGCATCCTCAGGAGCTGTTAGACCGTGCAGTGTCACTTACGGACACTGCACGGTCTAACAGCTGATACTCAAAAAAAAACGTGCCCAAAAGGGTTACCAATAATATCACTATATAAGGTGCTTACTTATTAGGTAATTTCCTTTTAAGGGGTCAAAGTGTTAGTGATAAGGATTCATTTAAGCCGTAACTCAAATTTATACAACAATTATATTTTTTTCTTAATGTTCGCCGTTCAAGGAGCAGTTTTCGTCTTGCTAGTACTATGTTAATTACAAATAATTTGTTATATCCATTTAATTCTGAGTTTAAGTCAATGTATTTGACTTATATATTAACCCTTTCAAAGGAAATTACCTAATAAATTAGGACCTTGACATGAGGAAAATAACTGTTCAAAAATATCATGCAAAATATGACAAAATATGTCCCATTAGTGTTACACGGCCATTTGTGTCTGTGGGCAGTTGCTAAGTCACCGCCATTATAAATTAAGTAATAAATTACAAACTGCCACTCCGTAGTCAAAGTGCCGCAACCGGAATCAAACTCATTATATAAACGACGCGACGCACAGTGGGTCGAAACTATGATTTTAGTGACTTAGGGCTCAACTTTGCTTTTTCACTTTTTTTTTTATGCGGATGGGTAGAGCTCATTAACCTCAATAATAATTGTTCTGATGTATTTTTTCCTAAACTTTATACTTTGGGTAGAAAAATGTGTTTTGTTATTTTTTTGTATGGAGCGGCTCAAATAAACTTAAATTCCTGCTAAGTAGCGTGTGATCCCGCGTTGAAACTTTATTTTTCATATACCTTGTCTGGTCTATTATCATTTGATGCTATAAACAAATGCATAAAGTTGCAACTCTGCCAAATAAATGGATCGAAAAAAATGAAAAAATACATAGAATAAAAAGCTTCATTTTTTACTTTCGTAAGTTATTTTAAGTTAAATTTGATATGGAATAGTAAGTAAAAGCACGTAATAATACACATAATTACTTAGCAACTAACAACAATACATTTAAAAGGTCCCTAATTAGCTTAAATTTACTAATACTACATATATTAGTAAATTTAAGCTAATTAGGGACCTTTATTTAAAAATGTGGATATGAAATCAATTAATTTCTATTTGTGTGTTTAATTACTGTAATTAGCTTAACCTTTTACCTTATAAAAAAACAATGTTTTTCACTTTTAGTCATTACTGTAATATTAATTAGGATAATTAGTTAATGAGGGTAGTAGAAAAATTAGTAAACATTGTTTGTCACTGGATTCTGGAAGTATAAAATGACCATAATTTATTATATACTAACTAGTGTTCGTTTATTCGTACTACTACTAACATCTCGTGATTCTGATCGTCCCTTTTTCGTTATAATGGATAATTTAGTTAACAATTTAGATTTATTTATGATTTTAAGAGAGCAGGTCAAGTCACTGTCGGATAGTCAAAAATTCTTTCAATTCCTACAACATAAAATAAACGTGACCGAAGAGAACAGTGTTGAGCTCCAAAAATTCTGTACGCGCTTTTGTTCAAATATAAGTGCAAGATGGGAACGAAGTAGTCGCACGTTAGCACAGTTTGTAAGAAAAAATGGTGATTGGTTGGAACGTGCAATAAACTGGCCCGAAGGAATGATACCTGAAGCTGTGAACACTGAACAGGAAAGGCTCGAGATTTGTAATACTGAAGATGTCGAAAATCTACCACCATCTACTACAGAAGCTTCGACATCTACATTTACACCTCGAAAACCTTTCGAGGAATTGGGCTCCAGGCAAAAACGAAGACGCGTTGATCAAATTAACCAATCGCTTTCGTTATCCCCGGATGAACTTAAAGCTACTACAATTGCTAGTTTAAGAAACACCGGAAATGAGGATGTAGGAAAAATTATGAACCATTTACTAAATCACCCCGAAGATCTAGAAAAAGTTAAAGAGTGTAAGCTCGTAATAAAGATTTCCGGAAATATAGAGAGAGTCATTCTAGAAAGGTAAGTAGAACGGCGACAAATGAGGATATTATACACAATCTTCTTTTGTCTTCTGATCCAAAGATCACAAGTCTAAGACCTCGAATGGTGAAACAAAATATAATGGTTCTCTCTCCAAAAGTCAAAGAGCTTCTGCTGATTTTTCCCACAGAATCCGATATAGATTTTATTGATGTAGATAATTTACAAGATAGTCATAGCGATAGTGAATAAGATTTTTTGGTAGTTTGTAAGTTTCTTGTTTTTTTTATTAGTTTATAAATGTCAAACTCATAATTGAAAGGAAATAGTAATGTTTGATGTTGTTTATAGTTAGTTTTTAGTTTGCTTGTGTTAGTTGTAGTAATGTTAGTTTACCTTTACTAATTTGTATTATTATGTACCTATCTTTACTTACTATTCAGTATTAAATCTAACTTAAAATAACATTTCATAAACATGTTAAAGTCATTAAAACAAAGAAATTGAAATTCATAGATCCCTAATTAGCTTAAATTTACTACTACTACATATATTAGTAAATTTAAGCTAATTAGGGACCTTTTAAATGTATTATGATTAGTGTGATTAGCTTTAAATTTACTAATACTACATATATTAGTAAATTTGAGCTAATTAGGGACCTTTTAAATGTATTATGATTAGTGTGATTAGCTTAAATTTACAAATTTACTAATACTACATATATTAGTAAATTTAAGCTAATTAGGGACCTTTTAAATGTATTGTTGTTAGTTGTTAAGTAACTATGTGTATTATTACGTGCTTTTACTTACTATTCCATATCAAATTTAACTTAAAAGAACTTACGAAAGTAAAAAATGTAGCTTTTTATTCGATATATTTTTTCATTTTTTTCGATCCATTTATTTGGCAGAGTTGCAACTTTATGCACACGTTAATAGCATCAAATGATAATAGACTAGACAAGGTATATGAAAAATAAAGTTTCAACGCGGGATCACACGCTACTTAGCAGGAATTTAAGGTTATTTGATCCGCTCCATACAAAAAAATAACAAAACACATTTTTCTACCCAAAGTATAAAGTTTAGGAAAAAATACATCAGAACAATTATTATTGAGGTTAATGAGCTCTACCCATCCGCATAAAAAAAAAAGTGAAAAAGCAAAGTTGAGCCCTAAGTCACTAAAATCATAGTTTCGACCCACTGTGCGACGCGGCGCTTACGAGTAACGTCTTGAGAGAGAATCAGGACAGCTTCGGAGCTATACAAAATGAAAAAAAAAAATGTTTTTATGTTTTTCTTTTCTATGGTAATAAATCGACAGGGAACAAACTATGCCCATAATTGAATAATGTATAGCTTGCTAGACTTTCCGCGGATTGCTTAATGTTACAAAAAAAAAAAAAAAAAACAAAAATGATTATTTTCTGTTGAATGATATCTAACAAATTGTTTTAAATTATGTTGCCACTAGAAACATAATG
This sequence comes from Xylocampa areola, assembly GCA_935421205.1. Lineage (NCBI taxonomy): Eukaryota > Metazoa > Arthropoda > Insecta > Lepidoptera > Noctuidae > Xylocampa > Xylocampa areola. The sequence goes on along the minus strand of OW285217.1, from coordinate 12,582,682 downwards.
TCATATATCTACTCAATTTAATTCTGCCTCACTGTATCCTACTGCATGAAATAAGTAGGTACAAAATCGTAGGAACCATAAAAACGCAACAAACACACTCAGCGTTTACAAATCCCGAACAAAAACCATTCAGATATTTCCATAATTTTATATCTGTGTATGCCAATATCTTAACAATACGCCACGACGTTCCAATTTAACCTAGTCATAATATAGATAAATTTAAATACTCAGACAATATTTTATGACTTATTTTAGGTACGGTTTACGACGGAAGACGGGACCCGCTGGATGAATGTCTGGCTAGATTTTATGGGAGCTACACACAGGAACATTCTAGACTTGTCTAGATAATGCTGTTTAGAATATTCGTTCAAGTATTTGATGACTATATTATTGTGGTTTACTGTGCGCGAGGAAATTCGTGGTAACAGCTGTCAACGTTGAGTAACTGAGGAATGGTGAAGTCATTCCTCAGTTACTCAACGTTGACAGCCCTTAACAACTTCGTGAATCAATACGGAAAAAAAACAAGATTACATAGATTTTGTATCTAAATTGGATAAAGGCTTCTCATCCTACTTGCTAACACAAATCGCCACCCACATCCTTATTGAATACTGGCATCCTCAGATTTATATCTCATTTTCGAAAAACATATTATTCAACAAAACCTTTTTGTGACAATTCATAACAGTCATACAAGTCCACAAATAATATTTTTATACGATTGTATAAGTTCATCGACCCCGAAACACGCATATTAAAATTTTAGGAACACTATACCAGTAAGCTGTAAATCAATATGGTTACTAGACGGTCGCGGCACAAAGGGGCGCTGCGAAGCGCTGCATCTGCTAGGCAATGTCAACGGTGACGTTTACGCGCGAAAAGTTTTACGATCCGCAGACGACGACGCGTCAAACGAACAGTGATGTTATTAATCCGTGTGCTGTATCGATGCTTTTGTTGATTTAGGTGACTATAGCTATACTTTGTTGAAAACCCTATTATAACTTAATGGAAAACCCATTAAGCTATAATAGGGTTTTCAACAAAGTCAGTACTTAAACATTCAACTTTACCATCTTTTCTAAATCCGGAAATAAAATAATACCAAAGTAAATTATTAAATTAATGCAATTTATAATTTAATTAGCTTCCAATAGAAAAAAATATTTAAGCATCGAGGTATGCAAAAGCTAAATATTGCATATACCGTGTGCATGTATTTTTTAACAATTTGGCAAAATGAGCCAATGCAGACGCCATTTTATCTGGAAACTCAATTACAAGACCTACACCAACCCGTTGTTTGCGAAACACTACTGGAAATGACAAACATGTAACTTAATACTATTTAACTGCTACGACACTTGATATCTCCTACTCCGTTTGATTCAAACCGCTTAGAAATGAGCAAGTTCAGTACATATTTATGGTAACTATGCCTCAATAAATTGCGGAACTGATTACCCTTAAACTGTTTTCATTTGTGTTTTTCGGGAATACGAATTTATTTTGTCATAGTAATAAAAGTATAACACAGGAACATTTTCAAACAAATGACTGGAGAAATGAAATGAGAATTGTACAAAGAGTAATTCCATACATGCTTATATAGGTAAAATAGTTAAAATGAATGATCAAAGTGGACTTCATTTTCTTTTCATCGATATGGTTGATTTTGAGCGTATCGCGTCTTGGGCACGTCACTCAAGACGTTCGTTTTACGACCGTCTCGTTCCCGTGTTCCATTTTTAAATGGGTCTGCTTGTGGTAGGTCATTGGATAAATAATAATAATAATTATTATTATGAACTGATATGAAGTCTTTGGTTTAAATAAAAAATCGGTGTACTTATATTATTTAAAAGGCTGTTACCAAACTTTAGCTTTGATCCATATTTGACTAAAAAGGTTAATTCAAAATTCAAAGTTTTTTTTTAAATTTCCCCGACTCGACCCGACGTTAAGACTGCGTAATTTACGAGTGGCCGGTAATAAAAGTTTTTGTTGCGAAAAGCGACGGGGTGCTATAAAAGTTTGCTGTCCCTTTCCACAGAGAGTTTACGAGCGTGAAAACGCGAGATAGGTATATCGTACCGGTAGTTTTATTACTGGGTATGCGAGCGATGTGAACTTATGTACGTACTACGTACTACCAGCTAGGAAGCTTGCTGGCAACACACAATATGTCGAAACTGCGAAATTGTTCATGTTTTTAAAACAGGTTTCATTTAAATTTAGAATGAGGTGTTTCAAGTTCCCAAGTCTCATTATTTTTTTATTTGACAATGCGTAAACCTTGCGCACAGACAAAATTAGCATAGTCGTAGACTTTATATGCTACTTACATAGAAAGCTCCATGTTGGGATTATAAATTATTTATAGAAGACATAGTACGTGCCAATACCTATACAGGGCTATTCATAGTATATACGAAACCAGAAACTAGTTTGTTCAGTCAGTAATATAATCGATTGTAATAATGTTCACATCATGTTATATTTTGACCAAATAATCTTTAAAAAATCCTATAAGTTGGACACAGTAGGAACCCGGGCCAGCTGATACAGTATCTACATGTCGGCGCGGCCGCAGTGCATCAAACCGCGCTGTCCTCGCGCGGACCCCACGCTGACCCCGCGCCACCGCCTCACTCGCCCGGAAGCCAGAGATCGATGCGTACGTCGCTTGCGCGCGCGTTCCCATATCATGCCGTATGTAAATAGTGCTCTTGTAAATAATAATAATGACGACGTCGTGTAAAAGGGTTAAATAATTATTGGAAATCGAGTTAATTAACATTTTTAAACACGCCAAGGTGTTATCTGTACGAACGTTTTTATTTGTTTACGAAAAAGTACGTAGAGTACATAATAACACCTACATTCGACTATTATGATAGTTGCGTTTGTTGTATTTTTTGTTGCAAGTATGATAGAAAATTTTATCACTACACTACTTATAACGGCTCAGTGTGTTATGTTATCAGTGAACGTCAGGCGGTGAGCATATTTATGGCAGGACAAGGAGCCAACAAAACAAGCTTGCCATTTCGTGTGTTTTCATTATACATTTTTATAATGTTTCATATTAGTTCTATCAATGAAATTATTTGACCCGTGTCTCAGGTTTCGTATATATTATGAATGAGCCTGTATAATGAAGAAGAATTGACAGCTGTATACAAGACTTAATATCAAGGAAGCTGGCCAAAGAGAAAGGAAGCCTAAATCCAAATTAATTAAAAAAAGCTCTAATTATTCTGTCTATGCTAAGAGTCACATTGCCAAGGTTCACCCTGCTTAAGCAACATAACATCCAAATTTAAAAGCAATAGAGTCTAAAATAGCATTTTTTCAACCCTAGACGCAGCATCGGGCAAACAACTCGATGCCGTTTCTTTTTGTTGCTATAATAGTAACGTAATTGCACTATGAAGTGTTTATATGTATTGCAAACTGTGGTCGGTAAACGATCGTTGAAGTTAAGCAACGCTTCAAGATATGTCTTTGAAAAAGCATTAACGCATGCTTAGCGAACTCTAAAGTTACAATATTAAATGGAAAACTGAATTGATTGCAATGACGTCGCCATAAGACGTGTTAAAATATGGAAGAAGAATTCGCGGTGGTGAGCAGAGGTCGAGATGGCTTAGTGGTCAGAGCGCCTGGAGTATCTATCCGGGAGGCGCAGGTTCGAATCCTGTTCGCGACCGTATTCTTTTTCCATTTAATATTGTAACATTAGAGTTCGCTCAGCATGCGTTAATGCTTTTTCAAAGACATATCTTGAATTATTAAGGTAATTGCATTCTTTACGACATTGTATTAACTGCAAAGTTAGTCGTGTCGGTTCGGTCACTTGTAAGTACTGAATTGATTGCAATGACGTCGCCATTAGACGTGTTAAAATATGGAAGAAGAATTCGCGGTGGTGAGCAGATGTCGAGATGGCTTAGTTGGTCAGAGCGCCTGGAGTATCTATCCGGGAGGCGCAGGTTCGAATCCTGTTCGCGACCGTATTCTTTTTCCATTTAATATTGTAACTTTAGAGTTCGCTAAGCATGCGTTAATGCTTTTTCAAAGACATATCTTGAATTATTAAGGTAATTGCATTCTTTACGACATTGTATTAACTGCAAAGTTAGTCGTGTCGGTTCGGTCACTTGTAAGTACTGAATTGATTGCAATGACGTCGCCATTAGACGTGTTAAAATATGGAAGAAGAATTCGCGGTGGTGAGCAGATGTCGAGATGGCTTAGTTGGTCAGAGCGCCTGGAGTATCTATCCGGGAGGCGCAGGTTCGAATCCTGTTCGCGACCGTATTCTTTTTCCATTTAATATTGTAACTTTAGAGTTCGCTAAGCATGCGTTAATGCTTTTTCAAAGACATATCTTGAACAATATTTCAGATGTAAATGTGGAAAATTGGTATACAAAATTAAAATATTTTCAATCAAATTATGTTAATAAAACTAAAATCACAAGGGTAGGTATTATTTAATGCACTTAATTAATTAATTACATTATTATAATAAAAACATTTCATACGCTCACATTATAATTATATTTCATTGGTAATACGTACTTTGTAAAGAAAGCAGATTTAAGGACCCTGAGCATGATGATATGAGAGTGTATAGAATATGACTGATTGAGATGATGATTGACTGAATGATTTTTACCTACCTATCCTAATACCATTGCGGAGGTGGTCTGGACTCAGCGCAGCACACGCTTAAGGTGTGCCCTGCCTAGACCGCTGAGCGGCGGGTACTAAGAGCCAATATCGGGCGAGACCTGTCTCTGCCGGCAGTAGTGACGGCTACGCTGGCAGATAAAGTGAACTGGAGAGGAATGGCTTCCTTTTGTGAGACTGTTGTCGTCCAGGAAGACGCCGTCGAGCGGGACTGTGAGAGGGCCGATCCCTCTCGGAGAAGAAAGCGTCTAGGAGGCAACCGCCTCGGCGCCTAACAGCCGAAACCCCGCCTTTATGATTTAAGATAGGCGGCCCTTTGGGGTCACAGATGCTTAGAGAGGCTCTGTTTACCCATCGTGATCCCAGAGAAGACGGTGGCACGTGCTATCGTGCACAGCGAGGCTTAGGGGAGACCCCTGTACAGTCTCTCCAGGGATGTGTCTCAGTTAATAGGTGCTGCATAGCGGGGGTGCTGGAGCTGGTCTATTACGTGTTTCCCGCCATATGCTGATGTTGACCACCGAGGTGGTTTAATTGAGGTAAGAATCCCACACACCCCGGTCTTATCCATAAAGGCCGCGCGTATTTTTGAAGGCTTCCCCCGAAAAAAAATTGGTATATCTTTTCTTATTTCTTTTTTTTCTTTATTTTTATTACTCTTTATCTTTATCAATTAGTCTCATCCATTATTCTTTTTCCTTAGCATCGACAGGAAACCTTTTAGTATAAAAAAATATATCATAAAATTGTGATATTCTCTTCAATTATAGTAAAAAATATGTAAACAACATATTCATTACGCTATCACATATAGGCTCAGTGCTCACCGCCTAAAGGTGATAGCGCAGGAATCACAAACTAGTTTCATTCAGGGTCTGTTTTTAAAATTAATATTAGTAGCGCTTTTCGTTAGATGATTATTAAAAACCAAGATCCGCACAAAGTAGGTTGGCGGTCCAGATTCATACCGCATTTGGGGACTACTGTAATAGCGTGATGAAATATATTTATTACGTAATCTGGGCCACTAAGCTATGCTAAGCTTCTTATATGTTATAAGCGTTCGGACGGACACACCGACAAACAGACAGAAACGTTTCCAAACATTTTGGTTTCACCTTCTGTATCGATAGTATTAGGTACCCAATTAAAATTTTGGAAAAATAATCAATGTGGAATGATAATTGGTACATCTACACTTTAAATAAATTCTGATATCGGAACTTTTTGTTCTAAAATTTCATCGACACAATAGTCGACACTGACAAGTCATTATTTTGTGTACATGAAATGAAGATTTATATTAGAACAACGTCCTTAATATTGCTTTTATGACCATTGTTTTTTACTACAGAGAAAATTCACTATTTTATTGATAGGATTTGTTTTCCAAATAAATTTTCTAAAGATAGTTTTCTCCAAAATACGGCCATGAAAATATATGCTGTTGTTGACAATTTACCTGTGAAATGAATGTTATTCTGGATAATTTTTATAAGAATCATCGCAGTCACCAACACAAGAACTAGGCATCACATATGAATTTTAAAACTTTATAAAATATACAGGATTCACTGACAATACGGCAAATATAAGTTAGCGTGATTTTTGACAGTGACACTGGAGAAAACAACATCTGCCAATAGTGCTGATCGAACCTAAATATGCTTTCTCTTTCTAACATGTGATATTTCCGTAAGAGATTTCATACCCATATTAGGCTTTGTAGGTCTTTTTCTATCCTACGTTTATGGGTTTACTAGCCTAGAAGTAGAATGACGGAGCAGCCCGTAATGAAGACGGGAGAAAGAAGATTGCATCTAACGGAGATGAGAATATTGAGATGGATGTCTGACGAGTAACGAGAATAGATAAAGTATAGGAATGAGCGACATTGACAGAAAAGATGACAGAAATAATTTGTTTTTATATGTGATATGGAGTGATGTGGAGGGACGAAACACATGTGATGATGTGATGGAGAGGGAGAGTGAAACCAAAGAAAATATTGTTAGACTGTGTGAGGGATAAACGAAAAGGGAATAAAGTATAGATAGCGTGGGAGAGTGGAATGGAAGAGAATAACATGTTGCACGGCGAGTAAATAATAGCAGGGCAAATGTCCCGAGTTATTTAACACGTCGGAATAGCCTAAAGACATAGAAGACTCTCACTTTCTGGAGCAGAATGTTTCGGGTTCAAAATATGGTAAATTACCAATGAGACCTTTTCAATAATAATTGAAGACACCACAGAATAACAGTGAAGGAAAATATTATAAAGAAATCTGCGATCTTCTTCTTTCAGGTCAATGATTAAACAATTATATATCATTGTACAGGTAGACCAGTAGAAGGCCAGTGCAGAGTATTCAGTGGCGAGTTCTTCCATTGTGCAGGAATATGAGCACTAGGAGTATTAGAGTAGATAGCAGTTTGCAAACGAGTTGATGAAGTCAGTAGTAATAGCCTATTAAGTATTAGTAAGACCGTTGTACGGAAAAGTCAAAAGTACCAGGTTCGAATCCAAGTTAAAACCACTGACTTTAAAATCCCCTACGGATTTTTTCCTAATCTACGTTGACCTACGGCTCCTAACTCAATCCATTCTCTGTTCTTGCTAGTTTCCCACCATTCCTTCGCATGGCCAGCCAGAGCATCCCCTCCACCGACTTCTACGACTTCTCGAGCGCCGTGGCTCGTCTTTTGGAACAACTCTCCAGATACATCCAACTATCGTAAATCACGTACGTATTATAAATTAATAATCACTCGCTTAAAACGCTGAAGTAAAACATCGTGAAGAAACCAGCACACCTGAGAGTTGTGCTTGTTGGCGTGTGAAGCCATGTCAGAGGCCTACGGGTAGTTTAAACTCTGAAGTATTGATCAATGCTCGTCCCTTCTGTGTATGAGAAGAGGCTTTTGTCTTACAGTAGGATAATCACAAACGAATATTACGGTTTTTCCTTTCTCCGTATTACTAACAAAGAAACCGTTTACTCATTAGCAAGCATCAGCTGTTTAAGCGAAAACCGTAAAAATAAATTAGGGGAAGTAATTTAAAGTTTTATGTGTGAAGGGTTTAATGTTCCGTCTTTTAGTTCTAGGGTCTCGGAATTGAGGCTATGTTTGTTAAACGTGACCTCAGCAGGCTTAGGTCACTTAGGTGGCTGTTGATTTTATGGCTACCGTTACACATTAACTATTTTATGACCTTATGTAAGTATAATTTTTGGTAATTGTTGTGTTTAGTGAATTGCATCATTAGTGTTGTGATTGTGAGGTCCTGGGTTCGATTCCTGGGCCGAGCAGTGGTATTGGGTTGTACCATTAGAAAATCCTTAGTCTTCGGAATTCGGAATTGTTCCCCGTTGGTGGTAATAGGCTTACCACGCAGCATTGGTGAAAGGTGGGTGTACAATTACTATACTCTGGTTACACTCACGGGTAATAGAGGCGTGATGCTATGTGGCTACATTCTCAGTAGCAGCCATCAACCAGACAAAATTCCAATCTCCGGTGGATTGTTCCTGGTTCGTGTCCGGGAATCGAGTCCAGGACCACAAGCTCAACAGCCGCGCTTACGACTACCAGACCAATAAGGGCATCTGAATTCCGAATGAAATACAAGTAAATTATGAATTTCAAGATAAATCTTTGAAAAGCATTAACGCATTCTTAGCGAACTCTAAAAATATTATTATGTTCTTATATTCTTTTTCCATTTAATAATAACTTTAGAGTTCGCTAAGCATGCGTTAATGCTTTTCAAAGATTTATCTTGAATTGTTAAGGTAATTGCATTATTTACGACATTGTATTAACTGCAAAGTTAGTCGTGTCGGTTCGGTCACTTGTATAGGGACTGAATTGATAGTAATGACGTCGCCATAAGACGTGTTAAAATATGGAAGAAGAATTCGCTGTGGTGAGCAGAGGTCGAGATGGCTTAGTGGTCAGAGCGCCTGGAGTATTTATCCGGGAGGCGCAGGTTCGAATCCTGTTCGCGACCGTATTCTTTTTCCATTTAATATAATAACTTTATATTATGAAAGTGAGCAAACCATATAAAGCATGATGGCACAACATAATTAACCCCAGTCATGTTAACAGCTAGAACAATTGATTAAATTTCATGCACAGGTAGTGCATAAATTGTTCAACAGTTAAGTGAAGACGCGATTTTGTATGCTAGAGTTAGCAAGACAGATATGTAACTTCTATGTTATGATAGCCTATGTACAAGGTTACCAGTTTGGTCTAGAAACCATAGAGCAGACAATGTATACCTTCATTTATGCAAAAAAAAAAAACGGGAATCCCTACATCTGACATTACATTATTTACATAATATCACATCTGTAGGGGAACGTCTAAAGGGGTAGGCAGAGATGTACTCGTACATTGGCAATTGTGTGTTAAGTCTCATGTAGTAAGGTGGTGAGATATCGTACCATAAGGGTTTCTTTTTTACCATTTGAGTAAGAAAACCCTACAGGGAACCAGTATGTCAACGGTCAATGCAATGCATCTATTTTTAGTGCTGTATTTTTTTTTTGTAATAAATAAAATTACTAAAATAATAATATAATAAAGAAAAACGCCATATTTTGTCCAGACCCTGGAAAACCGAACATGTGCATGTAGTCTGGCAGCCCTAAGTGTTAAGATAGGGGAATACACATAAATAATATTGTATCATCTACCGTCTAGATATGGTATACGGAAAATGGTTGGCTAATAAAGTGTTTAGATGTATTTTTACCGGTAAAAAAAATAGACCACCTGATTTCTTTGCGTGCACGAACGCAATGAAGTTCTAAGTACTTGTTACTATAATTAATTACTTTTTGAACGGGTATAAGGTGAGCATAAGTGTGATAAGTGCCTCGGAGAACACTTTAAGCCTTCGCTCCCAGTTGTCAAATTAAGATCTATGACAGCCGTTACGGGTAGTCAGAGGCCTGATAGTCTGACAACCAGTCATACCACGAGACATTTTGTTACCCAGTAACTGGGTCGTGGAGGTCAAATAGGCAGGCGCTCCATGTAAAGTACTGGTATTAAGCTGCAACCGGTATTGGAAAACGGCTATGCAGATTGATTAGGAAACATAAGATTTTTGTAAAAGACGATGCAAATCAATACAATATCTAGCTATTTCCACAATATTGAGGGTAGTCATGTAAATACCTGTGCACTGCGAAATATGTGCAAATATATGCACATACCTACGCAAGCGGTGAAAATTGTAGGAAAATTGAAAATTGTTGTAATTGCACAGGTGTAGTTGCAATTTTCATCAATATTGTGGATGTAGATATTGTATTTATTTGTATCCATTGTAATGGACTTAAGCCTATTGCCATCTTCCGCTCAGCTGCTACTGAGAATTTTTTATCAATTCATCATCATCATTGTAATGGGTTATGTAAGGGTTGTTTTTTGTACCAATAAAAAATATTTATTTATTTAATTTTCTAAAGTCAGGAATCTATCTCGAGTCCTCATACCCCTCCCCCTCACGGCAGTTAGTCAATAGACATATTACAGAAAACCGGGCCAAAATTCGTCAATAGAGTGCTCTCGAATAACCGGTTATGGCTAAATGTTACCAAAGTTAGGTAACGTTATTCTCTCTATCGTATTCCCCAAGATGAAGATGATTACAGATACATACGCCTATTTTCCATTGGGGTAAGCAGGGACTATTGATTTTCATGTACTACGATTCTGACACATCTCTTTCGCTTCATCATTCATTACCCTCTTCATGTATGCTCGTTGGTTTAGTGGTCCGTAGCGCGACTGCTGAGCAGGAGGTCTCGGGTTCGATTCTCGGGTCGGGCAAAGTGTTATTGAGTTTTTCTGTTAGGAAGCCCGGAGTTTGGAATTGTGCCCGGTTGATGGCAATAGGCTCACCACCTATTACATGGGACTTAATAACAGCATTGGGGAAATGTGGGTGTACAATTGTGTACACCTCTGCCTACTACTGCCTTTCGGGGAATACAGGCGTGAACATAGGTTATGATCCCCTACCGCGTTTGTCTGTTCTGTCTATTCGCGATAAACTCAAAAACTACTGAACGGATTTTCATGTCGTCTTTACCAATATACAGAGTGATTCATGAGGAAGTTTTAGGTACATAATACGTTAAGGTTTTGTGTAAATTGGTTGAAATATGACGATGATTGTTAAAGATATTGGAAAAATCAGTCACCGCGGCGCGGAGGCGAGTCGATAAATGACTATACGAGTATTTATCAACTAGAAAACTACAAAAGGAACTCTTTACCGTATATTAGGTGGATGCCCTGAAGGTAGAATGTGAAGGTGTAGATTTAGCTTTAGAAATATTTTTGGCGTATGTGAATTAATCCTGTAACGGCACAGCAGTCGGTTCGTCTTCACATTTAATAAAAAATATGATAACAAACATTTGCGTAAGTTTCCTACTTTCTTAAATACTTTTGGGATTGCGAGTTGAAAATATGAAGTGACCAAAGATTCACACCATTTTATTTGGTTTGCCATAAATCCTTGGCACTCACAAACTTACTGATACATACTATATCTGACACGCGACTTCTGCTGTCATAGAATTTTCCATCAAATTTTTGGCACGAGTCTCCTCAAAACTGGAGTTCATTGCATTTGGGGAAATGTAGGGTAACGCGAGCCATAATTATCTTCCAATCAGAGAAAATATTGAGGTAGATCATAGGAAAGTCCCGCATTTGTGTCAAAAATGTGTTAACCCCGAAACACATAAGAGGTGTAGTAATGTACTTAGCTTATACATTTTTGTGGTAAGAAGAAAAATACAGTCGTGAGCTGCGTTCAACCTGCGCCTCCCGGATAATGCGTTTGAAAGGTTTATCTTATAAATGTAGTAAAGCATTAACGCATGCTTAGCGAACTTTAAAGTTATAAAAAAGAAACACTGTTGCGAGCAGGATTTAAGAAATTTATAATTTTCAAGTTCGCTAAGCATGCGTTAATGCTTTTCAAAGATTTATCTGTATTTGTTAAAGTATTTGCATCTTTACGACATCGTATTAACTGCAAAGACGGTTCGGTCAACTGTATAGGGACTAAATTGATAGCAATGACGTCACCAAAAGGCGTATTAAAATCTGGAAGAAGAATTCACAGTGATGAGCAGAGATCGAGATAGCTTAGCGGTCAGAGTACCTGGAGTATTTATCCGGGAGGCGCAGGTTCGAATCCTGCTCGCGACCGTATTCTTTTTACACAAAAATGTATAACTTGATATTATTGTTTTTCAACTACTGTAGTTGGTGTACCAAATTATAGGAATATACATATATGTACTTACTTTTTTCTTATATGTGTAGTTAATAAAATGGAGTTTATTTAATGCTTAGTAGATAAAATATCTTACATATTTATTTGTTGTATTCTTAGATCATCATGTTACAACCCTCCCAATTGAGCTCTAATGTTCCTATTAAAAAAGTTATGATTTGAAACGTGTTTTTTAGATTCCGAGGAGTTTCGACAGTGAATAAGGTATTGTGTTTGTTCCATCAATATTAATAATATCGGTATTTTGTTACATTTATTAAGTGTTAAATAAATAGAAGGCACAGCATTCTGGACAACCCTCGATGGTTTTTATCGTGCGTCACCGTTGACACAAATAATTTTGTTTGACTTGTATCGCTTCTTTAGGAAATGAACAAAGAATGTAGGGGAACCTATACGCAAAAGGACAACACTGTTACCATCACATTTTTTTTTATGTCGTAAGGCCATCGTTCAAGTATTGCAGTCAGCCTGTATTACACCACTAAAAGGGCAAAAGCATGGAAAATCTTAAAATATGTGTAGTATTCTAATTCGGAGATTCTAATCGAATGTACAATTTTTTATCAAATTTGTTATTTCATCCCGCCATCTTTTCTTCTGGCAAGCAGCAGATAAAATATACATATTTAGTTACAATAAAAAATTAACTTGTGTGAAATGTACAATCAAATCAGGCTTCCGAGCACGAATCTTTTCGTCAAATTTGCCGACTCGATAAAAGTATTTATGTATTGAATTTTATCGTTTTATCAACACTATATAAAATTTGACGTTTAAAATCGACAGACGTGTCGACAATAAGAACCATGCTCGCACCGCAGTATATTACCCAAACCTCACAAAACAAAGTACGCAATCCAACCTCCTCTACGACTAATTACTTTAGGAAAGAGTAGGAAAGCAAGTTTACAAGCAGGTAATTACCATACGGTCTATGCTATCTATGGTCCAGAGTGGGGGGCATGGTAATGGCGGTGATACGAGTTTTGTGGTTGGCTCATACGCCTATAGTCGGGTTTTATGGCATCTAACGGCGAATGTCTATTACATGGGGTTTCTAGCTTGTGCGTGTCAGTTTGTGTGTGTGCGTGTATATAATTGTAGAACTTCTTCTTCCACATATTCACAAATTGTAGCATCTTTTTCCACAAAAATCTACAACTTTAATTGTAGAACTATTGAAGATTGAGATGTATTTGAGGAAAATTTAGAAAAAAATATTGTAAATAGATGTCATACAAAAATATATGGATTTCGCGGTCCTTTTCTTTGGTTTTAGTTTATTCGCGTGTAAGACCTAATTGAGGCCTTTTGAATAAAGTTCCTGAAATTTCCAAATTATAATAAGTGCTAATGTTCTCCTGTCCGTCTGTGCGTTTGTTACGTTTTAACACCTAAATAGCTGAATCAATTTTGGTATAGAGATAAATTGGACCTTGGAGAAGGACAAGCATTTTGTCGTATAGACTAAGTCGTGGGCACCGGCTACAAGTTGAATGTGTTGTGTTATTTAAATATTTGCACTAATGAAAACTCAAATATAAACACTCCTCCATATCGTATTCGGTCACGGCGACCGTTCTCCGAGGAGATTAGCTAAGTACGCAGGAAATATTATAGTGCACAAGTGTATGCGCAAACACAAGTGCACTCCTTCTTCTTGTCCGATGGGACGGCAGTCCGATACGACAGGAGAGATATCAGGCGCAGGACCGACGGCTTTACGTGCTCTCCGAAGCGCGGTGTCAGACCACTAACTTCCTAACTCCGGGCTGCTACAGAGAATTGGCTGCTACTGAGAATTTCCTAACAGAAAAACCCAATAACACTTTGCCCGACCTGGGAATCGGACCTCAGGCTCAGCAGGGGCGCTTGCAACTACTAGACCAGCGAAGCAGTCGAGGCAGGATATTCGAACTCGAATATAGTGAAACGTTAACCTTTTTTTCTTAATAACAATAATCCAATATCAATTAATGTTCACCGGTTACTAATCACGTGCATTTTTCGGGATTGCCCGACTAGTTTCGAACTCGAACGGAGCCCTTAGTCATGTGCTGAACCCGCGGCGATGTCGCGAGTCAAACTGTTGTTGATCAGTTTGACTCGCGACATCGCCGCGGGTTCAGCTCATGACTAAGGGCTCCGTTCGAGTTCGAAACTAGTCGGGCAATCCCGAAAAATGCACGTGATTAGTAACCGGTGAACATTAATTGATATGAATATGTCTCACGAAAGTTTTTATACAAAAATAATCCAATAGCTTGGACGTTCTACCAGGTTGAGCAATGTCAATTACCACCACCAACCGTAGCAAAGAAAGAGATGAGTACTTTATTCTGAACTAACTGGTGTATTTCCTTCCCCAAGATAGAACCTATCTCCTTGCTAAATTTCATTACGACCCGTTCAACCATTTAGTCGTAAAAAGGTAACAAACAAACAAACAGTTACTTTCGCATTTATAATATTAGTATGGATGAATTTCGCCTAAGGCAGCCGGGTATATAAATCACGAACTACCCTATAATCTACGGTCCTGATGGACCATGGGGGGGGGGGCTGGTAAGGGTGGCGATACATATGGTTGGTCTATACGCCCATGGTCCGACGGAAGTGGTTTTACGGCACTTAACGGTACGGCTGTCTATGTGTTGTCTATTATAAAAGGTTTGTTGTTAAAGTGCGTATGTGTGCGTGTAGCAGTATTTTGTGAATGAATGGGACTTTCTTTTATGAAAGACTCAAACTAATTTTGATATTCTGTATTTTTCTTATCGTCCTACATATATTATTAATCACTGTTGACTAAACTACAAAAAAAAAAGAAAACTTAATAAGCCTGCTTTTTAAAAAGGTTCCTTTTAAATCAAAACTTTTCTCATCAACATCATTGACAAGACTATCTCGTTGGTATAGTGGTCGCAAACGCAGCTGCTGAGCATGAAGTTCTGGGTTTAATTCCCAGATCGGGCAAAGCGTTATTGAGTTTTATGTTAGGAAATTCTTAGTAGCAGCCGGGAGTTTGGAATTTGGAACCACATGGGCTTTAATAACTGCATCGGTGAAATTTGGGTGTACATTATTACTCTGCTTTACCCTTGGGGGATATAAGCGTGATGTTATGTTATCAATAGAGACACAATTTTGAACACAACTTATATAAAGATTGTTCTTTTCTAAGGAACACTGAAAAATAATATACATGAAAGGGACTCCACGACCCTTGTCAAAACATGACATCGTTCCCAATCCATTCCCAACGGTGCTACCGTGTCACTGTTCGTATCTATTAAATTTCGAGCTCCCTACTTTCATCTTAAAGAGACGCCTGATAATATCTATAAGTGTAGTGTAGCAGTACATGTGAATAATCATTCAACCTAACTTCTAACTAAACACGAGTTTTCCAACATTTTCCTCTTATTTCTCAACACTAAATGACCTCATCCTGCTTATTTTTAGTGTGCCACACGGGCATTGTTTGTGCTTTATTGCTAATAACACTGTTCTGGTCAAGATGGGTTATTTTACCGTTGACACACCGTTTTACAGCCCATTCATGGGTTTGAAACAAGTGATGGGTAGTAAACGGCCCACTGTGCACCGTGAGCTAGTTAGTACTAAAATATGGTAAGTTCGTTTAACACGTTTTTATGGGCGCTGTTTTAGATATATGTGGACATTAAATTGTTAATACGTGAAGCACTAAATACATTTTAAAATATTTAACAACTGTTGTATTTATTTTATTTTGCAAATACTCGGTAGTCTATTATTTCCATAAAGTCCAACGTCCATAAAGTTTAATTAAAAATAAATTAATTAACTGGTAACATTTATCATATTGTTGTGTAGTCTAGGCAATGGTCATTGACAAACAAAGATTTTTTATTATAAAAAATTTGCTTATTAACCAAATTCATGGATTTTTGTTTCAGCTCATGCGTCAATCACGTTTCGGTTAATGCGAAAAAAAAAAACAGTATTCCATCATAAAAATGATAGGCCAATTACGATCATTAAAAACTTCAAACTAATATGAAGGAAATTTTCCGGACAACCTGAATAACCATAATTTTCCTCACCTGGCTCTCAAACCCAGTACCTTAGGTTGAACAACCATTTAGAATCAGCCAACGATGCAATCTTAATTTATTTCCACATATTTTGTTGTATTAGTACGGTTTAAGGCTCTTGGTGTATTGATCGACTTTGAAGTGCGTCGTAAATCGTAGACGGATTTTATGACTTACGCGGCTCTAGTTCAAATGGGATTTTTACGAGATTTTAAGAGGAAATTGACAGATCTTGTTATAATTTATCTGAAAATGGTGGTACCTAGCTGTAATTCGGTTATACTGAAATATTTCAAAAGTTCCCGTATGAAGTTATCTTATGAGATCGGTCACCTTCGATACAATCAAACAAGCATTAACTTCTTAGGATGCCCTGCAGGAAGCCTGCAGGTTTTTTGAATACTTCATTAGCTAGGCAATTTACCACGTGTGTCTCGCTTTTAACCATTCGGCGGTAAGACCTTCTTGCCACTGTAACCGCCAGGGATACTTTCATGTATACAATTTCCAACATATTACCGTGGGAGAGCCATGCTTCGTCACGAATGGGCCGGCTCGACCAGAGTGATACCACGGCCTCACAGAAAACCGGCGTGAAACAACGCTTGCATAGTGATTCGCTAAGTGAGTGAGGGTACCGGAGGGCTAAATAAACCCTTTAAAAGACCGGCAACGCACTTGCGACGCCTCTGGGCTTGCGGGTGTCCATGGGCGGCGGTAATCGGTTACCATCAGGCGATCCGTCAGCTCGGATGCCCCATATCCCATAAAAAAAACTTATGAATGTGAATAACTTAAGTAATATTCACGTTTTCTTATCGTTTTTTTTTCTTTTTTGTTACTTTCCAACATTAGTTATCCGCTTTGGTTAATACGTTCATTTTTCGGGCTTAGCTCATGACTAAGGCTCCGTTCGAGTTAATTAATAGTCGGGTATCTCCGAAAACTGGACTTGAGTACAATAATTAATATGAATATGCCTCACAAAAGTAACTTATCTCTAAAACAAGAACATTACGCATACTCTATCCATTGTCTCACATGTGATACTAAGCGATTATTTAACTATTATGTCTAAATGAGGTGTTAAGGTAAAAAATAACAATGACGTATAGATAACTAATGATAACTAGAAACTATATATTTCTAACAAAGTAGCAATTAATATTGTAAATGATCTGTAAGTAATTGGTTTTAAGTCGATCATATAGCGACACAATTGACAATAATTATATATATTCAGCGTTTTATAATTTTATTGTAAACGTCGAAATCACCTTGATTCATGACATTCCTCTTAACCATTGATTAAGTATATACATCAATATAACCTTCATGATATTGATTGCTCCTAACCACCAGTTGTTAAGCGATAGTTAAGAGAACTGAAAGGAAGGGCTTGATGCACCCAGTCTCTGACTACTTCAACTTCATCAGAGTTTCTCAGTCATACGAAAGGCGTACAAATCCAACGCGAAAAGTTGTTGTCAAAAGAAAGCAGTTTTAAAGTTATTTACATTAACGACAATGCTGCCAGTCTTCTGAGAACTTTTCCAGAAGACATCGACGCGGAGGAATACTTTGACGCTCGAGTTATTAATCTTAATGTTTTTGCTGTACTTTAGTTCGTATTTATATAAGAATATTATTTATTTATACAGATATGTCTGTATATCCACTTTGTGGTTGAGACGCGTGGCCTGTTCAATGCTGGACAAAGCGGCGCTATAACGCGAGCTCTCCATTCTTCACATTAAAGCGGAGGAGTTGGACCCGTTCTGTTGTCTTTAAAGGGAATTTACTATGAAAGCCTTTTTTTGTTGTTTGTACAACAAATCTTCGTAATTCAGTTATTTTATATCTAACTTTATTTATCTGCAATATCGAATTGGGTACATACCTGTTCTTAATTATAGTTTAGGTAGAAATAAATACATTTTAATGGTCTTACCTGACGCGACGCAGACTCGCATCGCTACAAGTGCGCGGGCGGCGGCGAGGGGCGCTGCGTGGTGAGCGGCAGCGGCAGCAGGTGTGGCGGGTACTCCGGCGCCAGCACGTACCGCGGCGAGCAGCACATGGAGTACGAGCCCTTGCGCGCCTGCAGCTCCAGCAGCGAGCACAGCGACCGCTCGTAGAGCCGCCACTGGTGTACCACCCAGTGGGCTGGAATAATGGACCCAGTTATGTCTTCCAGTGACTGATTTGGGGCAGCTAGCAAAGAGGACCATGCGTAAAATTTTAAGATATAAGTGCTCATGAATGAACACTTCGGCCATGTTCATCAACAATCTAACAAATACATATAAATCTTCATTATTAACGCATGCGTAACCGAGTATTTATCCACGAGGTTCAGGCTTTTCTTAATACAAAAAGGTATAACTTGAATGTAACAAATGTTTTAAGCGGCTGTCTCATACAGACGTTAGTTTTAAACGGATGCTTTGGTTTTTAAACGTCTGTTACAAATTGTCGGTGAACATGGGCCTTAGTGACAGTGACGCACATTTAACACCCCCGTAACCTACTGAGCGATTATTGGTAGGAATTGAGTATAAGAAGGTATGGTCCTAATGGAAACTGTACTTGCCATATCGCTTAGCCGCCAGCAAGTAATGTACAAAACAAGTAAACATTATCTTAGGTTTTCGTGATCACTACACATTATAGTAAAACAACTTTTAACCGGATTAATCGCGTGTATAATTGGTTCGTGTTTTCCTGAAATTTCGAACACTTTGCAGCGTTCGTGGTCGCAGAAGGACGCTGCCAAGTGTAAGTGTAATGTATAGTGTAATAATACACGCGATTAATCCGGTTAAAAGTTGTTTTATTATAAGTAAAAATTACTTACCAAGACAAAATTGTTCGGAGTTTCGGATAGATATTGCGACGAATAGAATTGGAGGACATACGCATTACCACACCTTTACCATCTTACAGATTGATTAATTAGTAAGACGTGTAGATCTTATCTGAGATAAATAACAACAAGCTTGTTCAACGACGTAAATATCATAAAAAATTGCAGGTGTTTAAAATACTTGAAGAAATTACCACAAAATAGTTAAGAGGTTTTTATTACGCCTACAAAAATAAGAACTACCTAATTTATTAATTTCCTTGAAGGGGTATAACTATGTACGTCATAACAATTAAAATCTATTGTGCCTGCTAATTAGTGAGTCAGAGGTTAACCTATTTCATGTCACCTTTGTCATGCTCGCTAAAATGTCCTGCTGATGGTGGCGTTGTACATCGGGTCGTCGAGTTCCCTACAAAATGGTTGAGCTAAGCGAGGCTGATGTGCGCGTCATGCTCGTGAACGGGTGCTGTCAGGACTGGTCAGCTCCCAACTGTTTTGGCAATCATTTTAAAAGGCTATATAAGTTATCGCTTCTAGCGCTTTCCTTTATTATTTTGCTCATTAACCTGCATTATTCTCACATTACCTTATTTATTGTTATACCAATTTATTTTAAAAGAGTGTCTATGGAGTTTCTTGCCGGCTCTTCTCCATAAGATCAACGCCTTGGAACCGTGCACCTAGCTTTGACTTTTCATAAGTGCTTGTAATATGGCCTATTTGAAATAAATTTTTTTGAATTTAAATTATTATTACTTTTTCCTTTACAAATCCAAGGCCCAACAACAGCTTCAAAAACATATGTAAATCAAATTGAAAAATATACCAACTTACGAGACGTGCTTCCAAATACCGTTAAATGTCAAAAAAACTTGTCATAATAAATTGTGATGGAAACAGCCTGACACGGACATGTCAGTTTGTTTTCGGATGACAAAATAAAGACGTTTTGACACGTCAAATAAATGCGCATGCGATTACTGTGAATAACTGGTTTTTGATTTTGGGTATAACTCAAATTTTTTGGCGGCAAATTGGTATCGTGTGATTTGTTTTTTATTGGCCGATCTTGGGGACAAATAAAAGGAACGATTGTGATTTAATATCTTGTATAGTCCTGTGGGGATAATATGACTTACGAGAGAATGTTCCACGCCGGTTCTTGGACGTCAAGAATTTTTATTTTATTTACACAGCTTAAAATAATGGTTTTAGACAATAAACGATAAAATAGGTTGAAATATGTTGTTTCCGTGAATTAAAGCAACAGTTTTGGGAGTGTTAAAATCATATGTATGGATTAAAATCATTAACACTATCAAATCTTACAAAAATAACTAAATAAAATATATTACATACAAGAAATGCATCATTGGTCTAGAGCAGCTATACTCAACCTGTGGCCCGCCCCGCTTTTATGGATGGCCCACCTGGCGTAGTAGATAAATAAATTGTTAACCATTTTAAACGTGCGGATCCAGAGAGCTATACCAATCTAGAAATTCTGTTTAAAGAAAATTGGGCGTATGTGGAATTTTGGATTATCAATGCAATTCTTCATACGTTTGCGAATAGTCGTTTTAGCGAATGTAATACGCAAATAATGTGTACAGAAACAAACTCGGGGACTATTTGAATGATGTAATCAGGTCAGCATGCAGCAACAGGCCAGAAAAACTACACAATTTCAGAAATCTCACTAAAACTATTCTTTTACCTTTTTCACTAAAACTAAAAGTTCAAAATGTCAGAATAGCATGTGGCTGCATGATAAACTTGCATTAAAAGGCTTAACTCATATGATCATCCAGCCAGATTAATTGGAAACACGTTTATTTTTTTCCCCTATATTCAATCAACCATCAAATTCAAATACCATTTTCTATTAATACCTAAATCGACTTACGTTGCGGCCCCCAGCATCATAACTAAAACGTCTTTGTAGCACTTTAAGCTGTTACCTCAGTCATTAGCAGACACAATAGATTTTTATTGTTACAACGTACAGATCTGTACGTTACTGAGCCGAAAGGTTAAAAGAAGGTTGAGTATGGCTGGTCTAGAGTTCCGGGCTTGAGGTTCAATTCCCAGGTCAGACAGCATTATTAGGCTTTTCTGTTAGTAAATTCTCACCACATAAAATTAGACTTAAGAATGCCATTGGCAAAATCTATGTACCCATTTAGGAATACATAAAGGCGTAATAACATGTATTAAAAACACAATTAATGAATATGATAAATTGAAACTAAACAAATAATTTATTCGCTTTATAGTTAACATTATAATACATTTAAAGGCATGTAATGCACAGTAGCGCCACCTGTCAAGTCTGTGCAAACATTGGCATAACTCGTTGCAAGCAATAAATTACGTACGCGGCTGATCACGATAATTGGCATCCGATACAATTACCTTATAA
Source organism: Xylocampa areola (assembly GCA_935421205.1). Classification (NCBI taxonomy): domain Eukaryota; kingdom Metazoa; phylum Arthropoda; class Insecta; order Lepidoptera; family Noctuidae; genus Xylocampa; species Xylocampa areola. The sequence continues at coordinate 12,561,265 of OW285217.1, read as the reverse complement.
CACGGAAGGGTTAAATGTGATCTATATTTTTATTTATTCATCACTGTTTGTCGGATAGATTTTCCTGCGCTAGAAATAGTATTTACTTATATTTTGGTGACTGTTATTGGGATGATAATTGGTCCCTAATCTAAAAGAGAATGTAAAATTATTATTTTTTTACGGTAATGGATCTAGGTCGATCTCCCAAATCAACTAATGATAAGCCCAACGGAAATTTTGCACCATTTCCCCATTTTGTTAAACGTGACAACCGAGGCATTCGCGTTATTATGTTTCTATACCTCATAATGATCTCGTAAAAATATTAATTTAAATTCAAACGATTACGTCTGCGGAATAATATACATGCGTAAACGCATCATGAATGCAAGCGTCGATTACACCGTCACAAATCCGTTGATTTGTAACAGTACTAATTTACTGAACGATGCATTCTAACTTTCTTTGGTGCAGTTACGAGTACAACAGTGTAAACCTCTCGTTTTAACCTCTCCTCTCGCAGGTTTACTGGAAGAGATTTAGTAATATCTTAGGTTTTCGCGATCACTACACCTAATAATAAAAAAACTTTTAGCCGGATTAATCGTGTGTATTATTGGTTTTTGTTTATTCCTGACGTTTCGAACACTTTGCAGCGTTCGTGGTAGCAGGAGGACTCGAAATAAAGCATTATAATGGAAGAGATTTCTTTAAAAAATAAACAGGGCCTCTATACTTTATTTTTCTGATTTTGTCTGTCCCTTTTTACATGACTACCTAAAATTGGAGTGTTATGATTAAGTAGATATGTATGTATGTTTGTGAGTTTCTTTATTCCATCATAAATTCTAAACGCCTGATTTTGATTGACCGATTAGATTTATGGGGTATCGTTAGGATCGTTACATTATCCCGGTTAATATAGACTAGCAAGATTTATAAAAAAAATGTGGCTATGGCAAACAAAAATTGTGAAAAAAAAAACACATGGCAGGCGTTCTTTTTTTTAATTAATTTAATTTAGTTTGTATCTTGCATCATAAAATTAATAAATAAAAATATGATATTAAGCAACTATGACTTTTTAATGACGATGATTAATGATATCACTACGTCGCCATTTTGTAGTTATACTTTGAAAATACAACAATGTCACCGATTTATGAGATTCCATACTACCACAGAAGCATTCAAAATAAACATTACTATCTATGTGAAAAATTACAATCAATACAATAAACTTATCTTCTGGTAGTTTAAGTACACACGTACAGTCACTAACAAATGTCAAGGTTGGCAATAATCTAAATGGTCAGTTTAAGTTGGCAGGTGATGAAATAAAGAACTAAAGGACAATGACTTGTGAGAACTATCGGCCAATAGTGTTTTTGCCAATGCAATGCCATTGGCTGATAACCTTTTTGACAGTACACTAATGTCAATATAATGCGTCCTGATTGGTAAGTCTGAATATTGTAGGTGCTGACATGTGCATTCCTCATAAAATCATTTTTGTTGGTGGCCAGCAACCGAAAGATAAAATTCGAATCGAGAACAGTGGCCTTACTCTTGAAAATAATTCCGCTCGATTGACATTGGAAATATGTCAGTTCGTACTTTTAAATGCCAAAATTTCTTCAAAATAAGATCACAAAATGCTTTAAAATTGAGGCAACTGTAATGTACCTTCTTAGGTAAATTTATTTTAATATTACGAGTTGTTTTAAGGCGTCTACTTAATATTGGAATTGGATTGGAATTGGTATTTTCGTTTCAAGAGTAACGAATGTAAAGATTAAGAATCAAAACTTGTCTTAGTATTTCTTAATCAGTCTGGAACGAGTTATAAGGACCGCCAATTTTGAACTTTTGTACTAAAAGTATCTTAATTATTCAGAGAAAACAGAATGCCTACTGACACGAAGGGTGCAGGTTTAAACCCCGCTTGCCGTCGCGTCGTATTGTGATCTTCTCAAAAAAAAAACTTTAAAGTCATCTGATTGAACATTATACATATTGGGTGTAAGTAAAATTATGTTACTAAATAAAGTATATTACGTAATATCACGTTTTAATGATAGTGTAAAAAGCAAAATGCCGCACACGATAAAAACTAAAAAACATTTTTTTTAATGGTCGTACTTGTGTAATTTAAAATGCCACCAATTTTTCTCATTGTAGCAGTGGTGAAATGTGGGTGTATTACTGTGTAGAACTCTGCCTACCGCTTCGGTGAATACAGGTTTATGTATCACTTGCTTAAAACAGTGACGGAAAACATCGTAAGGAAACCAGCACACCTGAGGGATTTTCTAATGGTGTAATGGTGTGTAGCGGTAGATGGCAATAGGCTCACCACCTATTGTATGGGACTTAATAACAGCATTGGTGTAATTTGGGTGTACAACTGTGTACACCTCTGCTCTTTCCCTTTGGGGAGTACAAGCGTGAAGCTATGTAACGTAGTGTTACTAACTGTCACAATGAAGACAAAACAAATATAAAACGTACAAGGTTATTACAACATAGATAATAAGTTTACTCTATACCTAGTTAAGAGTACCTACCTACGTAAATAGAGTATCTAATGCTATCTATAAATCAGACAATATTGAAACAAATCGGAAACTATGATATAAACTTATTAGAAACCAGATGTGTATCTCCAAATCGAAAATTACTTGGTAAAGTTATTATCAAAATAAGGAAGCAAAAACACATAAAATAACAAACTAAATAGCAACAAGTATGCAAGTGCAACATTGTCGCACTGCGATGCATATTATTTAAATCTCCGACCTAATGCCACTATCAAACCATATCTATTTTTATTACCTCACTCACACACTTTAAAACAAATTCACAATAGCGAAATCCAAACCCTATTTTCCGAAACATAAAACACAGTTTCACTTGCAACAATGTGACGTTAACGCTGTTTTTCATTAAAGAACTCGAGAGTATATGTGGTCGTGTCAGTGATACAACTGCCAACTCATAAGCAGTTAGTACGTACCAACCACGTGCCAAAGTATTTATACATGTAGACACGATGCAAAAGTACATTCCAATATAATCTGAACCGTTTGATTAGGATCTAAAACATCCAATACTAGGTATAATGCACTGAGAAAGAGGGGCAGGGAAGGTCAATAAAATTGGTCAGTTTCCTATGCCACGATAGAAAATGTTGCATGTGTCCGATAAAGTTTTATTGTTCAAAGATTAATTGCATAGTGATATTTAACATCCGTCTGTGGAATAAGGTTATTTTATTGTAATTATTGTGACAACTTCCCGCTTAATACATTTGTGATATAAGTTATATGAACTAAAATTAGAAATTGACGCAAAGGAAACCTTAATTGAACATCAGAATGACGTGAAAAGATAAATCCCTTTCTTTATTGTATTGTTTGCAATAGATATTGATACTGGCTCCTCACGTTACTATTTGCAAATAATAGATCGCTTGCATAGCGAGCAGTTAGAAAGATACTATGTAATGATAGTAATGAAGGAACAGTCCAGATTTAAACAGCATAACTGTACTTCTGGTGTGGTCAAAGGTGAAAGGTGACATCAGGACTATAACTTCGGTAATTGATTTGGTGATGTTATTGCATTTCTTACTACACTGCAATGGAAATAGGAGCTTGCTGTATAAAAACCACTTTAGATGCTAGAAATATCAAAACATTTAAAGCTATGTTCACCAACACTACATGTATAACAGATGTTTAAAATAAAAACGTCTGTTTACATTTTATTCAACCAAAAACTTCGTGTTTAACGAATGCTTTTGTCTTACATGTTCTATTGGTTTTATTATTTATATATTATTGTCCTAGTGACCTAGGCTTAATTCCTGGTTATCTCACATCCATGCCAGGCGTCCGAGCACGGATCTTTGTCGACTAATTTGTCGAGTCGATAAAAGTATAAATGTATCGAATACCTTTCTCATCAACAACTCATTCTCACAACTTATGTCAAATTTGACGTTTAAAATCGGCAAACGTGTCGACCAAAAAAATCCTGATCGCACCGCAGATTTGAGTTAACTGCAGCAGGAACCCCGGCAAAGGTGAGTGGAAGACTGAGGTTTTTAGCAACCCTGAACCCGATGCTAAAGAGGCAGTTCCACGCCGATTATTTTACAGGAAGATATAAGGCAGCCTATTTTCATCCTCTGCCTGAATTCCTGTCAGGTCAACTCTCAAGAGCTTTCTCATGACCGTAATACCAAACGCCGATGTTATTTTAGTATTCTTACTATGTAAATCAATATACATTTATAGGGTGGTACATTGTGATGGTGTGGACAAATCTGCTACTATTGGAGGAAGGGAAATTTGTTCTAATGAACTATGTCTAAGATTATATAAAAACAGAAAAACTGCTTTCAGAGATTTTTATGTCTCTTGCCAGAGTCGGGCTTCGATCTATCCATTTTACAGTACCAGTATTTTACATGGAGCGACTGCCTAACTGACATCCACAACCCACTTACTGATTAGAACGATATCCCGTGGTAAGGCCAATTGTCATATCATTTTCAGGTATACAATCTGTAAGGAAAATGAAGATCTGTAATAGTAGATCTTCATTTGACAATCGAGGTCGACGAAGGTTTAACGTGCTCATTGACGGATATAAAATTATGATTACCTATCAGCAAACCAACCCCCGCAAGCACAGGTTAACCTCAATTAGTTAATCTGTGCTATTACGTAGCCACTAGCGCGCCGGGTGGAAGATAGTCATTAAATCCTACTTCCTACTATCTTACTAATATTATAAGCTAGCTGGTGCCCACGACTTTGTCTGCGTGACAAAAGGTAGCCTATGTCCTTCTCCAAGATCCAACCTATCTCCAGGCCAAATTTCATTAAAATCCGTTCAGCCGTTTAGTCGTCAATGAGTAACAAACATGCAAGCAAACAGAGTTACTTTCGCATTTAAAATATAAGAATGAATGCGAAAGTTTGTGAGGATGAATGGATGTTTTTTACTCTGACACGCAAAAACTACTGAGCGGATTTGGATGAAATTTGGCACACAGATAGTTTAGACTGGATTAACACTTCAAATATTTTTATCTGGGCTAGATCAACTTCTGAAGTCCACGCAGACGAAGTCGCGGGCACAAGCTAATACATATTATAAATAAATGTGAAAGTCTGTTACTCAATCACGCAAAAACGGCTGAACGGATATAGATGGGTTTTTTTTTATAGAGTTATGTTTACCCTTGGCTAACTACGACATATCATACAAAGGCCTTTTGTCGCGCAGACGAAGGCGCAGGCACCAGTTCGTATAATATAAAGTGTGTGTTTGTTAACACTTATCTTTCACCACAACTATTCGTTGCCCCCTCACGGTTCCGGTGTGGTACTAGATGGCCCCTTGTCACCCATTCATAAAAAGAGAGTTAGGTAGTAGTATTTAAGCGTAAGTGAACCTGGGTGGGTAGAATCAATTCTGAACATATTGGTTTCTATGTGAAGCTCAAAAATGTTTCGAGATGTTTTGAAATAGACTCAGGATTCAGTACTGAATTTACGAACATTTTAGAATGTTATGGAAAGTTTTAGAACTCGAGAGAATATTTTAAATTTTCCAGAATTTAATTTTATATTTACAGCTAGGTAGTAGGATAACATCAGAACCTGGCGAATGGATAACATTTGGTGTGACCTAGCTAGCTAGAAGAAGACCGTATCGGTGGCGGTTACCACGAACCACAGCATTCCCAATGAGGGTTGACGTCAGGCAGGCGGCCGGCCATAAAACATTGCGAATACTTTAGCAGCATGCAATTTCAAATACAACTAGAAAATTTAAGAAGAATACATACTGCGCCGACCCCAAATAAATTGGGATAAGGGCAGGGGGATGATGAAGATTTACATCTGGATAAATTATAATGCTGAAAGACACATACTTGTTAAAATTTGTATAAAATTAAGACAGTACACATATTAATCAAATTATAATGATGTCTAAAAACTCTTAGTTTCCAATCGTCCATTTTGTTCACCATCCTGTTTATTTGTTGCGTTAATATATGAATAACTGGGTTAATTAAATTTATATTTATCACACCGGATATCGAAAACAGTACAGAGACCAAATTGACACAGTTGACGAGTGATCAAAAGGGTCGCGGGTTCAAATCCTGCCGTTGAATGATTCGATGTTTAGTTAACATTGCCTCATTCTAGCGATAAGCAATGAAATATGATATCCTTTGCTGTTCAGCTTGTAAAAGTGCTCTAACTTAATGGCGAGGATTAGGGTACGAACCTAATCCTAGTAATATTACAATAAAGTTTGGAGTGCATAACAATAACACTAAAGAGGTTATTCGAGCAGTAACTAAAATACATTGAAACGTCACTCAATTTAGGCCGGCCTCACATAAACTGATTCCTTTACGGATTTCCTTATTCGGGCACCCGAATGCATGCATTTCACTCTCTCTGCCTACCCCTTCGGTGAATACAGGCGTAATAATGTTATGTTATAAATACGCGCGTGGTACTTGATCAATATTTTGTTGCCGAGTTATTTTAAAACTACGATATCTGCGAAGATATGTATTGAAATCAAATGAGGTAAAGGGCAATTTTGTTAAAAATTAAATATTGAGATGAATAACGTATTTATTTCGATAAGGATTAATATCATGTTTATAAAAACACCTTCGCAAATAATGCATTATTTTAGAACCAATTTGATAAACATAAAAAAGGTTACAATAAGTCAACCTTAAAAGATATAAGTCAACCTTTTGAAGAGGAACAATTCTGTCATACATGATTTTTACGTAACTTTAACCGTTTACGCAGCGTTCGCAACGGAAGCTCTTAAAAGGAATATTTTTTTCCCGTTTTTGCAACATTTTTCATTGATGCTCTGCTCCTATTGGTCGTAGCGTGATGCTATATTGCCTTTAGCCTTCCTCGATAAATGGACTACCCCACACAAAAATAAATTTTCAATTCAAACCAGAAGCTCCTGAGATTAGCGCTTTCAACCCAACAAACTCTACAGCTTTATAATATTAGTATAGATTAATCACATAAAGTTATTATATTAAATGGAAAAAGAATACGGTCGCGAACAGGATTCGAACCTGCGCCTCCCGGATGAATACTCCAGGCGCTCTGACCACTAAGCCATCTCGACACAGACAGAGGTCAGAGCGCCTGGAGTATTCATCCGGGAGGCGCAGGTTCGAATCCTGTTCGCGACCGTATTCTTTTTCCATTTAATATAATAATTTTAGAGTTCGCTAAGCATGCGTTAATGCTTTTCAAAGATTTATCTTTAATCAATCACATAATTAAGTAATAGCTTAGAAGGCTTTTTGGCATATTAAAATTTTCGCTATTTATACTTCGGTTTATAACGTATGTTTTTTTAAAATGCTTTAACACAGGTTATAGGTTACGAACCATAAGAAACATTAGTTCTGTAATTTATTGCAAGATCACAAGAACTGCTGAAGCTATTTTGATGAGTCTTTCACAATTAGAAAGTTTATTATTACGCGTGATAATAAATTTTCGAAGGTACATCTTTAAAATCGTGACTAGAATATTAATGATTATATAGTCATGTTTTATTTGTGACATTAGCAAGTATCTTTAAGATTGTTTGCCATACGGCACCTTTAGGCATTAGAAAAGGTTAGGAATTAATATATAATTATATTTTGTGTTAAGACCATGTAATGACATGAAAAATAGTTATTGGTTAGGAATATATTTGATTATTTGACATTATTAATACGTTTCCTAGTATAACTATGTGCAGCAGGATTTTTAGTTGTCAGGTTAAATCCTAACTGATACAATATACATAGGTAATAGTAGTCACATAAAAAAAAAAGAAGCCAATATTAAAATAACTCTGTTTGTTTGTTACCTTCTCACGACTAAACGCCTGAACGGATCGTAATGAAATTTGGCAAGGAGATAGTATCTTGCAGAAGGCCATAGGCTACTTACTACTAGACTTTAGTCGCGCAGACGAAGTCGGGGGCACGAGCTAGTATTCATATTAATTTAAGCTGTGTGCACCCCTCAACATTGTGCGCACGCAATACGCTTAAAAACGCCTACAAAGTTTTCTCATCACGTATTAATATAAGTATAGATTACTTTATAGTTCCAAAAAAACATTATGTACCTCATTACATACCACAGTAGTGCGAATACTAATAAGCCGTGTACCGGGACATAAGGTCCCGGGTTCAGAACCGTATCTGTTAATTTATTTACCCAAGTATCCACCAACATTATTGACCTGTGAGGTGTATTTATTGACTATTCGAAGATCAAGATAACCGTCTTGTCGTTCAAAGGTTTATCTTCTTAATAAATAAAATTATTTCTTCAATAAAGATCATTTTAGAATATCAATTGTTATTTATGGTTATTACCTACTCAAGTCCATTTTTCGGGATTTTTTCGAAACGAAACCCTTCTGAATATTTGTTTTTTACCCACGAATGTCCCCTATACAGGAAAAATTCCTAGTCCTTGTAGGCCACGTATAGGGCAATGTTTTGATGTTAAGAAAAAAGTCATATTAGGTATGGCAACATCAATCATCAACACATAAAATAAAAATGTAACGGATCGCTGTCTGTACATGGAAGATATATGTGATTTTTTTTTATTGGGACCTTTTAACATCACAAATAGCTCCCAAAACAATGATTGTTAGATTTTTTGTCTGTTTGTCTGTTTACCTGTTTGTCTGTGCGTTTGTGCACGCTAATCTCAGAAACGGCTCATCCGATTTAGATGTGGTTTCATATATATTTTGGTAAGCTTCACTTAACATTTAGTGTTTGTTTCATGTCAATCGGTTCAAAAATAAAAACTCACCGAGAGATAATTAATTATTATGAATGTGTCCCTCGAATGTTATTATACAAAAACATATGGAATGTTACCATAATATGGCATACGTTTTTTTTCCTACCTAATACATATATTTTCTCAATTGGGTTGAACACTTCTAGAGAAATCTCTTCTAAAGTCTCTACTATTGACAGCCAATAATGATGATCTATAATTTACGCACATATTTTCAGCTACATAACAAACCTAACCATATCAATACAAATAATTAATTAACTATAAACTAAGTTACACGTGTAACATTACATTCATTGCTGGGTCACAAGTCAACTCTACACAGTAATCATGGCGAACACCAAAACGACTTATTTACCGTAATTAGAATCTAGATAATATTATACTATATCTTTGACTACGGTTTTTTCCAAAGGCCATATATTACTTAGTATCTTTTTCCATAATCTCTTGGTCTTTATTTTCTTGTTTAATGCTAAAGTGACGTCTGTTAATTGTTGTTCGACGACGTTGAGATCACACCGATGTATACGATGAGAGCCTGTGAAAGCCTATTTTATCATCTCATCATAACAACCCACAGCCGTAATCCTAAAATACTTTTTTGTATAATAACTTTCGTGAGACACATTCATATTAATTATAGTTTAACGGTTATTCTTCGGGATTGCCCGACTAGTTTAGAACTCGAATGGAGACCTTATTCAAGAGCTGAGCCCGCGGCGACGTCGCGAGTCTAACTCGTGACATCGCTAACCCGCCGACGACTTAAACCATAATTAATATAAAATAAATTTACCTTCAAAATAATTTTCTTAATGTTGAAGCATGTTTACATAGCCGAATCTTATATAATAAATTACAAGCTGGTGTACGCGACTTTGTCTGCACGACAAAAAGCCTATGTCATTCTCTAAGGTTTATCCAAATCCGTTCAGCCCTTTTTGCGTTATTGAGTAACAAACATCACAAGCGTTCACATTTATAATATTAGTTGGATTTTTAAGCCTTTTTGCATTTTAAAGTCCTATCTGACATATTTCCAATGTCAATCGCCGTACTTACTGTTTTTTCAATAATAACTTACGTGAGACACGTTCATATTAATTATTGTTTTCGTTAATATGCACGTAAAATTTCGGGATTGTCCGACATGATTTAAAATAGAAGCCCTTAATCATGACACTACTCGGGCAATGTTAACACTTTTACAAAGAATTCTACTATTCGTTTGATAAGATTCCCACCGATGCATACAATGCGAGCCTTTGGACACAGTAATTAGAATCAACATAACAAAGCATAACCCCTATCTTCCCCGACGGGTGAAGCAGAGGTGTACTCTACGCCGACAACTCACCGATATTGTTAAGTCTGATGGTCATGAGCCTATTGCCATTTATGGGGTACAGTTCCCAATTTTGTTCCATTAACAGTTTTTTCGACCTGTGAATCAAACCCAGAATCTCTCGCTTAGCAGCCGCTTGCGACCACTACACCAATGAAACAGTCAAGTAAACGGTATAAAATATATGAATACTACTGTTTAAATTACGTTTAAAGATTTAAAACACGAACTTTTGAAAGAGAACAAGTATGTTTGTCCAAGCAACCAATCAATAGCGATCTATTCGTGCGCTTGGACATTGATCGACAGGCCGTTGAGAGTTATCCTGCTGGCTAATTGATCTAATTAAATGGGTAGACTGACTGGATCACGACTAAACGTTAATGTTTAAATTGCCTGATCTAAATTTTGTACGTATATTTTAGGACAACAGGTACCATGGAATTTGGGTGTGATTTATTTATATTTTCACGTATTTTGATATCATTAGATATTCGCTATGTAGTTGTATACAATGTCGCATTGATACGACAACATTGAATGCTTCAACTTAAAGGGGTTTTTTTTTGAGGGCTGTCTCGTTATAAATAACATAAAATAAAGTGTGTGAGAAACACATGGATCAGATAAATTATTATATCATATTTATAAATAAAAATGCAGCGATCTATGGAGAGTTCAGTTTCACTAACTGATTTGGATTCGCCAAAACGAACAAATCCGTAGAGGATATAGCTCGTAGAACTTATTACGAATGGCGACCACGAACCGAAAGATGCAGTGTAAGACCATCACCGACCGATGACATCATAAAGGTCGCAGAGAGACAGTGGATGCAGTTGGCTCTACCGTCCGTTTTGGAAATCTGTGGGGAGGTCTATGTGAAGTAGTAGACGTCTACGCTGTCTACGGGCTAATATGATTAAATGTTTTATTTTTTATTATTTATATACACAGACACACGAGGTAGTGTGACCGAGGAAGAGGGTGTGTAACAGGGCCACTAACTATGACATCACAGATATACGGTGAAGGAAAACATCGTGGGGAAACCTGGACTGAATGGTCTAAAATCACCAACTCGCAGTGAGCTATCGTGGAGGTGAACGCTCGTTCCTTCTCTATATAAGAAGAGGCCCTTGCCTTGCAGTGAGACAATAATGGGCTGGTTATCTTTTTGTGGTTATGTCATAAACAAATGCTCTAGGAAACAATGTTTAACTCTCTACAACGCCGCGGGCTCAGCTAAACTCTAAGTTCTGGGTTCGAGTTCGACACTAAAATTCAAAAGTTTTTTATTTCAAATACAATTACAATATATAAATACAAATTAGATGCACTTAAGAAACGTCAAATGATTCCAGTTGCTCGGTTCCAAAAAGTTGATCATATGGAGAAGAGCCGGCAAGAAATTCCATAGACACCCTTTTTAAACAAATAATAGTACAATCTTGCTTTGTTACATTTTTATGATCAGAAGTATCCGAGAGCAATGCGTGAAATAAATATACTGACCAAACCGATACTATGCCACCTGCGATAGGAACACAGGTTAATAAGATTTACTAGTCGGGAAATCCCGAAAAATGCACGTGAGTAGTAACCGGTGAAAAATAATTGACAAGATAAAAGATTCAGATATCTGCCCCGTATGTGACAATTTTAACGATAATTTGACATTTCGCCACGCTCTTTAATTGACATAAAACTGTTGAGCATGTGATCAATTATTGCGAACCAATGCACAGATGGATACACAACTGAGGCTGTTACTAGGCATTGTTACTGGACAATCAGTTCACACAATTATGTGTACTGAGGTAATTTTAATTATATCAATCATCAATGGCAATAAAATGTTTTCCAACATCTGTTGTGCTGTGTACACGCGCTCCACCAATTATCCGGTTTTATGATCAAAGTTTGCAATTATTTCGAATACGTGTTGTGATCAAGTCAATGACAGTAGACCTTGACAGTGTGACACTGTGATTGTTGATCATGTACTTTGGTATAATAAGTGCTTTAGATCCATAGTAATAGTGGCTTTTTAAAGCGTGGCTCGGAATTTCTCTTTGCGTGTGTGTATACCGACACAGATCAAACATGCAGACCCGTAAAAATGAACTGTACCATTACTGAGATTAGATTAGATTCAGAGAATTAAGCTTTTAGAGAATTGGCCATTTTGAGAACTATAGTCAAATGGGGTGAATAAGGATCCAGGGGTGAACAGGGATCTATGAGAAGGGAAAGCTATTCGAAATCTGTATTTAATTGTAATAAATATTCCGTTTCGTTGCTTTAATTCAACGTTGTCAATATTATGACAAAATTAATAAACGAGAAAATCAATGTTAAAAACTGTATCTGTCCTATCCCTATTCACCCCTAGATCCCCATTCACCCCATATGGCGGTAGTCCTTTTGCGACACTGTTGTCATTTTGAGAATTAGGCCTTCTGCGCCTAAACCATCAGTCCATCATGCTTCAGTTTCATGAGGCAATCGAAACGATACGAGACGTAACAACCAATCTCTCGAAGACTCCACCAGTGTTGGAGGTTTTTTAAAATAATTATAGTAATTTATTTATGTAAAGGTGCAAGGCTTATCAGTTTGACTCGCGACATCGCCGCGGGCTCAGAACACGACTAAAGGCTCCGTTCGAGTTCGAAACTAGCCTTGCAATTCCGAAGAATGCACGTGAGTAATAAGTTAATAACCATTGAACAATTATTATAGTACAAGAAGCCTATAATAGCTAAAATGGAATGATGGATAATTCGTTATTAACCTTTCGGCTCAGTAACGTACAGATCTGTACGTTGTAACAATAAAAATCTATTGTGTCTGCTAAAGACTGAGACAACAGCTTAAAGGGTAAATCAGAGGTTAAGCAGGAGAGGGGTTCGTGGCTAAATAACAGCCGCACAGATTGATCGATCGAGGTTAAGCTGCGCTTGCTGTGGTCAGTCTGTGGATGGGTGACCATCATTTCATACCGAGACCCCTCCGTGCCTCGGAGAGCACGTTAAGCCGTCGGGTCCCGGTTGCCAAATTAAGATCTATGACACCGGTTACGGGTAGTCAGTCTGAAAGTCTGACAACCAGTCATACCACGAGATATCGTGTTACCCAGTGACTGGGTTGTGGAGGTCAGATAGGCAGTCGCTCCATGTAAAATACTGGTATTGAGCTGCATCCGGATTGACTGGAAGCCGACCCCGATGAAATTGGGAAAAGGCTAGGCAGATATATATAGAGGTAAAGCAGGAGGTTGTCTTGGTCCATGGTTTATGTCAATCAAATAAATTACGAATAAGGACTTGATACTTTGAATTACATGGTAGTGCGATAGGGATAAAGTGCGAAAGTGGATATATCTGAGATATTTTTGTTATTTGATTTCCTTCTAGTGGGGAATCATTCCTTTTTTGATTATGTATTTTTTCCTTTAAGTTCGCCGTTAGAGGAGCTGTTTTTGTCTTGCTGGGTTCTCTATTATCTAATATATAAAAATCAAATGTCACAGTGTTTGTTATCGAACTCCTCCGAAACGGCTTGACCGATTATTATGACAATTTTTGTGTATATTTGCTTAGTCTGAAAATAGGTCATATGCTATTTTTTATATCCCTAGGTGATAAGGGTGGCCCTATCCAGAAAATTAATATGGCAGAACAACGTTTGCGGGGCACAGCTAGTATTTACATAAGTCATATACACATAAGAATATCCTTTAAAAGGAAGTTAACTAATGGAGCAAGATCTTATGTACTTTTTTAAACAAAATAGAGACCTCAGAGGCTTAATGGTCTGAAATCATCGAGTTTTATTTTTAGTTACATAAGGTTCAAATTGAATTAGTACCTAATTATAATAACAATCAATGCTATAAGACTTATAAGTAATTTTATATTAACTTAAACTTCTAATAATATTATCTCTAAGAATGTGTCCATTGGCACTTTCTTAGCGGCTATTAAGGCGAAGTCACTTTGTTCACGTGTTTTTAGTTATAAGTTCACTATCACTAATTTAATATCACTATTTTATTTTACTAACTCAAAAGGTTTCGTCCTTTTCAGTGTTCTTTTATAGCCTCAACATTTACATGATGATGAAGTCTGCGTTCATGAACTTCGGCATACATACTTCATTCGTCAACAAGTGACCGACCTTGTGTGATAAATGATGATCCATCTTTGTATGAGGGAGGGCAGTGACCTTCGCCCTGTTAAACAATTTCGTATTCAAATAACGTTGTACGAAACAACATATTAACGGACATAAAGACATTTTTAACTGTTATTTCTTCAAAGACGTCTAAAGGAACAGGGCATCGTTGTGCCTTATCGTGAACTGTGTTTACGTGAATACAACTGAACCCTTGTGTACCCGATAAGGTACAATGAATGTATTCGATACTTTTAAAATATGATACTTTGTTTTGAAATGGAGTTATAAAAGGGATGCCGATAGTCGGCGACATTTTATTTTTTTAATTTGAATTGAAAGAAAACCCTGTTAATTGAGAATAGTCGTTACTATTGTGTTGTATAATTATTCTTTCATTGTTGATCTAATAAATTATCTCAGTAATAGCAGAACAGTTTTTTGTATTCGTTCTCACGCTATTCAACTTTCTCATTGGCCTGGTGGTCGCAAGCGGGGCTGCGGATCGTGTGGTCCTGACTTCAATTATCGGACAGTGATATTAGGTTTTCTTGCAGTCAGAAAGTTCTCAGTAGCAGCCTGGACTTTGGTGTTACGAGCGGTTAATAGCTCACCACCTCACATATTACATGGGACTTAATAACTGCATTGGTTATATTTATATGTGGGTGTAACAACAGTGCTTCTCTGTCTAATCCTTTGGGCTTACAGGCGTGATGCTACCCAATTGATTCGACAGTCCTATTTAAGGATCGTTTGAGATTCCATCCCTTGAGATATTACCAGTCGAACCGTTTCGGAATTCCCTCATGATTTTACTGATTGACCACATTAATCGTAATGTTAATCGATCACATTAACGGCGCAGTAGTTGAGTGATCGACTGCAGCATTTCGTGTCACGGGTTCTATTTCCGCATATAACCATTACGTAGTTGTATGATCTATAGATTAATTGTTCCGGGTTTCGGTATGTGGTGTCCATATGAGATTATGTAAAAATATACACACTTTCCCAATGTCTGGCATAAGTTTTGAGATATATTTTGAATGTATTCCATAAATACATTCCAGCAATGTTCTGATTTCAAGATAACTAATCTCGTTTGACTATGACATATCGTTATAAATTTTAGTGGAAATTAATACGGTCCTAACCTATTGTTTTAAAATTCCCGCGAAAACCGCTTCCTTTGTCATGGCGCAATAAACTACGATATGGTGCGATTCCCACATAAATTCGAAATTCGAATCATCAGCACGATATAAATGAGTCGAAAATGTTTTACACGTAAATTGCCGGGTCCGCAAGAGGGAATCTTCGGCGACCTTCATACAAAAAAAGCAATGAATGGGTGATTTATATTGCGGTTGGTTTGGGTTCTTAAGTGGTACTGGGAGATGCCGCAAGGACGTGGTGGGGCAAGTTGCAGTTGTGGTTATGGGGTATGCGCGGTTTTAGGATCAGCAGCACTTACTATATAAGTATGATGCGCAAGATGAAGGTATAAAAGAATGAATGACGTGGTACCGAATCCATACTAATCCATATCCATACTAATATTATAAATGCGAAAGTAACTCTGTCTATTTGTTTGTTACCTTTTCATGATAAAACTTCTGGACGGATAGCAATGAAATTTGGCAAGGAGATAGATTGGGGAAGGACAAAGGCTACCTTTAGTCGCGCAGACGAAGTCGCGTGCACCAGCTAGTGTTAAAATAAAACTGTAAAATATAATTTGTAATTTTAAAACTTGAATCAAATAAGACAGCGCGGTTGGCGCAATGGTCGAGAGACCGACTGCTGCGCTGCGTGTCGCAGGTTCGATTCCTGCACAGAGCAAATATTTGTACGATCTACGGATAATTGCTCTGGGTCTGGGTGTTAGTGTGCTTGTGAGATTATATGTCTGTAAACGCACCCACGACACAGGAAGAAATTCCTAGTGTGGGGCAACGTTTTTAAAAAAAAAAAAACAGTACATTTCAGTTTTGATGACATACAAGAAGTTTTTTTTTTCTAAAGATGAGAATTTGTGAATATGTATTTGTGGAAATCTTTTACACTAGGTTGTTCATCCACGCCACCACACGAAAAGAGAAATAGAGGATTAATGCGTTATGTGATATAGAATTTTATTAGAAACCATATCTTATTTTTAGGCGACGCGTAATAAATAAAACTATTTTATCTAAAAAGTTTTAATTAACTTCCCCTGAAAATTTGGTAAATATATCCGTATTTATTGAGGTTTCAGTTCAACTTACACTTATTAGTTACGTACAGTTCACTTTTTTTTTTAATTCAATAATTTATTTAGGTGTACGTTTTGCGAGGAAACCAGAACCCCTGAGAGATATTCACGGTAGGTTCAATTAATTGGCCACTAATTATATTAATTAACATTCTCACGCAAAAATGCAAAAACCACACCTGTATCCATTAAAACAGGTGTACCTTATAAACAAGTCTATACCACGCACTGTTGTCTCCAATACAAATAGGTGCAACAAATCATTGCACCGGATCAAGAACAAGAACCCGCAACATTGTAGCGTCACCTTGACACCGTAAACTTGGGTGCATTATAAACGTTATATAATTGCCGCATCTGTTGCCGACTGATGCAATACGAGCTATTTTACTGACCACTTTTAAATGACAAGATGTGTAGCGGTTTTTATTGTTGGAAAAAGTGGGAGTGGGTGCTTAGGATTGATGGGTGGGTCATTTTAATTGTGAAAATCTGATGAAATTATTCCAGGTGTTTTGTTGACTAGAGAGCCCATAAGCTGAGTGAACTAAGCTTAAAAAATGCTATTAATAGAGAACGTGAATTCGGTCTATGGGACAGAAATGTCAAGCCATATGATGCCAAAACTGGACAAACACTTTATCGTTAAACACCAAGTCAAATATAAAACAAAAAATAGAAACGATTTCTCACGTCTAACCAGATATGTATAATACCAAATAAAACGACGCATCTTATCTCAACATTCCTATCCAAATCGTATGTAAATAGATGTCAAACTACTGGCGCTAGTACTAACAGCAACATACTATTGAGTTTTTCTGTAAGGATGTTATCAGTAACAGCCCGGAGATTGGAATTGTGCCCGGTAGATGACAATAGGTACACCACCAATAAAATCATCAAATAACATTGCATTGCAGCATTGGTGAAATGTGGGTGTTTTTACAATTTTGTACACCTTTGCCAATATAGCAATAGTCTCACTGCCGATTACATGGGACTTAATAACAGCACTGGTGAAATGTGGGTGTACAATTGTGTACACATCTGCCTATCCCTTCGGGGAATACAGGCGTGATGCTATGTAATGTTATGTTATGTACACCTCTGCCCACCCGTTCAGGAATACAGGCATGCTATATTATGTTACTAGGCTACTCACGACCCGCCTGGTGATAAGCGGTTACCATCGCTTCGGGCAACTCTTCCACAGATGAGAGGATTGGACGTTTGTAAAATCAGAGACATCACTTACGTTTCTGAATTAATGTGCTGAAAATATAGGGGGCAAAATATGCTCCCCTGCTGCTAAACACTTCTTCCTTAAGAAGTACTAGCGACCGTTCCCACCCGTTGAAACGTAACACTATAAGGAGCTGAATTGTATTCTTTAACGGTACCTTCCTATTAGGACAGCTCAGAATATTAGGTTTATCACTTTTAAAAGTACTTATAATACCCTATTAAAATGCGCGAAAAATTATTGGAACGTTTTCAGCCATCACAAATCAATCTCGAAGTTTTTATAAGATAATACTTTATTCAAGATAAATCTTTGTAAAGCATTAACGCATGCTTAGCGAACTCTTAAGTTACAATATTAAATGGAAATAGAATACGGTCGCGAACAGGATTCGAACCTGCGCTTCCTGGACAAGTACTCCAGGCGCTCTGACCACTAAGCCATCTCGACCTCTGCTCACCACCGCGAATTCTTCATCCATATTTTAACACGTCTTTTTGGCGACGTCATTGCTATCTATTCAGTACCTATACAGGTGACCGATTATTGTCTACCACAAGACAATTGAGTCCCTAAGTCCCGCAGTAACTGATCCCGTTTTTTTTTTGAGTGTGGAAAATCCATCTTGCGCGGTGCCGCCTCTAACCTTTGCGAAGGTCCCGGATTGCAGTAGGATTTACCACAACCCCGGTAGTAAGTACCTAGGTCATCTCTGTCTCAGGGGTTGATCCTTCCCAATTATTTATTGGCTAGTTTAGTAGCGATTTAAAGAAAAAATATAGAAAATGTGAAATATTACTTTTGTTGCCGATTGTACCTAGTGCCAGACCGATTGTATTCTAACTAAACATCGTTACTGAGCGGGACTATGAGCGTTTGGAATAAATTAGATACGCAGCATATGTTTTCACAACTAAATCGTTGTTTTAGACGTAAAACTTGGATTTTACTTGAGGGAAAGACGCGCGCACGGTCGTATCGGAAAATAAGAAAAAAGAAGTGTATTCATAGTTAGAAAAAGACATGAGATATGAATTGGTAATTCACGATTATTGTTGCCAGGACGACTTCGCCAAATTTCGGACAGTAGGTTAAAAGTATCGGAAATTGGGTTTTAAAACCGGGACAGCAAAAAAGTACGACGGACATTCGAACTATTTAACCGACTTAATAGGTTTACTCGCGAAAAAGTCAATTGTAGGTCTAACAATAATATTTTTTGGGTGATATAGTCGCTAAGCGCCAAGAAAAAACCCATCAAATAAAAAAATATTGTATTGGAAAATCAACAGGAAATAATAGTCTTCATAATTAAAGATTGCTTCAAAATCGGGACATTAGGAGTCCCGATCAAGGGTAAATTGGGATGCGTTCACAGACGTTTGAAAATAAAAAGCTGGTAATACCATTCGCGATAGTCCTACTAATATCATAAATGCGAGTTTGTGGGAATGGATGGATTAATGTTTATATTCTGGAATAACATATAGGACTTTTTATCCTGGATGGAATCAATTGAAGGCCACGCAGACGAAGTTGCAGACAGAAAAAGTTAATAAAAAACAGAGACAGTTAATAAAAAATATTTTCATACATATTCATGGCTATGAGTTAATTTATATTGCATAACAGACACTTATAAGTTGTGTGACATTATATCTGGAGGACCATTGCCTTCTATAACACAGGCCCTTGGCTTAGCTTAGTGGCCAGCAGTTAGTCCCCTGTGTACTTATGTATGTTTTTATTATGTGTACAATAAATAATAAACTAATTGTAAATTTTCAATCGTATTTTTATACAATTCATATTATTATTAATAATATGAATTGATTTGATTTTGGATATGTCCAATTTTTGTCTCACTTTATTTCTAACAAGAAAGACACTTTTATTTTTGTTTCCCACAGTTTATCAGAAGTCGTCTGACTTCTGATAAAGTAAGGAACATCCTAAGAATCTCAGAGACTTTTATATTACTGTTGTCACAATTGTTTCGTAATTAACCTTTAACTTATATTTTCCTAGTTACAAGGAAATGGACGTAGGGCCTCAAGGTTTGTCAGATAGTCGCCTTGAGTCGCGTGTTTCGTAACGTAATAAGTACTTAGTTGTTTAATTGACTGTAATTTAAATTAATTATTGATACGCCTTCATGTTTTGTACTATTTATTTTCCGTATATCGTTGTCGGTAAGACTTCAATACCTTAGTAGACCGCCTGGAGTATTTATTCGGAAGCGCAGAATCAAATCATGCGCACGACCGTATTTTACCTTTCATAATAAAAAATTGCCAGTTACGCGGTTTGAAGTCCATTTTTAATATTAACTCCTTTTCTGGTAATCGTGCTACAAATACAATAGCTAAAACGTCTCTGTTTGTTGTTATCTCCATTTAAAGGGAAAAGTAAAAATAAAGCGTTTATGGAAACGTTAGATGTAAGGAATACGAAGATTCCTTTTCGTTTCAAAGTGCCACTTATCAGGGAAAAATCAGTTCCAACAGTTGGTTGACCGTAAATCCGATAACGATCTCGACAAACAACTAAGTGCACCGAATATAATACTTAGACCACACCCTCTATAAATCTAAATATTTTTCGATTATCCCAAGCACAGACATCTACATCTAAAGTTATATCTGATAACGATTAAACAGCGTTCCTTAAGTTGATTTGAAACTGGTCTTAGCTGGTCAAGGGTATACGGCACAGAGCCAAAAATGTACCGTATTGATCAATTGATATGTCGTATTTTACCTGAAGTAACACATATAAACACGTATCCTTATCTTCCTAGGTCCTGGGTTCGATTCCCTAGTCGGGCAAAGTGTTATTGAGTTTTTCCATTAGGATGTTCTCGATAGCAGCACGGAGTTTGAAATTGTGACCGGTAGATGGCAATAGACTCGCCACCTATTACATGGGACTTAATAACAGCATTGGTGACATGTGGGTGTACCTCTGCCTACCCCTTCGGGGAATAGCGGCGCTATGCTATGATGCTATGCCATGACCCCAATTAAATTGGGATAAGGACAGGGGATAATGATGATGATGTAAGCACGAGATAAAATTTATTTATCTGATGGCTAATAATAAAATAAGTTTGTACCAATTCCTTAACTTTCGATTCAATTATAAGCATTATGCTTATTACGGTAATAATGATTCTTAACGGTTATAATAACTTTTTTTTTGTATAATTACTTTCGTGATACATATTCATATTATTTATTGTTCACCGGTTACTACTCACGTGCATTTTTCGGGAATTATAATAATTAATTTTAATAATTCGGAAATATAATAACTCTCAACGTACTCTCACACTTGTTTAGTAAAAATAATCGCCTAAAAATGAATCAGAAACAATTCAAAATATCCGAATCGAAAGTCTCCCGGCAACAACAAACTCGTGGGAATCCAACTGTTACATCAACATGGCAACATTGTTGCTAGTGACCTTGACCGTGAATCAGTGTTGTGCTGCGACATTGTAAGTAACATGCGACTTAATTTGAAGAATTTTGTAGTAATGAAAACAAACACTGTTGAGTTGTCGTTTACGTTATACGAGACGAGCACGCGATGATGAGGCGCCGGACAGCAGTCTCAACAAATTTAGCTGATAATTTTGAACAAATTTGGTTGCAATTTAGTTAGAAAGTCACAATAGTTTTAGTCAAATATTAATTAAAGATAAATCATGAGAAGCATTAACGCATGCTTAGCGAACTCTAAAGTTATTATATTAAATGGAAAAAGAATACGGTCGTGAGCAGGATTGGAACCTGCGCGTCCCGGATAAATACTCCAGGCGCTCTGACCAGTAAGCCATCTCGACCTCTGCTCACCACCGCGAATTCTTCATCCATATTTTAACACGTCTTTTTCCATTTAATATAATAACTTTAGAGTTCGCTAAGCATGCGTTAATGATTTTCAAAGATGTATCTTTAATTGTTAAGTTTATTGTATCTTCACGACATTGTATTACCTGCAAAGTTAGTCGTGTCGGTTTCTGTTACCTGTATAGGGACTAAATAGATAGCAAATATTAATATTTAGTATTTTGGTTTTACTTGTTATAACAAACATGCTGAAGTATAATATGAAATGTATTTTAAGTTAGGTTCTAGGTTTGATGTCACATCTAGTCCAGCTCTACTTTCTTACTCTACACTATTCAATATTCCGTAATATAAAAATGTATTTATTTATTGATTCATTATCAAATACGGGGATGAACTTTATTTATATAATATGTATTTCGTGTTCAATTCAAAATATAATTAAAAGGAAAAACTATCAAAATAACACAGAGGAAGTTTCTTTACGAAAAAAGTAACAGATCTGGTGTGAAACACATGCACTAACTTAAAATAACACCAATGCAAGTCAATGATCGAGTGCTCCAAACTAGTGTCCAACAACAACATATTATCTCATATAATAGACGACGGCATAATTCAATCTATAAAAAATCTTTAATAAAGATACAAAATCAATATCGCTTGAAATCGTAGCGTGTAAGCGGGCTTCCCGAGATGATATCGCGAAGTCAACGGACTGCAACAATGTAGGGACACATTGAAACCGATGCTTGTCTCGCAAACCTTTACTTTTGCTCGCTAACGAAACTAATTTACGATCTATATTCCTAGACAGTATTTTAACCAGATCTTTTGAATAATTGATACAGTCAATTAATATGGTAATATGTACTAATTGTCAAGTATTTAAGATTACAAGTGGTTTACAAGCCATTTTTATTGGCTCGTATTTATCGAAAGTTATAAAACCCTTGAGGTGACTGAAGCCGAAATAAAAGTTCTGGAAACGTCTGTCTGAACGCTTATAACTTAAAAACCAGTGGACCAATTTTGATCGGATTACCACTGTGGCGTAGCCTAATCGACCAGGAAACGTAATAAATTGGAGAAAACAGACGGACATCTGCTCATTAGGTGCCAAATTGCGGAACAGACGTCAATCGCTATGCTGGTAGCGCACTTGGAGTACCGATGCAAGGTCCCCCTTAAGGAGCCCTTGGCTGAAACCCCACTAGCGGGCGTAATTTTCTATTTACAAACATTATAATACTAGCGGCTATTTCTGTTTTTTATTATGTTATGAATGCCTCAATGGTCTAGTGGTCCTACGCTTGACTGCTGAGCATAGGCCTTGGTTCTCGATCCCCAGGTAGGGCAGTGTTAAAGTTTTTTTTTTTTGTTAGGAAATTCTCAATAGCAGCTCGGAGTTTGAAATTGTGCCCGGTAGATGACAATAGGCTTCACAGCATTTATGCAATGTGGGTGTACAATTAATTCTAAATAGTTTTGCCTACCCCTTTAGAGAATACAGACGTGAGGCTATGTGTGTATCATATTTATTTTTCTTAATGCGTTACTAAAAACAAATACACTGCCACATCCCTGTTCATCAAGCATATAGTGGTGCTATTAGCGTGATGTCCTTAACGGAGCCGCCTATACCGCTTGCTATTTTTTTATGCACCCTAAGACACTAGGCACACGCTCGGCATGACGCATTAGAGTAAAAAATAAATGGACACGTCAGGCGTGTTCTCTGGCACTCAACATGAATGACACTCATCAATTTCCTGCCCATATCCCAATCGATTTAGGGTTCGCGCAGCATTCCATACATCACAATTAAAACCACTGTTCTTGATAAACCTTTACTGGATTTCCGGGATCATCATTATCATCATCCACAGCCCGACTTCACCTACTGTCATAGTCCTCTCTCTCTGCTTATGCCAATCTCCACTGCTAGTCTCATCCAGGTTTTTCCAGCGATAGCAGCAATATCATCCGCCCATCTTGCCGCCGGGCGACCAACACTTCTAAATCCTGTTCTTGGACGCCACTCGGTCACACCTTTGCTGCACCTGTTATCATTACACCTTGCCAAGTGTCCTGCCCAACTCTATTTCAGTTCGATCATCCGTTTCCAACGTCAAGACCTTTATACGTCTTCGAATATCGACGTTTGGAACTCGATCTATCAGTTTTATACCGATCATTTCCGGCATATACAGCCATGATTCAAAGTCTTTCAACATTCCCTGAATGCCCAGTACTGACACATATATTATGCATGCTGCACATTAAAATGTTTGTACATATACAGTATATATCTCTCAAGGCTAGGTCAGAGATCACCCTATTACATAGGTACCGCAACACATGCATAATTTATAACTGCATTTGTAAAGAACGGTTACGCAATGTAATATTTCCTACTTGTTTAAGATTGGAATCACTGTTTTTTATTTCAATAGTAATTTATAAATAACTTAAAATCGGTCGCTTCATCTTAGTTTGTTCAGAGGTGTTGACGTACGACCTACGTACTAAGTACTACCTACCATATCTTTTCGGGGAAGAAGCGAGTTCGCTCTTCTTCTTGTCGTGTGGATGATGAACAACCTAGAGTCAGAGTTTAAACGGCCTTTGACACGGCTTACACAACATGGAGAACATCTCAGGTGAGCTAGTTTCCTCACGAAGTATTCCTTCACCAAAGTTTACGAAAATCAATGGTGGGCATCTTTGGATTACCTTTGACTTGCCAGCCCATGTCATATCATTAGGCTATCACCACTACTTTAATAAGGTAATTGCTCTTGCAACGACAATAGCTATCAATTTCCAATTCAACTCCTCAATTACTAAGATCGATCAGAATATCTATTAACGTAGTGTCAAAATGAAAGCTATTCCCATTAAAGTGGATTGCACAATTACCCCGTCTTTGTCAGTGTTATGTATCGTATTCAACGGTTCAACAGCATGTTAAAATTATGACGTCAAAAGTCAAAACTTTTAATCGTGTGGATAAAGAGTGCTACAATGCAGCCACCGCACATCGTGTGGCATGGTCAAGTCTTTTTAATTTTGCTTCAGCACGAGCACGCCGTTCGTGACATATTCTTGAAAAAATAAAAATAAAATAGGTCTACTAGGTAAAGAGAAAACATCGTTAACCATATTTTGTTATGCTTTTACTTTAAATAAAGCACATTAAATACAAGGTACGTTATTTTCATGGACTCATTTTAAATTATACGAGTCTATAAAAGTGAAATTATTATTTATAACATTCGCCGAACTATAAGTCGGCATTATGCACGAATGGACACAGAAGGTACCTACAAAATTAAACTTTTATACCTAAAAAAGGATAACCACAATTTCTCGGATAAATAGGATAAGTCCAATTTTAAGAGCATTCGCAGTAAAATCGTAAAACCAAGCATTGAGATGACCTAGGCGGTTTAAAAAACTCATATAATTATATTTATAACTGCAACAATGTTGCAGCGCGTAGGCCTCATGAGTAGTAGTAAATTGCGATTTTTATGGTATAATTTAAATATGGTTATTTTCTCGTCTATATGCGGTGTTGTTTTCACAGAAACATGAATGTATTTTAATTATATTTATTAGAGATCGTTAAAATTATAGTTTCATATTTTTAGTAACTACAGTTTAAGTTACAATATTAAATGGAAAAAGAATACGGTCGCGAACAGGATTCGAACCTGCGCCTCCCGGATAAATACCCCAGGCGCTCTGACCACTAAGCCATCTCGACCTCTGTTCGCAACCGTATTCTTTTTCCATTTAATATTGTAACTTTAGTGTTCCCTAAGCATGCGTTAATGCTTTTCAAAGATTTATCTTGAACTACAGTTTAATTTCTATGGGAGTCGATAAACGATTTTTATTATCGATTTTATCTGTTATAACTAGAAAATATTTTATTCTTCTTGATCTAACAGTTTTCATTAAAACAGCACATTCTCTTAACTCAACTATTGAAATATAGTATCGTGTATCACTCGGGTTATAAATTTATAATGAAAAGTAAGTCCGTAGAAAGAAGAAAAAAAAACAGATTTAACAACTAGCTAGAATCAGAGTTTTAGCCACACGTACGTCTGTGAAATGCTTCACACAACTTCGAGAACATCTCTCAGGTATTGGCCGGTTTCCTCACGATTCTTCGTTTAAGCCAATGATAATTAATTTCTAATACGCACATCATTACGAAATTCAGTAGTGAGTGTTTTTATGTCCGAAGCTACCTTTGACGTGCCAGCCCAAAGCCCATTAGACTATCACTGCTGATGCGTTTCTTTTTTTAAATTGTAATGTATAAAAATACCGGACTAGTGCGAGTACGATTCACGCACCGAGGGTACCGTATAATTAACATTACTGAACTCCATAAACCATGGCAGCACCAAACATTAATGACGAAAAATTAAATTGTACGACAAACTAAACAAAGAAGTTGAAAAATTATTTCCCCATACATCGACATACGAGACGGTCAATAATCCAACTGCAAATATATATAACTACAAATTAACTATTTGCGGATTGATTCCTTTACTTGTGCTGTGAAACTTTGCTTCTTGGTTTTGATTAACCGGTGAACGTCAAATTATAAAATTATTATAAGTGGCCTTATTTTTTTTATTGCTTTGACTTCGAAGCTTGATTTCGTTACAGCTCCAAGAGACCGTGGAATTATGTATTTGATATTAATTTCAACTTGACAACGTCACGCTGTACTGAGGGACAGACAGACGTACATAGAGACAGACAGACAACGAAGTGATCTTATTATTTTAACGGTGCCTTTTTTATTTTTAGGAAAGGAACCCTAAAAATTATGGCAGTTAGCACAGTGTAAGGCTGCACGCATGTCCGTAACACCTTTGGACGATTGGTCACGAACCACTCGTAAATGCAGTCACTACTCCGAAAGTAACAAGGTTGAACCTTTAAAATAAATAAAATGTAAACTTTCAATTGAATTTCAAAGTTGAAAGTTGAAAATTGAGGTGCAATAAAAGAATTTGTTTTGAGACGTTAAAATACATATAAATCACATTAACATGCGATTTGCAGAAACAAAGGCTCGAGCATAAACTTGAGCCAGTTAGCGTTGAACGAATGAAAAAAAAATGTGCACTCTGTATTCACTACTCTGTATTTTAGTAATACAGGGACGTGTAGAAAACGTATATACACTCAACGTAATTTAAAAGCGATTTTCTTTTGATTTATCTGTTGAAAATAAATATTGCACACCGAGTATCTGCTATGCATCCAATGGTTTGTTATTATTATCTTACTTAAATTTAAGCTATGAATAGATAACACTTTTTATGTGACTTTAGTAAAACTTTAGGATACAGAGTAACAAACTATTTTTTTTTTATATTCATAAATCCAGAGTCCAAGGCTATGATATCGGATATCTTTATAACGCAAAAATAAAATATACCTACAGAGATACTGGTAACTCGACGTATACCCGACAGCATTGGATAAAGGAACTAAAATACAACAAATAAAAAAAGTTGTTTTATTATAAGGAATAAGTCCTTATAATAAAACAACTTTTAACCGGATTAATCGCGTGTATTATTGGTTTTTGTTTTCCTGAAGTTTTGAACACTGCAGCGTTCGTGGTCGCAAGAGGACTCTTAAATCTTATCCACTTATGTTTAGCCGAAACATTTACCGTGGGAGAACCATGCTTCAGCACGAATGGGCCGGCTGGATCGGAGTGATACCACGGCCTCACAGAAAACCGGCGTGAAACAACGCTTGCGTTGTGTTTCGCTGTGTGAGTGAGGGTACCGGAGGCCCAAGCCCTTTAAAAGGCTGGCAACGCACTTGCGACCCCTCTGGGGTTGCGGGTGTCCATGGGTGGCGGTAATCGCTTACCATCAGGCGACCCGTCTGCTCGGTTGCCCAAATGCCATAAAAAAAAATTACATCGGAGTTACCTATAACTCTGTATAATTTACTTGATCTGGTACGTCTCCTTACCTTTGGCACACACACACACATTTAATTTACAATAAAGTACCGTCGTACATATCAGATGTATAAATAGGTTACATGCACTATAATAAATAATTCACTAGCGTCATATAATTAAGTTTAGTTCACTACCTATCATTGTTAGTGACATTCATTAACATAACAACACCTATTCATTGTAAATCAGTTACTTATTTCCGTTACATGAAGTGCTGAACTATCATCGACATCTTTTGGCTATGAGTAAAGCCATAACATCACGCTTGTATACCCTAAAAGTAAGGCAGTGGCGTGCAGTTCTACACCCACATGTCACCGGTGCTGTATAAGTCTCATGTAATAGGTTGTTCAGTCCCATGTAATCGTGAGTCTGTTGGGAACAAACGGGCATAATTTCAAATTCCGGGATGCTACAGTTTTTTTTTTTTGGCTTTAGAATAGAGAGTGTAATTTCAATGTCAATTTAATTATTTTTGTATATCGTCATAGCGTAGTTATAAAAGGTGTAGTTTTTTTTTTTTAAATGAATAATTCTCAATCCTGACCCATTTATCTGACATGGCTTTATAATGGCAATATGATTTCGTTAATTATTTTTGAATACCTTTTTAATTATAATGCAAGATTGTAAGAAAAGCTTTCGTTTTATCAAAAATTGCTGGTGCCTGCATTTTTGTGTGCGTGATAAAAGGTAGTCTATGTCCTTTTCCAAGGTCCAATCTATCTCCTTGCCAAATTTCATTACGATCCGTTCAGCCGTTTAGTCGTGAAAAAGGAACAAACAAACAAACAGAGTTACTTTCGCATTTATAATATTAGTACGGCTGACACATTAGCACATCCAACTATATTAAAAAAAAAAAACTCATATATACGTTTACTGTGCAATCAATTGAATACATGTATATATATTCAGCAATGTTGCTTTAGTGACAAAACGCAATTAATATATGATGATACTACTTAATATTACAGACATTTGCGAGTCAATAAAAATTCCCGACTTTAAAGCCTTATTTGCTCTGAGCGACTCAGTTATCATTGCTGGCGACCTTAACGCCAAAAATGAATCCTGGTGTTGTAATACGACGACCACACGAGGCAGACACCTCGAACGATTAGAACTTAACTTCGATATCATTGCCCCGATGAGCCCTACCCACTTCCCTGACAACGTAAACCACCGACCTGACATACTCGACCTAGCGATTCTAAAGAACGTAAACCTCGGTTTACGCTCTATAGAGACGTTACAAGAGCTCGACTCTGACCATAGACCAGTAATCCTAGAATTAGGCCCCCGCTCAGGTCCCTCAGACCCAGATCAACCTGTCCCCACTAAAACCACCACGGATTGGGGAAGACTAGAGGAACGTCTCAAGTCGACCTCTTCTGTGCACTTAGACTCAATTCCAGATAATATAGTGTCTGTTGCCGACACGGTGACTGCGATCGACTCCCTCACCTGTCACGTGCAATCCGTAATGAACGAATGTTCACGGCAAGTTCCGGAGGTGGATGAACACCGCTGGAAACTGCCGGATGATGTACGTGAACTGTTGACGGAGAAAAACGCAGCTATCCGTGCCTACGACAGTTTCCCCAATGAAGCTAACCGTATCCATATGCGCACCTTGCAGCGTACTGTGAGGAAGCGCATATCGGAAATGCGGGAAGCTAAATGGGACAAAATGCTCGACGATATAGAACCCACCCAACAAGCTTTCTGGCAATTGCAGCGGAAATTAAAATCTGATCAATGCGCCGCTATACCCCCGCTCAATCGACCTAATCAACGACCTGCTTTTGATGACGACGAAAAGTCAGAAGTACTAGCCGACAGTTTAGAAGCCCAATGTACGCCTAGCACTCTACCAGTAGACAAACCTCACCTGTTCAAGGTCAATGCTGAAGTCAAACGTAGAACTGCACTCCCACCCCCAGACGACTCCGACGATCCCTTGCCCCCCGTCACCGTAGACGAAGTCAGAACGATCGTGAGGAACCTCAAAGCCAGGAAGGCCCCAGGCTCAGACGGGATCACCAACAAAGTGATTAAATACTTCCCCGCACCTCTGATAGTTCTCATGACCGCCATCTTCAATGCGGCACTGACCAACAATATCTTCCCACAATCGTGGAAAAAGGCAACAGTTATAGGTTTTCCAAAGCCCGGTAAGCTCAAGTGCGAGCCGACCAGTTATCGTCCGATCAGTCTTCTCAACGTCTTCGGAAAGATCTATGAAAGGCTAATTTATATTCGTTTAAGGGATTATGCCGAATCCAATAAGCTTCTTCCTAACGAGCAGTTTGGCTTTCGAGCTAAACACTCATGCATCCATCAGTTGCACCGTATCGTTGAGCACATAAGCGCAGGCTTCATGAGCAAGATGAAAACGGGCGTATTATTCTTCGACGTAGCTAAAGCTTTCGACAAGGTCGAGCACAACGGCTTAATCTATAAGCTGTATCAATTCCAAGTGCCTGACCGTCTCGTACTCATCATTCGAGATTTTCTATCGAACCGTAGCTTCCGCTATCGCGTAGAGGGCGTTCTATCGTCCCCTCATCGGATCCAAGCCGGAGTCCCTCAGGGCTCTGTGCTATCACCTCTTCTCTTCGCGCTGTACACCAGCGATATTCCCAAAAGTGTCAAAACCAAGTTAGCTCTTTTCGCCGACGATACGGCCATCTATTACACTGGTAGGAGTCTTGACTGCATTGCCCAATACCTCCAGACCTCGGCCAATGCCTTAGGCGCTTGGTTCAGGAAATGGAGGATTGAGGTCAATCCAGACAAGAGCGCCGCCGTTCTCTTTTCGAGAACGGGCGCCGAGGAATTTCTTCCCCAGTTTCGACCTATTACAATGTTCGGCAAGCCAATCCCTTGGGAACTGCAAGCCAAATACCTGGGTGTGATTCTAGATCACAAACTGTCCTTCCGTCCGCACATTAAGACGGTACGCAACCGCGCGGCTTTCGCTGTCGGCCGTCTATTCCCCATCACAAATGCGCGCAGTAAATTATCACTTAACCTTAAGATTAGGCTCTATACTACGTGCATTAGACCCATTATGACGTATGCTAGCGTCGTGTTCGCACACGTTATGTATTACAAAATCCATAGGATGCAAACCCTGCAAAATCGATTCCTTCGTAAAGCGACAGGTGCTCCATGGTTCATTAGGAACCTTCAACTCCACCTCGATCTCAGAGTGCCAACCGTTAGGCAATTTATGAAAAGGGCATCGAAGAGATACTTCGAATCTGCCCCTAATCATCCGAATCCCTTAGTTGTCTCTTCCGCTGATTACAAGCCGTCCCAGATCAACAAAATCCGCCGACCACGTCACGCTCTCCTCCGTCCCGATGATAGGATCACTGTAGCTCAAGAGTCTAACAGACACACAAGCACACTCCGACGCGCTCGACCGCCTCGTTATAGACCTCACCGGCGAGGTCCGCGTCCGTCGCGAAATGTCTCATCATGTCCGCCCCGACCCTTGCTCGAGCCGGCCCGCGCCGAGCTAATAGCTTTAAATTCGTCCCTTAATAATAAGGAAACTGATATGACCCAGCTAGTCCCTAGTTGTCCCCCCAGCAACGCCCTAAGCCGAGGTTCGTGTCCCGCAGGGGACGCCCTTAGCGCTGTTGCTTAGTTTGTAGTATCTTAAAATATGCTCTGGCTGGAGGCATCAAACTGCCTCGCCTTAGATATTGTCCGGTTACGCAGACAAAACCCCTCTGGGTTTCTGCAAGAGGCCATTTCAAAAAAAAAGCGAGTCAATAAGATTTT
Source organism: Xylocampa areola (assembly GCA_935421205.1). Taxonomy (NCBI): domain Eukaryota; kingdom Metazoa; phylum Arthropoda; class Insecta; order Lepidoptera; family Noctuidae; genus Xylocampa; species Xylocampa areola. Next base: position 12,529,685 of record OW285217.1, on the reverse strand, counting down.
ATTTCAAACGCATTTAGTACTTTATATAAATTAGTACTTATTCTCACTTACGTTTTCAAGAACTATTAATATACAGATACACGAGTAATGAATATGTCATCTCAATTTCTTAAACGTGGAGACCTGTAATTGGCTGTCAGTCAAACTTTCTGTTTTTAGTGTGTATTGTCTTCCATAGAAATAAAATAAATAAATCTCATTTACTTTTGAATACATAATGAGTTTATGTAATACCTGTAGTAATAAAGTTATAATATTTTGTGGTAACAGAAATTTTACCGCTAACGCGCGCCGGTTTGGGTAGAAAATATGATATATTTAATGTTCGTTTCGCATGGTGCTTTAGACTAGCTAAAAGACAAGAATAAATTAATTAAAAATTACTTGGCCCATTACTTTTCCTAATCTATATCAATAATATTAGCAAAATGGGCCTTGCGGGACATATAATCTGTACGCTGATGATACTTGCCTATTTTACTTTGGGGAAAATCTATTAGATTTAATCAGTCGAGCACAAGATGATCTACACAAATTTAGTATCTGGTGCCAGAGCAACTTATTAACAATCAATGCAGATAAGACCTCGTATATGTTATTTACTGCTAAAAACAAAAGGATTTCACAGCACCCTCCACTGACCTTAAATAATACTATTCTTCGACGCTCACACCAAGAAAAGTACCTAGGCCTACGGTTGGACGACAAACTTTCTTGGAAAGACCATATTGCTTACGTAAGATCAAAACTCTCGTCACTTACTGGAATACTAAAGAGAGGGGCAGGATGTATTCCTCATGCAGTACGATTGTACGATGTACTTATATTTTCTTCACACACAACCCCATTTATATTATTGACTCTTCTATCCAAATCCATCCCAAGGTTGCCTGGTAGAAATCGCAGATCGCGATAAGGCCGCCCATTGTATGTTTTAAAACTTGTATTGATTATTTTTCTTGTGTTTCTTTCTGGTGTACAATAAAGTATAAATAAATAAATAAATACGAATGAGCATATCCAACTCTATGGTAAAATCCCATCTAGAGTACTTAATTGAAATTTGGGGATGTGCTGCCAATTCGAATCTTAAAGACCTACAAATATCACAAAATAAAATAATAAAAGCTTTATTTAGGTGTGATCGGTTAACTGAGACACGGAAACTGTACCGCGATACAAAAATATCGAATCTAAAACAAATATATACTTACTCTATGTGCATATTGGTGAGAAAGATAATAACGGGCGAATCAAAATCTGACATTAAACGACCAAAAATCATTTCATAATTGTTTAAGAAATACTAATAAAATTAAATTGCGACGACACAGAACTAACTATGGTAAAAAAACTATAACATACGAAGGAGCACAATTATATAATAACCTACCTAATAATATAAAGGATAGCAAATCACTTGCTGTATTTAAAACAAGACTAAAACAACATATTTGTGAAAATGTATATTAGATTTACTCGATCGCTTAATGTTATTTTAATATATTATCTATTTTTAAGCTCATTATTAAGTGAACTGTATATTGTTCTTTATGAATAATAAATACGTTAAACCTATAAAAAGCACGCCTGCTACGTTTTTTTGTCACCCCTTTTTGTGTACCATGGCCTACTACTATTTTTTTTTATCTTACTAGCCTATGTTACCTGGGACAATGTAGTGGAATTAAGAAACTCATAAACTTACCTACATACTTACATATATATGTAGATACATATATAAATCCTAAAACCAAACACTCCTTTTTTGGGCATTCGTGTAATAAGAAAATAACGCGTATTAATTACAGCCAACTAAAATAAGAAAATATTTAACATTTACCAGCGCTTAGTAAGCTTTCTTCGTTAGAATGAAATCGTCTTAAACAAGTATAATGAAAATCCCTATAAATATAAATCATAAAAATAAGAAAAATAAATATATTTAAAAAAGTAATATAACCAACATTATTTTGTCCGCGGATTATTTACCAAATCAAGGTTGCACTACTCACTAGTAACGTTAAGGTCGACCGCCATTTTTTATTACCTTATAATTAAAAATTAAGCACACCGTCGTCGTGTTGATATTTCAGCCTTTATACATTTTATTTTCATGAAAATTTTCTTTGTCACAAAATAACATAATAGTAAGTACTAATTATTATTAAGGTGACCGTACATTGAAACAGAATAATTATAACATAGCATCACGCCTGTATTCTCCGAAAGAGTACGCAGAGATGTACATAGTTGCACTTGAAATGTGGGTATTTCACCAACGCTGTTATTAACCACCAATACTGTTGCCAACTTCTAGGCACAAATCTGAATTGCGGGCTGCTACTTAGAATTTCCTAATAGAAAAATCCCATAATATTGCCCGACATGGGAATCGAATCCACAACGCCGTCTTTCCAGTGCAAGGCAGTACATTGAAACAGTCGTTATTTTAATTGAAAATTTGAGCACGCTATGCAAAACAGACAACACATTAGATATTGATTACCGTCACTTCGTCGCATTTGAATGCCAAGCCCAAATGGTAATAATTGTAAATAAACAATATTACCGTAATGTATATCTTGTAGGATAGCTTCATAAATAAATATTACTTTGTCTAAGATTAGAAATGAAGCAGAGTAGTAGAAATTATTGGGGATTATGTCAAATTGTGTGAGCTTCGTTCGACTACTACGAAACTGCGATTTCAAAACACGAGTTAAAACATGGGTTCTTTTACGTTTCCTTCTGGGTAAGTGGTAAGGTAACTGAGATTTTACTCTACTGCCCCAGTATACGGTATTACACGAGGTATTTTTATTTTTGTTTAAAATTCGAGTAAATGTCACTTGCGCTACATAAATTATAACTATATTAAAGATATTAAGACATACAAAAGGCGATGACTTAATTCAAAAGCTGTTCTGTTATGCCGTAATATTATCAAATCTGCCTAGCCTTTTCTCAACGTGCATGCAATTTACATGAAGCGTCTGCTCTGACCTCTACAACCTACCGAACTAAGTAACACAATATCTCGCGGAAACATAATATATGTCACTCTTCAGGCATCTGAATACCCCGCTGGAGGTGCGCTATGACCTCATCAAGACCGTCGGTGCGAGCGATTTCTGGCTTCCAGTGATTAGATGCATGGTAGGGTATGCGAAAGCGCATTGAGACGTTGTCATCTTCTGCGAGATAATGTTCGCGAAAGAGTTGGTGGAAGCGAGGAGAGAGGTGAACACCACTCACCCCTGCTGCAGAAGAATCTGACTACCCGTAACTGCTGTCATAGATCGTCATTTGACAACTGGTACAATTAGTAAACATGCCCTAAGAGGCACGGAGGAGTTATGGTATGAAATAATGGTCACCCAATCGCTTACTTTGGCAATATCTGAAGTTTTCGTAATCACTAGACATTATAATAAAACACACTTTGCAGCGTTCGTGGTCGCAGGTAGGAAATTCTAAGTAGCAGCCCGCAATTCAGAATCTACCCAGTAGATGGCGTCAGGAAAAACAAAAGCCACGCGTGATTAATCCGGTTAAAAGTTGTTTTATTATAACGCTGACTCTAGGCTCTATTGATAGATCTGAGAGGTTGTTCATTGATCCTAGCCACGAGCCCTTCCGTGACCGTGACAAGAAAATATGATATAAAGTATTTACTTGTTTACGGTTAAACTCTACGAAAAAGGATTAAGTTTGTATAGTTTTCGACATCGCACGTCTATTTCTGACTCATCCGCTGATCTCTCGGTCAAGGTGCGACATTGCAATGCGCGTACGACTATCGCGCCGTTTCAAGAGAGCAAACATGAATCCGGCAAGTAATTTAATGTTAACAATTACGTTGCTTGGCACAATACACACTATTACTTGCCTTACACGTGGAACTTAATATTATTATGTACAGAGTGTACATAAAAATTTCATGTTTTAAATAAATTGACGTCCTGCTGTTTTTATATTGGATAATACAAATTTTATAACGAATGCCAAAAATATTGAAAATTCATAAATATATAATAAAGAAAGGCTAGGTTCTTAACGTTATTTTACAAGATGAATGTAAACACTTGCAATGGTATATATTTGGTATATATTTCACCCAAACATATACCTTAACCGTTTGACCGCCGCCACAGTCACTTATAGATGACAAATCAAAAGGTGCCCAGCAAGCTACAGACACGTCTGGATAACAGACATATTTGTTAAAAAAAAAGCGAATATTCTCGTGTGCTTTATCGATATTGTTCCGACCTCAATACCTTTTATAGGTGTTCAATAAAATAATGCAGTTTGGCGCAGAGAGCCCGTTTTTACGTTTTCGAAAGCGGTCTATCGCTTAAAAAACACAGAAACACAGAGCTGTGACGTCATAGACTGCTAAGCTCCAAACTTACACCTACCATGTTTCAACACCGAAGTACATACAATCTATCATACATCCCCACCTTTCACATTTTAACAAAAAACAGATCGTTAACCCTACATGTGACGCAGTTCACGCGACAAAACTTGACTCCCTACGATAAACACGGATTAACAAATCAGTGCAACAGAGCAACAATGTTTTGCAACAACTGTAACTGAGAATGGCCTGCTCTAGTTATGTACTTCCGTTGAACTTAGGGTGACCAACCTGTCCTCATTTAACAATATACTGCGATTAGACTAAAAACCGCCTTTCACAATATTGTGATATTAACAGAACGAAAACAGTTTAAATTATGTTTTTAACTATTCAAAACTGCAATCGTTTTTTTAATACTAAGATTTAAATTCAATACTTAGATTGAAGAAAACGATATTTAATAATATTTTTTATTGTATATTTATATTTTCAAGTTCCTATTCACATCGTGATCGCCAAATACGTCATCTAAAATTCTGAGATAAGAGAAAATACTGTTTACATAAGTAGAAAAACAAAACTACTTATCCTTAAAAATCATAGTCTACTATTCCTGTATTTTTCACATTCAAATAAAGGACACGACCAAAATATTATGACTTAAAAATGGGACGTTTCCTGGTGCAGTTCAGTTGGTCACCCTAGTAGAACTACAAATTTGTTTTGTGTTCGAAATCAGGTTAACACAGGTCGAATCTCTTGGTGGTAAACCATCGTTAGGTTAAGCAACGCATAAGGCGTTCAGTCTTTGGATGGGTAGCCGTTAGAAGTATTTTCATCTTAACATCTTCGTGATCCGAAAACACCTTAAGGCCATAACACACAGATACGACACTACATGAGACACAGCGTACGATGTGCACGGCCGACATTGCTATGCTATATCGTGCGATATACCTAATGCGATCACACTGTACTAGCAAAAGTCTCAGTTGCTGTCAATACAGGCTCAAAGAAATTTCTGAGCATAAACTGGCTTAAGAATTTTGATTTATCAACGATTCTGGATCATTCAGAAACTTTTAGAACGCATTATCAGAGAACAAACCTATATATTCAAATTTATTAAAAAAACCACGTTCCTAAAATCACTTAACAGTTACCTCAATACATCGTCATACCTCGAGTCACCTGCGTTCCCCACTCGCTCGTAAAATATGTATTGGTGAAAATTGGACGACGTTCGTTAAATTAAGAGGTAAATGTTATAATGTTAATAAGGATAATGATAGAAAGAAATTGTTCTCAGTCAATCAAGTAGTAAAATAACTGCTCTGATCGCTAACGGTAATATTAAAGGAGGGGGGGCAGCTTCCTTCACACAGTGTGGTATTAGCATTACTTGCAATTCCCGTGCGGTGTGTCTGTCATTATTATCTGTCACAACGGTGCCCCGCGGTTTTACTCACTTTTTACTTTTTGCTCAGCTCCTAAAGGTCGTAGCGTGATGTAAAATATACTATAGTATACCACACGAATCTGGCAATTACATACAAAAAGATTTTTTCAAATCTGTCGGGTAGATTCAGAGATTAGTGCGTTCAAACAAACAAAAAAAAACTCTTCATCTTTATTATATTAAGTATAGATTTGCACTAACAATACAAACATAAGCAGACGGAATGGCTGAGTACCTAACTACTTAACTAGTTTCCTATGCTTGCGTCCCGAGTCCAATTTCAGCGCTGAATAAATATTTATGAACCCTTTTTTTTTATAGATTCTTCTACCGATCTGGGTACGAGAGGATACGACAAGAAGAATACCGCTTCTGGGTGTTTACCACTCGAGATACACGAGACAGTTACGTAAATATAAAAACAACTGCCTACAAACACTCCTTCACTAGTATCCACTACTATGCAATCAATGATATATCAATGATAAAAGAAGAACAAGTCATCATCAATAAGAAAATCTGGGAAACAGTTAACATAACCATCGCACACAATATTACTTCAGTCAAATAATAAAACCAGCTATTTAACTAAGATGGCAACAACGGAACTTTAGCTAAGTAAAGCAACTTTGTACGATAAAAAACATCGGACCGCCTGAGTTTCTCAACAGGTAAAAATATACAGAAGGTTTATTACTAACAATTAATAGAAATTGCTTGGTGTACCCATCATTAGGCCATTAAAGACGGGATTAACAAAATTGTGACATTTTTTTTGCTGATGTTCTCTTTATTTTTACATTGCCATAGAGAAAGAGCCATACACTCACGGCCAAATATTCAAATGCTACATAATAAATACTGCAGTCATTCAATCATATAATTATCATCTATGAATATAGGCCTCAAAGACAGAGACGGGCCTCAGTAGCCGTAGGCACGTTTCGATACATATATTGGAGTAAACTGAACATAATGCGATGGTTGATGTAATGATATTTCAACCTGTAACATGAACACATCAGTGTGTCACCAATCACAGGTATCAAGGTGATGGCAAACTGAGCAGATAACCTCCATTTTAAAGGCCAATACTAACATGATCACATACCATGATGAATATAATCGCGCGTAAAATAAAGTTTTTTTTTTGTAATAATTGTGAAGTCCAATAATCACCAATAGTGATCATTGGACTTCACAATTATTACAAAAAAAAAACTTTATTTTACGCGCGATTATATTCACACTATAATGACAAATGTAGGTACTGAACTTCTGCCTTATCTCCATAATGTAACTTAAGGCTCTATACGTATTGATTCGTAACGAAACAGGCCAGACGTCAATTCCATCGGTTTATGGCCTTCACACCAGACGGCTGCTGAACCCCACGATATTCTTGTAAGCACATATACAGCCTTGTTTTATTGTCTCGATATTTCATTGGGTTATGAAAGATTGTGTTTCGAACCTTCGAGAAAGGGACACGATAAATGATGAAGATGTCCGGGAGGACTCCCTGCGGGAGGGTTCCTTTCTCCAATACCTGTAAATAGGTTAATGGAGGACCGTTTGTTTGACCGTGATAGGTTTTTTACACGTGAGAGAAAATAGTCACTGGGGGTTGGTGATTGCAGACCATCAAGATAGGGTTCCTCATAATGTTTTCCTGCACCGTATTTCTGTGATGTCTTAGATTAATTAAGAAAATACATATGACATTAAAAAAACGTAACAACAGGGCCAGCAAAAATTAAAAAAAAAATCGTATAAAAATAATATATGAACGGCTACCATTCGAACAATAGAGATGAGAATTAAATAAATACAGCAGTTAGTACTTATTTATCTACATTTTTAAACATAAACTACACACTTAATTTAGCTTTTTCATTCTGTTAATATCAGTTCATATCTTCTTCTTATCGTTAGGTTGATGAACAACCTGGTGTCAGAGTTTTAACCACCCGTAGACCTCTGACACGGCTTTACTCACCATTGAAAACATTTCTCACTTGCGAAGGTTTCCTCACGATGTATTCCTTCACCGTTATAAGCAAGTGATAATTTATTTATAACTATTTTATGGCCGCGACTTCATCTGCGTGACGAAAGGTAGGTAGCCTATGTCCTTCTCCGAGGTCCAATCTATCTCGTTGCCAAATTTCATTACGATCCGTTCAGCCGTTTAGTCGTGAAAAGGAAACAAACAAACAGAGTTATTTTCGCGTTTATAATATTAGTATGGAGTATGGATAATGCACATGACTTCGAAAAGTCAGTGGTGCGTGCCTTAGATTCGAACTTGCGACCTTTTGCGTTGTCAGTCAACGGTCATACTACTAGGCTATAACTGTTTCAGTTCACTGATTAAGTATGTTCTTCAAAAATAAATATCGGTTAAGTACATAAACGTCAAAGTGCTTTGAAAAAATAATGACGTATTGCGTGCGACGAGTGAGATAATTGACGAAGAGTTAAGTTACGTCGATTGACAAGTCCGTTAAGTGTTAGCTTTTTATTTTAACTGGTACTTGTATTATGGAAAACTAGCTCTTGCCCTTAACTATGCCCGTGTATTTAGAAATTTACCATAATGCTAGTAAAAGCCATAATGTACCAAATTGATATTAAAGCTATCTTAGGGATACATTTTTAACCGTGTTCTCCTCTAACAGCCCCAGGAAATTACTAACAAAAAGGACTATTTTTCCGGAATGGTTGTATATATATATATATATGTGTGTGTAACCAATACAATATATATATTCAAACAAATTTACTCACACACTTTGTTTTGTACGCCTATTCTATGAAAATGAATAAAAAAACAGCATTTTTTTTAGTTAACGTTAAAGTTTTACCTAAGCTCTGTGTAAATTACTTTAAAATCGATTCAGTTATCAGTAGCTGAAGCGTCAAGAAGCATAAAACAAACAGACAAGCTTTTGTATTAATGGATAATATTATTAAGTAACTTGACTTAAGCTAGGTATTTTAAACGCCTCGGCAACAACGTTTGCCTACTATCTAGGTAATAATTATATCTCCTGTAATCGTCGTTAAACGTAGTCAACTAATAAATAGGTAGAACTCTTCGCATAACGATTGTGAATATCCTTTGACGTCACCTTTAGCGTATGTAATAACATAACATAGCAAAACACCTGTATTCCCCGAAGGGGTAGGCAGAGGTGTACACAGTTGTGCATCTACATTTCACCAATGCTGTTATTAACTTTCTGAACTGCGGGCTGCTGCTTAGAATTTTCCAATAGACAAAACCTCATAACACTGCCCGGCTTGGGAATAGAACCCAGGACTTCACGCTCAACTTTCGCACTTGGAACCACTAGACCAACGAGGCAGTACATTGAAACAGTTGTTTATTCATTGAAAATTTGAAGATACAATGCAGAACAGTGTGACAATACAATAGAAGCGTGAGCCTATTGCCATCTGCCGGGCACAATTCTTAACTCCGGGCTGCTAGGCTACTAGGACCTATTGGTCCCAACGAGGCACTTAGTCTTGTACCAACGAGGCAGTGACGTGCGAATGCAATGGTAGTAAAAATATGTTTGAAGTTAAATTTCTTTCTCACTTTTCTAGACAAATTCGTAAAACAAAAGAGTGACGCAGAGACCGTGTCGGTTGTCATAGGAACAAAGGTCTGAATAGGTAGAGTATACAGATATCTACGAAAATCATTAACGCATGCATAGCGAACACATATGTCTGAGAGGTGATTGGCTGGTACTGATGGCTTAGCGGTCAGAACGCCTGGAGTATTTATCCTCGAGGCGCAGGTTCGAATCCTGCTCACGACCGTATTATTTTTCCAGAAAAAATTATAGCTTTAGGCTGAGTATGTTTACCTAAACTTCAAGGAATATAAATAGAGTAGGTACTTACATAATACCTCCCCTGTCAAACCCGAAATGTTATGTACATATGTTGTTTTTATCCCGGGATTTAGAAATTACGAATGACTTATGCACTGTGAATTATAAAGTTACTTTCGTAGAGAAATGATTAGTTCGAAGAATCTTATTAGTTTTGAGCTCAAACTCTGTTAGATTCCAGGGTTTTGGGGTCGTATAACCACTCTGTGTAATTACTTCTTGAAGCCTAAAAAATACACCCTTTTTTTTTTTTTTTTTTTTTTATGTGGAGAAATGCCCTCGCATACCGCTCTGACACGGGGAGACAGAGCGGTTATGTGGGACTCGAACCCACTAAAACTCCACAGTATACCTCCTCAGCTGCTTGAGGGCGGGACGCGGGAACGCTCTCGCACACAACCGCGAACCCGCCCGCAGCCGTCCGTTGCCGGACTCCCTCACGGGGTTGGGTATTGCACCCCCCCGCTACGGCACACCAGACTAATGGCGTGCCGCAACCACCTCGGAGACCATGTGCAATGGGCGCCAGACGACCCCGTGTCTGGACGCCCAAGGTCCCCTGCGACGGGTCAGGTCTGTGGCCCCGCCGCCTGCCACTACGGCCGCATAGGATAGGGAGAGCGGCGCCTCGCAATACCGGCACTCCTCTTCCCCTGCGGCCCCACCGCGTCCGCCATCCAACGGTGGCGGCCCCGTCAAGGCCGCGGTAGGTAGGGAGAGCGGCGCATCGACATACCGGCACTCCTCATACACCCTGCTATCTCCTAGGTTGCACGAATCCCCAACTAATTCAAAATCAATATGACAAAATCACCTACCATCTTATGAATGAACAAAAAAAACGCTATCAAAAACAGATTATCCCGTAAGTGATTTTAAATCAGCATAAAATCGTATTTACAATGTGTTTCTGTTCCATTAATCACTATTAAGCGGTTGCGTGCGCGCAATGCTCGAGTCAAATAAAAAACAAACACAATACAAGCATGGACAGTAAATGAGACATGGATTCAATTCATGAGGTTTGAAGTTATCGTGACAATGAAATTTGTTACTTAATAAATAAGGACTGTTTTATTAGGTGTATGACTTAATTTTGACAGATTTTTCAGAAAATGTATTTATTGTAAAAAAATTGACAACAACAAAATTATTCCTGGAAATAGTGTCCATTGTTTCCTATGACTTTGCGCCATCTCTCAGGTAACATACGAATGCCGTCACGAAAGAAACTTGCGGGCTTCGAGGCGATAAAGTCATCGACTAATTTACGCACATCGTCCAGCGTTTTGAACTGTCTATCCACTAAGGCATGCTGCATTGATCGAAACAAATGGTAGTCGGATGGTGCCAAGTCCGGTGAATATGCCGCGTGCGGGAGAACTTCCCATCCCAAGTTCAAGAGGGTCTTTTGAGTTGCACGAGCAACGTGAGGTCGAGCGTTGTCATGCAGCAGTATGACTTGCCTACTTCCTTGCCCAGTAAATGGCCTTTTCTGGTCAAGTTCTTCGCTTAGTTTGTTCAGCTGTCGACTGTAGCGTTCCGCAGTCACCGTCTCACCAGTTTCCAGGAGTTCGTAATAAAGCACTCCCTTCATGTCCCACCAAATACACAGTAGAACCTTCTTTATGTGAATGTTTTGTTTTGGCGTCGATGTACTGGGTTGCCCGGGATCTACCCACGACTTTTTACGTTTGGGATTCTCGTAAAAAATATACTTTTCATCACCCGTCACAATTTTCCACAAGAAGTCCTTTTTTTGTTGCCGAGCAAGTAACGAAAGGCACGTATTCATACGTTGACCTAGGTTGTGTTCGGTCAACGCATGTGGGACCCACCTTCCAAGTTTTTGAATTTTTCCCATTTGGTGCAAACGCTTGGAAATAGCTGTTTGAGTGACTCCTAGCTGAGCTGCAAGTTCTTGTTGCGTTTGCGTTGAGTCTTTATCCAGCAGAGCTTGCAAATCTGCATCTTCAAACTTTTGAGGCTGTCCAGGGCGCGGCTGGTCATTAAGATCAAAATTACTACTTCTAAAACGTTTATACCAATAATTACACGTTTCATAAGACACAACGTCAGCACCAAGGACACTACAAATTGATTCCCGTACTTTAGAAGCATTTTTTCCTTGTTGGAATTCATATAGAATGCAGTGCCGAATGTGCTGTTTATCAGTTGCCATCGTAAACTCTACTATTCTGAGAGGTTATGCAATTCACGTAGACTTGGCGTTCGGTGATCTGAAACCTTTCGTCCAATTCTTCAAATACCACAAAAGACCGCGAAAGTATTTCTATTTTAAATATAATTAAAGCTCGAAGAATAAATCTGTATAAATTAAATCATACACCTTATATAATGTTATGCCAAAATAATGCTCTGAAAATGTATCATATGATTGATCAGCAGTAGGTATACAAGTGTGGGACAAATTAATTAAACCCAAACACTTTTTTTATCCGGGTAATCCAATTGATTGATTGATGATAATAAAATTAAGTAATCGTGGTCCTCAAAGCTCGAGTGAAAAGTTTTCAGCTGGGCAAGCGTTTGTTTTTTTTTTGTTTTTTGTCCATCGACGACAGCACCGACGCTTAACAGCAGGTGAAGTGGCGGTCAAACGCAAGGCCATTAAGATTCAATACAGTTTAACATTGTGGGCTCAAGTACAGATCTATCAATCGAGGTTAAGCTGCGTTTGCCACGGTCGGTCTGTAGATGGGTGACCATCACTTCATATCGAGACCCCCCGTGCTTCGGAGAGCAGATTAAGCCGTCGTTGCCGGTTTGTCAAAGTAAGATCTATGACAGCCGTTCCGGGTAGTCGGAGGCCTGAAAGTCTGACAACCAGTCTTACCACGAGATATCGCGTTACCCATTAACTGGGTTGTTGAAGTCAGATAGGCAGTCGCTCCATGTAAAATATTGTTACTAAACTCCATCCGATTTGACTGGAAGCCGACCCCAATGTAATTCGGAAAAAGCTAGGCAGACTAATATTGACAGTTTAGCATTTTAGTAACATAGGTTTCTTGAACGTTCAATGTGTTGGAAGATTAAGTACCTATGTCATGAAAACAGATGTCACTATAGTCTCATTTATGCTTCGGCTGAAGCATAAATGAGACAGAACTTTAATTTTTTTTAAATGGCTATATTCGCAAAATCGCCACTGAAACAGTCAACGTATAATTTATATAATATGTAAGATTAATTTAAGGTTTAATTCAATCCTTACCACTTACAAATAGACCACTTGTACTTTTTATTTTTAAACTTTCGCGATACGAACACATAATTATTGAATTCAAACGGAACTTAATCGCGCTAAAATTATAATATTTATTTACCTCGACGTTTTGATCAAGTTGCATTGATCGTGGTCACGAGTAGACTAGTTTAAATAGACCACTATCTTCCCCTAATACAGTAGAACCTTATTTGTGTAATGTTGCGGTGGTGAATTTCTCCGAAACAACATTATCAACGCCCCACCAACTTAGGGACGCCTACAGCGAGGGTCGAGCATATGTTCTGCTGATCCATAAAACTTAATGGCCGCTTACCCCAACCTGGTACGAACCTCAAATCATGATTAAATTGAAATTGGGGAGCTTTGGGGAAGTTCTCTATATCTCTATTCAATGAATATATATCTCTCTTCTATGTTTATATAAGGTCCTAATTTATTGGATAATTTCCTTTGAAAGGGGTAATATATAAGTCAAATACATTCACTTAAACCAAGAATTAAATGGATATAACAAATTATTTTTAATTACACAACATAACATAGCATCACGCCTATATTCCCCGAAGGGGTAGGCAGAGATGTACACAGTTGTACACCCACATTTCACCAATGCTGTTGTTAAGTCCCATGTAATAGGTGGTGAGCCTATTGCCATCTACCGGGCACAATTCCAAACTCCGGGCTGCTACTGAGAATCTTCTAACAGAAAAACTCAATAATACTTTGCCCGACCCGGGAATCGAACCCGAGACCTCATGCTCAGCAGTCGCGCTTTGGACCACTAGACCACCGAGGCAGGTATTTTTAATTAACATAATACTAGGCAAGACGAAAACTGCTCCTTGAACGGCGAACATTAAGAAAAAAATAAAACGGTTGTAGAAATTTAAATTATAGCTTAAATGAATCCTTATCGTGACATATTATGACCGCTTACAAGGAAATTACCTAATAAATTAGGACCTTATATATCTCTCTTCTATGTATATACCTCTCTCGAAATAATTTCTCTTATTAGAGAGAATCCCCAGTGCGTGATTGAGCCTTTATTTACTGTAAATATGCATTAACAAGAGCGTAATAATAATAAGTGCAGAAAGTCATTGTCAAAAAAAAATAGTTTTGAATTAAAGTCGCCAACATTTTTTGTCTTGACACACAGTCAGATAACCAACAGGACAAAAATTTAAATCACAATATCTTTAACAGGACCAACTCCCATAACTCATATATTAAGAAATAACAGACAATTGACAATTTTCTCGTTACATACCAGTCGTACCTACAGTAATAGTAAGTTCTTGATTGGTTTACTATTTTTTATTATATCCACATAAAACTGTAAACAATTAGGTTCAAAAATGTTCTGATCACTTTAGTTACAATTGTAATGAAGATCTATGAAAACAAAATAAAAAAGTACCATCGATAAGTTTCCTTAAATTTTGTGATCACTTTTTATGTAGTCCTATGTTTTGCAATGCCTTTATTCTTAGATGCGAGTTAGAACAGTCTGCAACTATGGTTTTAACCCTAATAAACAGACACTGACCGAGGTTTTACAACGCATCTACACTGAATGGCCCTTACTTTTACTTCAACATCAATTTGCACTGCAGTGCCAATAAGGTTTGTTACTACATCAATACGAATAGAGCGATACACCATTATTGTACGTATATAGAAGCAGAAATTTTTTATTTATAACAGAATTTTATTCGGCCTTACTTGTCTAACTACCTAAAGGTTGAAGTCGTTTTGGTTTAAAAATCATTATTTCTCTCCCATTAAGGTATGTAAATTATATATATGAGAACAATAGTAACGATGCTGTTCTTATTAATTATTATTATGCCCCTGTAAGCCAAGAATAATCAAAATTATATCAATATTATGTAATAGGATAACTGGTCCATCAATGTGGAAAATAAACGTATTTCTAAATATATTTATATACACAAACATTTAGTGATGTCCTACTAAATTATCCTACTGTATTACTTATCCAATAAATCAACTAAGCTCAAGTTCAGCCGATCAATCCAACCACACCCCAACATAAACTCCAACGATACCACGAAACCTAACCCGTTCAATTTCGCGAACTAATCAAAGTATGTTATTAGCTAAAAAGTCACGCGCGCTACATACAGGCCGGTCGTAAACTCTCTCTTTACTACCATTGGATTCCGAAACAACAAGGCTGTGTTTTTAAAGGTTTTTAAAGGAAAACTTCTTTTTATTACCTAGTGCAGTAAAGTATTTTACGATCACGGGTGGCGAGGTAATTAATAAGTTTTAATTGGTTATCCAGTCACTGAGATGGCGTTAGTTTGTTACGGTGTTCGATTTACTAGCGGTTTTTGTTACCCGGTTCTGCTTTTGATGGGTTGCGTTGGACGGGCGTCATTTGACAGGTTAAGGGTGTCGTTGAGCTTCGACACTCGAAGGTAACTACTAACTACCGCTTTCTATTAAAAGACTGTTTACTCTTTGATGTCTAAGTGTCATGCCAACTTAAAATAATTATGTGCATAGCTCTTGACAATGTTTGCATGTAGTTATAAGTTACTATTCTGAATATACACCTGTCTAAAATCAACGTCTTGAATAAGATTTGCTACTTATCAGCAAATTTACACAACCAAATGTTAAAAATTGGACAATAAGTCACATTCAGAGACCGTCACAAATGGGAAGAGACTGTCAAAGGGTTAGGTCAGGCACATCACGACGCTCATGAGTAAACGACTGAGGAGGAGTCCGATTCAGGTATGGCAATCAAAACGGTTACCTTTTAAAATTCATACGACTCTTATATCAACATTCTACCTACACAAATTGTGAAATACAAAGTATATAAGAGTGACCATGGAGATATTTGCTAGGTCTCCATAGGAAAAAAACTATTAGGAACCGTGCACCTTGCATCTAAAACATTGATAATCATTGTTGACTTCGACACACGTTTTTAAAGGCACTTGCATTGTGTTCGTTTAGAACTTCAGCATGTAACTAATAGACAGGGTATCCGAGGAATCAAACAGAAACACTGTTACTCTTACCACAAACTCAACCATTTCATTAGTCTCTCTCAACTAACATAAATTTGTGTGAAGCATTACTGAAATTCACAAGCGCATTCGGCAATTATAAATGACGTCACGAGCAAGCTCTAATAACCGGCCGCTTTACGAGCATCGAGCTCTGCCTGATGTGGCCTAAGTTGCTCTAGAGCCTCAACGGGCTCTGGTATGAAGTTATGTGCCATAAAAATCCTGTGTCCAAGCTGTGAAAACTATGGCAGATGTTGAAGGGATGTTAAATGTGAGATATGGTGTTTTGGACAAATACTAAATTTTATTTGAGCTTCTAATTAATCACCATAATTAATTATACCTGTTGGCTCCTTAATTACCAGACACAATTGTTTTTATTGTTATTAAGTATATTTTTGTTGGTTGAGCGGAAGGCTTATTAACTTCACGTGCTGGAATACAATCTGCGTCGGGAAAGAACATAAATTAATCCATCAACGAAGAACAAAATATTAAATGAAATAAATACTCCATTACATTTAAAACTGCTTTTTTTCTGTGTTGCCAACCTATCATTACATACACCCACAATCATCTCCGACGTGAAGCGATTAATATAAATGAACCGAATTCTTTTAAACCTTTAGTCTTTGGTATCATATCCTGGATATTATTTCGGTACTTTTAAATGTATAGGTATTGATGCTGCATCTTCCGGTAATAAAATTAAATAAGACATCATTTGCACGAACATCTGTGGGCACGGCCCGCCACGAAGAGTCTACGTGTATTCTGGGGTACCTATGTTTCTGTTCCCCATAACTTGGGACCAGCGGAATAATTATGCAACTGATTAGCAATGACGATAGCTTTCAATTTGCCATTAATTGCGCTGTATGCTCTAAAAGTTAAAATCATATATCCTCCACGACAACTAAGATCGACGCAATGTATATGGTCGAATTGTCAAAATTAAAGTTATAAGTGTTGTTATTACTATTATACGATTACCGCACAGGGAAACAAGAAACGTATCCTGGAAGTCAGGAAGTCCTTGATCTAAAAACAATCATTCGTTCCAATTCCAATTTATGTCTCCATCGTTAGCCGACCATTTTGCCAACGTCAAGGTAGAAAAAGACACTCCGATCGATTTAAACTGATCAAATCTGCCAAGCCTATTACCAACCACGTTGAAGTCGGCTTCTATTCGCATCTGATGCAGCCTGTCGAGCATTCTTGTCTGATTTCCAGGACCCAGTTAATGGGTAACACGATAACTCATAATAAGACTAACTCCATCCATTAATCTTTGAAAATCATTAACGCATACATAGCGAGCACTAAGGATAAAAAAAAATGTGGCAAGTAAAATATGGTTGTGAGCAGGATTCGAACCTGCACCTGCCGAATAAGTAGTCCAGGCGCTCTGACCGCTAAGCCATCTCGACCTCTGCTTACTACAAAGAATTCTTCTTCCACATTTTAATACGTCTTTTGGTGACGTCATTACCATCTATTCAGTCCCTTTACAGGAAACTGAACCATCTACTGGTCCATCCATCCACAAACCAACCTCGGCAAGTGCATCTTCATCATGTATAGATTGATTTATGTAGCTGTTACTTAGCCACGAGCCCCTGAATAAATATTACTTAATTCTTCTTATTGCAACTAACAACGAAAACAGACTTCTCTTTCGTGCTTTTACGTCAAACTAGTACACACTTATTCCAGTGAAAATATCCGGCAATTTGTGCAAAAAGCAGTAAAAATGACAATTGTTAATTGCTTTCCCCGTTACCTATAGTGGAACAAAAGCTCCTCTAAACATGCGACTCTGCGACAAACCTAAAGTTGCTGCGAATTTCAGTGTCATCGAATATAAAGAAAGAGGCCGCATCATTCTGTAGAATCGCGTGAAATTTCTTACAAAATTATAAGTCGTGTCGCAAAGTCGCGTCGCCCTAGCTCCTATAGGAGACTGAATTTCTGCTGTCCTCAAGCATCATTTAAAGTCAATAATTTGCTTAAAATGCAAAATATTTTGTCATTAATTAACATACAACCAACACTACGAGTCGCTGCTACAATTAAGTTTGAAAAAGCGCTTTTTAAATGAAATAGCAGTTTTAGTTCATTTTGTTTTGTCAATGTTTTTAAGATATAAGTATTAGCATTCAAAATTGTATCTTCATTTATATAATAAGCTTTATTCTTATATAGAACTATTCTATTAGTTTTTAATACATAAAGCTCAAACCCGAAGCTCTCAATAAACTCACTATGACAAATCATTATACGTAAACCAGTAAAACTTAATATTCAAACCACTCTGGACCACCTATCGTCGACACAAACAGAAATATACAATTTATCAACAATTAATTTATAACAAACTTAATTGACAGTAAGACTTGAACATTTAATTGTTCCGTTTAAAATAATGTCTTCTGTCGCAATGTCACTTAATAACTCCAGTCACACGTTGATCGTTCAGGGTGAGGGCGTTTGTCCACCACGTACGCCAATCCAACGTCAGATGTAAAGTTGATATCGACAGACTAGGCGACATTACTCATCCGATAATAGTCGTTCAAGAAACATCACTATACCACCGGAATAAAACTTAAGAGTAAATTTTATCAAATTAAATATAGTGAGTCACGGATTCAGTTAATTACCAGTATTTCACACGGGGCAACTGCCTATCTGACTCCCACAACGCGGTTACTGAGTACCACGATATATCCTAGGTAAGATAGGTTTTTAGATATTCGAGTACCAGTTACATACAACATTCAAAATCTGGTCCAGCAAATTGTCGCGCCGTAAAAGATATGTCTTAACGTTACTCTACACTAGTAATTTATCTTGTATCGTGATTTGTGTTTACGGACATAAACTGTGCAGGAGTCGAAGTCGGTGTGTCGGAGTACTGAATCAACGCATATACTGAATCATATTAACGTTCATGATTTTAATATGCGCGCTGTTTCAGTACATCGGTTTAATATGGATGTAAGTGGTGGAAAAACGCTCTAAGTCTAGTTTAATGTGCCAAGTCACCACTAAACGCGGAGTTTATTAGACACTATCTGAGACACTCGTAAATTCCTATTAATGACGTATTCGCCTCAATGTACACTTTGGAAATACTAATTGGTAATGGCACAATAGTGTTATTTGCTCAAAAGACGAAATAGTGTTGAATCGTAAAACTTTTATTGCTTTGATGTTTGATAGCAAACTAAAGTTTCTTTCATTCGCTCCTTTTTTCTATTTGTATTTCGCTTTTTAATGGCGGAAAACGTTATATACTTACATATTATTTATAAATAACATGGTCATTATTATTTCTTCCGCTGTGGTCTTTAGGAGCGTCGCTTTCGTCTAGTGTAATGAGAGTTGTTCAAAAGGCTTCTAAACGTAGATTGTCAAAAACATTCACAAAACACCTACTTCAATATTTGAAATGCGCACCATATCTTCAAAACTGGTATATTTACAAGTTCTCTCTGAAGTAAACCACAAATAAAATCATAAAACACCTCAAAATGACACTGAACTAAAGCATAATAACTTGCCATCTCTCACGCGTGGAAGAGACGTTAAACCGACGAGCTACGGACGGTAGGAGGCAGGGTAGAACAAACGGAAACTTTTCAATAGGCGCACCTGTCAAGACAAGATAAATTGCACATTTCATACATAAGAGTTAACGCTGCCGCAGACATAACTACACATTTACGATAAACTAGCCCATAAACCTGCACATATGTTTACCGGAGCGGGGTGCAGTACCTTAAAAGCATTGGTAATATAACAAAACGTCTGAACCGAAATTGCCCATAAAAGTCCGACGGCGTTTTCTAACTAAAGCTATGAAACTGAAACGTTGGTGGAATTTACAATGGCCGACTTCGTCTACATTTAACGTTCATGACGTACACCTTAGTTTAATTAAAGTGCCTCAACTCGAAACGTGGACCGTTTGCAGGTCCAATATTTTGACTAAAAGCAACCATTACGTTAGATGTATGTATGAACTTGATGGGAAATAAATGTTTGCAATTGTAACTCACATTTCATTCACATATGTTTTAATTTTTATTTTAGTCCGAATTCGCAATCTTATAGGACTTATAGGCAGTTGGGTGTTTAAGCTTGGAAGATATTCCTTATACACGATAAGTGAAAATGACACAAAATCTGCCTCGCAAGCGCGACTGCTTAACGTGACGTCCTGATTTCAATTCCCAGGTCGGGCAAAATGTTAGTGATTCTCTGTTAAAAAAATCTCAGTAGTAGGATTTTTGAAACTTGCCCGGCTAGAATAGGCTCTCCTCCTATTACTCGGAACTTAATGACAGCATTGGTGAAATGTAATTGTACAACTGTGTACACTTCTATCTACCCCCTCGAAGAATACGAGCGTGAAGCTATGTAAGATACACAGAAACATTGTCAAGCGATGTATTTTGACGGCACAAAGGACGAGAAAAAAAATGCAGGGGAACTATACTTTAATAATTCAATTACAGTACTACAAAGTTATTATTTTTAGTGTGCAGAAAAAAATACGACCGCGAGCTGAGTTTAAAATTCCATCCCATGAACAAACAACAATCATCCCATGAACAACTCCTCCATGCATAACTATTAAAAATACATAAGATTATTTTTTTGTTGGCAACTGGTTGCGCCTATCCTAATTCTTATCGCAAATGGTATGAGTATTTACTAAATTTCACATTTTTATAATCGCACTTTAATTTATTTGTTTTATAAAATGAATCGCGCTTGCTAAGTGATAAATTTGTATCCATAATTGATAATTATTACTTAGTATCTAATAATTAGTTCAATTACCAATATTAAAATCGAAATAATAATACTACCTAATTTAATTTAGAATAATTTATCAAATAAAATAAATACCACTTATAGAATCTATACTAATACTAATATAATTATGATAGTATAAATGAGAAAGTAACCCTGTTTGTTTGTATGTTTGTTATCTTTTCACGACTAAACGGCTGAACGGATCGTAATGAAATTTGGTAAGGAGAGATTGTATCTTGGGGAAGGACAGAGACCAACTTTAGTCGCGCGGATGAAGTCGCGGGCACCAGCTAGTTTAACATATTTTAACAAATGCTTAGTCTTTAATTACTTAAATAACTTTTTTTTTATCGTGGTGTATGTGCGCGTATTAAAGTGCATGCAGTGCTCTTCTCTAAGTAATGGGACACTTTAGACTTAAGTTTGAAATGTAGTAACTTTAATTTTATCATTGAACTCATTCTTGAAGAGCCAAATACAAAAATTAATTTAAAAAATATATACCTACTTGCTACTCATAGCCCCAACGCAAGTTAATGCCCTTATAGATTTTGTGTAAAATAAAAAAGAATACGGTCGCGAATAGGATTCGAACCTGCGCCTCCCGGATAAATACTCCAGGCGCTCTGACCACTAAGCCATCTCGACCTCTGCTCACCACCGCGAATTCTCCTTGCATATTTTAACACGTCTTATTATCTCATTGATATCAATTCACCGACACGACTAACTTTGCAGTTAATACAATGTCGTAAAGAATGCAATTACCTTAACAATCCAAGATAAATCTTTGAAACGCATGCTTAGCGAACTCTAAAGTTATTATATTAAAATGGAAAAAGAATACGGGCGCGAACAGGATTCGAACCTGCGCCTCCCGGATAAATAATCCAGGCGCTCTGACCACTAAGCCATCTCGACCTTTGCTCACCACCACTAATTCTTCTTCCATATTTTAACACGTCTTATGGTCACGTATATACCGAAATATTGTTTAAATAAATTTTATATGTATGCTATTGGTGTATTTTTATTAAATAAATAAAAACAAAAGTACAATAAACTAAACAAGCGTGATTAACAAGTTCCACACTACCATTTAACTTAATCAGCAAGTCAGGAAAAACATACTGAACCAATGTAATAGTTTCCCATAAAGTTACGGTGTACGTTGTAAAAACCTTATAACCGAACACTCCCATCTTTATAGCCCGGAATATATTTACGAGAATTCGCTTTCAGGAATTGCACGTAAATTCAGCTACTGCAGCATTTTTCATTACCCCCCGTACGTTAGCGATCCAAGATATTGTTCAATTTTAACTTTATAACGTAACAAACCAACAAATATATAAACTTGCGTATAGACGAAGGAAGAAGTAATGTTGCAGATTTCTTAAGATAAACTCAAATAGTTGTACACCATCTTAATCTTCAAATATATAAAAATCTTGTGTGTCACAGTGTTTGTTATCGAACTCCTCCGAAACGACTTGACCGATTTATGTGATTTCTTTTGTGTACTTGGCTATTTTTATACACCTAGGTGATAAGGGTGGCCCTATCCAGAAGATTTATATGGCAAAAAATGTTTGCTGCGCACAGCTAGTATCATTTATGAAAATAATATTAGTAATTGTAGGTATATACTAGCTTATTTACCAGATAACCATTGCATGGACAGGAAAAACGTGAGCGGGAGGCAGTCAGTGGTGTACTACACTATAATAATAATGGTTGTATACCTTCTTTCTTGACCATAATTCTAGTTTTTATTAGTTTAAATGGAAAAAGAATATGGTCGCGAACAGGATTCGAACCTGCGCCTCCCGGTTGAATACTCCAGGCGCTCTGACCACTAAGCCATCCCGACCTCTGCTCACTACCGCGAATTCTTCATCCATATTTTTAACACGTCTCTTTTTCCATTTAATATTGTAACTTTAGAGTTCGCTAAGCATGCGTTAATGCTTTTCAAAGATTTATCTTGAATTATTAATGTAATTGCATTCGTTACGACATTGTATTAACTGCAAAGTTAGTCGTGTCGGTCGGTCAACTGTAAAGGTACTGAATAGATAGCAATGACGTCACCAAAAAGACGTGTTAAAAATATTAATGAAGAATTCGCGGTGGTGAGCAGAGGTCGGGATGACTTAGTGGTCAGAGCGCCTGGAGTATTCATCCGGGAGGCGCAGGTTCGAATCCTGTTCGCGACCGTATTCTTCTTTTTCCATTTAATATTGTACTCTACATCCCTAAATCATCCACAGACACATCGTTCAAGCCTTCCTAAAATGAGCAGATTATAGATTTTTATTTAGCTCTCATGCAGCCAATGCACCCTATTCTAGCTATTTCAGCTATAGTATTTCGTAAGATAAGTCTACTGAATAAGGTTTGATTTAAGAGTAACGTGCTTGTACTTCTTGTCCCAAATGGTCATCATACTTTTTTAAATGCATTTTACTCACAACAGTGTCGGAACATGCAAAGGTGAATAGAAAAAAAGTTAGTTAAATATCTGCTTTCAGTGATGAGCGAAAATCTAATCCAAATAAAAATCACCATTTCATATCTCTATCCCTATTCAATCTCGAACGGAACCCACACAGGAACCCAAAATTAAACTGGATAAAATCCCAAGCTTTATTCAAGAAACGGACAAACTAATCTATATATAGGAAGACCTAGATATCAGGCAGCAGCTTTTCAATCCACGAGACGCAATAAAAATATGCGATGCTTCACAAGAAGCATAAAACTTGCAACGACAATGAATTCCTGAAAAAGATAATACTGTGCTAGCGTCATCTCTTTTTAACTGCGTAGGTGTGAGCGGGACAAAAGATGGGGACAATAAAAGTTTTGATAGGAACCGTCGGAATCCGGCGTATCGGACTTACGCCGGTTTACTGCCCGACTGCCGGCTAGCCGTGTATCGTCTTAGTTTTATGGGTGCGTTTTAAAATTTTTAGAGATTTTTATTACATTACCCTTTTATGGCTTAGGTCAGTAATGTCTGGCGATATTGCTACTAAATGCAAATATCGCTGCTAGTTAATTTTTTACGGTTGATGTTAATGTTCGGTATTTTTGTAAAGGTAGGTAGATAAAGTGATAAATATCTGTTGATATAGCTAAGGAACGAAATTCTTAGAAAAGCCTTTGTATTAGTCAAGGTTTCTTAGCTTCAACCAGATGCCACGTAAATCTAAAGTTCAATGAAACTCAGATTAAAATAGATACACAAATCATACACTTAAATAGTGACAAACAAACTAACAAGATACAACAAACTGCGACACACTGCACTGACCAATTTGACCACATTCGCAACAACTCGAAATTTCGGCGAGTATACCCCAGCATTGATTGTTTTCCAAAATGTGGTCTATTTGTGGTCTTGCCCTTTCCAAACTCACAACCACAGACTGCCCGAACCACACTAAATTGTCCAGCAAACTTTCCACTACACGATATTCAGCCTTAAATTCTCGATTTAAAGTTGAGTTTCGAGTGTATTGTGTCTATGTTCGTAGCACCGAAAACTGCCGAGAACTCCCGAGGATAGCCGAATGAAACCGCAGCGCGTGAAACTTCGATTGCAAACAACTGTTGCTTAAAGTTGTTAGTTAATAATTGAACTGTTTTCCAGTTAGAGAGTTTAGCTTTTTGCGTCTGGTTCTAATAAAGATACGAGTGGATAGTTTATGTAGTTACCGCCAAAATGTCTAGACTTTGACAACTTGGAGTTTAGGTGAACATATAGAAACATGTTTACTATATATCAAGGCACACTTACTTACGTGTTTGTATGAACTAACTCGGTGTAGTTGAGCGATCGCCGAACAACCTATTTTCTCGTGATATTGTCAGGAAAACGAGACAAGTGTCATCATCATCAGCATCAACATTCGATTTAGATTGATATATATTTTGTCATAGAATCACAGTTGATTAAAAACTTCATTAGTAGCTACTTAGCTAGTATAAGTTGGGGATTTTTATTGAAATTGTTCGAGAAAAAAATGTTAGTAAAGATCGTAAAATGTTAACGTTGTCTTATGAGCAGTGATCGGAATAGGTAGAGCTAATATACCTAAAGTACAAAGAACGGAGAGAAAAAAAAAGTTGAGACTTCCTTACGACTAAAAAGTTTTTTCGGAATATTTTTTCCGAGTTTCGGGATATCGGTTAAGTACATTTAATATATTAATGTTATTAATACAGTAAACTAATTGAATTCATTTTCCTTTTTAACCTTTATTTTTTTTAAACAATAAAAACCGTGCATACTGTTTTGTTTAAACAAAAACAGGAAATTAATTCGATAGTAGTTTTACTTTATTAATTTGAGTTGTACTTAAGTAATGTCCCGAACCCTGATGGCGTCTCCACTATGTCGCTGTTCTTTTTCGAACTTTAGGTACCTACCTCACCTTTTTCCGATCACTGCTTATAAGGCAAAACATACTATATAGAACGCTTTGGGACTAGACCGAGTGAAGTTCTACGGAAGGTGGCTGACACGTGCTGGATAGGATAAGCCGAAGATCTTGCTCAGTGGCGTACACTTCAGGAGGCCTATGTTCAGCAACGGACTGAACCATGATGAGGATAAGTAATTATTGTGAGAAAGGTTAATTTCCATCCACGAAAAAAAATAATACCAAAAACAATCACAGCATTAATAGGTACTGCAAAAGGCCTGCAGAATCGTAACGACATCAATTAAAATCGTATAATCAATTTGTTATTGACACAACCACCCTTTTGAAAAGGAAACGTGGAATTAAAGTGAACGGGTGCGACAGTTGATCTGGATTCGGAAAAAAAGTAAATAAGATCTATTATTCCATATTATGCTTCTACCTATACTTGCATCAAAGAACTCGAATATTTATTTCAGTTTCACATAATTGATTAGGAGGAAAAGCTAATGAATCTGAAAGAATCATCACAGCCGCGGTCAATGGGTATTGTCATCGGCGAATACTTACAGATAATTATTTAAAGTTTACTCAAATTTATTTGATATATCGTTCTTTGTATAATACTAGCCTAGCTGATGCCCACGGCTTCGCCCGCGTGGATGTCGGTTATCGCGACTAAAGTAATCGTGAAATTTTGATCCCATTCCCGCTTTCCAATTACAGCTTTATAATGCCCATTTTTTTAAGTATTAATATGGCTGGAGAATGTTATCCTTAAGAGATAAACATATGCCATCCCGGACTTTTCTGTAGACCTATATAAGATACACAATTCCACCATACATCATTTTTTTGTATCACAAAGGGTTTAGGCAGCGTTTTCGTTGAAAGATCCCAGTTTTTTTTTTTCCGACACCTCCAACAAATATCGTTATATTTTAACCAATGTATACAAAAACTTGACGAATGATAGACTACATAAAAATCCTTTACGTAGTTTTAAAGATCTAAGCATACATAGGGAAAGACAGCGGGAAGCGACTTAGTTTTATACTATGTAGTTATGCAGTGATAATGAAAAATAAGTTATTTACTCGTACTTATCTGTGCACGAATTAGGCAAAGCAAATTCAAGTGCGCAAAGTTCTGTTCCATATAAATAATTAATAACTCCTGTTTAAGGACTAAAAATGGCCCGGTTAGTAGAGTGTGATAGCAAAATAAAATTAGATCCTGGCACCTGTATAACATTTGGTGTGACATAGCTAGATACTAGCTACTTTAGCAGCATGTATTTCAAAAACAATTAGAAAATTGAAGAGAAATACATGTTGCTGCGACCCCAAATACAATTTCGTCCATATTATTTCTTACAACGACGCAAGTCATTTCTAGTATCTCTATATCCAGGTACGATGCATCTGACACAAATGAACGAGTCGGGTCCACGCAGCGTCCGGAGAGCTTATAAATGAGATGGTCGCCCGTAATTGAACACTTTTAATTGTCCGGTTACACCGTTCGGACACATCGTTAGTTTTGTAATTACAATGTACTGTGGATTTAGTTATGTAGATATTGTATTTGAATACTACATTAATGTGAGTAATATTAATGAGAACTATTGAATTCTATAATTCATATATTGGTATTTTAGACAACTTTTTTTCCTATAAATCTTTGCCCCAAACTAAAAATTTCTACTATGCCATAAATGCGTTTGTAGACACACAATCTCACATGCACACAGACACACACACACACGTCACTATAGTCCTCCTTGCCGTATCCGACAACCCCCTAGAGCTTGTGTGTGTGTGATTATTTTTGTTTACTGTGTGCCCAAATGTGACTTGTAAAACCAAAATTAGGTCCTGTGCAGGGCGCACAATGCTTAACAAAACACAATTCACACCTGGGGTAGGCAGAGACTATCAATTTCTACCTGCTAAAATATTAATTTCTTTAAATAAGGACTAATTATAGGCTTTCATGTTTTCATAGTGTAATGATTCACCAAGACATTCTCAAGACATCATCAGAGGACAATGACCCGTCATATTACATACAATTAAAATGCGTCATCTGAACAGTATTCATGACATAAACCACAAGTTATTTAATCTGAACATAGTTTAACCACCTACTTCTTCCTAAGGCCTTTGTCACAGTACTAGAAACCATAACAAAGAAATATCACTTCCACTGATTTAAACCTCACGCCAATAGTTCCCGAAGGGTCAGGCAGAAAATGTACTTACTAAGTTTGACTCGGCACATTGCCGCGGGCTCAGCTCATGACCAAGGGCTCCGTTTCAGTTCAAAACTAGTTGGGCAATCCCGAAAAATAACGGCGGGCGTGAGTAATAATAACCGTTGAACATTAATTAATAGAAATTGTACAAGTCATCATCATCAGCCCCTCATCCCAATTTATTTGGGGTCGGCGCAGCATGTATTCTTCTTCCATACATATTTACTTAAGTCGTCATATCGGCAGTCACTTCTATCCTAGCCATATCATCTTTAACACATTCTATCCATCGCTTCTTCGGTCTTCCTCTACTCTTATAACAATTTACCATGATCCTTGTGCTTCCGCATCACTCATCATCATCACCGATTTATTTTTAAAATGTTCATAATAGACCAAATAACGTTTTTAGGGAAAGAAAAATTGGAAGCTGCCGCCGGTAAACTTGGTAAGATCGTGAAAAAATTAAAGATATTTTTTTAGCCACATAGTATTTTTGACCTATCTGAAATTCAGCTATAGCGACATGCTGAGATAGGGACCTTTTTTGGTCTAGTGTGCCTTGTAACTTTTAGTAATTATAAGTTTTTCGGAATCTATGATTGTTTTGTATTATAAAAATAACTATTTAACATAACAATCCAGTTAAACTACGTGTTTTGTACGTTCTAGAAGTTTCTAGAATTGAATGAGATTAAGAAGGGTTACGTCAGGCCCCGTAAAACTGAAATTGATGGTTCAACTATACTCGTAAAATTGGATGTTATAAAATTGTTTGTTTGTTTGTAAGTACCTTTATTTAATGTGCAAGTAGTACTAAAGATATCAATACTGGATATTATGACGATAACTTTGGATTGATAGCAAATATGATCGAAGAAATTTTGGCCCTTAAAGTTACAGATAGTCAGAGAGATATTTGTGTGAGGCTCGGTGAGAGTCAGAGAGAGGTGATACAATAAAAGAATTAATTCTTACTAGTTACAAAATTTGAAGAACACCTGGGGATTTATGATCTTGAAGTTCAGAAGGCTTTCTTACATGGCTATGTCAGAGGCCTAGGGACGGTTTAACTCTGACATTAGGTTTCGAAAGATTCCGACAAGTGCAACTAAAATCAATGAATGTTATAAATGTATATAAGTGCAGGTAATTGTGCAGGTATTTAAAACTTTTTATTTTGAATTGATAGCATGAATATCCATCCGAACCTAACATGCAAAAATTACCACAGATAAAGTTATAAATTTTGGTGGAAAAATAATACTGTCGAGAACAGGATTCGAAACTGCGCCTCCCGGATAAATACTCCAGGCGCTCTGACCTCTAAGCCAGCTCGACCTCTAGGTCAAGTATGCGTTAATGCTTTTCAAAGATCATGATAATTTAGAAGATAATTTAGAGAGTAGTTAACAAAGTTAATTCTTCTTCGTAGCTTATGGTTGATGAACAACCTAGTGTCAGAGTTTAAACAACCCCGAGGGCCTGTGACATGGCTTTACTAACCATCGGGAACATCATATCACTTCGAAAAGTCGGTGGTGCCTTCGATTCGAACTTGCGACATTTGGCTTGTCAGTCCAACGGTCATAACAATTTGATGAAGCAATAATTATTATAAAAAATCTGTACAGTTAGTTCATCAACCTTTGTTATTGATCACATATCGAACAGCTGGTCTTACTTCAACATACAGACCCTTAACAACAGTCAACACTTAAAGGAAGTAACAAGGAGGAAGTGTTTTAACACGTAGAGTACATTCAATATTATGGTAAGCACAACGAGGGCACAACTCCTCAAATTAGCTCAAACCTTGGGAGGGCCTTGTCAACCGGATGGTATAAAGTAAACATGATATTTGAAACACTGCCAATGCTCCCTCCTGTTCCTTGTACTCTTTAACTCTATAGTAATTTATTAAACATATAAGTATGTAATATTAACACAGAATTATATTCAACTAGATACCGCAATTTCGTCTAATTAGAGAATAAAAAAATGATTTTGGATAACCATAAGTGTTTGTTAAAGCATCCATGAGAGGCTTGCCTAGTGTGGGGCAGCAGTGAGTTTCTAATAATACGTTTTCGAACAAAAAATTTAAAAACCCACCACATTTAATTAAACATGTAAAATTAGACACGTAATAAATGCGTCCATTGAGGTGCCAGAATAAGGAACACGAATTTGGATATCAAATCAGGAAACCCTACGGAGCAGAAGAAGACGACTTGATTTTCAGATTTAGAAAAGTTTTATTAAGTGAGAAAAGTTATATATAATTTACTTTTTCTTAATTCGAAATACCATAGCCACACGTCTGTATTGTCCACGCAAAAGAGCTAATTAAAAACAGATCAAACACAAATACTACCTTCATCAGCGTTTGAATGGCGTTTACGAAAACTTATTAACATAATATAGTAACATAGATGTCGTAAACCTCGTAAGTAATATAGAATTTCTCGGAATACCTATGTTCCTTCTCGGCTGTTGGCATAAAATTAGTCACACAGCAAAATAAGCAATGAAAATTGTTTAAGCCCTTGGCTATACACGATCTAGTCGTAAAACTTTATCTCCGTCACTTTCTCGCTAAGGCGATAATTGTTTTGAGTGAGCGAGAGGCGGATAGTCACGCAACATTGTAAACGAATGTCGATACCGGAATAAGAGATGGCAATGTGCACTTTAATACGAATTATATGGGTTAGGGCTGTCGCCGGCGAATCGTTAATAATAAATTAATGGTTAAGACTTCAATTTCGTCCGGAAAATGATACCATTGCGAACGATTTAATAAAACATCTGAATTTAAAAAACACTGTTTATAAATACCGATACACCAGTTTTATTAAAAAGTTGATCTAAATCTGAAAATGTTGTTTCAACTTAACAACAGTTAACATTCTAGTTTTAATATTTTGTGTTAAACAAAACTGAACTGCGAGTGGGATCAACCCTCTTCTGGTACAATAGTCCATTTCTGGTGAAGGTGGTAGCCTAGTGGTATGATCGTGGGACTGGCTAGTCAAAGGTTACAATTTCGAATCCAAAGTACGCATCACTGACTTTTCGAAGTTATGTGCGTATTCTTCTTCTTCTTATCGTGTGGTTGATGAACGACTTAGTGTGGGTATTAGAAAACAAACAACACAACTAAGAGATGTTCTCGATGGTGTGTAAAGCCATGTCAGAGGCCTATAGACGGCTCATTCTCTGAGACTAAGTTGTTCATCAACCACACGATAAAAAGAAGGTGAAGTCCAGTCCGTTGTAAAAATATGTACCTACTTCAGATATAATTAATTGAAATGCATTCTAAATGGTGCAATATTTAATGGTTGCCATAGAATAATTCAATATGTAAGGCAAATAGAAAATTGAAGGCGTAATTCTCAAAAGCTACTCAATTTTAGGTTGCCGTTATGTTATGTTTCACCGTATTACACTGTAACTGTCACTTCGCCTCAAACTGACAGGCACGCCGCGAGATTTATGAATAGTCGACCTCGAAATTGCTTTACCATATTTGACAAAAACTTCCAGTAAATTAAAATGTCAATAAGGTTGACAGTATCTGACTGACACTTTGATCTTGTAAGCGAAAATAGACCTTATCATATTAAGATATGCAAAGAAAATTCAGCATTAGGGTGGTAAGCCATTGTGTGGTCGACTAAACAACTTAAAAAAATTGTAGCGAACCGATTGAGAATAAGGATGTTAATTCTATAGTGCAAATTAAGTGACTATAATAGATAAAAAAATTACCTTGCCCCAATTTAAATGTCGGTGTAAAAATATTATTACGCCGGAAACTGTAGAATATTAGAGACTAATTATGTTATAACTATTATGTACCATATTCTAACAAATAAATCATCTTTATCTATACAGAATTGCAGCGTAAAAAGCGCTGTAAATAGCAGGTGACAACCCGTGAACACCAAGCAAGTTTACACGTTGTATTTAAACAACAAAAGTAATTCCCACATAAAGATAATTCGCGTTAAACTAAAGATAAGAATATTATTATCATAAAAGATGTCATCAATAAGACATTTGTTTTAATGCTGTTTTTAAAAAATGTACTTTGAAGGAGACTACAGATAACGGAGTTCACTTTTAACAGTTTTTTTTTATATATGACACGGCTAAGGATACTTAAATTAACCTTAAACGAAAAAAATATTTAGTTAGTTTTGTTTAGAAGAGTTAGGAAACGTTGCCCTAATGTTTCTTTCAGTGGCTTGCATTGCATACAGGCAAATAAGCAGTGGCTACCTCAAAATGATTAACTCAATGCAATCTATATCACAGTTTACTATATCTGTATAATATACACAGTTTACAATATCTGTAATAATCTGTATAATATACAGATATAGTTAACTGTGATATAGGTTGCGTTGAGTTAATTATTTTGAGGTAGCCACTGCTTATTTACCCATATGCAATGCTAGCCACTGAAAGAAACCTTAGGGCAACGTTTCCTAACCCTTCTACTAAACCATAAATACGTTCAAAATTAAATATAAACAATTCTTACTCGGAAAGCAAAAGGAAAATTAGTGATCTTACCCTTGGTTTTGCACTATAAAACAATGAGAGCGCTCAGTTGGGACGATGGCGATTATTAAACTCAACTTGTTTGTAGGCAAATTAGAATCGGATCTTGGTTCTCCATTGAATTCGGCCTTATCCAGATATTATGTATAATATGTATTATACAACAATTTAATTTCAGAACACAAACACACTCGTTTTTCATCTTTTTCACGTAAGTTTTTTTATAATTTAACACTCAGCAAAGATTGATTTCACACAATTATAATAATTTCAATGTTGTAGTTCTATGTTTGTTAAGTATTTTCGGTACAGAAATAAAACAGAACGCTCGTTCTCACAAAATTAAAAATAATATCTTAGCGATCGTTCTGCTTGACGTGCACAGATTATTAATTTTGCGCGTCCCCTTGGCGTCCCTTCAATTGTCACAACATAGATAATTGATGTGGACGCTGAGGCGGTGATGCCTTGGAGATGCGCAACCTGCACACGGTAATTTTATTTTTTATGAGTTATACACTTCACACGTATAGTTGGTATTTTATTTAAATAATAATAACATAATCTAATTTTTACAGACATTAGTTTGCATATTTACGTACGCCGCGCCAGGCCGTGGCTTCACTATTTTTCAGGACCTATCTGAAAATCAGCGCGGCCACATTTCGATGTGGCCGCTTATGCTGAGATAGGGACCTTTTTTGGTCTCATGCGGGTAGCTCAATGTAGCATGTACATAGTATGTAAGTTCTGTACTCTTATTTATTTAAATAATATTTTAATTTTATGGTGCTCACATGTACCTTATATTGAGTACTGTTTAAGTTTACTCTGCACTGAGTCTAAAATAAATAATTTCTTTCTTTCTTTCTAAACAAAACTAACAATTTTTTTTTTATCTTAACTGATCAATAGAAAACAAAAAACAAGTAATGTTAAGTAGCCTATCCGAGTTTGCGGACCAACGGATGTCCGTGAACCCAGGAAGGCAAACTCTGCCTTAATGAAAGGCCTACACGACTATTGTGTACGACACATGATACATATATTTATAATCTGTGCGTTCCAGTGCAGTGCTTGAAGTATCACCAATGTCATTAATTGACACCTAACTTTTGCGTTCAAAAAGGAGTTTAGGCGGGAAAATGTAAAGTGCACGTTGCAATGATTTCAAAAGAAAGGATACGCCCATCTAAACATTTTACAGAAAACTTCTTCATACAAGCAAAAGTAGCGCCATCTGTCATAACTCATGCAAACTACGTGAGCCGTAGGTTTCATAGGTCGATGACTAAACCTTGTACGTGCGTACATCATTTTTTTATCACATTTTAATAATGGTCAATATTTTTATACACACATCAGTCATAAACTGAACTGAGTTTTTACCCGACTGCGCTAGAAGGAGGGTTATAATTTTTTCGGGTGTATGTATGTATATTTCTTTGGCACGCTCTGTTGCCTAAACGGGTTGATGAATGTTAGCTTGAGAGGTGTCGTTAGATTATATTAGTTTCTTAAACTATAATTTATTGCGATAATAATACATGTCACAAAAAAACGTATGTAAAACAAATTAATATCAATCAGCTTTATTTGAGATTGTAAACAATATTGTTATAATAATTAAGTATTAACATATTAGGTACTTACTAAAATTACTAACACTTAAGTTCTTAAGACAAAAATAAAACAAATAAAAAATGACGTTCTTTCAACGTTACTTCGCGCGCGGCCGGCCACACAATGGCCGCCATTACGGACTTCGGTAGTAAAATAATTATACCTTTAAAATGTGATAATTTAATAATTTAATTGGAACAGAAGTAATCTAGGGTTATTTATCGATGATACGATATCCCATGTTCCTTTTTAATCTTTGTATCGTAATTTTTGCAGCCTTTTACCACGCAACTAGGCATATTTATGACAAACAAACCCTCGTTCTCTCCTGCGAGCGGTCCACTGTCGACTGAGTTGCGTTGGCCCTAAAATGTCATTTTAGGGCCAACGCGTTGGTGCCATTTAGTTTCGCGGTAGGCCGGGTCCTTACGCTAGTAATATATATGTCAATGGCACGTTGTCGATTTTATATTGTTTTCCAAAACTTGTGTTTCTCCGAAGTATAATGTGTAATTATGGTGGATAATTAACCATTATGTGTTCATGAAGGTGTGCGAGTGTGGGCAAATTGTATACAATTGAAAATCATGACTTTTTGTGTTCACTCCTAAACTCCATCGAAGACTCAGTAAAATTTCCACCGTTTTACTGGGGCAATAACTGCAATAACTTTTTATACTTGATTAAAACAAGAAGGAAGTAACTGAAGACGAGGCTTTGGCCTTACTTTTATTCAAGAACACTGAAGACCAGGCGGTATGGTCTAAGACCTTAGCCTGCCCGATTAGGGCGAAGGAAAAAAAAAAAAAAAAAAAGCGTTCAAAAACTCAATTGACATTTCATGGCTCAAGATATCAACAAGATGTCAAAATGATTAATCCATTATAACATTAATTAAGTTGTAACATGCGAGACAACATGACAAGCAACACGCGACCTCTAATCGATTCCCACGTAACCTGGTTTTATAGTGCAGTAGGCTGCCCGTCAATGGTAAAAATACCAGTATAAGCTAGCCTCACATACTATTGAAACACTCTACTATGATAGGCCAGCTCAAGGTCAAAGTATGACCACGGAAGTGGCCCTACCGCACAATAGAATTTTCTGACACGACTATATATTTTTGTATAATAACTTTCGTGAGACACATTCATATTAATTATTGTTCAACGGTTATTACTCACTTGCATTCTTCGGGATTGCCCGAATAGTTTCGAACTCGAACGGAGCCCTTAGTCATGAGCTGAGGCCGCGGCGATGGCGCGAGTCAAACAGTTTGACTGCAAGAAGTGAGTAATAACCGTTGAACAATAATTAACACGACTATATAGTTGATAATAACCATAAGAAGTTTGAAAGAATATCTTTTCCAGGAAATAACTTAACTTAAATATAGTAAATCATATCGTAACTCATCGACTTGTGCATTCTGCCGGTCCTAATCTACAGTGCTCAAAGCTGGTGTCATTTACAGAACAACAGAAGTTAAATCTCAAGATTTGGCAACGGTCAATAGAGGACAGCTTTGTGTTCAAATAACAGATCGCGTTGAAACAACACCACCCTGTGCTCCATAACTCAAGCAGCGGATGTGGGAGAAAAACAGCCACGCTGAACCGGGTTAGCCACGTCGCCCAAACGCATACAAACAGATGGGCAAAGATCGTCACTCACTGGTCGCTCATCGACGTCAAGGTCTCCAGCGGCGTAGGTGGCGACACGATCAGTATATGTTTGCAGGTGAGACGGTCAGATATTGCTAGCGACAGATAGGCTTGAGAAAAAAGAGGCCTTTACCCAGCAGTACATGTCATATAGTTTAATATTTAAGACCTGCAATGTTTATGAGAAATAACTATTCAAATTATAATAATATCTTAGAGACGCGTGACCACGAACGCTGCAAAGTGTTCGAAACGTCAAGAAAAACAAAAATCAATAATACATGCGATTAATCCAGTTAAAAGTTGTTTTATTATAATATTAAAATTATATTTTAAGTTGAATTGTTTTCTGTTCACT
Organism: Xylocampa areola; assembly: GCA_935421205.1. NCBI lineage: Eukaryota > Metazoa > Arthropoda > Insecta > Lepidoptera > Noctuidae > Xylocampa > Xylocampa areola. Next base: position 12,493,897 of record OW285217.1, on the reverse strand, counting down.
TTCTTAGTTTTCAGCATCTACTATGTTAAGTTTTATAACATCTACCTACTATAAGCCCCAAGGTACGCACCACTAAGTTTTAGAAGTCATGTTATCATTTGTTTGAAAACGGTAAAAAGAAAGGCATTGTTAAGAAACCCTCACTAGCTAACGTATGGTGTAAACTTTGACACAAGATAGTTCATCAACCACACGATAAGAAGTACCTACTACCTAATTTCTCAAACTATTTATAATGATATGTTATTTTTGCATTTAGATTGCGTTTAAATTTATTTTGAATCGAATATTTACCATTATCACGAACCCGTTGTGCCCTTTAAATCTCACCTTATGACACGTAGATATATACTCGGCTCAGTAAATATGGATCAGGAATGATAAGAGAACTAAGCGCGGCATGCACAGCCCTGAATTCATTTATAAACTTCAGCTTATCTGAACAAGCGGCAAGAGGAAATTATTCCATGTTCTTTCGACACCGCAAGTAGGTATTAAATTTTTGCCTCACATAATATAATCAGCCCATAACTGTGCGGGGCAAGGGCCTCTTCTCATACAGAAAAGGTACCAGCATTGATCACCACGCAAGCTAAATAATTAATTTATTCAAGTGTTAATTAATTCATGATTCGATTGCAAAATGTAGACCATCTATAATGTGCGTTTATAGACACAAGTCACCCGAATACAGGACATTGCATAATTAAAAATACACTAGAAACTATTTATCGTGGTTGTTTTATTTCACATGCACACACGGACATCCAGAACAATCCATACTAATACTATAAATGCGAAAGTAACACTGTTTGTTTGTTTGTTACCTTGTCACGACTGAACGGCTTAACGGATCGTAATGAAATTTGGCAAGGAGATCGTATCCTGGGGAAGGATATAGGCTATCTTTAGTCGCGTAGACGAAGTTTCGGGCACCAGCTAGTTAACTCTAAACCATTCAAATATTGAGATTTGTATCTGTAAAGGTTGTTTCCTTTAGAATCTCACCTACATAAACCAAATAAAGTACATATAAACAAAAACGCATGCAATATCTACAGACCATTCTAATTGATACTCATATAGGCTGAAATCGGACTCTCACACCGCATCGCAAAAGTCAATCAAGGCATCGACAGAGATATGCAGAACTGCTGCCAAAATTTGTCACTTCTATTAATTAATCAATGGCCCTATTCAATACCAATAACACTGGAAATATTCTGTCCTTAAAACATACATTCATTTGTATTGCAAGTTAACTATGTATCAGAGTTTATCAAAGGTCACATTAAAAACGTCAGATTATTAATATGTTATAGAATGCATTGATAAGTTAATACACGTGGCGTGGGGTCAGACTTTAATGTCAGAAGTCGCAAATGACTCTACTATCGAAATACACATGTACGTATAGATTATTGTAATTTAATCAATGTAATTACTGCACTGGTGTATAATGAGTGAGTTGTTAGTTTGGATGTCTCATTTAAATTTATTTTGTTAGCACTCGAGTACCTATGGTTTCCGGGTACCTATCATGAATAAGAATTTGTAAGGGTTAATTTCTAATAGATTAAATCTCAGAATTGTCGATTTAGGTACCCACTTCATGTGGTTCTCAATGCAATTTCGTCAATACGTTCGGCGGACTATAACTTGTCAGAGTTCCAGTGACTGCAGCTGCGATCTCAGAACCCAGAAACGATTACCTAGTGAAGGCACGGTGTGGATTTAGTAAGTATAACTTCAGGACGTCCATGAGAAATAAAATGCGTAAAAATCTTCTAAGGCAGGGATTTAAATATATTGCAACATTTTCGAAAAAAAAAAAATGCATACTGACGCGTTTATACAAAGGCGCACCACTCGCCTTTGTATATAGCAAATTATATAAACGGAGTAGCTTTATATACTTGTACAAGTAAGTAACTTATGTAGTAACATAAACTATAAAATAGTTTCGTTCTACATGTCCCTTAAAAGTCTTTCACACGGTACATTTACAACGCAATTTTGTAACATTTCACGCAGACCTACCGCAGTCAACAAAAAAAAAGTGTCAGTCATATTTCCTATACAATTTCTAACGCATAGGGGATACGGGTAATCTGTTCTGCGGTTGAAAAATACCAGCCAACAGGAATTAAAATCTATTGCAAAGTTGCAAAGCGCTTCCCTATTGGTTGATGCGTAGTTTGAAATTTTTACGACTAGCGAAATGTAATTGAAAACGAGCTTCGATACTTTTATTACCTATGTGTGTTTCGCGTTTTACTGACTGTGTGTTTAGAGCATTATTTATTTTTTTTACTTTAAAAAGATAATGGAGTTTTTATTCGTAAAAGTAAGGACCTGTTTTCAGAAAAATATTTCTTTATTTCTTTTGAAGTATTTTATGGTCTTTTCTCGTATTATTTTGTTTTAAGTATACTTCGACATTATTTTTAGATATCGCGTCATGAACCAGACCTAGCTTAGAATAGCCAAACTTTAATTTAGACAAATCAATAAAGTTGGAAGTGCCGTTTCAAAAATCAGTCTTCTCTACGAGTAGATCAATGAAATTACTATTAAAAACTATGAAATTACGATGCTGTATTCATTGTGAAATGGTAAAATTTTTAATTGTTGTTGATAATTGATTATTGTTGTGATTTTCTAAACAAAGATTATTTATGATAGGTATTTTTGAATGATTTGTAAAAAAAAACGATGATGATAATGATAAATGATTTTATTTCTGTAAATAGATCTGTTGAAGACACTCTTACTCTTCGTCAAGCGAATCGAAGGTATTTATTGCGCGTTAATTCCTGTTAGTATATAGTAATATCATGCAACGCGATAGTTTAAAAGTTAAAATATTTGACCTAAATTTGAATCACATGTATATTCCCTACGCACGAAGTCAGTTAAAACCTTCTACTTTGTTCCACAGTTCAGCTACCGAAGTTGAATAAAACAATTAAAATAGAGGTACCACAGACTGCTATGCGTTTTATTGACAGCAACAAACCGATCCACTAACAAGTACAGAACAGGCGCAGCTATAACATAATTGCAAAATTTTATTGTTGTTTCTCAGTATAGTGGAATAAATACAAATTTTGCCTACACGCTACTCATTAAGGCCAGTCTTTGCCGATTTTACAACAGACGCCATTAAGAAATTCCATTTAACATTTTTACAGTCCCTAATTGCAGATTATAAAACTGTAAACCCCGGGTTATGGCTGGAGTCAGCCTTCTACGTCTCCACCGCCAACGGAAAAGTGATAATTCTCTTTCACAATATTTCTTATACAGCGTGTAACGAAAAGGGTACATTATCTATAACAGACGGATTCTATACTTGATAAAAACTAACGTTTTTTTTTTATAATATTTTATTTACTCATTTCTACGCATGCGATGCAGATATCAAGGAAGATATTTTATGTAATAAAAAAACTCTGTAATGAAAGATGTAAGATAGAGAAATAAATGTCTGTAGAAATATTTTTATTAGCATGAGTCAGGATAGGAATATTTGCGAGGGAGGTGACACGTTAAGTCATTATTTAAATCAATAAAGTCAAAAAGAGACAATTTGTATAACAAATACACTCCTTTCGTATAGATATACCCTTTCGGTTACACGTTGTATAATGGTAGTTTCTTTAGCAATTTGTATTCCAAAGTCTCTACGAAATAATAACTAATATAATGTCTCAATTAGTCTGTTTATGTTTCTCGTGGGTTGTGTAAGATAATTTTCAGTGTTAATCATGAAAGAAAATTGTGTATCGTGTGATTTATCTCTCACAAATTATAGTGTAGCTGATACATACAGCTATAAAATTATTTCATAACCACTCACACAACGATTAAAACTTTGCAATATGGCAGTTAAATACAAATTATACTATAAATTATTTGTTTTCTAGCCCGGTTCGAACCGCTCTAGTCCTTCCTATTTCTTTCTATTGTTATATCCTCGCGAGAGTCGATTCGAACTCGTCAGTCGTCACGCCACTTTCGTCATAGATTAGCTGAAATAATTTACCCGAGTCTCATAGGTATATTTGCCGTTTAATTAAACATTTTAAATTACTTTTCGATCACTTTCAACCGAAGTCTGCTGGCGTACACAAAAAGGGAATGGATACATTTTATGTTAATTGCATATAGTCTGAAATGACTTGCAGGTTTCAATTATTCCTGCACACAGTTATTTTGTGACTGGTGTAAACTTTTTTTTTCTTTCATATTACAAATTTTTTTGTAATTAAATCAACAAATGAATTCAAGACTCGAATAAAAAATCACTTTCAGGTTTGTTTGTTTCTCATTCATTCGTTCAAACGAACGAATTAGGGAAAATGGGACATTGTGGGGATTATAATAAATAAATCGATTTTTTTATGAGCGTCATATAAATGAGTATATAGGGTACAGTTTTCGAATGAGCCTGGATGAATAGCGAAAAATGCTCAAGAGTATCAGAGTCGTTGTTATAAGCTAAGCTGTTTCGGAGAAATATAATACTAAATTATTTTAAATACAATATCCAAAAAGCTGCAGAAATGGTTAATTTAATCTCCATCATTTTAATAACGTAATATGTCCTTATCGATTTTAGCGTCATAAAACGTTACCAGAGTTTTTTTTTGTTAGTAATTTGTAATCTTTAACTTTTATTTCGATGGGCGAAAGACTATTTGGTTCAAGTGTACATAATAATTACTGTGCTTTAAAAAAAATAAACTTTAAAACAACAGCTTTTAGAGACATTTTCATATTTCACTAAAATGTCGCTTAGATCAATTAGCCTTTCAACCATCGATTTATAGAAACCTATTTCCCCATTTCAGCATGAAGTAAAAAAAAACAGACTTTGTCTTGCGTCCCTGGCCTGTCACGGTCTGTGCCACAGCAAGGTCAAAAACCTCCTTTGTCTGTCACTTACCGTGGGACGGCAAGTGACAGGAAGTATGAAAACGTTTGACGAAAATACGTATATCTGTGGAACTAAATGCCCTATCTCTGTTATTCTAGTGTTATTATAATCAGGAATAACAGGGCTAGCAATATAATATTCACTGTTACCAACATTACCCACAATAGAGGCGCGATAAGTCACGCAAAATTTTCCGAATTTTCCGGGTGAATTTTCCGGCATTTTCGCGAACTTTTAATTTTCTTTTGTAAATGTTTTGATGCTATTATCCTCTTTTTTATTTTTTTATCGCGTAGAGTGGTTAATAAACTATAGAAATGAATAGTACCGTTACGAAAAAATAAAAGTTTTAATTGAATTTTTTGTTTTTTTAATAAAACAATAATAATAATTCATTTTCCAATTTCCCTTTCAAATTACTTATTTTATTTAAAAAAAAAAGACTCGAAACAAATTTAAAAAAAGCAGAAATTTCATACAGATTACGATAATGTAACAATGTTGTATACGATTCTTATTGAAATATTGAGAAATCGTTGTTTATATTAAAATTGAAAAGGGGCGGGGCTACGGTAACGGCCATTTTGACATTTCGCAGATTTAGCCTGACAAGAGCCATACCAGGTTAAAGGTTATAATATCTATATATAAAAAGTCTTTAGATCGAAGAATTAATGTCACTTGTTACAGTTGTAAATTGTTTTCTTCAGAAAAACTGTAACATTTTATATTTTTGCAGTCTAGTCATCGTTACAATATACGCTCAAAGTTACAAACAATTAAAAAATATAATTATAACCTGGAATAAAGGCAGGTAATCGCATACATTCCTGCTGTTCGTAATAAAAGCAATAAAATACTACCATCGCATCGCAAATTGTGTTAGTTCATAAATAGCATTTTATTTTATGTGTATATTGTAACATAAAATCCTATTTATGAATATAAGCAGTAAACAAGTACTTGGTGCAAATAGATTGAAACACACCAACGCTTTCAAGATGCCATCTTTATGGACGCGAAGGGAAATATTTTGAAGAGACAGTATTATTATCCTTTCAGATTACAGCAACAACGTAATAAAAATGTTTCTGCTTGTGAAAACATTTGTACAAATCAAAAGCGTTTGTGCGCAATCAAATCAAGAAACAATTCAACAGATAGGTACTTGAAAAACATATCTATAGAATTGTTAAAAAAGTAAATTTATATAAAACAACTCACCGATATACCGGAGGCAACCACAATAATGTCCGTAGTCGTTCGCAACACAGCATCGCACAGCAAGCGTCCACACAAAACACGGCACTTGTAAAACAAAGTATCATTCGCAAAATAACTTCATGGACGACGATAGTACACCACTTATATTATCAATTTCCAGCATTTTCCTACAAAAAAGAAATAATATCTAAATAAAATATCGATATCGACACTAACACAGCACTATTATGGCCGTTAAATTCGAATTTCTAATTTGGAATGTCACTGGGGTTTTATTTCGAATTTCGCCAACTTCGTCCGGTCACTGGAAAGTTGAAATCACGACTGGTTAGACTGTGTTGATACAGCTGATTTTGACTTAACCACTTTATCGATGCAACAAATTTGTCGTGTCACTAGTGTGTGTGTGTGTACGTGTAACATTCGTGGGGTCGAAACTGAAGTTGCAATGTAGCACAATGTATGGTGATACGAGTTTGTTGTGTTAATGATAATACGTTTACGAAATCATTAATAATTTTGCTTGTTAACAATGTTATTGCTAGTTAAAATTAAATACCTAACAGATAGATTATAGATTAAGTTTATTTCATATTCTATACCATATAATTTTTTACAATGTTACTGACACTAATATTATTACCGAGATGACGGCCGACTGAGTCGTATAGAACATGATGTTATTATGCTGCACCCACCTCTAAAAAAATCGGATAAGGAGATAATAAGATATATAAGATTATGACTAATTTTATTACTATCTCATAGCCTAATTTGCCAAGTAAATAACATAAAACTAATAACAGGTTCCTAATCATTTGATATCAACATAATAGATGGAAACAACAAAATAATTTAAGAAATTGACAGTTCCAGCCATATTGGCAACCGCAAATATTAAGTGCATCCGTAACCAGTAACAACTAATATTATTACCAATAAAATGACAGTTATGTATATCAACATCTCAATAAATTAATTAAAGAGCGGAAATATGACTGCAATATATGGCCACGAAAGCAGCGACTAAAATTTCGCTGACGAAACTAAAATTTCAGATATAGATTTCAGTTATTTAAGGTATTTCTAAATTATAAGTTCTAAAATAAATTATTTATTTACCAAATCAGGCTTGAAAGAAAAATAACGGGATTATACCGATCGTGAGTTTTTTTTTATGTCAGTAAAATATAGATAAAATGTAGTTGGACAACTCAATACATGTTTCTGAGAGATATAGCTTAGATCAAAGATAATTCGAAAAGAAAAATAGGCGGTAATAAATGATAAAACGACGATTTCACATCTGAAACATTGTTAACTAAAACTAATATGAATAACTATTAAAGTCACAGGTTTCTTTTGGGTAAGATCGCTCCATTGTCAATCTCATTTGCCCATCGAGATACAATGTGGTTAAAGAGGAAGCAGATATAATTTTAAAAAAAACACATGAATTTTGTGACTTTTCAGCGCGGTTTTAGTGGCCACAACTTAATGATAAACGTCACCATAATTAGTAGGAGGCCTTGCTAATTAATTAAAATTATATTCTATAGAAACAATAGCTGAATTGTAAACATGACCACTATTAATAGTTACCCGTAACAATTTCTATTCTATTATAAATTAATAATTGTTAATTGGAAGGTTTCTCGCTGTTATTAGAGCTTTTCTTTTTTTGAATAATTAATAACACTATTGTCTTTATTCTTAAATTATTATATCCATCTGTTAGTCGAGTTATGACAAATGGATATTTTTTATGACAAATTGCATATATCGGCTCAATAGTGCTATTGGTAATAATATTCTTTGTTTTCAATAACTTGTATTCATAAAAAATCTGTAACAATTGTAAAGGGTGGGCGGACTAGTCATGCTGTCTACATTCAACATGAACTTTGATGTGAAAAAGTTTTGGTAAAGTTACTATATTAAATGGAAAAAGAATACGGTACAGAACAGGATTCGAACCTGCGCCTCCCGGATAAATACTCCATATAGGGACCAAATAGCAATGACGTCGGCAAAAGACGTGTTAAAATATGGAAGAAGAATTCGCGTTGATGAGCAAAGGTCGAGATGGCTTAGTGGTCAGAGCGCCTGGAGTATTTATCCGGGAGGCGCAGGTTCGAATCCTGTTCGCGACCGTATTCTTTTTCCATTTAATATTGTAACGTTAGAGTTTGCTAAGCAAGCGTTAATGCTTTTCAAAGATTTATCTTTAAAAGTTTTGGTACTTTATCTATATAACCAAAGACTTTGTGTAAAGACGATGCCATGCCTATTTCCCATTGATTAAAGTACCTCAAGCATTGGGGGGTGGGGGGTACAGCTGGTGTCAAATTGGGCATATATAGCCTATATTTGATAGAATAGAATAGAATGGACATCATAAAAGGTCTATAATAATATCGCGTTTATAATTTTATTGTATCACTAGCCGTGCCCACGGTTGAACCCGCATTTATCTATTTGCTCGGCTCGTAAGGGTTGTAACGTTTAAATAGTGTTGTGTTAGCGTTTGTTAAATAGCAAAATATTATTATTCTTCATGAATCTACTTATCATATAGGTACGAAAGGAACTTTTCAAATCTGACTGGTAATTTCAGAGACTAGCCCGTTTTAAACGTGTTAAGCTGTTGCCTCAGTCATTAGCAGACACAATAGATTTTTATTGTTACAACGTACATATCTGTACGTTACTGAGCCGATCAAACTCTAAAACAAACAAAATTAGTATAGATGCACCAAAAAGTTCGAACAAGAACTGGAAAATACAGAGTTTGAAAATATTTTGTCTATTCACATTCCCGTAATTAGTTAATCTAAAACAACGCATCAACCACTCACACAAATAGCTACATCTTGATCTCAACAAAGTATCAAGAACATTTGTGAAGTTAGTGTGAACAACGTTATTCTTTCAAGAAAATGGAAATCTAAATGTGCAAGCTCTCTGGCCGCAGTCCAATCCCGATAAAGACGTCAAAATGTAACAATTATTGTGCTTAAGCGCACTGCAATGCCTTTCTGAGAACCCGTGTCGTAAAACTCTTGCGCATGTCGCCTGTATTAGTCCAGTATTAGAATATACATACGCCCGTCTGGTGTTATAATATGTATTTATTTAATAGTCCTGAAATCATAACGATTGTTCATGGTTTCAGTTACGCATTTTTTAAATAGTTACGACAATTTTAAATGTAGGTATATCTCAGCGAGTATCACAAATTCTCTTCTGTAAAATTCCTCTTACAGTTTTAAACTCAATTACACCAAATTAATTTTAACCGTAAACAAAATATCTGTGAGTAATTTTGACAGAATTTTGATAGATTAAAAATGACATGTCAAAATAGTAAAGTATCAATCACGTCGGATATGGTTAAAATTATGTGTTATGTGTTATGTTTTATTATAATGTGTAGTGATCGCGCAAACCTAAGATATTATTACTATGTGTTATGTTTTGTTTATTCGAGCCTTAATTTTGTTTACTCAAGTAAATTCACCTGAAATTCACAATGTTATTATAATTAATTATGTTTATAGGCTCTGTGTGGTAACTCTTGCAAAACCAGCTGTAATAAATAAACTAAAGAAATATGTCAGTTCGACATTGGAAATATGTCAGTTCATATTAGTTATAGTTTAACGGTTATTACTCACGCGCATACTTCGGGATTGCCCGACTAGTTTCGAACTCGAACGGAGCTCTTATTCATGAGCTGAGCCCGCGGCGATGTCGCGAGTCAAACAGTAGCTCCGTTCGAGTTCGAAACTAGTCGGGCAATCCCGAAGTATGCGCGTGAGTAATAACCGTTAAACTATAACTAATGTCAGTTCATACTTTGGGAATGCCAAAATGGCTTAGAAATAGTAAAATAAATAGGTATATACTATCCAATAATGAACTCCTATCCAATAAGAACACTATGATTGAGGTAAATCTAGGATTACGCATTGTTTTTAAGAGTTGATTTGACATTAGAATTGGACTGGAATTGAAATTAATTCTGATTACGAAAATTGCATCTCCCCGCGATTAGATAAAATGAACTGTTTGCGAGAGCAATAGGACTGGGCTACACGTAACAATCATAGAGCATTAACAGACAAATTGCTAGGATACTTGTCAATCTAAATTAAATGGCTCAGATTGCGCGAAACCAACATAATTTCTTAGCAGTAGTACCTTTCATGTTATTGTTTTATGAACTTACGTTGAATTGGTGAGCAAGCTGTGAAACTTTTAATTTGTTCAATGCAAAGTGCATCATCGAAAGGAGTTGAGTTTGAAATCGGAAGTTGGAGATCGAAAGTCGAATTGGTATTTAAAAAAATATTCTTATGCCAATTTAAATCCTATTCGATATTAAGTATTTGCAAAATTTTGGAAAAATTTGAACATTTTTTTTTCTTCAACCTACCTATACTACTAATAATATCAGAAACGCGACAGTTTGTGAGGACGGATGTTTCTTACTCTTTAACGCAATAACTACCATACAGATTTGCATGAAATTTAGCACATATTTTATAACATAAGATACTTTTTATCCTGGCTGGACCCAATTCAGAAGCTAATTAGATAATAATTAAATGGTGTCGATTCTAGCGTAGGCTTTATCTAAAATAACGTCTCTTAGTTCGTGTCATCTCGCTCTTATAGTAACTTTTAGTTTACAACAATGCTCTAATTTTAGTTTAGTTAGCCTTTAGAAACTACACTAAAATTCCATTAATTAAATATCAGAAACACAACAAAAAAAATACCATTATAATTCCTTGTTAATTAAAAATACCTTTAAAATTGCAAATTCAGTTTCGTAGGTCGCGTATCTTTTTGGGATAGAGTTAATAAAATATATCATTGAAATCTTAACGTTAACAATCCACTGCTAATTTCCATTGACGATATAAATCTATAATTGACTTTCGTGAAGAAAAGAAAAACAGCAATAGTACCCACGCAACATGGAAATGTCAACGCAAAGTTTAGTTGTGCATAGTTTATATTTGGTTAAGATAGTGTAATTGTAGTGTTTCAATCTGCCTAGCCTTTTCCCAATTACATTAGGGTCGGCTTCCAGTTAAAGCGGATGCAGTTTAATAACAGTTTTTTACATGGAGCGTAAAATATAAGATAGTGGCCTTTTTTGGCCTGGTATAGAATATTTGTTTGTATGTTATTTTATTAGATATAGGTGTCATTTTTAAATTATTATCAGATATCTCTTGTGTCATTTCCTGTACTGGTACAAAATAAAAATCATTTCTTTTTTTCTTTAAAATCCGATTTGACTGGGGCCAACCCCAATGTAATAGGGAAACGGCTGGGCAGATTGATTGAGGCTCTCATAAACACGTGGCACGACTTGATTTTGACTCTGCGACATACCAAAAGTCAAGACTTATCACGACTTGTCGCGGCTATGGAGAATCACACATTCGTGTCTCAAAAAATCGCATCGCGTTTTTGTAGAAGGTCCTTTTTCGGTGTACCTACACGAGACGTAGTTGCTTTATAATATTTTATTCGCAAACCAGATATTGCATATCTAAATCGGATAGTTACATCACTTTATCGTAAATAACAGAACGTCTAACTTTAATAAACGTCATAACTGAAGTTACTGCTATTCAGATAGGACGTCGTAAATTGACATTAGTTACCATCATCACGACTTGCTGTAAAGTGGGTGAGTTTCATTTAGTGGGAAACCTATTTGTGTAACTGACTGTACTGAGATGACGATACGGTAAAGGCATTTTTTATATTTTATTAAGTGTGAACGAGCCGGATACTATTTAATCCGATGGTAGCGCATTTAAAGAAGACATAGAAAGATCATAACATTTTTAAAAAGAGATGCATAAGAATGAAAGAAAAAGTTGTAATGCTGAGTTATGTAATATTAACTAATTTGACTCTCGACATCGCCGCGGGCTCAGCTCACGAATTAGGGCTCCGTTCGAATTCGAAACTTGTCAGACAATCCCGAAAAATGCGCGTGAGTGACCGTTGACCAATAATTGATATTAATTAAAGAAAAAAACAACAAAAATATCAAAATCGAATTAGTTTTACTTATTATAACTTAAGTTTTATTTTGAAGGCTATTTGAATGCCATGTCTACCGAATGCCGGAGGAGCTATGAGGGAAAACCACTACACAGTGGACCCCAGACAGCAAATGACAATACGGCAGGCCCAAACGGAGATGGCGGGGGGAATTGGACTTCTGCTTAAAGGTTTGGCCACAAGTGGCAGTGGACAGATACGAGTGGAAGGAGGAAAGGGAGGTCTGCAGTGGGATGCTATGGGCTGATATGGGTAAAATAGGTAGTTCGGATCAGTTTTTAATTTCTGTTAAATAACAATTATTATTTAATGGCCCGGTTAGTGGAGTGTGATAGATGGATTACATTTAGTGTGACATAGCTAGATAGAAGGGGACCGTATCGTTGGCTGTTACCACGAAAAACGGCATTTCCAATAAAGGGTTGACGTCAGGCAGGCGGTCGGTCATAAAACATTGCCAAAACTTTAGTAGCATGCCAGTAAAAAAAAACAATTAGAAAGTGGAAGACGAATACATGCTGCGCCAACCCTAAATCAATTGGGATAAGGGCAGGGGGATGATGGAACAATAATGATTAAATGTGGTTGTAAAAAATACAATAGTGTAAAATATTTTTTATTTCGATTATCTATAACTAACCTTTCGATCTCTTAAACAAACGTTTCCAAAGCAAGTCTCTTTCTAATTTAAATTAGACACAAACTATACTTTTCTTCTTCGTCTTTCCTGACGCGTAATATTACCGCGAATAACTAAAACGGCCATTATAATATAAATAACGTTACTATTTTAGATAGGAATGCGAGCAAACGCGGCAACAAAAGTTGTATCTGAACGACATATAAGTCTCCTGCGCAAGATTTGTAACTGTAGTTAGAACAAATAGTTCTTATTTTAAAAGAAATAAAAAGTGTTATTTTTAATTATGAAATAATTCGTTATTAGTTCTTCTACTTTATAAACCTTTACCGAAATATCGCCAATTCATACATGTAATTTCTGATTATGTGTATAATGTTATAAATGTTTGTGGTAAGAAAAATGCGGTCGTGAGCGGGATTCGAACCTGCGCCTCCCAAATAAATACTCCAGGTGCTCTGATCACTAACCAAGATCGCGGAGGCTCGAATACTACTCACGACCATATTTTTCCTACTACACAAATGTATAATTTCAGAGTTCGCTATGCATGCATTACTATGTTTAAGATTTATTTGTATATCCCTGTGCTGGACTAAGTAACTGCATTTCTTGTGTGCTTGTGAGTACATACATGTATAAGGGTGTATGTATATTTGTGTGAGTGTTAGGGTATGGTTTTATTGGAAATTTGTACAACGTGAGTGTCGATATTTTTTTCACTTAGATTCGTAAATGACAAACTCGCTTCTTGTTAAATTAACCAAATCGAAATTAGAAAATAATGTACGGAAATGGATGAATGGATTCCGTTTGTTAAATCCGGAAAATTACAAAACAACATAAAGGCTGATTCAAACGAGTGATACCTTTATGTCTAATAATTCGTATACGTCCCAGACGTCGTACGCGCACATAAAGATACTATACACTAACAGGGATTAACGTGCCATAAAAATCTGTCCGCTTGTGACCGCAATCAGTGCAACCTGCAGGGCAATTGCGCAACCTAACTGCAGTGACAATACAAATCAATTTGCCTTACATTACGACGTATGATATTTTTTTTATCGGATATTAATCTTCCTTAGGCGACCAATTAGCCTGATAGAAAGCGACGGTGTAGCTGAGGATAGAGTACGTAGATCCACAAGAAATCTATTCACTACAGTGGATAGATTTGGGGAGAACGATAGTTGCGGAGTTGACGCAACAGCCCAGACCCGTTTCCCACAACGGTTGCACCGGACTACATCCCGAAACACGTCTATATTGCTTGTTGGTAAGCCGCCAGATTCAACGGTTTTTATTAATACGCATAATTTATGATAGTGTATAGTATTATCTGCAACGGAATAGTTCAAAAATTCGTACGTGTATTTATATACCTTTTAAAAAAGGTACCACGAATATCAACCTTGAACAACAGCGAACAAGGACCAAGTTTGTCATCCACCGCGTATCCTAGGAACCTAACACACCTAGCGTGTTTCACTGTCTTGTGTTGGGCAAAAACTATTTATTACTATTAAAGTCCGTACTGGCGTGTCGAGTTCCTCAGCTCTAGCCCCGCGAAGATGTTCAGATTGTGCTTCCTCGCGTATTCGTTGATTATCATCTTCCCTGTGGACAAACAAGTCGCAGAGTTTGGACAATCGCTTAGCGCGTATATAGTGAAAAAAAAACTGCATCGGAGTAACATGGATGTGAATTGAATGGTATTTAAAAAAAAAAACAATCTTCCAAAGTTTTAAGGTTATATTGGGTGGAAGGCGAAAGAGTGGAAACGTTTGAAAGATTAATTCTACCAATGATAATAAACAACTTAGTATGTCTAAGAAACGCGGGTATTCAGACACAAGATATGTTGACCTCCTTTACAATAACCGTACCGCAACTGAGATTTTTAGTCAGTTATTAGTGACTGAGAGTTTTAGTCAGTAGTTAGTTTATTTGAATTCCAAATGTTTTTTTGTTTAATGGAGTGTATTTATTTTTTTGTTCTAATGTTCTAGGTAGGTATACCTATATTTCTCAGGCATAGTTGTTTAGTATTATTCTATCCTTCCAGCCTTTATATTTGGCAGCCTATTAATTTACAACTGTAAATGCAGTATTTTTTATTTATATTAATTTGTAAAAACCTTCTGCTGTTTCTTCGTAAATGATTTACGCGAGCTTCAGACTACTAGCCCGGAATGGTACATAAACACCCAGAACGGTGGCGTCTATTGTCGGAAGCTAAGATCTACTTTGAACTGACTACGCCATCATAGTAGCAGTAGTAAGTAATTTTGATGTTAATTGTTGACACAAAATTGATAATCTGCACTTGAATATTTGATCCAGTCCACTTCTGTGACTCTCAGACCTCAAAGAAGTAAGCAACATTTTCACGCCACTTATTATTTATAGCAATAACAGCGTTTTTAATAGAATTTCTCCGCTTCCCCTCCCGAGAATTTGTTGTGCTTCATAGATTTTTTTCCTAAGTCGTAAATATCGTAATCCATAGGAGGCTGAACAATGGCCCAGCTGTCAAAAGTCTTCGTATTGACACCACTTTAGTATCGTAGATATGTGATAGGCCTGAAGCACCTCCAGCTCCCCAAACAATTATTATAGGTCAACTAAAATATATTTTATCGGTCAACAGCAAAAGATTTCCACTCTACTTAAAGTAAGTTCGCATTGCAATTACCAAAAAAAAAACAGTCGACTCAATAACAAGTGATTTTGAGTTACGATATTTATTGAGTTGTCCGCTTTTATAAACAAACATTACCTATCACGTCACGTCATAAAATGGAGATTGCGATTTTTTTTAGCTGACTGTACTGTTCTGTAATAGTTAATTATTTTGGTTATTCCCATACAAAAAGTTATATCTCTTATCGAGACCATAACATGCCCTTGGGTCCTTTGATATGGAAATGTAGTGCATTCATAAAGTAGTATCTAATCATCTAATCAAATGGAACTCTCCGAATTTCTATAAAATCTTTTGTAACGTAATACCACACATTTACTCTACGTAATATGTTTCAGAAACTTTTATGAGGATCATTGCTTTATTCAATTAAACTTTCTAAACGTCGCGCACAAAATTAAATTAAAAAGTGCATTAACTCACCTAAAAGTTATTTTGTTAATTTTATTGAAGAATGAGAAGACATTCTCCCGGCATGATAAAAAAGATTTTTATCGTCGGAGCCTCCACTGTCTGCTATTAGGTAGGTACTCAATTATTCATTAACTAGATAAGAAAAGATTCAGTTTGCTTAGATGGCTGGTTAAAATAATTTGCAGATTACAATTGATCATTATTAAAAAAATATATAACTAACAGAATTGACGTGATAGATAACGAAGCTACTTATCATAATTTATTTATATTGTGACATAGTGTTCTAATGCAATAAATTTTGTTTTTAGAACAAAAAATAACGCATTGTAAAATTATAAACGTTTAAGTCAATCAACTATGTTTTAAATATGTATAATTTTTTGGATCACAGTTTCAGTATACATTACATAGTAGAAATTTATCCTAAATATCAGTTTTTTTATTACAATTCGTGAATCATGATTGGTTGACGCAAACGTGACACATCGTATTTTATCATTTCATAAAGTAACGTCACTAGCCCCGTCTTCTGTCACGCTAGCCACATAACCATTAGACATTAAAAAAAAATAGAAATGGCATCTTGCATGAATAAAGAAGGGGCATTATAGAAGCACTAAAAACTTTTGAGGCCAGAAATTATACGATGAATACACGAAATAACACAAACAGGGATCCATTCTATTCCTGTCCAAAATGACTGCTAAATTTATGACCATACAAATACAAATAAATAAATTCAAATTATGAATCGAAAAATTCCAGAATCAAAAGAATTCCGTGCTAGGCTCAGGCGCACACTGATTCGCGCTAGACTGCAGGGAGCCCGAGTAAAGGCATGAACGAGACACGGTTGAAAATAACAGCGAATATTTATGTATTTCGACTTACATCCGTGTTCGTGACTTCCAGAAGAAATTGACTCGACTCAGGTTCGCTACATTGTAGCAAGAATTAGGCCGGTAGCACACGAGCGCTTTTCCTTAAGAGTGCGTTTAAATATGTACAGTCGCGAGCACCAATGTAAACATGATCTTTTAAAAACTCACCAATAATATGTCTGGCGTGTATTACTAAGATAATTAGGTATGTAACAAAGATAGAAGAACCTTTCCTTCTACATATAGACATACATTAACACTTCTATATTATTCAGATAACTATTTCAATTAGACTTGTATCTACTCAGTTCAACAAAATGAGTCAGTCGCACAATAAATTTAAATGCGTTACCTCAGCACAGTCCAACACTGCACTTCATAAATCGAATGACAGAGTTGCGAGCGAAAATGTAGTGAAAAAGAAACTGTAGAGTATTGAGCTGAAACTTCACTAGATCGTGGTAATGAGTAAATTGTGCAGGTATTGTATAAATGTGCGCCAGCGGGTTCGGCAAACACCACACGCACACACGTGCCTGCACACTTAGGATAGCACCGTACTCGCGGCGGCCTCGCCTCAATTGTGCTACCACAGTGCGCTACCACACTTATGAAAAAGAGTGCCTTGCACAATCCTCATTGAAAATGTGTGTATTACCCATGATTTATTTAAATGGAGTTTCAAAAGTGCAAATGTAAACATCTTGGTGCTCATGACTGTACGACACCGCTTTATGAAAAATTTATAAATTAAAATTAATATGTTTGGTTCTA
The DNA here is from genome assembly GCA_935421205.1 of Xylocampa areola. Lineage (NCBI taxonomy): Eukaryota > Metazoa > Arthropoda > Insecta > Lepidoptera > Noctuidae > Xylocampa > Xylocampa areola. The sequence continues at coordinate 12,476,216 of OW285217.1, read as the reverse complement.
TTATGTCCTCGTTAAGCAATAAACTTGTTCTTTTTTCTGGTCCTCTTGGCCTTAAGCAACTCAATAGCTTTTGATTTATTAGAACTGTGACATTTCGGAGCGGAACTCTGATATTTTTCTATTAACAAAAAAGCGGTCGTGTCCACCAGGCCATTTTTCTAAAACAAATCGCTTCGCATTATCATTAGGCTCAAAACAATTGCAAGAGCAACTACAAGCTGTAAGGCCTACCTTCGTCAATTTTCCGCGACGCCTCGTCCAGGTCACTGCCTGCGTAGTTGAGGATCACCAAGACGAGAGGCATCATCTCCCAGGAATAGTGGAATTTCTCCAACAATTTGTTGCAGTTCTCCACTAAGGTTTCTAAGGAAACCGCTGCAAAAAATGAGAAAAAAAATGTTAGCAATTAAATTAGTATTTTTATTGGTTTAGGTAGATTGGCATAAACTTCAGCGAAGCAGCACCTTAGTGAGATATCCTAGTTATCAATTTGTATTGATGCCAGATTGAATGAGTACAATATTAATGAGTGAGAATGAGTAATATAGTTCTTCATTTTTGTGTGGTTAGAAGGTAATCTAGTGTTAAAATAGCCGAGCCATCCCTAGGCCTCTGAATTGGCTTAGCGACTACCATTAATTAATAACAGTCAGACCAGTTTAATGTGCTCTTTGGAGGGCACAAAAATACTCAGATGAATATGGTTCTAACAGTCACCTTTAAAAAATTTATAGCGCCAAGCGATGCTTAACCACAATATTCTGTAGGCTCATTAATAACCAGACACAATACATTTCTATTGTTATGAAGAACAATTTTGTATTTCTCTGACTCGAAGAGTTGAGTGATTTGTCATTTATTTATTAACACAAAATTTAATATTGTACCTTTACTAGTGTTAGCGTTAATGCTATTGTTATGAAAATATTCTATTGATTTATGTATTGATCTTCTAGTTTAAAACTCTATTTGCTAAAATATAAACACTAATCAACCAAATGTATAAACCTCTGTATTGCATAACGGGGTATTCCGACACCGATCGTCGGTGGAGGCTAACGTGTCCGTATCTCATAGTTTGTTATTATAGAATTTAAATAGTAATCATTAAAGGGCTGTTCTGTATACTGTGAGTATTATTTATGGCTTCATCCTGAAAAGCTAACACTAGGTAACACTGAAAATTCACAATGATCTCTCATAGTCAATACAGCATTATAAATTCCGGAACAATAATTCTGTTAACTATTGTAATAATAATATACTCCCAACCGTATTTCGGTGACGGCGACCTATCTCCATGGAGATTAGCTAAGTACGCAGGAGATATTATAGTGCACAAGTGTATGTGCAAACACAGGTGTACTCCCTCTACCTTCACTCTCATAGTCCGATGGGACGACAATCCGACACGACCGGAGAGAGATCAGGCGCAGGACCGACGGCTTTACGTGCTCTCCGAAGCAAAGAAAAGCCTAATAACACTTTGGCCGACCTGGGAATCGAACCCAGGACCTCACGCTCAGCAGCCGAGCTTGCAACCACTAGACCAACGAGGCAGTTAACTATTGTATTACAATAACTGCCAACCAGAATGCAGCTAAGGGCTACCGCCGAAAGGGAAGATCTTGCCTAACCATAACAGCTGCCACCGTGAATAAAAGTGTCTGTGTACGATTTAATGTAAATTATTCTTCATTACGAACTGCGTCTGCTCTATAATAGCAGTTTATTAGTAACCCTTCGTTCGTTCTATTACATACTCGTATGCCAGCTAATTACTAATCGGACCAACCATTAATTAGAAGATGTTAAACTTGTGTTTAAACCTTGATTGTTGTAGTAATTACGCGGACCATGCCAAGTAGCGGATCGTTATGGAGTTTTGAAAACTACATTTAATAAAACATATTGAATTATAAAATTAAAACACACGCCTGCCATGTGTAAAAAATGAAAAACACATCACATCGGACCTTAAAAATTATTCAGTATCTGTTTTTCACTGTTTAGTTAAGACACGGCAAGTGTTTTAATTGTATTGTTTATAATTTTTTATTTCAAATTTTTTTGTGTGCCATTGCTACTATATGACTACTTATTTAAATCTCAATAGCCTATGTACGGAGTCTATGTTACTTCGGAAAATGTAAGGATTACCTTTATGCTATCACGACTAACTCTCACTTAGCCCAATCTTTAATCTATCCCTTGAATACATGACGATGACGTTTCCAACAGACGTATTAAAACACGGAAGAAAAATTTGTTTAATCTGCAATGACTAATGTACATCCTATTTTTTTTTTGTAAGACAACAACTCAAAGGCCGTCTAAGCTAGACCACTAACACATATCATCTGCATGGAATTTCTTAATAACAGTTAAGAGATTTTAATTTGAAGTACCGTGGGACTGCTAGACCAGCTACTGATTTCTGAGTATTAACAAAGTAAACAGCTAGCGGCACTTTAGTGTTAAGTGACACTGTGTTTATGAGATAGTGACAAGTATTATCGTGACTCTTAGTATAAATAAACAATAAATTAAGGTTTGAAGTACTGATTCATAGAATTTTTGTACCTAGAAATATCCCGGTTGCAAGAATTGTGAACCTAGATCAACTTCATCAAACTCCTCGCCCTAATTCAAATTTATTTTGAATCGGTGTAGCATTTGTTTTTCTGCCATACATCTCTATAAGCCGTCGCTCGCCATCTTTCTTTATTAACTTAGCATGTTTAATGCTTTGATACGCCTAATTAAAAGTCAAGATAAAAAAATGATCTTTAGGTAAGTGCAAGAGCTTTTCACTCGTATTGCGTAAATTGTAAATAGATATGGAAAAATTAAAAAGAAAACAGAAAAAAATAATTAAAAAAACCAAAACTCACATAAAAAAAAGCTCCAAGATTATTGCATACCGCTGCAGCTTTTTTAATGAAATAAGAACAAAGAACAATGAACGATTGTATATCCTATAACCTTTTGCTTTTTATTATTATATATTAAAATGTAAATTACTGCGAACTCAAGCTCTGGTTTAAAAACCAGGTCAATGACAAACATAAACTTGTTTGCAATAAATTGTGCCAAACTTTGATGGGCAAATAACATCATTTACTATTGAAGGCATTTAAAGCTATAATTATGTTCTTAGATATAGTTCTACTTTACTTCATCAATACAAATAAATACCGACAATGGAAGTCTGTTTCTAATGTCAAAATAATAGAATATTTTAAGCTAGTTATTTGAACGATACCTATGCCTAAAAATCAGTTCAGATATAGGTAACTGTTTTTAAAATTAAAAATTTAACTCTGTCTGTCTGTTTGTTTCGGCTAATCTTCGAAACGGCTGGATCGATTCTGATAAGATTTTACTGGCTAGTAGCGGACTATTTAAGGAGTAACTTAAGCAGTTAATTATAATATAATTATACGCGGGTGAAACCGTGGGGCACAGCAAGTTGGACACGAAAATCAATCATATCAAGATATTTTATTGAGTAGCAGCTCTGATTACACACTGTATAACAAAATCCAGTTATCCGAAGTAACTACCAAAGAAAAACCATAAAAAGACATAATTATATTTATCACCGAAACAAACCCAACAGAATCGTCAATCGACATGAATGAGACAATCGACTAACCATAAACAAGGATTAAGAATAATCGCAGCGGCACGTCACTAGTGACCATAAAGTATATGTCAGAAGGTCGCGCATCATACAGACACTTCGCTTTTACAAGTTTTACGACTTCCCTTTGTGCTGACAGCTCCGTCGACGATAAAAAACCTATTCAAAGGTGGTAGAGACACTTGGACACACATCGTCATGCTCTTAACCTCGTGCACGAATAGTGTTGTAATGTCCGTCGACGTGTAAAATAGTGGCAATGCTACTTAGGTCTGTATACGCCGTATTGTTCATGTTGCTACTACGTTTCGCTATGGGTTTTAAATCGGTTTTAAGATGTGTTGATTCATTTGGCATTGGTTGGTTGGCCGTTGCAGTATATTTGTGATGAAGTGTTAGAGATACAGGCGGGTTAAAACACGTTTATTTAAAAATATAGTGAGGTAACAAGTATTAGTAGAATTAAAATATAATTTAAAACTACACTACCTTGGGTTTTGGTGCTTTGATACAACTATTATAGCAAATGCACCGGATTTAGACTTTGGTGTTTTCTTTCATTGAAACCAAGACATTTTCTAGATTTCAATAGAAAATGCGTTATCTCGCTTTTTTAGACAATTATAACTGCAAAATTTCAAATATATTTATGAGAGTTACGTTTTCCCTCAAAAAAAGAACTCATTCTCTTTTGCATGCGAAATAAACATTTTCTCGTATCTTTGTTACCTCTAGATATAAAAGAACAATGTTTAAGATATTAGCACACGTTCTGTAAGTCTCAAAATTAATGTACCAACGCTAACACGGTAATATGCATGACTTAACTTGCGCCATAGACAACTGCGTCACCTAGAAACTAGGCAAATTTTACAGGAAAATGAAATGCACTCCGAGTTTATACAACTAACATTTTCTGTGAAAGTGTTGTCAACGCGTTATTTTTTTATCAAAAATGGATCTACGGTAAGCGACGGTGTGACCGAGGATGAAGCACGTAGATCCAGAAGAAATCTATTCACTCTAAGTAGAGTAGATAGCTTTGGGGGAGTACGATAGTTGGGGACTGCCCAGACCCGTCTCCCACAACGGTTGCACCGGACTACATCCCGAAACACGACTAGGTCACTTCACGACATGGCTTCGTCCGGTGGGTGGTTACCAGCCGCGGCCGAAGCCTCCCACCAGAGTTGTGTTACCTGTTTTGCACCAACAAGAGGCCACTTTACGGGTGCACTCCTACGGACGCGGGCAACTCAGCCCCTAAAATGGATGTATCACTACATAGTGGCGTTACAATAATAAATGCTCGAAAGCCAATCATCTATTTCACATTTGACGTGAAATTGCGTCTTCTTTAACTAATGCTAAATGCATACGTCACGATCCGGTAACGATCGTAAATCGGGATGTTCAACACACTATTAACTGTCCCTGCCTAGACCACTAAAGCCTACAAATGCTAAAACCCCAAAACAATCCAGTATGGATGAATGGTTGAATGGTAATTTCATTGTAGCCAAACTTAAATCAGGATATCTCTTAGTAAGGCGACGTCTTCTACGACTCTCGAGTCGCAAAGCTACTCAACATCAACACATTTTAACTTAACTAAAACTTTACGTGACTGTTACAAACTTTCAACACAAAGTTAGTGCACAAAAACTATACACAAAATGTACTATGACAATTCACGATACTGTTATCAATTCCTGCACTGCCTACCCACTGGTTTCTCCCACTTAATAATAACCACTTTCAACATCATTTGGTGCCGACAAAACTACTACGATAGTCTAAAGTAACGGTCCATAGCTACTGATAGTCCTGACTTCTGGGCAAGCCTGTTTTAAGTTTCGTCGCCACACCAATTTTCCTTCCATAAATACAAGGCTACTAAACATAAAACCTGGACTAAAGTAAAGGACAATTGACGTCACAGTCCGCCTCAGCGCCGCAGTGCGGGCCAGTCGGTTTATGTCAATTTTACGATCCGCCATTACTAGCCAATGCTGTTCCACCCAGCAAGATAAGTAACCGTATTCGATTCCGGGTGGGTAAGCAAATAGCTTTGTAGGTAGTTCAGATTGTCGCGTTATTTTAAGGGATGAAATTTTGTGCAGATGAAATATGCAGAAAAACATGATGAGTTAGTTAAACGACGATACTTTTTAACCGACTTCAAAAAAGGAGGAGGTTTCTCAATTCGACCGTATATTTTTTTTTTTTTTTTTTTTTTTTTTTTTTATGTGTGTTCGGGGATAACTTCGTCGTTTACGAACCGATTTTGATAATTCTTTTTTTGTTGGAAGGAAGATATCTCGACGGTGGTACCATGATAAGGAAACCAGGATCTGATGATGGCATCCCCGAGAAATCGAGGGAAACCTTCGAAAATTGTAGGGGCGACAAGTGCATTTGTTAATTTTTTCATTAAGTATTTTAAAGCACTACTATTTAATGAAGGTGTGGAGTCGATCTGATGATGGAGCTGAAAGACAGTCGAGGGAACTCTTTAAAGATTTACAGCAATTACCTGGTGTTTGGGCTTGATTAATTTGTATTGATGAGAACTTTACACCTAGATGGGTTGTGACTGTAATTAGGGGTCTGATGATGAAGACGAAGGACAGTCAAGGGAACTCCTCAACGTTTTACAGTAGCTACCATGTTTTGTTATGTATGTCCGTCGATATCTTTGTTTGAAAGAGTAGTCCCCAGAGGTGGCCCCATTTAAATTTAGTAAAGATCTGATGAAGATCTTCGAAGTAAGACGATGGAACTCTTCAATGAATTATAGCAAATCACTCTCAATTGCTGTAATCGCATGTTCATGTACAGTTCATACCACTCAATACATGCATAGCATCATGCCTGTATTGCCCGATGGGGTAGGCAGAAGTGTCCACTGTTGTACACAAACATTTCACCGATGCAGTAATTAAGTCCTAGCGGCTTTCGAAAGCCTACCCATATTATTAAATTTCTAAATTAACTTATTTATGAAGTATACAAACTTATATATGACCTATACAATATATATATAACACACTTAAAACTAAAAAGACTAAAATAAATTAATTTTAAACAAAAAATGAAAACCGCCTTCAAAAATCTACTACACTAAAAAGTTTAAAATAATATCAAAATTTGCTTATAATAAAATCATTTTAAAAGAACAATATATAATAATAATCTGTTAATTTTGGAGTCGGTGCCTGATGCATATGGGGTTTACAACCAGATACAAAGGCCGGTAACATAACCACAGCGCAACGAACATAAGTGACTAACGAGAGGAAAACAATAACCCTCTCCCAGTACAGGCACCGACTCCAAAATTAACAGATTATTATTATATATTGTTCTTTTAAAATGATTTTATTATAAGCAAATTTTGATATTATTTTAAACTTTTTAGTGTAGTAGATTTTTGAAGGCGGTTTTCATTTTTTGTTTAAAATTAATTTTTGTATTTCTTATCCGATTGAGAAAAGCTACAATATCCCTTAGAATCATAATAGTATGAATAATAGTATATCAGGTAACTGATAAATCAATAAGCTGTTACAACTCAGGTCTGGGTGTGACTGTGCATGTAAGATTGAAGTCTCTACTCATGAAGTAGGTTTTTTTTTTAAATACTTTGTTTTGGTTACATTTAGAAGAGTTGCTATGGAATTTTGATGGTTATTTGTATCAGAGATGCTGATATAATATTATATTTATTAAATACCAATTAAAACTTTTATAACATTAATGACAATCGAAAAGTCAAGAGTTTTAACTGAACAAATATCGAGTCATTCTAATCGATATCAATATTCTGTTTACACTTTTCCGATTTCCAGAATTGTATGAAAAGAATGACACAAAAGCCTTTGTCTATGATCATAGTTCAATAGTCGAATCAAAGGAGAAAAAGTGATATCATTTATTTCTTTTTCAGTGAAGAAACAAAGCTTGTGATATTTTTGCTGAACTAGGTAGGTTTACAATTAGACATTCAATATTTCTTGCGATACAATTATTTATGTTATTTCTGCTTTTAATGTTATTAAAAATACACGAAAAGATAAAGTGATAGTCTAAAAGCCGTTGACAGGCAGCAATAGCTTGTCAATTAAAAGAGGACGCTATCCGAGGTCGGCCATGACACTTTAATAGCCGATGTCAAAGATACAACACTGTCATAACATTACATTTCGCAGTTTACGAGCTAATTAATAGACGTCAAAAAATACTTTTGACATCTTGCCCAGCTATCTTCTAAATATATTTGTTGAATAGCTATTTGTCGATAACTGATAGTAATATAAATAAAAAAATATCAAATTGTAGAAAAGTTTGTCGCTGTAGAGTAACTATGGGTTTTAACTATTATTTCCTAAACTATCAGATACAAATACCTACGCGAAGCCGACGGGATAATCATAGACTGTCTGTGAGGAAATCCAATACGAGTCTAATGCATAAAAGAGTATTTTGCATGGTACCTATTATTTATAACAATGTACCTTGGTCAATAAAGGAACTGAATGTAAATCTTTATAAAAGACATCTAAAAGACCACGGACCTTAAAAAAATACGGACGGTGCGTTGCGTACGACATGTGAGAAGCATCCAATTTCGATTGTCTTAAAACTCATCCACTCGGCGCCAGTAGAAACGCTGCTGATAATCTATGTGTGTGTGCGTAATCTATGCTTCGCTTTTGACAAGGCAAGGTTCCATCCGTAGGTATATTTTTCAAATTCGTGTACAAATTTTCTTGTTCAAAAAACACATTATGGTATTACAGAATTTCTATCGGAGAAAATTGATTTTAAGTGAACAGACATTGCATTTTGTTATTTGATATTAATTTTATTTTTACACTTGATAGCATGAAGCTATTATTAATGATGACATTGTTAAATTTTTTGTTGATGGTGTATTTTATTTTATATTCATATTTTATTTTATCTCTAGTGGTAAAACATAGCGCGCTAATACCATAACATTTTTAAGAACTGTAAATCATTACCTATGTTTAACAATAATAAATAATTTGATTTGATTTATTTATTAGTTACTTCTGAGCTACTGAATAATTATTAAGACATTTTTTCGTATTGAACTCGGTTCAAGATAACTTATATTTGATTAGCTTTATTTATAACACGTAGGTACTTTATTTTGCAGCTGTCATTTTAATTAGGTAATTGAAATATAAAATTGAATTTGTCTAAATAATGGTAAGTACCTAAATATAAATAAGTTTCTAAATCAATATGTTGGGCCAGTTGTAGAGCAATTTCAAATACTTTTGTAGTAACGAAGGACCAACATTCAAATGCGACAAAGGACCAACATAAAGTGGTACGTACTTAGAATAAAAATAGTCTATTAGAAAATAATTTTAACTTCTGAATGCCAATTGCCTAAACTGCGTAAACAAGATTCTGTTACGCAATTGTTCAAATTTGATGCGTGTAATGTAGGAAATATTTATTTTAAGGTTACTGATTACGATTTTATGGCATTGAATTGGCATTGGGACTGAACTGTTTTTTTAAGAATACACAACAATTGATTTTAGAGAATAGTTTCAAATAAGAAAATCTAATATATAAAATTCTCGTGTCACAGTTTTCGTTGCCATACTTCTCCGAAACGGCTTGACCGATTTTGATGAAATTTTTTGTGCTTATCCGGTATCTATGAGAATCGGCCAACATCTATTTTTCATCCCCCTAAATGTTAGGGGTAGTCCACCCCTAAATTTTTTTTTATATGGCAAAACAACGTTTGCCGGTTCAGCTAGTAATTTATAAACTTTCGCAAGTATAGTAAGTAGTATATTATTTTACAGGTCCAATATTGCAATGACCCCCTCATACTTCAGACAAAAAGATCTACAATCAGAAAAAAGGAACCGTCATTACGCGCCCCTTTACCATCCACGCGGACACGACGCTAGAAGACCATCGACTAACACCGCGCTAACGTTATAATCGCGCGATCCATCAGTGCGCGCCTCGCCCTCGGCCAATCACAAGCCACCGCCACGCCTACCGGCCACGCGATTGGTCGAACCACTAACTTTGAATATAGAACCGCTTTTTTTTTCTCTAACGCCTACGCAAGCTCGGACAACTTGAAGATTTCATTCACGTTGTATAGAACACAATAGTCGATTTCCAATTCGATTTATTTTAATTTTTGGGTGCAGCATCGATTGTGGCACTGAATAGATTTCTACTGACTCGTTTCTGGACTGTGAAGTGCTTTTATATCACACGTTATTTTAAACATGTTAGACATGTGTATAAATTTATATCATATTAAATAATAAAAAAAACGCTTTAAATTTAATTGGCGATAATTTCATTAATAACACAGACATTTCGATAGTTAAAGCTCATAAAATACCTAGGTATGTCAACTAAATCAAATCAGTAACTGTTTTGACCTTTTGTTTTATTTTTTAGTTAGAAAATCACTGTATCTATTATTTTTGCATCACGTTGAATATTGTTTTTAGTCTACTAAAAAAAAGCTCTAGGGTAGCTACTAGAGCTTTTCAAATTATTATAATTTCTTGTTGTTTTTTCTCTAAATTAAATAAAATCCTGATTAACAAGACATATTGTCCTTTGAAACTAATTTCAAAGAGTCTTTATTAAACAACAAATTATTTATTTCGTGACACACCAAGCGGCATAACATTTTTTTACGGCCCGACGCTGTCCCGCCACTGGCCAATCAATAAAAATGGAAAAAATAAAATTTATATTTCTTTAATTATATTACAGATAGGAAAGATAACTCGTCATCATTTTAACAAAAATTTTGCCAATTCTCTGGGTAGGGTGAGGGTAGAGTAATAATTTTATAGTCCAGAATAGATAATTTTATGGCAACATAAGATTCAATTCGAATGAGGTTTGCCCTCCCGTTAAGTGATGCTGCTCGATTTCACAAAGTAATTGTTAGTCAAACCGGATGCAGATATTTTACATGGCGACTTCTTATCTGGCCTGCACATCCCAGTTACTGAGTAATACGATATCTCGTGGTAAGACTGGCTGTCAGATATTTTAGGTTCTTACTACCCGTAAACGGCTGCCATAGTTCTTCATTTGACAACCAGAATCAACAGTTTAACGTGCTTTCCGAGACACGGAAGTCTCGATATGGAATTATGGTCACCCCCATACAGACCGACCGCGGCAAGTGCAGCTTAACCTTTATCGATCGAACTGTGCAACTGTTACTTAGCCATGAGCTTCGGGGTCACACGCTTTGATAATGTTTAGTTAATAAAGTTCTTGAGAAGGGTTTCCCTCTTCGGTTCGACCGCCATGCCGAGAAGAGATAAGCCTGGATGCGGAAGACGGATAATCGTATGACACAGTTCAGTAGAAGCTTATGTCTTAGCACGTAGATTACAGCAGTTCAAACTGAAAATATTACTGACATTGGTCATTAGGTTTCCGTGACCATTTATTTTGGTCCTATCGTATAAACTACCGCTTTTTGCGGAGGTACGGAAACAAGTCCTTTCAGAGTCAGGATTATTTAGCATAATGTGGTATGCATTACTACCAGCCTCGTTAATGCTGATACAATACGGTGGTCATCATACGACGGGTACGAGGAGATAAAGAATACATATCTACAACGAAAGTAACTTTTATGCTTTATCAAAAATTACTAACCTTATTTACAAGATGAAATTAATTAAAAAATTAAAAAGCGCGCCTTCCTATATTTCAGTTATATTTTTTATTTTACACCTTTATGTGTACCATAGCCACTATATTATAATTGTTTTGATCTAACTAGCCTATATCACCCGGGATAGTTTAAGGATTCTAACGACATACATCTAAATCGGTTCAGGCGTTCAGAAGCTATGGTGGAATAAAGAAACTCATACATACATAAATACATGAACCCTAAAATTAACACTCCTTTTTTGGGCAGTCGTGTGAAAATGAGATGCTGCCTGAATTTTTATTATTTTTTTGTCCACTTTAGCTAGATATTCAGTCTACACCACGGATCTGAAAAAAATACGGATGTATTAAACACTGGTGTACTGGCGCCGAGTGGATGAGTTTTAAGTATTTGTATGCGTTTAGCTCGTGTATGACCAGCGAAATTGGATGACTAGACATGTCGTACGCAACGCTATGTCAGTATTTTTTTAAGGTCCGTGGTCACTTCATGAAATTCTAAAAACCTTTGTTTCGTCAAAAGTTAAAGTTAATATATTTTTTTACTACATTTCCCAGTTCGCAGTACCTAGTCTATGTATTTATTACCTTATCTAATCTACTCGTAAAAACATGACCTTGCATACGCCATTTTCATTTTACGGTTTTCATGGCGCAAATAATTCTAAGACATAATTGTGGTATACATTGTAAATTTACAGCAGAGTGTACACGATCTTAGAAAGTCCCGACCGACCAATCAGGACGCGGTGAACGATAATCGCTGATTTCTAATTGGTCTATAAATATTTACTAGTAACGTCAGTAAATATATTTCGTTTTTATGACTAGTTTTTAGTGCCAAGTGTTAAGTATAGAATGAATAAGAAATTATATTCTTTAGCAACTGTGCGTGCAGCTAAAGTGCAGAAATATGTAACAATAGTCCGCGAGATATTATGATGAAGAAACACTATAAATAATATTTTGCATTTTCTAGTAAAATTGCAAAATGCAGCACCAATATGTCAAGAAAGGACACTTGCGCATTACTGGATACGCTACGCTAACTGCAATTGGTAGTATTTTATTAATTGGTAGTATTTGCTGATGAGCTTTATTTATTCTCATAGGGTAATTAGCATTTCAAGTTGACAAAAGTGATAGATAGGGCATTAGGACCACACGCACTTAAAATGTAAAGCCGCGGACCTTATCAATAGCCGTGGCTATTTAACATCGTGGTGTAAATTGAACTAAAATTAAACCAGTAAAGTATGTAATCACACATTTCGCTGGAATATAGACTAGTTTATACAACTTTTGCCCAACAAAAGATAACTAGAAATTTTAAGTATAATGTGAGACTGGATTCCGAACTGACTCTTAACTATTAAAGCCACACTGTTATTCCAAAAACATTGACCAGGGTTCCAGGATTCACATGCCTGTATTTAAAGCATCAAAAAACCTACAGAAAATAAGAAAACCTGATTTAAATGATCGAACGAAACCAAAGTAAATGCTCTAGAACTAATACTAATACATAGTTATTGGATGTTTTCTGGTGTAAAATAAATTAAATGCAATTAAATCTAAAATATTACACACATTTCTTACAATTAAGTTCTCTTACACTAGTAAACGCAAAATATTATGACACGTTGAAGACACACCAATTAATTCATTATTTGTATAATTATTCATATAAAATATTATGTGAACATAAATTTATGCGTGCCGTACTCTCAGCAGGATATAACTTGTATATAAATATATTATTAAGCATTCCAGGAATCAGAAACTTATAGGTTAAGATATAAATTAAGGAAAATGATTATATGAATGAAAAAGAAAATATATTATTTCTTTCTTATGATTTGAAGCTAAATCGGTATTAAAATGTTACTTGACATTTTTAAATTACTTGTAATTTATTTGCGAATACAGGTAATTTACATGATGTTACAGTACATTTAATTCAGACCTGTATATTCGGCCATTCATGACGTACAAATTAAATTAAAATTTATTTCATGTTTGCATAGGTATTTTGTATTAATTATATAAATCATTATTATTAGTATTAAGATTACATGTTTTTTCAGAGCTTCAATCATCAACACCCAATAATATTGGGGTCGGCGCAGCACGTTTTTTTCTTCCTAGTTCCTTACATCTCTGTGAGCCGTCATCTCGGTTAGTCACTCCTAGCTTTATCATCTTTAACACAATCCGTTCATCGGTGTCTCGGTCTTCCTCTACTCATGTAGCCATTCAAATCCGTGCTTTAAACATTACTCATCACATCATCCGAAGAAAAATAAAAAGCTTGTATTTTTTACAAATACTTCAATAAAACCCACTCAGTTTATAAATAATCGTTATAAACTGTGCGCTCGGGCAATATATTTGTTTGGAGGCGGGGCCTCTTTGATACATTGCCCAAGCGCACTGATTTAGTGGGTAGATCATTAATCATTCGGTGTAAGAAATATCTTCGACGGTTTCATTTGTTCCAATGGGAAGATTGGTATGTTTATAAAAAGCATGAGTTGGTAATTAAAGCTTTTACTTTAAAATAAGTGACGTCTTTTGAGTCTTATGATAGAGAATAAAAAAAATTAAAGTTTTTATTTTTATAGTAATCTGTTGTTTAGATATAGTACGGGGTAAATTATGTTCTTTTTATAAATATTAGTTAATCTTGTCTTGTTACCTTTATGGACTTATTTATAACAGGATTTCCGAAATTAACGTCAGTTTTAGGTTAGGCTCACTTTAAATTAGCCTTTTTATTTCAGTCCCCTTCAAAGTTTTATGGATGCAATAATAATATATCATATTTAATCATATAAGCTCAGTTTGTAAGAAAAACTTTACATCTTGCGAAATAAATCAACAGGATAATGAGGAAGGGTTGACGCATCCAGCACAAAGTCGATTGTTGGTTTTTACAATCGAAATAAATAATAAAAACGTATAAACTCGGACTAACCGGGCATTTAAAATAAGCTAAACCAAAGATATATCGATACCGATAAACTGTAACGATTATCTTAGATATTCGTATGGAAACTCTTGCTTAACATACCTACCTAATAACCCTATCAAGCGCAGACGCTTTTCAATTCGTAACAAAAAGAATGAACAAACCGAAAAGCGAAACGTGGTACGTAACAACATGGCCGACACTTAAACACGGCGCACATCTGCGCAGTAGACACTCCGTCTCTCGGTTCAAACATCTTACAACTAAATCTAATCTCAAAAACATCACCCGACAAACAAACCAAGAAACAATAAAGTTAATTGCATGACGTTTCGCGCGTCCGGTGCGATATCGCGGGCCTAACAACGGACCATTGAGTCGAAACAATCGGCGCACACACTAAATGCGTTTACATTGTCCCTTATAGCCAGGGCTACGTGACCGAAGGCAGAACTACGCAGGAAGTGGACGGTGGACGGTGGCCGATAACGATATCACACTTAGTGGCCACTCTGTGTCGGTGTAAACAACGCCCAGCACTAGCGTTCCAGGATTCTAAATTTGAAATTTGAAATACATGTCGATTTTTTGAATTATTTATTTATTTTATTCTTTAATGTACACCAAAATTTTCTTAATAAATTTAAGTACATAACAAAAGTACAACGGGCGCCCTTATCGCACTTGGCAATTTTTTCCAAGCAACCTTGGGATGGGAACATGGGCCCTGGATAAAATATATTTGGGGCAATAGGTTTTTGTCAAATATACACCATTTGACAAAATCCTTTTCCGAATATCATCCCATTTCAATCGTGCCATTCATTTGTGTTTTCTGTTATATCTAGAATTAAACACTAAATAAATATGTTAATCTAATCCTACACTGTCGGTTTTCATGTGACAGTTTCAGTATATGATATTTTTATAATTTTATTAATAAAACGCGAAGCATACATACCTAAATTGATAAATTATTCGACAAAAAGCCGTAAAAAAGAGGTGTGACGAACGCCGCTTTAAAATAAAATGGCGGCAGTAATTAAAAAATAAAAACTGAATATTAATTTTCCGTCACGTTTATACGGTAATAAAAATATCATAATGAGATTCCGTGGCATAATTATGACCCATTCTGCATGTGCAATTGTTTATCTGCACATTGTAAAAGAGTTTAAGCACGATACAATAATGTCTGTGAAACTACTTTTTTTTTCTGACACGCCAATACCTGTTAAGATACGGTACCGCGGCGCATTTTACGGGTTATATACTACATCAATTTCTTATATAAATTACAATATATATCTTTTTTCGACATTCAAATGCAATTACCAAAATTAAAAAAAAAACTTAATTTAATGGAAATAAAAATACGGTCGCGGTCAGTCATCTGTATAGTAACTAAAATAGATATCGATGACGTCACCAAAAGTCGTTTAAAAATATGAAATTAGCATTCAGAGTATTTAATGAGCGGAGGCCGGGATGACTTAATCTGCAGAGCGCCTCCACTATTTATCCGGGAGGACCCACCGTTGCGGGTTCAAATCCTGCTCACGACCACATAAATATATTTCCAAAAAAAATAACTTTAGGCGCATAAGATAATACTTTTTCTGCCCGTGTAGTCTACGATATTTCAATTGGACAAGATCTGTTCGCGGGGCGATCAATGGCCTCTTCTATTGATAAATTTTCTGTAGCAGCCGGAGCTTAGAATTGTACCTGGTAAAAGGCAATAGACTCTCCATCTATTACATGGAACATAATAACGGCATTGGTGAAATGAGGTTGTACAAAAGTGTAGGTACCTCTACGTCCTGACCCTTAGGCGAATATAGGAGAATACTTTCATAATATTATTATTAGTATTTAACATGCATGCTGGAATTAATTTTTTTTTTTTTTTTTTTTTATGTTTCATTTTTGTAACAAACTAGTTTTACAACTATGAAAGTCGTGCACGTCTGTAATTGACTTATTTGCACACATAATGTCAATAATTTGTGAATAAGTTGTTGGTATCCCAATTTATTTGGGGTCGGCTCAGCATACATATAAGCATGCTGCTAAAGTTTTGGCTATATTTTATGACCGACCGCCTGCCTGACGTCAGCCCTCATTGGGCATGGTGTAGTTGGTGGTAATCGCCACCGATACGGTCTCGTTCTATGTAGCTATGTCACACCAAATGTTATCCATACGCCAGGTTCTGATGTTATCCTAATATCACACTCCACTAACCGGGCTAAAATAAATGCCTTGTAAATAAATAAATAGGTGTCATGCTGTTAGGATATAATAATTGGACATTTGACTAAGCCCTAACAAATAAACTGTTTTTTTTTTTAATGCAAACCTTTGAAATGAAAAGTGAAAAACAAGGTGAATGAAGATTTTTCAGAGCAGTCGTGGGGACCTATATGAAAATGATTTACAGTACTGTCCCACCGTTTTGGGTATTACATAGCTACGATTTTACTTTTATATATATATATACATATATCTAGTCTATATTACTTGGAAAAATGCAAGGATTCTAACTACACCTCATAGGTATATCTAAATCGGTTCAGGCATTTGCAAGTTATGATGGAATAAAGAAACTCACTAAAACACATCCATACATGAACCATAGAAACATAACACTCCTTTTTTGAGCAGTCGTGTAAATTTGTTTTTTTTTTGTTTCCCTATTAGACTCGCCACAATGCGAACTAAAATAAATAATTAATCTGAAAAGTTATAAGTATGTAACTACCGTTAATTATATACCTAACCATAAGTAACAACGGGGAACATACAAAGGCTGAATAACATAATACGTTTGCCATAGCTAGGAGTCATTAATCAAGTCGCCACGCTCCACCCGTTTGCGCAGTAACATTACCACGACCAACGTAACTTTACATTCGAGCCATACAATTTTAAACCTTAATAGAACGTAGTACAGACTATGGTTTGAAAGAAGTGGGTTCGTTTAATATTTGTTTTCGTTTTCCCTACATAATCGTCCATGATGGCGACACGCCTTCGCACGAAGTATCTACTGATAAATGGATGTACAGTTGTACACTTACGATTTTTTTTTCTACTATTTAAATTGAACCTTATGTGCAGTTAACACGATGCATGTACCTAGCTTATTAAAGTTATTGGAACCTCATAGCATGTAGTTTCTTGTCTCGTATAAATTAAATTTTCCCAAGGCAAACGCATGCGTAGCGGTTCAGTCATCTGTATAGGGACCGCACAGTAGCGATGACGTCACCAAAAGACGTATTGAAATGTGGAAAAAGAATTCGGAGTAGTGAGCCGAGGTCATGATTGCTTAGTGGTCAACGCGCCTGGAGTATTTATCCGGGAGGCGCAGGTTCTAATCCTGCTAACGCCCGCACTTTTTTTTTCACAAAAATACAATTTTTAGTTATTGCTCTTCAAGGTACATTAAATTTTATATTCAATGACATCTTCTTTTACTTCATCTTGCCCAGTTCCCAAATTATTTGGGGTCTACGCAAGTTCTATTGAATGTCCTCCCTGTATAAAGAATAACGTTTGCTCCACATTGGTGTACCTATAAGCCGATAAAGATAAAAACCAGAACTGTTACTGAACATCCAACTAAGAAAATCTGATTTCCATACAAGGGTAATATTATAGAAAATTTCCATTTTTCTAAAAACTGGAATCCACACTCCTGCTAACACTATAATATAGGCACTATAATAAAGAAACTATAGAAACTACCATATTGTACAGGAAAACGCGATTTCTGATAACTAAAGCATGAACAAAATTATTATTACCACAAACAAAAAGGTACTATAATAATTACAAACAATACACAAATGAAATAAATTATAAATAGTTTCACAAAAATCGTAACAATCGTGTACAAATACATCAATTTGAAAACAAATAACTACTTAATTATGTCAGTTCAAGTAAAAATTCACATAAAAATATATATAAAATATAGTATTAACTACGCAATACGAGAAACAGAACAATTGCAATAAATTGCACTTTATTTAATTGTTTATCTGCAATTACTGCATATACACCACTTATTTTAGTTATTTATTACGGTTTTCGCAATAGTTTGCTTTAAATTGGTTTCTTATGCAAATAAATAATACGTAATAAAAAGTATTATTGTTTGCACTTGCTTGTAATAATTAATAAACTTGTGTTTCTTAACCACATATTGGCCTAGGCTTTAGTACTTTACAAATACTATATAATTTCGAAGTAAAATGTTTGAGTACAACATGCCACACTCGATTTCACTAAACCTTGTGAGAAAAAAGTGTGTTGAAAGACATTATTTTATAAACGAATCATAATTAACACATGCACTTAAAAAACACAATTTTTTTACCTAAGATTATTACTGTAATATTTATACAACTAATTTTATGACTTATTTTACACTTGAAATAAACACTTACAATTTGAACAATTTTATGAAGTATTTTACATGAAACAATATTTTAAGAATTAACAGTATCTACCTAGTGACACAAAACATGTTTAATATAGGTTTTTTTCGTCATAGAAATGTCTGTATTTCGCAACACCTGCATGTTTATACCGTTTGGTCATAAAAGCAAGATAAACTTAAGTTTAAGTTAAACCTCCGTCGGAGTTGACTGGGGCCAATGAAAACTTTTTATTGCCGCTATGAAAGTGGCTTTGGGAAATACCCCTACTACTAATCGTAATTATTGGTGTCTCATTTATTTGTTAAAGTGTTTAAATATATTTTTATCTTGAAGTTTGTCCTAAAACAGTTGCGTATATATGTTTTATTCATGCACACAACTATCATAGTAGACACATCAGTAAAAAAATAAACGAAAATTCGTCTTATTTTACAAAATCAAGAACTAAGAAATCTCATTTATTGTTTTTGTTCCACGTCATCAGTCGTTATCTGCCAGTAGTTATAAGCGATACAATAGTCATTGATAGACCTTATTTTAGCTATATTCTTAAGGGATTTTTTTTATGTTATGAAAGGTCCGGCCCCGAATATGGATCAAATCTGCGCCATTCCCGGATAAATCAAGATCTCTGGTCACTCACTATACCGACATTTATATTCTTCTTTCATAATAAAGCGTAACGTGGCTTTTACTTTTTTTATAAACAATAACAAAACGGCCATAATTTGATCTTCCTAATTCAAATCTCATTCGATTCTCAGACAATTCGACTTCCAAACGAGAATTGTTAGTAGCGGCTGCACACATACGTATTGTGGTTAACCGTATGCATAGATGCCGCAGATTGCAGCTTCCTACTAAACACAGCCACTGTGTCAGAAGCGTAGTACGAAACAACTTCTGTCTAGAACTTTCTTGTACGCTTTTGAGTATGAAAATCGTATGAAATACTGCATTTATGGGTTGATGTGGGTTGCTGATATTAGTTACATAGATACGACAAGGACAAGGGCCATTATACATGGTATTTTCCCAAAGTAAACAAACAGGAACTCATTTATCAATTAAGAGAAATGTACTTGGTAAAGTATTTGATCTTGCTGGTTTTCAACCTATGTAGAAACGGCCTTATAGGTGCCAACCATGTGCGCTACTGCAAATCCACATACTACTTATAACTTTTTCCTTAAATTTTAACATAACGTAATATTATATGAGCCGAAAGCCGAATCTATTTCAATAACGTTGAGTTATTTCGATAATAAGTTATTTCTTTTAAATGACACCCAGGATCACCCTTAATAAACCCCACGATTCATCCTTTTAATACAGGACTGCCAAAAAAAGGAGAGTTATGTTTTTAGGGTTCATGTATGTTTGTGAGTTTCTCTATCAATACATACTAATATTATAAAGCTGAAGAGTTTGTTTGGTTGAACGCGCTAATCTCAAGAACTACTGGTTCGAATTGAAAAATTTTTGTCTGTGTGTGAAGGCTATAGGCTATATAATTCCGCTATAAATTCTAAACGCCTGAACCGATTTAGATGTATAGGGTAACGTTAGAATCCTTATATTGTCCCGGGGTGACATAGGCTAGTAAGATTAAAAAAAAGAAGTAATATAGGTAGTGATTATGGTACACAAAAAGGTGTGAAATAAAAAATATAATTCACTCATGGCAGGCGCGATTTTAATTAATTTCATCTTGTGTTGACACTTATTCGTGACTCTATCCCATCCCGGCTGATTAACCAATATGGTAGCCAGCCATCTTTTTTCCTGCGACAAATAGCTTATAGAGAAAAAAAATACATAAATTGCTTCGCCTAAGATTTACAACGAGCGTCCCTATTACTACGACGTAAATGAATCTTACTACACTTACAATAGAACGTCGGGCGGTTATAGTAAATATTTGTAAACAGTTACCAGCGATGTGTCAATACGTATTGTTATTATGTTCTATTGTGAAACAATCAATGATGCAAACGGATTACCTAACCCCACACATTCTCCACAAAGGACATTATCATTTGAAGATAAATCTTTGAAAGGTATTAACACATGCTTTAGCGAACTCTAAAGTTATAATTATTTGTGGAAATAGAATAAGGTCGTGAGCAGGATTCGGACCTGTGCTTCCCGGATAAATAAATACTCCAGACGCTCTGACCGCAACAAAATTATAACTTTATTATCATTTGAATTTTGTTCAATGAACTTATTTGCTGATTCTGTTGGCGTTTTTTAAACGATTTACCCCTTTCCCCTTTGTATAAAACTGACAGTATGGACATATTACAGGTTAATTTGTGTGCAGAATTTACATTAAAGTAATGTATGTCTATTTTCTCTGTATGCCAAAGGGATATCTATAATTTTCTTTCGACACTCGTTTCAATTCACTCCTTTTTTAACTGTCACTCTTTTTATTTCAAACAAACCATATATAAAACCTAGTACGATACTTTTAAAGGATCTTAATTATTCAGTAAAAGCTGACAACAGGGATGACAGGTCAACTTTTATTTTCAAGGCATCTAAGAGTTGCAAATGTCAATAGAGTCTAGACGTGAACAAGACATAAGTGTAATAACTTTCGTGAGACACATTCATATTAATTATTGTTCAATGCAGGTGAGTAATAACCGTTGAACAATAATTAAGACATAAGTAGTAAACTTCACCGGGGTCTCGGGTTCGCAAGTAAGTACCTACTACATGACGCTTAGGTAAATTTTTTCATTGTTTGAAGGGTACGATTCCCTGACAGATCATATGTATAACACATGAGATACAATAATATATATTTTTATACTTATAAAGAGGTATAGTTTGTATGTATTTGTTTATTTGTATTTTCCAGAACTAGTGAACCGATTCTATATATTATTTCACTAATAGGGAACTACATTATCCCTCAGTGCTATAGGCTAAATTATACTCAATACTCAATACTTTATTGCACTCCATATGTTATAAAGGTGTTAAATATAGTAATAATTACAGTACAATATGGACCCTGTAGGGCACGGCAACGTAGAAAAGAGGAGGATGCTAACATTTCTTCTGGTTAACTTTATTTATGTGAAGAATTCGTTATATAAATGATTGAGAATGATTATTATTATGTATTGTTTGTTCAGACTATAGTATATTTATGTGATTTTATAAAGTATTATATTCAATATTTATGTATTTATTTTATTATTGTAATGAATTATTTATTAAAATATAAATTTATTGATGACTCTACCCATGTATCATGTGTTCTGGCCTAGTTTCGGGAGACTGACGCGGGTACAGCTAGTAGGTCTAATATAAAAACTGTGACACAGGCGACTATCTCATCTCGTGGCGATTGAACCCCAACGGTTCATTCTAGCCATTGTAACCTCATTTCTCTTACACCTACAATAGACCAGTGGGGTTACTCTTGAAACTAATGCCATTTCCAATCCAATTCCAATATTGAATAGATACCTTAAACAACACATAATTTTAAAACAAATGTACCTACATTACAGTTGCCTCAATTTTAAAGCATGTTGTCTTCATATTATCCCGAATCAAATGTGCAAATATGCATTGTCTGAAGTTACAATATTAAATGGAAAAAGAATGTCTGCTTTATTTTAATTATATGAAATTTTTAAATTGTATTGCACTTTTTCTGAATAAACAATTTATTTATTTATTATTTATTTAATCTATAATTATTTTTTTGACATTTTGGCATTTAAAAAGTACGAACTGACATATTTCCAATGTCAATCGAGCGGAATTATTTTCAAGAGTAAGCCCACATATTGCCGTATAGATTTCTATTGGTGATCCAACAATTTTCTTGGAACAATCAGCAGTTAACTTATTACGTAATAATATCATGTTACAAGAAAAGTTATTCCCATGTTTTCATCTCGAGGATCTAACACAATTATCATACTGTGCTGTGTAGTGTCATAGTCCTTACTGAGTATTCATAACTATTCGTTGTGTGGAAGGTACATACACGAGTACGCTCCGCGGGATTACGGCAAATTTTTTCTAAAGACTCTTTTTGATGGTTCATTTTTGTAATGTGTAGAAATGTCTATAAAAACAAATAGCCTTTCTGCCCTTGACTGAATCAGTAGTACCTAGATCTGACAGTAGTCGCCTAGAGCTACAAGACCGTTCATTGTAGGTACATAATGTTTATATTTATATAATGTATTAAAAGTACTGAACTATTTGTGTAAGGTTCTCCGTGCTTCGAATGACAGTCTCGGTTTTTGTCAAAAGATACCAATCTTTAAGAGAAGAGGGCTTGTATAACTCTGGCAAGAGTCGAGAGTTATTCAAGCCGACTACTCTTAACATGGAACGACTTTTCTAAATTATTATATTTATTTCATTTTGTGTTGTTCTGTCTTTACTTTTGTAGTCTTTTTTGTTTTGTTTTAAAACCAACGCCTTTGAACATGTTGTATCCACTTTCTATTCGCGAGATTGCTTGTGGTATTGAGAAGGGGAAACAATTATCGGATATTGGTCATCCACTCTATGTGCACCAGTTCCCACAATCTCGCTTAAATAACCGCATAGCTTCATGAAGCTAACGACCACCACGGAACAGAGTCCAAAGGAAACTAGGTGTCACGTATGGCAAGACAAACGATGGTTTTATTATCCAGCCGAACAATTACATCCCGGTAGCGGGCTGCAGTGGCCAATTTGGTAGTCCATTAACCGTCTACGGACACAAGTTGGCGGCTGCAAAGATAACCTCGGTAAATGGGGATTTATTGAATCATCGAACACCAGCTGCGACTGCGGAGCTCCGACGCAAACTATGTCCCACCTGCTGTCCTGCCATTATGCACCACTGCCTGCTCCCGGCAGGATCTAATGCAAGCTTCGGTCAAGGGTGTACCCAGTCTGCCACTTACTAATCCAAATGTACTTAAGTTAATATAAATATTAAGTTATTGAGACGAAAAGAAGAAGACGAAGTCTTTTTTGACATTTGAGTAGCTGTCTTGTGTGCGCGTTTGAAATAGTTTATTTTTCTTTCCTTATGTCCAAATTATCGGGTTTAGCTGAAACTAAAAACTAATGACGTTTAAGACTAAGACTTTGTTAGTTTGAAAGCAGTACAATGAACATTCTGTGCCCTTTTATTATCCACTTTTGAACCCTACCCGGCCCGTGATGAAGTCTATTATTTATACCAGGGATTTTCTAGTTTGATAAGGCATTAGCACAGACTGGATGATCAACACGAGAAGAACAGGAACATGCGAAGCGAACATTACCTATATTTCTTGTGGTTTATAAAATTATACTCATATTGCATAAAAATGTATAGTTGTTGGGAGAAAACACTGGCTCTCGTAACATAGGTGCTGTACCTCTAGTCCTCTACATAGCGTAGGAGTCAGGGCTGCACTATTTTATTAACAACTAGCTGATGCCCGCGGCTTCGCCCGCATGGATGTCCGTTATCGCGACCAAAAGTAATCATGAAATTTTGATCCCGTTCCCGCTTTCCAATTAACGCTTTATAATTGGCCATTTTTAAAAGTATTAAAATGGATATAGTTTGTTATCTTTAAGAGATAGACATATGCAATCGCGGACTTTTCTTTAGACCTTTATAAGATACACAATTCCACGATACATCATTTTTTTATATCTCAAAGGGTTTAGGCAGCGAAAGCTCCCAGAATGCTTATTTTTTTCCGACACCTCCAACAAATATCATTATATTTTAGCCAATGTATACAAAAACTTGACAAATTATATACTAAAACCTTCCTCGAGAACCACTCTGTCCATTGGTGAAAACAGCATAAAAATCGGTGCAGTAGTTTTTGCGTTCATCACATATGTATATTTTTATTCTGCCGAAGGGACTTTACTTTGTAGCTTGTGGTTTGTGCATAAGTAGATATTAATTAACCAAAGGGAAGTGACGATTAAAGTTAACAACATTCCTTTCGTTACCAATAACGTTTTATAGCTTTATCAGCTTCAGAAAATACACTGTAACTTCTAAACTATTTAGTTTTATGGCATATTGACTACATTACGGATAACTAGTAAGTTAACCGCTTTCTGATTGGACGGCCGGCTATCAAAATTTACGATTGACCAATCCTAACACGTACTTTTTGATTGCCTGTTTTTCACACGAATCAGCAATTATAGTTTCTATTGCAAACAGATAAAGTGGATTCCCTTTGGTATCGTTAAAAACCAATTAATTGTGATAATTAATTTTCTAAGAGTACTGGTTTCCCCATTCTAGGATTTTAATGATAGTCCTGTGGTTTTGTGAGGTGTTTCATAGTTGCGTTTATCATCGTTTTTACTAGTTTTACTGTTAAGAGATATTAACATTAAAGATAGTAGTAGGCTTTGATTTTATCTCGCCAAAAAACAATATACAAATTAATTGAAAAACCTCTTTTTTCAGGTCGCCAATAAACTTTTGTTTTTATTTTATCATGCATATATTTAACTGCTGTCAAACCTTTCACCAGATTAACGATAAGTTAAAGAAAATAGTACTAAATGGTAGTAACTTACCATTTAGTACTACATAATCATGCAATGATTTTCATAAACAGGTTAAGCCCATTAAAAGGTTTAAAACGGCACTCAAACCCACGACCCTTGTCATGCCGTTTAATCGCTCAGCTGACCTGTAGTGTCACTTGTTAACATCTATTAAATTAGAGGTTCCCTTCTTTTGGAAATTATATTTTCTTCCAAAATGGCGGATTAGAAAACAAACATTATATTTCCGTGATGCAGTCACGGAAATATAATGTTTGTTTTGTAATCCGTGAATGAATTAGGTTTAAAAAAAAACTCAAAGATAGCAATATAAAGTTACGTATATATTACGTACAATTCCGTAATGATTACATTTGAATCATTGTTTGTTGACAAAATATGTCTGTGCCAAAATCTTGCATTTGAAATGTTGTGCAACGTCCGTGTGTTAGTATTTATTACAATGACTACTATAAACAATAGTAACACGAGCGAATCGGACAAATTTATTACATATTGATTTAGATGAGATACAATAGTATCACGCCTGTATTCCCCGAAGGGGTAGGCAGATGTGTACACAGCTGGATACTCACTTTTCAAAAAACCATTGAAGAGATATATGTTAAGGCCATGTGATGCCTTTATTGTAGCTCAGTTGGCAGAGCCATGACACGGTGCGTCAATAGTCCTGGACTCGAGTCCTGCACGTGTCTATTATTTTTCAATGTTTGTTTAGAAAATAACAATTATTTAACGATTTTGATGAATATTTACAGTGCTTTAGCATATTTTTTTTTATGGGATCGGGACAGACGAGCAAGCGGATCACCTGATGGTAAGCGATTACCGCCGCCCATGGACACCCTCAACCTCAGAGGAGTCGCAAGTGCGTTGCCGGCCTTTTAAAGGGTTTGGGCCTCCGGTACCCTCATTCACTCGGCGAAACACAACGCAAGCGTTGTTTCACGCCGGTTTTCCGCTGGTTGTGATGTGGCAAAACACAAATGTATGTTTTGGAAGCTGTTGAAGTTTATAAAATACAACTTCAACAAAGTGTAGTCGGCTACACGGTGTTCGGGATTGGGGCTAATGTTAATAATATATATATAGACCTATCTCAAAAAATAACTGGCCGAAAGTAACTTTTGCTGGGCGTATGAAAGATTCATAATTCGAATGCACACTGTTCAATTACATCAACAAATTCTTTATTACTGCCAGTGCTAATTCCTTTTGTAGATCGGAAAACCTTAACTTCGAGAATTGCTATATTTTATTAGTCACTTTAAGAGTAGGCATCATGTTTGTAAACTAATTTGACGTCACTGAATTCGTCCCGACTCAGTCTTGAAGTGACAGTTAAAATATACAGGGTTCAGTCACTATCCAAGTTCAGATCAATGGATCTAGGAATTGATATCATTGTCCAATAATCCACTTACGTAGTCCCAGCCGATGAAACAAAGGACATCACACACAATCCGAACAGGTGTCAAGTCTGCGAAAAATTTCTCTGAATCGTTTAGCATGCTAATAGGTGCGCATGCGTGCATATACATACGCCTTGATCAGATACACGGACAGAATAAGAATAATTATGTGACTGGAATTTATATGACGATGCGGTAGGTAGTGTATTGTCACCTTTATGATATATCTAAGCGACTATTTTCGGTAAACAAGTGATCTAACAAGCCGCTGTAAATATGGCGCGTAAATCTATGCTATTAAAATAAAGCTGAATAGTATGTAATTTTGTTAGCAACGCGCAAATCTCTTGAACTAACAGGAGGATTTGAAAAAGGTTTTTACATTTTAGAGCTCAGTTCTTGAGGAAGGTCAAAGGGCCAATATAAAAACTACTTAACATCATGCTATTGAGGCCTTAAGAGGCGAACAAAAAGGAAGAATCAGGTGTATCTGTAGGGCACAGCTAGTACGGCGCGGATGGCGCACTGGTCGAGAGATCGATTGCTGTCCCACGTGCCGCGAATTCCCGAAGTATTTGTATGATCTGGGGATAGTTAGATCTGAGTATGCGTGATGTGTCTGCAAAAGCACTCACGATTCAGGAGAAATTTTGAGGATGGCGCACCTTTTCATTCAGAAGGCGACGCAATAATCCAAGTTTTGTTTATAGAGAGTGATTAAAGAAGAAAATTGCGCTAACAGGGAATACGTCGTGCATTTCTGGGAAGAAGACGAAGTTCCTATAGACGACTGAAATTAATTAATTGATGGCAAAACTCAAAAGTAAGGCCGCTTCAAGAAAAGCTCCCCATAGAGCTTTTCTTGACTTTATACAAATTATTTTAATGACTAATAGCAGATTATTTAGCGGTTTTGTACACTTAAGGCGCGTTCTTTTAGCGACGCTCATTAAAAAGCACGCGCTGCATGTACAGTTATATGGGACTGCTCGTTTCATAGGTCGTGCGCTTCAAGCGCATAATGTGTACAAACACTCTACTTAGTACATAGTCACAGTTTCCACAGAGCCATTTACCTTTTTTCTTGAAGAATTGTATTCTTTTTTATTCGAGAGCTTTGCTAAATGTTCTTTTTTAGAAAAATCGATGTTCCGCTCTAGGAATTTCATCCTGGATGTATCGTGGGTGCGTTTACAAACATGTAAACGCATATATTCTCACATGCACACACACCCAGACCTGGAAATATTATCTGTAGATCATAAAAATTTTGGCTCCGTACAGGAAACGATACTGCGACACGCGACGCAGCAGCCCATCTCTCCACCACTGCGCAACTTTCTCGCGCTCATAATTTAAAAGAAGTAATTAATATAAAAACTAGGCTTTCCACTATTTGCCTACGCAATATTCAGGAATTGTTCGTTCACATCGCCAAAAAGATGGGCATAGCCTCGACCAGCTCATGATTAAAGGCAAGATCGATGGCAAACGTCCCAGAGGTCGTAGTCCACTTATTTGGTCTGATCAAGTTCGGAAAGCTCTGAACACCAAGGTGCACGATGCACTGCACGACGCCAAGGATAGGCGCAGATGGCGAAACATCGTGAGGGAAAATATGACTCTAATTCGGGCGAATCACGATCCTCAGTAATGAGGAACAGGACTTCAAACAAAAATCTTGCACTCTTCGTGGTTTACACACGATAAGTATAAAACCGTTTAAATACGAGAGGCATTCGGTAGCATCAAATATAGCATCCCGATTTATTCCTGTATTCCACAGGGGTAGGCAGAGGTGTACACAGTTGTACAACTACATATCACCTATACTGTTATTAAGTCCCATGTAGTAGATGGTAAGTCTTTTGCCATTAACTGGTCAAAATTAAAAAACAAACACGAGAATCGAACCGACGACCTCGGACTCAGCAGTCGCTCTTAATAATAGACCAAGAGGCAGTTTAGAATTAATGGTGAACAAATAGGAAATTAAACCTTTGTACAAACATATTTAATGAAGTTGCATATTTATTATTAATCAACATAGATGAAGCGATAGAGGTGTATCAATCAGGTGGATCCATAATCTCTGCCTACCTCGATAGGAAATAGGCGTTTGTATGTATGTAAATATTTTCCCCAGTTCTCAATTACAGCCCGTATTCTTCATTAATTATTATCAATCATTATTCTACGCGATATTTATTTAAATATAATTCTATGCGCGTGAAAAATACCATTTTTGCATATGTCGGAATTAATAATATAGTTATAACTATAATATTATACAATATCTGTTATTTAATTGGTAAAAGATATTACATATGCACATAATAATTAAAAATATTTACAAAAACAAAACCTAAATTATATTGACTACACTACTTATATTACTACTAATGGAGAAAAAAAAAAGGAAAAACGTGATTTAGGCGTCCAAGTACTCCTCCGCATCGCTGTCATCCGGTAACGTGCCCAGAAGACTGGCAGACTGTTATATAACAATAAATAAGGTAATATATGTAGGTATATTACAATTAGAACTAAGTAATTGGTAAAATAATGTTTTCTGTGTATTTCTATACAGTATTTCCATTTGTGATGAGGGATAATTAAGGCCAACTTGAGTGGTATGGTATATATATTCTTTAATTTCTTTACATATTAGAGCCTGCATAATACTAGGAGAGTATCAGCAATCAGCGCTTTAGCCGCTTTTCTGTAGCTAAATACAGCGACCGAACGCAACACGCGATCTGGCTATCGCAACTTAACGCAAATTTTCCAAAACGCGATGCAGTATTTAGAGCCTACGCAGACTTCTAGGATCAGCAATCAGCATTTTAGTCGCTTGTCTGCAGCTAAATACGGCAACCGAACGCTGAAACGAGCAGAGTCGCTAAACCGCGATGCGGTATTTAGGGCCTCCGCAGACTTCTAGCATCAGCGATCAGCGTTTTATTCGCTTTTCGTTAATTAAATACAACAAACGAATGTCACCTAACGCAGCGACCTAACGCACAGTTGTCAAAACGCGATGCAGTATTGATGCAGTCGCCAAATCGCTGGTTGTCGATGCTGAATTTCGGGAGTAGACTGGAGAGGCTCTTATAACTTAACAATTTTTAACAGAAAGGTAACTTTATTTAGGGTAAAAAGGGTAAATAACGACCTATGCACGA
Source organism: Xylocampa areola (assembly GCA_935421205.1). Lineage (NCBI taxonomy): Eukaryota > Metazoa > Arthropoda > Insecta > Lepidoptera > Noctuidae > Xylocampa > Xylocampa areola. Next base: position 12,446,256 of record OW285217.1, on the reverse strand, counting down.
ATATTTTACTAGTGGTTAGCAGTCAACCCGGTGTTGGATTTTTCCGATTCACCAGTGGAGTCGCCAAGCATCTGACTAGAGTCGCGGCGAATGCAGTCGCTATCCCGGGACCCCGATATAGGTTAGTGGAGGACCGTATATTTTTTTGTCGGTACGTCCATCCCTACTCGTGGCCCTTGGGTGGTGCAAAACAGGCAACACAACTCACGTGGGAGGCTTCGGCCGCGGCTTGTTACCACCCAGCGGACGAAGCCTTGCCGTGAAGCGACCTAGGTGTGTTTCGGGATGTAGTCCGGTGCAACCGTTGTGGGAGACGGGTCTGGGCAGTTGCATCGACTATCTATTATAATATAAGAAGCGATTTCCACGATAGAAACACGCGTTTTAAACATAAAATTGTGGTACCTAAATTTAGATTAGCAAAAACAAATAATTCATTAATGGGAAATGGTGTACGTGTTTATAACAAACTGCCAAAGTCAATAACTGATCTAACCGAAACAAAGTTTAAAACCCATATTAAACGCGTACTTATTCAAAAAGCCTATTATAAGACCAAAGACTACGTTGCTGATAGGGATGTTTGGCTATATAAAAGAAAAGAAGCTATATAAAACCTCTTTCAATGTTTGCATTTTTTTTGTTCATAAGAACTTTGTTCTTGAGAACGCCGTAAACTTGTCAAATGCTCTATTCATTTAATAAGGCTTAACTAATTATCTTTCATATTAGTGACTGCATCCAAGATTACGTTCTTTTGACATCCCGCCCAAAATTGTATTTACAGAAAATGTAAAAGATATACAGTTTAAAAGAGTAACCATGGAGTTTCTTGCCGGTTCTTCTCCATAGGAAGCGACTTTTTGGAACCGTGCACGTAAATTCTGACTTTTCATAAGTGCTTTTGTATGGTTTATATGAAATAAAAACCTTTGACTTTGATCGTTCTCCCCAAATCTATCCACTCAACTTGGAGTGAATAGATTTCTTCTGGATTTACGTGCTCCATTCTCGGCCATACCATCGTTTAGCTTCAGGCGAGTTGGTGGCCAAAAAGAGAACCGTCTTTCATTTTAAAAAAACGATGGGATTTTCCAATCATAAAAAACAGGCAGCAAGGAGACTACCGACAGACGTGGAAAAAAATATGAAATAGCAGTGGTTTTCAAATTTATATTAGAATGTCGGTGACGCGAAAATTGGCTGAAAGCGAGTAAAAAAGGTTCCAATTAAAAAAAAAAGGCTTAACCCTTTTTTGGTTTTGTTACTCTACTACTACTCTTTGCAACTGCTATCAATTAAGAACCGTTTCGAAGCACGAAGTCGAAGTATTGTTTTTCCTTTTTCAAAATGTTTGCAAACCAGTGTATGGCCCGCCTGGTATTAAGAGATTACGTTAGGTATCCTATCGTTGGTTGCAAAACCAGGGGTTATCACCTGCGCATTGCTGATCCTGTAAGAGGAATTACTGCGCCAGCAATGTTTTTTTTTTTCAGTTTTATTACCTATTAGGGAGTTTTGTCACGGATGTCTATGCCGCTCCCAGGATTGCATACAAAATCAACTTAATGCACACACATGTAGTACAGACAGCAAAGAAAAAAAGTACGTTCTACTTAATCCTAGATTTATAATTTTGTATAACATTCTTGCTCCTCGCAAGACGTGGTCAGCAAGAATCAAAAAAGAAAGAGCGGTGATGCTGCGTAATCCTCAGTGAGTCGAGGTAGTGCAGTGGTTCGTAGTGGCTGGCTGCTGCGTCGACCAGGAGAGAATGGCTCTGCTTGTTGACCGGCCGAAGGTGCAGTATGCTGTGCCGAAGTCGCTGTTGTGGCTGAGGGTGATGACCAGGTCTGCGCGTCTGCTACAGGCTGGTGGTCAGGGTACCCGTTGAAGCCGAGTATGCTGGCTGGCTGAGTGACTCGCTGCTTGCTGCTCGATTTGATGCTGAGGGGGAGTGGAGATGATGGAGTGATGACGAGGTTGCTGCTGATCCTCTTCAGCGAAGGCTGCACTGATGTTCGTGCTCGGGGTCTACAGTATGGAGGAACGAGGTGTGGTATTCCTCCATTGAAAAGGGAGGATCCTCCAACCAGGCGGGTGATATTGCCTGGCGGGCCACGGCCCAACGGTTAATGTCGGGAGGTCGTATATATACACACTCGTCGTCAAACTTTGATTGCGCGATGCAGAGTGTTGTGCGCGTAGTTACTATGTAGCGAGATAGATGTCGCTACAACGGTAACAATAACCTGAGATTTTTTTTTAAACTTTGAATGCAAAATGCAATGTCTTAAATCGAAGGAACTTTCAATATCTTCAATACAAATAAGACAAACACAATTTTATTCAAATTTAAATCATCCACTAGGATCAAAGTCCAATTGCAATCAATCATTCATCATAAATTCCACTAGTGTTGCAACTATAGATTCAGGGAACCAATCAACTTATTCGTTTAACACATCAGTATGCGTCTCCGACAATTGTAGACCTTATTTAAACATACTTAAATCTTCTCAGAACCTATTAGTTACATGAATTTGACACCGGATGCGTAAGAGACGCACAACGGACGGACGGGCAGACCGGCTGCGTATATTACGGTACTATTAGATTCAAAACAATGCGCCAATAACGATCTAATGGGTAATGAATGATTTTCATATCCTTGCGCAGGATTGCATCCGTAGGTGACTTGTAATTCGCACGTGTTACGAATAAATTGTGTCGGTTAAGGTTTAAATGTATGTTTTATCAGAAATCGGTGTTAATGACGTATTTTAGTATGATTTGGTGTTCTTAGAATAGAAAGGTGAAAATGTCATAAAACTAGAATTAGTATTGTGTTCATGATTTTCAAACACGTTAATGACTGCGACTGATGAGAGTAATGAATATGATTGTTGATGGAGGGGGAGAGGAAGACCAAAGAAAATATAAATTCATTTTGAATTTTGTGAGTCACTCACTCTCGGCAGACAGGGAAGAATGGAGAAAACATATTGCGCCGACCCCAAACAACTTGAGACCACCACCACATTATTTAAGTTTAATAATCAAAATTCAAACAAAATATAAAAAGTTTATGTCATCAATAACTACACGTCAACACATCAATCAAATCATCCAATCACAGTCACTCGACATACTTGCGAAATTAAAGTACAGTCAACCACATAAATAAGTGGCCAAATGGACAATTTCATTAAGTTTAGTTAGGACGGCAAGCCGGAGCATTCTTGTCCTTGTTTAGTTCAACATATGGTCGTGCGCAAGGCATTCTCATTTTGGTTTAGTGCGTTTGTTGCACCAATTTATGAGGCGGATGGATTCAAAGGATGGCTTCTGAGACATACGGACAACAAGGCCAGCTAGAAATAAAAACACTATAAAATTCATATTACATTTGTATACTATACTGTCACGAAATAAATGCAATTTCGGTAATTGATTTGTTCAACAGTAGCAGAAATTATATTCTCAAAAACAAAAATTTTACTTAATAATGGCTACCGTAAAATTATATTATACCTACATTTAGCTAAGGATTAGCTTGGTTTAAAAACAAATCTATGTGATAATAATCTTGAGGTTAACGTAATATTTTTAATGTTGAGATCATTCTTAGATAGTAAAGTTCAACAAGATTGATGTAAGTCCCATGAAAGAAAAGTAACAATCACGGAAACATTATATTCTCATAACAAGAATGGTAGTATATTATTATTATAGTGAGGATTTTTTATAGAAATCTTTTATGTAGGTTTTGTGATTTCTGTCATCTTCAATCAAAGCGTAATTTTTTAATAGAAAAATTATCATTGTGGATGCTTGCACCGTATTTTTTATATTATTTTATGATTACGCAAATTCAACATTCAAAAGTACGAAGTTTCATAATTCCAATGTCAAACAATTGAAATTATTTTCATTTTGACACCGTGATTGACACTAACTGACACATTATGCCTCATAAGCTTACGTGATTGATCTCTGGTCTAACTTTGTCTATGACTATCCGTTTAGCAGTGTTCCAATAACATTGAAGTCTATTCCCATACCTCATTATTTCCTTTAATTAAAATGTTTATTACTAAAACGCAATAATGGTTCAACATTGCTGTATGTCGCTGGTCATCTCAGTTAAAGGTATTCAAACTAATTACTAAGTTTACGAGTTCATCTGAGAGTTGTACATTGAGTTGTCTTACATTGTGAGTGATACGGCCTCTGTGAATGCTCACCTGACATTTTTATCACATGACGCCATGTTGAAATTGTACCCGAGCCTAATACAAGCCGCAATCTACTCGGTATAAAGTTGAGCATCTGATGCACGAACGAAATACTTGTTAACTAAATAATTGGTTAGTTAATTAATTGTGCAACTGTACTTTTAAATGTAATTTATAGATTTTAGATGTGCTTTAATTCTAAAATGGGCTTATCATTTTTATCTTAATGGAAGTGCGAGATCATGATAAAATATTTGTTATAAAAAATGGATTTGAAATGTGAAGTTACCCGGGTCTCCTACTAGAACATTTAGTGAAACACAAAAATTCGACACTACCCAAGAAATTGAATAGGCATCATATGACACAAACGCGAAGGCCTGTGATCAAAGGAAAGCCCCAAAAAACAAAGCTAAATACTTTCAATAAAGGCACAGTAGTTTTATTTGCAAAACCATACATATACGCTTTTATGACAGTACCAAAATGATTTCCGTATTTATTCATGCCTATAAACTTGTATTTTCCTTCACTCTTCTGCGTCAATCAAATAGTCGTGAAACCATTCAGTCGGATTTAGAAGGGCTTCCCCATACCATTATACGACGCCCGCACCCTTAATCACATTCGAATCCCAGCTAGTTTTCCTTCGTAATCTAAAGTTAAATGACTCGGCAACTTTTTGCTTAAGCAGTTTTTATTTCACGCGATTTTTACGACCAACAACAATATTTTACGACTTATGACTGTATCGCAATGAGTTGCATCGGTTTATAATACTTTAATTTCACCGCCAGAAAACCATAAAAATATGCAAATGCGACATAAAAGTCGTTCGTGAGGCGACAATAAAATGCATTAATCTGAGCGACACGCAGATAAGTCGTACCGTGTACTTATCAAATGGACACTCTAATAATATAAATACCATGTTATTGTGTATATTTGTTATAGGTACGATATTAATTAGTTTAATGACGTTTAACAAAAAAGTCATGTAATTAACGATCATCACAAATTACGCGTTTGTCACATCGTAATAGCGGTTAAATTAAAAAGTTTGTAGTCAGGATATTTATTATTTTCATATGTTTATGTTATTTAAAGTTACATGTCAGCATCATAGTGTTTGGACACAAATTTCTTGAATAACTCACACTAGATTGGCTTCTAACTAAGTACATGAAAGAAAAATACCTACGAGTAGATAAGTTGTACGAAATGTAACTTAAATTATAAGATTTATACAAATATTATATACGTAAAAAAAAATTATAATATCTTACGTTTAGGCGTGATCACTACACATTATAATAAATCAACTTTTAACCGGATTAATCGCGTGTATTATTGGTTTTTTGTTTTTCCTGACGTTTCGAACACTTTGCAGCGTTCGTGGTCGCAGGAGGACTGGACAAAAAAAAAAGTAAAGAAAGGAGGTAAAAAAATTTGCTAATCATGTAAATTGACTTTAAATTTCTACGGTTAGGTACTTAACCATAGAAATTAGAATTATACGTTGTAACAATAAAAATCTATTGTGTCTGCTAATGAGCGAGGCAGCAGCTTGATAGCAAAATTTCCACTTTTCATATAACATTACCGGGATTTTCAGAATAAACCCCGAACGGCTCTTAGAAGGTTGTCCACATAGTCAAAGGACGGCGAATACCTATAACAATTTTTTTTTTTAAATGTGGTTTTACTTTAGTTTGTTTGTATTATGCGCAGCTTACAGAGCAAATTTTTTATGTATACTATCAATATATATCAGTGGTATTCACCTCCTCAAATATGTTTCTATATATATATCCACTATATTTTATACAGAATTCAGCAACAACAATACCTACTTGAATTTATACCTTTTTACTCTCTAATCATTAAAATTTAATTAGACTAATTAAATTTTCCAGTATGTTATTAAAAAAACAGTTCATAATAACAATGACAACATTAATTGCTTCATAATTACAAATTAGTTTCCTTATATCTCTACAAAATGAGATATTTTAACCGAAATTTATAGGCTATAAAATTCAAATGGTACCCTTGGAGGTCGGATACGGTTTTATTTGAAATTGGGACCCACCGCGGGTACGCAATTCCGCATTTAACAGCAGATTAAGTGACAAGTGATTAAAATTATCATTAATCTGGTTATAAATTAACAGTATTAATGAGTCCTTCATAAGTGTCTGGTTAACTTGTTATTATAATTTTATAATATAGAAAACACAGGCAAATCAGGTTCTTGATTATAAAATCAAGCATAATGAATAAAGTTAATTCATAGAAAAAAACAACGACTTCAAGACTATGACTTACCTCGATAGTTAGCTTACGTCATCTGTGTATGATATATTCTGTTACATTTTTTACATTAGCAGATAACGTACATATATTGGTTTATACACACAAGACAGATCTCAACTAACATCTTAGCTAGATCACAGACAAATCTGTGTTAAAGACGTTAGTTCCTTTTCCCAAGGTGAGTACATTTTTACATAATCACATCATATGTAGTAGCTGAATTATAATGATTGGTTGAACAATAATATAATGAATTAGAAATTATTTATTAGAAATTAATCTTAATATTCTATGTGGTTCTTCTCCATAAGATCAACTTTTTTGGAACCGTACACCTAGGTTTGACGTTTTATAAGTGCCTGTAATTTGGTAAAAATAATAAAAAAAATTTTTTTAATATGAATTTGAATTTGTTAATTTTTGATAAAACTAATATAGAACCACCTCTGAAGCATGACCTACCAAAAAAAGTATCATCAAAATCAATTCATTTCTTTCATATTGTTGAAATAATCGCGTAAAAAACCTAAAAAAAAATACAGTCTAACTGAGAACCTGCTCCTTTTTGAAGTCGGTTTAAAATACTCCGAGGTAGGCCTCGCAGAACCAGAGGGTAACTGCGAACCCGATGAAGTTTATTTAAAAAAGAAGTGGTTTTTAGTCGGTAGGAGACCGGTACAGCGTCCATAACGTTTTTCCACACCAGGCAAAAATTTTAAGACCTCACCGAAGGTGGCGGGATGAATTAGACAAATTTAGGATTTACGACGACTTAATGCTATGCAGGTAAGCTGCCAACATTAGAGAATGAAGAAAAGGGGATAGAAGCTCAATAGTAGGAAAATTTTGGGGGCCGAGTTGCCCACGTCCGTCCGTAGGAGTGCACCCTTAAAATGGAATCCCTACATGTGGCCCCTGGATGGCGTAAAATAGGCAACACAACTGGTGGGAGGCTTCGGGCCCGGCTGGTTACCACCCACCGAACGAAGCCATGCCGTGTTTCGGGATGTATTCCGGTGCAACCGTTGTGGGAGACGGGTCTGGGGAGATGGATCAACTCCCCAACTATCGTTCTCCCAAAATCTATCCACTCTACTTAAAGAGTGAATAGATTGATTCTGGATATACGTGCTCCATCATCGGCCACCCCGTCGCTTACCATCCGGCGAGTGCCACAATAACGTTATCATTATTTTTTACTTAATTCTAGTATTGTCATCTGCGTTACATTTAAGTGGCATTTATTTTATTTGCCCATTAGTAGAGCCTTATGTTGACCGTAATAATTTCATTAGCTCTAATGATGTTTTAACTAATTAAGTGTTAATGAGGAGCTATGTGTGGCTGATGGACAGGTTAAGAGTGTTTTTTTAATATAAATATGTCACTATAGATTAGAAAAACGAAGTGCGAGTCGAACTCGCCCACCGAGGGTTCCGTACAAATTTGTAGGTTCATAGTTCAGGAATCGAATCTCGCAGTTATTTCAGAGCTTTTCTCGAAATTCTGTTTCCAAAACCTATATAGACTATATTTTTTATGATTTAATTTCAAATGTATAGTTTTCTGATTTGTCCTTGTACTTGTAGTATAAGACATATTAATGCCAAATTTCATAGTTCAAGGTAACGGAAAGTACCCTATAAATTTTGATTCCCTTGTGTGTCGAAATATACGTTTTTGCGGCATAAAAGGCCGTATATTATTTTACGTTATCTTTGATGTTTGATTTTTACAGCTTCAAGGGACTGTAGACCTGAGTATATGGTTTTAATTTCAACTCGATACCTCCACGCGACCCTTTATGTCTTGACCGACAGACAGATAGACAACAAAGTGATCCTACACGGGTTCCGTTTTATTTTCCTTTTAGCGTACGGACCCCTAAAAACGAAAATAAATTATCCTATCCGGATCACAATCAGAATTTCATATCCACATTTGACCTGGAAAACCAAAGAGGATATAATTGAATTCATACCATAATGAAGATTGGTAAACTTATTTTGTATGCCTGCAACATTATCTTACTCAAACTTTAAACATTACGAAGTTTTCACCCTTGCTTTCTCATAGCACATGTTATTATGAATATTTTATAAAATGGAGAGATGAAACCCCAAAATCTAGTGAGCTGGTCCCGTCTTAGAATATTTTGTGTGAAACAAAGAAAGCATTTCTTTATACGATTTACGATTCTTTATACTTTATACCCTGAATGTACCCTGTTGGAAAAACATAAAAATAGACTAATAATAATAATATTTACATAAGTGAGATGTGGATTCAGAAATCATTGTGTCGATAATCGTGACGGCCAATGGGCTGATAGCGAAGTCTTGACCGACATCTTAAGGGGCTCTCGTTGGGCCTTATATGGAAACATAACACTCCTTTTTGGGCATTCGTGTAAAAAAAGTAATCGACTTGGCTTAGCGATTGTTAAATGATGTGGTTGGCGCAGTGGTCGAGAAACCGGCGGTTGCGCCGCGCGTCGATTCCTGTACGGAGCAAATATTTGTATTTGAGATTAGATTGAGATTGTGTTTGTAAACCCATGATACAGGAAGAAATTCCTAGTGAGGGGCAAAGTTTAATAACAACCGGGATTGGCAGTTTAACGTGCCCTCCGAAGCACGGAGACGCTTAGATGAAATTGCTCCTAGCCTTCATCCATCTACAAACTGACCGCCCAAAGCGTTGCCCATCGATCGTTTAGAATAAAATAAAGAAAATATTTTTATTCACCACTTTACCGATCACATTATGCAAAAGCCTACCTCGTTGGTCCTGTCGTCCCAAGCGCGACTGCTGAGCATGAGGTCTGAGGTTCAGTTTCCGGGTCGGGCAGTGTTAATGATTTTTTCTGTTAAGAAATTCTCAATAGCAGCCCGGAGTGTGGATTGTGCCCGGTAGATGGCAATAGGGTTACCACCTATTAAATGGGACTTTACAGCATTGGTGAAATATGTGTACAACTGTGTAAACCTCTGCCTATCCCTTCGCGGAATACAGGCGTGATGCTATGTATATTTAGAGTGCAAAAAATCTCAAAAACCTAACTAGTTCACTCACAGTTACAATCAATATTGAGATTTTATTTCTGGGTGATAATGAGGGGTGACGTCAGACAGGCGGCCGGAAACATAGCCAAAACTTTAGCAGTATTCCAGTACAAGTAGAGAGTATGTACCTATGGAAGTACAATACATGCTACGCCGACCCCAAATAAAATGGGATAAGGGCAGGGAGATGATGATGAATGATTAAAGGTTTAACCAGCCACACCACGAGATATCGTGTTACCCAGTAACTTGACTGTGGGGGCAGTTTCGCCATGTAAAATACTGGTATTAAGCTGCATCCGGTTTGACTGGAAGCCGACCCCAATGTGATTGGGAAAAGGCAGATTGAATGATTAAAGGTTTGAACGAAAGTATCTCTTAACCTTAAGCATCATTTAACCAGCAAAAACAATAAAAAACACAGTCAAAATGAAAACGAAGTCAGGTAGGAAACAAAAGAAATATTAACATCCCAACATAACAAACAACACTACCTTGAAAACAACATGATAACTAAGCTGCCAACCCGACAATCACACAATATCTCATTCGAGATACCACGCGTCCTTGACCGAGAAACGCCTCGCTAAAACTAAACCATACCACCTAAGAAATAAAGATCACAGTTGCTTGGCCACCGTGATGTCTGCAATGGGATTTGCATGGACAGTCCCACCACAATTATATCTCGTGACCCAATGTCGCCAGTAACCTATTTGATGGGGAAATTGAGTTTGTCGAATTCCATCAAAATTGGATGTGTATCTCTTGCATTGTAAAATACCTCAGTGCCACTTGTTTTGAAGCTCGCCGTTCTGGGGACTTCGAAGACCGATGTCGCGTTATTTATGCGTTGTTTAAAGATATCGCGATGAGGTTATGGTGTTATTTCTACACTACACTTTACTGTTACAACTGCTTCGTTGATTTAGTGTTAGCAGGCGCGACTGCTGAGCGTAAGGTTAAGGAGGATTCTATTCCTGTGTCGGGCAGTGTGATTATTGAGTATTTCTGTTAGAAAAATCTGAGTCCGGAAAAATTGAGCCTTGTTAATGGCCACAAGGTCACCACTTTAACATGTGACTTAAGGGGAGGCCTAGGCATTTTACCCTATTTTGAATCGCTTTCAAATAAATTAATACAAGAAAGAAAAATTTTGAAAAAATATATAGGTATGTGATACATTAATCTTTACTCTTCAATCGTGGTTCTTAGCGGATGTCTGCGCGGCACGTAAACTAACTCAAAATCTTGATTTTCTAAACATCAAAAAGTAATTGTACACGATTGTAGTATTTAAAAATGTCTACAAATCGATCTCCTTAAAATCCAACGCAAACAGACGAAGTTGAAATGATAATAAGATGTGTGATATAAATATATGATCACAACAATTTCTACCCGCATTAACAAACGAAATGAAAAAAAAAATGGGCACAGTTGCAGAGTAAAGATGAATGTATCACATATATTTTTTGCAGATTTTTTCTTTCTCGTTTAAATGTATTTGAAAGACTTTAAAAATACGTTTAATGCCTAGGGAGCCCTCTAATGACGGCATTGGTGAAATGTGGGTGTGCAAGCTTACCTACTACTATGCCTACCATCTTAGGAGAATACAAGCGTGATGCTGTTATATTATTAATTTATTCTCAATTGTCAAAAATGCGTATTTTTTTTATCTCGGATCTTACTGAAAACCCTTACATTTCTCCTTCATCCTGGATGGTGGTAGATTGTCGTGCCACCCGCAGGTAGCTCGGAAAGCGGGTTTGAAAGCTCCGGGCCATTTCCTCCAGGCCGCCACGACATTTCATTCAGTTGACAATTATTATGTCCCACATTACATTTTAAACTGTAAATAAATGTAGTTTGTTGCCCGTAGCAACGCATTGACAAAATGAACAATGTCAACAGCTGGTACCCAAGTTCAGTTTTATTTGGGAAAAATAGCAGAGTCCAAGTTATAAATTATTGTGGAAAGAAAAATACGGTCGTGAGCAGGATTCGAACCTGCGCCTTCCGGATAAATACTCCAGGCGCTCTGACCACTAAGCCATCTCGACCTCTGCTCACCACCGCGAATTCTTCATCCATATTTATTAACACGTCTTTTTGGCGACGTCATTTCCATTTAATAGTATAACTTTAGAGTTCGCTAAGCATGCGTTAATGCTTTTCAAAGATTTATATTGAATCAACATGTTGAAATTGGACTCGGCTATTTTTCAAGCAGTCTATACCGCCGATACGAAACACATTTCCATATTTTATTTTATTATTAATATTTTTTGAAAACAAACAACTTTACACGTGTGCTGCATTCGACAAAAACCAACCCATGTAAAACCACCAAAAAAATAGGCGTAGTAATTCGCCGTCGCTTGACAATGCCAAAAACTTATTCTTAGAGCCGATCAGGGTTTTATTCTGATAAACTCGCTGTTTCCAAGTGAAAATTTGGCTATTAACTAACCATAGAAATTTAAAAGCAATTTTCTAATTTTAAATGATTAAGCTAATTTTTTTTATCATTTGGCCTATGAATATGGGACAGTTATCAACACTTTGTACATCATAGATGGAAAACACGATTAACCGTGTTTGAATTTAATGTCGCACCTTCATCCCCAGTCAGATATACAACTTGTAACAGAAGTCCATAGTCATACTTATGGAGGATAACGTAAGTACGTATGTATACGCAACTTTAACTATGAAATCAATTTCGAAAGCGCAAAAAAAAAAACAGCTGTCCCACAGAAATGTTCATACTCACTCGAACAAAATCTATGGAGCAGAAGTTTTTTTTTTTTAAATGGGTTCTTTAACCCCCCAAAATATGACTACGCACTTTAGTTTCATATTGTTTAAGAGAGGCAGAGGTCAAACAAGCTGGAGCTGTCCGAATTGCGAGGTACCTTGCAGATATATGCAGATAATAGTAGCTTAAAAACACTTCTCTTTTGTTGTGTTGTGTTCCAAACTGTTCCAAAGATGAGCAATGTCACCAGTGCTCCTTGAAGAAACGTTGTGTTGTCAGCTAGTAGACCGTATTTTGACCTCTAGCCGGAGCCTCATTGTCAATGGCGTACCTAATGCTTACGGGGCCCTGTATCAAAATTTATATTCGGGCCTTTTTAAAACATATTACTTTTTTTGCTTACACAGTAAAGACGTTGGGGCCCTTATGGTTCGGAGGCCCCGTATCATTAATACAGCTGATACGGCGGAAGCTACACCCCTGCTCATTGTAAAGATTTGAGATAATTACGAAAGAAAAATCATTATTGAAGCATATTTTTTTGGATGCATATTTTACACGTCCAAACATCAATATACTTATTCAAAAATAAAATTCGGCTTTTTGTTAACGAAACTAAAACATCAGGAATATGAATGTTTACAAAACAAAAATGTGTGCGTGCAACTTATTGTTCATTGAGCAAGTTCCGCCAAATTGCAGTGCCCATTGTACGAAGTAATCTATTGTACCTTCAAGCTCTCAGCTTATACCACAATGGTAGCGCATTGTGAGAGCTGAGACATAATTTGTCGATCAATGTGCCGATCCAGATAAGATTGGGAATCTGTAATTTTTTTCTTTTGCGTTGTCAAGTATTTTGATCACTACTATAATAGATCCCGTATAGTTGCAGGGGAGTCAACATCCCTGGGTAGACTGGAAGGAAAGAGAAGAACTAGAAAGGGATCTCCCCTGAATTTTGGTGTGCCGAAATCCAATACCTACTGTTAGCCTCTCAGTAGCTTGAACAACTTTTATTTTACGTAACCCACACAAAAAAAGAAGGTGTGACCCCACAACCCGTTGTTCAAGAAGCCGGTACAGCCATTACAATATTTTTCAAGATAAATCTTTGAAAAGCATTAACGCATGCTTAGCGAACTCTAAAGTTACAATATTAAATGAAAAAAAGAATACGGTCGCGAACAGGATTCGAACCTGCGCCTCCCGGATGAATACTCCAGGCGCTCTGACCACTAAGCCATCTCGACCTCTGCTCACCACCGCGAATTCTTCTTCCATATTTTTAACACGTCTTATGGCGACGTCATTGCTATCAATTCAGTCCTTATACAAGTGACCGAACCGACACGACAAACTTTGCAGTTAATACAATGTCTTAAAGAATGCAATTACCTTAATAATTCAAGATAATATTTTTAACACGTCTTATGGCGACGTCATATGGAAGAAGAATTCACGGTGGTGAGCAGAGGTCGAGATGGCTTAGTGGTCAGAGCGCCTGGAGTATTCATCCGGGAGGCGCAGGTTCGAATCCTGTTCGCGACCGTATTCTTTTTTTTTCCATTTAATATTGTAACTTTACAATATTTTTATTAGTATACTGAAATAAATAGTACGTAAAAATTAATGTGTGATATGTCCTGTCACACAGACTGATAAGATTAATTTTATCAGTTCGCCTAACCCACCGTGAAATTATCTGTAGGTCAAGAAATAATATAAAAACGTCTGATCCGCGTATCAACAATGTTTTTGCTCGATAATTGGCATATTATGCAAATACGTCAATACTTTATATCGATATTTTTCATCAGAATGAAAGAAGATCGAACCAAGTGGCGTTCTCTCGTATCGGAGTCCGAGACTCATTTTGGGTCACTCAGCCAACAGAGTAAGTAAGAATAGTCAAAATAACATGAAGAATTGGATCTTAATCTTGAATTCCTAAAGTCGGCTTGCCTGATGCTTGAATAGACAGTGTTTGTGAAGGTACAGGTAGAATTGACAATAGCTTTACATTTTTCACAAAAGGCGTTTATTGAAAACTAGGCTGCCTCGCTGGTCTAGTTGTCACAAGCGTGACTGCTGAGCACGAGGTCTTGGGTTTGATTCCCAAGTCGGGAAAAGATTTATTTAGTTTTTCTGTTACGATATTCTCAGTAGCAGCTCGGAGTTTAGAATTATGGACGGTAGATGGCGATAGACTCACCACCATTCATGGAACTTAATATCAGCATTGGTGAAATGTGGTGTACGCTATTTAAACCTCGGCCTACCCCTTCGCGGAATACATGCGTGATGCAATGTTATATTAATTTAAAAAAAGGCATATTATAATTCTGTGTTTATTTAAGACTATCTGTGCCCCGCGATTTTACCTGCGTATAATTATATTATAATTAACCTAAATTACTCCTTATATAGTCAGCTACCTGCCAGTAAAATCTTATCAGGACCAGCCGTTTCGAAGATTAGCCGGAACAAACATACAGACAGTCAGCAAATCAAAAATTAAAAAAAAGAAATGCATAGGTATCGTGCAACTGAATGTATGAGTATAAACACTTTCGTGAGACATATTCATATCAATTAATGTTCACCGGTTACTACTCACGTTCATTTTTCGGGATTGCCGTACTAGTTTCGTAATATTATTTTGACATTACAAACAGACACTTCCATATTATTTATTTGTATTGAGTATTGATTTTTCTGAACTGGATGATATATTCGCTAAGCGACAAAGCGCTTCCATTAAATAGAAAAAAAAAAAGGTCATTACCCATACAGAAAATCCAGCTAATCAGACCATATTCATAATAAACAAGGCAACACAAACCATATTTTAATCAATGTTGTGCGTCGTGTCGTCACACATAATTTGCTGCGACTATTAATCGCACAACAGCATCAATCACCGTGTCCTACGCTAATTGCGTACACGATCATAAAAAATTAATTAGTATGTCCTTATCGTTAGTAAGGCTTAATGTTGCAAATGTCGCGTTAGTTGATTAATTAAATCTTGCTTGTGAATGTTATAGTTACATAATACATTTACTGCCTCGTTGGTCTAGTGGTCCCCAAGCGCGACTGCTGAGCATGAGGTCCTGAGTTCGATTCCCGGGTCGGGCAGTGTTATTGGGTTTTTCTATTAGGAAATTCTCGATAGCAGCCCGGAGTTTGAAATTGTGTCCGTTAGATGACAATAGGCTCACCACCTATTACATGGGACTTAATAACAGCATTGGTGAAATGTGGGTGTACAATTATGTACACCTCTGCCTTCCCCTTTGGGAATACAGGCGTGATACTATGTAATGTTAATATATTTATGTTTTAATTTTCATGTGAATATGGGAAACAAACTAAATGAAACATCATCTCCCAGAATCTTAAGTGATCATCAGTTTTTATTACTACTTCATGTGTTGATATGTCTGGTTTTTTTTTTATTTTATATTTTCTTCTAAATTATGAAGTCATGTGACAAGGAAAGTTTTGAATATGCATGTGGATGGCTATAAGAGTAGAGGAAGACCGAGGAAGCGATGGATGGATTGTGTTAAAGATGATATGGCTAGAAAAGGAGTGACTGACGATATGACAGCTGATAGAGGTGGATGGAAGAAGAATACATGCTGCGCTGACCCCAAATAAATTGGGATTAGGGCAGGGGGATGATGATGATGATGATGATGATGATGAAGCCGGGTATTTGTTAGCTGCGCCACAGTTTTACAAAATTCGTGGCTATTACCGTTTCTTCGTGAATTTGTGTAACCTGTAATTATTCCTAATAAAAATTTACATAATATAAACTACAGAATGTTACGATCCTTCTTACTTCTTTAGGTTCGTCCACATTCATATCGATTTTCAATACTACGAATGTAGGGTGCGACCGACCATGTTAAGAGGTCTATGGGCTTACGGATTCATTTATTCTGGTCCGATCACCTTTGGATGTATGACGAGATTTCCGAGAACTCATCCCGTCTCGGAGATAATTATGTCTGCGTCCGAATATTTCAAATGAATAAACCCCTAAAATCACCGGAAGCAATTGGATGGCTTCAGTATATCGGCGAATTATACTCTAATTATGTTGCGGAGGTGCTTCGGACCTCGGAGAGCACGTTCAGCCGTTTGTCCCCGTTGTTAAATTAAGAAGCCAAAAGTCTGACAACCAGACTTACCACGAAATGTCGTGTTATCTTGTAACTAGGTTGTGGAGTTCAAATAGGCAGTCGCTAGTTCGCGCAGTTCATATAATCCGTATTAAAATGCAGTCCACAATATATGAATTGTTTTTGAAAAGAGAACAAACATAATAATTAAAGATAAATTCTTGAAAAGCATTAATGAATGCTTAGCGAACTCTAAAGTTATACTATTAAATAGAAAAAGAATACGGTCGCGACCACTAAGCCATCTCTCGAGGTCTAGATGGCTAGTAGTCAGAGCGCCTGGAGTATTTATCCGGGAGGCGCAGGTTCAAATCCTGCTCGCGACCGTTTTTTTTTTTCCATTTAATATTATAACTTTACAAACATAATAATTGGAACAAAAGATAGTTTAACAATTTCAGACCCAAATATGTAATACTCGTGCATCTTTTTATGTGAAGAAATCCAATGACCATATTATTGAGTTCTTTTATGACAGCTAATAAACATATTTTATTATAAAATACGAGTTTAAAGTAATATTAGTGCAGGGAACTAATGTCATATAATACTGGCATTTAAAAAAGCAAACAGAAACATATTGAGTGCATGAAACACAATATCGATGGGTTTCAAAAGGCTTTGTGCGTTAGCTTAGGCTTCGCGCAGGGTGCGAGCAAGACGGCGCGGGCGCAGATTCCGCGAACACCCGAGTTATGGCCCTACAAAACGTCAGGCGAATCATCAATGTTTAAATCGTAATATATTGAAGAATTTCGCAATTATCATATTTCATACTTATTTACGACGTCTAGGCTCCCAACTGACGTCTATCCAATGCGATCCTGGGAGGTCATAAAACGAATAAACCACACAGTAATAAACGTGCGTTTTATTTCTTGTATAATTATATATGAAGCTATTTGTTTTTGGATTTTTTGGTTTCGCATATAGAGAAGGGCGTTTATGATCCCCTCGGATGTATTCAGAGCGGTTTTCGCGAGAAACGCATCGGTTTTATTAGGGAGAGTTAACTTAAACTTGGCGACGCAAGTTCACTAGTGACTTGCGAGGTTGCGACTGACTTTTACTGTTCTAGTGAGTGGCGGCGATGAATTTAATGGATGAAGGCAAACACGTACGAAAGGAGAGCGTCGGCGTAAAGACGAGAACATTTTATCGTAAGATAAGTCACATTTATGCGCCACGTAACTCATAAACGGCGTACAGACGTATAATTACGTACACCAATACGCCATTGTTGTGGCGGGAAAAACAAATGGAACACCGCCATGATTGATGATATAAATACGCATAAACTGGGATCATCATCATTTTGTAAAACTATTTGCTTTGTTTTTGCTTAAAACCTGTTGATGCAAATAGAAATTAATAAAAATATTCGGAAATGTTTCGGTTTTTGCGATCACTACACATTACAAGAAAACACCTTTTAATCGGATTAATCGCGTGTGTAAATGTTGTAGTAAAAGGTTTTTTCCCATACTAAATCATGTACATGGGAAATAACACCAGTAAACCCCAAGAAAAACAAATAACAACATATGCGATGAGTCCGGTAAAAAATATATTATTGAAACATAAGACCAATTCGGATTCGACTAGCGTGGTAATCATTGCTCGTGCCTGCTTAGTATGAGAAGAGGCCCTTGCCCTGCAGTGGGCCAGCTATGAGCACATTATCGTATTTTTCAGGACCTCGCATGCCGGATGCATTAAGGATTTCGGCTTAGCATGATATTGTGGGGTGGAGTGCCATAAAAAGATATACTTTCCTTTTTTTTCAGTTCAAATTCTTATATTCTTATATCCTGCCGCCTGCCTGACATCAACCCTCATCGGGAATGTTGTTGTTGATGGTAACAGCCACCGATACGGTCTCCTTATAGTAGCTAGTATGTCACAGTCAAATGTTATCCATGCGCCAGGTTCTGATGTTCTACCTACCTCCATGGGAAACTGGCGTGAATTTATGTATATTACTAACCGTATGTAGCCCAAAAACTGTATACATACTACATCTATACTTCGAAGGTATACACCATCAACCACCATAACACAAATTTGGAGGTAAAGAAACTTAAAAGCCGTTGATATTGTATCCCGCGTTAACAGTTGTGGATTTAATCTCACATCATCATCATCATCATCCCCCTGCCCTTATATCAATTTATTTGGGGTCGGCGCAGCATACCTATATCTGGCATGCTGCTAAAGTTTTGGCTATGTTTTATGACCGGCCGCTTGCCTGACGTCAACCCTCTTTGGGAATGCTTTGGGATTTAATCTCACAACGGGGTATTTATTTTATGTTCCAATGGAGAACTGAATGCTTTCTACCACTATATATATATATGTTAATGCAAAATACAAGAAGTTTAAAAAGTAGGGTCTCTTCTGATTGTATGCTTCTGAAGTTAATTTAACTAATGCTTGCCTCTCCAACACATAATTATATTTAAGGAAAGTTTTTCAATTAACAGAAATAATTTCTAAATAGTTAATTTACACTAATAATAAAGCAAGAAAAGATTTTATTGTATTTTTGTTTTATTGAGTCAACTCAAAAAATACTGAACCGACTTTATACAATCTTTCATCAGTAGAAAGCTGCATTATAAACTGAGCGACTGTCATACTGAACTTCGAAGTTTTAAATACCGATGTACTGTATTCATAAAGTTCCTAGGTACCAATAACGTAAGTCAGAATGTACGATAGGACGAATTACTCAATTGAGAATGTTTACCATCGTGATGTACGGAACCACGAAAGCTTGCTATGACGAATTACTTTATTGAAAATGTTCATCATTGCGATGTACGTAACTTCGAAATGTTGCTGTGCCGAATTACGTCATTGAGAATGTTCCCTTGATTTTGGGTCAGCGCAGCATGTATTCTTATTCCATACATCTTTATCAGCTGTCATATCGTCAGTCACTCCTTTTCTAGCCGTATCTTTAACACAATCCATCCATAGCTTCCTCGGTCTTCCTCTACTTTTATAGCCATCTACATTCATACTCAAAACTTCCCTTGTCACATGTCCCTCATCCCTCCGCATCACATGCCCATACCATGCTAAACACGCGGCCACTTCTAGTAATACTATTAAACTGCATAAAATTTTCACCCTCCGCGACAATGATTAAACCATCATTTGTTGGTAGACATTTTTAATTACTGGAGTATATATCTATAAGTTTGCGAACTGGTCGAAACCCTTTTAGCTGGATGGGTATTATCCTGACAGTCGTAAAGTCCGTTTATGGCCTATAAACCCAAGTGGGGATACGTAAAGGCTGGCTGTGTGCATTTGCAATACTTGTTGCACTTTTATAACCAATATATTTCTGTTTGATTTGTAACTTCAGGACGATGCCAAGTGAGACTATTTTTTCGTCTTTGCTAGCGCGGCTGCCGGTGTGGGCGTAGGTTTATAAAAGAAAGAGCTGAATTAGTATAGCACGACACAGCCGTGTATTAAAAAAAATCTCATCACGTCGATACACGGTATTTTTCTGATTCCGTTATTCAGTCTTAATTGTAGATATTTGTCTTGCGACGACTTCTCCTTATATTGTGTTTGTGCTCCATGATGACGTGTGCCGTCGTTGGTTAGGACAGGCCACCTCGAAGATGCTTTGGCTCTCCTTAAAATTGCATCCCCGACTTATCCCTACATGGTTACACTCAATATGTTGAGTAAAATGAGGTCAGGACTTTCAAAAAGACGCTTCCTTTCATAGAGTGAGTATACTTCTATTTTTTTAAATGTCTTGTCCAAGTAACTATACCTTCTTTTTTATATAAAAATGGATCTACGTTTGGCCCCCAACTCGCCTGATGGTAACCGACGGTGTGGCCGAGGATGGAGCACGTGTATCCAGAATAAATCTATTCATTCTTAAGTAGAGTGTATAGATTTGGGGAGAACGATAGTTGGGCAGTTGAAGTAACTGCCCAGACCCGTCT
The DNA here is from genome assembly GCA_935421205.1 of Xylocampa areola. NCBI lineage: Eukaryota > Metazoa > Arthropoda > Insecta > Lepidoptera > Noctuidae > Xylocampa > Xylocampa areola. Next base: position 12,425,700 of record OW285217.1, on the reverse strand, counting down.
TCACAACGGTTGCACCGAACTAGATCCCGAAACACGACTAGATCACTTCACGGCATGGCTTCGTCCGGTGGGTGGTAACCAGCCGCGGCCGAAGCCTCCCACCAGAGTTGTATTGCCTATTTTGCAACACCCAGGGGCTACTTGCAGGGATTCCATTTTAAGGGTGCACTCCTACGGACGCGGGTAAATCAGACCCCATAACAAAAGTATTTACAGAAATAAAATAACATATACCCTCAATTATTAACGTTTAAAAAAAAAAAAAAAAAAAAAATGTGGTGGTGAGCCTATTACCATCTACCGGGCTCAGTCCCAATCTTCGGGCTGCTACTGAAAATTTGCTAACATGAAAACCCAATTACACTTTGTCCGACCACGGAATCAAACCTAGAACCTATACTGGCCAGCATACCATAGCTCAGCTCAACGACCTAACCCATGGAAATTATTTACAAAGTACTTAATAGCTGAATTGGTGAATTGTGGGTGAACAACTGTGTACACCTCTGCCTACCCCTTTGGGTAATACAGGCATATCTATGTATGCTTGCCAGTGACGATTCAGCTCAACTCTATAGGAAGCCGAGCTATGGCATGGTTGCCATCTGTCGGGACGAATCTGCTCAATTACTGCACTGGATCTTTCTTCAAAAGACCGGTCCAGGCACCTACATTGTTCTCACATAATAAGATATAAAAATATAGACATGTCTAGACTTTAAAAAACACCTGGTCTCTGAATTTTTTTCGGCGTTTCTCGCATTTACTATCTGCTCGTAAGCAAGAAGGCATTGAGTAGTGAATTTTGCCTATTCGAATATTACCCATTATGTAATGTTTTTTTCGCATTTCCTAGTTCTATGTAAATTGCAACTAGTGATTTCTTTTACTTATTAAATGGCAGGAAGAGGCTCATCTAAACCGTTGCAAATACGTACGTTTGGTTTTAACCATCATTTTCTGAGCAATAAAAGAAGCCTTTTCCTTAGAAGTGCTTCGTTGATTTCGTAGTCCCAAGCGCGACTACTGAGCATGAGGGCAAATACGTGTTTACAGAAATAAATGTTTTTACATTTTTACGTTTCAATCTTCAAATATCATTTACACTCTTCAGAGTTCAGAGATTACGCTCTGTTGCAGGTTTCCGCACATTTTTCTATCTAACAATGGATCTCAAAGTTGAGTGAAGCAAATGTTAAAATTGAAGTGTTGCGAGAAGGAAGCTTGCGTCAGTTCCTTACATAATGACCACTATATGGTTACATCACGAAGATGAAATCTGACGTTACGTTGATAAGAAAGGACACATCTTAATTTACTTCTCAATCACATGTTTTCAATTGAGTATAGACCTGACCGCTTGGCCAGCTCAGTACCATTTAAGTCTGGCAGCCTATGTTGCCTATATCTGAAATGTGTGTCATGGATCGAAATTTGGGGCAAAGGCTGGGTCCTACAATAGCACATAAAGGGCTCATAAGATTTAAAATATAGATGTAGGACTTACCCAGAATTGGTATTCACCCGGTTAGTAGAGTGTGATATTAGGATATATACAGCATTCCCAAAGAGGGTTGACGTCAGGCAGAAGGCCGGTCATAAAACATAGCCAAACCTTTAGCAGCACGCCAGATATAGGTATGCTGCGCCGACCCCAAATAAATTGGGATAAGAGCGGGGGGACGATGATGATGTACCCAGAATTGGCATATCCTGATTAGGAAATTTTCAGTAGCGACCGATGTCAGGTGGCGCCAGGATTATTCAGCATTGGTGAAATGTGAATGTACCAATGTGTACACTTCTGTCTAATCCCTCAGGCCTAATACAGGCAAGATGCTTTAAGCGAATCGTCATAACAGGAACAACCATTGCTAGTTACGCGGTATTGGACTGCCTCATTGGTCTAGTGGTCGAAAGCGCGACTGTTGACCGTGAGGTCCTGGGGTCGGGCAAAGTGTTATTGGGTATTTTTTGGTACGAAATTCTCAGTAGCAGCCCGGAGTCAGAAAGTTGGTGGTATGGCACCCCCGTGCTTCGTTGAGCACGTAAAGCCGTTGGTCCTGCACCTGATCTCTCTCCGGTCGTATCGGAGTGCCGTCCCATCGGAATATGAGTGTGAACGAAGAGGGAGTGCACCTGTGTTGGCGCATACACTTTGCACTTGGCAATATCTCCTGTGTACTTGGCTAATCTTCGTGAAGATAGGCCGCTGCGACCGAAATACTAGTATTTTATTGTTGGACTATCACTGATGCTGTGCAACGTGCATATAAAATGACATTTAAACCTACCCTTAGGTATTCCATGTAATTTTTAAGTCGGCGTCAAACAAAACAATCAACGAAGATCATTAAATTAAAGTAATAATCAAATGAAACTTGGAATTAGCGCCAACTCAAAATTTGTTCCACTCAGTTATTACTGACTGACTACAATAAAATTTTATTTTTCAATTTTGAGTTGCTTTTTTCGGCGGGTCAATTTATTGTGAAATGGTTTTTTAGGTTCCTTTTCACTTCTCGTCAAGCTCCTAGCTTCACTTGAAGCGGTCGAATCCGCAGTTTTCATCTACACACAAGGCAATCGCCTCAATTCTCTAAAGGGGTAGGCAGAGAATTCATTAGAAATATTATGTGGAAGACAATTTCGAAGCGGAATGTGGTAGGCCATATTTTAATCGTCATAGGGGTTGTCTCATCTTATTACATGTAACATAAAAATTTATTTAGGTATTGGGTACTTTAACGGCAACACTTTGATAACAATTTGATATTGACTGCGTCTTTATATCGTAGCAATAAGGACGATTTTTATAGTGCAAATGTTAACACCGACGACGTGCGGTTGACCGTAGTACATGTTGATAATATATGTAATAGACGATATGTTATGCAAATGTAAGGCTTACGAATACTTTAAAAACATTTGAATAATAATTCTAGGTTCAGCGTCCCGAAATTATTCTATTGTATTGGGAACGGCTCATTATGGCTACAACTGTGAATTTACTATGCATTGCGTCGTATGCTCTAAAACGTAAAGATCTTAAAAAGCCTGCTGACATCGACGCAATGTATATTATTATATTAAATGGAAAAACGGTCGCGAACAGGATTCGAACCTGCGCCTCCCGGATAGATACTCCAGGCGCTCTGACCACTAAGCCATCTCGACCTCTGCTCACCACCGTGAATTCTTCTTCCATATTTTAACACGTCTTATGGCGACGTCATTGCAATCAATTCAGTACCTATACAAGTGACTGAACCGCCATGTATATTGTCTAACTTTCAAATTGAAAGTTATTGCCATAGAAAGAGAGTAGCGCAATTATGCAAATTATTAATCGAAATCATGGTTATAAAAAAAAGTAAAAAGTACTATAATTATCGCTATACAGGACACTTCGTTCCTTCAACAGTCTAACAAAAAACTTTATGGTCGTTCTGGAGTCGAAATCAACAATTAAATGGTCTCAGAACATTTCGGGAAATCCGGCGCTATATCTTTAGTAAAGTAGCACAATTTTATTGTTAAAACAATTATCATTTCAGACGCAAGCGCACTAATTAAAAACCGGCCAAGTGCGAGACGGAGTCGCGTACTAAGGTTCTGTTCTGCACCGGCTTAGGTTTTGTTCTATATCTGCAATGACCTTAGAGGACCAGACGGGAGACGGCTTCTGACTTAAAATCGAACAAATGTGCTCGCCACTTTTGGCGGTGGGAGAGGTAACACAAGAACAAAAGAACTTGCACGAAAGCAACAATCCTTAGTTCTCCTCATTACATTAACAGTATAAATACAAATAAAAAAAAAGTAAACACAAACATGAAATTGTGTCAGAAACGATTAAAATCTTATCTTATTATTATATAGATTATCTTCTTATTTAAAAAACCGTTTCCAGTTTCTAGGTGATACTCATACACGAGTCCTGAGATCATCGGAGAACCTAAGACTGAAGATGCCAATGCATTCCACAAAATTCATTGACAAGTCCTTTTCAATACAAGCAGCGCGTTTGTGGAATGCATTGCCGGTCTCTATTCGACGTGCCCAATCACTTTCAATATTTAAGAAATTGTTGAAGTTACATTATCTGTCTTTACCGTTGCCCTAAAATAGTTTGTAACACTACTCATAAGTTTATATATTATGTACTATGAATCTTTTTATATTTGTTTAATTATGTTATTGTCGCGAGTCAAAGTGAGTTTGACTCGCGACATCATAATTAATATTATATTATATCAAATATCCAGAAACTTTCTCCAGTTAGTGGCCTCAGCCTTATATTGTTTAGTTTCCGTAACAACTAACACTATCGAATGTCTGTAGCGTTTCGTTATTTGGAAAATAATTAAATTTAAATGCTCTCTGTGTGCCTCTTTGGTCTAGTGTTACCAAACGCGACTCCTGACCATGAGGTCTTGGGTTCGATTTCCAGGTCGGGCAAAGTGTTATTGGGTTTTTCTGTTAGGAAATTCTTAGTAGCAGCTCGGAGTTTGGAATTGTTCCTGGTAGACGACAATAGACACACCACCTATTTACATGGGACTTAATAACAGCACTGGTGAAATGTGGGTGTACAGTTGTATACACCGCTGCCTACCCCTTCAGGGAATACAGATGTAATGCTATCTAATATACGTAGTAGTGTGAAGTATTTCAGCTTAAGTTGAATTAATTTAATACTCCAGGCGCTCTGACCACTAAGCCATCTCAACCTCTGCTCACCACCGCGGATTCTTCATCCATATTTTAACGTCTTTTGGCGACGTCATTGCTATCTATTCAGTCTCTATACATCCTGCTCGCGACCGTATTTTTTTTTTCCATTTAATATAATAACTTTAAAGTTCGCTAAGCATGCGTTTATGCTTTTCAAAGATTTATCTTTAAATTAATTTAACATTGAAAAAGCCTTTTAAGTCGTTAAGATCTACGCTACAGTTTCCCCCTTGACAAAGGGGGGGTATAGATGATGACACTTTAAATTACTAATCTGTGACATTTATTTAACTCTTGCTCGTTGAAAAGAAATACGGAATGTGTCAGCTGTTCACCGTGCCGTAGTTAAAGTTGGTTTTAAGGAGGGTTTACTTATGTACTAATTAAAAGGGAATGGTTTAGCACTTGTCAGGGCACACAGTTTTTTTTTGTTAGTTGGTCTATAAACTGGCATTTGAAGGCCACTTTTGTTGCCAATAAGAAAAAATATGAGCTCAGCAAAGATCCTATCATCCTTGTGATCTACTCTATTACTACTAGGGGTATCAAGTCTTTAAGTTTAATATGTAAAAATAACTATTTGTAAACATATATTAGGTATTTCAATTTCTTAGATATTTGTTTTACTTTTGTCCGTCGCCTGGGGTGAACACTGAAAACCAGCGCTGTTTTCAGGCTCAAGCAACACAGCAACATCCTGAGTGCTATCGAACGCTTGGTTCTGTGACAATAAATACATTTTTATTTCTTTCTTTATTTTCTTCACTAAAATTGTAAAGAGAAAATAATTGTTTGTTTGTAATCGATAAACTCTGAAACTACTGAACCGATTTTAATCATTCTTTCACCATTAGTAAGCTACTTTATCCAGAAGTTAGACAAGCTATATTTTATTTCTATAATAATAAGTAGTGCTACCTGCTAGTACAAAATATTGGGAAACTTCGGATGTTTGTGAGTTTGCCTATCAATCACACAAAAGCTTCTGAAATGATTTGAATAAAATTTGGTATATATTTTTACTACCTTCTGCCCTACTTCGGAATTGGTTCCAGCTGGGATAAAAGTATACTATGTGCTAATCCAGGTTATAAACTATCTGTGTGGCAAATTTTATTCTTATCCGTTCAGTATTAGCGGACATCCATCTTCTTAACTTTCACATTTATAATATTAGTAAGATTTTCTGCTGTAACAGACCATAGGATATTTTTATCCGGAGAAATTTTAAGTTTTTGGAAATAAGGGGAATTCCACGGGGCGAAGTTAGTTAATATTATCATTTCTTGAAAATAATTCCGCTCGATTGACATTGGAAATGTGTCAGTTCGTACTTTGAAATACCAAAATGTCTAAAAAAATAATTATAGATTCGGGATAAAATGAAGACAACATGCTTTAAAATGTAGGCAACTGTAATGTAGGTCAATTTATTTTAAAATTACGCGTTGTTTTAGGGCGGCTATTTAATAATGGAATTGGACTGGAATTGGACTGGAATTGGTTTTAGTTTCAAGAGTACCCCACTGGTCTAAGACATGTAAAAAGAAGCAACGATAACAATTTACCACATTTGTTCACTATGTAGGCAATAACACACCATAAAGTTCCAGATTCTTTACAAAAAATGCTAAAGCTGATATTTCCATAATTTATACACATTTCATTTAAAAAAAAAACACAAATACAGGCATATATTACAATAGAAAACCTTGTTATGTATGAAGTATTCATATTTAATAGCATAATTATGTTTGACAAGCAGTTAATCACATTTATCGACGGTGTAATTTATTGACTTGCTTGCACGTCAATCAAAAACATGCCTTATTAATTAGCCATTAAAAGACAAATTACGTTCTAAGGTCATTTGTAATAAGGGTCGTGAGGATATCCATAAGTTTCTATGAGGGATACATGATAGATTTTTGAAGATATAAATGTTGACTTTATATTTAAGAACGCTTGTTGTTTGTTTACAAATATAATTTTAACGGATTTATATAGAGTATAAACAAAATAGGTTGTTTTTTTGAAGAGGTTAGATGAAGCGAGAGGTCTCAGAAACATAGCAAGTGGAAATCGATACTCTCTGCCTACTCCAATAGTTAATTAGCGTGATTGAACATAAATAAAATATTATAATGTTATTTTTTTAATAAAAAAGTTATGCCTATTTAAAGAATCACGTCGAACATTTGTTAATTATGAATTTGTGTTCATACACGACATGGTGTTCATTTACGACATCCACGCGGACGGAGTCGCTGACACAGCGTCTGTGATTTGTTTTATCATAGTGTTCATCGCCAAAACCGAAGTGCGAGTTCGTTGACAACTTACTGTGGTCAAAGTATTTTAATTACAAAAAAAATCTCTACACTAATGAAACATCTCAATTAGTTTAATAAATGTATAGTGTGAATACCTAGTTTACTGCCCAGTTAGTGGTTTGATTATATCTCTTAAACAATAGAACAAATTTTAGTAAAATCATGTATTATTTCCTTATTCTCTTTTAATTTAGGAGTTTTTATCACAACATTAATACATGACAACTCAATGGTAAACTATAAAAAAATCACTTAAATAAACGTTATTTCTTCTACTAACAAATTACTAATAACTAAGTGAACAGAGTCATATTTGCAGATGAGTTATTAACCGACATATTTTTTTAAGTAGACCCTGAATCAAACCTACGTCTATATCATATCATATATCATAGTTTCAGCTCTTTCATAAGTGACTCCCGTTGATCTTTATTCCGGACATAAGCCCTAAGCAAATGTCAATAAATAATATGAAATCGTGAATTTGTATTCAGATAAATCTCTTAAACGTATGCGACGCGAACTATAAAGTTATAATTGTTCATATTTTTGTAATTTTCTTTGTGTATTTTTATCCGAGTGGCGCAGGTTTGAAGCCTGATCACGACGTTGAAAATGTATGTACACACGCAAAACATTCTCAACGGAATTTTATGAAATTCGTAATTCGTACTTACTTTAGGTTCTCAACTGGTAATGTTTTATGTCGGGAAAATGCAAAGTCCTGCTGAAAAAGAACAATTCTGCGGGTCTTCTTCTTATCGTATAGTTGATGAACAACCTAGTTTCAGAGCTTAAACCACATGTAGGTCTCTAACATTTACACACCATCGAGAACATCTCTCTGGTGTGCTGGTTTCCTCACGATGTTTTCGTTCACCGGTTTAAGGAAGTGATAATTAATCATCCTGCGAGTGAAATATACATTACTTTGCACGTGCTTTGGCTTATATTCCCGTCTCTCTCTTGCAGTTGTAGTTTAATAGTTGTGTGACAGTGACAGGAATAGTTCTTGAATGCAGTATTGCGTTGAATTGCCTACAAAACTTACACTTTGACCTCCATACTAAAGCTGTTACGCCAATATGACAGTTACGTAATTTTTGTTAAAAATCTAAAGTGTTCATTGGCTGTGCGCCAGAGTTTGAGTTTTTACTGCGAATCTGTTTGCTCAAGTAAGTTCAGTAACAAGCAAGGTTTATGCACCTCCTGAGTGAATTCACTCCGTTCACTCTTTATTGACGTCCTGAGGAGGAAAATTGAATCGTTCGTCCCGATCCTCCTGTTATTTTATACAAGAGGACTTTCGTAGAATGTAGAACTTGTAAAAATAAATAAGATACACATATTTAAGCAAAATAAATTTAGAAATACTAATACTTGAAAACTCAAAATGTCAAACGAAGCAAATATTTACCTCACAAAATATTAATCCTAAAATACATGCAGAAGCAATATGTTCAGTGAAAAACGTCTAACTGTATCATATTAGGCACAATCCATCTACACAGGCCTGAAAGAAATTATTTTAAAATAAATAATTTCTTTCTTTCTTTCTTTCTATAAAATAAAAAATATATCAAAGAACTGCGCATAGATTTGGCAGTGAAGTTTTTCAGCAAAACCTATAAACTAATTTGGACATTCATTTTATATATTATATAGTAAATAAGCTAATTCGTGACAGCAGTATTTAGGTAGTTATTAAAACATTCGGTACTATTGTCCTATCTAAAATAATGAGTCTTCACGAAACACTGCTTTTCTTCCACGAAAAAAAAACCTTTATCTTTACTTAAAATCCCTTTTTCATAAAACCAAACAATAAACGTCAATTTTACTTTCTGATTAAATCAAAAAACAGATTACCCGATTTCATTTGCATAGAAACATTGTTTACTTCGGGTCTAGGAAAATGGCGGTTTTGAGCTGAAATTTGGAGCCAACGAGTCGTGGATTTGGTTCTAATTGAAGGAAATGCATTCCGCAGTGTACCAGGGCTTCATCGACAGATAGAAGACTTTATGTGAAAGGGCAACATTGTAGGAGAAAAAGAAATGAGGAAATTATTATTTTTAAAAGTGTCAGTAACTTTTATTTGATGTTATCTTTTGCCTTCCGTTTTTCAGCTTGAAAATGTAAGTTTCCTAAGGAAAACCGTAAACAATAAAACTCGAATAAGAAAGTAACCCTTTCCACTTACAGAATAAAAGCTATATTCTAGAGCTATTCCTGTATGCGAAGCGAAATTTTAGACAATTCTTCCAAAAAGAAAGTTATTAGATTGATTTAAAATAATTGTACACTAACGTAAATAAATTTAATATTGCAGTGATAAATTTTCTTTATGTTTTTTTTTTTATTGGCTTCTGGTCGTATTAGTCACCGAATTAAAAGACAATACTTCAAGTTGGAAGAGCTAGTATACATTGGTGGAAATGCAAAGTTGAAGAAAAGTTTACATGACATGCTTCTATGTACATATAAGCAGTGATAGTTACTGATGACCCTCATACACCGTTTCAAACTAGTCGACAGATGATCGTTGAGGTCAAGCAAATGCTTATAGATTAAATCGGTGACCGGTGACCGCTAGTAGTATTTTCATATATCGTCTCCATGCTTCAGTGAGCACTTTAAACTGTCGGTTCTTGTTATTTATTATTAATTAATAACGGTTACCAAGAAAGAGTAACTAACTAACTGGCACTAACCCTACGGACGGCTTTATCAACTCCGACACTAGGTTGGCGTCTAACCACAGAACTTCTAACAAAAAAAAGCAGAAGAAAAATCTCCGATCCCTTGAACATCAAAATTAAAATGGTCATAAAATACATTTATCATGCCTTAAGTTTCGGTCACGGCGGCCTATCTTCACGGAGATAAGCCAAGTAAGCAGGAGATATTATAGTGCACAAGTGTATGCGCAAACAGGTGCACTGCTCTAGTTATGTACTTTTGTTTCCTTCAACTCTCATAGTCTGATGGCAAGGCAATCTATCACGTCCGGAGAGAGATCAGATCCGGAACCGACGGCTTGACCTGCTCTCCGAAGCACGTGGCAATCGGAAGTGACATATCCGGTGATGTGACACTTCCAACTACGTAACTCCGGATTGCAGCCAAAAATAACTCAATAATACTTTGCCCAACTCGGGAATTATACCCAAGACCTCATGCTCATCAGTCGCGCTTGGGATCACTACACCAACGTGGCAGTCTTGAAAATAATAGTTATCATAATAGCGGAAGTTTTAGGGTCATTCAATGTTGTACCTATTTAACAAAGAACACCCATAAATGATCTTGAACAAGGCCTATGAATATTAAAACAACGGACCAGAATGACAAAAAGTACGGAGATAAACCGGTATAATAATTAAATCAATCGGATGTGTCTAGACGTGGCACGAGGATCGTTATCTACCCACTTATCACACTTATGTAATATGTACTTACACAATTCATAGACAATGCATCTCTGTCTACAAATTATACAGTATGTTAAAAAATATCTGTCCGAGCTATAAAGGTGTTATTAGGTATGGAGATTCAATTCTATCCTTCCCAGAAAATAAGAACAAAATAATTACACCATTCAAATTTAAAAAATGAGGTAATTTACTTATCTACATGGTAATACAGGGGTAGCGGGCGGGGAGCATCGCTTTAGGGATATGATTGTGTGTGTTGTTACTATTGGAAATTTGCTAAAATTTGGGGAAATCGCGATAATTTGGCCACAACAATAGTGTTTATTTGAATAAATTACTTCTTTCATATTTTATTTGGTAATGTGATTAAGATAGGTATCCCATATACCCCATAAAGGCATATGCAATTATGCATGCTCTTTTTAGAGATATCTAACATTCTGTATAGTACGGCCGACACTTTAGATTGCAAAAGGCGTACAGAACATCAGTATAAACGTCTCTTACGACGTTTTAATAATAACAAGTTGCATACAGTACTATTTAATTGATGCCCATTGTTATTAGTAATACTATGCGAGGGATATTAATTGAGACATCTTGTAGTTTACCTGGCTTGTGTCATTGCTCGCCATTTTACATTGTTTCTCGAGATAACATGCCAATGTTATAGCAAGATTCTTATTTATATTTGTCATGCAGACTTCTTAGTTTGGTGGCGCTTCCAATCTGCCGGGATTGCTATGTCGCAGACCCCGGGTTAGGTCGGTAGGAGAGCGGCACGACGTCGATGAAGGATAACCACAAGAAAAAAAAGCATTACTGCCTCGTTTTTCTAACAAGGTCCTTCCTCGATTCCCAAGACGAGCAAAGTGTTATTGGGTTTTTCTGTTAGGAAATTCTCAGTAGTAGTTAAGAGTTTGGTGTTGTGCCCGGTAGATGGCAATATATATATCTGCCTAGCCTTTTAAACTTAATAAGAGCATTGGTGAAATATGTGAATACAATTGTGTACATAGCTGCCTACCCCTTCGCGCAATACATGTGTGAAATGTTATGTTAAAAAGCATAAGCACTAGGAAGACATGACTACTGACGACAAAAGCGAAAACTTTAAACTATGAAATATATATCTTTTTTATTTATTTACATTAGCATGTCGGTAACGCGAATCCATAAGATTTTCTCCTACCAGAAATCGCTCAACGCGCCTAAGATTTCACTTCACAAATTGTATGCTCTTTTAGCTCAAATGTATGCTAACTGTAGTCGGCAGAAGATCGTTGAGATTAGCAACGCTTAGCGCAGGTAATCTGTGACTGGGTAAATGTTAGAAGCATTTGAAAACCCATGGTTAAAACATAGGCCGTAGTAAACCAAGTCAGAATGCGGGCTCCTTGAACAACACTACTATCGCCGAAACACTCTACAGAAGGTTTGGTGGGCCTAAAGAAAAATATGAGTAAATTACGGGCGTGTGCTGGATTTGAACCTGCGCCTCTCGGATAAATACTCCAGGCGCTCTGACGACATCATAAGCCATCCGGACCTAAACGCCTTGTGGATCGGAACCTATGTATTTAAATAGCCTTGTCTACAAAAAAAATTGCTTTCAGAGTTCAATACGCATGTGATAATATTGCGTTTTTAAGATTTGGCAGTAGGTTTATTAATATTTTTATTTGTAAATGTATGTTTGTGAATGGAAAAATACGATCGCGAGGTTTGAACCCGCAATCGTGGATCGGTACTCAAAGTTGTAAGCAAATCTTAGTTCGAAAGCATTTGGAGAACCGAACCAGGTGTAGGTAAAGTTCCCTTACCAATGCGTTAAAGCGTTGATATATAAATATTATAAGTATTTCAATTTGTGTATAAAAACAACTTATTACTGAAATTCTGTTATCCGAAGTTACAATAATAATATTGTTTTTCTTTTAAAAAATCGTAAGAGCGCTCCTGCCCGAAATACAGGGAAACGCAACATTTTAACCCCTGCGCTAGGGCTGGCAAAACATTACCCCAAATTTAAAATAATCGTAAAATTTATCTTAAAGAATATAAGGATGAACTTAATCTAAAAGACAAGTATCAAAATTACTATATTGTGGATTAGTAATCTGTATGGTCTATTAATGTTACTATGTACCTATCTGTTATTCACATATATAAACAATTTTAAAACAAAACCCAGGAAATCATAGTATCAGTTTGTCTGTGGGAGCGGAAACGGTAGACTTATGATACACTTACCACATTTGATGTAGGATAACCATGTAATAATAATATTAGTCTTACCTAAAATTAGTCCAAAAATGGAAAACATACAGGCTAAAAAAATTCTCCCGCTAAATAAAATCGAAATTAATTTGTCCCGTACAAAAGCAAAAGATAAAACAAAAGAGGAAAAAGTATACTACCCTATATTCCTACCAAACTACGTTTATGTAAACTTATTATGTTCCGACCTTGCCAGCCCGCGCTACTGCCCGAAATACGGGTGCACGTAAAATTTTAACCCTTATTTTAGGGTTGGCTACCGCTAATTGATGAAGTCTCACTTCCTGACAAAATGTTTATATTAAATTTTTTTTTTTTTTAAGTGACTGGATTACGTTTTGTATTGACATGTTTAGGTTCAACTATAACTGCAGATGAAAAGGTACGAAGTCGAACCAAAGAAAAGTATTAGGGAAATATTTTTTTTGTTATAGAACTATGTTAATGTTGAAGAAGTGCGGGTCGTATACGACTCTTCAAACGAATACTAAAATGAATTAATATAAAACCCATACTATATGTCACCTATTAAAACAAACAGACACTTTTCATTTAACCGCCGCAAGCAAAAACATCTTGCAGCCCCACGCGAACACGCGACATCCCTACAGGATCCGTCCGAAATAGGGAAGTTTAATGACGAGCAGTGCGATCGTAAAACATCAAACGGTTGCGCCAGGGGTGTCGACTACCTAATACTCTTTTTGCTAACTTTATTGCAAGTGAAATAAATTAAATGTTTAAGTATTTACAGAGAAATGGTTGACGAATATAGCTTAGTTACAGTTCGTGTCGCGTTTGTTGTTAAATGGTTATGATTTTATGTGGAGATGAGAGTAGAATAGGAAGCCTTTGTATGTATCCTCGTTACACACTTTAGACGATATCCATTCCTATGTATTTAATCATCATCCCCCTGCCCTTAGTCCAAATGTATTTGAGGTCGGTACAGCATCTCTTTTTGTTCCTCTTCTCATCTTTATCGAAAAGACCATGCCATTTTAGAAATAGTTTTTTTTATATGGATGTTATTTTATATTGACTTTATTTTAATTTATTTGTTACACGTCGTGTTAAGTAGAAATATTCATGTCTATTGTTTTTTTTTATTATTTATTTATGGTGCTTACTTTTCACTGAAAATTTATTTGCCTGTATAGTTTGCATATTTCGTACGCGTGCCATGATTTCACTATTTTGGGACCTATCTGAATATCAGCGCGACCACATTTTTATTGTGGTCGCATATGCTCAGATAGGGGTATTTTTAGGTCTCGTGCAGATGCCTTCTAATTTTAAGTAATTATAAGTTTTTTTATGTTTACGGTAAGATCTACTTCGAGACAAAAATTAATAATTTTCTTTCTTTTCTTCTTTCTGTCAAAAATCATCTCAACATACATTCCCTTTCGAGTCATATTTTTAAAAAGAAGAAATATAAGCTTTCATAATTACATACTAGACAACACATCAAAATCTCAAAATCAAAAGTCTGAAGCATCAATCAACGGAGATGCCTACATACATTCGATAAACAAAACATATTTTAGTGCACAACCCTATCTTACTCTTGTGACCTACACCCCTGCCAGCCGAACAAAAACAAACTAGGTATGTAGGTACATCCCTAGACACGTATTGACGGAAACACAACCTTGTTTTCCGTAGAGTTTCCCTTCAAATCCACCAACTAAGCTCATTCGATCCGACTCATTTGGAACTCTACAATAGAACATTGAATTGTAAAAGGAAAGGAAATCAGAAGTTTGTCACATCAAACTTGAAGGAGTTTTATTAACCATTGGGTTTTTGATGTTGACATGAGATTTCAATATTTCGGAAGTGGTTTGTTCCCTTATGTTGAAGGTGAAATTATCATGTTGTCTGCAATAAGAGGTTTCAAACTATAACTTGAAAACTGTTAATTTAGGAACGGCAAAACATACTCGGCAATTGATTCTAGTCGCAACGCAAGCAAGATGTAAAACATGCGTCCTTACTCGGCTTTTTACACGACTGCCCAAAAAAAGGAATGTTATTACTTCATGCGAAGATAAATTCTTAATAATTAGGTATGTGGCACGTTTCCTTTTTATTTTAAAATATTAGTTAATTAGAAAATTCTGTGAGTATATTTACCAGAATAAGTGCATAACTACAATAATTTGGATCTACTAAGCTGGTAGGTTTCGTTATAAAAATTGTTTTTTTTTAAACATAATTCATACGTTTTTATTTTAACTATACCAACAGATTGAGTCTACATTACCTCTATCTTAATTTACCTTGTAAATAAATTCCAACATAATATTATTTATTTAAATGTGACCAGACTTCTTCCGTTCCTACCCCACCGGAAGCTCCCAAGTCCGCGTAAACACATAAAACTATTTACATAAGCATAGGCCCGCCCCGCCCATAGGCTTAAGTTTTTATAGCCACCCCACCCCAACCACCCTTACTTGGACGACCTATCGCATTCCTTCACCTCTCGGAATGGGGTGCGAGAGAACGAGACGGACACATAAACGCACTTATAAAAGAAACAACCAATGGGCGTTTACAAGCACCACATATTTATAAAAAGAACCATATTGAATTTCATATTTATGTTAATAATGTTTTTATTGTTAATAAGTTTTATTGTTGTAGAACAATTGGTCACATTTCTCTATAATATGAGTTATTCAATGCAAAGTGGTTACAAGACTTCAAATATTTTATTCTCGCTGCAATTTACAATGAATATCTTATTGATGAAATGCGACAACTACATCTCTCTAGCTGTCATAAATAATGACTAATAAATAAGAAGTAAAATAATAATATTGTCTATGACAGCTCTGTGTACGCATTCTTTTTTTTATATACTGGCAAGGTGTTAAATTTAATCGACGTTTCTATAATGTTATGATTCTTTATACGCAAAAAATGTTCGCAACTATTTCGTATATTTTAAGATTGATTGATTTTTATTTGCCCTTAGGTTATCTACAGCTGAATTTACGGCAAGGGGAGATTAACATATACGGGGTGTAGTTAGTTGAGATGGGTAAGTGTAGACAATACTAAAACTATTGGACAATCTATAAGGAGATGTGTCCGCATTGACCCATCTCACAATGATCATTATTGAAAAGATCATCACCTGCATATATGTAGTATCTACGGCTGTTAGACTAGTCAGATTAAGTTAGGTCATGAATTAAGCTATTTTTCTCGTAGGTACTTTATTATAAAGATTAATAATCTAAAAAGTTGTTATTAAGGCAAATACTACCACTTAATGTTAAACACAAGGATGTATTTTCAAGATGGTCGTTTTTATGGATCCATATGAAAGGGTGCTAACGACATTACGGCAACCTTTTACCAAGCCGACGTATGTCTGGCACAAGCCTGTAACTATTTAACTGTAATAGGGAGTTGCGACATTCACATAATTGCCTATTCACTAAAATAATATGTCGAGATAAAATTAAAAAAAAAAAAGCAAAATTAATGGAGTTGAAGAATTTTCATCACAGTCGGGGGAATGTACTGTTTTGTTACTCGGTAAAATGCAAGGATTCTTACGATACCCCCCCACCCCCCATGCATGTAAATCGGTTCAGGCGCCTAGAAGTTATATTGAAATAAAATAAAATTCATAAATACATGAAACCTACAAAAACACACTCGTTTTTAGAGCAATCGTGGAAAAAATATGCATTCTTTCTACTTTTGTAGGTCATTAACGGTAATACATAGTAACAACAGCCAAATTTACTCTGATTGTAGTGCATAATTCAATACAACAAATAATAATACGAACAAGACAAAAAATATTCGTATTGGTGGTACGGAACGCTAAACACGGTGCGAGTCCTCGCAGTTGGCCGTTTCTATTACTCTGTATGCACAATTCTAACACTATATGGTTAGGCGAACGTAATCCTAATTAATTATCAAACGAACTTATGTGGGGTCATCTGATAAGAATGAATTCTGATGTTGTGAACAATTTGCCTTAGTTATACTAAATAAGTGGAAACGCTTGGATAGGTCGCCCAAGAAGGACACACTGAACTTATTGGTGATGTCGTCCAAAAAGGTCAGGTGCGTATTATTCGCATCCGACGCGCAAGTATAACGAGCAGGCGTATTGTCTATCTTTGACATTAAATCGATGGTCACTTTGTATTACATAGCGGTATAGGTATTATAAGATCAAAAATATCATAAAACACACGCAATGTACAAGAAGGTGACCATCAATTCGATATCAATCGAGATCGAGATTATGTATGCAGATATATGAACGTGGACGAAGCAAACAGAGTGTGTAAAAATCGTAGTAGTTGACATTCTGTAGTTTCTGCTTACGGCTTAAAAGGCGTAGATTATGTATGTAATGCGTTTACTGAATGTCACACGTATAGCTAGAAAGTACTACAAGGGCCTTTCAGTAGTGACCCGTCCCAGGGCCACCTGCATGTGTAAGTATAAGGGCCTATACAAGGCTTATCCCAATATACTCGTACGTCCACTACGAGTCAATATAAAGTTACGAAACAATAGTCTTCTTTATTCAATTACATTCACTATCTGGGTGATAAAAATGAATGCAACAATTTGACTTATCTCTATAACAGGTCACCTACCTATAATATAATTATATGTTATCTGTGTCCACACAATACCTTCTGTTTCATACTAGTCAAGTATTTGTTTCATACTAGTCAAGAATTTATAGATTTAATATATTGTTTATCATTTTGTTTTCTCTACTACTTTAAGTTTAGACTTCAGTATGAGACATGCAGGTGCAGACTCTTCGGTTTGAGTATAATATCATTGGTACCTATAGCTGTCTAATAGGTTAATGTCTATCCTATTAATATTGATAATTGTAATTACCTATATTTCTTACTCAATCACGCAAAAAACGGCTGAACTAATCTGGATTTTTCTTCTATCGTATCGGTGGCACGAATCATATAGTGTCATGTTAGACCAGTATTCCACCACACGGACAGCGCTTTCGTTAGCGTTCATCAGTTCCTCGCGGGTGCATAACATAACATAGCATCACGCCTGTATTCCCCGACGGGGTAGCGGAGTGTACACAATTGTACACCCACTTTTCACCAATGGTGTTAATAAGTTCCTGCTACTGAAAATTTCCTAACAGAAAACTTGAAGAACACTGCCCGAACTGGAAATCGAAACCGAGACCTCATGCTCAACAGTCGCGCTTTGGACCACAAGACCAACGAGGAGATATTTATTGAAATA
Source organism: Xylocampa areola (assembly GCA_935421205.1). Taxonomy (NCBI): domain Eukaryota; kingdom Metazoa; phylum Arthropoda; class Insecta; order Lepidoptera; family Noctuidae; genus Xylocampa; species Xylocampa areola. The sequence continues at coordinate 12,407,636 of OW285217.1, read as the reverse complement.
AATATTATAGAGTATCATCCTCTCCGGTTTGGATTATAACGCTACAAATAGATTGATTCGATTAGCTACAACATAATGCAAAATATTTATGGGTTTTTGTATGAATCTAAACAATCATGAGGCCCTTGATGTAAGTCATAAAACCACTCAAGGTTCCTTAATAATGAATGAAGCGAAAATTATATTACAATCTGAAGAGATGAAAGAAAAAAAAAACGGCAAATTTTGTTTGTCACCTTACCGTATACACAATATACACCTCTGCCTATACCCTTCGAGGAAAACATGCGTGATGCCATGTTGTTATTGGAGAATTAAATTAAATAAACACTTTAGAAATAGACACAAAAAATTCAAGACGGCCTTAGTATTTACGAGATGTGACCCAAAAAACATTACAATCACAGATTGAACTAAATAGGCTCAGAAAACATAATAATATTGCAATTCAATATAAAGTAAACATGCTAATTTTATCATTATCGTCTCTATTGACACAGCAACGCTTATCACTTGCAACTTTGATTACTGACATGCACCGGCCATATCTTGATAATATTATTTGAGTGTTATACAAGACATAGTAAGAACTATTTAAATAATTTTGTTTGATAAAGATGTTTGAGAAAGTTTTAAAGTATTAATGGTGTAAGTCAGACAGGTAAGGATGCATTTAATCGCCCATTGTGTATCCTTAATCAACCCTTGTGTATCTATACTCAATTTTTAGATACAATACTCTTGGTTTAGGTTCAAGTTTAATCGACTAATATTAATTTATAAAAGTATACCGTTGCTTTGAAATTAATACCATACTGTGGTGAAAACTTATTTAATTAGTGATGGGCGGAGGATAAATACTCGAGTATTTATCCAAAATGGGTAATACTAGGATTTTACTCATTTTTATCGGATATTTACTAAAAATTATGCATAAATATATTTTTTGTATGACGGATGGTTTAGTTGTCTATTTTAGTAACTTCTATTGCTGTTTGGGGTTCTTACAACACTACATTTTTACATTATTTTGTTCCAATGTCAAGACGATGCAATATATTTCTCAAATTTTCAATGCGATCCATTCCGAGTATTTTTGCCTCGTTTCTTTTGTTTTATTTACTCCCACCCCCGAGTCCTGTCGGGCACCCCCCACTGCTCTCTATAAAGCTTCTCAAATTGATTTAATAAATAAGGTACAAATCTATATTATAACATTTTCATTTAATTGTCTAATCCTTTTGTTTATAAAATATTAAAATTTACGTAACTTCCACACTAGGATCGTAAATTATACTCAGAGTATTTATCTGCTTATTTGGATATATTGCCTCCAGTAAAAAAGGATATTTATCCATTAAATTATGTTGTGAAGATTGGGACGATGTTCTTTGTCAATCTCATTAACATTTTGATTTCACGTTTTAATTTGTTACTAAATGAGATTGGGTTAGTTCATAAGACGACAGTTTGTTGCTATACAGAATGCTAACTCTGCTAGATTATTCTTCTCTACCACACAATATATTATAATAAAACAACTACCAATAAGAAATGTTTAATCCCGTTAAAACCTAAGACACCACAAAATCTACTACATAACATAACATAGCATCACGCCTGTATTCCCCGAAGGTGCAGGCAGAGGTGTACACAATTGTACACCCACATTTCACCAATGCTGTTATTAAGTCCCATGTAATAGGTGGTGAGCCTATTGCCATCAACCGGGCACAATTCCAAACTCCAGGCTGCTACTGAGAATTTCCTAACCCGACCCGGGAATCGAACCCGAGACCTCCTGCTCAGCAGTCGCGCTACGGACCACTAAACCAACGAGGCAGTTCAAAATCTACTACAGCTATTCCAAAAACAACTGAAACTATTATTTTAGTAGCCTCGGAAATATCATTTAAATATCTAGAAGAGTATGTTAGCTTTCGGTTCCGGTAACCATACTAAAAATTATGAAGGATGTTACGATCCAAAGCTCAAATAACAACCAATCGCCCTTTACGCAGTCCTTCCTTTTATTTCTATGATGCAGTCTAATAAAGAGACGTCATACGAAGATCGATGCTAGATTACGTGGCATCACCATAATTTTACTTCAGGTGACTTGTTATGACTTATAGTAGAAAAGATAGTGCCTGAGACTACACTTTTGGTGACTAATGGATACAAGAGGAACATACCCTACCATAGGTCTGACAAGTAACGTGCTAGGGGAGTGCGTTATACCGCCGGTCCCTGTTAGTCAGATAGATGCCTGAAACTCTGTTAATGACCAATCTTACCACGAGATATCATGTATCTTAGTTTACAACAAAACCCATGAAGGTGTGGTACACTGATATCTAATATATAAAATTCTCGTGTCACAGTTTTCGTTGCCATACTCCTCCGAAACGGCTTGACCGATTTTGATGAAATTTTTTGTGCACATCTATTTTTCATCCCCCTAAATGTTAGGGGTAGTCCACCCCTAAATTTTTTATTTATATGGCAAAACAACGTTTGCCGGGTCAGCTAGTATCTATTCTAGTTTTGTTTGATGCCGAGAGTGACCCATCCGACACAGATAACGTAGTATTTTTGGTATTCAGAACGTCTGTATAATGTGACCAATCAGAATTGAATCCGACTGTCTAAATTTCTCACCGAATTAATATATTATCGAATCTACAAAGCATCAATTACTGAAAATGTTTTCATTATCGTCGAGTATATTTCGGCGTCGCCTCGGATTCCAGACGATGATATTCGAAGCAACTATTATTATACAACTTTGGTAGCAAGGCAGATATTGTTAAAAAATAATCGGTGCGTGTCAGCCACCGTTTTCACGGATCGCTAAATTTCATTTTTTAAGCGACGATGTAGATGTTTGGTGTCATTCATTTGTCTGCTATTTGATGAATGAAACTATTAACAGTTTTAAGGTGCGTTTACATTTGGTAGAGTAAGTGGTCTAGTAAAAGCGGCTGAGTACGTCCGATTAACGTTACACAGGTGAAAACTTCCGGGAAGATTTTCCTTAAAGTACCTTTTCCTGAAAATTTTCAATAACTTATGAAAATAATAAATATACTACAAAAATAATCATTTAATGCTTTAATACCTACTAATTCTACAAGAAGTAGATCAAATAGTTATGTGCTCCTGTCAAATGGTCGGTGCCGCAGATGCTAACCACAGTTGATCGTGAAACAAAACTGATAGTACGTATTTGCGATCAGTGTATGGAAAAAAATGGACGCTCTATAATATTTTTTAATATTGTATTGTACATAAATTTAATTTTTCAATAACTATCAAAGATGCCGAAAATTTTGATATGTTCCCTGAAATGTTCAGTTCTATCTATATCACTTCTAGCTCAATTTAAAAAGTCGAGTAGCGTTCAGTCTTAGTTTTTTTTTTATGGCAACCGAGCCGACGGATCGTCTGATGGTAAGCGACCACCGCTGCCCATGGCACCCGCAACGCCAGAGGAGTCACAAGTGCGTTGCCGGCTTTTTAAAGTGTGATTTTACCATATTAATATAAACCAATCATTTTAATTATACATAATATTAGTTTTACTAACTTAAATTCAATATAATTTCGAAGCTTTTAAGAAAGTATTGTATAGGGACTGAATAGATAGCAATGACGTCGCCAAAAGAAGTGTTAAAATATGGATGAAGAATTCGCGGTGGTGAGCAGAGGTCAAGATGGCTTAGTGGTCAGAGCGCCTGGAGTATTTATTCGGGAGGTTCGCATCCTGTTCGTCACCGTATTCTTTTCCATTTAATATAATAACTTTAGAGTTCGCTAAGCTTGCGTTAATAAGTTTTATCTTAAGCTTTTCAAAGATTTATCTTTAATTTAAGAAAGTTGATAGTATTTGCATTGAAAATCACAAATAGATGAGGGTTTTAAAGTAGTAGGCCACTAAATTTTAAGTTTCTAGTATAGGTACATATATATACCTAGGTAACTTAGACCTATTATGTAACTGCCTCGTTGGTCTAGTGGTCTCAAGCGCGACTGCTGAACAGGAGGTCTCGGGTTCGATTCCCGGGTCGGGTAAAGTGTTATTGAGTTTTTCTGTTAGAAAATTCTCAATAGCAGCCCGGAGTTTGGAATTGTGCCCGGTTGACGGCAATAGGCTCACCCCCTATTACATGGGACTTAATAACAACATTGGTGAAATGTGGGTGTACAATTGTGTACACCTCTGCCTACCCCTTCGGGGAATACAGGCGTGATGCTATGTTATGTTATGTTATTATGTACACTAGGTTTGCGAATAAATGTGTGAGTTTAGTAAAATAATACATTATTCTCTTCAGCTTCTTCTAGAAAGGAAGTGGTTGTGTTAATACATAGGTAATGGTAAGGAAATCGCGCGGTTTTTTTTTTAATAGTTATACTCTTTTTACTTAGCCTAAACAATTACTAAGTTTTACATTACATTACTAAGTAAAGGGGCAAAAATAAGTTTATTTAAAATTTTTATAAGGTTTACAGTGAATCTTGAATTTGGCGAAGTTTGAACAAGAGTACAACAAATTGTAAGTTTATTTTTGTACCTACCTCAACGTGTTTTACTAAAGAACTTACTAAGTTATAGCAAAGGTTATAGCTATCCTACTAATCCCACTAATATTTTAAACGCGAAAGTTTGTATGTATGGATTTTTGATAATCTTACACGCTAAAACTACTGAAAAGATTTGGATGAAATTTGGCACGCAGATACTTTATAACCTGGATTAACATATAGGATATTTTTTATCCCGGCTGTGCCCAATTCTGAAGTCCACGCAGACAAAGTCGCTAGTCATAAATAAATCAGAATGTATACAACTTATTTACTAATAATAATATTTAGATTAGACTGGTACCTACTACCTACTCTCTTTTAAAAAACTCATGCGATTCAGAAACTAAATTAAAGGAGCTGCCCATTCTACTAGTGATTAAAATAGGCCTATTAGAAATATTTTGAAATAAGAACACAATCTCGTTATCTAACCCGAAAGCTGTAGCCGGCGAAAAAGTTTCTGAATTTTATCGATTAAACTAAGCGTTAACATCCCGATTAAAAAATGTGATCACAATAAAGTTTTTAAGAATTCTTCTTTAGAAAAAGAAATCTCCTCGAAATGTTTACCTCTAATTACCTACCAGCTCTTTTAAAAAAAGCCGAGTAGAGTCGAGTAGCCGGTAGAGTGATATTGCTAGTGGGTAAGTACCTACTTCAAATGTATAACTCCAAAGGAAACTTATTAACGTCATCTTCATTCAACTTAAGCATACAGAGGCAAAAAGGCCTAAGATCTGCGGTCGGTGAAACATTTTCAATGAGCCATCTTTAAATGAAAGTAGCTGCATTTTGCATAGGTGTCTTATTTATTGCTGTTAGTTAAAAATGTCAAAGTAAAGCCTGGTTTTTACCTTGGGTAAATTCATTAAAAAATTTAACAACGTAGAGTCAATAAAGTCATATTTAACAATTAAACATGTTGAAACAAAATTTTTGTGTTTTAAAAACTTGAATCTTCTTATTTTTTTATTTTTTTCTAACAAATGTTCTAGTGAGTGTAGTGTAGACCTAGTGAGTGAATATAATTTACCAAGATTATATAAATTTGGATTAGAAAGATGCTACGAAATTTTCCCTAATTGTGAGATATAAATTAACTTTATAAAGTGGCGTAGCTAGGTAGTCAAGGGCCCTTGTGTTGCGGCCCCTAGCTTTTGGGTCTGAAACACACCATTCATCATAGTGCCTACTGGCTGTCACTTACAGTAAATTAAGTTGTTTTAATTAACAGAAAAACACACTGATGCTCGAAATAATCATTTTTGTTTCCAGACTGTTATCTGGTCCTTATTTTGTCTCAGATCACTTTGTATTATTTATTGGTCATGTCTCAAAGTCCTTAAATACGTAAACCGCAAAAAGATCAAAACAAAAAAGGTAGAGACTTTCCTGCGCACACGCATCTGAATGTGACACATGCACGAATACTGACAGAAACATTTCTCTTAACTTCACTCGATATAGAAATCAACTAACCCGGTTGTTGTGGCGGCAGCAGGGGCGGCATCGCCGGTGGCAGGGGTGCTGATGGTGGCGGCGGTCCAAACGGCGATACTCCCGGTGACCCCGGCACCGAGTCGCAGCTGCCCGAGCCCAGTGACCGCGGCGGTGGCACGGCTGGGCTGCGTGGTGCCTTCACCACAGGAGGCTCGGGCTGTTCCAGTTCCACGCCTGGAGGTTGCAGCCCAGACACCAGAGCACGCGCACGCGCCTCATCTTGTGCCTGAGCTCTCCTCAATGCTGTCTGCAGCGCCATAACCCGTTGCCGGTCTGCCGTCAGCCGACACTTCTCGCAATTACAGTTGCGGTATTTGCAGTACCGCTTGTGGCCCTTCAGCTCTATCTTGAGCCGGTGGTTCCGGCAGCGCGCACAGTTCGGCGGCGCACGCGGCACCGCAGAGCTGGAGGCGCCAGGCTCGGAACGCTCCTCACAATCGTCGGGCGTGCGGCGCCTCCACGAGCCCACGGACACCATAGCTTGGCCCTCGTTTTCGGCCGTGTTCGCGGCGAATTCGACGGGCGCGAAACAAACGCACACGCGGTGCGGCGCGCGGTCACGATGCGACTGCTTGCCCCCGCCGCCGGCACGCTCTGCCCCGCCCCGCGCCCCACCCCGCCGCGCTGCTGCATTTATTGCCGTGCTCCTATGCAACTATGCAATTTTTGTTCATTGAACACAAGATAAATCCACCTAAGACAAGACGATATTTAACAAATACGGCTACACACTTCCACGTCCATGACTACGATTTATCTACACTACATAGATGTTTTAATCATACAGATTGTGAATTCAAATTGATTAGCCGTTACTTGGTAATAAATACCAATTTTATTCCACAGTACAATTGTGTACACCTCTGCCTACCCCTTCGGGGAATACAGGCGTGGTGCTATGTGATGCTATGCTTTTTTTAAAACCTTTCCACTGCAGCTGCGCACTAGGAATTTCTACCTGTATCGTGGATGCGTTTACAAACACATAATCTGACATGCACACACACCCAGACCCGGAACAATTATCTGTAGATTATACAAATAATTTCACCGTGCAGGAATCGAACCTGCGACACGCGATGCATCAGCCGATCTCTCGACCACTGCGCCGACCACGCCGTCCCTCGTAGTATGTTTAATGGCTGACGCTGTAACTATAATGTTTAAAAGTTATTTCTCAATCATAATTCTACTGACAGTTTCTCTATGTTTTTGAATGTTATAGAGCAACAATAAAATAACATAGAAATAGAGTCATTACATGTAATCTCCTATAAAAGTTACACACTGTTATTTTTTAAACTTTCCGTAATGATGACAAAAAACGAAAACCAATAATACACGCTATTAATCCGGTTAAAAGTTGTTTTATTATAATGTGTAGTGATCGCGAAAACCTAAGATATTACTAGATGACAATCCTTATTGATTTACTCATCATCAAACTTGTGAGTAAAACAAAAATACTTTTAAAATGATAACTGACTTTAAATTAATACCTAATGCATGCATTATTCAAAATATACATATTTATGATTTATTTTAGGTTACATTTTATTACGCAAAAGTCCACACGAATAAATGCCCCGGACTGCGTGTGGCTGCACTTCTACGATCGCGTGCAACAACGTCAGCACACACATATACAACTCTATACGTACACGGCTAATATTTAAATGTGTGCATTGAAAATTGTTGCTGTGTGTGCCTCAAGCGATTTTTACACGTGAAATAATACAGTGTGCGTGACGCGTCGTCTCCTTACGTCACTAAAGTTTCGGAAATGTGTTTCATTGGCAAATTGCAAGTATTGTATAACAAAGATATTTGTATTATAACAAGTAACGGTCGATTAGTTTCAAATACATATTTAACTTCTCACGCATGACTAATTTAGTATAGTTAATTGACTTTTAGCTAATACATAACAGTGAACACAATTTTTTTTGCTGCCCTTACTAATTAATGACTTAGGTTTTAGGTAGAAGATTTCAAGATTTTGCCTTCGATCAAATGGACAAAACAACGTTCAGCAACAAAAATTAAATGGATATCAAAAGGCATTAGGCTTTGTAGTAAGAAACAAAGAAACTTATTGTGGAAATATAGATTAAATCCATCATATCATAATAAAAATTCGTTTATCACATATTCACGGCGATTTAAAATAATTATTAAACTCACACAAAAGGCTCAGAATAATTACCTACATGATTAATACCGCACAAAATAAATGTAAAGCGTCATGGCAACTAATAAATAACACCAAACATATTAAAGAGCCAATCACAAGTATCACCAAACAAAATATCACGATTACAGATCCTAAAGAAATAGCCACAGCGTTTAATGATTTCTTTATTGGTCAGGTACAAAGCACATCTATAAAAACATCCGATAGAATTATTGGTTTAGATAAAATTCCAAACTCTATCTTTATGTCACCAATAATACCAGACGACATAATCAGAATAATTAAAAGCCTTAAAAACACAAAAAGTCATGGATGTGATGGAGTTGTCACTGAGGTTCTTAAATTCGTTAGCAATGTTGTGGCTTCCCCTTTGTGTCATGTTATTAATACGAGTATTGTCTCGGGCGTTTTCCCTAATGGACTAAAAATAGTTAAGATAAAACCGATACACAAAAAGAATAATAAAGAAGACATGTCCAACTATACACCTGTGGCCTCAATTCCTATATTGTCTAAAATATTTGAAAAGATTATTTATAAAGCAATACACAATTTTTCAAATAAACATAATATATTATGCGATGAACAAATGGGCTTTAGAAAGAATAGAAATATTAACACTGCAATATACAATTTTTTATCGTATATAATGCCAAATGTAGATAATAGGACTCCTGTATGTGCTATCTATACCGATATGACTAAGGCTTTCACAAGGACAAGGATTCTGATCATGTACTACCTATTCTGTGCTAAAATATAATTTATTATGAATTTATCAAAGTTTAAGAAGTTTAATGTGTAATTATAGTGGATAATTAACCATTACGTGTTCATGAAGGTCTGCGAGTGTAGGGAAATTATATAAAATTTAAAATAATGACTTTTTGTGTTCACTCCTAAACTCCATTGAAGACTCAGTAAAATTTCCACCGTTTTACTGGGGCAACACGCGCAACAACTTTTAATACTTGATTATCCTGAATACTTGACACTGGCAAGCACAAAAAGTGTAGCGCCATATAATAAATAATCCCATGACGGGAACTAGTATTACTTGATTACTCCACATACTTGACACTGGCAAATTATCAAAAAGTGTGGTCCACTACGGAAAAAAAGTGTGGTGAAAATCCTTCGTTCCTTAGTTTTGCAGCTGAAATGGAAAAATATTAGATGCTTTAAACTTTTAAACTGTACTATTATTACCTAATGAACCTATCATAATAGTCTCATGGCTGTAAGCCCGGCTGCCCAGCGTAGGGCCCAGGTTCGATTTAAGGATGATCGAGCAGTGTTTTAGGGTTTTTCTATGAGAACATTCTCAGTAGAAGCAGCTCGTAGTTTGGAATTGTGACCGGATAGCAATAGTCCCATCAAGTGAACTTGATATTAACGGGCTTCGAATAAAATTAACTACTATGCCATCACAATAATAAAAGGAACATTCAGAAGAAATTGATTCACTCTAGCTTTGAATATGCCTAGATTATTTCTCAGAAACATGGAAGATGGCAGGGAGTTCCTTCATACGTATCATGAACGTGACGCAAATCGATGCGTACGAATTTTCGAAATTTCCATGAGGAATGGGTGGAGAGTGTGCTTTAATCTACTAACACACACAAATACGGCTATTGTAACATTTTTAAGTGAGTCATCGATCTACTGAACTTTTTTACAGGTCTTTCTGTTATGTTATTCGGTCAAAAATAACGTTATTGAAAATAAATCATACGACAAACATTTGTAGCAGCGACCTCTTGAACCAAAAATAGAGTTATAAAGTCACTATGGAAGACTTCTACCTCACCAACAAAAATGCAATAGGCGTAGCCTACCCCTAGTACTGGATAGTGATGTAACCCCGCAGCCACACACTCGACGAGTGGCGAGAGAAATAGTGAGGGAAGTGGGCCGAGACATAGGTGGCTGGCTACGTTACTCGTCATGCCGCTCGTCATGCCTCTTTTCCTGCCCAGCGATCCATTTATTATCGGAAGTTTCTTTTTACAAAATTTTAAGCTTCGATCTGGATTCGGGTTCGCTCGCTGCCGTAATATCAATGTCGTCCATTGCAAGACGAACTGGAATGCGGAACAACGCAATGAATATCGAGAGTAGTGGGGTACTGTGTGGCTGCTAGGGCAATATTCGCAGCCGCACGATGAGCAGCGCAAGGAGCAGTAACCGAGGAATGATACAAAAAAAAACGAACGAAATCGCGACCCGTTGAGTTGATCTCGAAAGAAGACCAACGCCTAACAGTCGCTGTAATAAAGCCATTAAAATAAAAAAACTCATATTCTTTCTTTTTACATGGAATTCAATCTCTGGAAATTTATAGATACTGTAGGTATCTATCCTCCTAGGTCCTAATTTATTAGGTAATTCATCATCAGGTTCAGGGCAGGAGAAGATCTGCTTGGCCCGCTAGTATAGTACAATACAGTCGGTCCAGAAATTCATGAAAAAAATGTTTTGTCATCAAAGTAGGTACGCACTTTGTACTGGCAACACTAAATATTACTCTCGAAGTACTCACTTTGACAGCAATTTAATGTTACGAGTACAAGCAAAAGCACTAGCTCACATAAAAAATTTTTCATGACTATTTTGACCGACTGTATTGTACCTACTATACTAGCGGGCCAAGCAGACTTTCCCCTGCCCTGAACCCGATGATGATTTATATGTATATAAGGTCATAATTTATTAGGTATTTTCCTTATAAGGGGTCAATGTGTAAGTGATAAGGATTCATTTAAGCCATAACTCAAATTTTTACAACAATTTTATTTTTTTTCTAAATGTTCGCCGTTCGCCGCCGATATGTACGGTAGACTGAAATAATTTTAAATAAACTGTTGAGACACCTGACACCTTAGTCCTCCTGCGACCACGAACGCTGCAAAGTGTTCGAAACGTCAGGAAAAACAAAAAACCAATAATACACGCGATTAATCCGGTTAAAAGTTGTTTTATTATAATGTGTAGTGATCGCGCAAACCTAAGATATTACTATATACACTAACAGTTTAACTGTAAAAAAATGTCCTGTCCCGTACAATGCAAGAGGTGACTATTCAAATTTTACGAGCGGCCATGTTTTAATATTGTCAGTGCGTGCGCATCACACATCCCTTTAAACAACGACGGGTGACGCACCCTATCAATGGTACCCAAAGACCTGGACTGGTACATTATTAATTATACTAGGTTATAGTTAATAATGTACGAGGAAATCTTTGGGTCATTGTTATGTAACAATGGTTGTAATAATAGTTCAGGAGAGATTTTACCCTCTCGTGTTGCAATTAGGAACGAGAACCATTTAAAACCAGGATGATGGACCGATCAATAAACAAGCACTGTTTTCAATATGGATGTCGAAGATGGTGAAATATTAGATCTAATAACAAATTTACGACGGCTGGCATTTCACGTATTTTTTTCTATTTTGCATAATAGCATAGGAGTATATCATGTTGATCATAAAATTGCAGTACGTAGGTAGCACCGAATAGGTAACTAACACGACGTTGGAGTAAAAAAAAAATTGGTGTACTGCTGACTTTTGGAACGCACAGGCAAAAAAGTAGGAAAAAATTCAATATTATTCCCATTATAATGAGATCCATATATGGAGCAGATAAATGTGTGCAAGTTTTTATTAAGCTGTATACGATAATTGGTGCTTACACCCCATCATAAATGTCCGATACCTATTCAAATTTGCTGTGACCATTAAACTTATGATTTTGCATACGTGATTGAGAACACTGACATCTTCGGACGAACACATTGATATTCAAGGCTAATTCAAATTAAAATAGGTTTTATTGTAAAACAGTTGTACAAAGTTATAAATTTTTTAAATCCTGCTCAGGACCTATTATTTCTTTCGACAACAATTTATAACTTTAAAGTTCGCTAACGCGTTTTGATCTCATGGCATTCATAAAGCGATTAATTGAGCGAGAGACGCACAAAATCGAAGATGTTTGCAAATGAGAAAGGAAGCTTATCCCAGCAGTGATAGTGGGTGATTTCGGGCTGAGATGGTGATGATGATGATGATTCCTCTGACTGGAACAAGAACATCTATGATACTTATTGTATACGGCAACGTAAGAGGTATTCCTGTATACAGACACTAGGTAACTACAATGATTGCCTAACTAACTTATCACTCATATTTTTCTTTTACTTTCTTTTTATGAAAAAATGGATCTACCCTCGGCCACCAACTCGCCTGATGCTAAGCGATGGTGTGGCCGAGGATGGAGCACGTAGATCCACAAGAAATCTATTCACTCCAAGTAAAGTGGATAGATTTGGGGAGAACGATAGTTGGGGAGACGACGCAACTGCCCAGACCCGTTTCCCACAACGATTGCTCCGGACTTCATCCCGGAACACGACTAGGCCACTTTACGGCATGGCTTCGTCCAGTGGGTGGTAATCAGCCGCGGCCGAAGCCTTCCACTAGAGGCGAGTTGCCTGTTTTGCACCACCCAGGGTGGGATCCGTGTAGGGATTCCATTTTGAACTCCTACGGACGTGGGCAACTCAGCCCCCTGACAGGGGTTACCTTGCCTATAAAATATGGTCAAATTTACAATAATTGTAATTTTTCACGTAGATACTAGTGGGCTACGTAGGTATCTTCGGTCTATCATGACTCATAGGATTTGGAACATTAAAGTTAGAAAAATGTCTTTAATTACAAATGCCTTGAAGTTTTGGTGTTTCGGTTCCTGAACCGAATGACACCAAAACTTCAAGATAGGTCATAACATTCGTATTTTAATCTGAAACTAGGTACTATACTAGAAGTAAAATAATATTAGACGATCAAAACATTCCATCAATACTTTTGCAACATAACTTCGAGCGACACTACGCATTTTTTATGCGAATCTCGAATCAATAAATCGTGTATACCTCATTCGGAATTCGATTAACATCGAAAACAATTGATGTAGGTATCGATAAAAAGTGATCGACAATTTTGCACTGGGCAAGTTTGCGTCAAAGCCTGCCGATATTTCTTATGATGTAGAGTTTATAAAACAATTTCTGTTAATACGAAAATGGCGACAAGGGAGCACGTTGAGAGATCCCCATAACACAAAAAAAAATTGTAAGTGCTATTCGATTTGTAGGGTGTATGTGTAAGACAGGGACTTCTGTACTGATAGAAAAAACGGCGATGGGGTTAAGGTCTGGTAGAGTTACTCGAAATTGTGAATTTGGAAAAACTATCCAACTTCATCAAATCGAGATTAAACAATAGAGTACCTACAGTACAGGCGGGCAAACCTATTGACTCTACGTTAGAGATGGGTAACACTGCGCTACGCTACTCAATTGCGCTAACTTAGTTCGCTACGCCGGTTGAGTTGACTCGCTTCTTCGAGAAGTGTTAGCGCACAGCGCATACATGAGATAGATGCTGATGACTCTACACGCGTATAATGAACGTACTCTGTGGTCAGCACAGTCAACACATCAGTGAGCTCTTGAGCTGACCTCTCTCTCATTAATTCTCTCATTCAACCACTGCGCCATCGTAGTATTTTCATTACTCTACGCTGCATAATACCATGAGCGCGGGGCGCAGATGGCGCCCATGCGTTGCATTTTACTGCGGCTTGGTGCAAAGAGCGGTAGTAGTGAGCGGCGCCAGAGTTACTGAGTTGACGCAAAGAATTTTGCTGAGTTACCTATCTCTACTCTACGTCCTAGTGGTAATTTATACTCAATTATCGATAGGGTTTACAACGTTAGCGCAGAGTCGAATAAGTAGATAGATTTTTTTTATAAAAAAATAAAATACTGCTATTAATTTTTTGCCTTACGTTGAATTTCCGTACATTTCTTTTAATTAAATCATGAACATACGAACTCAGTTTTCCAAATGGGCGAAAATTATGGTTACCATACTGTGTACTATTTTATTCCTTCAAAACGAAATATGGGTGTTTGTGTACAAAAACGCCAATTCTCATGTTGACAAATTAACTGATGGAACACGAATAAAAATCAACAAAGTTTTTTGACGAGTCTGAATTTTGATTTAACTGCCGTTTTTGTTCTGAGAGCATTTTATTTATGAAGTGTCCTTGAGAAATATTCCTGAACTTGCATTAAATATTGAAGAGCGGTATTTTTTTCTGTAGTTCATCATGTTATTAATGGGGTGACCGACAGAAAAACGTGTAAGAAATAACGCAAAACCTGAAAGTCGCCGACCAAAGATTAAAAATCCCCGGACATTTCTGTGAAATCGATAATTCCGACATCCTCAACGATATGAACATAACATATTTTTGAACAATCGAGCAAGCCTCACTATCTAAGTATAATAGATCCATAGCGCATACGACCATTTGCGAAGATGCAGAGGCGATATGGATGGGACGTAAAATTGCGATTCAAATTCAACAAACAAACGATAGCGATGCAGTAGCGCGATCACGAAACGTCCGTGACCATAGCGCCACAAACTAATCCCAGCAATAATCTAGGATTTCAAATACCTGTTTAACTTTAAGCCTACAAAGATTGAACTAAATTATAGGTCAAGTCAATATTCCCCCATGGCGGCGGCGTTCTGGCTACGAGGGAGTAACTTGTAAGACAAGTAATTGAAAAAGATGATATGCTTAGTAATAATTAAACTAAGCTGGGCATCAAATAATTACAGGAGAACGCTACTGCTCTATTCATGATGTTAGCTTAATCGTTACTATGTGAGTCCGTGCTACGAAAGAATTCGAGAGATAGAGGAGAAGTTCAGTGCGAAAGAGGGTAATATACTCCCGACCAAATTTTTGGTCACAGACTTAACCCGTCGCAAGAGACCTTGGGCGTCGTGAAGCAGCTGAGGAGGTACACCATGGAGTTTTAGTCCCACATAACCGCTCTGTCTCCCCGTGTCAGAGACGTATGCGAGGGCATTTATTCACGTAAAAAAATCATAGGCCCGACGGCTTTACGTGCTCTCCGAAGCACGAGGGTGTCATACCGCCAACTTCCTAACTCCAGACAGTTACTGAGAATTTCCTATCAGATAAACCCAATAACACTTTGCCCGATCCGAGCATCGATCCCAGGGCCATGCGTTCAGCAGCCGTGCTCACGGCCACTTGACCAATGAGGGAGTTAACACAAAATATAATAATTCTTGCTTTCGTGGTTGTATTTCTGTAATTAAGTAGGTATTGTTATAATTTTACTCGTTTATATTATTAGTTAATATTGTTTTCCAGGTTAAGTCATACTTATTGCCGAGATTCTTTCGTGAGTTCTCGTGCGGTCTTGGCACACCAGATATCACACCAGATATTTTTCACCCGCGGTGTAGCACAATGTTCACCCAGGGACCATTTCTTGGGTTATAATTCAGGGCATATTTCCGATTACTCATAGGTTTTTTTTTATTTGTATATAAGGTCCTAATTTATTAGGTAATTCATGGGTAATTCCCTTTGAAAGGGGTAATATATAAGTCAAATACGTTCAGTTAAGCTAAGAATTATATGGATTTAACAAATTATTTGTCATTACCATAGTACTAGTAAGACGAAAACTGCTCCTTGAACGGCGAGCATTAAGAAAAAAATATAATTGTTGTAAATATTTGTATGATGGCTTAAATGAATCCTTATCACTTACACATTGACCCCTTAAAAGGAAATTACCTAATAAATTAGGACCTTATATGTATTTATTTTATTTTATTTATTTATTTCCACAAAAAGATACAAAGGAAGGTTAATCGACACACAAACATAAACCAATATTTTTTATTGTATGTATTTATTTTATTCAGGGTTTTCTGTACACCGTCTGATTCATCGATTTAATAAATTAGATGTAGGTACTCGTAGGTAGGTTATTTTGTAATAGTTGTTATGTTTAAGAATTTTGCATCTTTCTTTCTTGCCTCAATACAATATCAAGCGTACAATATAGGCTATGTAGTGTGTATGTACGCATACATACTATCTACATCTACCATACACATAACATTCCCACTATGAATTTAGTTTAAAAAAAATGTGGGAAGAACTACAGCCAAGCTCAATTTTTAATTGGGAAAATACCTGAATCCAAACAGGCACAGACTAGATTTGGTTACGTTGAGTTTAAAGTTACTTATACATTTTCGTGGAAAGAAAAATACGGTCATGAGCAGGATTCAAACCTGCCCCTTCCGGATAAATAGGTGCACCACTAAGCCATCTCGACCTCACCATAAATTGACTCCGAGTAACCGTGAAGTGTAGATAAATAATAGTCACAACTAGTGCATATTTTACCATTGAAATATTACCGCCGCGGTGAAATGTGTAAAATAATTATCGGGTTAATTACTCTATGACATGTAAATAAAAAATAGTGATGTCTCATTTCCAAAGAAATTAAAGTTAAGTACTTTTTATTTATATTAACTAAATTTAGGTTTGCCATCCGTCCGGTTTTCCCCGGATTTGTCCTAGTTAGAGGGCGTCCGGGGAGCGTCCGGGCGGGGTTTCATTTGTAGTCCGGGTTTGAGGCTGCTGACACATCTATCGAAAATCAGCGGCATTATGTATGTGACACTGACAATGACATTGGTCTTAGACTGACTTCTGATATTTTCCACAAACTCGAAGCTCTGCAGTGACTGAGTGACTTACTTACTGACTCTACATACAGAGCAAAACGTGCGTGTAAGGAACACGCAGAGGACTCAGAATTAGAAAAGGCCTTGCAGTGCGATAATAAGAGGCTGGTATTATAATATTTATTTGTAGCCTCGAAAAAATATCCGTGATAAAGCCCCGCACTAGTGTTAACCTGTTAACATTGGCCATCATTAATAATTCAGTTACACGATTGGCCTTCAAATTAATGTTGTATGCCCATTAAACCTGACATAAAATCACGGAATCAAGTCGCTTGTAGCCCTTTGCATTAAAACAATTGTTACGTTTACGGTTTAAGCATCACTTTACGCAGTTAATCTATAGATGGGTTACCGCTGATCAAGTATTTTTATCTGGCCGTTACCAATCCATGCTTTGAGAGATACTTAATCTGTCAGATCCAGTTGAAACCTAGTTGGAGGCTTGTACAACACCAGGTGTCGCTATCAGGTAATCCACTAACAATACGAGAGGCAACGATCATGGAATTTAAAACGCCATGGTGGAATAAACATAGGAAACGGAAGTATAAACCAAGGAACTATCTTACCATGGAGATGATTATAAGGAAAAGCTTTGTTGAGACTTTTAAAGAGTACGTGGCCTCCACCTCCATGGCTGGAGTCAGACAGATTGCTGATACAAAGAGTTCTGTACTACAGCGGTAAGTATACAATAGCAGTATTATCTGTACTTCTTCTTAATCATATTCTCATTATTAAGAAACGGGACCATCATGGGCCCCTTAAAAATTGTCTTCAAAATGGTGTATATTATGTGAAAAGCGACAGACAGATTGAAACAAAAGGTCGAAACGGTCGCTAAACCCATCAAACTGGTAGTGCAAGCTGTACTCCAGCATGTATTTCATCCTATGGAAATTATTGACAACTGGATTATACGGGTGTTTAACGAAGGAATAATGAAAATCTCGATCGAAATGAAGTCGTCTTATTAGAATTACTATTGCGTCTTATGTAGAGTTTTTTTCAGATTGTTCTGGGTCGGTGTATTCTCTACATCCCTTGTGACGGTAATCTACTTCCTCCATTACACGTGGGTAGCAACCCTGACGAAGCCTCTGGTCGTCACGGGCGAGTCTTTTACTTATCCTATCAAGGATATAGACTTCCCAGCAGTGGCCCTTTGTAACATTAATAGAATCAGCAAAAAAGCTTTGAAGAAATGCACTTTGGAACTGTAAGTTCAGATGTACCCATACTCACTTTGTTTTGTCACTCTTTGGGTTATCTTTGTGAGTAACTTGAGGAAATAAGAATATTATGTTGAACTAAGAATTTCGGGGGAATCAAACTTTCTAACTTAGTTGTGATCTCGGAACATTTTCAATACAATTCAATTGAAAATCTTTTATTTCGGATAATATCATGATAACATTCATCCATATACATATATATTAGTAATGGTTAAAGGTACAGTTACAATAACCCTTACAGATAAATCTTTGAATAACATTAACGCATGCCTAGCGAACTCTAAAGTTATAATATTAAATGGATGCTTGCTTTTTCCATATAATATTATAACTTTAAAGTTCGCTAAGCATGCGTTAATGCTTTTCAAAGATTTATGTTTAATTGTTATGGTAATTGCATCTTTACAACATTGTATTGACTGCAAAAGTTAGTCGTGTCGGTTCGGTCACCCGTATAGAGACTGAATAAATAGCAATGCCGTCGCCAAAAGACGTGTGAAAATATGGATGAAGAATTCGCGGTGGTGAGCAGAGGTCGAAAGGGGTTAGTGATCAGAGCGCCTGGAGTATTTATCCGGGATGCTTGCTTTTTCCATATAATATTATAACTTTAAAGTTCGCTAAGCATGCGTTAATGCTTTTCAAAGATTTATGTTTAATTGTTATGGTAATTGCATCTTTACGACATTGTATTGACTGCAAAAGTTAGTCGTGTCGGTTCGGTCACCCGTATAGAGACTGAATAAATAGCAATGCCGTCGCCAAAAGACGTGTGAAAATATGGATGAAGAATTCGCGGTGGTGAGCAGAGGTCGAGAGGGGTTAGTGATCAGAGCGCCTGGAGTATTTATCCGGGAGGCGCAGGTTCGAATCCTGCTCACGGCCGTATTCTTTTTCCATTAAATATTAGAACTTTACATGAAGCCTCTTCTATATACCAAGCACCGGGTAGACAAATATTTGTTTTCCCAGTGCTTCAGTACCTATAGGAATATCTAGCTTTGCAGCCACGACCTGTAAGATATAGTGTTAGGACTCCCACGCACTGTGCCCATCATAGACGCAACTCTCTTACGCATAATAGCCTAAAAGTCATCATTTTGCACACGTTTACCAGTTCCAGCACACTTAGTTCCATATGAAACAAGACTTCGGAATTTTGCATTGCAAAATATAAATACGGAAACAATAGCGATTCAAATCTTCACAACTAGTTGTAAAATCACGTACATTACCATTTTGTGTGACTAGTATTTGCCTAAAGTACTTATAATACAATGTAAAAATGTTGAAGAAGCTAAAGATACTGCTATCTGTTACTGTTATCTAATAGCTCTAATTAGCCTTTCGTTTCAGCTACCCGAAACTGGCTAAGTTCAACCTAACGCTGACACATCTGGAGTCCTTTTTGCTAGACATGGGGAGGCTGATAGATTTCGATTACGATGAGACACGGCCGCATATCAAATCGTTGGCACTTTTCGCCCAGAAGGAATTGAGTGACCTGACAGTCAAAATTATGAAGACAGTAAGTTGAGATTCAAATTTGCAACGGCTCTTCCATGGTTAAACTAACGAAATCTTGTAAAATGATATCTGGGTTCATCTTGGAATTTCTTCTTAGAGATGGATAAGAAATGCACATCAATAGTTGAACTTGTATGTTAAAGAACTATCAGTGGTTGTATTTGTATTTTATTTAAGTATTATGTAACTTCATCAAAAAACTATCTAAATGTTTTGCGTCCAAAATCTAAAATTTCTATAGAAACAAATAGGTATATAATATATATATATAGATAATCTTCTTTTAGAGTGCAGTTACCATGTGATATATTGTGTCTTTATCGTAATAAACTTTTTTTTTTTTTTTTGAGAATGTTTTTCTTCTTAACGTGTGGTTGGGGTATTAATCTTGTGTCAGAGTTTAAACCACCCGTAGGCCTCTTTCAAGGTTTTACACACTATCAAAAACATCTCTTAGATGCACTAGTTTCCTCATAATGTTTGCCTTCGTCGTTTTATTACAAGGGATAATAAATTAATTTCTTTGCTAATACGCACATTACTCGTAAAGTCAGTGGTGCGTGCCTTGGCTTCGAACTTGCGACGTTTGACTTGCCAATCCTACGGTCATACCACTAGGTTATCACTGCTCCAAATTTATCTGCTGCATTTTAATTTCTAATTTTTAACGGGCCTGAATTGCTGACAAATTCGGTTGTTAAACACGATTCAACTCTCGACCTCACCGTATACTTACGCCTGAATTAGGAATTATGTTCGATTTCAAAACCAGTCAAGCAGTTCCGACGAGCATGAGAACTGTGTTCTCTATTGTCTGTCTCGGCTCCCAACGAACTAATAGGTCAGTTTGTGTTTCCAATATTTTTCCATATCATATTAGACAAGTTGTAAGTAGGTACGCTGATAAAGAATTATTTCTGGGACAGTTGGCACCAAATTGCGAAGAGATGCTGATCAAATGCACGTGGGCTGGGAAAGTGGTGGACTGTAGCAACATCTTCCAGGTCCGGAGAACAGTTCTTGGACACTGCTGCGCTTTTAATTACGTGTTGGACTATGAATCGGCAGATAGGTAAATAAATATCTTTCTAGAAAAGGGCTTGGCGGGTTATTAATGAAAACTGCAGTGGGTCGTGCGTCCGGCGGCGTGAGTGCCAGTCCACACGGCGCGTTGCGTTGCGTCGTCGCAACGCCAACATTTTGACGCACAGCCGACATCGCAGCGACGACGCACAGTTGCGGCGAGCATTTTGTAAAAACATAACAGTCAGTCTTTAGAAAGCATGGATCCTCCCTTTGTTGAGCGCGCCGTGTGTACACTATGATTATTAGTATGTAAAACGACGCAGCAACAGCGCTGCGTCGACGCAATGCTGACGCAACGCGCCGTAATGCTGACGCAACGCGCCGTGGACCGGCTCTTACTCTGTAATAGAAGAACTAAACACCGAAGAGAGCTCACTCCGCGATGATTTATTTTTCTTTTGTAAACTTACTTGATATTTTCGTATTATTAACCAATTCCATTGCATGATTTCTATGGCTAACGTAAACGAGAAGCGACTATGTATCCCGTCAATGTTATCTATAGGTTTGGACGTAGGTATGATTAGAGTTTCACGCAACAGACAAAAAATGTTTTTTTTGATTATTATATCTTTTTAGACCCCATGGAACCATAGCAGCCGTGAAGAGTCAGACAGTTCCTGGTCTGACCAACGGGTTGCGTGTGATCATTGATGCTATGACTGACGACTATGCGTATCCGTTGGCTTACAGGACTGGGTTCGAAGTAAGTCTTGGCCAGAATAAGTCACGATGTATGATTTTGCGTAGGTGCAAGAAACTCCCCAGCAGGAATCTGTTAGGTACTTCAGAGAATGAGAGGTCAAGAGACTAGACAAAGAAGAAATGCTTTATATACCATTAAATAACAACCAAACCACAGGTAGCCGCTTTGTGGCTGAAAAATCCATTTGGCACATGGTGTTGATGTCAGTGAGATGAACTTGGTACTCGACAAGCAGATCCACACAGTCCACATCCCAGTAGACACTTCCTATAAATTAATTAATAAAATATATTTCATTCCAGATCCTGATATTCGATCCAATTCATTTCGCTGACATGACCGGAGGCAGGGTGCTTCAGCGCACTGTTCAGCCAAACCAGGCCAAATACTTTCAAATTGCGTCCATTAAGCAAATCGCTTCGGCTGAAGTACGCAAATATCCGCTAAAGACGGTAATGTGTTTTCGCTATGATAAAGTGGTTAGAGTATCCTGTTAGTTCCAAACACCTGACAGATGATGTTGGTTTGTCATAAGTTTACAAATTAATTTATGGCATCTTAAGTGTAGCCCTGGAAATTCGACCAAAACTTGTCATGGCATTCCCTCACTGCAATGGAACATGTGCCTAAAACTCTGTTGTCCTAACACAGTAATTAGGTACATCGATATACGTTTTAGCAAGTAGCATTCGATTGACCTAACATATTTCTTTCTGCATTTAGTTTTTTCCCGCTGTGTCGCCATAGAGTGCCAAGAATATAATAAGATTAGGCACATCTCGGAGTAGTTAGTACTAATTAGAGATTAAAAGTTTTATTTGTTAAATTACCAAAGACACACTCGTTCATTGAACTACTACAGTTATATTTGTAACTCACAATTTAACCGTTGTGTTTTTTACTTTTAACGAGTAATGATTTAACGTTTTACCACATTACAAGTTCTAATAGCTAAGACTGTACTAATTCCGTGTTTTTTTTTTCTTTAAGTCCGGACGATTTTTTATCAATATTTGTATTCAACAAACGGCTGTTTGCTTTGGCAAAACAACAGCACTCTAAATATTTCACTAACATATTCAAGTCTTCTACAGAGAAAATGCCTTTTCCGAGACGAGAACGCCAAGGTGTTTATGAACATGTATTCCTACAGTGCTTGCATAGTTAAGTGTCGAATCCAATCCGTGCAGTCTCTCTGCAAATGTATTCCTTACTTCTTACCCGCGGCTACACATGGACAAACCTGCACTTTGAAAAATCTGAGATGTCTCAATAAATACAAAGGTATGTATCGCACAGTTTATTCGGTTCTATGCAGTTATAATAATTATAACCCATAAAATAAATGTGTCTAAGCATATCCTGAGTGCCTACATTCCATAGTAGACCTCATCCGTTGCATCAGGTGAGATTGAGGACAAGAGCAGGGAAATCACAGTACAGTACTGTACCGTGTACGTACGTGTACTGTACTGTTACATGTTTTGCTTCTTACTGTATGCTGGCGGTATAATCTTCAATAATATAATGCCTCAGTCATCATACCTCAGTCTCAACAGCACCACTACAACTAAGAACATGTTTAGGTAACTGCTGGTGATTTTGTAAAGTGCTGGTACTGGTGTTACGTTATCCACCACGTGGATCCCAAGTTCAAAAATATATGTTTATTTATTTCAGAAAAGCTGCAATATCTGTACCCCTTTGACACAGAAGACACGGAAGGATTGGAACAAGAACTTGCTGACTCACTATTCTGTCCCGACTGTTTACCGGACTGCGAGCTTACGCAGCACTTTACAAAATCTTACAAAGTACCGTTGCCTCAAGGACCACAGAAAAGCAGGGGGTTTCAAAGTGAATTCCTGTCAGTACATTAATAGTAGCAATTAGCATCTTCGATTCATTAGTAGTGTGTTGTTGTGAGTTATTAAAACAAAAAGCTGTTAGTATTTCTAGAGTATTAAAATGTATTATTAGTTATCATAAACTTAAAAGTAAAAAACGGGCACTAGCATTTAATGCAAATATAACGTTAACACTTAAACCCTTCTGCAATCAACTCAATGTTTGCTCGAAATCGATATTTTCCACGCATTTCCCAAATTTAATGATCATTAACTTATGTTTAAAGGCTTGTAATACGATAATTATGTACTCCAACTTTGACACAAATAGGATGTCTGCTTAACTACCTTTTTTTAAAGAGATACTTTTTTTGTAACAGTGATGGAGTTAATCTCACCGATAAATGCATCATAAGTATTTTCCAGCCAACAACCGGCGGAATATTACATCGTCTTGATGTGATTGCTTACTGGTTCGAGATATTAAGTAAGCATCGAAAGATTTACTGTATGTACAGGACGAATTCAATAAGTGTGCCACTCTGAAGTCGTCTACGAAAACCTACTCGGTAGTCCATAATACGGCCAAAACAGTAGGGCGCATGCGCGACACGTGGAAAGACTAACTTTATAGGGGCACACTTATTTAATTCGTTAATTCGTACTGTATACAGAATAATCTAACAATATAGACTTCTAATTATAATAATAATTTCAGGTAATATTGGTGGATTTTCTGGTATGCTGATGGGAATCGGCATTTACACCATCGTGGAAGTTATTTACTTTTTGTGTATACGATTTATACGAGCTATATATATTAATTACCTAAAATATAGTTAAAACTATTTATTACTATCCATAACAGTTCCGTTAATATGTTATTTATGCACTATCACATCCCTAGCATAGTGAATGCGGCGTTTACGAAGATAGTAATGGAAAACTAGTCTTGTAAAATGTTCGCTGTATAAATGTATCTTCAAAAATTTTAATAACTTTGATAATATTGATTTATTTAAAAGAATATCATACATGTAACTTTAAGTCTTTAGATTAAAAATGCACATAGGTCAAAGTACACGTTATAAATAACTATCTTATTAAAAATCACAAATTATTTAACTTTGGCATTGTATAATGGACCAGCACTGTATTCAAAAATGCGCCTCCATTATCTGTCAAAGAAACCGTGGCAAAAGTGGACAAAGGTTTCGAGTCGCAATTTCATTTATTTACGAAAAATGTCTGCAAATTCACCGCCCGGGAAGAGTGATGGTGAGATATTATTACATGTGCGAAATAGTTAGATATTTTAATCGTGTTAGTTTTCGAATATTTTGGTATGATTGTAGGTGATGACCCTGTAGATAGACCTGTGCCGAGCGTCCCGCCAAATCCTGTAGAGAGCTTAGGTTCTCGTTTACGGGACTTGGATGTAGATTCAATTCGTCGGTATTTGGCTCAGAAACTGGGATTCTACGAGCCTTCCGAGCCAGCGCCGCCTTCTGATCAGGTCCTAGACGAGGTTAACTTGAACGGCATAGTGAAATGGATAAAGAGCGACCGATGTAAAAACATTATCACTCTTGCCGGAGCGGGTATTTCAACATGTAAGTAAAATTTATATCAAGATAATCACATTTTATGTGATTCTATTGTGGATATTTTAATTTCAATAGGTATTTCAAAAATAAGTAGGTACCTATGTTTACAGTAAAAAATATGATATTTATCATATCAAATGAATGGATATTTTATTGTTACTAAATTATAACTGATACATTCAGAATTGGATAATTAATTGTAGACAAAATTGCTATTAATTATAATAACATATATTTATTTATGTCAACCATGTGCATTTCTGTTTATTTACTTTATGATTTGTTAGACAACAATACATAAGTCAAATATTATTGATGAAACATTTCTAAGGCATTAAAATTCTTTCTTTCTACTGAAATTACTTTTTGTTTTTAGGCTAGTCATTGCATTTGATACAAGATAACTAAAACAGTACAATTATGTTTGTTACATCTGACACTAGACTATTCTCAAAACACGGAAATGTCACTTTTTTTCTTCTTAAATTTTTTAAAGACATACTTCTGATTCATATTCAGAAAACTAGTTTCGTTTTTTAACCTTTCGGCTCAGCAACGTACAGATCTGTACGTTGTAACAATAAAATTCTATTGTGTCTGCTAATGACTGAGGCAACAGCTTAATGATTGAACTATTTTTTATGGTTACTGACAATTTATGTATCTTTATTGTCTGTATTGTTACTTATAATAACTGTCATAGGTTATATTCAAAAGCCAACTATTTAATAAAGGCATTTCCAGATATTACAAACTTCAATACCAAATCTACACCATATAGGATTATGGCTGTGGAATAATCTATAAATGTTTAGTGGAAAATTAATATGTCATTGTTTACACCACCAAGGTCAGATAACTCTAATGTTTTGATGGAAACTTTACAGTTTAGTCATTAGCTTTATTGGTGTTAGTAGTGATAAATTTGTTTTTTCTGATGGGAGGCTTCGGCCATGGCTGGTTTTGACCCACCGGATGAAGCCATGCCGTGAATAGACCTAGTCGTGTTTCGGGATGTAGTCCGGGGCAACCATTATTGGAGACAGGTACGGGCAGTTACATCAACTCCCCAAATCTATCCACTTTTATACTGATTAGATTTCAACTAAATCTACGTTCTCCATCCTCGGCCACACCGTCGCTTACCATCAGGCGAGTTGTTGGCCACTTAGATCTATATTTGATAAAAAAAAGGACAGTAGCTAGAGCCTACATATAGGCAGATTTTTATGGTAATAGGATCACAAATTCGCATGTCAAAAGATGTGTGGCAAATATGAAATTAATGGTTTTATAGAAATATCAGCAATTCTTTTTTGTAATATCAATTCTGCTTAAATACAGATAAATCTTTACATGCTTAGTAAGGAACTCTAAAGTTATGATTGTTTATGGAAAAAGAGTATGGTCATGAGCAGGATTCGAATCTGCGCCTCTTATCCGTATCTGTTACATGTTGTTTCTAGCATAATCAAAGTGAAAGGTTTTTATTTCATATAAACCATACAAAGGCACTTATGAAAAGGTAAAAAAAAGGTATGTTAAATTAATTGGGAGTTAAGCAAACAAAGTTAACCAAATTATACACAATTACCTTGATAGTTGATGAATTGTCGGTAAATATAAACATAATATCAATTAATGTCCACTACTCACGCGCATTTTTCGGGATTGCCCGACTAGTTTCGAACTCGAACGGAGCCCTTAGTCATGAGCTCAGCCCGCGGCGATGTCGCGAGTCAACCTGATAATGTACGTGAGTAGTAACTGGTGAACATTAATTGTTATGAATATGTCTCACGAAAGTTTTTATACAAATATAAACACAATAGTTAAATTAAATGTAGTAACTGCTAGTTATAAGCAACATATTTCTATCCAACATGCAAGCTTGAAATTGAAATCTTTGAAATGCATTATCGCATGCCTTAGTTGGCAAAGCACCTGGAGTATTTATCCAGGAGGCGCAGGTTCAAATCCTGCTCACTACCGTATATTTCTTCTTATCAAAAACATATCATTTGATGCAGGTTTCACTTGGGCATGTTACAAATATTTTAATATGATCTACACACAAACTGTATCTCTGTGTCTAAAAATACCCACAATACAAGCAACAAACAGGTATTTTTTCAATATTATATCAATGGAGATTGGTCGCACTGTTTCTGTTGCAGAATAATATGTGGGAACAATGTAAGATGATGCCAACACTAAAAGAGTTTAGTTTAACAATTCAAAAACTTTGTCATGACTGTTAGAGATGACCAGTCCCAACTGACGGCGCCCGTTTACAAACATGACGCATGCGTCAGCATCACCCAACTCAACCATATTGTAGGGAATCGAATGAACCAACACACTCGCCACCATCAGCACGACATTTTAGTGAGCATGACATACTCCAACTGCCAGACAACGAACAAAATAGAGACGCCGTAAAATGGTTACATAGCACTCACATGTACATATTTATAATTAAGTACAAACATACATACATATAACAACCCTAACAAAATACATAATACTCCTCTATTTTGGCAGTTGTGTCAAAACGTGGCTTCCACCTGTCTACGGAATTCCACATTATCTGTAAATATGATTTTTATTTATTACAGCTGCAGGCATCCCTGATTTCCGTAGTCCTGAAACTGGTCTGTATCACAACTTACAGAAATATGATCTTCCTGAACCACAAGCGATATTCGAGATCAACTTCTTCAGACAAAATCCGAAGCCATTCTTCATGCTAGCAAAGGAACTGTACCCGGGAAGCTTTAAACCGACAATTTCACATTATTTCATCAGGCTTTTACATGAGAAAGGTATGTATATATTGATTTTTCATACATACATACATAAACTCACGCCTTTCCCCCATGGGGGTAGACAGAAACTACAGAACGCCACCTGCTACGTTCCTTACATATGCCTTTTGCTTCGTCCACGTTCATACATCTTGTTATACATGCGCGGTGGTTGCGACTACTACGCACCTTACCGTTTCGGAGGATATCACTAATAAGATAATATTGTTAGTCTATTAGACACTATTTGCAATGTGAATGTGAGTACGATGTGGGCTAGAAATTCATTCATACATGAACCTCATAGACTGTCTGGCGGTTTTGAGTCGTTTTATGTGACCTACGCAAATGTCCTCCTGATCTGGTATCGTCTTGTGACGGGTCGTTGAGCTCCCTTAGTTATGGTTGAGCTACACGATGACTGATGCATACGTGCCGTCAGACAGGACAGGTCACCTCGAAGCTGCTATGGCTCTTTCCTCAAAAGGCCATTCCAGACGATCCCTGCATCGTTACACTCACATAGATATGTACATACTATTATGTCTGGACTTTAAAAGAGACGTTGACCTCTGAGTTTGTTTCGGCGTTTCTTCTCAGAGACAGTCAGATAGGAAACGCCGGCGCCATCTAGTTTAAAAAAATGACTTGTAAAAGTGTCTTCAACAGATCTATTTACAGAAATAAAATCATTTATCATTCATTTATCATTTATCATAAGGTCAGTGTATATTCTTCTAGGGCGTCCCCTTATGGCATTTCTACTTATATATACCTGCCTTGTAGATACCTTTTGTTAACCGTCTTTCATTCATTCTCTCAATATGACCAAACCATCTAAGCATACCCTTTTCAATTTTCGTCACTATGTTTTCTATTATACGGCAACGTTGTCTTACCACATCATTCTTCAATGTATCATTCATAGTTAGACCATACATACTTCGCAAGGAACGGATTTCTACAGCATTTATTCTACTTTCATGTCTCTTTTGCCACACTAAACATTCACTTCCATACATAAGCGTAGGTACCAGCACGCCATTGTGGACAGCCAGTCGACCTATTTTGGACATCAACTGATTGGCCACCACCGCATGTGGTGGTGGCCACATTCACCATTCACTTTATTTCCAGCATTCATTTTGATTTTTCATTGGATGTTATATGTGTTCTGTGTTCATTTAAGAAGATAGACGGTATGTCAACTGCTTACTGCAAGAAGAGAAGTCCTTACCACCTGTCCTATAAGTTCAAGCCTTACTTAATAAGGATGGTAATGTCATATTCTGCTTGTAGAAATTCTTGCTAAGGCACTTTCTATACTTTTCTTTTAAGAGCTCTTACACACGATAGTTCAGCGGCAGCCGTCGACATTCTAATAAAACGGTTCCACTGCTACCGAGGTGTCGCCGACAACGTGCAGCTCATATCTAATAGCCCTAACCAGTTAACAGTATATGGTTCAAGTAAAAAAAAAAAGTGGAAGTAATTGCCTTCACTTCTGCAGACTTTCCCTTTACCTATTGTAATATTCTTAATATAATATTCCGTGATCCAGGTCTGTTGCTTCGTCACTACACCCAAAACATAGACACACTAGAGCGTGGCGCGGGAATCCCAGAGGAAAAGCTGGTGGAGGCCCATGGCACCTTCTACACGTCACACTGCCTTGACTGCCGCAAGGAGTACAACTTGGAATTTGTTAAAGGTATGAAGAAATCCACCATGCATGAAACCAACATAACTTGAACTCTAATTACAAACCCACTACATAGGGACCAACTTCCACTGGATTTTTGAACCAAAATAGTTCTTTTATCTTTTCTAAAGTATGTTGTTTTGCAAGGCTTTTAATGAGAAGAGGTTCCCCTAGATTCAAATCATCCATTGGGAAATATGCAGAATTTTCTGTTGGAATTGTTAAATACTCAACTTTTACATCTATACTATGTGCACTAATACTGTAAAGCGGAAGAGATTTTTATATATATATATATTTTTAGCTAGACTTAAATATTGGTTTTTGTTAATTAAGTCGGAAGAAAAAGCGCTCCCGAACTGCTTTAACCGCGTACGTTGACGTAATGGTTAGTGATACGTAAATACAATGTTCTATAAAAATATTGGTTCTTATTACATCTAAAAACAGTCCACGATGCCATATGCCTTATACAAATTTTGTGCCAAAATTAATTGAAAATTTTAAAGTGATCTATGAGCATTGTTATTTTAGAACATTGCATGTTAATCCTTATGAACGAAAGTTGTCATTGTTGTCATCATCAAGACAATTTTCCCCTATGTAGATAAACTTTGCCCATTATAGCATGTTATATGGATGCATAGTTTAGGAGATTAATTAAAAAATAAGAAAATATTTCAACACTCGCACGAACGAGACGTGTGACGTATAACAGCATAACCCTGGCCGCCCGATGAGAACTGAGCATTGGCGAGAAGAGTCGAACTATGAATTATTTTCTGTTTGTTGGTTAGTACTAAGTAGGTAATTATAATATAATTATACGCGGATGAAACCGCGGGGCACACCTAGTTGAAGAATACATGCACATAGTAACTACCTAATCTTTGCTATCATCAACATGAATACCTTGATATTCGCTGTGAATAATAACATTAATCAAACAACTTTATTGATAAAACTACCAATTTAATCTATAATCACATGATCCACTGCATTTTAAATATGCACATGACATGGTATCAAGCCTGTATACCCTAAAAGGGTGGGCGGAGGTTGAAATAACTTAGTTGGCAGAGTGCCTTAAGTATACACTGTTGACCTAATATGGCCTAATATCGTCTACCATTCCAAGATCCAGGTAGCTACTGAAACATTTATAATTGAAAATCCTAATAACTTGGCTCGATCTGGGAAACAAATGCAGAAGTAGTCAATAAGGTTTTTAAGGATAATGAATAAGCAAGTTTCAAACAGTCATAATAAAAAATAATTACCATCCCTGCCCTTGCTTCCTTATTGTAAGGCCATTCAAAAATCTTGTGGAGTGCAATAAACTTTTTGAATAGGAAAATGCCTTTTACTCTCAGTCTCTCTCCCTGAAGTTCATAAAATACAGCCTGAGATGTATACAATTACTTTTTTCTTAGACCGTATATTCGCGGACCAAATCCCGATCTGCACAGAATGTCCGGGCGTGGTGAAGCCCGACATAGTGTTCTTTGGTGAGAGCCTCCCCGACCGGTTCCAACAGTGCCTTCAAGAAGACTTCCAGCAATGTGATATGCTCATTATCATGGGATCCTCACTCGAAGTACAACCTTTCGCGTCACTTATTGATATGTAAGTGGTTTTATTTTATTATTTTTGTGAATAATTTGAATAATATATTTATTATGCCTGCAGTAATCGGAGTGAAGGTTCAAATCCTGTTCACGGTCTATTACGGGCTCACACACGGGCTATTGGCTATCTCGGTTACCAACAAATTTATGGTCACTTTGTAGTTCATTGCGTCGTATGTCACAGTTTGTCTGTGATGAGCAAAATATCAAAAACATATAGCGCAATGTACTACAAAGTGGCCATAAATTAGTTGGTAACCGAGTTAGCCAATAGGTACGCTGATCCACAATAAATAATAACTTTTATGAATAAGATTATTTAATAATCCGAATAACTGTCTGGTGGTTCGAAAATTATGGTTTGTCTTGCTGATAAGGGCCTCGTCCTTTCAACACGACGGTTGATTAATGATCCTGTTTCGAAAGAATTAATTAATTTTTAAAACATTGCCTTAGGCTTCTTAGGTTTAAAACTAATTTATAAAAAAGACAATAGACTTAAAAACGTTCTACCAAAAGATAAAAATTATTAGAGTCAGTCTCAAGAAAAAGCATAGACTAAATATATATTATGTCTTTGAAGCCCGATATCTCTAAAACCGCAAATGCCCTGGGGGTTAATTTTTTGCCAATAATCTCCAGTATAACTCCTTCCGAGGAATAGGTAGAATTTCCTGTCATCCTGTTTATAAAAACACTGGCAATTGGTCTATTAACTAAATCATTTTCTCAGGGTCCCAGACTGGTGTCCCCGTCTCCTCATTAATCGTGAGCGAGCGGGCATGCGGTCACCCCTCCTTCGTCTGTGGGGGGTGATGAGTGGAGGCCTACAATTAGACGAAGAGGCCGTCCGTGATGTGGCGCGTCTCGGAGACTGCGATGACGGCTGCTTGGACCTCGCTGATAGGCTTGGATGGGGAGTAAGTGACTTTTGAAGATGATACATAAGACCACCTGATTAAGTGGGTAGTTTGGCAAAGCTGTATGACAAGATTCTGATGGAGACAAAAATCAGGTGGGTAGATGTAGTGCAAAAGGTTATTGTGACATACTATGTTTCCTTGACAAAGATGTGGTAGAGTATAAATATAAGGAAGGCTGACTCCTCCACCATATAACATTAATAATCAGGAAGAGAGAGGGGATAGAGGTCATCACTGCTCCATCTCTGGGGCGTTATGAGTGGAGGGCGTCATTGAGACGAGAATATTGTCTCTTACTGTGATGACGGCTGCCAGAATCTCACTGACACACTTCGATGGGAAATAAGTCACTATTAGATAACATATTTTTTTAATAAATATAGTGACCTAAAACCTGGTAGGTAGATGTAGTGCAGACAGATATGCTGAATTGTTGATATGCAATGTGTCCAATATATTTTTCGAAGACAGGATAGAGGCCAAGTAGAAGAGGTAAGTAAGGAAAGCTGACTTTATTACCATATGGGATAATAGAGAGGTTTCCATGACCAGCAATCTCTCTTCCAGACTTAGGCGGGGAGTAACAGAGTGACTTGGTATGAACCATTACACCAGAAGTATTATTCGTTTTGATACTTATATGGAGTTACATTAGCAGATAAAACAGTAGGCGATACTTCCTAGAATACTGCCACCAATCCATAATGAGTTAGCTCAGTGATCTGCTATCTTTATCTGTATAAGGAAAACTCTATTTCCTGTGGAGTAATATTTGCAGGCTGATTATGTTTATTCTGTGTTAATTCCCTGCTTAGGACGAGCTCCGCGCCCTAGTCGCCAGTGAGCATGCTCGCCTGGAGTTAGCCGGCACGCTCCCGACTGCACACCCATCCGTGGTGCCGTCTGTTGTTCGTGCGCATCTGCCGCCTACAGAACACAAGCTATGAGCTATAACCCATATTTATTTTGTTTAGAATTACGGCCTGCTTCACTGTTTTGTTATTATTTAGGATATGTAGGCGTGGTTGGGCCCTTTCATGGGCCTTTTAGGCTATTATACACCAATCTTATTTGTAAGCTTTGCAAGGTTACAAAAGATAATGAAGACGTGTACCGTTTTGATAGTTCTAGGTAGACGCCATTTTGAAAGGAGCGCAATATCTCAAATGAGAATAAATTCTAATGCAGGCCTTAGATTCCAGCTTACATCCCTAAACATCTTGGAATATTAATCGGTTGAGTGGCACTATCTGGCATTGGCAGTGCAAGCGGCATTACATTTCTGACCTCCATCTAGTTTCGCACATTTCCCTTCTGTTCTGGCGCTATTTAGCGTATGTTCTAAAATACATACCTAAATATTTGAAGGATTCTCAATATCTTCCGCTAGTCCATATAAGGAAAAAAAGTGTAAAATCAGGCTGCAGGGTCTCACTGGATTCTTGTTCATATTAAATGAAAGCATGTAAGATATCATGAAAAATTCAATTCAACAAACAAAAATAACTTAGTCTGTCACTCTTCTGGAAATCTGCTCCCTTCTACTAATTCAGTTTTATTATGAAAGGGCCTTAGCAAAAGAAAGAAAGAAAGAATTTAATCGTAGAAACGATTAGTTCCGCTCCTCTTGTCTGTAACTTAATCAGTAAATAGTGAAGCAGGCCCTGAGGGTATCTGGATTCTAGTGTTTAACCAGCTTCGTAAAGCAATGCGGTTAACTCAAAACGTGTTAAAAAAAATTTTGTATACATTGTTCTGGAGTACTACTATTATTAAATGTTCAAGCAATTTACAATTAAAAACAAAATGATTTCAGTCTGCTAACATAAATTATAATAACAAAAACAACGAAAATAATATTTGCCGGTATCTTTTTAATTACCAAAAAAAAAGGTAAAAAGTTTGAAAAATCTTAAAAAAATCGCCATGTTTTATTTTATTAAACTGTTTTATTTTATAATTACATTCAGAAGAAAAAAGCTTGGTACTTACGGAGACACCAAATTGTGATCGAAATTGACTTAGCATTGACAATTTTAATTTATTCATATTTCTTATTATTATTATATTCCAGATTGTTACAAATTAGCGAAGTAGGCGACAAGACCGTATAGTTGTTACTTGTGCCTCATAAAATAATTTAATGATTTTTTAGTTATTTATTTTATTTATTGCTGTAATGTTGGGATTAATTTATAGTTTTAACATTTTTCAAATCACGTTTTATTGATAAAAATAATTAACTTTGCGTGTTGTCTAGTTTCGGCAAAAGTTACCAGTAGGAATGGGCTACCCAAGTCAATCACAACACCCAAATAAAAATTAAGTATTTAGTAGGATTCTCCTTATACTATGTAATAGATCTCCTAATTTTAATAGAGTGGGTAGAAATTTTAATATTAAAGTTTATTTCGGTGGCAATACTTTTTCATTTATTCTTCATAGGAAAATAATTCATAATAGTACAGCCTGACCAGATATTTATGAATGACTCAAATTTTTATAGAACACTTAAGTATTTTGATTGTACTGGCAATAGCCTCGATGAAAACTGCAGGAGGAATTTTATCTCATTTAAATGTTTCGAGATGGCTGCTATGACTACTCTATTATAGAGTTGCAATAAACATATCGATAATAATGTTAGCAAGAATTAAAAGAAGTCAGCCTGTACTTTGTGAAGATTTTGTTTAAATTATAAGTCCAGGTGGTGGAACTGGTGGCATGTGTAGTTGACCATGAATTACTTTACCATTTTTAAAATTAACTTTAATAGACTGTAAAGTAAAATTTCACTAATGATGACAGTATCTGTCCGCTTGACCTTGTAAAAGAAAATAGACTGTCATTATTTTTATAATGTGCTTGCATTAGGGTGGTAGAGCAATTTTGGGTCGACTTTACCTTGTATGTATTGATGGAAAAAAACCTATTGCCTTGATGTGACATAGGTATTGATTTCTTATTTCAATACTTAGGATTGTGTAGTCTTGGTCATTCAAACGCTACTTTACATGTTGGTCAGGACAAAAGATTTAAACATTCAATTAACTTTATGGATAATCAATTCTCCAAGAATTGATGATAATGGTGTCAAATCTAGTAAATGTCAGCTAAACTAAAAATAGATTATTGTTTATAGCTATGTAAGAGATAGTTAGTGCTCTAATTTTAGTCTAGTCGGCTTTTGGTATGGGATTCTATAACGCGCATTATTTGGCGATAATCTATCCATGTTCTATCATTCCGCCTAAAATATGTAGATGGTGAACATTGTAAGGGAATGGTGGCCAACGTGCAGAGAGACCAATATAGGTAACCCAAGTGGGATAAAATGTAAAGCGTAGTCATTGAATGTGGTCGTCGACTAGTCAACATTTATTAGGCGTTGATCATACGAGCGGTTGAGTTACGTATGCGTACACCAAGGCCGTAACCAGGATTTTATTTATGGGGAGGAGTGAACGGTTAATCCCGTACGCTGCACATTGCGGTTGCGGTGCGATAAAACGGCAATAATTAATTATTTCGTCGAATTTCGCTGCGCATACTTAAAATCGCTAGTCTGGTCGTACCATTAGTGAATTACTAATAGCAACGGTAGACATCCAAGCAATTTTTAAAATAGTTAATATAATTAATTGCATGACCAATACACCAATATTGTATTTCAAAACATTGTAACCCTTTTTATTTTTATAATTTGTTATTATGTGATTTGTTGTCTTTTATTTATTTAATCAGAAATTTGCATTTCTATTTACGAGTCCTGCCTATATCTTCCATGTTTTGTTGTGTTCTAGAAAATTTTAAAATTCCTATAACTATAGTAGTGAAAAAAATAACATGTCTTATGATACAGACAAATATATGTATAACCGCGTGCTAATAAAATCAGTAAATATTAAATAAAATTTTCTTAGCGATAACGTAATTTTTTTAAGGGGTGTTTAGAATTAGTTTTCAATGGAATTTGCGCATATACGGTGACGCGAGATACTTTAGGGTTCAAATATGTAGTTCCTTGCACCGATCATGTGGTGTGCCGCGTTCTCAAATAGGCAAAAAGATTTACTAAAAGCAATACCTATTTACTATATTACTTACCTATTTACTGTGTGTCCGATACATTGGTAAATAAGTGTAATGTGTTCAGAAACTTATGAAATATAATCTAATGTTGTCAGTTCAAGTTTTAGTAGCAGCCAACAGATCGTATCCTTAATTCAAACGTGTATAACTTATTAAGTATAATAGACTGTATAATGTAACGAAACACCACTTAATTGAAGGCCTTATTTTGAATCCAAACAATGTACATATTATGTAACTGAGCTACTTATTATAGGTATTAAAGGGTCTACGCAAAGCATATTTATACTCAAGCAATATAATAAAGCCTTATCAGCTATTTTGAATATCGTAAACCATTTAATAATGTTGATGCAGAATACAAATTTTATATAAATTGTAATTTTATAACTCAAATACATATTATAGTTTTCAATAAAATTATGTTTCGGTAAAAATAAAATGTATAGGAATACTTTGTTACCCAATCACGTATTTAAATGTTAATTTGTTGGTTCTTGCAATTTATATAAATTGTTGTAAGCCATATTGAGAAAATAAACGCATAATATTTATTATAAATATGTAGTTTTATTTATTTCATACACAGTGTTAATGATTGCTTATATTTACAATGAAATAAAATGTGAATGTTAAATACTAAATATAAACTTACAATAATTCAGTAAGGCACAAATGTAGTAATTAATTATTAAATTTAATTAATTTTGTAATACATTCCTTCCAATATATTTCAGTTTTTGAGGCGATATGTAGAAACTCCAGCTTTCAATACAAAATGGGCCCGCAATATATTTTTACAGTTACATGAAACTAGTTATCTGAACATTAAAAATATCTACTTTAATTTTATTAAGAGTACTACACTGACTGAGGCACCATAACGCTCCATTTTGTTATAAGTATTGATTAAGTGTTTAAAAAACATCAATTTTCGATGCAGCCAAGTACCCATTATTATAACACCACAACGTTTTTTTAACAATTTTTCATTCCTTAGCGTCAGTAATTCCTTCTGCGCTTATTGCGAACATAGCTTCAGTTTCCGGCAAACATGGACTGTCATAAATCTTGCAAACACGGTTATCGCCCCTCCCCTTTCGTAAATAGAGGCGTGTCGTCGACGCGTGCGCAATTATGTGTCCGCCAATTGGCTTCTTGGTGTCTGCATTGAAAACGCCTACAGAATCAACTTGCGCGACGACTTGGTTCGTTATTAGCACTGCTACCCCAAACTGGGAACGAAAAAATCAAGCTATTTGTGGGCTAAAAAAAAAATGTACCAAGGTGACTTTTAAAACTAAGTAAGACTGATTTTGTAAATATTTAAAATTCTGTTTGTTTCAAAAGTTTATCAATACAATGACGTGAGTTATGTTTGAAAAAATAACACATACCTCATCTGCCAATCTCAGCAGCATTCTCATGAATCGTCCCAGATGTAGCTGTCTAGAGTTAAGCTCACCTCGACCAGAATAGTCGGTTCTGTACAGAGCTGTTGCACTGTCCACTATTATAAGGGAATACCTGTAATAATATTAGAGCATACAAAGTTTTTAGGTCTACACCTTGACAGCAATATAAATTGGAAATTCCAAGTGGAAAGCATTTTTATTATGCACTAATATGCTTGTTAAAGTTGTGAATCAATGTACTGTTGTTAATGCTTATCACGGGCATGTTGAATCATTATTAAGGTATGTAGTCATCCTCTGGGGTAACTTGGTTGATAAAGAAACTGCATTTAAGGCTCAGAAGAGGTGCGTGAGAGCAATATGTCATAAAATCTACAGAAAGTTGTAACCTTTCTTCATTGATGTTAAATTATTTTTATGTTCTCACTTTCCTAATAGGCGAACACTTTAAGGGGGCGTGACAAGGCGCCGGTGAAGGAATCACACGAAAAAAAATTTTAGTGGGCAGGCGGGAAAGTCCGCGATAGTACATTACACATATACATTTATGAGGTAGCCGTGTTTATATCTTTACATATTACTATGTTTGAGCAGCTAAAAGTAGATGACATAATCAGAAAGTGTGTTTTCCATTAAACAGTGCACAATATAGTAACAGCATATTTTGTATGGCATCTTGTATATAAAACCATCTTCCCTCAGATTTATTGCGTTGTTCAAACATAGATACATTTAAATTGGAGCAGTTACTTTTTAATAAGGCATATATGTAAATGAGTATCATAATAACAAATTTAATCTACATGGACATTATAAATTTTTACATTTGTTATTTTAAATTTTCAGTTGACATTAAGGTATTACTATGATATAATTTTCGATGCATTGTAATTATGATTTGGTTTAAATTATGACTAAGCGTTTTTTTTTTTTTTTTTATTGTTTGCCGAATGGCAGAGTATAGCCCCACAAAACTTGTTTATTGTATACCTATCTGGCCTATGTTCGCAATAAATGTTTGAATTGAATAGTTATTATTGATGACAATATTTATTGACTAAAAGACATGAAGGTAGCAAATAAAAGATTGATGGATTATATGACAAAAAAGAAATAAAGTTAGTAAGTACAAAATATTGTACAGTCAACATTAACTTCAAGTAAATTGATATGAGGATAGGGTAATCATTAACAATTCATGAAAAGGTTGACTTTTAATGGTTTTGTATAATGTGTAATTGTCATTGATATAACCAATATGCCAACAAAACATTACCTTGACTCTGCCATCATGGCACAAGCCTGCACCAACAGTTGAGTCTGATGGTCAGTGTTATATGCTCTTGCGTAAGCAACATTGTCAAGTACGGCGGCGCCCTCCATTCCATACCGCTGAGCGACGGCAAGCAGGCGCTCAGGACGAAATGTGCCTTCTGTGTCAATGTACATGCATTTACCCTCCCCTCCTGACTGCTCGATGGGTAGCTGGAGAGCATATTATATAGGGTTTTATATTGATTCTGTGTTAGAGATGTTTAACATTTAATTTGATATTAATTGGTTGGCATCTGTACCAAGGCTTTAATTTATTAGGTACTAGGCAAGGCTTATAAAGTGTAAGTCAGGCCATGCCTTGTTTGTTAACTACCAGTATGCTATCACTTGTTTTGTATGAGTAGAAGCCTTTTTATGTGTGAATGGATGTATAAAAACAAATAAATTCACATTATATTATATTAGAAACAGAAAGGCTTATATAAAATTGGTTTTACCTGGCATGTGACAGCTAAAGTGTGGCATATTTGAGTCTTGCCAGTTCTGAATTCCCCAAATATTTCAGTAATGGATCCAGTTTCTATGCCACCACCTAGCAGTCTGTCCAGCTCCTTTGAGCCTGTTGTTAGTTGAATTATTTCAGATCTAGATGAGAAAAAATTATACTAATAAATTTTTACTTATTTCAGAAATAATAAAGGCACCTTATACAACAATTATTATAAATTCATTTCAAATATCTCTTTATGAGATATGTGGTATAATAAACTTGCCCGTTATCTGCAAATTACAACTACTAGGCGAGTGTTTTGGTCACTGAGGGCAGGAATTGATAATTTGATGCAATTTAATTCAAATGAGAAGTATCTAAAAAGTAAAAATTATCGCTCGCCGGCAAGATAAAGTTCCTGCTGTCTTATCTTGAGGAGTTGGGGTGGCTCGAGTAATCCATTCCCACCCCAGATGCAAAATAATCGCAAAGAGTGAGGAGTTGCGGAAACCAGCTGGCTACACCATAACAACATAATTACAGTATTAACTAATGTATCAAGTTAGTAAGTATATGTTTTAGGATACTTCAACCAGTTTTGGCCTCAAATATATTTTTACCTTTTTTGATGGAACTCAGTAGCAGTAGTGAAGCCCATAGGCACCAACTTAGATGCTTCTGCCAGTATTTTATCAGCTTTTGCTTCTGATATACCTTTAATAGTGATTAGCCATTTCTTAGGGGCATAGGCCACTGACTCAACTGTGTGATAACCTGCTTCTTCCAACTTCTTAATGTCTCCTGATGTTATACCATTACCCTGAAAAGAGTATTCAATATTATTTTTACTATAAGACTCACTGACCAAACTTAGGTAAGTGGATTGTCATGGTGGTTTGGGAAAGTTATTAGATCTGAAACCTTCTAAGACTTTCCTTGTTTTCCAGAAAAGAAAGATTCGAAGTATATAAATGTGTCTTATGTTTAATAAATGCCATTCATACAAATTAGTTATTTGTGCTGTACCTCTAATTTAGTGATAAGTTGTGGACCACACTCTTCCAAATCTTCATCGACTGAAGCAGTAACTGCTGATGCTGTGGCTGTCATCTTGTCACTTCAGTAGTTCACCACTATCACCGAAACATTTATGAAGTGCTGGAATCTTGATTATTGGGTTCTCTTACAAATTGCGGAGTGTTTTTTTACAGAATCTTCTTTTTTTTTACACTATCTTCACCTTTTGTTGTTGCTATTGATTTAGGCAGTTTAAAAAAATAGTAATTAAGCAATTCCTCTCGTCAGTGGAGCAACCGCGATTGAATATTCAACTTCTATTTGTACTTCAAGTTTCAACTTGAACTTGCTTTTTGTTTTCGAAAATGGTCAAACTCTTGTCAAACAGTGTTCTTCAGTGTTGCCGTTCATCTATACATAATTATAATAAAATCTGTAGAGATGGAGTTTCTATACAATAAAGAGACTATTCCAAAACAAAATTGTCGGGATTGTAAATGGAAGCCAAACAACTGAACGGATGAATCGTAATGAAATTTGGTTATTTGGCAAGGAGATAGATTGGACCTTGGAGAAGGACAGGCTACCTTTTGTTACGCAGACGAAGTCGCGGGCACCAGCAAATCAAAATTAAAAGTCTCTAGCTAGTGGCCTGTTTCAAAAAAGTCGCTAAAAACGCAAAAACACAATCGCAAAAAATCCGCGAAATGTCGCTAACTACTATTGTATGTACTTAAATACATAAAGTTCACACTGAAACTGAAATCTCTTTTTCGTAGTTATTTGTTCTTTAACAACTAGATAGCGATGTACTTTTAATTTACATTTAATTAGAATAGAAAATACAAGTCTATTATAAAAAAAGGTATGACCTATTTACTTTTTTATTATGTAAATGAGTCGCCACTTCGATAA
Organism: Xylocampa areola; assembly: GCA_935421205.1. NCBI lineage: Eukaryota > Metazoa > Arthropoda > Insecta > Lepidoptera > Noctuidae > Xylocampa > Xylocampa areola. Next base: position 12,366,400 of record OW285217.1, on the reverse strand, counting down.
TACAAACAGAAAAATATTTTTGCAGTAATCAATCCGTAATTTTTAACTCATTCTTTTCTTCCTTTGGAAATTATAACAAAACTAGTCGCAATGAAAACTTAAAAAAAAACTGCGAACGGAATTTAAAATTAGATACGTAATTCAAATTATTTAAGTCAATATGCCTAATCTCGACAAAAAGACGCTCGCGTATTTGTAGTGTATTTTTGATTCGTCTGAAAGTAGCTAAAAATCTTTTTCTCGCTAAGCTAGAATTTTGTCCGCTAAACATTCATAAAATTTCCTAGTTCTAGTGACTTTGTCGCTATAACGGCAACACTGTTGTCAAAGTATCTTTTCCAGTTTCCCTCCGAACTGGTAACCTTTTTAAAATAAGTTCTTTAAATTGGATTCTTTGACTTTCGCCGTTTCAGTTATATAAAGCTTACCATTCACTATGCGGCAAACGATCAGTTGTATTATGAGTTGGATCCAATAACTTAAGAATAATATGACAATATTAATATTTTATTCAAATTCTTTATTAATAAAATGTTTACATTATCTTGTATTAATAGGATTACCTAAATTAAGTTAAACCTGTCCCACAGGAATCTTTAGATAAAACAATTCTTGACTACTTTTTGACTACTTAATACGTTAAAGTTATAATATTAAATGGAAAAAGAATACGGTCGCGAACAGGATTCGAACCTGCACCTCCCGGATAAACACTCCAGGCGCTCTGACCACTAAGCCATCTCGACCTCTGCTCACAAATCCGGGAGGCGCAGGTTCGAATCCTGTTACCTGTAAAGAATACGGTGGTTCTTTTTCCATTTAATATAATAACTTTAGAGTTCGCTAAGCATGTGTTACTGCTTTTCAAAGATTTATCTTGAATACTTATACGTTACTGCAACATATAATTATAACAAAACATTATTATTTAAAAACGTAATAATTATTCATGAGAATCTAAATCATTAAAATACCCTAATAAACAATTTATTTTATATGAATAAATACATACAAAAGTATCTAACTCTACATTTTCGTGTATGTAATAACAATATTGATACTATTAATGTACTGCCGATCTTTAAGCGTAGGCCTTAAAATTTTGTTTTTTCTTTTCTGGCGGCAATAACAAACATATGATTGTGATTTGAGATTGAGAGTTTGAGACCAATGACTAAAGAAGACGTAGAGGACGTGAAATAGACAAAAAAAAATGTGCTGTCCATGGCAGTTAATAATTGTTACTCGTTTTTATTACAAAATCGATTAATCGTTATCGAAAGGTTACTGGTAAAACGGGGACATATCGACGGAGAGTGTTCAGAATTTGGTTCTCGTTCGAAATATGCATGTAAATGATATATTCGTTTTACATTTGACCTATACTGTATAGGTATATACTACAAGAGAGTGACTGGAATCTATATTATAAAAATGAATTCCCCTATCAAGTAATTGGAACCTTTAATGAACAATGAAAACATTTACATATTGTGTAACAAAAACTTAGATGTAATAAAATTCTGAACATTTATTCTGTTCGCCATAGTTACCATCCCAGGTTGAATTGGTTCAGGATTGGATAATCCAAATATCTTTTACATCTTCACTGGCATCAGTCAATGTTGTTGTCTTATTATATTGTTCTTGATTATTTTTCTCATATACCGAAATACGACACGTTCGATAATTCAACTGCAAATGTAAGTTTGTAATTGTATATACTACAATTTACTATTTTATATACCACCACGCGTTCCTGAAAAAAGAGGTCTTAATAGACAGACAGGGACAACAAAATAATCTTATAAGTGTTACTTTTATCATTCTGGGGAACGGAACCTTAAAAAGACACAATGTTTTCTCAATATTGTCGAGCCACAAAGTCTTTTCTTTATGAATTTGTGAAAAGGAGTTCGGCCACGGTAATGGCCACTCGTTGGAAGAAGATTTAGCCGGTTAGAAGCCATGACAGGCCATAGGATATGGGTGTGAGTAATGCAAGTTTCGTAATTTACCTTAAGAAGCCTTGTAGGTATTACATTTTCTTGAAGTCTTATTATATCCAGAGTTCTAATAATACAGGACTTCAAAATGTAGAGAATATGCAAATGTTTTATCGCAGCTGGTATCAATATTCTCTTGACCCTATGATTCCATCCACTTTTTTAAGAACTTCATTTTTAGTAACCTAAAAATTGTTAGGTCATTCGGTTATTAACATAACACAATGTGTATTTTTGTATAATAACTTTCGTGAGACATATTCATATTAATTATTGTTCAACGGTTATTACTCACTTGCATTCTTCGGGATTGCCCGACTAGTTTCGAACTCGAACGCATTTTAATAAGTTTCGAAAGGTATAGTTCTTTATTCTGTGTTTGTTTATTACGCACTGTTTACAGGATAATTTAGTGTTGTGCTTTTGATTTCAAACTGGACAGTTTGACTCGTGACATCGCCGCGGCCTCAGCTCATGACTAAGGGCTCCGTTCGATTTCGAAACTTTTCGGGCAATCCCGAAGAATGCAAGTGAGTAATAACCGTTGAAGAATAATTAATACAATGTGTATTATAAATATTCAAATTAAATGTTTTCGAAAAATCGAGAAAAACAAAATCGAAATCGTTGTTTAAATCAAAAGCACAACACTAAATTATCCTGTAAACAGTGCGTAATAAACAAACACAGAATAAAGAAATATACCTTTCGAAACTTATTAAAATGGTATCCACTGATGACATAACAGTAATAAATAAAAACTGTATCTAAAATTTGGTCGGAATATATGAAGGATTTTTTTTAATATATGAATGTTTAACGACTTACTTGTGCATGGATATAGGAGTCACTTTTTTACTATATTTCGAACCACAGCCCTTCAAACAACACTTAGGCATAATTGCGTTTATCACACGCAGCTTCACAGTTAAATTCTCAGCACTCAAGATGTTATAAGCAAAGAAAATCGTATTAATAAGTTTCACGATAACGCCAAATGACATTATGTACACTGTCAAAAGTACTCAGAAAGAGAAACTAAAATGGCGAACCGGACGGTGGGCTGGTCATATGTGGCGTCATATTTATTACTTGCAATTTCAGAAAACTATCAAATTAAGGTTTTCTCTTTTTACACTAGTAGAATCACATAAGTTTAAAAACGATACTAATAATTTTTCTATTACTGTATCGAATTGTATGATATTTCTTTAACGTAATGTAGATAGATAGATATAGATTATAAAGGCATATCCTTTACTCCTTCTTTAACCATTGCTGAGAACTGACAAGGTGAGTGAGAGTGACATATATCAAGACGAGACAAAAGTACGAAACAGACGACACCACAGATTAGTAATTTAAGTATCTTACGATAGACGACACACTACACAGACGAGACAAAAATTGCTTGCCTTGAATATAACAACAATTGTTTTAGTTTACAGTTTTCAGCTTTTCAGTTAAATTTGATATTGTATAATGGAGGATACACGAGAAGTTTCGTTGGTAATTGAAGGCCAAGTGTTCAATGTAAGAAAGGACACGCTGTGTGAACATAGTGATTATTTTGGCGCGATGTTTAGTGGGCACTATGTTGAAAAAGAGCAGCAAGAAATTTTTATTGATGTATGTATTCAACTATTCAGTAATTTCCATTACTTTACATAAAATATTTGATGCCTATGTACTTCCTAGACGACCCTCTGACCCTTACCACTTTTTACTTAGCCAGAAAATAAGTACTTACTGCACATTTGACTAAGCTAATTTATATAATGCATTTAATTAATTATCAAGAAATTTGTGGGAAATAGGTAGGTACCAGGTAATATAGATCTCATGAAATGTTTTTCTCCATATTAGGTACCATGCTGAATGTGGAAAAACACTAAATGTGGTCAATTTATTTTTTATATATCAGTTCTTGGTTTCATATTGTTCCACCTTCTATTTAGTTCAATCATGTTTTGCTTGGCGGTTAGTTTTCCAGAGCATTTTCTATTTTCCCAAGCACCAATCTTTATGTTACAGATATAAATTATTTAATTACTGTTCACCAGTTACCACTCACATGCATTTTTCGGGATTGTCCGAAGCAACCAGTGAACAGTAATTAGTCTGTTGGTTTGCTAATTAGCAGACACAATAGATTTTTATTGTTATGAAGTACATATATGTACAAGGCTGAGCCAAAGTGTATGAATATGCTTCACAAAAAGTTATTAGACAAAAATATGAATTACCCTTAGAGTTAATGTCGCTTGCATATCACAAATCAACAAGGTCTATTTTTGCTTACTTACTACATGACAGATAACGTTGTCATCAATGCGTGATATTAGTATCGAACTATTTATGAATCCAAGTTAAACAATATAATTACAAATGTGTAATTCTTCCATGTGATACGATGATACAAATCGAGTGGGACTTGATAGAAATAAATATCACACTAACATTATAAATATGTGCAAAAAAGGACAATGAAAAAGAATTGAATAACAAATCATATTTGAGTTAACTTACATTTTATTTTGAAGTTATAAAATAAAACAAGCAATGTCTAACATAAAACGTGTTTTTTTTTATTAGTTACATATATTTCCGCCATTCACTTCAATGACTGCCAACAATCGGCTTCTTATTGATCACACAAGTCGGCCACAAATATCTGTACCCCGCATAGCCTCCCAAATCTCTCTGCAATGACTCTCAATTGCTCCTCTAGTTCTCTCATTGCGATGTTCTTTTTTGCACCATAAGTCCCCAATGATTTTTAAACTATTTTCTTGAAACGCATGTCTCATCTCTTCCCTTTGCGCACTCGTTACTGTAGGCCGTCAACCACTATGCCTGTGACTTTGGAGACCGCCCTCTTAGCCTTCTCAGTTTATCCAGAGCCGTAAAGTATAATGTGATATACTTAAGATATACATCTCTCGAAATTTGTTTTATGTTGTATCCTGTGTAATGAAATTATTTCTGCCCTTTCGGTAATATATAAATAACATGACATTTTCAGTTTTACTGATTTCACAAGGTCATGTCACAAGTGTCAAGAAAATTGAATACAGATTTTAGTTTTTTTGCGGTTTTTAACATAAAAACTCCAAAGTCAAAGTCAAAAGTCAAAAGGTTTTTATTTCAAATAGGCAAATTACATGCACTTAAGAAACGTCAAATGATTCTAGTTGCTCGGTTCCAAAAAGTTGATCATATGGAGAAGAGCCGGCAAGAAACTCCATAGACACTCTTTTTAAATAAATAATAAGTACAGTCTTGCTTTGTTACATTTTTGTGTTCGGAAATATCCGAGAGCAATGTAGGTTAATGCGTGAAATAATATTAAAAAAAAATATATATATACTGAGCAACCCCGATACTAAGAATGCCATCTGTGATAGAAACACAGGTTAACGCAATTTCTTCAGAGACTCAAGTTCTAGAACATTAATGACTACATTGAGCTCGCATTTATAATATGGTGATGTTGGAACGACTATCTTTACTAATAAATTTAGATACAATGTCAGTGCAATGGTGCTATAATGGAAATGTCAAACTTGTAAATTCAAGCGAATAATTGATATCATTGTCAAGACAAGTCAATAAAACATTGTCAGTGACATAAAGTTTAGAAACGAATAATTATACTGACTTTTAGTAGAAACTACTAATCGCCAGGGAAGCCACATGCGCAGAAAAATAGTTAATGCCACACTTCCTTATCATCAATATAGTCTTTAATTTTATAATAAGCTTTCTTTATGAGAACCGATTTAACATGTGATTTAACACCCAGTTTAACATCCACAGTTTCTAGTGAAATTTGTATTGTGTTAATACACATTATTATTTATTGCTTTCATAAGAAAGTTTAAAATATGTTGCACTTTTAACCGATGCATTGATTGGATCACGGTCAACCATTTACGTTTACGTCAATATCACATATAAACATTCATAATGAGTCTTAGTGAAATTTCATTTGGATGGAAGTTTTTGTCAAAAGTGGTAAAGCAATTTTATGGTCGACTATACAAGTCTTTTTACATGACTGCCTAAAAAGAAGTGTTTGTTTTTAGGGTTCATGTATGTATGTTTGTGAGTTTCTCTATTCCACCATAACTTCTAGATGCCTTAACGGATTTAGATGTATAGGGTATTGTTAGAATTCTTGTCAAAAAATTGGTGTATGGTGGCTGTGGTACACAAAAAGGTATATAATAAAAATAATAAAACACATGGCAGGTGTGCTTTTTAATTAATTTCATCTTGTATAATTAATAATCTACTCTCCTTTTATTTCCAGGTAGTTGATGCCAATTCAATGAATATAATTTTAAGATATATGGATCTAGCATTAATAGATCTATCAGAATATTCTTTACCCACTGTTGGAGATCTTGCTATAGCTGCAAATTTTCTACAAATCACAGAGCTAACTAAGCAGATTGATTACTGTTTGGAACAACAGTTAACCTTGTCCAACTGGTTAGAAATTAAAGAAATAGCACAAAATGCATCTTCTACAAAACTGGAACAAGCTGCAGTCATATTTGGCCTTTTCTCATTTAAGTTGATGAAGCCTGTCTTCATTCAAACAATACATAAATTGTTCTGGTATTTATCACATCCATATTTAAATACAGAATCAGAATTACAGGTTTTCAAATTTGGTTTACAATGGATTGAACGGGAAGAGATGGGTGCTGATGCATTACTCATTGTATTGTGTTGTTTAGACATGAATAGAGTTACCAGTTCAGAGTTAAAAGACATGAAAGCTATGATAAAGCATTATGAGAATAGTCTTACTGAGAAAGTAGTTAACTGCCTATACAAATTATCTGTTGAATTTGAGTTATCACTGGCAGAAATTATCAGTAATAAACTTGTTTTATGCGAATTGTATTCTGAAAAAGTCTATTCTGAAGTTTTGAATTTGGTAAAAGAGAGTATTCATCGCAAACTAAGGTTAACCCCAGCAGTGCCAATGTGGTCCAATAAGGATACAAAACCAGAAATGTCCCCAAATCACATGTTTACGTTCACAGAAGACTTGGGTTTCCAGCAGTGGTTAGAAGTTGCTGAAAAAACCTTATGGGGCTGGAATATAGCATCCTGGAGTCCTACAAAAATTGTAGTGGTTTGTGGCGAATATGGGAGAGGTACAGGGTTTTTTATGAAGGATGTGAAAATATATGATATTCATAAAAAACATTGGATTCGACATGGAGTGGAGTTGCCAGTCCGAAGACATAGTGGTGTTGCTGTTGTTGAAGATTCCTTATTTATCATTGGAGGAGTAGGTGGGTTTAGGTAAGCTTTTACTTTGTATTGTAAGAGAGCTGATGTAATGTATATGTCGCAGATGGATGTATTAGAAAACTGCTAGTTGATTTACAAAATAGTACTGTTTTATAAAACAGCTGAACGTTGTTCAGCTGGATTGCCATTGCGATACGTTTGACAAAACTCCTACCCACGTTTAGACATAATGCAGAATGACATATCTATGTTGCAGATGGATTGTAGAATCCGCTGTTTTACAAAACTGCTAGCTGATTTTTAAAACAGTACTGTTATGAAAAACAGCTGAACGACGTTTAGCGGTTTTACATAATTACTGAACTATTAACACGCAAAATTGAATGAACTTTTTGCGTTTATCAATACAGCGGGTCGACGATCAGAGATTATGTAAAACAGTGTGAAATGAACTGTCAGATTGTTGATTTTAGTTTGAAATTTTGTTGCATATGGCTCTGTGTGTCTTTTATCAACAATAACCTAACTTTATTTTACCTTTAAGTCACTAGCAAAAAAATTTTTGTAAAACAGCAGATTCTACAATCCATCTGCGACATCTACATTGGGACAGATTTGTTTATTGTAGTAAAAATTTAGTCACACACGAATTTATTGTTCATCTCATACTTTTGTATCCATAGTATGGATTCCATACTAATATCTATAAATGCGAAAGGACTAAACAGCTGAATGGATCATAATCAAATTTGGCAAGGAGGTAGATTAGTCTACCTTTTGTCACGCAGACTACACTAGCTAGTTTTTAATATTAGTGTAAAATTTGCTAATTTAATTATTATTATCAATTGACACTAGAGCCTTTTTTAATTAAACTTATGAATGTCGTGCGAGGAGTGTGTTTACAGAAATGAATCTCAGATGCACAAATAGTCAGTTGTGGTACAATTATTTATTTTTTAAGTCAATTATTTTTTAATATCATAATTCGTAAAAGAATTTTAAAATTAAGGAAGACTTTATAATTTAAAAGAAAAAAAACCCAAATAAGTAGTATAGTAGGAATTGGGATGTAGTTTTTTACATCCCAATTCCTGAATGACCAAATGTACCTCATTTCTATATTTTCTAACAAAGCCAAACTCAAACAAAACCCTTTTTTACGTAACACTGTCCATTCGTTAGTTTCACCCATTGTATCAAATTTGTAGTTAAATACTATGTAACAATAATCATAAGCTGTGTGGCAATCATTACGAGCAGACCAACATAAACATAACTGGCAAATAAAAAGGCCATATGGCCAGAAAATTAAATCTAAATAAATGTTGGTAACTCTATCAATCACTGTAACAAATAGATGTCAAAATAATCGTCAAAATAGACACAAGTTTTCAAATGTGTTTTTGTTGTAAACAATGTGAAATTCTGACCCATTATTTCGGAAAAATAAATGACCATTTCACAAATAAAATGCTAAATATTTTTAATTCAAATCAAACAATGCCTTTCGAAATGACAGCTATGTGAGCAACTAATTTTACAGTTTTAAATTACATACAGTTTTGGTAAAACAGAATGGAAAAAATCTGAATCTCTTATTTTAAGAAAATGATCAATGTTACATGCATGCAGTATGCCTTAAATATGTTTCGTACGAGGTGTTATTCACGGCCAGAAGCAACTAATTCTATGTTAAAAATTATAAACTACTCGCTACGCTCAGCTCAGGTAAGTTCTTTTCAAGTCTACTTAGTCACTATCTATGTATTTTAAAACTCATGAGTTTTTCACCTGAAACTAATTAACAAGTTGATGATAAAAATTTTTACATAATAAATTAGCAATAGCTTTAAACATAAATTACTTTTCATGAACATAACATGAAATCACTCAGTATATAGAGTTCGTTAAGCATGCGTTAATGCTTTTCAAAGATTTATCTTGAATGAAATCACTCCATTATCTCGAAGATTTAATCTGTGGAGTACACCCATATTACTTGGGGACCATTCAAGTATTACGTAAGCATTACAGGGGAGCGGCGGGTCTTCGCTTTGCTTATTTTTGATGATATGGGGGACGGGGGGGTCTGGATGGTGATTACGCCACCAGATTTTTTTTTTTACTTTTTCTTAGTTTCTACACAATTTTATCGATTTGGTTTGAACACATGGCACTACTTGTCTTTGCTTGAAAACGAAACACATTTTCAATGATTCCCGAAAATAATGGATACGTTTACTCGCTTAGAAACGAGACACCAGAACACATAAAAAAAAATGTACCAATGTTTACGGGGGGGGGTTAATAATTGCACTTACGTAATACTTGAACGGCCCCTTGTCACAATATTGAATGCACAAAATAATTTTGATTCCTTATAAACAAACTTTTCATATTGCAGGTGTCGCATAAATATTATTTCTGTCCTGGGCGCTATTCAAATCTTCGTAAAATATTGCTTATTGTTCCCAAGCAGGGATCGTCAACTTCAGATGCTGGAGATGAAAAAGTACGTCTTGATTGTGACTCATAGATCAGTTTTAATAACCCTGAAATGATTATGGAAGTTTTGAATTGGTCAATATTTTTTAAAGTAAAATTTAACATGTTTGTTTTATTATAGACCTCGTACATCGCAATTAAATGTGCCTCCAGTTCTATTTGAATGTTTGCATCTATTTTCTTATAACACAAAACATCGCAACTACTAACTATTCTAATATTTCAAAGGTTGAATATGGGAACAAAGTATGTTCTGCTTATTGTGCGGCTGCAAAAAGGAGAGTAAATGTTGGTAGAAGTAAAAACATATCTTCCGAACCAATGGATTCTACTCCGAAAGCTATCCAATACTTCCAGGGAATTGATATGCGTCCTAAAGTTAGACCAAAAGAAAAACCAGAGCTACCAGAAATACCTGAACCAGGTGTTCCAGAAGTCCCCTTGCCTGGGTTCCCAGTACCAGGATTCCCAGATGTGGCTGTTCCTATTGTGCCTGAGTTTCCCGTACCAGAAATACCTGAAATTCCCTTGCCGATACCGCCTCCAAGAACTCCAACTCGGTTGCCAGGAAAACCCAAACCAATATTCCCTGAGTTTATCTTCCGAAGAAAACCTGCAGCAGTTACACCTGACGGTTCCGTACCAGATCTCTCTCCATTCATTCTATACAATCAATCTGGAAAAAGTAAAGCCATAGGAAATATTATAATGGAATCTGATCAACAAGCGTTATTAAAAAGTAATCAGAATCCTGGAGGAATGATAATACCCATAATGGTGAAGGCTTTGCTATTAAGAAGTTACTCAACTGATGTTCCCAGAAGCGCCTATGTATGCAAATATTCCCAAGGGAAAAGAATTTGGGATGAATTGTTTTGTACTCCCGGAACATAGCCCTGCTCAAGTATTGTGACATTTAATTTAATGTCAATTACAATTGGAATCATCCGAGAGGAAAATATTGTCCATTTACGAAGCAATTTTTTGGGGTGACGTAGAAATAGTCAAAACATTACTGTATGAAACAGTTGCCCTAAAAGTATATAATTTGTTATGAAGTGGACAATATAATGAAATTTTAGCAGCCCTGATAGTTTTGCCGAAACAATAATATGCCATGCTCTTTAACTGTATACAATATTGACTATTTTTTGGCATGAGACAATCACATGTGTCAATAAAGCAAGTCGATGTTTCGCAAATAAATTAATAAAATAATTGGATTTGTGATTTATTCTGTAATTATAAAAATATATAGATGATTGAAGTCACACACATACACTTTTGTTAGTTGATATGAATAATAATAATATATTAAATCCAGTTTCATTATGGTACTTAATTATTTTAAAGAAGTTAAAACAATTTAATAAAAAAATTAAAGGACCTAAACCTGGAGCCTGAGGTACATTTTATTGTATGATAAGACTTCCTATGAATTTGTGGAATTATTCACAATATTGGTAGACTTGGTATTGAGGTATGTTCTTTGCGATGTATATTCGTATTAACCTTTCGGCTCAGTAACGTACAGATCTGTACGTTGTAACAATAAAAATCTATTGTGTCTGCTAATGACTGACGCAACAGCTTAAAATCTGTACGGAAGTGGCTCCGCAGTATTCAATTTTACGATAAAAATGGCAGGGCGCATACGCGATCTGGCGAGCGCAGGAACAGCATGCTGTCTCCCTCACCCTCTTATATTCATTACACAGTTAATACATTGTCTCCATCGGGGCCTAGAATAGTTGGTTAAGTAGGTGCCGTAAATGAATGGCAGGGGTATTAATAAAAAAAGAAAAGTACTAGAAACTGTACCTGCGCGGCCATTAGGAAAGCCTAACTTCAGTTATTTAGAATAATAATACTACAAGTGCTAGCTTCACTCATAATGTGGGATATGAGCAATATTTTCAATGTATGCATTATTTCGCTATACACCTTATACGCAATTTGCATTTCCGCAGTTTAAAATTGACATAATACAATATTGTACTTAAATGCGAAAGTTTGTGAGGATGGATGGATGTTTGGAACTCTTTCACGCAATAATTACATAACGTATTTGGACGAAATTGGGCACTCAGGCAGTTTATAATCTGTATTAACACTTTTTATCCCGACTATTCTGAAGTCCACGCAGACAAAGTCGCAGGCAAAGTTAGTATATGATAAGGGGAAGGCAGGGGTGATGTACTCTATGAATTAAGACACTCCTTAACTACCAATACCGATTAAAAGAAAAATTGCGTTGGACGTGCATCATAATTGACATTACTTAACGTTTCAGGGTAGTATTGGACTCGGCTATTAGATACGACTTAAAGCAGCGGACATTTAGAAAAATCGCAAAGTTACCCGATGCAATCCAATCACCTGCAGTTTGCGCCCACGAAAATGTTGTGTATGCTGCGGGCCACAAAAATATATACAAATACGAGGATTATGGTCAACACGATAGGTGGTCAACGGTCTTAGTGACTGATATGAGGCCTAACTGTTTGGTCTCATTTAAAGGCTACATCTATGTGACGCAGGGCTACTTCACGAATCTGTACAGGTTCAGGCCTGATTTGGATACAGAGTTGGAGCAGATCTCTTGTTTTAGCAATCCGCCCCTAGCTGTATGCAGTCTTGGTGAGTAAAGGGAATTATCAAGTTTTATTTGTATTTTTCGTGACATTTCCTACTGTCAATAGTGTTGATTCAATTAATTGCTATCTAAGCCAAACTAAATATTCTGATGTACGTATTTTACTTTCCACTTTTGAATTAGGATTAGTTTCTAATTATCTACTATTGTTTCTGCTAACGTCTAGTGTTCCGTTTCTCATTACGAACCCATTCATAAGGTCGTATACCATTTTAAGGATCATTAGTTATAGATTCACATGAATCTAAGAAGAAATTGCTCCATGTGGATAAGTATAAAGTCATATTTTCTTGTTACAGGCAACAGGCTGCTCGCGTTCACTAGTTCAGGTAATGCATCGTCAGATATTTCGGCGGTAGAAGAATATAGAGAACTAATTCCATCTTACGAGAATCCAAAAATACTTTGGTCACAAACAGGCAGCGATTTTGGTGTTAATGGAGTAGCAGGGTCATGCTCAGTTATCTTGACAATCCCCCCAGTCAGCCCTGAGATCTCAGCATACCATAAACGGTACCTCACGATGTACGGGTAATGTTACCGAACGACCGGATTAGACTGCATCTGAGGATCTGCAAACAGTCTCAGGTAAACCTGGACTGCTTGCAAGGTGTTCTTGACATAAATTGTATAAAATTACTGAAAATCATTTATTTAAATAATTTACTTTTACTGGATGGTACATTCCAATTTTATTTTATAAGCATATTGCTCCATCGGAATGGACTATAGCTTTAAAAAGCAACATTGCTTGTTTAAAACAAAATGATGCTGGCTTTATAAACAGAAAATAGCTGTATTTAAATTGATTATTTCTACACTGAAACTAAGCATTAAAACGAAATGAATTCGAAAATTGCTCAATCGAACTCAGTGTTGCCCCGCTGAACAGTATTGCTCCACTGAAATATAATGTGCCATAAATTAACAGAAAAGTGACCTAGAGCAATAGATTATTGCTCCAAAAGAACGTGGCGTTATAAAATTTCTCGATTGAAACTAAATATGAACGCTGAAACAGTATTGCTCAATTTAAAAAGAATATGCCATAATAAACAGAAAATTGCTCTAGTCAAATAGGTTATTCCTCCATCGAAATTAACGATTACTTCCTTGAAATAGAATAGTTACTTTGAAAAACAGAAAATTGCTCAACTGAAACTAAATATTGCTACATTGAAGTAGTGTTCTATGAACTAGAATATAGCTCGTAAGAAAGACTATTGCCCAGCTGAAACAAAATATTGCACCAACGAAAAACTACTTTAATCGAATGAAACACACTGGTTGTTATTAATTTACATTTATTACGTCATTCATTTACAAACATACTCAAAGTTATTATTTAAAAAGTACATACAATTTGTACAAGAACTCCACAATAACATAAGGCAGATAATGTTAATACTCAATATTATTCTAATTACGTTACTTAAATAAAAGTGACAGCATTATATGCGATCTCAATGAGACTAGTAGTCAACAATAATAATAAAATAATCTTTGCAATTAATAGGTATACAACATGAAGCCAAAAAAAGTAAACTAAAATTATTAATTATTTTGTCACTGGTACATAAAATAACTTAATTATCTAGTCTAAATTAATGTTATTTACAGTGAATAAAGTAAATACTATAATCTAGTATGTTAAGGCCACTCGATATTATGTATGGACATTACATCTCTTGATCAAGCACCAAATGGATCATAGATTGTGTACCTTTAAGGTGCTTTTGTGTAAAATAATGGCACTAACATAGGATCCCACGTTAGAATAAAGCCCTCCTGCACAGGCGCGACCCCGACGGTGATAGTCCAAAACCGAGTAACTAGTAATGGCAAGCAAATACCGACTTCAGATAGAACTTCGAGAAATATTATAAGACGAAAATGAAGACCTCAAATTTTTTATAGACAGCCTCAAATAAAGCATAATTTAAGTGGTGGGTTTCCTCAAGAATCATTATCACTACATATTATAAAACAAAGTCGCAATCCACGTTTGTCTGTTCGCAATAAACTCAAAAACTACTGAACGAATTTTTATGCGATTGTCACTAATAGAGAACAAGATTCATGAGGAAGGTTTAGGTGTATGATTCTTTAAGGTTTTGTGTAAATTGGTTGAAATATAACGATGATTATTGAAGATGTCAGAAAAATCAGCCGACTGGGATGGGGGTTTAATCGAAAATGTTGTTTGTTTTTGGCTGATGCGACACCAATGCTTTTACTACCCGTGTGAAGCCGAGGCGGGTCGCTAGGTTTTACATAAAGTAAAATTTAACAGAATAGGACATTTTTATAATAATTAAAATGTTTATTCCTGTTATGTTACCAAAGGAAATTACGCCGTATTTACAAGGTGTTACTTCCACGGTATTGGATTATCACCAACGATAACTATTCATAGAACATTTTATAAATGATGTGGTATTCGATAACGCGTTTGTGTTGTAGAGTAGTGTCGCGACTGTTTGGGAGAGCATTTTATAAACATATATATTAAAACCTACTTATCATATTTAAAAGCTCATATCCATCGCATATTTCTTATGTCTAGCATTAAATATAATCATTAAAGTGATGTTTTAATGTACGTAAGCATTTTATTTATCAAGATTCGGCGTCAAAAATTTATTTGGCATTCACAAGATACATTCAAAGTTATTGGAAGCACTACATATTAAGATCTAAAAGGTTTGTGTAGAATAGAATATTAATAATGCATTCTCTTGGTACAAAAATATCGGCTATCATACACTCTTTTCTATCAAACATTAGAACGTCATATTCAAGGCACATTTTCGAAGGCCCTTCCATTCGCCGTTACAATTACATTTATTTAATTCAAAGTGAAAATATAGTCATAACTTGCCACTAGATTTTATAAAACTTGCACTATATATTTATTTTTGTTACACTTAAAATTATGTTGTATTCCGAAGACCCATTTTAGGGTTGTCAGTTTAATTATTATTATTATTTTAAATGTAACGTTACTCACTAAAACTTATCTTGTGGAAGTGTTTACGTCCATCCACCTGTGAGTTTGTGGAAGAGTTCCTCGTTCAAGGTCTGGTTGGCATCCTTGGAACGCATCGACAGGAATATGTAGCCTCCAATGAATTCGTGGACAACTTTGCAGTCAGCTGATTGAACTGAGAATATTATGTTGCCTTCCTCGAATTGTACCATCATGTGTTTGATTTCCCAGTTCACATTCCAAGCCTGAAATTATAAATTATTTTGTTAAAAGAAGCAAGCAATGGTTGTTTATGTACGAGTATAATTAAATTAATATAATGCTAACCCTTGAAAAGAAAGACAGAAAAACAGTTTTAAAACTTTTTTGTGTACTCCAATACATTAGAAAATCAAGAACTCACTTTCATAGTACTAAACCGCCACGTCTTAATATGGTCTCCAGTATTAGGGTCAAGCCGCATGATCCTGTTATTCGCGATGCTGATGATCTCATCTCGCTTGTGGCCCATGAACCGTACTACAAACATGGTCTGTCCGTAGTCGCGGAGGTTCTGCCAGGTCTTGATGTATTGCAGCTTGGCTTCCAGGAGTGGCAGATCTTTCACGTTCGCGTGGCTTTCAAGCACGCGTTGTGTGAACTGTAATAGAATTAATTGAATATTTAAATCTTAGCATGATATGAGAGCCGGCTAAGATGTGACTAGTGATTCCAGGTAAGTCATGTATTATTTTATCTAAAATGGATCTACATTTGGCCCCCAACTCGCCTCATTGTAAGCGACGGTGTAGCCGAGGATGGAGCTTGTAGCAAGTTGACTACACCGGATGGATGAGAAAGGCCATATGAATTAAAACTGACCGTTAATAAACGGGTTCAAAATGGACGTCGGGCCCCAGACTTTACAGCTAACCGAGAAGCGGGTGTCAAAACGCCGATGTCTATTAAATTCAAGATTTTGCCCATGGGTTTGATAGGTGGTCAAATTCCAGTGGCAAGTGCTGGAATCTACACTACTCTATTCCGTATCAATTTAGCGGATGATGTGTGAAATGCAGTTCACCTCTCCTCACTGCAAGTTCACAGGTTCTTGGGTCTTGTGACGTCACAACTGTCAATATCAAACAAGAGATGCTGCGAAGATTTAGCTTACCTTCCCCTTCAGTTTCTTGAGGAACCTCGGCGCGAGATAGTTTTCAGGTTGTAGATGATCCAGATGTGGTAGTGAGTGCTGGTGTAGGGCTGCATTGGGCTGCGGCCGCTGTAGTGCCAGCAGTGATCGTACTCCTGCGGCCTCGGTGGCGAAGGCCGAGTCCGCGAGGGAGCGTCCGCGGGACCCCAGTCGGCAGGCAGCTACCCATTCTGCATACTGGTCCTCCTGGAGTTAAGAGATATTTTTTTAGAATGACACGCACACCGTTTTCGTTTTTATAGGTTTTTCAGAAATGCAAATTTTTCTGATCTATACCAATGTTCACCATGTCCTTTTAATAATTTTCGGAGCTTACTATCTATACGCAAATCGACGAATAGTAATTGTATCACCTCATTACATTTCGCAAATAAATAGGCTTAAAATCTTTTTTTAATAATAACGAGCATTCATTCAATAATTCCTCTACAGATGCTAGATAAGATCGAAAAACAACTCATTTAGTGAGATGTAAAAATTAAAAATTAAAAATGGCATGTTTACTTAATAAACAATTCTTTATCATGGGTGATGTTACTTACATTTTCACATTTAAGCCACATCTCGTGCATGGCGTCTTCTGCGGGAATCTCTAACTTGATGCTGTAACGGCCTGACGCAGGGTGCGCGTCCGGTGTCACCTGGTGAACACAGTTATATAATGTACACAGATCGAGAGACTAATTCATTTGATTGGAAGAATTGGATTATAGCATCACGCCTCTCTCGCCGAAGAGTAAGACAGAGGTATACTACAGTGTGAGTCTTTATAATGTGCACATATTGAAATGAGGGAATCTATGCTTCATTTTATCGACGAAAAAATATTTAAAAAAATCTAAATATTTTTGTAAAGTTATCATGGAATATTTAAAAAAATTGATCGTCACTTTGACCCCGTCGTAAACAAAACGGTGTAACTTTTAAACTAAATGATCCATCACGACTAAACAAACTTCATAATGATTGGAAGTAGTTAGGCGTCCTCAGGAGATGAAAATTGTGAAAAAAAATCGTCCTCAATTGAAAATAAACATGTTTTTTTTAGCAAAAATCTGTTTTTTTTTCATCAATTTTTACAATAATCGTAAAATTTCTCAATAAGACATCCTGATTACCTATTTTTTTTATTAATTTAAATTAATCTTTATCATATTCGCTACCCAATAGTAAAAATTGCATGTTTATAACTCACACACAACATTTTCAATCAAGCGTTAAAAGATGGCACTTCGAACGCGCAGTTTATTGTTCTCTTAAGGATAGTTTATTTGGGATGATAATACAAAAGAGTTTAATTAAAAATATTTATTATTTTGCACAAAATTTAATGCATTAGGTTCTCAAAATGTCCACCTTGTTGTTGTAGGCACAAAGCTGCGCGAATTACAATTTGGTGTGTCGCTCTCCTTATCATTTCGGGATCATTGCGAATATCATTTGCACAGTTTATTATGCGGTCACGCAAATCCGCCTCATTGTTGATGGGGGACTACTGATACTGTAGACGCATTGCTTCATGGTCCCCCATAGGAAGTAATCAAGGGGCGTTAAATCAGGTGAACGCGCAGGCCACCCTACAGGTCCTTGCCGGCCGATCCATTTATTACGATAGTTTTCGTTTAAAAACGTTCTTACACTTGTAGCGTAATGGGCAGGCCATCCGTCCATCTGCAGAAACATCCTTCGACGCAAAGCTAGTGGTACATCCTCCAATAGCTCAGGTAACTCATTTGTTAATAGACTTAAAAATCTTTCAGCGGTCAACGTACTCGGTAATATGACTGGCCCAATCAACATGTCATCCATAAGTCCAGCCCAAACATTTATTGAAAACTTTACCTGAAAAGTTGAGGACCGTTTCAGTTTCGGGTTTTCACCTGCACGACACCATCTGTGTAAATTTCGACAGTTAGTAATACCGTCTCTAGTGAATGTCGCTTCGTCCATCCATAGTATGGTCCTCGGAAAGTTTGGATTTGCTCTTGTTTTTCTTTGAATCCAAGTGGACATCACACACCTAGGACGCCAGTCTACGTCTTCATGTAGATGTTGCACCCTTTGGTAGTGGTAAGGATGCAATCCTTCTTTCTTTAAAATGCGCCACGCTGATTTTTGGGATATTCCGTGACGAAGAGCCAGGCGTCTGGTACTTACAGATGGATCAGCAAACAAATCACTCAGTACTGCTTGTTCAATATTCACATCAATAATTACTTGAGGCGGCTCGCGACGACCATCCACGATCCATACTTAATCCAAGGCCAGTGATCGACAGTCTTCTATGAACTTCCTGGAAGTTGCGGGCAGATGGCACTGGTTGCCTGTTAGGAAAAGCGCTATGTAAGCTGCGCGTGCAGCTCTGGCACTTCCTCTTCCCACTCCGTAGTAAAAATGAATGTCCGCAATGTGTGCCGGGGAGAATTCACTTAAACGCGGCATCATGTAGCAGCAAACGAAAGTTACGAAACTCAGGTAGCAGCGAACGAAAGTAACGAAACACAAGTAGCAGTAGCGAATAATTCGGAACGACTGCCTGTGTGACATCTGTCATAATTTAAGGTCCCTTCAGCTAGCCCTACTTCCTCGCACCCCGCCCCGCGCCCATTCAAAACAAAATTCACAGAAAAAAAGTTATCTACCTGCTAAACAATAGTGCGTAGTCATGCGCTGGGCCTTTCTTTGACAGTTGATAAGAAATGTTGGGATTGAGTTAAAAACATGAAATTTTTACCATTATGTGGCTAATACGACGAAGAATAACTTACAGTACTAAAAAAGGTAGCTAATCCGGACGTTTTATTGAGAAATTTTACGATTATTGTAAAAATTGATGGAAAAAAACAGATTTTTGCTAAAAAACATGTTTATTTTCAATTGAGGGTAGTTTTTCCCCCCAATTTTAATTTTATGAGGACTCCTAATTACTTCCAATCATTATGAAGTTTGTTTAGTCGTGATGGATTATTTAGTTTAAAAGTTACACCGTTTTGTTTACGATGGGGTCACTGTAGCGAACATTTTTTTTAAATATTCCATGAAAAAATTATAAAAATATTTAGATTTTTTAAAATATTTTTTCCTTCGATAAAATGAAGCATAGATTCCCTCGTTTCAATATGTGCACATTATAAAGACTCACACTGTATATAAGTCTATTGCCATCAGTTGGGCACACTTTCCAACTCCAGCCTGCTACTGAAAAATTCCCAAGAGAAAATGAGCACGAAACGGGAATTGAACACAGGAGCTCAGGCTCAGCAGTCGCTCGCAACCATTAACCCTTATATTATAAGACGGTTATGACGAAATAAAGAATGCCCATTCCATAAAGGCCTTTGCCCTTTTCAGCAAGCATGTAAATTTTTTGATATTATATCCTGTTGTGACTGTTGATTTTTTTATAAATAAATTCTTTAAATATACATTTAAAAGATGATGTACATTTTTCGACTTATTGGGAGGGGTATTTTCGGACTCATAGAGTTATAGGCGACTAAGTGATACAGTCGCCAATGTTTAGTGAACAATTTCTCCACAAAATTACAAATATGTAAAAATGGTAACTTACATTTTGGAGTATTAGTGGTATTAGTAACTACAAATACTTCTTATAATACCAGAATTACAGTCGTTTATTTTGCCCTACAAGGACCCCAATCTAACCAGGCCTATAGCTTATGTTCTAACTGTGCTTACCTCAGCCCCTCTTAGTTCAACAGCGTAGGAAGGCGTCTCTCCCTTAGCAGCGGCCTCGCGCGAAGAGTGTATACGCAGGACACCATCACGGCATGATACCCAGCCACGCTTGTAAGCTTTCAGGGTGAAGCGCTTCGGTCTAGAAATAGAATATTTTGATAAATAAATAACATAATTAAGCTGGATTTGTACAAAAATAAATAGCTGTCTGTGTGACTGACGAACGAAATTTGGCACAGAATATAAACACGATTCGGAAAACACATTTTATTTTTTTTCTATAAAATATTTTTTCCGGGAGCACAATTTAAGTCAAGATGGAAAATAATAATACATTATGAAATTTGGTACGTTATTGATACAGTAACATCACATAAGAGTTAGGTAATTACATATTACATACGATTTGTTTTATTAGGTATACTTTAATATTAGGAAATTCAGTATTTCACAGGTTATAAAATCTATTAAATTACAAAAAATACATATAATACATGGTGTACATACGACAGTGATTCTAATGTTGTTTGTTAGTGATATTCAAAATACATAACATATAAAGAGTATTGGGAATAAACTACAAGTGTTTATAATTATTGAAAAAATGATAAAATATTGAATCAAAGATACATGCAGACAAAATTTAAGAAAAAATAAAAGGACTTCTTTTTTTAAGTATAAATGAAAAATTCGTTTGCGAGCGTTTATTTTGAAAGTGAAATAGACAATTGTATGTTTGGTGTGAACTCTGAAGTTATAAATACTAATAATCAAGTCTTATTCTAATTATTATTTTACCTTTTCGTTTTTTTAAAACCCACTTTAACAGCGTTCAAAGCCAGAAAAAATATGTGAATGAATTTGTCACAATTATCTCGTGTTTCTGCACATATCTTTGTTCAATAAGATTACTGGTTACTCAGATTAGTTAGTAGATTTGGTGGCAAATGGGGAATGATAAATAATCTTACGCGAGAGCACAGTATTCGTTGTTACACTTGCTGGTCGCCGACAGTAGATGGAATGGATGGAAGAAAGAGAATATGATGTAAATACTTAGAATTTATATAATATACAAATATTATATACCAATACACATAATAAAATGACGTAGAGTAAAACAATATATTGTTTCAATAGTAAATATAAAATAAAAATGATAATCATATAAGTATAATGATTTTTATACATTTTATGGCCATCTAAGGAAACATTGTAATTAAAAACTTGAATTAACGGACACGTGGTGTAATTTAGTAGATGCGAACAAGTGACACCATAGCTCAGTTGGGAGAGTGACGACACGCACCGAAAAGTCGCGGCTCCGAGTCCGTTCGTGTCTGTTATTTTTAAATGTTTCCTTAGAAAATAATAATTAAAAATAATAATTTGAGTTTCCATGAATAAAGTTACGTATATTATTCTCAATGCTGCTTCGATTTTATCCTCGGGCGCGCTGTTATCAGTAATAAAACATATCTCATTTTTGCTTAGAAGTGGTAAATCACATGGATGCTATGCCAACTCTTAACGACTAGACCAGGATTCACAGTATATGCGGCATCTGTGAACACTTGGCACGTGCGTGATGTCACTGTGCGGGGCGGGCCCGCCCTCCAGCTGCGCCTATATCGCACAGTGCTGTGTCGATCTCTCCTCGCATTATTAACACTCACCTAAGATACTTGAGGTAGGAGGCGAGCTCGGGCACGTGCGTGATGTCACTGTGCGGCGCGGGTCCGCCCTCCAGCTGCGCCTGTAACTCGCACAGTGCTGCGTCGATCTCGTCTTCTGGTGCACTTGCTGGAGCTGCACCTGTCCCATCAGCTGCATCTACGCTGCCGCCGGCTAATGTTTGCAGTTCGGTTTGGAGCTGCAAGTGTGATTTATAAAAAACTCAATTTTATTTCGTTCGATCAAATAGTAACGCCGTGACCACAGTCATTACAAAATGGTCAAGCAATTTTCAATTGAATTGAATATGTTAAATTGAATCCTAACAAAAATATTCATGATTTGAATAATTTTATAACGGACTAACCCGAACAGCTACACAGTGTGAAAAATATGCGAGAGACAGTTAGTCAGCCCTGGGACAGTAATGGTTAAGAAGAGCAAAAAGTTGTCAGGTTCTTTAGATATTATTTGGGAAGACTTTTCTAGATTAAATACGCCTTAAGTATTTACCTGTAACGCGGCAAACAGAAGCATCTCCTCCTCAGTGCACTGGACCTCCTGGTTGAGGATCTGCCAGCGCGCCTGTTGGTACAGCTGGTTGAGTCGCGACGCATCCTGCGCACGTGCAGTCAGGTCGAAGAACGAGTAGAATTTGAACCGAAGCTGGAGAGTATTCCATTCGCGGACATACTGCTCCATTATGGACAGGGATGAGTCGAGCCAACTGTGGGGATGAGGAGAGGTTGAAATAGATTTTTGTTAGGCGGTTGTCATAGAAATCAAATTATTACCGAACATTAGTAAGAGTCTACGGCTATTACACCAAGAGGGAGAGCCCGTAGAATTCGAACGGAGCCCCTAATCATGAGCTGAACAATCCCGAAAATTAAAGTAAACAATAATTAATATAAACATTTCTCATGAAATTATTCCAGAATAGTTCTAGTGATAGTAGTAACCTACCAAAGTTAGATGCCGAGATGACGTCATCACTATAATATCCAGGAAATAATAGTCAGGTATCATTAAAAAGCCATTAATATCGTTTCTCGTTCTATGAACGGTTCTGTTGTCAGGTTCATAATAAGTTCGACAAAACAGATAAAATGGGTGTAGTCATTAAGGTTAGGTACGACGATAACTAGAATATGTTTCATGGTAAACATAGGTCTTCTTTCAACAGGCAGGTCGTACTAGTCGAAAGAACCGTTGGGTTAGGTGGTTATACTCTAATATCCTATTAATATAAATGTTAAAGCTTGTACAACAAAGGGTATGTGCGGTAATCAACCAAACAAAATATAGGTCCTGGAAAATCCAGTACCTGCGGCAAAAGGGGATTTCCACGTATCAATCTGCGGGGGAAAGCTAGTAATTAATACTTTTACATACCCAACATTCATTCTAGCACGTTCCATGAGAGACTTTGGAGTGAGAAGGGATTCCCGCGATTGGCTGTCAGGCTCCAGCGGCGAGTCTGCTAAAGACAGCTCGGCTAGGGAGTCCAGGGCGTCCAGGGAAGCGGCCCGCGGCGGAGTGCCGCAGTACCCACCATCGCTGGAACCGTCACTTTGTGTGCTGTACACACCACCGTACCGACGAAGTGTGCCATTCTGGAGATAGTAAAATCACATAAAGGATGGATATATTTGGGAGTTTGTTATGTAGATAATTATTTTATGGATGTAAATAAGTAATTGAATTATTTATATACAGTGAATTTATTGAAATGGCTGCGACAAAGATAATCAGGTTTACAGAGAAACGTAGTCATAAATTATGTTATTACGTTTTGTTAGGGTTAACGCTAAAAGTTACGGCGAAGGCGATCAAAACAGGACAATTTATGTGTAAACTTATGCATGAAACATAAACAGTGTATGAAATTAAACAGATGCATTTTCCTGCATCGCTCCGTTTGCTCGACGAATATGTTAAAATAGCCGTCGAGTTATCATCAATCTCTCAACTCATATTTACGGTTTATAGCTCGAATTAATACTAATGTAATAATTTGCAGTGGTAAGGTTATTTTAGATTGCATTCAGTTTCTTGTATAATACATAGATGGTGCCCGCGACTTCGTCTGCGTGACGAAAGGTAGCCTATGTCCTTCTCCAAGGACCAATCTATCTCCATGCCAAATTTAATTATGATCCGTTCAGCCGTTTAGTTGCGAAAAGGTAACAAATAATCAGGGCTACTTTCGCATTTATAATAGAATGGATGTATTTATTTCTTAATATGTGTACAGAAATAAATACTTTTATAGCTACGAATAGCGAACTAACATTCGCGGCCTATTGCAGAACAAGGGCCTGTTTTGCATAAAGAGAAGGCACGAGCATTGATCACCATGCTAGCTTATTGCGGGTTGGCGATTTCAGACCATTAAGTCCAGGTTTCCTCACCATGGTTTCCTTCACCGTATGTCTGTGATATGTCTTAGATTAACTAATAAAGGACATATGACATTGGTACATGTCAGGTCACCCACAACCTACGGCTCAGGACACGGGTCCGTAACCACTTGACCACCACGACACTTACAAGTTTTAAATAACATACAAGAACGAAATTAGTATTGGTACTTACTTGTTGTGAAGCTACTGGAGTAGCGGAGAGGGAGCGTGGCGGGGGTGGCGTTGCTGGACACGGACCATTGGACCTGTCCAAACTATTTGAGGAACCTCTAGTGGCTGCTATGAACGTGTTCGTATCTGGAGGCTGTGAAGACTTTATCCTCTTTGCCTCTTTCAAGTTCTGGTAGTTCTGTTTAAGGTGGGAAGGTTCTAGAGGATAGCAGAGGGAAAGTTCTTCTGGATGCCGTATACCTGAAAAAAGGCGTGCTGTTAAATTCTGCTATACAATTTAACCTCAACAATCATAACTTCGGTGATAGTCCAGGAACGCGTAAGTAACAATTGCAAATAAGGCGTAGGTAATTTCCTTTGACAAAGTTTGACATCTATCAAACACATTAACGCATGCGTGGCGAACACTTACGTTATAAATTGTTGTGTAATGAAAACATACTAAGCCATCTCGACCTCTGCTCACTACTACGAATTCTTCTTCCACATTTTAATACACCTTTTGGTGACGTCATCGCTATCTAATGCAGTTAATACAATGTTGTAAAGATGTGATTACTCACTGCGATGCTTACGACTGCTTTTTTCTTTCTACAAACATTTTTAACTTAAGAGTTCGGCACGAATTCGTTAATGCGTAGATTTGTTATAGGGTTTTCTGGTAGGAAATTCTCAGTGGTAGCCTGGGGTGGGAATTGTGCCCGGTTGATGGCAATAAGCTACTACTAAGCCACTTATTACATGAGTTTTATTATCTGCATCGGGGCCATGTGCGTGTACAACAGTACACCTTTGCCTAACCATTCGAGGATACAAGGATGATGCTTACAAAAAATTCAGAAGCTTATTTTCCTTATTAAAACACTAGGGGGCAATCGGTCCTATAAATAAGTATTCCAATCTCAACTAGTGGTATTATTACTACGATAGCACAAGCCCCATCGTTCAGTTCTTCAGAATAAACATTCAAATTTTACGACTTGATCGATTTTACGAGCTTTAACATTTGGACGAGATAAAATACATTGATGTTGGGGACTCGGAGTTAGACCTTGTAATGGCGTATAAGGCATAAAAGTCAGCCCATAAATCATGTAACCGTTATGAAGTGTTAAAACGTGAAGATTTACTATAAAAATAAATATGAACTTTACGATCTGCGGAGGGAGGGGGATTTTGTGGTATATAAAACAAGATAACGATGATAATATAGTTTTGTTCCATTAATTTGCATCTTGTATTTTTTTTAACCGATGGCGTCGTGGCAGACCCCGAAGTAGACGCAATAGCTTTAGACAGTCAGGCATCAAAATCATGGGAGTAGGTCTTTACTCAGTATTGAAATGGCTGACTGTAATAGTAATATTTATTAACGTTTTACCTAGACTTTTTAATATTTGAATATAGTTTTGACATAGGCAAGAGTTCATATTGCTAAAGGTAAAACTGGTGACGATTTATATTCACAGGTGTGCTGATAATTGCATAGAAATCTTAGTATCTATAGTGTTATCCTTCCACCACCTTAAATTAATGTTAACTTGAGATTTGTTTAAGAGATAACAATTAAGAAAACGAACACAAAAACAAACTTACCAAGACTTTTACAAAGCTGTACAACGGCACTGAAGGTGTCAATAGAGAAGTCAATCTTGCAGTCAATAAATCTGAGGTCAGGGAGCTGGATTCTAAGTGGTTTGTGCATAGGGGTGAAGTGGAGGGCAGCATCTGCGTGGACTCCATACTGGTCGAGGGTGTGCTTCGGTCGGGATAGCCATTTGTTGCGGTTAGGCCACCATAGAGCGTGATCGGACCAGTCTTTCTTGAATTCTGGAAATAACAAATTTAAAAGTGAGCAATATGTATAAAAAGTTTATTAATTTATTTTAGAAATTAGGTTTTAGTTTTAACTAGACAATTTTTGAATTAGGGCTTTATATACTGTATTTATATTTTGTAGTTTTCATCATGCTCCGTTACGATTGTGAATATCGGGGGAATTGCGCGAAAATGTTGCACATTTCTTTTAGTGTCATGTCACAAAAATAACGTATTGGAAAACCAGTTTTTTTTTATTAACAATTAATAGTAAATAAAATGGTAGAGAAGACTGCTCTGTTGTGAGAGTTAACAAGTACTTATTTAAAATTACAAGTTTCTTCATTAAACATGACAATGCTCGCAAGCGCGTTGCCAGCAGTAAAAATGAAATAAAACAGAGAAAACGCCGAGAAACTAGCAGTAAAAATAACTAAAGAGATACTAAACGATTACATGGCCTTTTTACTGATACAAGAAAACTGATGAATGAAAGAACCGAGCGTGAATGCCAAGCTACGTACGAAGTACACATGGCTGTCATTAGAGGTAAAATAAAAAGAAATCACATCATCTGGCGAACGAACTCATCGACGAAAAGCATTCAGTTAAATGACGTCATGTCTATAGGAACGGATGAAGTGTAAAACATTGTGGAGCTTCTTGAACCCCTTGTACACCTAGATTAAAGTGTAGGGGAGGTTCAGACACACTGGTTTTCCTTGTCGTGTAGATTCTGTTTCGTTTGCGTTGAACCGTGAGTCACGTGGTTGGGGATAGACGAACAAACCATAGCATCTAATTGTTATGAGTCATTGCTAGAAAACTTTATAAATTGTTACGCTTTTAAGGTGTGCTGTGATTTGAAGTTCATTGGACCGATTCATTTTGTTATTTGGCTGACGTATGAAAATGATTGTTTGGTATTAGCATAAAATTAATTCACCTACTAAGAATTTTTTCAACTTGTTTCTAAAAACGGGATAAATATGTAGTAGTTTTTCGGAATTCATTGGATTGAATATGAATCTACGTAGGCCGTGTAAATTTATTCTTCCTTTAGACTCATTTGATGAGGATATCATTAGCTACTTTTGGATTGCATATAAATACAATTATTATTATATAGTATATTCGCGAAAGTACAAAATTGTACTTGATAACAATAATATTTCTATTGCGCCTGGTAATAAGCGTGTCAACAGGGTATTGTAATATAAATAAAGTTACAAAGTTACAGGTCAAATCATTCAAGAATTTCAGTGTTTTATTAACAACATCTGGACCAGATTATAATAAAAAAGAGTTTACGATCACCAATGAACTTTCAACTTATCCCCGTACCGGCCAGCGACGATTAGAATGCGTTCATAGCTTTATAATGACCATTTTACTGGCACTCATAAAATGTGAGGCACATCTATGACCACATAGCCATTGTGTCAACTGAACTGTTTTTATTGCATAGAAAGTGCGTCAACAACACTCTTTAGTATATAGAACGATTTATTTATAAACATGATGAATTGTGCTGCAGTTGCTATAAATAAGACTGTTGGGAAAGACAAGAATAAATTGGAGGTATTGGACGGTTTGTGTCAAGGTTTGAATGCAGACGTGACGTCAGGCTCGATGCGAACGAACACTTTTAGACAAAGTTATAAAATGAAACAGACGATTATGAGGTCTGTGTCATTCTCGAACAAGGAGGTCAATGATTACTCTAACCGTTGAACACATAACAGTTACAGACAAAAATGCAGAAAACTATAAATTATAAGCTTAATAAAAATAATATACTACGGGAAGACTGATTCATAATAACGTAATATTTTATTTCAAAGAAAAACGTGATTCTCGGCTGTCACGTTTTCTACATATTATGCGCCAATGACGATGACGTCACCCCATCGATCATTAATTGTATGAGTAGCATTATGGCCCGCATAACCCGTACAATGAGTCACAATGTCGAAATTTTGTGCATCTGCAAAATACACCGATGCAGTTATAACATAGGACCCGTTTATTTTTGTTTCTCTCATAAACAAGAATCTTTTGAAGAAGATTTTGTTTTCCTAGAAAGATTCCAGCATGATCTTCATCTTATTTTTCTTAGATGTCGATACAGTAATTTCAATTCCTATCAGAATTTTAATTTATGCATTATTCAACGCATAGCCGCCACTTATAAACATACTTCATCATTATCGTCGTGTAAACACATTACTAGTAACAATGCACATAGATAGCAGGTTCAACTCCTGCGGAGTCTATGACCATATTTGTTCGCGGATAAGTTGGATAGACGCGTTTGGCTTTCGCGATTTTACCACCCCGATCACGTAGTGTTATTTCTTGCCCAAGAAATACTTTGGGATTCTAAAATTCCTTTGTTGGAAACATGGTTCTTAACCTTAAGAAGCTTGGCTTAAATGTAGTTCTATCCTAAAGAGAAATCGTTAAGCATGAGGCCTTACTCAAATGGAAGATGTGCCTAAGTACTTTGTAAACTAGATTCTGATAATGTATTTGTAATTCCACTGCAATGTTTATAAGTTGAGATAATTCTCGCGATGATAAGCGTAACCGATAACTAAATGTACAAGGTTGTACATTTCAATGCAGTAGTAAGATATGTTGTTAGTATTTTAAAATATTTTAACGATCATTTATTTAATCGTATTCATGCTCAAGGATCTCAAAGATCAATTAATTATTCCTGCAGTTACTCGCGTTACTCCTTATATAGGCGATCGTGGCCAATGTTGAGGCGCCGATACCATACCTTTAAAGCATAGCACCTTACTCGATATAGATCTTAGTTCATATGACGACTATAAATCGATTTTTTCCAATGCATCGATAAGAAAATACGTTCTAAGAACAGTGGATAACAGGATACTAACGTCATAAAACAGATTTCCATCGTCCACGACTTCTTTTTCCTTTAAATCGAGTAGAAGAAACGAATATATGATCGGATGAATAAAAACGTACATTGAATGTATGTGGAAAGACAACTGTTCATATAAACAGTACGCATATATACCTTTGTTTTGTAATATTTAACGCAGTTCTACATGACAACATTGTTTCGTAAGCTTACCCTACTAATTACATAGTTATTCTCTGCGTTATCGACAGTTATGTGGGACAAGATAGTTTATTTCTGGTGGCAGACAGTTTCTGCGCCGCCGTCTCGACAATATAAAGGTGTTGACAGCTCAGCGTAACAAAATATTAACGTGTGCAACACGCGTGCGTAGAAAGGAGATAAGATAATATTAAATGACACCAACAAAGCTAGAACAGTTCAAGTGAAAGTAATTTAGTAAATAACATCACTGATAATAAATACTTTATGAGTATAAAAAGAGTGGTTCGAAAAGTCGCACATGATCAAAACGAATGCATTAAGATTAAGAGAGAGTTTAAATAAGAAATTAGTTATGGTACATTACTTAGTCATAAAGAGCAATGATTCGAATTTGTTAAAGACATTAAGCAGGTGTTAAATGTGAAGATAAGCCGAATGATGACGTAGCTTTAAAACTAAACGTCTTCATATGATACCAACATGGAATTGATTGCTAATAAATTTATTCGGTTATTCAACTGGACTTTAATCTGCGCAATGGGCCACATACATGCACTGTATACGATGGTAATTTAATAAATAGGTTTATGCGATCCAGAAACTAGGACGATCGCTTCAGCTTAATTATAAATTATGAATGTAGGTCGTCTTGCCAATTTTATCGCTCTCGTGCTTAGCTGAGTTACTAAATACTTTGAAGCCTTTGTACACAGCAAGCATTAATAATAGATTCAATTTTGCGTACAGGATATAGTATAGCAGCAATGCATTATTTCATATCATATAGAAAACTACTCGTGCATATAAATAACATCTAAGGCAACATCACGCTAAGGCTTTGCGCCATGTTGCCTTTAACCTATCTCCAGAAATGGGCTTGCAAATGCAAAAATATTTTTTCAAATGCGTCTGGTAGTTCCGGAGATTGGCGTGATTAAACAAACGAATTCTTCAGCTTCACTATTTTAAAGATTCATATTTATAGAGATATCTTAGAAAATGTTAAGATATATTATTTAAATTCGCATACGTATTGGTCTCTAAAGTTATTTTCTGTGAAAGTATTTGAATCAAAGCCCTTCGGATGAATTTTCTACCATGTTAATTTTGCTCTATAATTTTAACTATTTTGCTTCCGTCGCGGAGGCGGTGCACCTGACCATTGTGAAAGTTTAGCCAGGTATTTATTGTATAACTAATAAAAACATCGGGCTTATTACTAAAGTTTCAATTGAACAAACATGCACACAATTACTCCAATTTATCAAATGAGAGGCAAACAAAAGCTAACTTTTTTTTTGTAAAAAGAAAATACGGTTGTGACGAATAAAACTGTGCCATTCCTGGATAAATCTTAACTTAACAGCAATATAAAATAAATATGAGATAAATTACATAATTATAATGTGCGCCATTTATACATAGCTCACGCATTATTGCGTTGACACATACTAACAATGTATATGTTTATACCAAGTAATATAAATTGAATAAGTAGTTGTGAATGACCAGTCAAGGAACAAACATGTGTAGGTTGCACCATTTAGAACTGATTCGAAGCTAAGCAAACAGGAAGGTGGTGCACCCAATGAATCTAGGACACTGGATGAACACACTAGCATGATAAAACCGCAAATGCAATGCGCTGGTATTATCTGCTCTAAAGTTTCAAGCACGAAGCAAGTTTAGCCACGACTTAAGAAGTAGCTCAAGTTTACACAAAACAGTAAGTAGAATACACAAAACAGGCAAAGCTAATTAAACCAACCGTTATCTTTACTAATAGTAAATAAATCTTCGTGTCTCGTAAAACAAATAGGGAGCAAATACAAACGCACGCGCAGGCAAACGTTCTGTTTATATTGAAAGATTTACTTTGGAATGCCCATTTCAAATGCGACAGCATGTTCGCTAAATCAATGTTTAGTAAGGTATTGTGAAATTCTTATTTAGAATATTGTATGTAACTGCTTTGTGATCCAAGTCCTAATGTTTATAGTTTTAGTCATAAATAAATAAATGATTCAACATTTTAATAAGGTCAAATTGGAAAATATACGATACGAACAATTGATTTTCTATGAAACAGTATGAGAGATACGACTGACCATTATGTCTTTCACAGTTTCACCTGGTTTCACCTAATATCAAACTTATTTTTAAAACTTTTAATCCCTTTTCATTATTTGTATATAACTGTACTGTATTTGATAGCACTCTTGTATTTTTAAATCCACGTATATAAAGAGTTTTTAAAGATGAATTCCTTAGATAGATGCACAATAGTGATAAATCTGCTGGCACTATAACATATATCTTAGTCAGTTTCATCAGTAAAGGTCCCGGGTAAACTCCTTGCGGTACACCTTATGATCTACAGCCTAGGTTTACACAAGACGTACAGAGATCCGCCTTAAGATTATAGCAGCGACCACGAGCGGTTTTAAAATAAAACAGCTTAAGTTACGTTAAAAAATACAGATTTCAAACCATATCTGTTTGCCCAAAAGGTTGCAATTGATAATGTCAAAAAGCTTTCTATTGGATCGAAGATACTTCTGTTGTTTGTTTACTATAAACCGCTACTGTTGCTTAATGGATGAAGCGCATATATATTTACTTGATGAATATAAATAGCTATTCGTACTATTCCCCGTGGTGAACACGTGCCCCGTATACGGTCGTCAGGTGTAGAAATCCCAGATTTCGTTTGACGATTATTACGTAGTAAATCATTGAAAACTGGGAACGAGATTAAATTAACGACCATTAAAAATGTTTCTGGCTATTTATGGAACGCATTATGTGAATAAACTGTGGCTTGGAACGTAAATAACGCGTAACGATGTTGGATGTCTTCCTTAAAATAAGCAATTCAAATAATGAGGAACTTAAGGTTGATAAAATGATAATGATGTCTGTTACTATAATGAGTTGTAAGATTCCGCACAGCTGTCCTTATATGATGAAAAGGTATAGGTGACATAATCGGAGCCGCTCCGGCGTAGGCGCACGCCCCAGTCCCGCCCACCGCTTCCGTCGCGGAGGCGGCGTTACAGCACCTGATCATTGTGTAGCAATCGCAGGGTAAAGTTTAGCCAGATAGTTATTGTATAACCAATAAAACCATCGGGCTTATTACTAAAGTTTCAATTTAACAAACATGCAAACAATTACTCATCAAACATGCGAATCAACTCTAAAGTTTTAATTCTATGTGGAAAGGAAAATACGATTGTGAACAGGGATAAACTGTGCCATTCCTGGATAAATACTTCAGGTACTCTGCCAACTGAACAGCTTAAGATAAATTACATAATTGTACGACATTTAGCGACAATTTCAATAGCCACAAAATAATTGAACTATACTTCAACTTATATAATTATAATTAATCAAAGGATAAAAGTGACAAGACCGCGGCTACAATTAAAATTTAAGAATAATTGTTGGAAGAGAGCAACGTAACGTAAGACTGGCCGAGAGCAATTGATACGGACATTGATTGTTGGTTTCTGATTGATTGATGAAACAGGAAAGCATGTGGGTGTTTACCATGAGTACAGACAACGCTAATGCGTCCTAATTCCAGCACTGTAATGAAATATCTTGCAACATCCCGGAGATGAAGGCTCTTATTAGGTGGAAACCTGTCTGCATTTATGACAGCAATTGAGAATGAAATGATACTTAATGTTATAATCTCAGTGCATTACACTGACGTTAGTTGTTATTACAAGTGACGTAATGAACCCTAAGCAACCATGTTTGCGTCAGCTATCAGTTCGACACCATAGTTAATGGATGCACGCTTCGAATAGATTCCATATAATCAGTGGTATTAGTCATTGTTGCTTTAAGATAAGCTTGACCTTAGCCAGCTTGGATTGCAATAATTTACAGTTGTACAGTTCATTACAAATGATTTAAAATATACTCGCTTACCTTTAAAGGCTGTGTGTCGTTTGCCTCGTTTTCTAATCCACGTAAACGCATAAGGAAGTGCTGGTTCCACGACTAATTTGCCAATCTTACGGACGATTCCATTTAAATTCCAATGTTGGTCTCATCGGACATGATCATTACATGCAGTGGTATAAACGTTAAAATGAAGAATAAAGTTTATGGAGCCTTGATAGAACAAGAAATTTTGCCATTAACAGCCGTTATTATCATACTTGGAACTAATTCAAATAATATAAATGTAACGATTATATTTAAGACTTTTTACTATTTTCTATAAATGACTTGTTTAACTGTATGAATAGCTAAGTCCACATCTTGCTACAAAAAACTAAAGAAGTAGGCGAGCCTATACCGAGCTTACAAGATAGAAAAAGCATTACAAATCGAGAACCGACATCAATAAACCACAATACAATTGAACAGTAATCACAGCATAAATAAATTATATTTATCGATAAAATCATCTCATGGACGAGCATGTGAGAAAAGATCTTATCTCTAGGAGGTTGAATTCATATTTGTTGATACGAGTATACAATCGTTCTACTTACTTGGAATGGTAGTAATAAATTAGAGATTTTATAGCTCTGGCTTGAAGACCGAATGTCCGGTGTCGCACTTAATGTTCCTTGCGAAGGTTGCAGCAGCCGGTCTGATACCACTACACCATTGTATACATAACCGTTCACGTTCAGATCGTAATCGATTCTGTTTAATGGGTTAAATTGACCTGTTTTCAACGGACTTAACGTGGACAATTTCGTCCCACGCCGAGTTCAATTAGCCGCACACGCAAAATTAAACACACTATAGAAAACGATATTATTTAGAAATAATAAACGGCGTAAATTCGTAACGCTTTTTTCCGTTTTTGAAAGACAAGAGAGCTTTCGGAAAATTTTGGTCAAAATATGTCGACAAACAAATTCATGCGTAAACAAACACGGTTGTTCGATGACAGAGAAAGAAGAAAGCGTGAAACGCAACAACAAATTACTAAATCATGAGAAGCCACAGAACAATGGAACACGTGGGGACGCACCGTTAGCGAACGACACCAGCATAACTAATCCTGTGGCTCATCTCATACAGGAAACATCTGAAATAACAGCTTGAGTATCTTCAAAGCGTTGCGTGACGACTTACATTTTACATACTAAAATCGTGCGACTCTCATGATACATGAACTATAACGCAAGAATCACATGACATAGCAACATCAAATGATAATGATGTTCAAACATGACATTTAAAATATCATTAACGTAGCAAAAGTACAATTTGATTAATGATATAGTAATGATTATGAAGTTAAAAAAGCCAAATATGTGGAATTAATTTGCCGCCCACACGGAATTAGAAATCAAAGGGCCGTTTCATCAAGTATGCCATTGATAAAATAGTTTTCATTGACAAGTTACCGCTATGCGTAGCAAGAGTAGCTAACACCTGTTATAATTGGAACTGGACCGGTGGTAATTACATAACTGTTATGGCTTTGTTAATGAAAGAAATTCTAATAGGTCAATTAAATTACACATCTGTAGAGAAATAACAAGGAAAGTCACAATTATAAAACATGTAACTATTGGTCATTGGTGAGACTGTTAACAACAATAATTAATCATACTACATTATTTTTAAAACACCATTTTTTCCTACGTGTTAGTACAATCCAAGTGAAGTAATAACCATTCCAACAAAGAGAAAAGCTAAAATAACCAATAAATCGAAAGGATAATTGACATTCTGCACTTGTAAGTATAGGACCACTATTCTTTAAGGAAACAGCCTTGCAAGCAGCGCATCACAGCGCTGGCTGTTTGTTTAGATATTAGCAGTTTTGTATTTGATTTTGTGACCAAAGTATTTTATCTTTAAGTTTTATGGTGTTTAATAGGAGTATTTCTACACTATTAAAATATGCGCAAGTCGTAGGTTGATTTAACGCGATTTAAATTGTGTGGGATGCGGAAACCGTCGATGTTAAAGCTTTCTTTTGTGCTAAAGTGGTTCAAGAGGCCAACTGATACTTTTAAGATACAAAATAAACACGATTACAAAGCAAACAACAAAATCATATCGACGAAGTGAAGTTCTGGAATAACGATGATTACTTAATAAGACAAGAAACGTTGAACACATCAGCTCAGTTAAGCGTATCGGATGCGATTTAATACGCATGAGCTGAGAAAATTGTCTTGTTATTGTGATCCTGGCCTTACTTTCACTCCTGTTCCTTACCTGTTGCACTCATAAAATAAATTAATTCCAACTATAAAATCTCCAGTCGCAACTTTTATGTTATTTTTATCAGCGACATTCATTTCACAAATTAAGCTTGTATTGTTTACAACGCCAATTAGAGCATGGAAATCAACCAGCCTTATTATCACGCCAATGAGTTTAACGATTATTGTTCTACCAAAATAGTGATTCCACTTACCTTCGATACAAACTTACGATAAGGAACTAGTTTTCGAATGCTCACCTTTACCTGTAAACAAAAATAAACAAGTGTTAATAGGTTTATTAAACGATTTATTGGGTATATTAACATATCTAAAGCGTTCTATTCAATCCAAGTGTCATCCTCATGAGACTGATTAGCATAACGCTTTCCACGTCGCCCAGAAAGACCAGTGGGCGATCAGTGAAAGTGGTACTCTAGATGAATAGCTGTCATTACGCATTAGTAACTTGTGAAACGGTACTGTAATGCAGTTGCATAAAAGCAACGCCTTAGCTATTGGCCAATCGTTCATTTGTTGAACAGTCAACAGAATCAGCACGACTTATGCCACAACCATATGCTGTCAGACAGGAGACAAATTACACAACAATTACTTGGAGCGGAATCAACATGCAAAACATGATGATAATATTCAAATGCCATGCATTTTAATACGTTAAATGCACCTCATGTCCGACGTTATAAATACCTAGAACGAGTTTTGTAACTCTAGTCCCCTAGTAGCTGATACATTTGAGCAAGAAATGCTGATAGCAAAACCGTAGAGTGGAATACTCAAGCTTCGTATTTCGAAGCATTAGAAACAATCTGTCAGTGTGAAACCCTATCATTATTTGCAATTCTCCGAACTGGCTACTGGAAACCGTGTTTCAGACAATATATATCCCATTAACGTGTCTGGGCAGGTCGGACCATCGCACGAATTAGATACTGACGGTGGAGCTCAGTAATTAACATAACTGGAACAATTACTGGGCCTCTAGATTCCGGGCCGCCATTAGCGAACGCTGGCTAAATAAAAGTATCGATCATATGAACCATCCAAATTGGCTTAAAAGCATTTGACCATCCATAAAATGTTATTACAAAGAAACAGTTCAATGAACGAACTACAGACTTTGATTAAGACCTAATTTATTTGTTTTGTATTTATCTAATAGAAGAAATCTCGGCTACGTAAATGTTTGACAGTTGATAAAATGCTTAGGACAGCGTAGGCAGAAAGTGGCACACCGAGTAACTTGATGGCGCTGATAAATGTATCTTATCTTCGCATTACTTTGGAAAAAAAAATCTCACACAGGGTCTTTTGTTTTATCCCTATATGTCAATGAACTGACGTTCAATTGCTTATTATAAAATATTCAATTAAGTAGCAATTTTATACCTCAGTATATTTCTTGGAAGCGTCGGCCAATAATTCATTGGACCTGTTACTAAAATAGGTTTAGCGAGCCGTCATCATCCACTTAGCACGTTCGCGAATCGCCATCTTGACCAATCAAGTCGTTAACCCCTGACTGGACACTTGTTCAAAGTGCTTTGGTCTCATCTACAACTTCTGAGGCATAAGTGGCATCCCAAATGTATTCAAATATTTAGTGAAATCTCTTAATACACATGATATTCTCATCCACTACATATGGAATCCAGTTTTATTTGCAGTTTGCATTAACATGTGTCAAGCATGTCACATGCACTTTCAAAGTACTCTGACGATACTTACGCACATAAAATCCAATATGGCCACCAGCTGTCCAAACATCTGCTATTGTGATTCCCTGCGCTTGCGCAAATTAATTATGCGTGCAATGCAGGCGCCGGCCAAATCAAATGTCACTTTTAACTTTAGTAATGTATTGAATGTTCTCTTTGACTGTCAATGGTCTGTAATTTACGACAATTGACCGATATAGCGAGACGACGATTTGCGAATACGTGTAGAGCTTTTAATGCATTACTTACATACTGTAGAGAAAATTCTGTAGTAGGGGCTACATATCGCAGCAATTAAATGAATAACGGCAATTAAGACGTGGATAACATAATTGCCATCGATGTTCACTCTCTCCAGCTAGTCCATATAAGCACATAAATGGTTCCGCGCCTTCGGTCATACCTAATGGGGACTATAATTTTCAGTATGTAGTTTAATTAATCTGGTTTCTAGTCTAAGAACTTTATGAAATAAATACAACCATTTATAAAATGTCAAGCTCCCAGCGCTCTTATAAACACTGTGAGAAGATTGATGTGGCATGCTATACAGTAATTGTGCATTTACCACGGGATCTAAACTTTACGGCCTGAAGTCACGAACATGCTAAGAGCGACCCCTATGTACATGTCGGTAATCATACGTCAGCGGATGATATTACCGAAGACAATTTCATTGAAAGCAAAACACCAAATGAAGCGTGGCAAACGCATTATCTCGTGAACACAAGGAATGTATAATCAATCAATTATTATCATATGAAAATAAGGGCTTTACTATGATTAACAATGAATAAATCATGCGATTATAAACTTCGTTTACTAAAAAACAGTACAACAATAGGAGGGAAAGAGACAGAATTCGCCGAGCTCATCTCTTCGACACTGTACACCAATTTACGACTATTGTGCCACTTAACCTTATCTTGGCTAGAGTTATTAGTCTTCGTAACTGTTCGCAGTGTAACTGTTCATGCCAATGCAAACATTTAACCAAATGGGTTTATTAACTATATGTTGCGAAAATGTGGAATCATCAGGGCTTATTGAGGTCAGAGATTCGCGTAAAACAGGAAGCATAATATTGGAATGTAATTAATGAAGAAATTGCTTTTTCATTGCGTAAACTTCTTGCAATTGGAATGACTTCGGTAAATAAAGGACTAAAGCTTTAAACTAACGACTGTTTATAAGGTATTTTCACGATCTTATGAAGCTTTACAGACATTAAATAACTTGAAAATTGAAATAGGATAAATAAAGCCCAAATCTGAATCATTATTTTCTCATAAAATATTTTGCAAACGACGACGTTTCAGATGAATCCAATGATATCATATGCAAGGAAAATCAAGACTTAAGGCCAATACTTATATAGGGTACGAAATCAAACAAGGTTTGCGAGAAGCCCTGACCCACATAACGTTTTATTTGTAGACGCGAATCATGTGGACATGACTTCACATTCATCAGAAAATTTATAAGTACACAGATTTGATCATGTCTCTTTGTGACTTGGCATTCGTACCGTCGTCTGTATGATTGAGTAATGAATTAAGTTTGGCTGCGATTGTAATCTTCTTCAGCTATTCAATTAACTTGTTAACGAAGGTTGTACACCAACTTGTTTGTCCGGTGTTTCGTATTTCACAATATCATTAACCAGTCTTAGAATCATTTTTAAAATGATTCTTTGTACTTGTTAACGCCATGTAATGCCTATATTAATTATTATTTTCTAAGGAAATATTGAAAAAATAATAGACACGAGCTGGATTCGAACCCGCGACCCTTGAAGTACCATGTCATGGCTCTCCTAATTGAGCTATCGTGTGGTGCATTCATAAAATGTCTTCTTACAATTTGGTCTTAGAATTTTTGTAATCAACTTAGTTGATATCATATGAATATTGTGGAGATTAATAATATTCGTTTAAATTAGGCTGGAAAGATTGATTAAAAAACACTCTTCATGGTGCCACAATGATTATATATGTGGTGTGACACAGGAAAACTAAATTATTAGGTAATGCTACAAGTGCATGAACAATTTTAAAATTCAAAATTTACATGAAGCCAATATGAACACTTCCAACGCGTTAAATATAGTAAATGTCATCATTCCTTACCACACATTACAAATTGAAGTAGTTAAATTAAATTTTTCGACCAATTTATAAATAGTAACAACAGATAGCATCACCGTAGTTACATCACTGGCTGGGTGCGACCTGTTTGTGTACGTTCTGCCATAACAGTTGGAAACATAAACATATCACCTTGAGATACAACATTTTACATTGTCAGCGGAACTGTGGCCTTAAAAGGCTCCATCGAGGAGACTTGATGCTATCAACTATTACTCAGAACTATAACTTTACGTATTTTACACGCATCTAGCAGCATTAAACCTGAATCGGCATCCTTTCATAGCTACAACGTCCCACCCCTTTTTATCGCCATTTTGCGCCATGATTGATGAGCTATTTCCGGTTTCGTTGAAAGCTGCTTGATTTATTGGCTTCGTTTACCCATTTTCGAAGATACCTTATTGATGGAGGTTTGGGTTGGATTCCTAGTGATGGCGGATTATTCACGCAGTGTTTTCAACGTGCGGATACGGGCGCTGCGCGTGCGCCAGGCGGATACGCGGCATATATAAATAGCCGCCATCTATTTTGGTCGGGACACAGCACCCAGGCGCCCGCCATGTGCCTGACGCCGATGTCTGGGACT
The DNA here is from genome assembly GCA_935421205.1 of Xylocampa areola. Lineage (NCBI taxonomy): Eukaryota > Metazoa > Arthropoda > Insecta > Lepidoptera > Noctuidae > Xylocampa > Xylocampa areola. The sequence goes on along the minus strand of OW285217.1, from coordinate 12,326,215 downwards.
CCGTTGCCGTTGAAGTTAATTAAATTCTTAACATATTGAATCATATTCAAAAAGGGCCAGCAGTGGTACATTCACACTGCAAAGTACACAATGACTCACAGCTGGATAAATATTGCGAATTGATGACACGGCCTACGTTGTTAATTCTTTTTATACAAAATTTTAAGTATTATTCAAAACTTTTTATGAATATCTTACGATGATCTCACAGGACGCAAAATACTTTAGTAAATTCGTGTTTATAAACACTTATAGTTTATAAAAACATAATTTATTCAGTTTACACGTTTTCGGTTCTTTGCGAAGGTCAGGGATCCGAGTGCTAAGTGTAGTAAACAAATATTTATCTCCAGACTCGCTACCAGAGAGCACTTTTTGCGTGGGAATATTCCTCAAACACACAATAATAGCTAATGAAGAAAAACATATATTTTTCCAACTCTTTATTCTATTGCATTAGGGTCTTAAATTGAATGTATCTAAAATACTGCATCCGTTGTGATTTTGGTAAAGACAGAGGCATGTCAGGCTTGTTTCCCAGACACGATTTTTAGCACGTCTGCCAGAAGTGGCCCGACAACTTTCCTTTTCGAGGAATCTCACTAAGTGTTAGGAATAAAATGTCTAGTTTGACCTGAGAAAACATGGATGAGCTTTATCTCAGAATATGAATGGAAAATATCATGAAGGACCACCCATGAAGAGTAAACAACATGCATCATTTACTTGAAACTCATCTAATATTTGACTTGGACGAAAAACAGCTCCAGGATAATTATTTAATGAAGCTAAATTGTGAGTGACTGAAGATTCTAAAGTTAAGTTTAGTCATGCATACAGATCATTGTAACAATCGGTGTTCCGATGTATGCGGGTGGTCCAATAATAGGGTTAATCTTGATTCAATTTTGACAATAAAGCCCTAAGTCACAGCTGAATGAAGCGTGCCTTTTACTACTACGTCCATTAAAAAAAATACTTGAGTCATGTCCAGTCCCTGAATATGAACGACCCTTTATAGATCTATGCTTTATAAGACAACATAATAAATTAAGAGCCTTTACAAGATTTTATTAATAACCATAATTAAATTCCTTCGTATAGAAGAAGTTACTACAATTATTCTAGTAAAGCTATTGCTGTTTTTTTTTGCTCCGACTTGTCTGAGAATAGAATCGGCAGCATGCTTATCTACAAATGTAAGCGTATAAGCTACTTAAGTGGAATAGTATGTAATGGTATCTGAAGCTGATAGTCCATCACTACTTGCACTATTACTATCGTAAGATATAGTGTTACCGCATTATATTAGCCACACGATATGTGTAATGGAAAACTTCAGTATCAATAAATTAGAGTCTAGTTTAGATATCAAAGCATTGTCACTGCAGAAGAAAACATCCTAAATATAGAAAATTTATTGTGATAAAAATCCTATTCTACTAAAACAAAGGATTACTTATAAGAAAAATAACAAAACAAGAGACTAAAGACTATCGGATTTTGTAGTTTCAATAATTTTAAGTTCGACATAATTTCGATACTTACTGAATGAAGTAAAAATCGGCTTAACAAGACCTGTATCGATCGTTCAACACCTATGGTATGTCGATGCGACTGCCAACGACGTCTTAGCGGATCAAAGGTCATCATCGCGGATTAAAAGAACAAATAGGAGTAATGTAAAATACAAAGGCTTACAAAGCGTTTACGGAACCTGCGTCATCGTAGAAAAAAAAACACCATATAAATGTTCAGTACAACACCTTAGTTTCGTATATTTTAATTAAGTTTGTCTTTAAACACTTTTTCATCTAAATAAATGTTATAAAAGTTGACAAAAAGATCTTAGTAAGCATTACCGACTAAACAGATTCATTCGTTTCTAAGATATGCAAGAACAAACCAGTGAACATATTTCATTTTATTATAATGCTCATTCCAATTGCTAAATTTATCGATTTATGAATCATTAGGAATGTTAAGAAGAACTATAAAATATCTCATAACGGTTGCTTAGTCAGATAAGATCAATGAGTAATGTTTATTTAGGAATCCAGAGTATTGCAGAGTTAAATATTTCGGTCGCATAGCAACGCAAACACATGAATTTATTGCCCAAATGATTATGAACGTAAGATATGGTGTCTGGTCAGGGCGGGCGGCGCCTTTGAAGTCGCCCTTTTAAATGCCAACGCCCTTTAAAATAGTCTGCAGCAAAGGGTATTGAGAATCGTCCGTAATTCTGTTGCAAACGATGACAAACTTAACGAAGCAAAATTTCTGCTTCGATTTCTTGAATGCAACTTTAATATTGAAATAATATTTCAAAGAAATTTAGATTCAGCAGTCGAAACTAAAGTGGCTGTTTATAAAAACAATATAGACAATGACATCGATAAATCCATTGAAAAAGTTATACGAGACCAAATAACAACGACAAAACTTCAGTAAACAAACGCATAAAGTAATGATGGAACAATTTGCTAGAACTAAAATATATAGTACGAAATAGTTACAGTTTACAGCCACTTTGTTACAACAAAACGAGATAACAAAGACGGTTTCTAGTCTAGTACATCTGAAAATAGCTTCAACAATAACATAAACTGAGTCGGCTCCAGATTTCATTATACTTGCGAACATAACGATATCCAAGATGGATGTTTGCATTAAATATGTGCCTACAACGTGATTTGAGGTTAAACAATTGGCAGGATATGGTAAGGGAAACACGAATGCGCCTGAAATAACATTAATGTGTAACCGAAGACAGATTTAGGAATGATTTGAACTATAAATCATTCCTACAAAGAAGGTATTTAATGTAAACAAATGTTGGACGTTTAGGAGTATCGATTCAGTTTGGCAAAATCACAAAAACACTCAAATTAGGGAGAACCAGAGAGCGCAAATTCTTATCAAGAATACAGAAAAGGGGAAAGTGCGCCTCAAAAGTTTTAAACCAGCTCGCCTACAAGTAAGCATTATCGTTTATCTCACTCACTAACTCTAAAAGATGGCTAGATTTCAAATAATTTTGTAAGAGACATTTCACCCATACTGGCCGTAATTTGATAGGTGAGACCATTAGCGTCCGTAAATATTTCGGTTACTGCCGCCTTTAACCAATGAGTAACATCTGGAAACTGGCTACCATTGCACAATGTTCCAGTTTCATTTCGAGACTATAATTCGTTCAGCTATAAGTTCTGGCTGTTAGGCTGAACTGACTCAAATATTATTTTTGGTACTGCATTATTTACCGGAAATCCAAGAAATATACATACGTATAATTTGAAATGGTTTCATGGATTATTATGAATGAAATAAATAAAAAAAAAACTGTTTAATTTGGCACACACGAGACAATATTACTCAAAATTTATACAAAAACAGAGTGGAAGGAAAAGCCATAGATGAAGAATAAAATTGAATGACTTTGTAGAAAAGAAACAATTTGTGTGCGAACCAGTATAGGCCCAAATGTCAGCTCTGTGCCACAGCGTATGAGGAATATTTCTGATTCTCAAACATAGTATAAAAGGGACTAAATATCAGTTACTATTACTATATTATCGTCTTGTTTTCCAAGTTGTTTAGATGACAAATCAAAAATACTTGAAGTTTCGAATTCGCATTTGTAATCACCAAGATGCTGGTGATCGCAGGAAGACCTCTTGCAAACACGAATGTTGCAGTGTTCGAAACGTCCAGAACAACAAAAATCAATAATACACTTACGTGTTTTATTTTAATTAATGTGTAGAGATCGCGAAATTCTTAGACATTACAATATTCAAGTGATTGTTATAGTATGCGTTTGAAATTCAGGTGCCTCAAACAATACAGTATCTCAAGTGTTATCTATTTACGTATTAAGTAAATCTTGTTTGTGAAGATTTCTTTGATTTATAGTTTTAAGTTATCTCAAATATAATACGTAAATTTTCTACCACCTAGTAGTAGTTATTCTCGTTTTGGATCAACTGGTAGGTATGTACTCAGAGCAGCATTTGTGGTTTTCCTTAAAAACTAACGATGATGTGGACAAACAGGATTAATTCCTGTCAAAAGGTAATTTACGATAACCGACACATTAATGTATTTAAATCAAACAATAGATTATGTTAATACCATTAAAATACTATATCTGTGGGGTTACTCTTGAAAATAATTCCGTTCGATTGACATTGGAAATATGTCAGCTGGTACTTTTAAATGCCAAAATATCTAAAAAAATATTAAAGATTCGGGATATTATGAAGACAACATGCTTTAAAATTGAGGCAACTGTAATGTAGGTAAATTTATTTTATTATTACGCGTTGTTTTAAGGCGTCTATTTAATATTGAAATTGGATTGGAATTGGTATTAGTTTCAAGAGTAGCCCCGCAGATCATTAAAATGCGCAAGACCGCAAACTACGAGTACTATATTCGAAACCTGGACCTAACAATCTTCCTTGGTAAAGCATAGGTTGTATAGATCTCTGTAATTTTAATTATATATTTTTTATATAACTGCTTTCGATAATAAACTCTATCCTACGTTATTTTATATATAATCCGAATGACAAATGTTTGTCTTTTAGTGTACCTTTAAAACATGCATGTTTAATTGAATTATTCTTATTCATTCACTTGTTCAATAATATCTTCTATAAGTGACAAATTCACTAAAATCTAAAACTAATGTTTATACTGTTTTACTGTAAGTTTAGTAGTGGACAAGTCGTTGGAGTATCTTTTATAAATAAATAAATAATAAACACTATAAAGACAAGCAAGCTTTAGCGGTATTCACTTCATCTTTAGAAAGATATAAAAACAACATAGGTACTTGAAAATAAAAATAACACAAATGCTAAAGCAAACACTGGTAAGGAAATTAACTCGTACAATGAGACCATCAGTCATTTGTGCAAATGAATGGTCCGTTTCTTTTGGACGAAATGTCAGCTTAATTTTTGTAAAGGCCAAGCGTCTGTTTCTTATAAAAATATTCATTAATATAATGTGAAGAGAATGTCTTTACCGAATATAGTTATTTTACGGAGAAGGTTGACCATTATTTTGTCCTCGGAGTACCTACTAACGTTTACATTTTAATTATTCTTCGAATCCGACATAATTAATATAAAGTTACAATATTAAATGGAAAAAGAATACGGTCGCGAACAGGATTCGAACCTGCGCCACCCGGATAAATACTCCACGCGCTCTGACCACTAAGCCATCTCGTGGCCAGAGCGCCTGGAGTTTCAAAGATTTATCTTGAATAATTAATATAATCTTAGAATCATACAACATCTTTTATAACAGCGTTTTTTAATAAATCCTGTAGTTTTGGCTGTTTGACTTCAAATAACATTTGACAAAACGACAACAGCATCGCGACAGTTATGCAGTATTATTGTAACCTTGGCACAGAACTGTTAATGTTAACACGACATGATGCCACGTTTTATTATAATGGATTACGTACAATGTTGTTATTAAGAGACACAGCATGTGATGACGTCATTTACCGCAGTACACGAGGAAAGTCCAAATAAAATTATATATACTTTAGGAATTTACATTAATTAGACATACCAGTTAACAACGTTATAAAACGAGGCTCCACAAGTGTACATGAATATTTAGATGGGACTAGAATTGCATCGCGAACAGGCTTAGATGATTATGGTGTGTCGAGACTAAACAACTCTGTTAGTAAAGTACATTTCATATCCCACAAGAAAACAGATGTACTGATAACTTCAGAGGCTGCGAATAAGCCAGACAAAACGCTCGAGAGGACATAAAATTCAAAACAAAAACAAAAAACAAAGCTGTAGTGAACATTTGAGCTTAATGGATGTGTAAATAAAGGCCACACACCACCTGAATAATTAAAATGTAAACGTTAGTAGGTACTCCGAGGACAAAATAATGGTCAACCTTCTCCGTAAAATAACTATATTCGGTAAAGACATTCTCTTCACATTATATTAATGAATATTTTTATAAGAAACAGACGCTTGGCCTTTACAAAAATTAAGCTGACATTTCGTCCAAAAGAAACGGACCATTCATTTGCACAAATGACTGATGGTCTCATTGTACGAGTTAATTTCCTTACCAGTGTTTGCTTTAGCATTTGTGTTATTTTTATTTTCAAGTACCTATGTTGTTTTTATATCTTTCTAAAGATGAAGTGAATACCGCTAAAGCTTGCTTGTCTTTATAGTGTTTATTATTTATTTATTTATAAAAGATACTCCAACGACTTGTCCACTACTCTTTCTCTTTTTATACTTATTGTATTTGGGTCTTGTTGGCAATAAATCGTGAATCGAGGCGTAAAAATTAAACTCCAATACTCGTTTCGATCCTCTATTTATAAATGCCGAGTTCATTCGAAATGAGGTCCGTTTAAGAAATATAATATGTACTGTTCGATACGTTTACGCACCATATATACCATTGATATGTTGCCAACTAGTCTTAAATTCATCGTCACAAGTATTGATTGTAATGAACTAGTTACTATTTTAACAGTTCGCTTTGGTTCTTGTTTGCTGTTAGTTTAAGTGATATCGCTAGATTCGTCCAATATTTGGATAAAAATAAAATTTTGCCTAAAATCTGTCATGTGTTAGTATCGAAGTACGCAAATTTTGCACTCGCAGTGGCATGATCAGCCTATAGCAATCCACTGCTCGATCACTGAAGATGAAAATGATGCCAATTTTTATATTGTAATTTATTTATTTGTACATAACTGGCCCACAGTCCACGAATAAAACAGGAAGTATTTCAAAAATGGTCATTTTACTTATCAATTATAATTTTATTGCGAAGGTACTATCGTCGTTATGAAACGAACCATTTCTTATCGCGATTGTAGCATAGATCTCAAGACTTATTCAGGTCAACCTATCTGAAAGAGGTATCATTATTGTAACGCACACATTATAAAGCTATTAGGGCCGATTGCTTCATACTTGTTTTAATTGAATACTATGCTTATAGTTTTTTTATCTTCTCCTACACAGATATAGACAACCTTAACCTTGACAGATGTGTCGCTAACAAGTTTTGCAGTGTTGTTTTAGCAGATGTTAATATCAAATTAGAATCCTTTATGTCGTGATCCAGTTGTTTTCTCTTTAGGCCAAGGTCTCCTGCTGGGTGTGACACCCAGAAACCCAAAAATTTGCGTACTTCGATACTAACACATGACAGATTTTAGGCAAAATTTTATTTTTATCCAAATATTGGACGAATCTAGCGATATCACTTAAACTAACAGCAAACAAGAACCAAAGCGAACTGTTAAAATAGTAACTAGTTCATTACAATCAATACTTGTGACGATGAATTTAAGACTAGTTGGCAACATATCAATGGTATATATGGTGCGTAAACGTATCGAACAGTACATATTATATTTCTTAAACGGACCTCATTTCGAATGAACTCGGCATTTATAAATAGAGGATCGAAACGAGTATTGGAGTTTAATTTTTACGCCTCGATTCACGATTTATTGCCAACAAGACCCAAATACAATAAGTATAAAAAGAGAAATCGGCCTGTTGTGAAATGAAAAGAACAATAAGTTACCACAAATTGAAATCTGTTAACAATATCGATTGTTTATCGGTCGATATGTGGGAATAAATCATGTTTGTTTAACAAATTACTTTTTCGTATTTACCTTGGCTACTTACTGGTTATTATATGTATAAATTTATTTGCACTATGCGATAATGTGACCTCTCGTTGTAGCAACATTAATGAGCGGCAACGCCTAGATAAAATAAACACAAATACAGACAAGACTTTATTGTCTGCGAACTTTCTTAGACGTCAAATATTATATGAATATAGGGATCATTCAGTTGTTTATCATCATTCACATCTTCATGTCAAAGCGTTTCTTTTATAACCGCTCGAGTAACTGATATTTTATAATATTTCCGAGAACATATTAAGAAATTAAGCAGCTCTTTCATTTGGCTTTTTGCCTTATAAGTATCGGTTGTTCTGTTTCTTGGGGTGACGTCACGAGGCAGCGCTGCAGAAAAACCGGTCGGAATCACGCATGACCGCTGCGGAGTCATCCGCTATCTTGAATCACGTTGGCTATGCTGCGGTCTGACTCGTATGACTTGTATGTCATATTCCAATTGGTTTGCGCAACCGTATTTTGTTTAACAATTTTAATGTCAGTACTTAAAATATTTTGACATACTCCAAAAGTTAAGGCATATTACTCTGGCAGTTTAAGAAAAGCTTTCTTCGTCTACCTACAGCTTGCTTATCATTCAGAAGGTGTAGCCAATGGTTTATATTATGTGTCATATTGAATTGACGAGTAAACTACCGAGCGCGTGTCAGTTTTGCATAACAAATTGTTAACAATGCGGCGTCTGTTCCGTTTTGCCAGTGCGTATTACGGAAAACCTATATACAAAACTACGTAATTTTTTAGAGCTTGCTTACGAATATTTGGAATTAGAAGGGGAATTGCAACCTTTCTCTTGGGACTTGCTTGAATCAGCATTTATGAAGTTTATAGCCATCAATCACAACTTACATGGCCGCTTTTGTTAGTAATTCTGTTTGACGAGACAAACATATTGTTTTGCCTTCACGAGTATAATTCTTAGTCGACCGATGATTATTGGTAATGGTCAGTTGCGACATACATTACGTGAGGGCAATCCGATGACTGTTCATTAATAAATGGGCAATGACACGTCCGAAATACTCATCGTCTGATACCACTTGCCTAGAATGAATGAAATTGTTATTGCTAAAAACAACGGCTGCATAGTGTTGCTCGCATGAATATATTACACATATTTAGTAACGCTCATTGAATTATAATTTATGCGAGGTGTTTTAAATTGCAAATAAGATAACGAGCTAAGCAATACGTGGTATGGCGTACTTGACAATTTATATGAATGCAGCAAATGATTATAGTAATTTTATTTAGGACACACCCGTGTATAGACTATGATTACCATAGATAGAGGAGCATATAAACTTTGGCTTCTGGGTGTACATTATTGCTGACATTTCACGAAGACTGATATTTTGACAGGAGCTTCATCAATAGGTACCTTCTCTTTGCATGGACCTTTATTTATTATCTTTATTATTGTTAGTTTAGGTTAATTAATAAGATAGATAATTGTGTAATTAGTTTAGATTAAGTAGTAAACAAATAATGTTTACTAACCTTACCTAAATAGTTGATAAGAAATTAGTAAGAAATAATAATTTAACTAATTAATTATCAATGTTTACTTAATTATCAAAAACTATGTAATTGAAACAGTAACTCTACGCATTCAAAATCGTAATTAGACAAACGTCGTAGAACGTTTGTCTAATTACGATTTTGAATGCGTAGAGTAGAGCAGAGATGTATGCCATGCCATGCATGACCAGTTATGATAAAATGTATCATATAATATAAAATAAGTAACCCTCAAATGCAGTAGCGTTAGGAGATCTAATACTTTAAATTGAGTAGCATTTGAGTAATGGACCAAAAGTCGCACTCTAAGAGAGATTACCAAACATAACCCAGCCCTAATGCATTGTTGATAAAACAAAGGCATTTCTAGAATATTCTATTTAAGCAACTATTCAAATAGTCGCTATTAAAAAGATTTGAATGCTTTATACCACAATACGTATAGTGTCGCCATAAGATCACGGCAATTAGCCATCGGTCCGTAGGATACAGGAATGCGCGCGACCGTTAGTATCCGCCTGACTCTGCCGTAGTTGGCGCTCCCAGGAACCACCACCGGCATATGGACTGACAACTGTCTTTATAAACCTCTGGAAAACACATCTAAATGTGGGCGAGGCTGGTATCATTGATATAGTGAAGTTATGCTCCTGGCATTTTCAAATAACTGTCGTGATGCAACTTAAAGTATATTATGTCAATCTGTCCTGAGCACACGGCATAATGCAATGTTCTTTTGTCTAATACGACGCAGGCGTCATGATGACAGAAAAAAGGGCGGGAAAACGATGTTTTGGACAATATTCAGTAAGTAGCGTTTTCATACAAAATATCTAGTTAGCTCAAGTAATTCTTTTAAAATATATACTTAAGTCAAACTTCATGTCGTCCGTTTTTATAATACATAAACATAAATTAACAGTTCAATATTGAGCTGCCTATCAATGTCAGGGCATGTTGACACAATGCTTTCATTGTAACAGCAAGGATGCGCCACTTATCACCTCACGGTAGATAGCTCACGTTCCTCACTCCCCTCCAAACATCGACGCATCCCGATGATAGTAATAATATGTAAAGCTCTTCGGTAATGAATGCCGTGGAATTTACCCAGGATGTACACTAGGGCATGCAAAAACCGGGTGGTTTTGGAGAACCGACTTTTTCGGTTTTTATTTTTAAAATATCCGGCTAAACCGGTTTTTTCGGGTTTTTCGGGTTGACTTTTGTAGGTAAATAAAAATGCTGAAAATAGTAAATATTTTTTATTTTCTTTCATGTTCTAGTTTACATACACGGAGTACGGAGTCAGGAAATGTGCCCAATAGGCGGCAATAGGCTCGCCCTCTGTTACATGGCACTTGATGGGATCTAAAACAGCTGGTGAAATGTAGTTGTAGTAATACACCTAGTGGCTAGTGCCTACCCCTTCGGGGATACAAGCGTGTGGCGGAATGATTATGTATTTATGTATTTTACATACATATATAATCACACGCCTCTATCCCCGTAGGGGTAGGCAGAGGTGAATTACTACAGCCACGTTTCGCTACAAATGTTTTTCGGTCACACGTAATAGAGGGGAAGCCTATTACCGTTTACCGAGCATATTTCCAGTTTCCATGATGCTACTGAGAATTTCCTAGTGAAAAAACCCAATAACACTGCTCAATCTGGGATTCTAACCAGGGACTTCACGATCGCGTGCGCTTTATGCCGCGGGATCAATGAGGCAGTCTTACTATAAATATAAACACACATAAAATACACTCAAAAAGCATAACCCTCATTCTTGGCCAAATATATTTAAAAGTAAAGCCCAGTAGTTACCCAGTAGTTTTATACCTAACCTACCCTAGGTTAGGTATAAAACTACTGGGTAACATAATGCCATTCTGAGAAAAATATGTAATTCACTACCTGCCTCTCTTATCTTTCAATTTAAACCATCTTTCACCAAGCAACAATAACAACTTTGCCGTTATTATTTCCTTTCTTTGAATATAAGGCGTAGAATTATAATTGAATGGCAAACATATATATAAACAAACTTACCTACTTAATATAAAATTCGCTGTTTAACCAAATAAAATATGTAAGTTTAAAAAAAAAGAAGTAAATGCGAAGTTAAGCGCGTAACGTACGCGCGTGATTCACTGCGTTACTTGACAGAGACTAACCAAAGAAAATGGCGGCCGCGTTCACGTCAACTCAAGATGTGCGTTCCATTATACGTGCCTATGGCTTCAGAAGTGCGTTCCATAATACTTTCCTTAGATACAGTATTTACTATAAATATCACATGAAAATTATATATAATAAACACATCAACACGGTCTAGGGATATTTTTAAAAAAGCGAATTACTATCAATATGTTAATTATTTATATGACATGTATATATTTAAAAGATACGTTATTTAATATTCTACCATTCTCTAGTAATGGTTAAGGTACTTCGATTAAAATTTCAGGATTTTATGAAAAAAAAATGAAGCATAGACGGAAACCGTATATGAATTAACTTTTAATTTATGAGTAAAATAGAAAAATCATTTAATTTGTGTTTATAAACTTGAAGTTAGTAGTCTGAGAAAGCGCCCATGATGTTCATAACACATCGGCAACGATTCGGCATGCTCAGAACAAGGTTGTCAATGTCTTGCTGCGGAATATTGTCCCATGTCCTTCTGAGGTGCGCAAAAAGTTGATCGTCTGTAGCCAGATTTTCAGGAACTTCCTTCAGAGCTCTTCTTTGCAGCATATCCCACGCATGCTCAATGGGATTTAGATCTGGCGATTGAGCAGGCCAGTCTAAGGCCCTAACATTGTGTGTATGTAACCAAGCTGCTACCGTTCTCGCCGTGTGTGCCCGGGCATTGTCGTGCATGAGCAGGAAATCTTGCCCCATTTGTATTCTGTGGGGCAAGATTACGGGCCCCAGCACCTGTTGGACGTATCGTTCTGCCGTCATATTGCCCCGCACCCAAACGAGATCCGTCCGTCCTCCAAGACGAATTCCTGCCCAAACCATAATTGTTCCTCCTTGGTATGGGTGAACTTCCTGAGGGTTCTGAAGACGGCTCCATCGTCCAGGAACTCGCCAAACACGCGTCCTTCGTGAATCTGGATGGAAACCGAACCTGGATTCATCCGTGAACAGCACATTGAACCATTGTTCACGGCCCCAGTCCACGTGGTTCCGAACCCATTCTAATCGTCGTCCACGATTGCCTCTCCGTAAAGGTGGGACCCGGAGTGGTCTACGAGAGCGTAGATTGCTTTCATGCAGTCGCCTTCTTACAGTTTGGTCACTCACAAGCACTTGGTGTTCCACTCGCAGCCTTTGGACCAATTGAGTCGCCGCTGCATTTGGTTGAGCTCGCGCAGTAATTTGCAAAAATCGGTCTTGTCTGGGGGTAGTGATGCGACTTGGCCCCCGGTGCCTCTCCGCTACTTCAGCTGTGGCACGATAGCGTGTCCACAATCTTGAAATTACATTTTGGTGGGTCCCTATGGCCTCAGCAACATTACGCTGAACAGACCCAGCTTCCAGCATTCCCACAGCTCGTAACATCTCCGCCCTCGTCAAATGTTGGCGTTGCATGGCTACAATACCTCAATTTTAACTTTCTCTTTCGTTTAAAAATGAAAAAAAAACTGTAACTAAATGTAATTCGTATTGTTTTCTAAATTTCGCACAAATGAAAATTCCCTCTCCTACACATCAAGACATTTTTATGCCACCGAAACAAAAGAATTTTCAAAAATTTGAATTTGGAATTAGTCTGAGATAAATTACAAACAAATCGGTGTATAAAAGATTCCAATGCGGCCAGTACTTTTCGAGTTATTTAATTGAGTATGAAATATCCCTAGACCGTGTTGATGTGTGTATATTAAAATTATATTTATTTTTATTATAGTATTTATAATTAAAGGAGCATGTTTTAGTTAGAATAAAGTAAAATCGTAGAGAAAAACCGAAAACACCGAAAAACCCGGCTTTATAACTTGAAAAAAACCGATTTTCAAATTCTGTCGGTTATTCGATTTTTTCGGTTTCCGGTTAACCGGGTTGCATGCCCTAATGTACACTACAAACAGTATTTATAGATAACAACGAATACTATGCAATTAGTTTCCCGATTCGTTCTAACACAATGGCTTTAGATTTTCCAAATTAGTCAAAGTACTATTTTAGAACTGGTAAAGGTTTGCGTTTCCTGTTTAAGGATACTCGGTTCAAATACGAGTAACTTGGGAAGAATAGCTGTCTGAAATTGCTATGAGAGCGTTTATTTGGCCACAAATGTACAATTCGTATTGAGATACTCGTAAGTTGCTGCCGTAAATTGCGGGCCCTTTAGAATATTTGCTTTGCACGCTAAAAATATAAAGCAAGTCAACGCCCTGCGCTACTGTGCGATTGGTCAAGTACTTCATCAGCATGGAGGAACAATGAGCGGATGATAACGCGTTATCTACGCCAGCCGGGGAGGGGAGCAGAGGCGCCGGAAATACAACGACTCAACATGGCGGCTTCTCGGAACGTGCGTACGAGCATCCGTCTCGAAAGTGAAGAAAACTACGTTATAGTCCGATGACCTAATACGATTTTGCGATTGATACAATTTGTTAACGCAGTACGACTTTAATGATAGATTTAATCGCGATAGAATTCAGGATTATGTAACAATATATTATTTACAATCTTATCTACATTTCGCGCTAGACACCCCGATTATGGAGAGTACGTAAGCCGTTATCTGTTGTTAAATAATTTGCATGATATTTATTTTATCATTACATTATTTAGTTAATACCGATAATTCAAGGTGACACAAGGAACATTTAGATACATGATATTTAAATCAGAAGCCGATAATTTTCACGTTATTTGAGGGGAACTAAGCAAATAGAGTAGGAGATTGATAGAATCAAGTCAAACTTGAATTACTTGCCTAAGTCAAATTAGTATCAGTATCTACGACACTAAAGAATTCCTTCTTCAAGATTGGTACGCGTTTTAAAACACTCAAAGCATGTTTTGACAGAAACAATGACACATATTTGTTCTCAAGATAGCATTATCTGGTTGAGATTTGATACCTACCACTTATCAAAGAAATTTGGCAAAATACACTCGAAAATTTCTCTCGGATGTTTCGTTTAATTTTAGCTTTACCTACATGACAGTTGACTTTCTTAACAAAGGGGTATTATTATCCCATATCTGAGCGTAGCTGTCTTCCATTCATGTCCGTCTGTTGGCGACTGACTAATGAACCGCTATTATTGGTGTCAGGCGGCGTTGTGTTTTCTTTGGCTTGCATTATTTTAATATTCTGTATCTATACGAAAGCAGTAAGGCTCTTACAGTTGACCAAGACTATAAGAAGTAGAGAAACTGATTTGATTGCACGTAAATTCTCTTTTTTATTCTTCTTAAAGTTCTCAAGGCAATTAGCCGTCCGTCTGTTTCTAAATTTTCTCAAAAGATTTGTATCCCGAGTAAGCTTTTCGTTTCATATGACATAGCAATCAGAATCTTTTTATTTTATTAAATCTATTTCTATAGAAACGCTTATCTGACTTATTTATTTACTGTTGTTTAGTTAGGTTGAAGCTACATTACAATGTATGGAGGGAAGAGGGAATATAAATGTTCTGTAGTGATATCGTAAAGGAAACGCATCAGTAACATTGTCCTTTCTTACGACATACGGGAAGCAAATACTGCAATGTTTTGGCTGTAAATTCCAGGTAATGATTTTCTTGGAAATGACAGTAGTTAATGACGCCTTTATAAATTAGGTGACTGGTTAGTCGTGCAATCATGTAGCAGACTACAAAGTTGCATGGATATTTTGTTCTTTTTCCTTTCTATACAGACGGTGGACAGATTTATTGTCATGGGGTACTTGTTAATTAGCATTTACGAGCAGTTTTTATTTTTACTTTTCTAGTAATGTGTATTTTTATGTTTAATTTTATAATGTCAATGCCGTAAAAGCCAATGACTCAGACGGTGACTGAAAATAATGATAGAATTTTAAGCAATACTTTTAATAAAAGAAGGGAAATCATTGGTTGTTGATTTCGTTGTCGGCATGCCTGTTTTAAAAAATAGTAGTCCGCTTAATATCCAAACGGAATTAGCTCTACTCTGTACCTAACGGGATAAGATGATATTTCTAATGTAGTCAAAGGTTCGTTATGCTATTTGCTCTAGAGAAATAAGTTGTCCAAGTTAACAATTTGTGCTGTTTGTCCCTAAATCACTGTTATTACTTCTGATACGAAGCAATTGTCTTAAAGTAAATAACTTAAACAACATTGTTAGGTTATTACTACGCAATAGATGCAGGGGCAAGATAGGTATTGAATAATAATTCGAGTTTTGGAGTCAAGTGGGCGAATAGCCGCCATTTTGAAAGTTATCAAAGCTATTTGGCGTAGGTGAGAATTTTAAATTGTTTACGTGACTAGTTACAATGTTTGCATTTGTTCAACACTAGAGTCAGAGAGGAGCTAATTACGTAAATTAGACATGAAAACGGAAGGTATGAGAACGGCAGTTATGATAATTTTTAAACCACCAAAAAAAGAAAACTTACCGTTGTGTATTCGACTATGAAAGTACTAAAATCTTCCAATAAATTAAAATTGTACGAATCATGACAGTTAGTTTGATCTTGCAAATGATAATAGACCTTCTAATTTTAAGATGTGCAAGCGAAATTTAACGTAAAGGTGCTAAAGCAATACCAATATTTTATAGCATAAAGTTCTATTAAACTAGTCAATAAGAAAAAAAAAAGGAATTGATAATGATGTATTTTATATGATATGACAAGGACATTTAATTAAATAATGGTAGTTAGGTCTACAAGTACTTTAGATGTTTATGGATTTTGTCTAAAACAACCATGAAAATATACGTGACGCGCGTGACGGCGTGAATGTACATAGGTAGGTACCTAGCACATAAGGTTTTCCTATAATGTTTGATTTGGAGCCAGTCATTGGGAAATACATATACCTCCTCAATAGAATCATATTACTTATTTACTCGTCATTCTATCCTTACTGAACTTATATTGAAACTACATACTTCATTTTCAAAATACTCAAACACTTCGCTGCTCGGTAGTTCACCTGCTCAAGTGTGAGCAAAAAACCCAGGTCTACACGACATAATCGGCCGCGAAGGACGCGTGCTTGCGTACGCGAATACTCTATCTAACTCGCACGTAAAGCGCCATCTCTCTCACTCTGCTCTTTAATCAGACAGGTATTGCTTTTATTACTATCTGGACCAGTCAGCAAACTGGCTTCTGAGGAATGATGAATATTATGAATATTAATGAAATGATAATTTTGCCAGTGAAGTAAAGGCATCTATGTACCTATAAAGTACAAATATATATAAAATTTATGATGCATACAATACAATGTATGATAAGGCTAATATAAATAGAACATCAAGAGTACTTCATGAAATATTCAGGGCCACAAAAATATAGCATATACAATAATACCTTTGATGAGTAATATCCATGGAAAATGTGTGCAGTGCATATAGAATAATACATTATTGTATACATTTTAGTATTAATTATGATAGTAAACTTTGCAGGATGCTGACGTAATACATTTTAACTATTTTCAATTATTTTTAATTATTAGAATATTTATATTGTAATATATAAAATCTGACTGTGTATACTTATTTTAATATATAGGTATAATAAAGCTACATATGTATTAAAATATAAGTACAGTACTAGTGTTTTAGTATACAGCAATGTAAGAAAAAAAAGTTTTGTATGGAGTAGAGATGAAGGCGATTCTCTGACTGAAATGGATGCCACCTATAACTATAGGTTGTTATTAATAAATGTAGCTTAAATTCCCATTTCTATATAAAAATACTCAGATGACCGAACATGTGAATTTTGTTTATGCAAACTATTTTCATATAAAAAAACTAAAATAATGTACCCCAATGAAATGGAAATTAAAATACAACTACTGGCCAAATTTAAAGGTTTATTTTTTTACATAGGTGGCCCAAAGACTAGTTGCAAGTCATACTAAAGAAAAATAATAAACGATAATTGATATTCACGGCTGTAATAAAACGGAAGGTAGGAAACTAGTTTCACATACTTTCAATGTTAAACAAATCGTATTTTAGTGTACCACCCAAACTGAAGCAAGGCCACAAGAAAAACAGATGAGTCAACATCTCTAATAACACTACGTAAAAATAGTTTGGTGGTTCGCATTTTAATCTATCTCAACTCAATCGATAGGTTAGTACACGCAACAAGATAATTGTATAACATAGTTTACTAACCGAAGCTTTCTGTCAGTTTTAGCATAACCCCTCCAATGTGCATGTCTCCTTTCACGACCATAGTCCTTTTCTCGTTCAGGTCTGTGACGTAGATCGTGAGGTTCCACGACCCATCACCGACGACTTCACCGTCTGCTAACATTTTTCACAAGTTCTTTTGCACTTCACAATGTAAATGTCACTTCCGAAGCAGCATTGCGAGCTGCAGAGAAATGGTTAAAGCTTATTGAGGAACGTCCAAAGAACGCGATTGACTTCTCTAAACTGACAGAACTTAATAGAACACAAAGAGTCAAGACAACTGACATTCTGACAAGTGACAACTGACATCAGTACAACTGTTGACAACTGACTGACGGAAGTTATAATGTTGCCGTGGTGAATCAGAAGCGTTACAATTAGTAGAATATGCTTCTAATAAAAATAATTACAAAAAATTCAGAATGAAGAAACTTCTAATTTCTATACGTACCCATATTATACAATTCTGCTTGTTATCGTTCATGAAAAACCGCTAAACGTTGTTCAGCTGTTTATAAAGAGCTGAGTGCATTTCATAGTTATTATAACATTACATAGCATCACGTTTTATGATCCTGTCAAGGCCATAAGAGAGAAATAAAATAATGAATTCATTATAAATAGATGCCCCCACTGGAGGGCTTAATCATCATTCATCAATTACCTCGCACCACATTTGCTTAAAGTGAAAAAACCTGTAGTGATATACCAGATACTTACTGATTAACATTACCTCCGATCAAGAAAATGATGAAGAATTTAAGATTTGCATGACGAATCAAAATTTAAAGTTTACACGTGTAACATTGCCCGGCTGCCAGCGACCAATTCGTGTGAAATATCTACGGTGTCACATTAAACAGTGTGAGTTCGGAAAAAACAAGATTGAATTCCTGGGTTATGAAGTCACACCAGAAGGAATAAGCCTACAGAAGAACGAACCAAAGCAATAGCCAAGGTAGGGTAAGGTCTTGATCGGAGATAATGGTAATCGGTAAGTATCTGGTATATCACTACAAACCGATTGCAGATCTTAACAGAGAGAAAAAAATATAAAATATCGGCTCTTTTGATTTAGCACACAGGTTTTGGACATTTTTAATTGTGGCCTGTTGGCAACACTGTTCACCAGCTATCAGATTTTTGACGTTGCGGTTTACGGACTTTACCAATACCAAACGAAATATTTATTTTATGTTGTCATGGTGTAATAGTGTATTTGAATACATATTTACTGAATAACGCAGGCAATTCCTTATGAAAACTTATATTCCTAGTAACTTCAGTTAGCCTTATGAACAAAGATAATAGAAGCTCAAAAGAAATGGTAGCGACGAGATACAAAAGTAAAGGTATGTGTGAATTTCATAATCACCAAAAGTATGTTTTATTTACTAGGCAATGTATATAGTTAATGCTATTGTGATCTTTATTAACATAATATACCTGTCGGTGCTCTGATTACAATTAGTGTTGATTGTATCGTAGATTAATAATATTATGAGTGATCCTTGTTATTGCAGTTAAATCCTGTTCCACACCCGAACATCGATCAGAATCGCCTTCTAGAGACAGTGACTCCATCTGCGACTCAGAGGCAGCCAGCCCAGTGCCATTTTTATGTACCCAAGATGGGGCAGAAGGAGAAACAGATGTTGTATGGAACTTCTATACCCCAAAATCAGAGCATGGAGCAAAATCACGCATCAAGAATTCAACACCAGTTAGTCGAAGATCAAAAAGGTCAATAAAGCCAAAAGTAATTGAAAAGCAACCTCCAAAAAGAAGAGCACTTAAAACTTTAAAGAAAAAGTCTGAATTATTTCAAGACCTCATAGAACTAAATCAAAATTTACAAGAGCTGATGGCTAAGGCTCAAAATACAGGTACAGAAAAAGTAAACTCAGGGAGTGAAGATGATATCTTCAATGAGTCCCCAGATTTCTCTCCTAAGAGTAGAGTAAGAAGCAATTCTCGATGTTTACGGAGAAATGTATTGAGCTCTAATTTTGTGAAACCAGATCCAGAAGCAGCATTAGAATCAGATGATTCTATGAATGAATGTTTAATAAAGGCCAGTCAGGTAGTAGAAGAAAATATTCTCAATGATGCCCCAGCTGTAAAAAGGCCCTGTTATGAATCAAATATAAAAAACAAAGTTAAACTAAACTTCAAAATGGACCAAGACTCAATGGATGCTATACTGAACAGTATAAAATTAGAATCACCAGTTGTTAGTAAAGTAAAAAAATGTGTATCTCCACAGTTGAACAATGATTCTTTTGAAAGCTTGGTTGGCAACCTCAATGACAGTGCTTTGGAACGATTAACACAGATGCCAGTGAAAATAGATACATCAAAAAGGAAAAGTAAATTAAATACTTCAAAAGATGCGAATAATTGGATGATAAAAGAATTAATTGTTCATGATGGTAGTCCATCCTCAAAATCTATATTTAGTCGACATAATTCAATGCCGGAATCACCAACAGTAACAAATACAAACAAGCCATCTACCAGTGGCATGGTTTTTGGTAGATACAGTTCAATGCCTTTTGGCAACGATGCAGAAAACACAACAGGTACCTATTGTTCAATTTCTTTTTTTTTGTATGTCCATTGAGTATTTAACCTATTGGATCACCAATACCAGACACAATAGAAATAATAATGTTACCATACAATTTTGTACTTTCCTAAGTATTAACACTATTATGGTCAAATTTTCAAACACTACATAATTTATGTTTTCATTGTAGTGGTGCCCTAATATTGTGCATTAGTGAACTTAAAGTTGAGCATCGTTTTTGATAGTTTCTTTGGGTTCTAGGTACTGTTAATTAGAGAGAATCCATTTATAATGATATTTTATTTTGCAAATATGGGTAATACATAATGTGGACATAAAGTTGTAGTCCAGCCATATTTTACTAATAAGCATGCAAAAATTACATAATTATAGGTACTAATAGTTACTTAAGCACCTATGCAAATAATTTATATTAATTTTAAAATTTTATTATTAATTATTATAAAATGTATATATATATATTGGGCTTTACAATTATTGGATATGGACAATTTATCATTAAGAAATTCAGCTACACTGTAATATGCTTTGTCTGCTAGAAAGTTTATGAAAAGTTTTTTAAAATGTTGTTTCAGCTCAAGATGATTCTCCTATAAGGTGCACTCCAGATGAAATAAAAAAGAAACACCAGCTGGCCAGAGAAAAATTGTTGGCTAAGAGACAATTACCATTTACATCATCACAGAAAAGTACACAGTCTACACTTTGCACACAAATTACCCAACCAGCAATTCCAAAGAATACGGAATTAGCTCCCCTCCCTAAGATACCAGAAACAGTTATTCCAAAGAAAGTTCAATTTCAACCTAAGGTTGCAACAAATGTCCAGAAAAAACCTTCATTTGAACATAGTGCAGCAAATGTTCAGACTAAACCTTCATTCGAGTCTTGTGCTACAAATGTTCAGAGTAAACCATCATTTGAACCGAAATTAAACAGTAGTTCTCTAGACATAAAGACATTAATTGAGAAAAAAAGACAAGAAGCTTTAATGAAACTAAGACGTCGCCAAATTCAAAGCAAATAAATCGTGTATTATATGATTATGATTTGATATATATAATGTATTTAAAATGATGTTTACGTGATTATGAGGTATTTATAAAATAAATCAAATAGTGCCTTGTTGTGGCTGTTTTGCACTACATCTAGAGACATATTCATAGTCATGGTGTTTAGTGGGAAAACAGTCATTTTGTGATTACAAATATTGCCACTTACTGAATACCAACAGAAATAAATGTGATTAACAATATTTGTATATTTCTTTTAAACGTATTAACTAGAATGCTTGCGAGTGATTTTGTATTGTTTTACATGAATCAAAATATATCCCGTACGTATTTTTCATTCACCGATTATTCAATCCAAATAACAAGTAAGCGATTAAGTATTTGGAAGTAAATTGTAAAAAACAAGAAAGCGAAAAGGCCTTGAGTTCAGTTAATAAAAATTGGTTTCTTTTGTCATTGTTTTGTTGCTCTCTTGCTACGTCATTGACTTGTCAGTTGTCATTGTTAATTTGTCAGTGTCAGAATTACTATTTAGTAGTTCGTGAAATCAAGTAATAGACGAAATAAATTATTTAAATTGTCATAAATATTGTGACTTGATAGTTTTTATTAGGCCATATAGATGTACATCTGAAGAAATTTTGTACGACGGGATTACTTTATGGTAATACGAGTATACACGAAATATACATTACTAACGATCGAATAAAGTCAATAATGGCACTGAATTACGTTCGACGAATTGCACGGGCTGTATGCCTTATTGGGCCAAACAGATCTTGTAACATACAGAGAATGATAAGCACCGGTGAGCCTCTGAGAATCGGTATGATACCGATTGTTGTGGAACAAACGGGCAGAGGTGAGCGCGCCTACGATATTTACTCCAGACTTCTTCGTGAACGCATCATTTGCCTCATGGGACCTATAAACGACGAGATAAGCTCTCTGATCGTTGCTCAGCTGCTTTTCCTGCAGTCAGAATCGAGTAAAAAGCCTGTACATCTTTACATCAATTCCCCTGGTGGTAATGTTACTGCCGGTCTGGGTATATACGATACAATGCAGTATATAACGCCGCCTGTGGCTACATGGTGTGTAGGACAAGCCTGTAGTATGGCTTCATTGCTTCTTGCTGCAGGAGCTCCTGGCATGAGGCATGCGCTTCCAAACTCGCGTATTATGATCCATCAACCTTCTGGTGGGGTAAGAGGGCAAGCTACGGACATACAGATCCAAGCAGAGGAGATTTTGAAACTCAAGGCACAGATAAACAACCTTTATGTCAGACACACCGGGTTACCCGTGGAGAGAGTACAGACATCTATGGAACGTGACTATTTTATGTCTCCAAGTGAGGCAAAAAATTTTGGGCTGATTGACAATGTGCTGGAGCATCCACCATCACATGCTATGGAGCAACAGTGTGCGGCAGGATCAACTCCAACCCCAGCTGGTGCATGATAACTGAAAGACTTCCGACATCTGTCTCCACATCTGCAACTGTTCTGATCATGTTGATTTACAGTGCTAAACCCTTGTGATAATTACAGATTTTTTAGAATTACTCTTTGTTATGATAGTAAATTGTATTTTAATGAACAGTGTTTTTTTTCATTTCTCTTTCTTCTACTTGTGCTCGTAGTAAACTATTAGAAATATTTATAAACACTTAATGAAAAGTGGTCCTTTAAAGTGGGCTATTACCCAAATAAACAAAAGTAATTTGATTTAAAACTTTTGTATAATTCAGATTTGAAAAAGAAAATCAAAATATCCTTTATTTATCAATATTTGTCTCATAGTGACACTAATAAATAAAATAAAATCCATTATCTATGTATTTTCGATTGACAATACAACTGGATTGCATTTATCTGTATCCATTTGTAATAGTAGGAGACATTTGTGTACACCAACAATGCTGGTAGTCTTCTTGACCTGAAGGAAACCAGCCCCAGTTGTGTGTAGTCTTTTGAGACCAGTGCACTGCCGGAGTCACCACTGCAAAAGACAGACAAAAGATATATGCTATTGTAATAAAGAATTAGAAGTTATTCATGTAATTAATTCAGAAGTAAATAGTACATTATTTTGGACAAAAACATCAGTTTTTTCAGTACTTTTGAAAATAAAACCGCTCATTTGACATTGGAAATATGTCAGTTCATACTTTTAAATGCAAAAATAATTAAAGAATCAGGATACTAAGAAACTGACATGCTTTAAAATGAAGATAACTATGATTTAAATAATTTATTTTAACATTAAAAATTGTTTTATGGCACTGATTTAATATTGGATTTGGATTGGAATTGGTATCAACTTCAAGAGTAACCCTCCAGATATGGTAAGATATTATTAATTAAAATCTAAATTGCCCTGCATAGAAGGCCTTCAATAGATTTTTTTTATTTCAATTAGTTACAATTTTCTTACATCTATGCTAGTTAATTTTTACATGACTGCCCAAAAAAAGGAGTGTTATTTGTTTAGGGTTCATGTTTGTATGTACATACAAACTTAAGTATATTTGTGAGTATATTCCACCATATATATCTTCTAAACGCCTGAAACGATTTTTATGTATGGCTATGGGATATCGTTAGAATCCTTACATTGTCCTGGTAACCAGGCTAGAAGAATAAATAAATGTAATATAGTGGCTATGGTAACCAAAAAGGAGAGAAATAAAAAAAAAAACATGGCAGGCATGCTGTTTTATTTTTTTATTTCATCTTGTTATTAATACATACATACATAAACACATATCTTTTTCCCATGCGGGTAGGCAGAAATTACAGTACGCAACTTGCTACGATTCTTACGAACGCTTTTACCGCTAAATAAAATTGAAGTGTCTGTCTGTGATTTAAAAATAAATGCCGAAATGTAAGTGAAAACTGTATTTATACGATGTCGAACCATAAATGAAGGTTTCTAGAATTTTCGTGTCTGAAAGTTTGGCTCATAACATAGCATAGCATTACGCAAATATGATCACGTTTCAGACTTCCGTATTAAGCTCAAGTGGTTACCAAACCGCCTTCGCCGAAATACTCATATTCTTTCGCTACTTTATAGTGTGATTTTCCATCCATTTAGTCCTTATCTAAAAAACCGTTTCCAGTTCCTAAGTGACACCCATACACGTACCTTGAGATCATCAGAGAATTTAAGGATTAAAATGCCAGTACATTCCACAAAATTCGTCGACAAATCCTTTGCCATCCAAGCAGCACGTTTGTGGAATGCTCTACCGGTTTCTATACGTCGTGCCCTGTCACTACCGGTGTTTATGAATCTTGTGAAAGAACATTACCTTTCCACATAGCTGTTATCGATACTAGTATATTGTATTCCATTTTCCACATCGTTTTATATAAATATTTTATTTTATACATGATAGTAATAATAATATTACGTTCTATTTCAATATATTTGTCGTATTGTATATATTATAATTGTGTATGTACACCTCAAATAGTTACCCAAGTCCACTTTCTCCACCCTAAGGTTGCCTGGAAGAGATTGCCGTGTGTGATAAGGCGGCCCATTGTACTTTTATTTCTTCTGTGTGTGTGTTATTACCGATTTCTGGTGTACAACAAAAGTATTTAATAAATAAATAGCATCACGCCTGTTTTCCCCGAAGAGGTAGGCAGAGATGTACATCCACATTTCACCAATGCTATTATACATTCCCATATAATAGGTGGTAAGCCTATTGCCACCAACCCGGGGATCGGACCCGAACTAGACCAACGAGTGCATTTTTTTATCCATTATACCCGAGTACCTGGCGAGGGCGTGGCCTTGGCGGCTACCCGGCTGGCTCCTTGCAAAGCGCTAATCTCGCCGCCACTACATGACACCCAAGGGCTCTTACGAATGCTTGGCGGCAGTCGTCGACGCTCAAATGTAACCGTCAACTGCAGTTGAGTGTTGTCGACGACATGCCGCTCGTATGTAAGAACCCTAATTGGTAACGCAATTTTTCTTGGAAGCTGCTTAAAGTACGTAGGAGCCTTTTTTTGTGTGAATATCTACTGACTAAATACCACACGGTCCTACTCTAACCTTAACCGAGGTTCCGGGTTCGTTGCAGCAATTGTCACGACCGCGGCAGATTATGTTCGGTTGAACAGGGTTTTTGCAGGCTGGCCACAGTTAGCCTGCACATTTACTCAGTGTGGCGCACGTGCAAATCGCGGTGCGCCGCCATCTCGGTTCCGGCTCTGGTTAGGCGGTGGACTTGGGTGGTTCGTTGAGCGCCTGGCTCGCCTTCTGCGGCAGGGTTCAGCGAGGTTCGCCTTGCTCTCCTTTTCCGCTGTCTCCTTCGCGATCATCACCTACTCGCAGAAGTCGGCGACTGCTCTCCCCATGCCCATGTCGCTCCCGACCATGTATCTCCTTACGGCCGGAAGCGAGAGATCGCCCACCCCTACTGCACCAATGAGGTCGTGGCGCTGCTCGGCCCAAGCTGGGCAAGGACTTAGGAGCCTAGGAGAGATAAAGGTTAGAGCGATTACTGCTGGACATAGATAGACATATGCGTGACGCGTGGTCCATCCGGGATTTGCGGGTTGACAACGAGCGGTCGCACTCGCCATCCCCATACGAACAGTTTGCAAGCAAGACGATCCGGTGACTTTATATATCAAAAGCTCTGACAAATCACGACTGCCTGAGACTAGGCGGTGTTGCTCAGTTGATGAGTGGGCCAGTAACGACCTTAGTCATGCTCTTTTCAATGATTTATTTTTAATGCTAGAACTTACTCGGCTGGATGATCGCTCTCATGTTTTGTGCTGCCAGCGCAAAACATCCCAGGTTCCAATTCTCCTATCCGTGAGCACACCCTTTGTGATCTAATTTTTTGTTCTACAGATTTCAGAATCGTCGCTGTGTCTTCTAATTCTTCCTAAAAAGAATATAAATTAAAGTCGCAAAAGTTTCTAGCTAATGAGGGGTTACTTGAAAGAGTTTGATAAGAAGGTTGGCTTTTCACTTATCACATAGTTAATTTTTATATTTTTATGGATAGTTTGTAGATAATAGACTCCACCCTCGGCGATTAAACCGCATTCAAGATATTCTCAAAAAAAGGTTAAGGACAACTTAAAATCACAAGCATATTATAAGTAGGTACGTAAGAATGGACGTAGATGAAGCCTGAACAAGGTGTGTCATAATTGTAGCGGATGAAAATCAATAAGTATACAGAATGTTCAGTAAATAGTATGACATATTGCGGGGGTGATATCTTGTGTCAATTCCGACCAAAATAGCACATTACAATATATGTTGCGCCAAATGTTAGGTACATACGGTTTCCAAGTTATTTTTTATTCCAAATTAATCGTAAAATCTCTCCCTTGTTATTTCTCACTACATTGTGTTGAAAAATTGCATTCTTGAATTATTTTTTTACGTCCATCATGTGAACGAATGGAATATGAGTATTTAATCCATTAATTGATAGTTACCTACATACCTAGATCTTATCCCGATACTTTGGTAAATTGAGTGACACTATTGATGTAAACTTGATTTTGATTATTACAATTTCGGATTCCAAAAGTGAGATAACATAACTAGATTTCGACAAAATGTTACTTGGATTACTAGTGCACCAAGGTATCTTTATTGACTTGAAAACCGTTTTTTTTTTTGGAAATAATGGGCTACTTTGGGAGTTATTGACCCAAGCTATCACTTCCCATTTACTGGACAGCCTGCATGACTATCCACAGTGCGAGAAACGTGTGTAATGTAAAAACGTCTTACATTTTATTTATGAACTTACGTCAATGATTCCCCAGCCAGCAACTATTCCTTTCTGCACGTCTGGGAAACAAGGAGTGATCAGAACTCTCTTAATAGAATGTCCCAAATATAATCTTTTCTTTAACGCAACCAATGCTATGTCATTCGCAGCCGTGTGTTCGTCGTAGTTCTCATGGACTTTTATTTCTCCGATCTCTCTTTTTGATTTGACCTGAAAAAGAAAGAAATAATTTGTAAAAGCGTAGTTTCATTGTTGCTATAACGTGAAATATACAGCATACCTACTTGCGAGATTTTCCCGCTGGTGTGTAAAACCATGTTAACCCTTTGGCTCACCCACGCACGAATACGTACTTCATAACAATAAAAATCTATTGTGTCTGCTAATGAGCGAGCCAACAGCTTTATTAGCATATTATTTAGTTAAAAACAAACAAATTATATGTTGACCTTTTGCAGATTTTCGTGTCCTGCAAAAGCTTCCACTAAATGCTCTTCATTATTTGTATCACAGACATCCACGCAATGAGCCGCCGTTATAAGAATATTTTGGTTCAATATTGATGCACCGCAAATCCATGGCCTTGAACAATCTATGGCTAAGTACACACAGTGCGGGAAATCCCATATACTTGTATGTACACCACCGACCACAAAAGGTTCCATTTTGGAGTCACATCTTAAGAGTACAAGTGAAATTATAAAATGTGATTTATGTAAAAAATACATTATTCTAGTTTAAGTTTTATGTTGGCTGAGTTATTAAAGTTTATTGCTTTTAATTTTCATTTACGACCGTCGTCAGCATGACGTCTGCTTATTAGTGGGACATCAAAGTTTTGCACGAGATTGGATTGGATTTTTATTACTGGCAACTTCAAGGATTTTCAGCGTGGTGAACGTTCTGTACGGTGTTTCGTACAGATATGCAGAATTCTGTAGACGTCTTTTTGGTTCAATATGGAAAGCTCCTATCGTGATTCTCGGTGAAATAAAAAAAACTCATTACCCAACCCGCAAGGAGATATGTGATGGTGGTGATCATTTCTTATCGTCGTTATGGCTGCTGTTTATGGGTCCAGAAGAAACCTTCTCAAGGTTTTCGGTCCAAACTTGAGGTGTACCATAACATTAACATAACATAACACACCATCACGCCTGTACATTTCACCGATGCTGTTATTGAGTCCCATGTAAAAGGTGGTGAGTCTATTGTCATCAACCGGGCACATTTCCAAACTCCGGGCTGCTACTGAAAATTTCCTAACAGAAAAACTCAATAACATAGTAATATCTTAGGTTTGCGCGATCACTACACATTATAATAAAAGGGTCCTCCTGCGACCACGAACGCTGCAAAGTGTTCGAAACGTCAGGAAAAACAAAAAAAAAAAAACAAAAAAACAAAAAAAACAATAATACACGCGATTAATCCGGTTAAAAGTTGTTTTATTATAACTCAATAACACTTTGCCCGACCCGGGAATCGAACCCGAGACCTCCTGCTCAGCAGTCGCGCTTGGGACCACTAGACCAACGAGGCAGTGGAGTTGTACCAATGAGGTTTTTCCAATAATACCAAAAAAAACTTTAAGACATCGAGGGTAGGTAAACCCAGATTGATAGGTACTCGTCCTGTATAAACTTTGAAAAGAAACAAGAATGCACCCATCCCATTTGCTATGTTACGGTTAAACAGTTTGATAAAGTATCTATTTAGTTGGTCCTCATTTAAATTGTTGTAGCTGCGAAGCAAGTTTCTAAACTTAAAATTGCACGAAACTTTGCGGGTGTGTGGAGTAGGGTAACTTAATACTGAACGCTGTTAACCATCCCATTTATATACTTTTATAGAACCATGTAGTATCACCCCATCCATACTTATATTATAAATGCGAATGTAACGGCTGGACCACTGTTGGCTTACTCTCTAAAATAATTCCGCTCGATTGATCGCTCGGTTCGTACTTTTAAATGCCAAAATGGCTAAAAAATAATTATAGATTCGGCATAATATGAAGACATGCTTAAAAATTGAGGCAACTGTAATGTAGGTAAACTTGATTTAAAATTACGCGTTCTTTTAAGGCGTCTATTTAATATTGGAATTGGATTTGAATTAGCTTCAAGAGTAACCCAACAGATCGTAATGAAATTTGGCAAGGAGATAGATTGGACTTTGGAGAAGGACATAGGCTACCTTTTGCCACGAAGACGAAGTCGCGGGCACCATCTCATTTATTATATACTTGCATTGCATAATACCTGTATTTCCCAAGGTCGTGCACTCACATTACAGCAAAGTAGTTATTAAACCCCATCTAGGTACTTAATGGTGATCTTATTGCCATCTATCGGGAACAATTGCAACTCCGGATTGTTGCTAAAAATTTCCTAACAGATCAGTAACACTTCGCTTGAGTCTGGAACCGAACTCATGACCTCACTCTCAGCAGCCACCATAATACCATAATACAACGAAACAATCCTGAATACTGATATTAAAAATGCGAATGTAACTCTGTTTGTTTGTTTGTTACCTTTTCACGACTAAACGGCTGAAGGGATCGTAATGAAATTTGGCAAGGAGATAGATTGTGTCTACTCTGTTATAAATACAGATAAATCTTCGAAAAGTATTAACTATTACACTCTAAAGTCATGATTTTTTGTGGAAAGAAATATGGTCGTGAGCAGGATTTACTGTTATAATTACTCTACTGCACGGCAATAACAATTTCTCTTACAAAGAAGGTAAGAAATGGCAAAGCGTGATTAATGCTGACAGTTTTCAGAATACCAGTGGTCTAGGATTAATTTAGAAACTACATTAAACCTTCAAATCGAGGCTTGAGCGACTATTTGGTTTAAGCGACATTTTTGTGAAATATATAAATTTTTCTAATTTAGGTTTCTAAAGACTTGTTTTATAAGGTTTATTTTTAAAAGTGAGTGCGTTAAACATTCATATTTAGACAATATTTTATAAAATTTATATGCAGGTAATTGTCAAATTAATTAAATATTGTTAATCGTTTTAAAATTATTACATATCAATTATTAAATACATTTTAGACTTAGAATTAATTAGAATTTCACATAATATTTATATTTTCAAATTGTAATTCATATAATAAAGTTATATTTATTCATATTTTGCCAATAGATACTTTATATTTAGTCATTAATTTACATCTAATCGGTCATCACATCACTTTCATCGTATTTATAGAACATGGTACATAATTATTAGGATTTAATTTGTCAAAACAGGAGAGACAGGAATAACATCACATCACGATATAGAGTCATTTAAACAAAATTGTTCTATAAATATATCTGTTTTAAACTCTTTTAATGAGTAGTACAACAGTGCATTTTTAACCGACTTCCAAAAAGGAGGAGGTTATCAATCCGGTTGTTTTTTTTTTTTTTCTATGTTTGTTACCTCAGAACTCCGTCATTTATGAACCGATTTGGGAAATAATTTTTTTATTTGAAAGGATATACTTTCAGATTGGTCCCATTGAAATTTTATGAAAATTGGTTTGGTATTTTGGTATTTAAATCAAAATAACTAAAAAATATAACGTCGTCGAAGTAAACGAAATGGTGTATTTTGCTTTCTTGTGACTTTCCAGTGGTGGTTACGGACTCTAGAATAGTTGTAATGAACTGCCTATTTTCCAGCTTCATCATAAAGAAAGAAAGAAAGAAAGAATGAAAGAAAAATTCAATCAGATGATGATGATGAAACCGGAAGATAAGCACCGGAAGTCCGTTTTTTTTTTTTGGTATTTTATACTTTTTAGTGTACCCCGCATTCTCAAACGTCTCTTCTTACACGACTGCCCAAAAAAGGAGTGTATATAAGTATGTATGTATGTAAGTATGTTTGTGAGTTTCTTTACCTATTCCACCATAACTTCTGAATGCCTGAACTGATTTCGATGTATGGGGTATCGTTATATATCGTATAGCAAAGGATAACAAACCTGTAAGTACATTCATGAAGTAGCGTATTACGTAATTAAGCTGTCGCTTTAGGCAATAGGCATGATGACAGATTTTGAAATCTCCTTTTATAATGTAGGTACACGTCTACTATATCCGAAAAAACACATTATTTCAGCAATAACCTAAGTTTGAATGCAAATTATTGCAATTTAATCTATCTATAATATAGTTATTGCAATTTAATATATCTCTTGTAAGGCCGGTAACGCACTTGTGACTCCTCTGGTGTTGCGGGTGTCCATGGGCGGCGGTAATCGCTTACCATCAGGCGAGCCGTCTGCTAGTTTGCCCCCTATAACATAAAAAAAAAAAAAAAACTAATTTGATTTAACCGCGAAAACGCTGCTGGGTGTCATGGCGCCGTTTTGACGTCATGCCTCAGCATATTTGACATAAGTTGAAGCTATAATGTAAGGCGATGATTGACATTTGACTGAGGCGTGACGTCATTCGCTGTGATTGACGTTTCAGTTAACATGGCCGATTGCAGCATTTTATACTTCTATTTTATTATAAATCTTATTAATCTTAATGTTTTTAATAAAACTAGGTATTTTTATAGAATCCTTTGTGCCTATATTTACCTCTAAAACCATTTATTCTTTGGTTCTTTAATACTGTCATCATGCCTATTCATTTATAAATAGGTTCAATTAGGTATTTTTATATTATCGTAATAAAAATGATGGTTAATGTACCTTTAAATATACTTTGCAAATTTTAGGAAACTTCCTAAATATTTTTAAAGTTTGGCTGGCACCGACTCCTAAAATAATAATAATTGTATATTATAGTATCGTAAATTGATTTTATCCAGAAACCTCTAAATTAAAAAAAAAATGTATGCAAATTGAAGTAAGTAAATAATACAATTATTTTTTTACTTTTTAGTGAATTTTGACTTAACAGAAAGATTTTTGGAGTCGGTTCTTTTTTTTTGTTAAAAATTATTTGATAAGAAAATATTAAAGCTTCTTATAAAATAAGGTATTCTTTGTTTCATTATTTAGGGACTCTGGTATTATTTTTTTTGTATGTATGTTCGTCGATATCTTCGCCAGTTCTGAACCGATTTCACAGAATCTTTTTTTTTTGAAAGAATAGTCTCCAGAGGTAGTCCCATTTAAATTTGGTAAGATCTGATGAAGACCTTCGAAGATATACAATAAAACTCTTGGAACTCTTCAATTAATTACAGCAATACACTCGCAATTGCTGTAATCTCATGTCTTCCCATAAACTCAGTAGAATAGGATTGTAATTGTTTACATGACTTATACAATATATGTATATTAAAATAAAAAGTTAAAAATAAAATTAATTTTTAACAAAAAAAATAAAACCGCCTTCAAAATCTACTTAGACACTAAAAAGTACAAAATAATATCAAAATTTGCTTTCTATCAAATAAATTTTAAAGAACAATATATAATAATAATCTGTTATTTTTGGAGTCGGTGCCTGATGTATGTTGGGTTTATAATTTTGTAGGTACGAGAAGGTACTCTCACAGTATAAAAAAAACCCGTAAGGTAAAAAGTAAACGCCGATTGACAAACACGAGGAAAACATAACCCTCTCCCAGTATAGGCACCGACTCCAAAAATAACAGATTATTATTATATATTGTTCTTTTAAATTTAATTGATAGGAAGCAAATTTTGATATTATTTTGCACTTTATAGTGTTTAAGTAGAATTTGGAAGGCGGTTTACATTTTTTTGTTAAAAAATTATTTTGTCATGTACTTGTTTGATTTAAAGAAACTCCGATGTTTTCTTTATTAATGACTAGCCACATAGGCCACATAGGCCCACGAATTCGTTCACGTGGAATTTAAAGAAATAGCAGTTGATGTTCATATATTCTAAATATGTGTATGTTCCACGAATATCTAAGTTAAAATTCTTGTTCTAATCGTAATTTTGTTTAATCCGTGAAAAAATTTGGTATCCTATTCAAACAGAAAACATTCAGGCAAACTTTCAGATAAACAGAAAAACGTGTTTAAAAATTATAATTTGTGATTAGACATCTTAAATAGCAGTTATAACTAAAATTTTGGCATTTAGTCATCATAAAATCATCGGCAGAGAATTCAGTTTTATTTACAGGAACGCCTTAAACGTCCAAGTTTTCATATTCTAAAATTAACCCCCTCGTTAGTAAAAGTTCTTGTCCAAATTTTTTTCCAGTTAACAAGCCCTGAAGCGTAAAACGCAGGCTCACGAGATACGATTTCATAACAGCCCGTCCATCAAGTTAATTAACTGACGGCTCTCGCTGAGATTAGAAAAGTTTAATTCAACTTTGCAAAGACGAGTTTTCCCATGTGTAAATTGAAATGAAAATCGTTTTAACTGAAATGTCGATCAAAATATGTCAAGTTAGTTAAGCTCAGAGTTCGGAAACTCTCTTGCTATAAGCAATTTTTACCCATGAAGCTTTTAGGTAAACAGTTATCACACTGGGCGGCAGCCCTAATATAATTACAATAGAAGCCTTATTACCATAGAACAAGGTCGGCTTGAAGATGGGGTCGCTAAAACGGAACAGCACGAATCTAGGTTGTTTCATCAAAACAATGGTAGTGTGGCGGCGCGAGGCATCCTTTCATAATCTGTGAAAAGGCTGAACGTCGCCGAGTGGAGGCGAGTGTGCTTGAATGGTTGTGGTGGCGCATGCGCTGGGCGCCGGTCGATATACGGTGACGTCAGCGGCAGTCGGGCCTCAGTCAGCCGCCGTCGGCCATAGCGCGAACATGTGGTTGCAATGCTTGGCTGCGACGTTGGTCATCGCCGCTGCCGCCTCCCGCGAGGTGTTCACCAACAACTTCCTGGTTCGCTTCAAGCGTTCGGTGCAGCACGACGAGGTGCACCAGCTGGCGCTGCGCCACGGCTTCGACAGCCTCGGACCGGTGAGTACGACCACGTGATTATACGTAAACATACTCATAGACGCGCTCATATTTGCGCCAGTATAACTTGATTTATGTCGAGGGGAATGGAATATCTCTAAATCTACCAAATCACCCCAATTTTATTGCGGCGAGCTTTTCGTAAATTGATACTGTTGGTTTATAACTATCATGTGGTTGAAATGCGCTGCGTTAATTATTATGGCTTCAGGCTTCGGAGGATGGTTAATTGGAAAAGTTGGAACACTTATTTATGTTTGATCGTAACCTTTGATGGACGTAATGAAAGTGCTTTTCAGTAGTAACAATTGAAAGTGTCGGTATTTCTGCGCGTTATTCTCTTTGTTCAGTAAAGATGTTGAATCGTGGACGTCGACAACAGACATCGGTAACAGGTTGTTGGGAGTGTTGTTGGTGTAACAACATTAGTTGTGGGGCTACCACTAACTCTGTTGATTTGTTTGTTTCCGCCGGCGGCGGCGCGCGCGAATAGCACTTAACGTAAACATTGCTCCAACTTAGATTCCGGTCAGTAGTTTTGGGTTAATAATATTCGGAACTGTACAATTTATGTAATCCTGAAGTAATTGAGATTAAAAATCATCTTCTCAAGATAATGAGTCTTCGTATATTAAATTGATACATAAACAAAGGTAACATTTGATTAAATTAATAAGTCATATTCTTTAATACCCTTTATTTTTCGCCCTATTAGTATACTGAAAATCTCTAGCAAAAGTAAAAAAAAAAGCTAATAATTACCATATCAAATCTTTGGTAGATTAATCTGCCATTCAAAATTGAAGAATCTGAAGCTGAAAGCTTAGTCGTTGGGTAGATAATCTTTAAGTCATACGTTTAAAGTTTTTAGTCCATGAAACACCCGCCCCAATAAATCCGCCTAGCCTTTTCCAACTACATTGGGTTCAGTCAGCTTCCAGTATAACCGGGTGCAGCTATAAACCAGTATTTTATATGGAGCGATTGCCTCTATGATCTCTAAAACCCAATTGTTTGGTAACACGACATCACTTATTAAACTTTAATTTCATTACTATTTTACTCTTAAGCTGTTGCGTCAGTCATTAGCAGACACAATAGATTTTTATTGTTACAACGTACAGATCTGTACGTTACTGAGCCGAAAGGTTAATACAGCATTGGGGATTAAATTTAAACAATACCTATCACGTATG
This sequence comes from Xylocampa areola, assembly GCA_935421205.1. NCBI lineage: Eukaryota > Metazoa > Arthropoda > Insecta > Lepidoptera > Noctuidae > Xylocampa > Xylocampa areola. The sequence goes on along the minus strand of OW285217.1, from coordinate 12,291,045 downwards.
GAATAGCTAACTCGTACCGAGGCCTGTCAAGTAACTTTTATTTTGAAACTCTAATTCATATGAAAAATAATTGCAATCTACAGAAATATTTACCAGGATTACGGCAGATACAGCTATGGATTCGGAATCCAGGGTGATACCAGGGATATACGAGGCATAGTGTAGTATTAACCGGTAGGAGTGCGGCGCAGTATCCATGAGAATTTACACACGATAAAAGGATTTGTGATGAATTCAAATGAAGTACGTCAAAATTTTGGTGAACGGTTACGGAACGAATAACCGGCAAGAAACTCCATAGTTACTCTTTTAAAATGAATCTGGTTACAGTTATAAATATTTGATACATTAGGCATGAGGGCATGAGATAGTAAATTATATTTCGAAAGCAACATCACGTTACAACTATTTTTAAACTCTTTCAAGGTGCAATTACTATGAACGAGCAGGTACTGCTCTACACATTGGACGCTTGATTAGTAAAAGAGAAATATATAGTTAGATTTAACAGAGACGGACAAAGTTCCTTCCTAAAACGGTACCCTAAATATGATTCCTTACATCGTATCACAATAAACCATACGATGAACATGAATGCATACATATTCACGCTATAGTAATTCCCCACAATGCCCTATATAGACTAACCGGGTTACGAGTCAACCGTATGAGGTACAGTGCTGTGTCATGGCGGAGTTTTGTGCCTGTTCTTAGCACAACGTATCTTAAGATTAACGGGGTCATTTCCCGTCTACATACTGTTTAAACTGCCTGGAAACACGAACATATTGTTATGGGGCAGTTAAGTCGGCAAAATTGCAGTTTTCGCATTTAACTCATGGTTGCATTTCTAGGACATCTCTACATTCCTAAATATCTTCTCTAAATAATATTAAAACTAAATTAAAATTAAAAGTAAATTTGATGAAAACAAAAATACTTGTAAAAGTGTATTAACCGAAATAAATAAAATTTATAGATTTTGACTTTAATATAATTAAAGTCTACTGTATTTTGCCGTCTGTGCCGTTTCTGCACTTTTTTTTCATAATTGCTCACAGATTTTATTTGGGTTGCCGCTAATAGACACGAGTACATCAAGAGAAAGGTTCGTGATATTAAAATAAACTTATTAAAATAAGTTTATTTTAATAATAATTAGTGGTATTTATTTTTTGGTGATTTGTAGATATTTGAATATGAAATTTCTACAGAGTTGGCAACTAAAGCAGTCAGTGGAGGTAGGGACTTCCCCAGTTGAGCAGCTCCAGTTTTTTCCGATATCTACCTTTCTTTATATTAATTTTAAATAAGGCTTTCTACTGACTTATGGGAAACAAATGATAAAAAAAGGAAGCTATATGAAAACTAATGTGCTTCCATTTTGAACCGTTTGCCAAGCCGCAGTGGAGCAGGTGTGTGATATGAAAAACACGTCGCATAATGTACATATTATATTCAGCAAAAATATTATTCGTGTCGCAACCCCGAATTTGGCACAAAACTGGCGCAGACTGACAGCTAACGGGTCATGAGTGTAGAATATTCTTATTTCCATAATTCGGGTAACTACCTACGTATTTCTGTTTTCGTAATTCCAGTAGGTATATATACTTTATAAACCTTTTTATATCATCACATCTAAGCGTTATCAATGTAACAAAACTTTATTTATAATACACATTTAGTGGTTCTAAAAACCACGTAAAAACGACACTAACATTTATCCAATAGAATTTCACATTAGATGGGTTTGTACGTGTGAAGTATTTACTCATATCCTTCCCATAAAATCGGTTTATATGGTCTTTACTTTACTGTCAAAATGGCGCTCAATAAATTTGCTTCAATTGTAACTTGTAAGAGATAGAAGACTACCATTTAAAAAATATGACGTAATTAAACTGGAATAATTTAAAATGAAAACCAACAACTGCGCACAACTTAAAGTGTTGAATAAATAAAATTGCTGAAGCACTCTAAATGTAAAAACCGCTGCCGATGTAATCCGGAACTGTTGTTTTATTACATTTACAGAAATCGCTTTATAAAGCATCGGTTTTCTTATGAAGTTTGCCCCGTGACGGTGAACGTTCTGCTTCTTACTGACCTTCAGTGAACTTGAATGATCGTAAAGTCAAAGTCAAAGTCAAAAGGTTTTTATTTCAAATTTTATTATAAGTATAGGCAAATTACATGTTCTTAAAAACGTCAAATGATTCTAGTTGCTCGGTTCCAAAAAGTTGATCATATGGAGAAGATCTGGGGTTTTTTATCCAGATTGTTTTTGAAAGGGTCACTCTGTCATCAGGTTAATATATCGATATTAAACTGTTCGATTAAACGACCTTTGCGGTGATGCTAAGCCACATCCCCTAATGTATTGGTATGTGGGTGTTATCCTGTGTTTAAACTATCGAAAGCTGTAGTATTTGGCAATTTGCTAATGTAAAATTTCAGTATACCCCGAAGGTATAGGCAGGCGCGTAACTGTTATATACACACTTCACCGCTGTCGTTAAATTCTATTTAATAGGTTCTAAATCTATTGCTATCTATACGGCAGAATTCCTTGTTGGCTGGGCAGAATTTGTAATGTAAATAGATTAAGGGACGATTTATGATAGGCCAAGCCGAGTCCAACCTGTGTCTGAGTGGTGCCACGTGACGGGCAAGACATGAATTGGACAGTACGAATATTTACTATGAAACACTTCATGCTATACAGCAGAATACCAGCGTTGCTTCATTAAAATGAAGTAGTACAATGCTGAGTTACATTCCATTATTGTTTCTCAATAACATACTTCTTGTATCTCGAAAAAATGCGAATATGAGTTATACATATCACTAGAATAAGAAAAAAAAATTTGCTTCGATATCCATATAATCAACGAAGATCATTAAATTAAAGTTATAATTGAATGCAACATGGAAGTGGCGCCCACTCAAAATCAATTACACTCAGTTATTTTCACATTTCAGTTTCCTTTTTCGGCGGTGAAATTTTTTGTGAAAAAGTTTTTATTTGGATAGTCGGTTAACAGTAGAGTCGACACCAATGTCGAGGTTCTAAAACTGTTCTATTGATGGTGTGGAGATGACCGATTACATTATAGATTGTATCAATTAATGTTATGCGGGCGAGTTCAATGCACGGACGAAAATAAAATGCGTTTGTTAGTGTGTTTAACACTAGACCGAGTTTTTATTAAGCTTTATTATTAATATACATACATAGTATCACGACTGTATTTCCTGATGGGTTATGCAGAGACATACACAGTTGTACACTCAAATTTTGCCAATGCTGTTATTAAGCCCCATGTAATAGGTGGTGAGTTTAATACCATCTACCGGGCACAATTCCAAAATCGGGGCCGATAACAACAAATTCTAACAATTAAACCTAATAATATTTTGCCCGACACGGGAATCGCAACAGGGACCTCAAGCTCATCCGTCACGCCTGGGACTATAAGACCAACGAGGCAGTCGAACCCCCGACACGTGCCGCAGCCGCCCTTCTCTCGACCAATGATTGCGTAACGAATGCTTGTAATTAAACATTCCTATAAGCTTGCAATGTAAGCGCACCGTATAGATACTACAAACCCGTAATTAAAAAAGAAATATTCAGTCTTCAATCTCGATCCCACAGTTTGTTACTCATGACCAAATAGTATAAAAAAGTTCAATTTCAGTAAATTATGTCCCAGACGATTTAGGATAGATTTTATCGACTTCGAACGATAATAGAGATAAATTAGATTTTTTGACAGATTCTCTTTAAAAGTGCCGTGTACAAAAATGTCGTGGTGGCCGAGTCGTTACGGGCCTACCTCCTGAGCAAGGTTGTGGGTTCAAACCTGGCATGTACCAATGTGACTTTTTCAATCTCATATGTACTTTCTTATTTTATCTAAGACATCACTGATATACGGTGACGGAAAATACCGTGAGGAAACCTGGACTTGGTAGTCTGAAATCGCCAACCCACAGTGAGCTAGCGTGGTGATTAAGCTCGTGCCTTCTCTGTATGAGAAGAGGCTCTTGTCCTGCAGTGGGACAGTTATGGGCTGGTAATTTATTTGTCTTTACAAAACCTGTCAAAAAGCAAATATTCGGATACGGTTAAATATGTGAAGTTGATTAATCCAGCTATCCAACAAGTAAATTTCCGGTACTAGATCTATTGTTTCAAATCTTCTTCTTATCGTGTGGTTGATGAACAACCTAGTGTCCAGAGTTTAGACCACCCGTAGGCCTCCACATAGCTTTACACACTATTGAGAACATCTCTCAGGTAACGTATCTATACTATATATATATCTAATATATAAAAATCTCGTGTCACAGTGTTTGTTATCGAACTCCTCCAAAACGGCTTGACCAATTTTTATGTTGTTTTTTGTATATTTGGTAGGTCTGAGAATAGGTCGTAGGCTATTTTTTATACCCCTAGGTGATAAGGGTGGCCCTATGCAGAAAATGTATATGGCAAAACAACGTTTGCGGGGCACAGCTAGTATAATATAATAGAGCTGAAGAGTTTGTTTGTTTGAACGCGCTAATCTCTGGAACAGGCAGTCGGACTAGAAAATTTTTTTTTGCATTTGATAACCCAAATCTTGAGGAAGCTTATATGCTATTTAACATTACGCTGCGACCTTTAGGAGCCGAGTAAAAAGAAAAAGAAGCGGGTGAGCCCACTGGGTACAGCTAGTTTAAAATCAAACAGCTTGACGAATGTAGAAACACCTTTTCGAAGACACTAAACAGATAAGTTATCACGTATAAACATATCGTTATTAACTCGCATACTTTTATGGAATAATAAAAACAATGAAGTCTCGCACAAACTGGGCGAAATCGGCAATTTCACTTAACAATTCAAAAGTCATCCGAATTTGTAAGCAAAATATCACGGAATGTTCAACATTGAGACTTTTATATGTATTACAAAAGATACCCTTACAAAGGGTCCGAATGATATCATCCCTAAAGGCGCTGATAGCTATGTCTATACGACAAATTAGGGTATTTTATACAAAACAAATTCGACCAAGCGTAGTACGTAGACAGTTGCTACGAGCTACGGGCTACGACGTAGCAGAAATGGGTCTATTGTAAGCGATTGTTTGCTGCGAAATGAATATGTAACAGAAAATGTATGGGGTTTAGATACATAATATATTTAATATATTATATATAATAATAGGATATGATGAAGCATTAGTAAATTGATTTTACGTGATTGGTTAAATAAAAATAGATTATTTTGGTACTCAATTTCTAGTACTTAATAATTACAGCATCTCTCTTTTCTAATAAGTTGAAACTTTCGTAAAATCTGTTATAAAGTCCAATGTCCAAAATTTTCTTAACAATTTTCATCGATTATGATCATCTTAATTAGCCGAGGAACCCAATTAAGTTATTTCCGAACACAATGCTTTTCCTTAAGCATATCTTTTCCTAGATTTATTTATGTGAAGGTTGTTTCATGTTTCGAAATAGGTAACTTTCCGTTATCAAGTACGTAGGAGGTATCTTTATAAAATAAACATAATATAACACCACGCTTGTATACCCAGGGTGGGCAGAGGTTTATAAATTGTATACCTACCCATATTTTACCGACGTTGTTATTAAGTCCCAGGGTGGTGAGGTAACTACCTTCTAGCGGGTACAATTCCATATTCTGGGCTAATGCTGTCCTAAGCGCGGCGGCTGAGCGTGAGTGTCTGGGTTGGATTCCCGGGTTGGGCAAAGGGTTATTGAGGGTTCATTTTGTCAATGCTGTGTCCACCCGTATTTGGCATATCTATATATTAGATAATACCTTTGAACATCATGTATCCATATGTATATATGCTGTGAGTGAACCTATAGGATGTCAATAAACGTAACTAAAGTTTTTTTTTGTAGGAGGAAAAATAAAGGTCGTTTGCAGGATTCGAACTTGTGCCTCCCTGATAAATTCTCCGTGCGATCTAACCACAAAGCCAACTCGACAAATCTTATTCGCTTTTGTCTAATTTTGTTATGAGTGATCTTTGAATTCGATAAGAGAAGCGTACATTCGATTCGTTGTATAATAATAAGCAATTTACTCAAAGGTTTCATAGCATCAACGTCACGCACCTAATCAATGAAATACCATAGAAGGCATCTGTCAATTAACCTTGAGATAAACTATCTAACATGACAGTTATTGAACACACAGACGAAATTATTACTGACATCAGAGACGCAAATAATACTGATAAAACATACACACATAATATAATCATTCATCATTTTCACCGTGGAAGAGCCATGCTTCGGCACGAATGAGCCGGCTCGACCGGAGTGATGCCACGGCCTCACAGAAAACCGTCGTCAAACAACGCTTGCGTTGTGTTTCGCCGAGTGAATGAGGGTACCGGAAGCCCAAACTCTTTAAAAAGCCGGCAACGCACTTGCGACTCCTCTGGGGTTGCGAATGTCCATGGACGACGGTAATCGCTTACCATCAGGCGATCCGTCTGCTCGTTTACCCCCTATACCATAAAAAAAAAACATAACCAGCTCATAACTGTTCCACTGCAGGGCAAGGGCCTCATCTCATACAGAGAAGGCACGAGCATTGCGATTTCAGAGCATCAGTTTGTCTGTGATTAACTTAGAAAGTACATATGACATTTAAAAAGTCATATTACATGCCAGGTTTAGGAAGCGGGCCCGTAACAACTCGGTGATCATGACGCATATTCAAATTTAGGTAAATAAAATTTACCAGTTAACGGCTTCATTCGTTAAGTGGCCACGAACTTACTAAGGGCATCGGTGAAATGTGATGGTTAGCAGTACACTTCTGGTTATTCCTTGGGAGAATACAGGCGTGAAGCTTAGTTACCTGTATAAGGACTACTCAATATTCAAATAATTATGGCTTCTCTATACTTCGCATATTCATGAAGGTAAAATTATATTTCGAAATCTAAGTACATAAAATTAATTTTTGAATAATGAAATATAAATGTAGGTGTTACGCAGTACGCTTATATTTAATTTTAATACTGAATTTTCATGAAATGTCGTCATAATAATTTTAATTACATTCACAATTGCCTACAAATTGGTGATGGCGTTCTATTGGCCCTGCTTTCGTTAATCGAATCTGAGTTTATTAATTAAAGCCTATTTATCTAAAATATATCTTCGATTTCAATAATATTAAGGACTAGCGGTGCCTGCGACTTCTTTCGGACTTTGACAAAAACTAAATGAAGTTGGTGAAAAATCTTTTAATATAATAATTTTTATTTTCAAATATAAAAGAACCGCCTTCAAGCCTTGGAATGGTGAAAAGAATACATAGAAATATGATCTAAACAATCGCGGGCCATTTACTTTTAATTATTGAAGAGTTCTAATAATTACATTTTTTTAAGGAAACATTGAAAACTAATAGACACGGACGGGGCTTGAACCCGTGACCCTTAACATTCCGTGTCTGAAAGCGTCTGAACTGAGCTACCGTGTACCCATTACATGGCAGCAATTATAGCTTTACAAGGATGTATATTCTAATCTTCTGAACCCTGCAAGAATATAAAAATGGAAAATACACGAGAATTAAAGTTATAATACCTTTTTTAATCTCAATAAATTTCATTTATATCCTTTGAACCGTTTTGGAGCCTACTCAAGACAAACCTACAGACAAACAGACAGACAAAAATTATAAAAGCGGTAATTTAAGATTAGGCATCGTTTAAATATCAGATTTTAATTATATTAGGCATTTTTTTATTTAGCGAAACTCTTTTTTATTTATCATGTAAGCTCACGCACGTATAACTATGTACGTCATAACAATTAAAATCTATTGTGTCTGCCAATTAGTGAGTCAAAGGGTGATATTTCTTCGATCAAGTCGATCTACGCAGGATTACACTTATGTCAATTCCCATGCCATATATGGTACTAAATTCGGGTAGGTGCCAATTTTGTGTAGTGCGGAAGCTTCCTTAACCATAAACATAATATACTTTACGCTATACTAAAAGTATGCTTACCCACGGAGTACCTTTTCATATTTTAACCCTGACTTTAATAAATAAAACCTATTTCCCATTAACTGCCTTGACTGCTGAGCATGAGGTCTTGAGTTCGATTCCTAGGTCGGGCAAAGTGTTATTGGGATTTTCTGCTAAGAAAGTGTTTTTCTGCTAGGATTGTGTTCTCAGTAGCAGCAGTGGAATTGTGTCCGGTAGATGGCAATAGGTTCACCGCTTATTATATGGGACTTAATAACAGCATTGTTGAAATGTTGTACACCTAACTGTGTATACCTCTGCCTTCTCCTTCATATTATTATTTCCCATTGAGTATTTTCCATCATCAGTAATTTATGCAATGCTTGACGTAATCAAATTTTAGATGGGTGTCCGCTATAAACATTATTATCTGAGCATCTCCGTGCTTCGGAGGATACGTTAAACCGTCGCGTTGGTTTGGGTTTTGTTAATTAGTAGCAATTTTAAGTTGTTAATTATCACAGAGTGACTTGTCACCTTGTACAATTGTTACACTAGATTCTCTCCTAAAAACCAGTGATAGCCTAGTGGTATGATTGTTGGACTGGCCAGACATAGATCGTTAGTTCAAAACATTGACTTTTCAAAGACAAGTGCGTATTAGAAATTATTTGTCGCTTGCTTTAAACAGTAAATGAAAACAGCGAGGAAACCAGTATAGCTGAGAGATGTTCTTGATGGTGCCTAAAGTCATGTCCGAGGCATACGGGTGGTTTAAACTCTGACGCTAGGTTGTTCATCAACCAAATGATAAGAAGACGAAGACTTATAAACAACAGAAAAAAAAATAAGTTGGACACTTAAAACACGTCATGCATTCTATTTATGGACAATATTCTTCGAAAATTCTCTATCTAAGCCCTTTTGTTATTTGATATTTTGTAGGTACCGTCCTCTATAAATATTTTAAAGCTTATCTCCCGAATTAGTCCGTTAAGTCCGCTCCAGTGCGCCTCACGGTCCGTCGCTTACATTTGCTTTGCATTTCGGACCACTACGGTATTTCGATGTTTTCTGTTATTTTAGAAACGATATTTTGCCACGAGATTAGGAATGTCTCTTGACCAAAATTAACAGAATATTAATTATTATGAGAACATATACGTTTTAGAAGTAGTATATATTTTTAGTATGATTAAAAGATATAAACTGATAAAGTCCTTTAAACCACTAAATATGGCTTGTTTTAGTAGTCTTAGCCGGGATAATAATACATGTGTGATATGTGCCATTTATTTTGTGAAATGTAAAATTGTTTATTTTATTGTAACAATGTAAGCATGTTCATAAGGGCCAATCTATTATTATTTGAGGTACTAAAATGTATGCTTGACATTTTCTAGTACTGAGTAGGCGCCATTTTGGAAGGGGCGGAGCTTCTCTCAATGGCTATCAGAATCACGTATGAACTGATATTAGGGTTTAAAGTAATTGTTTTTTTTTTATTCAAACCAATATACCTAGTGATTATTGTATTACATCCTCATTTATTTCAGCTTCCATACAAATACAACACAAAAGTTCAGATCCTTTTAAATTATTAGGTATATTCGTTTTCCTCTAACCTATTTAATGGGCTTATTTCTCACAAGCGAAGTCGAGCATTTGTACTTACATTTCCGATTCGTGTGGTGAAATGGATTGCTTTATTCGATTCGTTACTAAATTTATTTTGACTAAATTGACTTTACGTGTTTTATTATATTACGGCTTTCGTATCCAGGTGATGGATGGGTGACCGCACTTTGATCATGTTTCTTCATTATTATTGTTAGAAGGAAAATTTTGATTGATTAAGACTGTATTTTTTTAAAGTTGAATGAGACTATACAAAATACATGTTAGAATGGGTTTTTCATTTTATGATGAATGTATTGAGTTCTTATTATTCCCTAAAAATATACCTACCAGCTATTGATCTCTACTCCTAGTCATGTTTTAGGAGGTAACTATACCTACCGCTTTATTGATATTGTTGAGTTAATTGTTTATATTTTTTGGTAAACAAACAAATTTGTCCATGAGCTGTGCGCGACAAAAATCAACCCGTGCAAAGTTACCAAAAAAAAAAAGGCATAGGAATTTCTTTTGAGAATGCCAACAACATAATTATTCTCAGATCAGTTCGTTGTTTATTCTGAAAAACTCGATAATGTTTCGAAGTGAACATTCGGCTATACAACAACTATAAAATTTTTAAAGTAATTTTACGTGATTATGATATCGATTTTCTGCTATTTTTTTTCCCAATGAGACGGCTCAATTATGCATTTCTTCATGTTTCTTTTCTGAGCGTCTTTATGTCTACGGAATTGGCTTCCACATTTAGGCTTCTCATGATTTGATTGATTAGCTGAAGCTCAGAGTAGAAAATGCACTTCGCCACTCTGTCGTTAGGCATACGTAATAGGTGATTATTTATACATATGTATATAATAGTAAGGGAAGACAGACGGTTATATAATATATTGTTCACAGAACTTGCGTTAGTAGGGGACTGTTTCTTTTTTACTTGGTAGAAGTCTGGCACAGAGGCCACGATGAGTTTCCTCACAAAAAACAGGTGCTACATTACATCATGAACAAATTGGATATGGTTATTATACCCTACCCAATTTGTTTTAGATACACTGCTGTCGAATATAAGACGACTAGGCTAGCTAAATGAAGAAAGAAAAAGGGGCCATAAAAGCCTGTTTTTTCGTATAAAGAACTATTGCAACATGTTGAAAGAACCTCTCCAATTACAGCCTAGCATGAATATCAAACACTTTCCGAATATATAAAAGAAAATGTAAAAGTAAAAATTATCTTTGTTTCTCCATATTTCTTTGTTTTGAGTCATGAGTTGCTTTTTCAATCACAAAGGGAATTCTTAAGGTTACTTTAGACAGAGGTATTCGGCGTTAAAATTAGTTTTACGTGCCAGTGTCCGACCCAAGATGGCGGACTATTTTATTTCGTGAATATTTTAAAAGGTGCTCTTAGAAATGGTGTTCCGTAAAATTAGTCTCATTCGTATTATTGTAAAAGGAATCATAATTTGTTGTTCTTGAGTTTTAAGTTTTAAATATTTTATTAAGTAGGAAATGTTTTGATAAAACTATTCAGATTAAAAAGTATAGGTACCATTTGAATGTTAATGCCCTTTTAATTATTGTTTAACGGTTATTACTCACACGAATTCTTCGGGATTGCCCGGCTAGTTTCGAACTCGATCGGAGCCCTTATTCATGAGCTGAGCCTGCGGCGATGTCGCGAGTCAAACTCTTGCCCTTTTGCCTATTCATTAATTCTTTGCAGATGTATGAAATTATATTTTTATTGTGTACCTAGTTAAAATCGATCGATCGAGGTTAAGCTGCATTTGTCGCGGTGGGTTTGTGGATGGGCGATCATCATTTCATAGTGTGCCTCGCACGTTAAATGGTCGGTCCCAGATGTTAAATGAAGATCTATTGATGACTTACGGGTAGACAGAGGCCTGGAAGTCCCAGTCACTCGAAGTAAAATACTGGTGTTATTAAGCTGCATCCGGTTTTACTGAAAGCCGACCCCAACATAGTTGGGAGAAGGCCTGCCTAGCCTTATATATATATATAATATGATCTACAGAAATATACAAGACATCAGTTTCATTAAATATATGTAGATTATTACCCTATCGTAGAAAACTGCAGTCAATTCCATTTAATTATTCCAGTGAAAATGACAATGTTTGTCACCCTTTACAAGACACTTTCGACGCCCACGTTTAAAGATAAAGGGTGAAAAACAGTGTCGTGCGTATTACTTATATATCGGAGAAAAATATAAAAAACAGCCAGCAATGACGTAGGTCGTTGTTTATGAAGGAATCAGTATTCATCTTATCCATGATTATTTGGGTAGGTGGAGACTTTTAGGTTAAATAACAAAACAATGGTAAATTTAACCATCTCATCGCCCACGTTCATGACCTACAGGTGTTTTCAAAATTAACTTAATATATGGGTCACGCCCACAGACTCATTCATGGGGATTTTAATAGACACGCGGAGGACATATTTCCATTTATTAGGAAACAACCTGTCACTTAATATAACCTTAGGTACACCATGGTGACGTCATGACATTTGCCATTGAACTACCCACAATATAGGTATTAATAGTATGTTTTAGTATCCATTATGTTAACATATTGATGAGGTTGATCGTTATTCAATCGAGAAATAAATATAGGATAAGATAATCGAGATATTCATAGGTCTCGGATAACGTCATACGTATTGTTTGAGAACTGCCTCGTTGGTCTACTGTTCGCAAGCGCGGCTGCTGAGCGTGAGGTCCTGGATTTGATTCCCACGGGCAGTGTTATTGGGATTTTCTGTTAGGTAATTTTCAGTAACAGCCCGGAGTTAGGTAATTCGTGGTGTGACACCCTCGTGCTTAGGAGAGCAAAAATTTCCGAGGAGATTAGCTAAGTACGCAGGAGATATTATAGTGCACAAGTGTATGCGTAAATACAAGTGCACTCCCTCTTCCTTCACTCTCATAGTCCGATGGGACGGCAATCCGACACGACCGGAGAGAGGTCAGGCGCAGGACCGATGGCTTTACGTGTTCTCCGTACGTACACGGGGGTATCACACCACCGACTTCCTAAATCCGGGCTGCTACTGAGAATTTCCTAACAGAAAAACCCAATAACACTTTGTCCGACCTGGGAATCGAACTTCGGCCCTCACGACCAACAAGGCAGTTTATATATAAACTAGTATAGTAGTATACATATTACTTGTATGATTGCTTGCACGGTCCCGATCGGGAATGGAACTGTCATTATAGATGGCTTCCCAGATTTCTCGCTCGTATTTTCTCAATTTCCAGTGCTGACATATAAAGATCTTTATCTATAAATAAATCTCAACGTATAACTCAAGTACATTACGCGGCTGTTGAGCTTGAGGTTCCGGGCTCGTTCCCGGGTTTGGCAGTGGTAATGGTTTATCTGTTAGGAAATTCTCAGTATTATCCCCGAATTGGGCTTATGTCATAAAGATGGTGTAGCTTCAATCTATAGATTTAATAGTAATATAAAAAACTTGGAGAATTTTCTTTTTTTGTTGTTTGAACTCGCAAATCTCTGAAAATAGATTTTTTCAAATCCGACTAGTATAGTCGGATTCGAAAAAATCTATTTGCTTTTGAAAGTCCAATTCTTGAGGAAAGTTATCAGAAAGAGAGAAACATTTGTTGCGTAGAATACGGGTGTTATCAGAGATTATTTGGAGATTTATTGGTGGTTTATACATAAACCATGATTGGGACCACTGCGTCCATTTACTTTTTAACCGACTTCCAAAAAGGAGGAGGTTATCAATTCGGTTGTATTTTTTTTTTTTTTTTTTTTTTTTTTATGTTTGTTACCTCAGAACTCCGTCATTTATGAACCGATTTGGAAAATTATTTTTTTATTTGAAAGGATTTACTTTCAGATTGGTCCCATTAAAATTTTATGAAAATTGGTTTAGTAGTTTGGTATTTAAATCAAAATAACTGAAAATTAATACGTCGTCGAAGTAAACGAAATGGTGTATTTTGCTTTCTTGTGACTTTCCGGTGGTGTTTACGGTCTCTAGCATAGTTCTGATGAACTGCCTAACTGTCAGATTGTTGATTTTAGTTCGAAATTTTGTCGCTTATGGCTCTGTATGTCCTAACAATAATAACCTAACTTTATTTTACTTGTCAATAGCAAAAAAATTATGAAAATTTTTTATGACGTAAATACTAAACCACTATAATAATCGACAATATATCGGGATTATGAAAGAAAATAAATTAAATTGATCCATGAGCGAGCGAAGCGAGCTCGGGAGTTTCGTGTATCCCGACACGGACAGGTTAGGTTCGAAGACGTCATCCTCTTCGTGTTTAGGTTTTTTCTAACCTTACGGACACAAAAATAGGAGCCCCGCTAAGCGGGGCTCCGTCGACCCAGCCACGGAAAGTCAAATCAGAATACAGTAAAGTAAATCAGAGTACGCTTTTTTACTTGAATGGTGACTATCCATTTAATATACCTATACAATAAACAAACCTGTCCCACTGTAGATATGTCATTCTGCATTACGTCTAAAGGTGGGTAGCAGTTTTGTTAAACGTATCGCAATGGCAATCCAGCTGAACGTTGTTAAGCTGTTTTATAAAACAGTACTGTTTTGTAAAGCAGCTAGAGATTTTGTAAAACAGCGGATTCTACAATCCATCTGCGACAGATATATATGGACAGCGCGTTGAGTAGGTCTACCCATATTCACTTCCGATAAATCAGTTATGGTACGCAAGAATCACTAAAAAGTAAGAAATAAAATAATTTTTAACAAAAAAGTGAACCGACTCCAAAAATCTTTCTGTTAAGTAAAATTGCACTAAAAAGTTATAAGATAATTGCATTATTTACTTACTACAATTTATATAAAAATATTTTTTTAATTTTAGAGTATTCTGAATAAAGTCAATTTATTAGGACAATAATATACAATTATTATTATTTTTGGAGTCGGTGCCAGTAAAGGATAATAAACGTGTAAGTACATTCATGAAGTAGCGTATTACGTTCGCTTTAGGCAGTTGTTGTGTTCATTTGTAAATAGGTTCAATTAGGTATAATACATTATCGTAAAAATAGTGATGGTTAATGTACCTTTAAATATACTTTGCAAATTTTAGGAAACTTCCTCAATATTTTTAAAGTTTGTCTGGCACCGACTCCAAAAATAATAATAATTGTATATTATTGTCCTAATAAATTGACTTTATTCAGAATACTCTAAAATTAAAAAAATATTTTTATATAAATTGTAGTAAGTAAATAATGCAATTATCTTATAACTTTTTAGTGCAATTTTACTTAACAGAAAGATTTTTGGAGTCGGTTCACTTTTTTGTTAAAAAATATTTTATTAATTTCGTTTACAAAATTCCCGAAACATAGGTATAGTCGACCACGAAATTGCTTTACCATATTTGACAAAAACTTCCAGTAAATTAAAATGTCAATAAGGTTGACAGTATCGGTCTGACACTTTGATCTTGTAAGCGAAAATAGACCTTGTCATATTATGATGTGCAAACGAAATTCAGAATTAGGGTGGTAAAGCAATTGTATGCTCGACTATACAATATACAGTATTCCGTCTGTTATATGCACGCAAAATATGAATTCCAATTACCATTTCAATTACATTAGAATTACCATGGTGGTCGTTGGTCTGTTGGTCCCAAGTACGACTGCTGCGCATGAGGTCCTGGGCTCGATACTTGGGTCGGACAAAATGTTATTAGGTTTTTCTAGAAGGAAATTCTCGATAGAAGCTCGGAGTTTGGAATTGTGCCTGGTAGATGGCAATAGGCTCACTATCTATTACATGGGACTTAATAACAACATTGGTGAAATGTGGGTGTACAACTGTGTACACCTCTGCCTACCCCTTTTGGGAATATGGGCGTGATGCTATGTTATTTTATGTTGTTAGAATTACCATAATTAATTATCCATTAATATTGTGTTATTATATCATAATTGCATTGTTAAAAGATTTCTCTATTTATAGGCAAACTATATCTTACATCACGCTACGACCTTTAGGAGCGAAAAGAATAAATCCGGTACCTTTTAAATTAAACGGCGGGTCTTCTTCTTCTCGTGTGGTTGATGAACAACTTAGTGTCAGACTTTAAACACCCGTAGATCTCTGATATGAAAGAAAGAAAGAAATGATCATTAATTTATAATACCCACATGACTTACGAAAAGATAGTGGTGCGTGCCTTGACTTGACATGTCAGTCCAACGGTCATACCACTAGGCTATCAAGGCTACCAAACCGCGGGTGAAACCGCGGGGCACCACTAGTAAGTTTAATAAACTTAATTTTCTTTCTTTCAATAAAGTAATCAATTATATGTATATACAGTTCAGCACTGCCCCAGTTTCTGAGCTCCACTTAATGTTTAACATGCAGTGGTCTTGCATTGTATGTAGGTCGCAGTATGCGCCATCTTAATTGATTGATTGTGTCCGACAATAATTGATATTGATTGGTTTTATGAGAAACTTCATTAAATGGTACGTACTTTTGTAATTGACATCTGTACCTATGATATTTTTGTCGTTGAAACTTCTGGATAAAAACAATTGTTTGTGGTGCTCAATCAATTATATATTCCTGGGTCTGCAATATAATTGATTGAGTCATTGGGTTTTAAAGTTGAAAATGTTAATTATGGCAAGGTTAATTATTTCAATCTGGAAGAATTTGGAGTAATGAGCAGAGTTATTTTTCTTTCCACAAAAATTTATAACTTGCTTGAGTTTGCTACGAATGCGTTAATGCGTTTGAAGGATTTATCTGTATTTGCTCCATCATCTTTCTTCAAAACAAGTTGAAGAATATAAAATAGTTATTTTTGTATAATAACTTTCGTGAGACACATTCATATTAATTATTTTTGTGGCGATGTCGCGAGTCACAAGTTTGACTCGCGACATCGCCGCGGGCTCAGCTCAAGACTAAGGGCTACATTCGAGTTCGAAACTAGTCGGGCAATCCCGAAGAATGCAAGTGAGTAATAACCGTTGAACAATAATTAATATAAAATGGTTATGAAATACAATAATCCAACCAACGATATTGAAGATAAGGAAAACTGTGAAGGAATCTCAAGTGCAGGTAAGTCTACGAAACTGTGTGCATTGCAAGAGTATCTTAATCTCGTGACAATACACGGTCGTCCATTTCAATTATTAAACGACACCGCATTTCACAACACCATAAAAATAATTCCTATGACTGCCAGGGAGTATCAATCTTTTAATTCTCACAACATGAAACGATTGGTGGAAGAGAAAGCAGATGCCGTTCGTCCCTGTATACGCAGGGCCCGATCCAGCTTGTTTGCAGCATCGAACAAAAAAAAAAATTGCCGCTTCGAGCAAAATTTATATTTGCCGCCCCTTACATTACACATTTAAATACACCTAATGGGTGATATGGTCCCTAAACGACAAAAGCCGTTAAATAAAAAAAAAACAAAAAAAGACACCATCATTTTGTTTCACCATTAGATGATTTACATCAAATGTAATAGAATGCTAAAGACACAGAAATAAAAACAATCTAGTCTATTTAAAAAACACGGTAGTTGAAAGTCGATGTAACTATAGCTCGCCCCGCAAAGAGCCATGGATCACAGGAAATGCGCGTGGAAGATGATTTTTCGTTCATGTAGCGCACTTACTACCCTTCTTAATCCCGGGCAAGAGGTGATTAGAATGCTTTGCCTGGAGAATAAAACCTTCATCTTATCCTGGATAATACCTGGACGGGTCAATCACCAAAATCACTTGAGATGAGCTAGGTAATTCTCTGCCTTGGGGCAGTTTGTAGATCCGGAGCCCTTGGTTACTTGAAGTACTAATGACCTTCTCGCATTTCAAACATGATTTTCACCCTGAGAATAGCAAGACATATCGCCCCCTCGAAGCAGAATAATCATAAAATATACATCCCTGCTACAAACACATAGGGCGAGTGTAATTTCGGCAATTACGGCAGAAAGATCAAGATTAAGTCGGGCCCTGGTATGGGTCACTCAAAGAATATTGTTGTAGCATTTACTTTTCCTCGCCGTAATGTATGTCCTGTCCACTGCCATTTTCTTGCATCATTTTATATGTCGCCATCTTCTTCTCAGAGCAAGTTTTTGCTTTTAGGCGTTTGTGGACCTTTTTTAAGTCCCCGCTTTTGATAGTGCCGGCTAGTAAAATAGCGGAGTATGGACCATCGGCACTTGTTAACGAACACCTGCCGATCCTGCGCTAGTCCATTCGTCATTTTGCATGTTTGGCAGCCAAACAGGAGCACGCATTTAAGTCTTCTGGATTGGAATATAAGCTACATACGGCTGGTGAGGACATTGAACTCCCGAGACAGGTCTTCGATGTCTGGACAAGTGCATCTTTGGCTTTCATGCTTGCACTAATGTTATCATCTAATGCTCCCTCGTTGATTATGTAAGTGCTGAAGATTGCGGAGTAAGTAAAATCAGATACGGCTTATAGCGGTGAATTACGAAGATTCTAATGCTAACAAATTGTCGGCATTGCGATATTCCCTTCTTTCTTGTAATCAAGGTAATTTTTAGGTAACCGGTATGAAAATGGTAACCTAAATAGAGGTAACAAATTTTATTCCTCCTACCCGGATAGCGGTAACCTTAATCGTAGAAGTAACCAAAATTCTTCGATACCTGTACCGTAATTTATAAGGGTTTCGGTCCCTGGGGCAAACACAGGTGTACTTCCTCTTCCTTCACTCTTATAGTCCAGTGGGATGGCACTCCGACACTACCGGAGATAGATCAGGCGCAGGACCGACGGTTTTACGTGCTCTCCTAAGTACGAAGATCACACTGCTAACTTCCTGACTCCGGGCTGCAATTGAGAATTTCCTAACAGAAAAACCCAATAACACTTTGGCTGACCGGTAGTTTTTACTATTGTTGCTCATCATAGACAAGCTGTAACATACGACGCAATGTACTAAAAAGTGTCCATCAATTCGGTTGGCAACCGAGATAGCGAATAGGTACGCTGGGAATACAACTAAGGACATCACGCTCAGCAGCCGCGCTTGCGACCACTAGACCAACGAGGCAGTCAAGACTTCTGATATATACTTTCTGTATAAAAGCAACATTTGAATAGCTGTTACATGAAAGCCTGTTCATATACGAGTTCCCAATTCGATTATATCGAGGCGGGGATGCGAGCTCGTGTTATATTATTTGTGGCACTGCCAATCTACATAATATCATCGAAGCATTAATATTAAATAATGGGTGATAAGTATAACTCACAAAATATGCAATTATATAATGTGTCTATGGTCTGCACAGAAACAAAACGCTTCAATTTGTTCCATGCAGGAAATGCACCCGTGATACAGTACAGTCGCCGCAATTCTGAAACATAAAGCCATAAAAAAAACACGTTTAATTCATATCAATTAATTTTTACCGGTTAACATTAATTGATATGAAAGTTTTTATACGATTAATTCGTTTCAAAGTAGTTTGTAAATACTAAAACCCAAGAGACGTGACCTTTACTTAATTCATGAATGCATTTCTATTTTCAGTATCACCAAGTTATTATCGCATATATAGTTATATAGCATCTTACTCTACAACAGCACACAACGTGTTCACCTTGAGTGTTAGTTAAGTAAGCGTGATAATGAACCAAGGCCTCACTGTGAGAGCTCGCAATCTGATTATTACTCTAGAGAGTACTCTATAGAGTAGGAATCTTAGGGTTGAACGTGGTACATCCAATATTGTATTAAAAAATATATTTGGTATTTAACTGTCGGGGTAGTGGAGTGGTTACGAGCCGCAGGTTGTGGGTTCAAACCTGGGATATACCACTGTGACTTTTTCAAAACTTAAAATATAAACTAGATACTGTATTAATGGAGATGTCTAGTTGCCAATAAAAAAGGAGCGTCACAAAACACGATACATTCTCGCCACAAAATTGGAGATAAGCTATATCTCTGACCTTTCCGCTAACCACTATATAGCTGGGGTCGCCGGAATGCGGCTGTGAGTCCCGGAGAGTCGGTAGGTAAAGGTTATAATTCGATATAGGATATTGGGATACTGTGTGGTTTTAGTCGCTAAGTCTACACCAGACATGAGGATTTAAATCGTCCTAATTCCTATTTATCTATCTATTAATAGGGTAATTCTTCAAGTCGGTTTCTTTGCGTCATTTTCGTGGTGTTAATATTTTTATGAAACTAACTTCAAAATAATAATTTTTTTATTAAGACTAGTTAATTGTATATCAATTTACAAGAATGACCTATATAAATTAGAGAGCTTATAGGCCGATTTCTTCTAGATACACGTCTCGCTCCCGAGAGTCGGGGAACGAGGAAGGGAGGTCTTAGTTGCCCGCGTCCTTAGGAGTGCACCATTAAAATGGAATCCCTAAACGTGGCCTCTGGGTGGTGCAAAACAGCTAACACAACTCTGGTGGGCGGCTTCGGCTGCGGTTACCACCCACCGGACGAAGCCATGACGTGAATCAAGACGTGTTTCGGGATGTAGTTCGGTGCAATCGTTGTGGGAGACGGGTCGGGGCAGTTGCATCAACTCCCCAACTTGCTTTCAATCCAAATCTATCCATTGAATGGATCCCTGGATCTACGTGCTCTCGGCCTCACCGTCGCTTACCATCAGGCGAGTTGGTGGCCAAACGTAGATCCATTTTTGATAAAAAAAGGAAGTAAGCGCGGTAGCAATAGGCAGGTTCAAAGTCAAGTCATCACAAGTCTTTCTATCTATATCTAGTCTTTGTCTATCACAGTTTTATTTCCGTTTGCGACAACCCTAGACGTCGTAAGTACCACACCGAATAATAATTTATTCATACATGCATATTTGACTTAATACTTCCTGTAATATAGAAGCTTAATAATAGCTATGGGGGAAAATTGCTTGGTTGCATTAGAAATTGATGGGGAAATTATTATGTATGAAATAATACTAAATCAATATTGAGTTTTATGGACTATAGAGAAAAAAACATAACGCTTCTTCTAGGGCAGTCGGGTAAAAATCTTCCTTTTCGGTTAACATAAATAACTGCTTTTACATATAACATAAACATAACCAGCTCACAACTATCCCACTGCAGGGCAAGGGCCTCTTCTTATACAAAGAAGGCACGAGCATTGATCACCACGCTAGGTCACTGCGAGTTGACGATTTCAGACTATTAGATCCATTCCTCACGATGTTTTTTTCACCGTTTGTCTGTGATGCCCTAGATTAATCATCTACGAAAGTACATAATGACATTGAAAAACTCATATTGGTACATATAAGATTTAATCCCACCTCAGCTACCGCGACAACTCTATGTATTATAAAAAAATGAAATAAATCGTAAATATTATACTATTTATAATGTAATTTAGGCAGCTGGCAACTGCAGAACTACGTCATTGAGACGTCACGTTAATTGAATTACGAACACGACCCTGAAGACTGAACTCGCACACTCATCATAAATTCTTTACACAGACATATATTTTCTCGGGAAAATAAACAGCCACGTGCCAGTAAATGTGCGAATACATTACATTACAATATTACATGGTTCAAAGGTAACGCAATAAAGGGGACGAACTGAAAACTAGCGTTCGGTTAGTTCGATTAATCGATCTCCATAGCCTTTCCCTAACTCGTGGCGTGTGCTTTGTGGCGGGTGGTAAAGGATTTGTACGTTTTACGACGCAATATTTGGCAAATGTATTGTCGTTGCGTAATCACCGCTATGGTGTGCTACTAAGAATTTAGCGAACTCAAGACTTACGTTCATCAGCTGCGCTCGGGACCACTAGACTAATGTGACAGTTTCAAAAACTTAAAAACAAAATTAAAAAAAAACACTATTCACTTAATCTTCAAAAATCCAGTCAGGCCTTATATAATGTAAAATATCTGGTGATAATATAAACCACTAACTAGTACCCGTGACTTCGTTTGCGCAGCTAAAGGCAGCCTGTGAGCATTGGTCTGTCTGTTGCCTGCCTGTGATAAGAAATCAAAACTATACTCTCTTCAAAAATAATTTTTAAAGCAAAAAGTTTTGATGTCTTCAAATTCTTTGGTAAGATTTACAATTTTAGTGATTACACACTGTGTTAGATAAAATATGCCATTTACATTTCAATTCATAAAATTATTTATTTTTGTCATTTCCTTCTCCAATGTTCAATCTATCTATTCAAAATTCATCAAAATAGGTACTTACTTTCGAATTTCAGTTAATGACTTACGCAGCGGTATCCGTTTCTCTCGTTCGCAAAGTAATAGGTTAACTTGGTTATGCTCTCTAAGGGGTTAGATAGTTATACTAACATTGTTGGTAGCATCCCAACCTTGGACAAATTTGCCCACAGCATAACTTGTTTAAATTTTACCGTTTGACCTTTCAAGGCGTAAGAGGGTTTGAAGCCGGTGCGGGATGGTAATTTACACGCAAATAAATGGTTTCGTAGAAAGATATTGAAATTATGTAGATTTTTATAGCTGCCTTGGAGATGGTAATCAGCTCACCACCTATGAAATGGGGGAATACAGCCGTGTGCTGTGGTGTGTTAAATATTTATTTATTATTAAACATATTAAACATAACATTTGGTATGACATAGTTAAGTAGAAGGAGGTCATATTGGTGGCGGTTACCACCAACAACAGCTTTCCCAATGAGGGTTGACGTCAGGCAGTCGGCCGGTCATAAAACATATCCAAAACTTTAGCAGCATTCCAGTACAAGTAGAGAATATATATGGAAGAAGTTTCCATGCTGCGGAGCCCAAATAAATTGGGATAAGGGCCGGAGGATGATGATGAAACATTATTAAACGTGGCAGGGTTTTGGAAACGTTACCTTTCTGTGGATAGAACTATCTGTACGTTTAAGAGTTTATTTTCCCATTGTAACGCTGAGACTCGAAGTTGTTGGTCTATTTGTTCAGTTCACTCGGAGTTCTCTTATCGGAGTTTTGAACTCTGTACTCGGAAACTATTCAGAGACGAGAACAAGTATTTATGAGTACGTGATACGTTTGTGGATAAGAATCACTTTAAACCCCGTTGTTGTTGGAGGCGTACAATAAACAAAGCTTTTTTTACGTTACTGACTTAAATTGTATTTCACTGGCCGAAAATCGACCATAATTCATTCAAATTTTATTTGATCGTTAATAAGATTCTATTGTCAAAGTTAAATGTATTTGTGTCAAACAAACGCGTGTATGTAATGTTTTTTTATTAATTTAATGTATTTCTAATGCATAATAAATAAAAATATTAGCTTTCTACTCTCCTTCTTAACAAAAACACAAAAACTTTAACTGTACCAAATTACATACTCCTCCGTCCGCATAATTTTGTAAAAACGGCTAAGTACAAAGTTTTTGCTTCACGTATTAATATAATGATATGTATTAAATATTTATTTATTTATAAGTGAATATGATCATTTAACTACCTATATTTAATCTCTATGTACAAACGGTACCTTTCAATTCCGCCTACGTTGTTCTTGTTTTTGCGCCACTCTATGGTAAAGCCTATTATGCCATTATTATGCCTGAGGCATTAAATCTGCTTTTGTATATATCTGCAAAAATAATAAAATAATAAGGACCACAGACCTAAAAAATATGGATAGTTGCACAGAAGATGTGTGAATAAGTCCTACAATTGCGCTTGTCGATACGCGAGCTACACGCACACAAATCCGACAATCGGAGGCAGTGCTACCTGTCGCATCGCGCGGTTGGGCGCACACATGTAAGGGGCGGCCATTTGCCAGCTTCACCCATGATTAGACATCTGTATTTTTTCGGTCTATGCTAAGCACTTGAAGGAGAATATTCGATCGTAAAATGAGATATTTACTTACATAGATATCCACGAAGTATGTAAGTAATTGGATTTGTGTACGAAGATTGCGTGGTGGCATTTTTATATCTTCGTCCAAGAAAATATTTTCATAGTTATAACTTTATATGATCGAATAATCTGCCATCTTTTTCCATCTCCCTATCGTCGGGACTTTCCGTTCAAGTTGGAAATTAACAAAGTTTGCGGGTAGACAAGTTGTGCATGCAAAGTGGCCTCAGATTTCAAATTGCCATTTTGTGGGTAGGACACGGTTTATAATACTGTTTACTTACGCATATAAATTTCGTTTAGGCTTTATGTGGATTGGGACAAAATTACTGTATTTTTTTTTAAGAAGTCTTGACCTCAAAGTCTTGAGTGGTGATTATTTCGGACCATTACCATTATTGACCTCCTATACAATAACTGCATTGCAAGTAAGAGTTTTATATGTGAAAATTTTTTTTTCTTTAGTATAACTTCACATAATCTTAATAGGTACATGGAAGGCTCTATCTCCTGTGGTCAGTTTTCTGACTAGTACAGGATACAAGGTCATCTTTTTCCACAATTTTTAATTGCATTGTATTGCAAAGTTCTTGATATTGTCATTCTAGCCTGTACAAAATAAATGCAAATTCATAAAACAACTTTGAAATTTTGTTTATGATGAATTTGAAACAGACATCACGTAGTGTACAAGCGTGGTATCATAGTATGGGGTAGGCAGCGGTATATACTATTCTCACAATTTATTAATTTTATTATTGGGTCGCTATAACCCAAGGGAGAGAGGGTCAATCGTCAGAGGGACAGCCCAATATCTTGGCTGGATATTTTTTATGATTTATTATGCAGTCGACATCTTCCATTTATATTTCCTAATTAGTTTGGAATATTAACTTATTGCCTGAATTAAATGTTTCAAACGTATTTTATTGTTTTATAGGAAACTAGCTGGCACCCGCGACTTCGTCTGCGTGACTCAACGTAACCTATGTACTTCCCCAAGATACAATCTATCTCCTTGCAAAATTTCACTACGATCCGTTCAGCCGTTTAGTCGTGAAAAGGTAACAAACAAAAAGAGTTACTTTCGCATTTATTAACCGACTTCCAAAAAAGGAGGAGGTTTCTCAATTCGACCGTATATTTTTTTTTTATAATATTAGTATGGATTAGCGGATTCCCGGCCTGTGCAATTACGTTATCTTTTTTATTATTTTAGTGATCTAGATCCATCTTCGCATTATTGCCTTTGTTACCTAATGAAACCTGTTTGGGGCGCATCGCATTGGTTGGATGGTTTCAAAGTATATAACGGACATAGGTAGAAACAATTTTGTATTTATATATTAGGATGAATAGATGGCGGTGGTGTCACCATAAGAGGTATTAAAATGTGGAAGAAGAATTCGGTATAGTGAGCAGAGGTCGGGTTAGCTTAGTTGGCTGAGTGCTTGGAGTATTTATCGGAATGGTGCAGGTTCAAACCCTGTTCACGACCAGTATTTTTTATGTACAAAATACTTAACTTATTTACACACGAACTTTTGGGGTTCGATATTACGGCTCAGCAAAATGTTATTGAGTTTCCAACACGACCGGAGAGAGATCAGGTGCAGGACTGACGGCTTTTACGTGCTCTCCGTACGTACACGGGGATATCAGACCACCAACTTCCAAACTTCGGTCTACTACTGAGAACTTCCTAACAGGAAAACCCAATAACATTTGGCAAGACCTGGGAGTCGAACCCAGGACCTCACGCTCAGCAGTCGCGCTTGCGACCACTTGGCCAACGAGGCAGTCAATGTATGTATGTATAGTGTTGTTAGGTTGACTATGCCAAATTTCTCGGGACGTCCCGCGCAAATCGGGGCACCTGGCGACACTATGTTTGTAACTCCTACTAATATTATAAATGCGAATGTTTGTAAGGATGGATGGATGTTTGCCATTGTTTCACGCAATAACTACTGAACCGATATGGATGAAAATCTTTTTACCCCGGCTGGACCCAATCCTATAGTCCACGGGGTTATTCTCCAAGCTGGATTCTTTGCGACATTTTCCTCGCTTTAATATTTTTATGAAACTAACTTCGAAATAATACATATTTCATTAACACAAGTAGTTTCAAAAAAATATTAGCGTGAGGAAAATGACGCAAGGAGTTTAACTTGAAGAAGTCACTTCAGCAGTCGCGAGCAAATGCTAGTGCTTAGATGTCTCTAAATAAATAACGCAATAAGCCATCCCTTTGGAGACTATGAAGTAAGTCGTAAACCTTCACACGTCGTTCGTTCGTCGTTTTTCATCTCGAAGTAATAATTATAAGATTATCTCTTGGGTAAAACGAATATTATTGGTACTCCTTGAGTTTAATATTAGATGATTTGACGGCGAATAGATTAACTTCCGAGAATATTCTAAAGGTAAAAGAAATCTTATTATTTGATTTTGTGATCGAAATTAGGTTTAATTCAGAGAAAAATTACAGAAGGCGATAATGTCTTTATATTTATTCGAGGTTGTTGTCTGTTCATTTTTTATGTATGCTTCGGGAAGTTTGAAAAGTAAATAGAAAAAAAAAAACGCAGTGGTCCTAAGCAATACTGCTGAGCATGGGGTCGTGCAAACTGCTATTGGGATTTCCTGTAAGGAAATTCTCAGTGGCAGATGGCAATAGGCTCACCATTTATTATTTATTTATTTATTTATTTTAGGAAAGCTTACAGCTAAATTACAATAGTGGAGTAACAAATTCAGTAAACAATTTGCCAATTACAAGCTTTCACAGATAAATTTCCACAGCACTAGTCTATATAATTATGTCCCCAACCATGTATGACATATAATGATAGGGATGGAAGGGGGATCTAAAATAATAATAATAATATTTAGGAACTAAGGATAAAAATAAAACGAGAACTGAAAAAGAATTAATAAAATGAGTATTTGATTGCATTCTGAGCACTATCGATCGGTATCTTTAAAGAAATCTTGATTTAGTTTTTTCCTGATTGATTTAGAATTAGTACAGAATAGGTCTATTTCTAATTTTGATGAAAGATTGTTAAGACTCATTGCACTGCGCAGGAAGAAAGCATTTCGCCTGTAATTTGTTGAGGCAAATGGTACAGCCAGCAAAGGACGCTGTCTAAAGCTTAATTGATTGGTACGAAGCATTATATTTGAGAGAAGTTCAGAACAATCAATAGAACCATTTGCGACATTCACCAAAAAACTAATATCATTAACGTTACGTCTGAATTCCAGGGGTAAGAAATGGTATCGTTTACATCGGTCAACGTAATCAGCTGAGCACTGATGTGCTTTGTGATCGAGGTATCGCATAAATTTTTTCTGTACGCCCTCAATACGGGATATGTATACTTGATACTGAGGATTCCACACTTGGGAGGCATACTCGAGGTGGCTACGCACGTACGAGCAGTACAAAATCTTGACGGGTTTTAGGGATCGAAAACAGGCCGTGGATCTGATAATGAAACCGAGGGCTTTGGATGCTTTTTTCACGATGTAATCAATATGCTTATCAAATAGAAGTTTGCTATCGAGTATCACTCCAAGGTCTCTAATATAGCTGACTTGGGTGACAGACTGATTGTTTAGTGTATAACCGTTACCGATAATTGACGTTTGTCGAGAGAATGTTATATATGATCATTTAGATATGTTCAACTCTAGCTTATTACACACGCAGTAGGCCACGAATCGGTCTAGATCCTCTTGAAGTTGATTGACGTCTGACAAACTGAGTACGGCTTTAAAAATTTTCATGTCGTCAGCGTATAATAGTATGTATGAATTTTTAAAACAGGATATAATGTCTGCAATGAATATAGTGAATAGAAGAGGACCTAGAAGTGAACCTTGCGGCACACCAGATGGGACAGTACACCAGCCAGAAGTGTAGCCCTGCAAAACCACTGCCTGCGTTCGGTTGTCTATGTATGAACAAAACCAGCGATACAAGTCACCGTGTATGCCAGCCGCCAATAACTTTTGTAAGAGTACCCTATGATTGATACGATCGAAACATTTACTATAATCAGTATATACTACGTCTACCTGTGCACGTTGCTCCATTCCCTTTGTAATAAAGTCAGTGGATAGAATTAAGTTGGATGTGGTTGATCGCTTACGAACGAATCCATGTTGTGTATCGCCTAGATTGCTTTGCACAGCTGAGTATAACTCGTTATGCACAATACGTTCTAGAATTTTTGAAAATAAACATAATTTCGAGATGGGACGATAGTTTTTGCATGTTATTGCATGGGACTTATAACAAATTTGGTGAAATGTTGGTGTACAACTATATACACCTCTGCCTACCCCTTCGAGGAATACAGGTGTGATGCTATGTTATATTATTTTAACAAACGATTCACTAAAATAGATTGATTTTAATCCGTTAATCCAACCGTCAAACGACATAACACGATTCAGTTTCCAGTGCACGTAACATGCTATTGGTTAATAAGCGCTGCGGTCGCCGGCGCACGGCTGCGGTTTACGTCCGTGTGGGGTTAGCTTATAGCTCTGTTGACAATGCGTTTATTATAGATAGCGTGCTTGATGCGACCGCAGTGCGGATGGCTGATGAGGCTTTTATACAGGTTGTGTGTGTAAATAGTACGATTTAAAACATTTATAATAATAGACACGAGTGGGGCTTGAATCCGATAACCAATCCAATAATGATTTAAAAAGGACTGGGATGTTGTTCGGCGCCTTACAACTGCAAAGTTGTATCGCTGAGTTTAGTAGATCTGTAAATGATTGCTAAATAAATATCGCCAGGCGCCTGCTTAGGGGCCGTTCAAGTATTACGTAAGCAGATTCTTTGCAATTATTAACACACCCCTCCCCCTCGTCAGTAAAAAAAGTAAAGTAAGCAAAGCTCTTACCCAATGCTTACGTAAATATTAGTACATACAAGTGTTCTGGTTTCTTAATTGTCTAGAAATAAGGAATAGACTTGGAATAGAGGATCTTAACGCACATAATATTTATTGAAGCAAATTATATGGGCATGGTATTTAGTTATTATAATCTTAATATAATAACGAACAATACAAACAAAGTTTGGTATATTAAAGTTATATTTTTTTGTGGAAAAAGAATACGGTCGCGAGCAGGATTCGAACCTGCGCCTCCCGGATAAATACTCCAGGCGCTCTGACCACTAAGCCATCTCGACCTCTGCTCATCACCGCGAATTCCTCTTCCACATTTTAATACGTCTTTTGGTGATGTTATTGCTATCTATTCAGTCCCTACACAGGTGACCGAACTGACACGACTAACTTAAAACGAATCCGTTATCCGGGAGGCGCAGGTTCAAATCCTGCTCACGACCGTATTCTTTTTCCACTTCTGGTATATTAATTCAAATTATCAGTCGTCAGCCCAAGGCACACAAATACATGATTCTAAGACTTCGATGGCATTGGATGGAAAATCGACAAAATTTTGTAGAAAAGTAAAAATAAAATAGTGCTGATGTAATCACCATCTTGACCCCCATCCCCCATGTCATCAAAAATAAGCAAAGCAAAGACGCTCCGCCCCCCTGTGGTACTCACGTAATACTTTAATGGCCCCTTAAGATGTATAAAAGGAGATCTGAAATTTAATACACACGGTGGCTCAGTTGGTAGAGTGATGACACAGAATGTCAAGGGCTGCGGTTTTAAGCCCCGTTCGTGTTTATTATTTTTCAATGTGTCCTTGAAAAATAGTAACTAAAATAGTACGATACCTATACAGTGTAATGTATTGTATCCTAGTTTCGATAACCTATCTAAGATTAGTGACGTAATTTGTGATATTATTACTAATCAGCAGGTTCCGAACCTGCGCCTCCCGGATAAGTACTCGACCTCTCAGATAAGATAAACAATTGCCGTGTACCGAATATGGTACACTGGACAGTTAACATGTTAACATAGCATCACGCCTGTATTTCTGGACGGGGTAGGTAGATAGCTAATGCTGTTATACAAATCAACTATTCAACCTTCGCACAGTAAAGACTAAATATACGGTTGAAAAATAATTCAGTGTCATCTGAATAGATTCACAGAATACTTTAACATAATGTAACAGCTTTTATTATGTTCTCCCGTGCGTCATATCAGTCTCATTCTGATTAGAAGTGACGTCACAAACTACGTCACTACTCTTAGATAGGTTATCAAAACTAGGATACAATGATATGAAGTCGATAAGATAAATAAATACATGTGTAGGCTTTTATGTGTTTTATTGAGCCGCTCATCGGCAGTTGTTATTGATAGGTTGAGGTTAGTAAGGTCAGTCTGAAAATGGGTGACCCATGAATCGAACTCAGAATGGCACGCTAAACAGCCGTGCTTGTAATCACGAAACCATTATTTTTCTTCTTCGTATCGTGTCCTTATCGGCCCAGAATTAATAATATCTAATATTGATATTGACCGAATTTTCGGTCACGGCAGCCTATCTCCACAGAAATTAGCCAACTATGTAGGAGATATTATAGTGCACAAGTCTATGTGTAAACACAAGCGGGCTCCTTTTTCCTTCACTCTCACAGCCCGATGGGACGGCAATCCGACACGACCGGAGAGAGAGCAGGACCGACGCGTCACCTTACGTGCTCTCCGCAGCACTGGATCAGTACTTAGCCACGCAGACGGAATAGGCAGTGACGTTGTACAGATCCTTGCGAGTACAGTTGATCACTTGTTACACTGTGTGCGGAGATAAACCACACTCGCATGTTTTAGCCCCACGTACATATTTTCTTTGCACTGGCCGACTTAGGTCGGGAGTCTATTCATAGATTACCACGGCGGCCATGATAGATTGTGGGGGTAGTCGTTCGGTTAGTGGGATGAACGATGCTATTGGATACCTTTGTTCTTTATAATGAAGCATTCTATGAAACTAGCTGAGCATTTTTAAAACTGTTTTGACGTGAATACGTCTTTAAAATAGTTTCCATAGTGGGAGGTAATTCAAAAAATGAATGTTAACGATATCGAGGGATACAGTTTGGTGTTGCTGCTACATATCTACGAGTATCATCTCCATTTAAAATTTAATTACACCACTGGATAGCAGAACTAATAATATCTATTTTGACTTAAAAATGGTTCTCTTAAGCATCAATTCCTCTTTTTATCGTATGGTTGAGGAACAACCAAGTGTCGGGGTTTGAATGTGTGTAGCTATGCAAGTCTCTGGCATAGCTACACACATCGAGTAAATTTCTCAGATGTGCTGGTCTGCACACGCTGTTTTCCTCTCCCGTTTTAAGCAAGTGATATAAAATTAATTAATTTCAATAACCAATAGGAAAAGTTAATGTGGTGCGTACTTTGTGCTCGAACTTGTGACCTTGCCACTAGGCTTATGCTTTAAGAATATGTAATCTGCAAGTTTCACGGAGTAATTTATGTCTTTGGCGGCAGTTTCTTGAGATTAATATGAAATCTTTTTGTGCTCGCCTTAAAATAGACTCTTCCGAGGTTTCCAGACTATTTATTAAGATTAATGGAAGAGGTATTGTCATATCTAATAAGTCAAAGCAAAGTGAGTAATATTGTTAGTTAGACTTTGTTGATAGAAGCTTTACTTTTAGATTTTAAAATGTTATTCATATCAATATACAGCGTGTAAGAAAGTCCGTAGTTAGGCTTTATGGTGGTCAATGTACCCATGCATAATATATATATATATATATACGCGTCGAATCGAGAACCTCCTCCTATTTTGCCTCGATTAAAAATAAATACTGCTGGTTGTATAAACGAATTATTCAAGAAATGTTAAAATAGTATCTGAAACGTCAGGATAACTCTAACATTATATATTCCTCATGCAAAAACCTGATAATACTACGTAGGCGTTCTTCGATAAGCCTTCTAGTAGTCCGGACAAAGGCTCGCTGACCACACACTTCGAATACCCTTTGTTCTGAACAAAGAACTAAGCCATCTATTGCTAAAGAATTTCTTTTCAAAGTCGAGATTTTCTAGATTAGTAGAGCAGTGTGTGGTGGTGGACGAATGGTTAAGGGTCCGCCTTTTGAGCCACATGTTCTGGTTTTAAAACAATGGGACTTTTTTAATATCATTTGTATTTTTTTTTTAATCTAAGGCATCATAAATAGTGAAGGAAAAATATTGTGTTGCCAATCCGCAGTGAGCTAGCGCAGTGATCAGTCAATCCGCAGTGAGCTAGCGCAGTGATCAGTCAATCAGCCTTTTCCCATTCCTAATTATATTAAGTTCGGCTTCCAGTCAAACCAAATGCAGCTTAATACCAGTATTTTTAGAAGGAGCGACTGCCTATCTGACCTCCACAACCCAGTTACTGAGTAACACGATATCTCGTGGTATGACTGGTTGTCAGACTTTCACGCTTCTGACTACCCGTAACGGCTGTTAATCTTAATTTGACAAACAGGACTGACGGATTCACGTGCTCTCCGAGGCACGGAGGGGTCCCGGTATGAGGTG
Organism: Xylocampa areola; assembly: GCA_935421205.1. Taxonomy (NCBI): domain Eukaryota; kingdom Metazoa; phylum Arthropoda; class Insecta; order Lepidoptera; family Noctuidae; genus Xylocampa; species Xylocampa areola. The sequence goes on along the minus strand of OW285217.1, from coordinate 12,258,905 downwards.
ATGGTGACCCATCACAGACCGACCGCGGCAAGCTAGCTTAGTGATCAATGCTCTAATAAACTGATATAAGGCATAATAAACTAATAAAAACCCTGCCAGGTTTCTGAAAGCTCCTACTTAATACAAAATTAACAAAAATCCTACTAGTATTATGAATGCGAATGTTTGCGAGGATGGACGGATGTTTGTTATGTGGATGAAACTTGTCACACAGATAGTTTATAATCTGGATTAACACATGATACTTTTTATCTCGGCTGGACCCAATTCTGAAGTCAACGTAGACGAAGTCGCGGCGGAAGCTTGTATTTTTATAAATAATGCCATGTCAAGGTTTTATTTCCATTTAATTCTTATTTAAAATGTCTTTGTCTACGTATCTTAACCCCTCAAAAAGCCTAACCTTTTATGAGACTTCGCAAATGTGAAGTACTTGTATGTCTGCTTAAAGGTTTACATTGCTCTGTGTTTAATCTTGAGTCTCTTGAATGATGAATATATAAAGCCTTGTTTGAATAAAAGATCAAATATTAGTTTCAAACCACACGGCAAAGCGAGAATACGACGGTACTTAGAAGGCTTTTTGGCAACGCACTTTGAGCAAGAAAGGAGAAATAATATTTGGATTTTCGAAGTGATGTGGATAGAAAATTACGACACCGAACAAGGTGAGAACTAGCGTAAATATACTTTAAGGGTGTGATCTTCCACATCTTGGTTTTCTAAAGAGGCGAGCAACCACTCGCTTCCGGCTGTGATTAGATGTATGGTCGGGTGCGAGAGTGCATGGGGAGCTGTCACATGGGATACTTGGCCAGATTTAGGTTGGAGACAGATCAAATTTTAGCCCCCTATAACTTAATTTCTTATGGCAACCATTGCCGAAGGCGCACCCCTAATCCTTGGCACCTTGAGCGGCCGCTCCCTTCGCCCTATGGACGGGCCGACCCTGGTGATATTCACGAATAAAATGAAAAGAGAGGCGAAGCCCAGCAGTAGACGCACTAAGTGCCGGACGGCGCTTTACGATCTCCAGCCACCGTAAGCCGTAGCCTGCGGACGAAGTACTTGGGAAGTTGGTCGCACGAGCTGAGGCAGTCCCAAGACAGCAGCGCGCTGCGCAAGGGCGCGACCGCATCCCTGGAGTGTCAGCGGAAGCCCACTGTGACCGACCCGAATTCTTTACCTTCCAGCCTGAAAATTGAATATACCTACAAAACAAAATGCGGGTAATTAAAAAGCACGCCTGCCACGTGTGAATTTTCTTTTTTAATTCATACCTTTTTTGTACCGTAGCCTACTTTACCATAGATTACTTTTTTATCAGGAACAATCTAAGGATCCCAATAAGTCTAAATCGGTTCAGGCGTTTAGAAGTTAAGGTGAAATAAATAAACTCACAAAACTTACACACATAGACACATGAACCCTAAAGCATAACTCTCAGTTTTTTGGGCAATCGTGTAAAAAGAAAACACTGTAATGCCAGTATTCATGCGGTTTATTAATAGATCTGATAGTTTACGAATAAGGATAGCGAGTTAACTGACATTCGTTTACCTACATATAGTAAATGGCGCTAGTTCAAACCTCCAACTTGTTTGTACAGCTTACGGCATGTAACAATAACCTTGTGTTTAAGCAAATAAATTACACGTGCCGCAATTAGGGAATATACACATATTCGATGAAACATTAAATTGTTTTTTTGATTTGTTTTTAAAATGTACCATCACAATACCTTATTTTAATACAATCTGCCTAATGAGTACTATAATTTTAACCTAAATTGCTACGTTATCGTACTAAGAATACGTCTAATAACTCTTCTTTGTTTCTAATATTATAATAACGACACCTTTTTCATGTGTTCTTAGTCAGTAATTATCAATATATTTTTTTAGTGTCACAATTCACTACACTAATTCATGTGGTTTGGTCCGTTGGAGTCTCCTTAGTATGTCCGTGTAGTCGAGGAGCTGAATGGCCTCAACATTCACGTGCTGGTGAAGTCTTCGTTTAAATTATGTGCCACGAATTCAAACCATTGTATTTTATCATTGGTTTTTTCATCTTAATGTTAATTTTAAATATCCTTCACCGGTTACTACTGACGTACATTTTTCGGGTTTGCCCGACTTGTTTCGAGCTCGAACGGAGCCCTCAGTCATGAGCTCAGTCCGCACTGATGATATACTTAATCGGCGCGAGCGAAGTGGCATGCGGCACGATGTAGCGCCAGTCTGATTCTCGAAGGGGGTAGGTAGAGGAGTACTGTTGTACGCACACATTTTACCAATGTGCCTACTGCCATCTACTGGGCACAATTTTCCACCCCAGAATGGTACTAAGAATTCTCTAAGAGAAAAGTTCAATAATACTTTGCGCGATCTGGAAATCGAACCAAGGACTTCAAGTACAGAAACCGCGCATGCATCAGACAATTAGCTGAACATTAGAAAATGAGTAAATACAACAAATCCCACCAACAAAAAGCTATCCGAAAATATATCGACACGATACTCGTATTTCTTTGTAGACGTAGCCGATAAAACTACTTCATCCAATATTCAGAAATACGAAACTCAACGTATTTTCTTACAGATTTTACTGAAGGTTTACAGAACAATGTATAATCAGGAGATACTGGGGAATGCAGCTGCGATTCCCCGTATACCCTGGGAAAGATAAGGCCGCGTGATTTTTAGTTGGTAGGGGTCGGGCACAACGTCAGTGAGAGACTTCTCGATTGGATATTTGTGACCTACATGTGGGGTTACTCTTGAAACTAATACCAATTCCAATATTAATAGACGCCTTAAAACAACGCGTAATTTTAAAATAAATTTATCTACATTACAGTTGCCTCAATTTTAAAGCATGTCGTCTTCATATCATCCCGAAACTATAATTATTTATTAAATATCTTAGGTTTTCGCAATCACTACACATTATAATAAAACAACATTTAACCGGATTAATCGCGTGTATTATTGGTTTTTGTTTTTACTGACGTTTCGAACACTTTGCAGCGTTCGTGGTCGCAGGAGGATTATTTAGACATTTTGGCATTTGAAAGTACGATCTGACATATTTCTAATGTCAATCGAGCGGAATTATTTTCAAGAGTAAGCACACTGATCAAACATATTGTGTTACCAGAAGGCCACAATATCTTACCTAAGCATGCAACACTAACTTTTCTCTTAGTTGGTCTAGTGGTCCCAAGCGCGACTGCTGAGCATAAGGTCGGCGAAGTGTTATGAGGTTTTTCTGTACAGTAATTCTGACTAGCTGGAATTTGGATTTGCGGCGGTAGATCGCAACAGGCTCACCACCTCTCACATGGATCTTAATAAAAATTTGAAATGTGGGTGAACAATTTTGTACGAAGGCCTGTATTACCCCTTGCTATGTTATGTTAAAACGGTGAAGAAACACATCGCGAGGAAATCGCGCACCTTAAAGATTTTCTCGAAACTAAAGCCATGTCAGAGGCCGAGCGGTGGTTCAAACTCTGGCACTAGTCTAAACTAACACTTCGACCATAAAAAAAAAAGAAAAAAAAAGTTATAGTAATACATAATTACTCTTGTATTCCCCAAAAGGGATAGGCATGTGTGTACGCACTATTGTACACCTACATTTCAACAATGCTGTTAGAATGGCCCAGGAGAGCCTATTGCCAAACCCCGGCACAATTCCAAAAGCCGAGATGCTGCTGAGAATGTCTAACAGTAAATCCCGACCCGAACTGCCTCTTTGATCTAGTGGTCCCATTCGCGAATTTTGGAAATGTGTCCGGTAGATAGCAATAGGCTTCCCACCATGAGACTTAATAACAGCATTGGTGAAACGTGGGTGTACATCTCTGCCTACCCCTTCAGAGATTACAGGCGTGATACTATGTTATAATATTTAAAACTCCGAATCGGGAATAAAACCCATCTCCTCGTCTGTTAGACCAACGAGGCGTTTTGTTGACGAAATATTAATAAACAAAATTAAAATGTACAATGTACAACATCATATTTTCCACTACGGGGGTATAATTTATTCAGACATTCTGAGCAAACTTTGTCCATTTATTATTTGCCACATAATTCTTGCAACGCTTTAACTTAGTAATGTGAGGTTATTCCTCATGTCTGAGCGTTCATGTTTGTTTCCTTGCAAAATGTCTGCTGTTGGCGTTCTTGGTGATTTAACTACTCTCACTTCAGAAAAGTATGTTAAAGTGCGATTTGACTTTAACATAGCATCACGGCTGTATTCGCCCAAGGGGTAGGCACTGGTGTACTCAGTTGTACGCCCACATTTTACCACTTGCTGTTATTAAGTCCCATGTGATAGGTGGTGAGCTTATTGCCATCTACATACACAATTTGGAAATTGGAATTAGGCACAATTCCAAACTCCGTGTTGCTACTTAGAATTACCTAACAGAAAACTGCATTAACACTTTGCCCGACTCGGGAATCGAGCCCGACAGATCATGTTCAGCAAATCATTAGACCAACGAGGCAGTTAGACAAATAAACAAAAAAATAATTTTAACTATCTAAATAATAAAATAGCTAAATTATACGACGTAGTTACGACTTTAAAGTTATCATTTTAAATGTAAAACGAATAATACGGTCGCGAGCAGGATTCGAACCCGCGCCTCCCGGATAAATACTCCAGGCGCTCTGACCACTAAGCCTAAATTTTTACATGTATTTTGGTGACGTCATTGCTACCTATTCAGTCCCTATACAATGATCACTCACCAGTCATCAGTTATGAGTATGACTTTAACTCAGTGGAGTTCAAGAACAGGATGTGGGAGTGTCGTTCATCCGGCGAGAGAGATGAGCGGAAGATTTTGTTACCTGGCTGTGGATGATGATGAACTAAATTATACAGACAGGTGAAAAAAATTGATATTTGCGATTAGATTAGATAGACATTAGATAATATTAAAATGTCTGTCACATACTGTGGTCACATATGTTATTACGACCATAAATGCAGCATTGTTCGAAACGTTAGGAAAGTGAAATAATACCTATAATACTTTAAGTCGATAAATAAATTGATTTTGATACATTATAATAAAACAACGTTTAACCGGCTTAATCGCGTGTGTTATTGGTTTTTGTTTTTCCTGACGTTTTGAATAACCAATAATACACGCAATAAATCGGTTTAAAAGTTGATTTATTATAGTGTGTAGTGATGGAGAACACCTTAGATTTTGATATATTTTCAAAGCCCTATACTTCATTTTTTATTTGAGTCACAGTCGAGACAAAATAGAACAGTTGACATATATATTTCAATCAATACAAATAGGTCGGAGGATTGGCCTTTGCAAGCAATTTCGTTTGCTTTTATTTAGGCAAATTGAAATCCCGATAGTGTGCTAAAAACCCAATATGAAGCCATATGTTGGCTGGCGGAGTTTCCACGAACATTTTTTTTCTGCCGTTTCCAATATTTAGGTCGGTCTGTTTTATTGAAATTGAACAAAACATCGAATCACGCTAAGATTCTCCGAAGGGTTAGCAGAGATGTTATGGACTTGTAAATGCCTCTGTGATCTTGGAACCCCGTTAAAGGTTAGTGGAGGATCGTGAGGTTTGAGTCGCTAGGAATCCTGTATAATATCCACGATGGATTTTCCACGCTAGCTGTTCCTTACCCTTATTTCGTCGAAGCATATTAAGGCCTATGTCCAGCAGTTGACTGCGATAGGCATAAGAGTTGATTGATATTGAGTCTCATATAATAGGTGCAACGGGCTCACATTCAAACTCCAAAACGTCATAATACATCAAAAGAATCAATAGAAAAAATGAAAAAAGGTTTTTTGACTCAGTAAGTAGGCCTACAAAAGGGGCTCCTGGCTAAGTAACAGCCGCACAGATCGATCGATCGAGGTTAAGCTGCGCTTGCCGCGGTCGGTCTGTAGATGGGTGACCATAATTTAATACCGAGACCCCTCCGTGCCTCGGAGAGCACGTTAAGCCGTCGGTCCCAGTTGTCAAATTAAGATCAATGACAACCGTTACAGGTAGTCAGAAGCCTGAAAGTCTGACAACCAGTCATACCATGAGATATCGTGTTACCCAGTGATTGGGTTGTGGAGGTCAGATAGGCAGTCGCTCCATGTAAAACACTGGTATTAAGCTGCCTCCGGTGTGACTGGAAGCCGACCCCAATGTAATTGGGAAAAGGCTAGGCAGATAGATAAGTAGGCCTACAAAATAATACGGATATGATTTCTAACACTCAAAGGTTCTGGTTCGCATTTTTAGATTCGAACCAGCGATCTTTAACTTGCTTGTCCAACGGTCATACCACTAGACTATCACTGCTTAAATGTTTCATTTAAGAACTACTGATAATCTGGATTTTAGTTCTTCTACTTTTTTGAACTTGCGCCCACACACAGATGTTTGCGTTTCTGTCGTAGGTACAAATATATAAGTGTCTCTCATATACAAACACACTGGGAGCAACGCAAACACAACGGCGCCTACGTAGCGAATTCCAATGTAATTATTAAATAAATAATTTGTGAGTTTGGAATTCACCACGCATGCTGATGATTCATCGGTATTTGTTAAGGTAATCGCATCTGTATGACATTGTATTCACTGCAAAGTTAGTCGGTTGAGTCACCTGTATAGGGACTGAATGGATAACGATAACGTCACCAAAAGACCTATTAAAATGGGGAAGCAGAATTCGGGATACACAGCAGAGGTCGAGAAGATTTAGTTACAGGTCAGAGCATCTAGAGTATGTATTAATCTGGGAGGCATAGGTTCGTATCCTGCTCAAGACTGAAAACAAAAGAAAAATAATTTATTTCCACAAAAACTTGTAACTTTATAACATTGTATTTAAGAATGAGTTAGTGAAACTGACACTTTAGGTACAAATTATTATCTTAGATACAATTACTATCCAGGGTATAGTTTATGAACTAAATGATATTAATAATATCTCATCCTAGACCCAAGAGTGCCATGATAGAATATTAATCCTTATTCCGTTCCATAATCTTAGCTTAGACAGAAGGTTCCATCTAGTAATGCCTTAGGGAATAATAGACCCCATAATAAACCTAAAGACAGTAGATATTAATTAGAAGAACCTAATCTTATTGAAGTAAATAAACCTATTCATAATAAACTCAACTCTTAATAATATTTTTTACACGACTGCCCAAAAAAGGAGCATTATGTTTTTATGTACCTATGTATGTTTATGAATTTCTTTTTCATTTTTTTTTATTTTTTTTATAACTAAAAAATACATTTGTGTTGAAATATGAGCATGCAGGTTACATTAAATAATTTTAAATATATATTTATTATAAGTCAAAAAACAGCAATAAATTAAAAAAAAACAACTATGAAGTTTATAAACAGACAAATAATAAATTAAATTAAACATAAAATCCATTTTAGTAGTTATCTAATATTATTAATAGATGCCACATAATTATTATTATATATACTATTATTAATAAATAATTACGATTAGGTACACGTCATCATATTTTTTTTTTAATCTTTATAAAATTCTTCTACACCGTAATACTAATAACCCTTCTGCATTAATACCTTTATTTGTTTATTTTTAAATATTTTTATTTAAAAATAAATTAATAAAGGTATTCCACCATAACATGCCTGAACCGACCGCAGTAGTTTTGTCGCCCAACCAGCAACAGGCTTGAAACACCAGCGCAGTAATGCGCTTCAGCGTGCACGCCTCTCTTGCTCTCATCTTAGAATAATGTATTTGTAGGGGTGCTGCTAATTGCAGGAAAGGGTGGTTTGAAGCCAATAGGAGTACATCGTCTGTGATGGATTTTCGACACCCAATAAAAGATGTATAACTCTAAGAAGAATATACGTGACAAAAAACAGGCTCCCTACTGCCAACATCACAACACTACAAAAGATCAGTGTTATTCGCCTTTGGTAATTGAAAAAGGTTGAAGTTCTTCACCGTTCGAGCCCTATCTATTCTCTGAAAATAGTAACGAATACTAGTGATTTAACATTTTAACTCAATGTTAATTGACAATAGCTGTACAATAAGACTCTAGTTAATTTAATGAAATAATAATTGGTTATATTATTATTAATTTCTAGGTATATGTAATTTGTCTCGAAAGCAGACAAGTTTAGTTTTGACTACAGAAGCCAATGTGACATTCAACGTAGAGATCAATTAAATTATTAAAGCCCTTTGATTGGTTTGATATTGCATGTGTCAGAATTTCTCATGTACCTAATTCAATATGAGCTCGAACAAAAACGTTATTAATATTATGTCATCTGTCTCATTAGTCTAGTGGTCGTATGATAGATGAGCGTAAAGTTCTGGGTTCAATTGCAGGATCGGGCAGTCCTATTTATTTTTCTGTAAGAAAACTGCCTCAGGAATTATACTTGGTTTACTAACTATGATATGAGATTTAATAACAGCATTGGTGGAAAGTCAGTTTACAGCTGTGTTCATCTCTGAGTACCAACTTGGAAAATAGTGATGTTATGTTATGTAATAGCAGTTGCGATAAGAGACGGGTGGAAGAAACAGAGCGAAGACTTCCCTTTAAATGTAATATTAATAATTACGTACTAAAGACTTTCTTGCTGGTTCCTCTGCATAAGGCTAAATTTCTGGAACCGTGCTATTAAATACAGATAAATATTTGAAAAGCATTAAAAGCATGCTTAGCGAACACTTAAGTTATAATCTTAAATGGAAATATGTGCAATTAAATTGAACACGAGTTTTAAGGCCATCTTAAAATTGAATAGCCCATTTGGGACACGTTTTAACCTGTAGATACTAATATATATATAAAAACATAACCAGCCCATACTATCACACCGCAGAGCAAGGGCCATTTCTCATACAGAGAAGGCACGAGCCACGCTAGCTTACTGCGGGTTGGTGATTACAGTCAGACGATGTTTTCCTTCATCGTAAGCTTGTGATGTCTTAGATTAACTAAGGAAGAGCATGACATTGAAAATGTTATAGTGGTGAATATCAGGTTTGAGCTAATTAACTGTGGCTCAAGAGGCGAGCTCGTAACCACTCGGACATCACAACATCGTCATTACAATATATTTTTATTGAAAATGCATCTACTTTTGACCACCAACTCGCTTCTACGCATTGGTTTGGTCGAGTATTAAGCACCTATATCAAGAAGAAATCCATTTTCTGTAACCTTGAAGAGTTATAGATTGTATTTCTCAGGAAACAAGGAAGACGACAGGGAGTTCAGATCCAAATCGTTGTGTACGAATTTTCAGAATTTCCCCGAGGAACGTGTACCGTTTATATTAGTCTTGTATTCAAATGTATCATCTGCGTACTCAAAATCATACGACATATTAGAGTCTTATAAAACGTTAAATTAGACAACATTTCTCGAGTATATATAAATTTGGTTAACGATAACCTCGACTCGTTAAATCAAACAGCATGATGCAAACAACAAGGTTATATAAGGACACGATTGATTGGTTCAATCACCCGACGTCTACACATTTATTGGCAAAATTTGCCGATTTGTACCCATAAAATACATCATATTTTGTAGCTTTATGTGTACCAATTATATTTATTGATGTTCGGTAACCGAGTTTTATTTAAATGGTGGATAATGTGATGTTGTGACGGAAAAATACTGGAGTAAATACTAATGTTAGGTTCAAACCTTTATTTTACCTACATACGTATTTACAGTCACGCCTGTTTTCGATTGGGGTGGGCAAAGACTATAGATTTCCATCTGGTACGATTTTGACACATCTCTTTCGCTTCATCTATGTTAATTAACCTCTTCATGCATGCTATACTCGCGACAATCTAAGAAGTTCGACTCGACGTTTCTTTTTTGAGTGCATTTTTGCAATATAAAGTTAAACTTGACGTTTAAGAATGATACTCGTTGTTATGTATGGGTAACATAATAATTATATAGGATTATGAAATTGTTTTCTCAATTTCTCACGTAGACGTTCATACAAACAACAAATTAATGGGAAACATTTCCCATTAAAACTAAAACTGCACAATCAGTAACTCAAACTTATATTGTAATTAAACCATTCAATAAATAATTATAATAAAGCACGGAGACGTTCAGATGATAATGCTGCTACTCGTAACCTAGGTAGGTAAATGAGAACTCAATCAAACTGCCTTTTTTCAAAATAAGTTGGAGTTGGCTTCCAATCTTACCGGATGCAGCTTAATACCTAGTAGAGTAGTATTTTACATGAGTGGCTGCTTATCTGACCTTCACGGAGGGATCGATAGGAAATCAAAGACCACCGCAGCTTGAAGGAATTAGTACTGGAGTAGTTTTAGCGGACGTCCCCTGTCGCCACTGGTATATGATTCCCAATCTTATCTTTATACCTATTACTGGTATGGTTACAATGATAGTACACGATTTTAATCTTGTGTGACATAATATTATGATTGTGTTCAGTTTTTTTACGTGTTAATACTGTTATTGTAATGTCGAGAGTTATTGTTGCTTTAGTGCAAGTTCTTTTGTGCTTATGTGTTACCTCACCCCCCGCCAAAAGTGGCGAGCAAATTTGCTCGATATTTAGTTAGAAGCGGTCTCCCGTCTTGTTCTCTAAGGACCGCAGTAAGCACAGACTAACGACAATATGACAGTATGGTCTGTGCGACTATTAAATGAGACCTATTTCGATATATGTCTAAACACTTATGTCGTCATAACTCTTGACTCAAGTTCTGTCGAGAGCACAAATGCTGTCGCACACTGCACACACTCCAAACTTATTTGAACGACCCCAGCTAGTTGTTCAGTTCTTGGATAGTTTAAAGTTAGAGACATGTTGTTACTTGTATGTAACACACAGAATGTACAGTCAAGATGACTTGTTAATAACAAAGTTTTAGGTACTAACATAGATGTTAATATACATATATATATAGTATACTATAGGCATAATGGCTTCATGACCATTGTATTCTTTTATTATTATGTTTTTAATGGACAAACCTAGTATCAGAGTTTATTACGTGGCTTTACATACCATCGAGAATATCTTTCAGGTGTGCTGGTTGCCTCTTGATGTTTTTCTTCACCGTTTAGAGCATAATTATTGAACCTGCGCCTCTCGGATAAGTACTCCAGGCGCTCTGACCAACTAACCCATCTCGACCTCAACGTACTACTTCGAATTCTTCTTCTACTTTTTAATACGCCTTTTAGTGACGTCATCGCTATCTATTCAATCACTATACAAGTGGGTGAATCGATAAGATTAAATTTTTGCAGTTTTTTTACTTTCCACCAATATTTCTAAATTTGTAAATCGCTAACTGCCTCAGTCTAGTGGTCCCAAGCGTGCCTGCTGAGCATGAGGTCCTGGGTTCGATTCCCGGCTCGGGCATCGTGCTAAATATATAATATTAATAGGTTATTATTTAAATTAATATAAATTGTTTAATATTTATTTTAATTTCTAACATGAATATTATAAAAAGAAAGAATAAAAATTATTTGATGGTCATCGGAAAATCTGAGACGTGAGAGCATTCCTTTAAATTATATGACAAATCTTTTTTAGTCCAAGCTACACGCTTAAGGAACAGATTGCCTGTAACAATAAGATGCGCACAGACATTAATACTTTCAAAAAATTACTGAAGGAGCATTACCTTTCCCTATAAATATATTTTGTTTTAGTTCGCTATTTATAGTATCCTCTACTGATTTTGCATTATTTTATGTAATAGATTATATACTGTTATACTTTATATGTTTATTGTGTATATTATATGTATCTTTTATTTATTTATGTATCTGTCTAGTAAATTTTTTATATATTTAATAGTACACCACGGACTACTCAAATTCTATTGCGCCTGGTTTTTATTGTCCATCCCAAGGTTGTCCGTTAGAGATAGCTGTTAGCGACCGTCCATTGTACCTATAACGTCTATAAACACATTGTCCTATTTTTATATTGGTGTAAAATAGAGAATATTTGTATTGTATTGTTTATCATGATTTAATAATTTTATTTGAGTTTTTCTATTAGAAAATTCTCGATAGCAGCCCGGAGTTCAGAATTTTGCCCGGTAAATGGCAATAGGCTCACCACCTATTACATTGGACTTAATATTAAGCATTGGTGAAATGTGAGTGTTCAACTATGTATCTACATCTCTGCCTACCGCTTTGGGGAATACAGGCGTGATGCTAGCTATACATAAAATATGATTTAAGCATATATACGGATATACGTTAATAAAACGTGTAGTGTATTAACAATGTACAGGTAGAGGTGATATGATAAGATCTGCTGTGTCAAATGAGTCGATATCGAATGTTATGCAGTACCTACGTAACTATAGTCGATGTGACATGTAATGTTATCATGTTATCGTACAGCTTAGTGCATTTTTATTGACTTTTTATACCATAATATTGTGCCAAACAATGTAAATGAGTTTTTGAGAATTGTTAATTATTGTTCACCGGTTATTACTCACGTGCATTCTTCGGGTTTGTTCGACTAGTTTTGAGCTCGAACGGAGCCCTTAGTCACGAGCTGACACCACGGCAATGTCGTGAGTAGGACTGACTCGCGATATTGACCGAAAGAAGCAAAAACCCGAAGAATGCACGTGAGTAGTAACCGGTGAACAATTATTAATTTTAAGAATTGTTTATGTATAATGTCTCCTCATTAAATGAACTTTTATTTTACTGTACAATCATTTACAATGACATAGCATCACTCCTGTATTCAACTTCGGGGTAGGCTGAGATGTATGTACATAGTTACACCTACATTTCACTAATGCTATTATTATGTTCCATGTAATGTGGTGATGATCCTATTGCTATAATACGGGTACAATTCCAAATTCTAGGCTATTACTGAGAATTTCATTAAAGAAAAACCCAATAACACTTTGTTCGACCCAGGACTTAAACCTAGGACCTCACGCTCAGCCACACTTTTGGCCACCAGACCAACAAAGTAGTCTGAAAACTTGATTTAACTAAAACTATTTCAACTATCCTATTAAAATACGTTTAAGTTAATTAGTTTTAGACTTAGATTAACTAAGAAAGTACTATTTGTGTAATAAGTAATTTAATATGGATAGAGGGCACGGTTGCTACGACGTAGCCAATGTGACAATGTCAGTGCTACGGGAGCTACGACGTCTGAGAAAATATCCAGTCCGCTAAGCCGAGTTGCTACGCATCAAGTCATTAATCTTGATACATTGGTGTGCAACAGACGAATATGTTACTTGTGATTGTGTCATTAATTTTTTTTCGGTTATTGGTATTATAGAGATTTTTTCTTCTCCTACATAGTATTCAATACTTTATCTTCTCCTGGAAGCAGTAGAATTTAGATTTTCTTTCAAATATATCAGGGATATAATAAACTTTTGCAGGCCAACTGTGGCCGGCCTGCACAAATTATGGTGTCTGTTGATACCTAGACGAATTATTTACTGTGTGTGTGTGTGAATGAAGTTCCGATTCCGGGACTCTGTTATAGGTAGGTAAGTGTACGACGGCGTAGTTTTAAGTCGCTAGGAGTCTGGCACAATGAAGGATTTTCCACACATAAAAAAGGGATATAATAATATGAGTCTAATGATTGATCGAATCAATAATTTCCTCTTTCATGATTACTCATTTTCATTTACCACGACACAAAAACATCGATAGTTAACATCTCTACAATCGATAAAGTATAATCGCTACATTTCCAAAGCCGATACTATTAACTAAGAATTATTCTCATTAATTCCCGAGCTCTGTTGAAGACGACAGACACAGTGCTACCATTATCGGTTACGTCAAATGCCAAGCGCTGAACACTGGTATTCTATTGATACAATATCTTAGATTATTCCGGTGGCTTAGAAAGCTGTGTTGAGTTTATGACGTAATAATTCTGAGTTAGGCTGTATTCAATATTAAATGGAAAAAGAATACGGTCGCGAACAGGATTCGAACCTGCGCCTCCCGGATAGATACTCCAGGCGCTCTGACCACTAAGCCATCTCGACCTCTCCTACCTGACCTAGAGGTGCGTTAATGCTTTTTCAAAGACATATCTTGAATTAGGCTGTATTCCTCGTCTGCATCTCAATTTCGACCTCAAAATATGTATTATAAAGAGATTTTTTACCTTCTTAGGCCCATTTTTGTACAATAGACTAAATAGAGAACTAAGTATTTCTTGATTAGACTATTTTAGCTGTAAAAAAGTTATAGGTCAATATTTGCAAAGCATTTCCTACGAACAGACAGAAGACTTACTCGTAGTTTGCAAATGAATTGCTTTCATAATGTAATAAATTACTTATCAATATACTATAAATTACTTATATATATATATATATAAATTACCAGATTGTAACGGGGCTACTGTCTTCTTCGATGACGTCACAATGAAACTCGAGGAATGTACAACAAACTGGTTTATTGATAAGTACGTAACCAGCTACAAGATAATATATATTAAATAGGAGCAGTCCCACACACCTCTTCCGCTTGGATGGAGGCGGCGGACGCTGTCCTTTAACCCAAAAATGCTATTATTAGCGTAAACAGTATGACTTTGTTCAGAGGAGTCTCATGTGATCATTCCAAGTAGGACGTGATCCACGAATGCACCATGAATAAGATCTCATAAAATTTCAATTTTCAATTTGGAATTCGCTGCGCTCCCGCAAGGGGGCGCGACGAGCGGTATCGGGGCTTCGCCCCCCGACCGCGGAGGCTATACCTCGGTCCGAAAAAGTCGGACCCGTCATTGGGTTGCCCTTAGTGGCAAGGCATGACTTAACGTAAACCGCCTATGCAGTTTACGTTATGTATTATTGTTATTATGTATTCAGTAGGAGCGCCGCGGAGGTTTATGTTTCCGCTATCTTCACGGCGCCTCGGCGGTACGTCCCCGCCAGGTGAGACCACCGGTTACCCGGTGGAGGCCCAGTGAGGAGTAACCAGCGACAGAGGCGCCGACTTAGACGCTCCCTACTGAGGATGCTGGCCCCCGTCTGTTGCGCTTCCAGGTCGAGCCGGTCACGTTTCAATCGAAGGGCCGTGGTGTGGGTGTGAGCAGTAATGTGAGTGTGTTACACTGCTCAGTGTTTACGTTTGAATAAGTAGCGCGCCCGCGCCGCATTATTCAACGTGTTGTGTATAGATGCTTGTGTAGTTATGTTTGTATGGGTTGTCATCGCGCGTCGTGCCTATGTGAACATTAGTGTGCACGACAGAATCATGGATCTTAACCGTAAATGAAAGTCGCGCAAGTAGTGACGACACCACCGCCGGCCTAAGTGGTAATCGTCCAATATATTTTCAAAGAGCTGAGTAATTTTGTTTAATTTATATTTAATATGATTTTAATTAGTATGTACCTATGTATTTTAATTGAATTTTAAGGTAAATAAGCTAGGATAGTGTTGTCATGTATGAATTCTAAAGTTAATCGTTATCTAAAATGTTTGCAATTATGTAAGAAAAAGTTATTGAGAACTTGTTTGTTTACCTTTTTGTTTTCTCAATAACAAAAAAAGTATAATATATAAAGATATGAAATTTATGTGGCTGTAAAGTTAAGGCTTATTCTATCCTAGAAGTTAAAAACTGTGGGATCTCGCACCAAGGGTTTTCACCATAATTCTTGCTGAAAAATGGTAAACAAACGTTACCATTTTTTCCCTATGTTTTATTCTTAGGACGCTACGCGCGATGTGTGAATGCATTATGTATGTGGAGTAATTTTTGTTAGAGTGAGTCGCGTGTATATGAATACAACTCACTCAGGCGTCATGTCGGTAAGTGGGGAAACATCCGTGTCCGCCAGCAAGTCGCGAGGTAGTCGCTTGGCGTCCGGCGGGCGCGCGTGCCATGGCGCTATCTGCTTAATATGGGGTAAGGCAGACGCGTCGGCACGCGCGAACATTGTTTTTGTAAGGCGCCCTACGAAGTCCTCCAGGCTCTCAATCCCGAGGTCTCGTTGTATGACATCGTTCCTCACGAGGTGAGGGGCGGCGACGATTTTCCGCAGTGCAATATTTTGTTGCACGCGGAGTAGTTTGCGGCTCGACTCACTCGCGAGGGCGAGCCATGCCGGGGCGGCGTACGTCAGTAGTGGGCGTATATATGTTTTATACACGCCCAGCTTGACGCGCGTCGGGAGGCGGGACGAGAGCACCGGGTAAAGTAGGGCGCGGGCCGACTTACCTTTGCTGACGGTCTTGAGCACGTGATGTTTCATTGATAGCCGCCGGTCTATGGTGACCCCTAGGTACGTTACCTGGGGTGACCACGCGACTTCGGCTCCGTGCAGTTTTAGGGGTGGCGGCAGCGGGACGCAGCCGGTCAGTATGGCCTGAGTCTTACCTACATTGACCGACAGGCGCCACTTCGCCAGCCACTCGGGGAGAAGATCAAGGGCGCGCTGCATCTTGACGGCCGCGTACCTCGCGTTCATCGAGGTGGTTATGTACGCGGCATCGTCGGCGTACAGCGCGAGCGTCGAGTCCGGTGTGGTGGGGATGTCGTCGGTGTAACACGAGTAGCATAGCGGCGAGATACAGCTGCCTTGCGGTACGCCCGCCGCTATCGCGCGGCTATCCGATAAAACACCGTCGACTATCACCCTAAAGCTTCTGAGCTGTAGGAAAGAGGAGACCACTTTAACAATACGACGGGGCGTCGTCGTGAGAGAAAGCTTGTATGTGAGGCCGTCGTGCCATACGCGGTCGAAGGCCTTCTCCATGTCGAGAAATACTGCGACCGCATACTCCTTCTTATTCATACAAGAAGTGAGCAGGTGCAGTACTCTCGACAACTGGAGCGTCGTACTATGCTCCGCCCTGAAGCCGAATTGTTCGGGGCGGGGTAGCGTGTGTGGGGTGAGGTGTCGCAGCAGGAGCTGTTCGAACACCTTGGAGATCGTGGGTAGAAGGGTGATCGGCCGATAGCTCTCGGGCTTCAGCACGTTCTTGTGCGCCTTGGGCAGCATGATGACGCGGCCCTCTTTCCAGACACAGGGGAAAGTACCGGTGCGCATCACACCTGTAAACAGGCGCGCCAACGCCGCTATAGTGCGGAATGGTAAGTGGCGCAGCACTGTATTTGTGATGCCGTCCGCGCCGGGGGCCTTTCGCAGCTTAGTGCGTTTGATGGCGCGTGCTACTGCGCAAGGCGAGAAGCTAATGGGGTCTTCATTGGGGGCTATCGGCGTGGAGAAGTACTCGACAAGGTGCTGCTCCACTGCTGCAACATGCTCGAGTTCCTCAGTAGCATTCGGTTGGAACTGACGCTCCAGGTGATCGGCGAAGATCTCCGCGCGGCCTGCCGCGGTATATCTTAACGCCCCGTCGTTGCCACGTAGAGGGCGCACGGGAGCCGGGGTGTGGGTGAGTTGGCGGCACAGTCGATGTATGGCCGGCCAATCACCCTCTATTGCATCGATGTGCGACTCCCAGCTCTCTGCGTTGTGTGCCTCCAACTCGGCCTTAACCTTCTCCGCGAGACGGTTGAGGTCGTACTTGAGGTACGGGCATCGTGTCTGTTGCCACCGCTTGCGCAAACGTCCCTTGCGCGCAATCAGTGCTCTGATGCGGGGGGGTAGGGGAGGGAGCCTCCCCCGGGGTCTTGTAGTTACGTCGGTCGCCTTTTCTAAGGCGCCGCGTATACAAGCGGTGACCTCCACTGCCAGCTCGTCAACGTCCGCGGCGGTGACGATCGGCCGAGTGGGTGTGGTGGCCTCCATCACCTCCGTGAAAATAGCCCAGTCCGTTTTCGGACGTGGCGCTGGTGGTGTTGATCGCGTCGGCATACCAGATAAGACGACGAGTACGGGCACATGATCCGATTTCATCTCGTCGTCTAAAACCTGTTGTGTGACCTGGCAGTGTAGTCCATAGTGGACCACTATGTCGAGCACGTCCGGTGCGTGTAGGTGGTTGTCCGGGTAGTGGGTAGGTGTCTCCGGACCCGACACCGTGTACCCGCGATTTTCTGCATCGGCGAAGAGTCGTCTGCCCCCGGGGTTCGTGGATAGTGCGTTCCACGCTGGGTGCTTACAATTCATGTCGCCGGCGATTAGAGTAGGCCGTTGTGTGCTACTTAATAAGTCCCACAGTTCGCTCACTACTAGCGAGACTGCGGGGGGCTTGTAGCAGGCGTAGATGTTAATATCTTCGCCGGCCATGTGTAGTTGTACACCCAGAGCGGTGAAGCTGTTGGGTGACACTAACGGGAGCTCTTCGTGTACGACTCTCCGCTTTACAAGTACCGCCAGGCCGCGGTAGGTAATGCCGTGCGTGGACCTCTCGTCTAGCCTATAGACGAGGTAACCCGGGAACTTGACTTTATGTCCCGGTCCCAGGTGAGTCTCGTTTATAAGCGCCACGTCTATGTTCTGTTCCTTGAGGAGGAGGCGGAGGGGCGCGACCTTATTACGGAGGCCGCGGGCGTTCCAGTGCATGACCCTTAACGACTTAGCCATGATAAATCGTTAAGAGTGCGGCCAAACCGTCTAGTATGACTAGTTCCGCGTCCTGTCCCTGTCTAATGGCCTTAATAAGGTCCATTAAGAGTTGGATGGCGCAAGCGGTAAACCTCTGTTTCTGCCTACACTCGTCCGGTGTGGCATTTGTGTTAATGTTTTGCGCGCGCTGCGCGCCCTCCTGCGGAGCGCGGCGCATCTGTTGCACTCGCACTGGTACTTGCGAGCTAGTACGCGGCGCGGCCGCTAAGGGGGCGCTAGCGTCTACGTGGGATGGCGGTTTGTTTATTTTATTCACCATTGCGCCCACAACGGAGGTGGTATCGGCAGACTTGTACGTCGCCTGCGCCGTTTTGGTGATAAGGTCGGCTTCCTGTTGTTTGTTGTTCGCGGTTTCAGGCGCGGGGGTGGGTAGGGATTTCTTACCCTTCCTCTTCCCCCCGCGTTTCCTCTTCCTCCGCCCCGTGGAGCTCGCTTGGATGTTGGGATCGTTCGCGGCTGCCATAAGTGACGCGTCGGCGGTCCCGTCCTGAGTAGGTACGGCGTCTGTGCGCTGCCTCTCGGGGGCCAATGTAGGCCGGCGCGCACTTTGGGTGAAAGCGACTGTGCCCGCTCGCTTATTTGCGATTTCCCTCTGGAATGCGGGGCACTTTACGTTATTGGCGGGGTGCTGCCCGCCGCAGTTTACGCATGTCGGGGGGTCCGACCGCGGGCGCGGGCAGTCCCGGGCCGCATGTTCCTCGCCGCATCTCACGCATGCGAGCGGACGATGGCAGTGGTGCGAACTGTGCCTGAATTTTTGGCACCTGTGGCACTGTGCGGGGCCGCGTTTCGCACGCCAGGCCTCGATTTTGACGCCGCGCATACACATAAACGTATTGATATCGTATATGGTGCGGACGTCGGGGGTCTTTTTGAGGACGGCGTGGAATACGCAGCCGGGCCTTCCCTGGCGCGCATTAATGTGGCGCACGTACTCGGGTTCGTATCCCAAGTCGCGGAGCTCCTCCTCTATGTCGGCGGGATCCGTGTCCGCCGGTAGGCCTCTGATGGCGACCTTCATGCTGCGCTCCGCCGGCAGCGAGTACGCAAACCATGATAGGCCGCTCTCCTTCTCGAGGTCAGTCAGGTACCTTTGCACCACCCTGAACTCCTCGTCCGACTCTGGAGAGAATCGGACGCCGTTCTGGTATGGCCGTGCGTTCGGGGGCCGGCCCAACTTCGCGCTTAAGGCCCTGAAGTGGGCCGCCCAACCTGGCATCTTCTCGACTACGAGCGGAGGGAATCGAGATTTCTTCCTTGCGGCCGTTTTAGCAGCGGTCGCATTGGCCGTAGTGGTGGGTGGAGGCGTCTTCCTCTCACCCGGTGGAGTAGGCGGGCGGCGCGCCGCCTCGGCGAAGGACAGCGACTCTGTGCTGCCCTTATCTCGCGGATCGTGCGACCGCTGCGGTAGCGGCGGCTCCAAGCAGTATCGCTTGGCCGCCTCTTCCGCGGCGGCGTCGTCGTCGTCCGGGCTGCGTTGCCTTCTCTGCGGCCGGGGGTCCAGGGTATATTCATACCCAAACCCCATTGAGTCCATCGGGGACGGAGCGCGATCCGTCCCTGGAGTAGCAGTGCGCGGACGCGATTGATAAGGTGATTCTAAGTCACTTACCCGCCGCTCGGTGAGCGAGCCCCTCGACGCCACCGACAGGTCCGACCCGGCGCGGGAGGAACATGCCGATAGCACCGCGGGGGAGTCCTGCGCGGCGCCGCGGGGTGGCGCCGGTGAAGCGGGAGAGATGTGTTGCACGGCGGCGAAGCGGTGGCGCATAAATGCGTCCGGTGAGGGCGTCCTCGGCGCTGGCTGAGCGGTCGGCGCAGGCGGCGCCGGGCTCGCCAGCATGCGGCGGGACGTCGGAGATGCGGCGCGCGCGGCCGGGGCGGCGCGCGTCGGTGTCGGCTTCGCGGGTGCACTCGCGGTACGCGCGGTCGGCGCGGATGATCGCGGGGGCACGGGAGCACGCACGTGAGGTGCGGCGGCGCGTATTGGCGGCGCAGCGGAGCGCGCGGCGGGTGCAGCGGCGCGAATCTGCGATGCGCGGGCGGCGGACCCAGCTGGCCCCGGGGCCTGAATAGGTACCGGGCGGAAAGCTGTGGGCCTTATGGGCACTGCGTGCTGGCGGCTCGACGACGGCGTCGGCGACGCGCGCGTATACGCCGACGTCGTCGGAGAGGCGGTGGCGGCCGGTGTCGGTTGCTTCGCGGCGGGCGGTGCACCGGGCAGCGGGTCCCCGAGCGCGGGGAGCGACACTGTCCGGTCCATCGTCGGGCGGTCAATGTTTGGCGATGCGCGGCCTTCGCCCAGGGATGTGCGGGCGGTGGGCTTCGGCATGGCGAGTGTACATACACTGTCACTATCACTTTCTATTGTACTTGTGTCCTATCACTGTTGGAGGCTTTATTGTATTGGCGGCGTTGTACAAAATGAGACTAGTGCACTGTGCACGTGGCTTCCGCGACCACTACGGTGTGACGACACACCGGGCGGCGACTTGGCGGCCCCTTTTCCGTGCCCACGGAAGCGCGTATGCGCTTTCGCGACCACCGAAGAAGGGACCGGTTACGTGGTCCGAGCGACTGTGAGAGGCTTGACGCGCGTGGGGGTCGACCTAAGGCTCACAGTTGGACCACGAGCGGATCCATCTCATAAAATCAAAGTAAGAAGCCGAGGTCATTAAGTCACGGAGAATCTTAACACCGCCACTCAGTAAATGACGTCATTGCGACAGCACCATCTAGTATCGAGTAGCGGAACTATTGTATTACTAGTATGACGGAGGTTTGATTTTCCCTTTATTTAACAGGTTTGTTACACTACTATATAATCATTTGTAATCACTATGCTACTTTTATTTAAGTTAATTTTATTGTTAATTTATGAAACTGCAAGTACGCACTACATAGCGTGAGTCACAGGTTTTTACCTAGTTCAGGCAATTATGCAATTTGTGCTTAATTTTTAGTGTAAGATAATTTGTAAACTGTATTGAACTTTATTCTAAATAAACAATTATTATTATAATATTATTCCCACAAGGTTAGCAGTTAACGGGACCCTTTTTTGGCATAAATACTAACGTAAGTACTCTTATTCTACTCTGGCGTAAGTACGTGAGTACTGTTCAGTGTCAGCGATGATATTTGATGTTAGAGGAGATGTTATCCGTCGATTTCTGGGTTATCAGTGCAATTCGTAAACGAGCTAGCGGTTGACTGCAGCAAAGCAAATTGACATAACAGATCTTCCTCTTCTTATCGTGTGGTTGATGAACAACTTAGTGTCAGAGTTTAAGCCACCTGTCTCCTGGTCTCTGAAATGGCTTTACACAACATTGAGAACATCTGTCAGGTGTGGTGGTTTTCTCACGATGTTTTCCTTCACCGTTTTAAGCAAGTGATAATTAATTTATAATACGCACATGACTTTGCAAAGTCGTGCGTGCCCTGGATTCGGACTTGCGACTTTTGAATTGTCAGTCCAATGGTCGTACCACTAACTATCACTGCTCTGGATCTCATTCATACTGGATGAATTCGTGCGTAATTTCGCTGCAAATCAGCCGCTGAGCATGAGGTTGAAAACCAGTTACCGGTTCCAAATATAACTTTCATTATATCAGTATCGTATCATCTGAATTTATGCATTCGGCGCATTTTTGGAGTAACTTTTCTTTCAGATTGCCTCCCTTCGTCATATTTGAGTGTAAGGCGAAATCATGAAAGTTTATAAGTACTACGGCGCTGCTCACCACCGCGAATTCTTCTTCCATATTTTTAACACGTCTTATGGCGACGTCATTGCTATCAATTCAGTCCCTATACAAGTGACCGAAA
This sequence comes from Xylocampa areola, assembly GCA_935421205.1. Classification (NCBI taxonomy): domain Eukaryota; kingdom Metazoa; phylum Arthropoda; class Insecta; order Lepidoptera; family Noctuidae; genus Xylocampa; species Xylocampa areola. Next base: position 12,236,451 of record OW285217.1, on the reverse strand, counting down.
TTCTTTTTCCATTTAATATAATAACTTTAGAGTTCGCTTAGCATGCGTTAATGCTTTTCAAAGATTTATCTTGAATTTATAAGTACTGTCCAGTGTAAGCGATTATATTTGTCATAATATGAACTTAAAAAAGTACGGTCTCGCTTTCTTCAAAAACCTGTTATATAAAGGTTTCAATTTGTGTTCCGGTTCCGGTACTATTAATGGGACACAAAAAATTTTTAGGAACTTTTTCAATCCATGCCGCTGACTGCCCGAGTCAGCTTGCGCTTAGTCGCAAATTGCGTACTACGGTGTAGTGTAAACCCTATATCCAAAGTAGTTTAATTTTTAGATAATTAATGGCTTCATATTTACAATTGCTAGTTACGCTATATTGAACTTTCGCTAACTACAGAGTAAACTTGAAGCCAGTCCTTTATTAAACGTCAAAAACATTTAACTTATTCCAATATTGAATTGTTGAACTGACAAGCCAAATTGTTGCAAAGTGCACATTCACAATGGCTTTACAATTAGATTTCGTTCGCCACTACAGTTTTGTACGAGGCAATTTACACACGACGGGTTTGATTAAATTTGTGCTCGTCAGTGTGAATGGCCCTTTGTCAATTTACGGTTAAAAATGGAGAGATAATGGGAATAGTTTTAAAAAAAATCTTGTAGAAGATAACTTTTTTCTTCAATAACATGTGTATGAATTGAATAGATAGCAATCGCGTCACCAAACGACGTATTAAAATGTAGAACAAGAATTTGGGGTAGTGAGCAGAGGTCGAGTTGGTTTAGTCGAGTATTCAGAGCGCCTGGAGAATTTATCCGCAACGTGCAGGTTCGAATCTTTCTCACGAGATATATTTCATCCACAAGAATTGAATATCACATAAACATAACATAGCATCACGTTTACACGTAGCATACAGTTGTACACCCACATTTCACTAATACTGTTATTACGCATTTACCGGGCACAATTTCCTATCAGAAAATGTCAATAATACTTTGCCCGACCCGGGAATCGAACCGAAGACCTCATGCTTAACATTCGCGCTTGCATTTAACTTTAATATGATACAGTCATATTAAAGTTAAATTGGTGCAATTAAGCCTTAATTAACTTTAACAATATGTATTTTTTTTTTATCAAAAATGTCTCTTCGTTTGGCCACCAACTCGCCTGAAATCTATAATGTTGTTTGACTTGTAACCATAGTAAAAAAAGAAAAATGATCTCGTTAGTAAATATAAGTCCTTTTAATTAACTCACATGAACGTTGCTTAATCAGGGATTTATTCTTGAAACTGAACTGTGAACTATATAGTACTTTAATTCATTTAAAAGTTGTTAATTTGGTCCATGATTACACTATTCAGGCGTTATGCAAAGTACGGGTTTAATTCTGTTCATTTTGCTCTCATGTTATGAATTAATTGTAGGTATTCATGCATGGTTGCGTGAGACATGTTTTTGAGTTCGTCTGACTGACATAACATAATTTATAATTTTTATGGAAAGGTAAATATAACTCTAAGCTGTTTTTTTTACAAACATTTATAACTTTAGTGTTCGGTTCGTATGTTCTATAAAAATATAAGGTCCTAATTTATTAGGTAATTTCTTATTAATTATTGTGTTGAGTCCGCGGCAATGTCGCCAGTCGGACTGGCAATGTCTGTGAGTCTGACTGGCGCTGGCGACATTGCCGCGGACTGAGCTCATGACTAAGGGCTCCGTTCGAGCTCGAAACTAGTCGGGCAAACCCGAAGAATACACGTGAGTAGTAAACCGGTGAACATAATAATTTATTAATATGCCTCAAGAAAGTTACTATACAAATATAGGTAATTTCTTTTCAAAGGGTTAATATATATTTTAAATAGGCCAAGAAATAATTGGCATTAACAAATTATTTGTAATTACAATAGTACTAGCAAGATAGAAACTGCTGTTCTAGCGGCAAACATTTAGGGTTTAAATGAATCCTCTTAAGGAGGTTCGATTTCGGGGTCGTGCAAAGTGTTATATTCGGTTTATGGGCGCTATGCCCATGTAAATGGGCTACGGAGAAATTGGAGTATACAGCAGTGCCATACACCTCTGCCTACCATTTTGGGGACCACAGTTTGTACAATGTCATCATAATATGCTTATTTTCTTTAGTTATATATTTAACGATATTACTCACGCGCATTCTTCGGGATTGCCCGACTAGTTTCCCTCGAATGGAGCCCTTATTCTTGAGCTGAGCCCGTGGCGATGTCACGAGTCAAACTGAGTTAAAACCGCGTGAACAATAATGAATATGTGTCTCACGAAAGTTATTATTTTCTATACTTCTATAGTTTTAAAATATGTACATATAATGTTGCATGAACGAAACGCGAGTTGTCATAACAAGTTGAAACAATTTTGTGAAGAAGATTGAGTGAATATAATATAGGACTATCCATTATGCCCCAGTGAGGGATTACTCGAGATTTCATATTATCTGTGACCTTGTAGGCTTAGCAGATGTATTATCTGTACCGTCTGTATGCCTGTTTATTATCTGTGTGCTGGTATATTAACTGTTTTGGCGGGAACATCATTATTATTATGAAAAATGGACGTCCGGTAAAACAAAAGACATCCTCGGTGTTTCGGGCGTCCTAAAAATATTTTGTTTCTTGACGTAAGATAAATGTAGCCCTTATAAAAATAAATATTTGAATTTATTATTTACTTACCTTAACTGTACCTTTCGGACAAGGACAATTTTTCGTATAGGGAAGGCACGAGCATTGATGACTACACTACTGCGAGTTGGTTTCCTCACGATGTTTGCATGCTTGAAAACGGCAATCCCGTCACGTAAAAAAAAAAAAATACAACCGAATTGATAACCTCCTCCTTTTTGGAAGTCGGTTAAAAAGACATGCAAAGTGTTTTTATTTTGGAAAGATCGCAAAGATTGTTATTAAATCTCATTTAACAAATGGTGAGCATATTACTGTCAATTAGATGATTGGCTGACCACCGCTGTGCGTTTCTCTAGAAACTTTCTGCCTCACAAAACAAAACTGTGGAATGAACTGACGCCTGTGTGTGTGTATTTCCGAAACAATACGATCTTTAAATCTTCAGGAAAAGAGCGTACTCCTTTTTAAAAATCCGGCAACGCACCTGTAACTTTTCTGGTGTTGCGGGTGTCCATGGGCGGCGGTAATCGCTTACCATCAGGCAATCGGTCTACTCGTTTGCCGCATATCAAATAAAAATAAAAATTGGACACCGTTTTAAACTCAAAGCTGCTACTAAAGATTTTTTTACGTAAAATCCAAGGGAGACTTGAATCGATTCCAGGACGCAAGCAGCTGCGCTTCATACAATTCATAAATATCAAATACCTATGTATTGGGTTTTATTTATCGTTGAAATGTCCACTCGTTATACTGCAAATTGTCGTTTTAAATACAGTCGTACGTGCTTTAAATTCATTCAACGCTTGTTTATGTGTGAATAACATATCGTCGCGCTTTTGTTTAACGATTCTGTGTGATGCAGCATAATAAGTTATGAAATTAGGCTAGCACGTGTGGGTATGTGGTTGTTATAAACATTATTAAAGTACTAGCTGTGTCCGCGGCTTTGTCCGCCTGGAATTTCGTTTGAGACTATAAGATTATATAATTATATAGCCCTATATAATACTTCCCTATTTGAATCGGATTTTCTTCACAATTTTGAGGGTTTTAAATTTTGTAATTAAAGTAGCCTAAGTTACTCCTTAAAACATCAGCCGTTTCGGAGCTTTTAGCTGGAACAAACGGTCAGCCACTTTTGTTATAAACTAAATCGTATATAATGTGTAATGTGTGTGTGATGAACATTTAGTAAAAGGCTGTTATTTTGAGATTACAAACAAACACTTCAATCTTATTTGTATAGAAGAATTATAACTTACTAGTAACTAACTAAGTAATAACTTTTAAGTACTGAGTTGGCGCTATTTTGAAAGAGAAACTCTATTTGAGTTCACTCAATGAGTTTTATGATAAGTATTAATTAAGTATGCATGTTTTGTCTCGATTATTTCAAAACAAACTTTCAAATAAAACAATTTATCCCTTCGGGGAATACGGGCGTGATGCTACGTCATTTTAAGACGTATTTTAAGACGGTGACGTAATTTCAAGGCATTGAATTAAAGGTATTGAATGTGGTGGAATAATTATACCACCACAATCAATACGATTGCATGCTGGGAAGGAGATTGGGTCACGGGTTGGACGGTAAAATTTTTCTTACTACAAAAGTTATAATTTTATTTCCGCCTAAATAACTTCACTTGGCAATCCGATTTGTGATAAAATTTCATTTTTATGGAGTAATTTTAGTAGTTTTTCATAACATTCAGTAAGATGAACCTTAAGGGGGGGGGGGGGGGTATAAAGGTTATAGTGAGTCAACCATAAAGATGGACATAACTATGCTGTCGCGGACGTTTTTTATAGAACTTTTAAAGGGAAACAACTCCGTCATAATACACGATTTTTACCTAACTTTAACCGTTTACGCAGCGCACGCAATGCAAAATCTCAAAGGTAAAATTTTCCCCGTTTTTGCAACATTATTAATTGATGCTCCGCTCCTATTGGTTGTAGCGTGATGTTTTATATCCTATAGCCTTCCTCGATAAATGGACTATCCAACATAAAATAATTTATCAATTCGAACCAGAAGTTCTTGAGATTAGCGCGTTCAACCAACCAAACAAGCAAACAAACTCTTCAGCTTTATAATATTAGTATTTATAGATAAGTAAGGAAATTCAGAGGATGAATTAATCAACATTTTTGCGGGTCCATTAGTCAAGGATTCTTCTAAGAATTAGCTCCATTTGAGGCAGTAATTACGCATCGCCACCGTATTTTGCCATTCATTTCATCATCTTAGAATAATGAAACGACTCAAGTTATTAAAAGTACCACAATGAATAGCTCCCTCGTAGGAGGCGGTTGAATAATAGGAGCTCTACAATTATTAATATTTATGGAAAACAAGATATTAAAATATTGGTTATTATGGCTTTCATCCTTGTACAAAAGACGATTTCATTTTCTGAAGCCACTACTCGTGTTACTTAATTAAAAATGGCGGACCCAATCCAATATTCTTTATTCAAAATTTTTCTATAAATTCTCTTTATTTTGTGTTTTTTTTATTATCATATTATTATTATTATACCTAAATAACTTCCATTTTTATTTTACTTACCTGCTTACGATATTAGTAGCTTATTTGCATAAGTGAGTGATAATAAAATAAAAGTAGTTTTTGCGGGCTAAAATTGCGCCCATATTGCGTCGCTGCTACCGCCATATTTTTTTCTTACGACACATGATGCGGTACGTGCGTGGTTTGAAAACCAAATGGTTGTTCATATGAGACATGTCACCCTGAACTTGACATCGCAGGCGAGATTGCGTGAGTATAATCTAAATTGCTGAACAACTTCAATAATAATATGATCTATATATTCGTATTATATTGAATAGGGTGCAAGAATGTCTTGCGGCCTCTAATCCTTATTTGACAAGTTTTCGTTGTGTTATCGCGTGAAATACTAAATGATTATAACTAGAGACTGGATTATATGCGACTTAAAATGGTCGGAATATGCATGCAAATTTGCATGAAAAATCATCAAAGACTTAGCTCATGACTAAGGGCTCCGTTCGAGTTCGAAACTAGTCGGGCAATCCCGAAAAATGCAAGTGAGTAGTAACCCGTGAACATCAATTGAAATGCATGAAAAATGCTTGAAATATGCATAAGAGATGTCAAAATATGCAACATCAAATAACAAAAAACAGAGAAATTATTAATTTTATTTGAAAAGCAAAAGAAATCCCCATCTTTTATTACTTATTTTATTTCATAAATCAGCGGGCCAGCGTATTGTGATTACAGTTTGCTTCTATAAATATAAAAGATCAGGTACTGTTAAAGATAAATCTTTGAAGAGCATTAATGCATGCTTAGCGAACTCTAAAGTTATAATATTAAAATGGAAAAAGAATACGGTCGCGAGCAGGATTCGAACCTGCGCTTCCGGGATAAATACAAATGTTCAGTAGTAAGATGCTGTCTTCAATAGTTCATTTTTTTTATGAATTAAAGAAAAGGACCGTTCGACATCAACTGAGGTAAATTAACATACTAGTCAATTTAGGTGCTATGTACGCACTTAGATAATGTGTCTGGTATTTGCGAGTCAACAGGTTATAGACTATAGAAGAAACCTTAGATTCGAAAACCCTTGACGTTCGCATCGTAACTAGTAAAATGTCAAAGTATTTCTAACTTCATGTTATTGCTCACTGGTATACTAGATAAAGCGGTAAAATATGTCAATCAGGCTGGCCCGGCCCCGTGACTTTAAGTAACGAGATATATATGAAAGAAATATACGCGTTACAAGCATAATTTACTTACTTAATTTTCAATGTACTTCTTTGATAAAGTGATTTGGTGCACTGTTAGGTAGCCGAGCCAGCCTGACGCTTTCAGCCCAGGCCACAGCGAGTACAAAAAATTAGAGAACGTGACGAGCACAGAAGTGCGCTCTTTTGACGAAATTAATAAAAGTTCTTTCCAAAATATTTATAACTTTAAAAATGTACTCCTTAAAATATGCATAGTTACGGGGCCGGGCCAGCCTGACGGACGTAGTAAAACAGAGGAGCTAAATACAGCAAGTTAATGATAGGTTTCAGGTGTCTGGGATTTGTACTTCAAGGTATTAGGTTGAAGGCCCTCTACGCACTAATGAATCAAAGGCTTTATATTGTTAACGAATGACCTTTGGCTCCTAAGTGTCTATTAGGGTTGCGAAGCTACAAGTTACGAAGTATCGACTATCGTAATTACCGCTTGTTATGTACAAACTGTTGTTTATCAAAGTTTTTTATGTTGATATTGCCTTTTTTATATATTTTTAACTAGTTCTCGTTTCATAAAATACTGACATCAATATACAGACAGTAAAAGTATTAATTAGACTTACTTATAGGCTGTGTAGAAAATACTAAAATAAATATAATATCCTGGTTAAGTCATCAAAGTATTCTACCGCATCGCTGTCATCTGTTGAGTACCCAGAAGACTGGTATTGGCACGTTGAAAGGTAATGCTAATTCTTTGACCACCAACAATTCACCAGTTATCATGTATATGGTATCGGAAATGGTGAAATGTAAAGCAAAGATAGTTAAATTTTATTGCTTACTGGTAACACTAGATGAGGCGGTAAAATACAGAATCTTAATAGAGCTGACTAATGACAGGTTTCAGGTGTCTGTGACTTGCACTTAGAGGTATTGGGTTGAAGGCCTTTTATGCACTAATTAATCAAAGGCTTTATGTTGTTAACGAATGACCTTTGGCTCCCAAGTGTCTATTAGAGTTGCGGAGCTACAAGTTACAAAGTATCGACTATCGTAATTAACGCTTGTTAATTGCTTGTTATGCATAATTGTTGTTTATCGATGTTTTTTTAGTTTGGCTTTGTTTTGTTTTATGTTATCCGTATAATTTGAAGGCCTTTGATTTATATTCATATACAAATATTTATATTTCGTTAGATGCTATTAAAATGCATTCTATTGTTTTTATACTATAGTTCGTGTTACCGTTGTGGAATACCGTCATGCTATGTTATGTTTTTTTTTGTTTTAATAAATGTGTGCATTTTATACATATTCATTCATATATACTACTACCTATATATTAGCCTCCATCTCAACATATGATCTTCATCTCCATCATAGCAAATATTATTAACAAAATATTAGCAAAATATCTAGTAAGTACTGGGTTTGTCACAGTTCGTTCGTTACAAAAGTAATGTTAGCTGGCTGTATCGCGCTATTTTTAAAACAACGATGCCACTTAAGTGTGACTTATATCTCGGTGTTATGGTTCTGAAGAAAATTTATTAAAAATAAAATATATCAATCATGACTTAAAGCTTTACCTCATTTATCTTTTACTTCTCAGGAAAGTTGTTAGATAAGATTTAGCCGTATTTATAATACACTTATTTTTTCAACATTTTAAAGAGAAATTTTGAACTTTTAAGCTCTTGATTGGTTTACCTTATCAGTGTGCCAAGTTCGTATGTGTGTTTAAACTGGATTATTATACCCATTATGAAATAAATAACAGGATTATTTTAACGTATTGAAAGTCGGATTTAAATGAGATTAATCATATAAAATGTAACATAGTTTCACCAGCTCGCATCTGTCGCACTGCAGGGAAATTGCTTCTTTACAATTTATTTAAAAAAAAATAGTCCATAAAGAAAACACGCAAATGACACACGGTCCAAAACAGAAAACTTAATAGAAACTATTATACATTAATTAAAACATACCTTACAGGTGTTCCTTTTCTTTGTAAGCAGGTCAATGACTGACCTGTGAGAGGAATGGGCATGAGCTCAGTACCGTGAGCATTACCTTATCGAGAGCCGGCGGCGAACTTAATTGCATATGTTACTTAATGAGAGTGGATTGATTCAGTTACAAATTGTTGCTCTGGATACAAATAAAGTCGTTAAGGTAATGTGTGTATTTTTGTTGGTGAAATGGAGGCTAAGTTAATAAATGTGACGTAATGTCGTTTGTGTGAGAATGTGAGTGGCAAAGCAATTAGGTTGTTTTAAATGGTTTTGGTTAGTGAGTGTTTTATGACGTTTATGTAGATGATGAAGTATGGTTGTAAGTGAAACTAATGAATTGAACAAATAGAAAATTCAAAATGCTAATAGAAAAAACAAACAGTTCAGTAAAAATATATACAGTTTCAGTGATTCCACGTTACTGACATAGGATTAGTAAACAGTTCTTTTTTAAACTGAAGTAATTTTTGATTTATTCATATAGTAGTAGGAGAAAGTACTTGGTATTATAAATTTTATAATGCTAAGTACCTACTTCTACTACTTTATATGGACTGAAAATGAAGAATGAAAATTTGCTATCCCTTAAATAACTTTCTAGGTACTTAAGTACTGTAATTATCAAACCAAAGTAAACCATTTGGAGTTACGGAAGATTCTTGCAAAGGAATATATTTGTCTTCAGTTTTATTAAAGGGATTTATGGAAACATTTCTTTATCTTTCTCCAGTTTGTTTACTTTTAAAACCTTTATAACAAATATTTTACAAGACATTTGATCCTCATCATCGACTCAGTCAGTTGATGTTATTACACACTGAAGATTTTTCGTGTTCTTGTCGCTTTGTCCGTTGGCTGAAGTTAGCAAGATTCGAAGCATAATTAATAATAGAAAAAGAACAACTTACAGTAGTCACACAGAGGTGTATTTTATTTTATATCCACAATAAACCAATGCTGTGATTAAGTTATAGTTGATACGCCTATTGTCATCTACCGGTCACAAACGAAATGCCGGGCTAAAAGTTAATAGTTTTTTTTTCAAAAACATCCTGCAACGTCATGCTAAGCTGAACCGGGAATCACCCCAGGAACTCAAGCTCAGAAGCCAGGCTCACGTCCACTAGACCAATGAGTCCAATATATTTTTTTATTTTCAAAATATGAATGTATGTTGCATTTGAGCAAAAGCTGTAGCATTTAATCTATTCTGTGGTTATAGAGTATAAAATTAAATCTGCCTAGCTTTTTCCCAATTAAATTGGGATCGGCTTCCAGTCAAACCGGATGCAGCTTAATACCAGTACTTTACACGGAGCGACTGCCTATCTGATCTCCACAACCTAGTTACTGGGTAGCACGATACTCGTGGTAAGACTGTTTCTCAGACAGGCCTCTGACTACCCGTAACGGCTGACATAGATCTTTAATTGATAACCGGGACCGACGGTTTCATGTGCTCTCTGAGGCGCGGAGTCTCGATATGAATTGATGGGAACCCGTCCCACCGACCGTCCACCAATCGACCTTGGTAAGCGGAACTTAACCTATATCGATCGATCTGTGCACCTGTTACTTGGCTACGAGACCTTTAGTAAAAGAGCTATCATCAATATTTCAGGTATTTTCCCTGTACCGACCGCTTTTCTCTTTGATCTTATATACTTTCTTTACTTAGGGAAATACGCTGTCGAGAGTTAGTTCGTATTTGCACTGATAAAATGGAGGTGCATTCAAAGCTTTTAAGATCGTCTGAAGAGACTTTGATGTACGTGGTGTAGGATTAAAGAGGATAGAAAGGTAATGTTATTTTTGTAATTGCGGGGGGGGGGGGGGGGGTCGTGTTGAATAAAATTCAACGTCCAAAACCATCTTCACTGATAAGAACAATGTCGTCGGCAAACAACATATTCCAGGATGCCTATTTCTGTATGGCCGACATTAGAGCATCCATGTTTATCAGAAAGAGATAAGGACCTAAAGCCGGATCGGCTTGATGATATGATGAAATATTGTTCATGTTAATAACCAAGAAATAAAAGCAACAGGTTTGTTATATATACCCAACGAAGCTTCATGCAAAATGATAAAAAAAAAACATGTGACCCGCCAGCATTGTGTAATAGATAAAGCAAAGCCAACCAAGCGTAAAGTTAAAGGTCACATTTGATATTCGTATTTAAACCGGGACAGAAGATAGCGAGTAAGTATAACCTACACAGAAAAATAATGGCACTGAAAATGGCGTCGTATTTACCTCCTGCTCATTCACTAACAAAGTGAAAGAGAGGTTAGAGGAAGTGATGTCATTTGACGTCCCATTCGCTGTCTGCGCGGATGACATTTACTTATTCAAGAGCCACTTGTTCGTAGGTACAAAACGACGCAAACTTTTCACAACATCTGTTGTTGATTAATTCGAGGCGTCACGTGATGTTTTCTACGTTGAAACGAACAGACCTATTTCAATCCCGTTTTGAAATAATATATCTTTTTTGTACGAGTTTTGCCTTTGGTTTTTTGTAGCTACTTTATGAAGGTATCCTAAATGTTATGTTGCTGCTTTGTATATAAATAATTATTTATATAAACGTACACGTTTACTTTGGAGTAAGGGGTAATTAAATATTTATTTCGGTTATATATTTTATGTAAGTATAGAATTTCAAAATACGGCGATGCCGTCTATAATCAATAAGACATATTAATGTGGAAGTGAGCAGAGGTCGGGATAACTTAGTGAGAAGGACCGTGTAAACTAGGTATTTTTTCGGGAGCGCAGGTTCAAAACCTGATTTCAACGTTTACAATAAAAAAAAAACAACTTTATAGTTTGTTACGCTTGCGCGTTATAAAATATATTATAGTATATGCATTTGAAAAGTGTATCTGTATTGGTATTAGTTAACTGCAAATTATCAAGACGTCACTGATTCCACAAAGCCGTTCTTAACATAAAGCTCGGTCAATCTTTACTATACAACAAGGCTTGCCAAAATTCGTATCGGATCGGATTTGGCGCGTCAATTCCTTTAAATTTAGAAGGCTGCGTTCTCAGATAACTTATAGTTGCAAAGAGGTTTCAATAGAGTCTTATCTCTTTGTCCATAGATATGCTTGCTTCCCCCAGAGCGTAGAAACTTTTTAACAAGTTTGTGGAAATAACAAGTTGGGTTATGAATACTTAAAATGGGTGTAGGCGTGTTTACTTGGTCTTATTAGTTACGATTATTTGTATTTTTTTACGCTAGACTCTGTGTAAAGGAAAATGTTATGTACAAAGAAATTGCTTTCAGCGATATGCTTATTATTTTTGTTCCATTTTCGTTTTGAGGAATCAGGGTTTGCAAGAACGCTGTAACAACAAATTTATGTCAATAAAGATTTTAATTACTATTTTTCAAGAAAACATTGAAAAATAATAGACACGAACGGGGCTTAAACCCGCGACCCTTGACATTCCGTGTCATCACTCTACCAACTGAGCTACCGTGCCGTTGTTCGTGTGTATTAAATTTCAAGTCTCCTTGTATACGTCTTAAGGAGACGCCTGTTTCCTTGAAAAATAGTAATTAATATAGGCATTAATCATCAAGGCTTCAACATGTATAAAAAATCAATTTAAATGTATAAAGATTTTATTTATTTTCTAGCTGTACCCCGCGGTTTCACCATTTTTACTTTTTGTAATCGGCACCTAAGTGTTGTAGTGATGTTAAATAGCTTAAAGCCTTCTTATAGAATTCGGCTATCAAATGCATTTTTTTTTAAATCCGACTAAGTGGCCTAGAGTTTAGTGCGTTCAAAAAAAAAACGGACTCTTCAGCTTTATTATTTAGTGTAGATTTATTTTAGTGTAACTATAACAAGGAATTATTGAGGAACGGTTGATTTTGGCAAGCATTTTTAATTTAGGTAAAATAGGCTGTGTGCTAGATATCTGTTATTCCTTTTAATCATTTACAATGGGAATTTCAATATGGTATTGAATATTTATTCAAATTCTGGTTGCAAGGGTCTTGCCACTAATTGAAACCCTATACCTTTCGTAAACTGTTCATTTGTATGCTAATATCGGCCCTGAAGTTCTAGGTTTAATCCCTAGGGCTTGCAAAGAGCAATCCAGATAGCATATCAAAAAAGTTTTTGAATTAATTATGAAGATGGGTATTGATATGTAGGTCGTGAAAACAAACAGGCCCGCCCGTTCCATGTTTGAATTTAATCGCCTAATTGAAAGAGAACGTATTAATGTCTTATTAATTATATTAGTCTACTTATAACGCACACATAGATGATAATTAGAATTTCTATATGTTGAATACAAATAATAATAAGGGATAAGGGTATTCTCAGAAGGAATAAGCTGAGGTGCTCCATTGTTTGACACACATTACACTGATTATTAGGTGGTGAGCCCATTGCCATCTATCTGACACAATTTCAATTTCCGGGATGCTATTAAGAATTTACTATAAGAAAAACTCAAAATCAATTTACCCGATCTGGGAATCGCACCCAGGACCTCACGCTCAGCCGGCTCGCTAGACCACTAGACCAACGAGGTATTCTGCAGAATGTACCGATGACGTGTAGAATTTAAATAAGGCTGGTTATGAAGCGGAAATGTTTAGAGATTCCACTCCATGCTGCGAGAGCCGTAGTTACTTGTTACAGTTAAATAACTTTTATTTATTTATTATTATTTTTTACTACGTGACTAGAGATGGGTGTTGTATATACATACTGTGGTAGTTTTGTTTTGCTTATCCGATCATGTCAGGAATTAAATTTTTATGTAAAAGATGGAAATGTATTGCGCTCAACCGGGCACAATTCCGAGCTCCGGGCTGCTAATAAGAATTTCCTAACAGAAAAGCTCAAAAACACTTTGCTCGACCCTTGTATTAAATCCAGGACCTCACACTCAGCCGTCGCCTTTGCACCCACTAGCCCAAAGAGGCCTTACGCTTTTCACGTCAATATTATTACGTTTATACGTGAAGACAACGCACAATTGGCGGTGTATTGGCAGTTAAAAGTTATGGCCACTTGACTTTATTCTCTAAGTAATAAAGTTTATATTCCTCTCACCCCAGTCGTGAAGCGTTAAGACGTTCTGCGTCGCTAATGAATCCGAGCAAATTACTTCAATGTTCCTTTTAAGAAGGCGTAATCATAAATTTTGTAAAGGGGACGTAAACCGAAATTGTTTTCCGACAAAGCTATTTTATCACAAAGTATTGCTTTTAATTAATTAAACGTTGAATTGAACGCGCCCATACTTTTCAGAATAAGGGATTCCAAATTTGAATACAATTTTTACTAGAGGTGTAAAATTTTTTTACTAGAGATTTGTACGTCAGCCTTTTCAGCACAAAGTATTTTTTTTTATATTCTTGGCACACCGGTTTTTGGGTTAAAGATCTGTTATGGTATATATGATTATTTTAATGCTATATTGTATTTATTTCATTAGTTTATCATCGGTTATGCAAAATAGGACACCTGAAATTTATGGTCGGAAATCCACTACATACGATGAAGGCGTAGCTTTTTATTTTTCTTGTAAGTATGGGAATAGGTATTCGGCCAGCATTGGGAAAATTACTCGCTGGTAATTGGGTATAAAGCAGTTGAACAATTGAAAATATTGACCTTTTGCCAACAAAGTCGATTAAACAGATTGTGTTAGTTTACAAAGGTATGTACCTCTGTGTTTTTATCTTTGAAGCAAGGGATTTTAGCCTAAGCCAACGTTATAAAAAAAACTCGAACTTAATGACGACAAAGGTGTACAAATGGCTTAAATTTGCAATACTAGTAAAATACGAAATAGTGATTGTTTCAATCTTAGGGTATAAAGTAAAGGAAGTTAGATTCGAAACTTTTAGCGTAAAATATCGACTTCAGTAGGTAGTTGTCGTTGTTTGTAGTTCGTAGAACTTGTGTTAACTTTAAATTAAAATGTTGAGAGGGCAAACAACGCAGTCTGTAAAAATACTAGAGTTTAACTCTACTGAGACTGTGATAATCCATGTAATTAAAACTTTTTTTTCTCGGGGTTTAAAGTAGTGTTATTAAAAAATGGCGGCTGGTCTCAAGCACCTTTCTATTAGTGGAGAACGGGACCCGTATTTTTTTTGTGCCTACTAAAGTTTTCTTAATAGAAAATAGAATTAATGTATACAGGCTTTTCTTGTCGTGTGGTTGATGAACCATGTAGTGTCAAATGATTATTCATTCTTAATACGCACATGACTTTGAAAAGCGTTCAGTTATTTTCATTAGAGTGCTAGAAGGGCATTCAGAATAAGATGTGAAATGAGGCATGATTTTTACCATAAAATCACATCAGCACAAAACAAGGTTTGATGGACTTTTATACAAATTGTATAAGATTTTTTTGTGTCATTATTCTACTATATTCAATGAATAAATTACGTGGAGCCGCTTACTATAATTTTATAATCAGCTTAGAGTTTTGGGCCTTCCGTCAGGACTAAATAAATGATGAGGTACCTACGGACAATGAAGTTAATTTATACACCGTTTTCATTTATAAAGAAGATGAAATTTGATTTTATGAAAGTTATTAATTTGTTTACTTTCTTATAAATACAAAAATACCTTCCTCATTGCGCAACCTAGTAGTAGTTAGTTAGGTACCTATAGGTAAAAACAGAGATTTTGTTGCACTGACAAACATGGTATTTTTAGACATTTAATTGTTAATTTTACATACACACTAAATTATTAAACAAAAAAAAACAATTCGCTCCAACAAATAACACGACTAAATGATAGTCTGACCGCTACCTTAAAATCTCCACAAATACAATATAATTTTCTCAAGAATTTGCTGTGACTTAGGAATGTGAGCACATATTCTCGGGTTGTTTTCTTTCGTCCGTCATTTTGATTTACTGCTTCAAACTGAGGGTAAAATACTATAAATCATCAGTTCTTTGCAGTTAAGTAGGTAAATAGTTGACTCGAAATATTTTATTCTGTAAATTGTACATATTATTTTATTATTATTCACAATAAATAACTTTCAGAAATATTATTACATACCAACCTGGGTTTATCCCGTTTTTTACTGAAGATTTATAGAATTTAGTACTATCTTAGGTTTTCGCGATCACTACACATTATAATAAAACAACTTTTAACCGGATTAATCGCATGCAACATTGGTTTTTGTTTTTCCTGACGTTTCGAATACTTTGCAGCGTTCGTGGTCGCAGGAGGACTAAGGTGTTCCGATGCACGCAGTAATCGCTAACAGTATCTTGATTTTTCTTGTGACTTGACTTGGTTTGGGACTTGATTATTTTCAGTACAGGGTTCCAAACAGATGGTAATTGCCTACCATCCTCTATATTGAAATCCGGGTGTTTTTTAATTTCAATAGCCTCGCGGAGCATTCTCGGTACATATCGGTTTTCATTCGCGAGGATTTGGGGTTTATCGAAACGTAGAAAATGGTTGGGTTTATCGGTTGTATGTTTACAGACTGCAGATTTTGTATGATAGCCCACAATAATACACGCGATTAATCCGGTTAAAAGTCCACACGGTCCTCCACAATCTTTTATCGGGTCTCGGGACACACAGCTACATTTGCCATAGGCCTAGTTGATGTAATTTTTATACTATGTGTATTTTTATATGCCAAACTTAAGATTATGACGGTTTATCCCGCTCTAGGTTTAAGGACTACCTCCTCCTACCTACATCCTCCTTCCACTTCTCACGATTAATACACAAGTGAACTAGAAAATAGAATAAAATTGAATTCCTAGGCAATACAATATCATTTACTCCAGAATCCCGCCACCTAAGAATTTCGCGCGGTATTTGCTCTCAGTGTCGTTTGCCATTTTGTTTTATTGCTCTGTCTATAAACTTTGTGGGGATTTGCTCTTTACTGCCTCCATTCCAATTTGTTGACACACATGTTCGTGGAAATGTAAATATTCTCGAAAACTGTTTCGAGAAAATACTAGTGAATGCGATAAAATGTGTTTGCGGTTTTATCAAAGATACATAAATGTTTTGGCCGAAGATACATAATTTTTTATGTGATAATAACTCGTTACGTTTCCATCATCCTCATGGCAGCCACGCGTCTTTTGTAATGAATATCCGCCAATTTTGAAATAACTTATAAAAACATAAAGAATCATGAGGAATCACATAAATAATCTTGTACAAAAAAAAGAAAAAAAATACAGATAAATCTTCGAAAAGCATTAATGCATGCATAGCGAACTCTAAAGTTATACACTTTTTGCGTAAAACGAATACGGTCGCAATCAGGATTCGAACCTGCGCCTCCCGGACAAATACTCCAGGCGCTCTGACCGCTAAGCCATCTCGAGCTCCGCTCACTACCGCAAATACATTTTCCACATTTTAATACGTCTTTTGGTGATGTGTTATCTTTTTCCACGAAAATTCGATAACTTTAATTTTCGAGAAGTGCTTTGTTTGATTTTTGGTGTCTAAAGAATAATTTGCGGTAAAAACTAATTCAATTATGATTCCTTCCAAAAATCTAATTTTCTTTTCATTGGGCTAATTTTGACGCGACAACATTTGATTAAGTAGGATGAGGACACGTTCCGAATTTTACTCGCTTTTCATCAGAATAACAATATTTTATTGAGGTGTTTTAATAATATTTTAAATGCGGGCAGTTATTCTTTAGAGACAAATAGTAATACTATTCCAACTTCTCTAATAATCTTCATTATTTTTATACAAATATCGCCAATATATTTTTTATTTTTTCATTTAATTAATGGGTTTTGTCGCTTAGGGACCATACCACCCAATGATACTTTAGAATGTGATTTTTTGATACTGTAAATTTAACATAATTAATATAAAATGTCATAGGTACATGGTACCTATAAAATGTTTACCAGTAAGAGTGTTTTCTTAAATGGGTCCACGGTTGTGATAAGTTATAAGGGCGTTGGCTTCTTTACGTGCAGAGGCGCTTCAATATCGTTGCCGTTTGTGAAATGTGTGACAAAGTATGGTTTGGAAGATTTATTTTGTTATCCTACTAATATTATAAACGCGAAAGTTTGTATGTATAGATGTTTGTTACTTTTTCACGCAATAACTACTGTACGGATTTGGATGAAATTTGGCATACAGATAGTTTATAACCTGGGTTAATGCATAGGGTACTAATTCTGAGTCCACGCAGACGAAGTCGCGGCCAGAAGCTAGTTTTATATATACTTTGTTATTGTTTAGAGTTTATTTGAATGATAAGAAACAATTATCTTAGGAGATAAAAGAGAAGTGTATTGTCGTTGTTATTTTTAATTAAAACTCTTCTGTTGTGTTGGCAGCACTTTTGCTTTTATTAGAAAAGTTAATGTTAATGGCAAGACAATATTAGTTGACAGAAGAGAAATAATAAACTACAGTTTACATTTTAATGGCAATATATTTGATTAGCTGAAGAAACCTTTAAATATTCTGATGTAAACCAGATGTTTTGCAAGAAAGAAAAATTTGGCATATTTCACATAGGACAACACGCACAAAAGTTGCAACAACTTTAGTTAATTAATGTGATCTGATATATAATGACTGATTGAATTTTTTTTTACGATTTTCTGTTTTCTAGTCCGTTTATTGTTAGTTTTAGAGCTCAGATGTTTTTAAATGTACAAGTGTTTAGCTACTTTTTACGATTTGTCTAATAGTAGAGTAATATAGTATTCGATAATATTTTTATAATTAAAGAAAAAACTTCATTTTACATCTTCTTCCACAGGTGCTGGGCTCTGACACAGAATGGCACTTCACGCACCGGGGACTGCCGCACGCGCGTCCGCGTCGCTCCATCGCACACACGCGCCTGCTCAAGCAACACCCACTAGTAAGTAGTTGTGACGTTTCTGCTTTGATAGACACTCGCATACTTATGCAACATCAGTGGTGAACAGTCGTGACGGCACGTGCTAGCTCTATAGCGTGCGTGCTAGCTATATAGTATAGTAATTCATGAATCCAGGGTTGCCACACAACCATGACAAGAAGTGTCTTAAACGGCGAGAACAAAGAAGTTCTTTAAACGGAAGTGTGAATACCGATTTTGGATTTTGGAGCTTTAAACCAGGACATATCAACAGAGTTTTTATTAAGTTACTCAGTAAATTAAACAATCGTTTCAATTGTTATAAATTAACTTGTTCTATATTTAGTAATAAGGTTTTAACAAACAAGTAGTATCTAGTCTAGCATTTTAGACGTGATTTCGGTCACGTATTTTCAGCGTGTTAGCAGCCTAAAACACAAACTACAAATGAAACCCCGCCCGGACGACCCAGACGCGGAGTACTAGGACAAATCCAGGGAAACCTGGACGTATGGCAACCCTACATGAATCAGGCCTTTTTATAAAATATTTTTGCATTTGGCAGATGGATTCGGTAATATACCTAATATGTTTGTCTGTTCACAAACAATGCTCGATCTCTTACAGCCCATTGCAAACTGTGATTGGTAAGGATCATTGAGGCTAAGCAACTCATTACGCACTCAGTCATCGCTAAGAACATTTCCACCCGATTGCCTCTGTCTAAGGAGGGCTCGCCCGTCAAACCTTGAATTACTCAAATAGTAGATTAGTTTCTAACCATACGAAAAGATTCACAAATAACACGAAACTGCCGCTCATTTTAAGTCAAACAGTTATAAAGATTAGAAATCAAGCAGGTAAGGAGATTAATTACAATTAGAATTAGGAGAAGTAAGTTAGGGAAGGGTAGTTCTTTGGGGGTTGACTTGCCCGCGTCCGTAGGAGTGCACCCTTAAAATGGACATGGCCCCTGGGTGATGCAAAGGAGACAACACAATTCTGGTGCGAGGCTTCGGTCGCGGCTGGCTACTACCCACCGGGCGAAGCCATGCCGTGAAGTAATCTAGTCGAGTTTCGGGATCCGGTACAATCGTTGTGGGAGACGGGTCTGGGCAGTTCTCCTAAAATCTATCCACTCTACGTAAGAGTGAATAGATTTATTCTGGATATACGTGTTCCATCCTCAGCCGCACCGTCGCTTACCATCAGGCGAGTTAGTGGCAAAAGTAGATCCATATTTAAAAAGGAAAGAGAAGACCGAGTAGCTTTAATCAGTAGAACACCAACACAAGACCATTATGGATTTATGATTTATGGATTTTCACACATGAAAAGAAACGGTTAAGTAGTGGAGGTATGTGGTTCTCGTCGAAAAGACTTCGGCACAGCATTTATTAAGGATGACTACACTACAAAAGAGAAATGGACACCATGAACTGGTGACTACCTAACCAACCGATAGCATTATTGGCACACAATTGTGTTTGCGCGCAACAGTCGATTGGACAAACCCATGGTTCACTGATCACCGTTACGTTACATAGTACAAACGACCTTGAAACAATTTAGTCACTACTGTAGTACGGAAATACTATTACCACAAATGTTGTTAGTGGTAAAATAGTTGGGGTCGGCAAACTGTTGCAGATATATAGATATAATGAGAGAGATACGAATTTTCATAGATAGAGCATCGTGGATAATTAATAGCTACACGGATTAACTGATTGAGGTTAAGTTGCGCTTGCCGTGGTTGTTCTCTAGATGGGTCACCATTACTTATGGTGACACATCCACAGACTTCATATCGGGCCTAGAAATGCACGTTAACTGACATAACATAACAAAACATAGCATCACGCCTGTATTCCCCGAAGGGGTAGGCAGAGGTGTACACAATTGTACACCCACATTTCACCAATGCTGTTATTAAGTCCCACGTAATAGGTGGTGAGCATCAACCGGGCACATTTTCAAACTCCGGGCTGCTACTGAGAATTTCCTAACAGAAAAACTCAATAACACTTTGCCCGACCCGGGAATCGAACCCGAGACCTCCTGCTCAGCAGTCGCGCTACGGACCACTAAACCAACGAGGCAGCATTGTCTTGGCAAATCAGCTGAAAGTCGGACAACCAGTCTTACCATGTCCCTATGGCTACATCTATATGTATCTAATGCGTCACAGTTAACTCTTTCCATGGCAGAAATACACTAGTGAAACATTATCATAACATGATATATCGTGACGATAATCACGCCTGTATACTCGAAAGATTATGTAGTTAAGTACTATTGTAGACCCCCATTTCCCACAATTCCAACCTTCGAGCTTGTATAGGTAAATTCCAAGAACCACCCAACAACTGCCTGATCCGGGAATTGAGGCAAGGACCTCACGCTTGCGACCACAAGACGCAATCAGGCAGTTAGAATAAGTGAATTAAAACATCTTTAAAAAAATATGACAACAATTTTTATGATAAAACCCACATTTCTCTGATAAAATATTCAATTAATCCAATGGACTGGAAATGCTCTAGGTTACCTATAAAAGAAAAATGAAAGAAGCTTGAATAAGCAAATGAAGGATTCTGAATGACGTAATCCGGTCAGCCATATTATGTCCGCCTCATTACCCCAGATTGTAGACTTGAAAGACTTAAGAAAGTTAATAAGCATGATTAAAGATAAATCTTTGAAAAGCATTAACGCATGCTTAGCGATTTCTAAATGGCAAAATGTCAAGATGGCTTAGTGTTCAGAGCGATGTGATTTATCCGGGAGGTGCAGGTTCGAATCCTGCTCGCGACCGTATTCTTTTTCCATTGAATATAATAAGCATGAGCTTGTTGCCGGTAACGTTGAGATGTCTAATAAAAAGTGTAGTATTAAAATGATTAAAAAATACGCAAATAAGTTTCCTTTACACCTTCCAGCTCCACCATCAGGTCTTCGTCATCGGGTGAAAATAATAGGACTTGCTGTAAGACTAATTTGAAGATCGAATTTTCTTTTTAACCGACTACGGCGAAGCTAAAAAGAGAGTTATTTGATTTTACATGACTGCACAAAAAAGGTGTTTTATGTTTTTAGGTTTCATGTATGTTTCTTTATTCCACCATAATGTCTAAACGCCTGAACCGATTTAGAATCCTTACATTGTCCCGGGAACATAGGCTAATAAGATTTAAAAATAATAATAGTAGCTATGGTATACAAGAAGGTGTGAAATAAGAAATATAATTCACATATGGCAGACGTGGTTTTTAATATTTTAATTAAATCATCTTGTTTATAAAACCATACCACCAGCCAGGGCTATCCTCTGAACATTACTATAGAAGTAGTGCATTAAAATGTATATATATATATATATATATATAATTATATATGTTGTCTACTTATTAGTTAATAAATAGATATTTGGATATCTGGAGTATTTATCCGGAAGGCGCAGGTTCGAATCCTACTCACCACCGTATTGTTTTTCCATTTAAAATTATAACTACAGAGTTCGCTAAGAGGTTTTAGTTTTTAAACTTAATTTTTTTGGATAAACGGAAATTTGGTCATATTTAGTCATTTTTTCACAGTCATGGTACAATATGATGAATCGTTTGCCCAGCAAAGCAATAGACAGGAAACACTTCTTTAAAAAAAATAAGTTTAATATCTCCACCAAAAGATAACCATCGTCAATAATCCTCACAATCTTCTTATAACCCTTAATATTTTAAACATGAAATGTAAAAGACGAAGTACTATGTTCAAAAATTAATGGAGATTTACTCCAGATGGCTGCATATCGTCCCCTTAACTATCACAATAAATGGAGGCATCTTTACAAAGAAATATGTGAGGAACGCGATTGAATCCTAAGCTCTTTATTGTGAATAAGTATGGACGCGTTTCGAGAAAGGATTCTAAGATAAGAACAGAAATTTATTTTCTTATAAGACGTGGATAACGTACTTCTTCACGGGGTTACTCTGTAGAGGATTTTGGGAAGCCTTCATGCTTATTAATGTAGTATTTTTCAAATAGGAAGGGTCCTGGGTCGATTAACTTTTAAAATTTCATTAAGTACGTCTGTAATCAGTAATCACATATAAAAAAAAAAAACCGCACGCCTGTATTCTCTGATGGAATAAGCAGAGGTGTACACAGATGTACAACCACATTTCACTAATGCTTTTATTGAGTTTCGTGTAATAGGTGGTGAGCCCGGCACAATTACAAAACCTGGGCTGCTACTGAGAATCTTCCAACAGAAAAGCTCAATAACACTTTGTTTGACCCGGGAATCGAACACAGGACCTCGTGCTCAGCTATCGTGCCTGGGCCATCGCCTTCGTTGACTTACGAGGCTGTATTTAAATAATTATAATAGGTAACCTTACTGGGCTTTGTTCTTATATAAGTTTGTAGAAAATTGTTGTTTCTCTCCTAATCAGTTCACAATCCAAGCTCCAGAGTTAGCTAAGAAAGCTTCCGCGTTTCTGTTAAAAAATCGGTATCTGAGGGGTAAAGTCATATCTAAAAAAAAATTGAATGTTCACATACACTAAAATAGTATTTTAGAAATAATTTCACACAGTTTCACATAGCTAGATAAAATATACGCCGAAAATGAAATAAAAAAATGTGACGAGATTCCATTAGTACTGCTTTCCACCCACTGTCGAGTCCATAAACGTAGGATAGAAAAAGACCAACAAAGCCTACTATGGGAATTGAATCTCTTACGGAAATATCACATGTTAGAAAGAGAAAGCAAATTTAGGTTTAGTCAGCACTATTGGCAGATGTTGTTTTCTCCAGTGTCACTGTCAACAATCACGCTAACTTATATTTGCTGTATTGTCAGTGAATCCTGTATATTTTATACAGTTTTAAAATTTATAAGCAATGCCTACGTGTTGTGTTGGTGACTGCGATGTTTTTTATAAAAATGATCCAGAAAATATTCATTTTACAGGTAAATTGTCAACAACAGCATATATTTTCATGGCCATATTTTGGAAAAATCTGTCTTTAGAAAATTTATTTTGAAAACCAAATTCTATCAAGAAAATTGTGAATTTTCTCTATAGTAAAAAACAATGGTCATAAAAGCAATATTGCGTACGTTGTTCGAATATAAATTTCCATTTCATGTATACAAAATAGTGACTTGTCAGTGTCGACTATTGTGTCGATGAAATTTTAGAACAAAAAGTTCCGATATCAGAATTTATTATTAGTGTAGATCTACCAACTATTTTTGCACAGTAATAATATTTCCAAAATTTTAATTGGCGTACCTAATACAATGAAACCAAAATGTTTGGAAACGTTTCTGTCTTTTTGTCGGTGTGTCTGTCCGAACATTTATAACATATAAGAAGCTTAGCGTAGCTTAGTGGCCCAGGTTACGTTATAAATATATTTCATCACGCTATTACAGTAGTCCCCAAATACGGTTCGAATCTGGACCGCCAACCTACTTTGTGCGGACCTTAGTTTAATAATGATCTAACGAACTGCGCTACTATTATTCTTCGCTATTTGATTTGAATTTGAATGTGATTAGACCCCGAATGAAACTAGTCGGTGATCCTGCGCTATCACCTTTAAGCGGTGAGCACTGAGCCTATATGTGATAGCGTAATGAATATGTTGTTTACATAATTTTTACTACAAATTCAAGAGATTTTCACATTATTATGAAATATTTTTTTATACTAAAAGGTTTCCTGTCGATGCTAAGGACAAGGAAAAATGGATGAGACTAATTGATAAAGAAAAGAATAAAGATAAAAAAGAAAAAATAATAAAGAAATAAGAAAAGATAATAGGATATACCTTTTTGTTTCGGGGGGAAACCTTCAAAAACGCGCCCGGTCTTTATGGATAAGACCGGGGTGTGTGAGATTCTTACCTCGCTCAAATCACCTCGGCAGTCACCATCAACATATGGATGTAGTTACTTAATAGACCAGCTCCAGTACCCCCACTATGCAACGCTTATTAAGACACATCCCTGGAGAGACTGTAAATGGGTCTCCCCTAAGCCTCGCTGTGCACGATAGCACGTGACCACTATGCCACCGTCTTTTCTGGGATCACGATGGGTAAATAGAGTCCCCTCTCTAAGCCCCGCCTGTCTTTAATCATACAGGCGGGGTTTCGGCTGTTAGGCGCCGAGGCGATTGCCTCCTAGACGCCTTCTTCTCCGAGAGGGATCGGCCCTCTCACAATCCCGCTCGGCGGCCTCTTTCTGGACGACAGCAGTATCACAAAAGGAAGCCATTTCTCTCCAGTTCCCTAAATCTACCAGCGTATTGCGACCTCACTATTGCCGGCAGAAATAGATCTCGCCCGATACTGGCTCTTAGTATCCGCCGCTCAGCGGTCTAGGCAGAGCACACCTCAAGCGTGTGCTGCGCTGAGTCCAGACCACTTTCGTAATGGTATTAGGATAGGTAGGTCGAGTCCATCTAGGATAGTGATTTGTGGCAAATTAAAGTACTCTTCCGAGTTACGTCATAAACTTCTGTGGTCTCTCAACAAAACACAAAACTCTATGAGTCATAAAAACTTAACGATGAGAAAAGTAACTGTATAGGAAAGCTATATATATGTCGCAGATGGATTGTAGAATAAGCTGTTTTACAAAACTGCTAGCTCATTTACAAAACAGTACTGTTATGAAAAATAGCTGAACGACGTTTAGCGGTTTTACATAATTACTGAACTATAACACGCAGAATTGAATGAACGTTTTGCGTTTATCAATACAGCGGGTCAACGATCAGAGATTATGTAAAACAGTGTGAAATGAACCGTCAGATTGTTGATTTTAGTTCGAAATTTTGTCGCATATGGCTCTGTATGTCTTAACAATAATAACCTAACATTAATTTATGTGTCAATAGCAAAAACATTATGAAATTTTTTAATGACGTAAGTACTAAACCACTATAATAGTCGACAATACATCGGGAGTATGAAAGAAAATAAACAAAATTGATCCATGAGCGAGCGAAGCGAGCTCGGGAATTTCGTGTATCCCGACACTGACTGGTTAGGTTCGAAGAACCCGTCATCCTCTTCGTGTTTAGGTTTTTTCTAACCTTACAGACATAAAAATAGGAGCCCCGCGGGGCTCCGTCGACCCAGCCACGGAAAGTCAAATCAGAATACAGTATCGCTTTTTTACTTGAATGGCGACTATCCATTTAATATACCTATACAATAAACAAACCTGTCCCACTGTAGATATGTCATTCTGCATTACGTCTAAAGGTGAGTAGCAGTTTTGTTAAACATATCGCAATGGCAATCCAGCTGAACGTTGTTCAGCTGTTTTATAAAACCGTACTGTTTTGTAAAGCAGCTAGAGATTTTGTAAAACAGCGGATTCTACAATCCATCTGCGACATATATAAGGGTAATTCATAGTATATTCATAGTTAGTTCAGAAATAGGAATAGAATCGATTGTAATAACGTTTACACCATGTTATATTTTGACCAAATAATATTTAAAAAAGGAACGCGGACCAGTTGATTGAGTATCTAGCGCCATGTTGGCGTGGCCGCAGTACATCAAACCGCGCTCGTTTCGCGCTGGCCCCACGCTAACCCTGCGCCAGACCGACTCTGTCACCCGGAAGCTAGAGATCTATATGTATGTGTCGCTTGCGCCCGCGTTCCCATATCGTGTCGTGTGTAAATAAAGTTCAAGTAAATAATAATAATGATGCCACCTTGAAGAAGGTAGAACAAATTATAGTTAATAGTTAAATAGTAGATGGCCATTTTCAAGCACGCCAAGATGCTTATCTGTATGAACTTTTTATTTTTACTTACGAAAAAGTACGTAAGTACATGATAATATCTACAATTGACCAGTATGACAGTTTAAAGCCTGCAAGTATGATGGAAAATGTTATCACTACACTACTCACAACGGCCCAGTGTGTTAAGTTATCAATGAACGTAAGGCGGTGAGCATATTTATGGGAGGACAAGGAGGCGACAAAACAAGCTTGTAACTTTGTGAGTGTTCAATATACATTTTTAAATTTTTAAATATTCGTTCTATAAATCAAAATATTTGACCCGTGTCTCAGGTTCCGTTTATACTAAGAATAAGCTTGTTTATTAAAAACCACAAAAATAGTTTTGGTCTCATTAACTTAAAAGAAAAACAAGTTGACTTATGAAAAAAAAATAGATAAAGAAAGAAAGAAAAATAATTGATTTGGTCGCAGCCAGACTCCAAACAATCGTAAATATATGAATATAAATCAAACGAAACTTATATGAATTTTTTTATTATTAAATATAGTATGGTAAGAGCCATCGAATTATAATTAATCGATGTCCCCTTCAAGTGTCCTTCAAATTTTTATCCCTGTTCAAAGGACCTTTCGTATCGAAGTTGGTATGGACCCCAGCAATGAATAGGCTGTGCCCTTTTCATTGTGGATAATAAGCTGAATAAGGGTTTAACTCAAGAGGTTAGGCAGCCACATCCTCTTGTGTCCACTTAGGACACAAGAGGATGTGGCTGACTGACTACTACTAAGTGGACACAAGAGGATGTGGCTGCCAAGTGGTTTTTTTTGGTTTGGTTTTTTAGTGGTTTTTTTGCCCGGTAGAAGGCAATAGACTCAGCACGGGACTTAATAAGAGCATTCCCCACCGCAGTTATAAATATTCTACCCTGTATGTACCGACATCTTCATACCGGTTTTAAGGCTTGCCTAGAGACACCGCAGGCACTATGTAATGTATTGTGATTTTATGGATCAATGTTTAAGTATAGTTTTTTCATCGTCTAGTACTGTAACCAATTAATTGGTCTATTCAATTTCAAAAGTACAGAATAAAGAACTTTCATTTATTTACATTAAAAAATACTGACACTAACACCTGACACTGACAGAAAACCTTTATTATTAAACTGTAAAATAGTGATGTGCAGTCGATTCTAAACACATAGATAACACGATTATTAGGTACACAACTTTTATTAAACCATTTTCTAACCAATTACTTCCATTTGCCGTAGTAAAACAAAATTAATAGTTAATCCTTTGTGAGCTGCGCACTAAAAGCTCTTCACATAAAACAGCTATTACTTAATAGCCAAGTTCATTATGGTAGTTATTTATTCATTAGGTTATGTATAATAAATTACTCTAAGATCTTTGCTATGAACTTGTATTGAATAAAATATTATTTTAAAATGAAACTAAATAAGCACTAAGTTTGCAACAAATAAATCTTATCTGATTACAATAAAAGATCTATCGGACGACCTATCTGTACCGGGCATCGAGCCAAAAGTGAGCGACTCATAGTGTTCACAACTTGAAGCAAGGCAACTATCGTACCATTAGCGTAGAATTATCGTACGTGGAGCAAAATTATCGTCATTTTCAAAATAATAACTATAATTGAATAAATAAATCTTATTATACGATTATATGATATTATTGCGTATGTTAAATAAAGAAAAAAAATGCGTATATCTTATTATACTTGATATAAAAAAAAAAACGTTAGCTCAATACATTAAAGAGAATACCTGAAAACTTTCAAACACAAAATACGCAAAGAGTGTGAAGCTTGTGTGAACCAAAAAGGTGTGAAGGCTTAGCTTAATCGAAATCGAATGACGTTATCATTTGTTCGCTGAACAAACCAATAGATATAGCGCTGTTAACAAAAAGAAAAAAACGCGAATGAAATAAAATTTTCATGTTATTGTCTAAGAGGGTGGGAATAAAATAAATGTTCAATACATCATAATTAAAATTATCGTTTTAACTGTTAAGAAAAGACAGAAATGCTCCAAATTTAGTTTAGTTTGCTACATTAAAATTGACACCCAAAATTGCTTATTGAGTATATTTGATGTACCTATATATATTATTTATTGTACTTAAAATTATAATGGTTTCGGACCTGCGTCAATCATCTTCATTCTCACCAAAATTATATTAGTAACAGCATTTCTATTCTTGAAAATAAATTCGCTTCATTGACATTTACAACATCTCAGTGCGTACTTTTGAATGGCCATTTGACTTAAAAATAATTAAAGAAATCATATTTATTTAAACGAACACACTAAAAAATTATGAAGAAGTGGAGATAAAAATAATATAGCATTACGTCTGTATTCCCCATAGGAGTTGGCAGAGTTGTAGACATTTTACCAATGCTAATATTTAGTCCCATGATGTGCCTACTGGGCACAATTCTACTCCGACTACTAATGAGCATTTTCTAACATAAAACCCAGTAACACTTGGCGCGTCCTGGGTATCGATACCAGGACTACATGCTTGGCGGTCGCACTTGTGATCATTAGACCAACGAAGCAGTCTATTTCAAGCTCACACGTTGTTTAAATAAACTTGCTTTTATAAAAACCGCTGTCGCACCGCAAAATCCGTAGCTTCGCATATTTTTTATTTACTTTACCGGAACCTTTTTAAAATTTACTGGACGGGGTAAAAAATAACGAGCACAGATTATAAATATGGTTTTACTAAACATTTAAAAATATATGGGAAAATTTAGTACCTATACCTAAGCGTAAACATTTTGTTTTATACAAACAATTTAATCGTGTTTATTTCAGATAGACGATGTGGTATAAGCTTTATAATAGGTCTATAAATTATTGGACTTGACTGAACGATTTGTTTCAAGGGTTATATCAATTTATTAAATCTTTTTGTCCGCGTCCGTAGGAGTGCACCCTTAAAATGGAATCCCAACACGTGGCTCCTGGGTGGTCCAAAACAGGCAACGCAACTCTGGTGGGAGGCTACGGCCGGGGTTGGTTATCATCCACCGGACGAAGCCATGCCCTGAAGTGACCTAGTCGTGTTTCGGGATGTACTCCAGTGCAACCGTTGCATCAACTCCCCATCTATCGTCCTCTCCAAATCTAACCACTCTACTTATGAGTGAATAGATTTATTCTGGATATACTTGCTCATCCTCGGCCACACCGTCGCTTACCATCAGACGAGTTGGTTGCCAAACGTAGATCCATTTTTGATAAAAAAGAGATATCAATGACATTTAAAATAACCAACTGTGAATACACTGGTTGTAATCACAGTTGGTTATTTAACTTTTCCTTAACTGTCCCACTGTTGGGCATGGGGTCCTTTTCTTATAAAGAGAAGGCGTGAGCATTGATCACCACGCTAGCTCGCGCGTTGGCGATTTCGGACTATTAACTATTCGGTTTACTCACGAAGTATTCCCTCACAGTATGTCTGTAACTGTAAAGATGTTTTCTTGGGTTTTTGTGGCCATTATTTTACAAAATTTAATTAATATTTTACTGTAGAAACAAATGTTAAAAAGTGTTTCTTTACATGTGATGTTCCATTCAATTACTTACTTACTCTTGAAAATAAAACCGCTCGATTGATATTGGATATATGTAAGTTCATACTTTTAAATGCAAAAATGTCTTAAAAATAATTATAGAATCGGGAAAATAAAACCAACGTATTATAAAATAAGAAATTTGTTTTATGGCACTGATTTAATATTTGAATTGGATTGGAATTAATATTAACTTGAAGAGTGACCCCCCTGTTCATAATAGTACCTACTATTATGAATAGGGGGGTCACTCTTCAACGAATCAACTATGAAGGTTGTCAGAAATATCTGTAACCTGTTTAAAATCACAATACTCCATGAATTCAGCGAGTCACAAATGATTTATACTCTGAACCTTAAGTCAAAAGAATGATAAATAGCGATTCAGTCTACATTTAGACGATTAGTGCCAAGACGAGCATCCCTTCCCTTTCAATTGATAATCCCTTCCCAGATTGTCATGCCATCTGGTGACAGTCCGCGTCAGATTTATTGTTCAAAGGATTATATCAATTTATGGATACTTCAAATGGCTTTATAATAATATGTTTCTTAATGGCTTCGTGTAACGGCACTTTACCGGATGACAGCGATGCGGAGGAGTACTTCGACGCCTAAATCACGTTTTTCCTTTTTATATATCTCTCTCTCTCTCTCTCTCTCTCTCTTTTAGTAGTAGTAGTAGTGTAGTCAATATAATTTAGGTTTTATTCTTGTAAATATTTTTAACTATTATGTATCTATAATTCTTGAATAAATAACTACTACTTCGTCTATATATATTAAACTGCCGTGATTATAATGCCCGGTTTTTCAGAATTAACGCCTCTAAGAATGGCTTGTTGGCACTGTAAAAGGACGGCGTATATAGAACACAGTTAGTAATTGTATTTTATGGCAATTGGAGCTGAAGTTATCCCTTGGAGCTTTTTTTCATAGACCTACGCATTTCATTTAACTTCAACTTGATACCTCCACGCGTTCTTGAGAAGGTTTTGACAGACAGACAAACGGACAACGAAGTGATCCTATATGGACTCCGTTTTTTCCTTTTGAGGTGCGAAACCTTAAAAATTATACTAATGACAACATAAAAAGTAAAGCTTGTGTCTATGTGTTAAGGTCGTTATTGTAGCATGATTTGTATAGAGCCTAAGCTGGTATAGTACAATTAGATATGCAAGTAAGAAGTGGAAGTATTCCAATGCACAACTATGAGACACGTGTGTGCTTGTAATAATCCTATTTGCCATTACTTAGCATTTGACACAAACCCATATACAAACATAATGTTGCATTCAACTACCTACATAAGTTTGATAATTATTAGTCACATA
This sequence comes from Xylocampa areola, assembly GCA_935421205.1. Lineage (NCBI taxonomy): Eukaryota > Metazoa > Arthropoda > Insecta > Lepidoptera > Noctuidae > Xylocampa > Xylocampa areola. The sequence goes on along the minus strand of OW285217.1, from coordinate 12,205,367 downwards.
CTTAATCACTCCGCAGCCCGGAGCACAAAAAACGTGCAATTGTGTGAGTGCCTTGTGTTGTGTTTGAGCGACAACTACAGGTTGTTCAGAAAGTGTGTTTTAAATTTAAATTTAATATTTATTTTGTGATACTGATATAGATCGAGTTTATTTATAAGTCTAGGTATTAGATATTGTATAGTTCTTTCACCATAATAGTTGGAAGCTTGTATAATTTCAAATTTTTTATTTGTCTGTTGCCGTGTTTGTATTTTATGTGAAGCAAATGTTGCGTTTCGGTATTTAAAAAAATATCTTTTAGAAACAATAGCAATATAATAATAATACTTTTTTATGTATTGGGTCGACTTTACAATGTTTAAAAAGTTTAGAGGCATTATCTTTAAAGTTTTCTTTGATATTTGGGGAGACGACTAGTTTAAGGATCCTTAGTTGTATGTTATAAATTTACCATAGTTTATAGTTTAGAGGTATTATACTACTTAATACTTAGTCGGTATGTCATGGACATATCGCCAATGGTGTTTAATTCATGGGATGACGCGAATCGTGCGCATAACAAGCCATCCTTACGAGACGACAGGATTAACATGGATTGAATGCCGCATCAAAAAGCATTTACATCACTATTATTCCCTGATGTTATCCCAATTTATTTGGGCTTGCAGCGCCACCATCACCATCAGCCGCCATCTCGGTGGTCAAACCCTTTCTTTGCTATATCATTTTACACACAATCTATTATTCGTGACATGATCCTCATTTCAATGCGGGACTTGTGGTAAAATAACAGCCGCACAGATCGATCAATCCTAGTTAAGGTGCACTTGTCGCGGTCGGTCTGTGGATCATTTCATATCGAGACCCCTCCGTGCCTCGGAGAGCATGTTAAACCGTAGGTTCCGGTTGTCAAATTAAGATCTATGACAGCTGTTACGGCTAGTCAGAGGCCTGAAGGTCTGCTCTAACAACCAGTCTTCACGAGATATCGTGTTATCATGTATGTAACTGGGTTGTGGAAGCCAACCCTTACCATGATAAAACAGCATGTGTATGGTCTACAGATATTGATTCCATATCTGAATGTGTCAGGTTGTAAGATTTGCGTCTACAATCATAACAATAAATCCATGATATCTAGTTTTGGGCAACGTTTTTTGAACTGACAAAATTTTGCGCTTAACTTCAACTTTTTTCCCAACTTTTGGGGAAAACTTTCGACATTCGTATTTAAGTGAAAATGTTTTCTTTTTCGTTTTCGATTGTAACTTTGCTCGTTTGTAACTCGTAGTATCCTACAAAATATATTTTATGTAAATGTACAGCAATTTTAATGAAAGAGATGTATTTCTGAATTTGAATGATTTTAATTGAAATTGTTTATTGAAATAATTTACATGCATGTTTATATAAAGGTCTTAATTTAAAGAGGTCTATTATAATATGATTCTACCTTGAAATAGGTTAAAACCTGTATCTCAGGTATCACAAGACCTATTTATTTTAACACATATTTCCTTAGATTTTGTATGTATTAATGACTAAATTAACAGAGTTAACAATAAATTTATTAAATGGTTAAGTGTACTAAAATTAAATATAATATTAATAACTTAAAACAACGCTCTAATAATATTGATTGCTATTGTACGTATCTATTTAGTGTAAACGTAGATAAAAATGGTATATAAGTATTATTTACTTTTTAATAAAAACGGAGAGCTTATAAAAGGATAAGTTCCATAGAAAGTAGGATATGTTGGGATTTAGTTTATGAGTTGAAAAGACCTCAAATGTAGGTAGAATTTTCTAATGATACGACATAAAAATGTATAAATGTTATAACCTCTCCTAAAAAAGTAGATACAATAAATATCAACCTCAATACCTAGAAAAATACCATAAACATAGCATCACGCCTGTATTCCTCGAAAGGGTAGGCAGAAGTGTACACAGTTGTACACCCACATTTCACCAATGCTGTTATTAAGTCCCATATAATAGGTGGTGAGCTTATTGCCATCTATCGGACACAACTCCAAACTCTCGGCTAATACTAAGAATTTTTCTAACAAAAAAACTCAATAACACGTTTCCAGAACCCGAGAATCGAACCCGAGACCTCAAGTTGAGCAGTCGGGCTTGGATCCACTAAACCAACGAGGCAGGCGCATTTATGATGTGCTAGGCGCGGTCATGAATCTATTTTAGTAGGTTTTTTCCTCAAATTAACGCGGGTGAAACCACGGGACACAGCTAGTATTTAAAATATAACTAGACAGTAAATGCTCTTTTAAAATTAACTTACAACTGCAATCATTGTAATTGATCTCTCACTACTTAGCTGAGAGCGAATCTTAATGGACTACATTAATGTGTATGATAAAAATAGCTCTTACACGGGCGAACAGATTTATTGAAGATATATTCTGTAATATATCAACGTTATTATCTACATCTTAAAATGGAAATAGAACTTTTTTTTAATTACACGCGTTGTAAATTCTGCCGTAGATAAAATTAACAAAAATATATATATATCGACCGAATTGAGAACCTCCTCCTTTTTGAAGTCGGTTAAAAATATTAAGAAGCACGCCTGCCATGTGTAAACTATATATTTTTATTTCACATCGCTTTGTGTACACACACAGTCACAATATTACATTGTTTTTTTAATTTTACTAGCCTGGTCGTGAACGAACCCAAAGGCATATGTAAGAATCGTAGCAGGTGGCGTTCTGTAGTTTCTGCCTACCCCCATAGGAGAAAGGCGTGAGTTTATGTATGTATGTTTACTAGCCTATGTTACCCGAGATAATTAAGGATTCTAACGATACCTCCTACACCTAAATCGGTCCAGGTATTTAGGGGTTATGATGGAATAAAGAAACACACATGAACCCTATAAACATTACACTCCTTATTAATTATTGTTAAACGGTTATTACCCAAGCGCATTCTATTTCTAGTTACTATTAAAAAAAAAACACCTCTCTTTTTGGGCAGTCGTGTAAAAGGACGCGTTACTAGTGAATTTAAAGATATAGTACCTGGATGATCGAGCTATGCTCGCTTTTTTTTGGTAAACGACCTTTTCTAAAATGAAACCTAGCTAGATCGATTTATCGCCCCCGAAACCCCATGCATACTAAATTTCATGAAAATCGTTGGTACCGACTCCTAGATCCACATTATATATATACACGAATTGCTCGTTTAAAGGTATTAGATAAACATAGTTATCTAAAGTTATCTTCTCTTTAAAACATGTACAAAATATTTTAAATTAATGCTGTAGAGTAATAGGCATGGTTTATAGCGGGCAGGTGCTTAGGAATTTCCCAACTTCATTGGAATCGCATTTCAGTCTAAACGGATGCAACTTGATATCAGTATTTTACATGTAGCGACTGCCTCCACAACCCGGTTACTGGGTAACACGATATCTCGTCTGGACTGGTTGTCAGACTTTCAGGTTTCTGATTACCCGTAACGACTGTCATATAGATATTCATTGGACAACCAGAATCGACGGTTTAACATGCTCTTCGGTCTGTAACGGCGGTAAGAGCTGCTTAACCTCGATCAGTTGATCCTTGCGAACTTTATAGCCACGAGTCCCTCCAGAAGCAAGGTTATATTAATAGTTATTCTAATAAATAAGTAATGTACAATCCTTCAAGAAAGTCATGAAAATAATGTTTTGATAACTAGTGCTTTTTGTAACATTGTTAATTTAACGAACTCCGAATAAATTTTTCGGAGTTCGTTAAATTAACAATGTTGCAAACATAAACACTGCTAAAGAACCGTGAAACGTTAAAAATAAACGTTTTACGTATTATACTCCTGCTGAGGTAAGAAAATTAAATTACCCTCAATCTAGCTCAATTACTTTAAGTGAAGGGCTTTTACGTTTTATTTCAGAACTGTAAGATTTTTCACGTACACGGGAATTGCCCTTAAAAAAATCATGGCCCGAGATTTTTTTGCTGTAATAACGCGATTTTCCTGCCACCATCATACAGTAGAGGGGAATGGGGCTTCAAAAAAGAAATTTTATTATTTTTCAACGGGTTGTTTCGTCGGTTACCAATTTTAGGTATCTGATATTGTAAGATAAATATCGAAAATCATTATATTATCGTGTAGCAGTGATAGCCTAGTGGTATGACGTTGGACTGACAAGTCAACGGTCGCAAGTGCAAATCCAAGGCACGCACCACTGACTTTTCGAAGTCATGTGCGTATTATAAATTAATTATCACTTGCTTATAACGGTGAAGGAAAACATCGTGAGGAAATCTCACACTTGAAAGATATTCTCGATGGTGTGTAAAGCCATGTCAGAGACCTACGGGTGGTTTAAAAGCTGACACTAGGTTGTTCATCAACCACAAGATAAGAAGAAGAAGATTACTTTATGCCTTTCGATTAGAAAGGCTTAATTTATTTTTTTATTAGAAATTATTTTACTTTTTTATTAGAGCTTTATTTGTATAGTGGCCTAACAAGCAGTTCTAGCTGAGGTTTGATTCCAGCGTCGGGTGAAGTGTTACTGAGTTTGTCCGTCAGGAATTCCTTATGTGCTCGGTAGGAGGTACATGCGACTTGTCATTGTCGGTATACAAATCTACGTAATCCTTCGGTAAATATAATCATGATGATGTTTTATCTGTATAATTGAAGTGTTCGATTACAAATATCGTTATATAAGGTCCTATATTAAAAGTCAAAATATATTTACATGTACATCTATGGACAATAAAGAAGGCATATCAAATTTATTGTCCATCCGTTCTTTTTTGTTAATATATAATTTTTTTAAACATCTTTCAACTGTTATTAGGGTAAGAGAGAAATTTATGTGCAGACCTACAACGAGCTCGTCCCGTCATGTGCTTGATCGTCTGTTGAATGACGTGTAACTCATAGAGAACAAATATGAATAAATTGTTTTAGATAAGGCGTAAAAAATATATGATAATAAGCTGGTGCCCGCGACTTCGTCTGCGTGACAAAAGGTAGCCCATGTCCTTCTCCAAGGTCTAATCTATCTCCTTGCCAAATTTCATTATGATCCGTTCAGCCGTATAGTCAATTTTCTTTCTTTCTTCTTTATTTTCTACGTAACAAAAGTTGGATTTGGCGTAGATTACGTAACAATGTGTTGTGTGTGAAATATTCACATATCCACGAGAGCCGTGTGAAGTTACTTAAAGTAGAGGTTTAGGGCGTGTCCAGACAAAGCGTAAGTACGTAGGCTAGTTGCGATAAATACATCTGTGCATTCTCGAATTACTTATTTAGGAGACAGAATGTTTTAAAAGTGTGTCGTAGAATCTACGAGGAATACCACGTATATAAAAACAAAGCTGTATAATTAATTGCCATTACCTTAAAAAGTCTCATTTAGCAGTTACTTAGTCTCAAGTGTCTCAATATATTATATATATATTTTTTCTACAATGAAGGCAATGAAAGTATTGAGTGAGTGTTGAGCGATCATTAGAATAAGTTTACTAAAATGGTTTAACTATTTTCTATAGTTTGAGTTAATATAAACACGTTTCTTTAAATTTTAAAAATACGTTGGTAAGTTATTTATTGGACGTGGTCAGTGTTTAGCTGAGATAATGCTTGTATGAAAAAAAGAGACTTATGCGCTGACCCCTAACAAATTGGGATAAGGCTATGGGGATATAAAAACACTGATGGACTGCCGCGTTGATCTAGTGGTCCAAGCGCGACTAGTGAGCATTTCCTGTCTGGGTTCGATACCCGTCGGCATTGCCCAGTTTTTCTGTTAAGAAATTCTCAGCCCGGAGTTTAGGATTGTGCTCGCTAGATGGCAATAGGCTCACCACCTATTACATGAGACTTTATAACAGCATTGGTAAAATGTGGGTGTACACCTGTTTCCACCACTAAAATTTTTAATTATAATATATTGCTGGCTGGTACAATTCTCGATTAAAATCTTCAGATATTTTTTCCAGTATTTATATCGATAAACGCACTCACGATATAGGTTAAATTCCTAGTGCAAAAGTGCGTGTACATCATCAAAGTTGAACGTCACCGATACTTCAGCTCCACACGCTTATGTCGCTGAATCCAACTGCGTCCTTACATCATATACGTAATAAGTACTTAGGCCAAGTGTCGCTCCGTCACAAACATTGAAATGAACACAAAGGCCTCTCCAATTCACACACGTTTCATGTTTAAGGTTTCTGTTTATTTTGAGGATTGCCTTCGTTAAATACATATTTGTATGTCACGTTACATTAAATTATGAATTTATAGTATATTAAATGTATGTAGGGCGTATTTTATGAGTAAAATATCAATATTTTTATCTTATACGGATAAAATTAGTGAGTGCCGGAATTTTCGATCTCTGAGAAGAAACGCCGAGACAAACAAGGTCTCTTTTAAAGTCCAGACCTACTTTGTACCTACAGAATTATGTAAGTATATGTATGTAGGGATTCTTTGAAAAGGTTTGAAGAAAGAGCCATGGCAGCTTTCAGATGACCTGTCCTATTTGACGGCACGTATGTATCAGTCATCAAGTAGCTCAATAACTAAGAGATCGCTTCTTCGAATACCCAGAGGCCGATATAAACATTTATGTTATTACGAGCCGTTAAGATGATGAGTTTTGGATAACATTTAAGAGCACCGTTAAAACGTATTTTACTACGATAATGCGACCTTTCAATTTATTATTAAGTTTGTAGCTACCTTAATGCTGTTAAGGAAAACGCTTGCTAAAGTATCTGAAAGTATATTATTATTTTCAGGCTTCTAAAAAGCTGGTCTATGTATAGATCTCTGGGAAATTCTGTCTGTATTTTAGGAATCTGTAATCATAGTTCGACAGAGACAAAAAGAAAGACTACGCGTCTGTTTGTCTGTCACAGGGCCCTATCTTTCTAACCATGATAAGTAGTTAATTGAAATTATCACAGATAATGTGTTATCAGGGCCTTATGGAAAATAATAAAACAAATCTCGCTCTCTCATCGTGTGGTCGATAAATTGAATTTGATACATATCAAGCAGGTAATTTCTTCTTCCTTTCGTTTGTTTGAGAAACAATCTAATGTCAGAGTTAACCATCCGTAGGCCTCTGAGATGGTTTTACACACCATCGAGAACATCTCTCAGCTGTGCTGGTTTCCTCACGTATTTTCCTTCACCGTTTTATGCAAGTGATAAAACGATTAAACAGTCATAACCCAAGGAGCGTGCTCAAACAAAACCTCGATAAAATGCTTTTTACACTACTGCCTAAAAAAGGAGTGTTCTGTTTTTATGGTGTACTAGCGGATATCCGGCGTGTGCCACTACGGTTTTTTAATATTTTTTTCATTATTTTTGTGGTCTGAAATGCATCTACGCATTGTTGCCTTTCTAATGAAACTGGTTTGGGGCAAATCCGTTGGATGATTTCAAAGTCTATAACGGACATAGGTAGACACAATGTTTGTGTTTTATATATTAGGATGTATGTTTGTGAATATCTTTTTACCACTAGAACTTCTAAACGCCTGGACCTATTTAGATATATGGGGTATCGTTAGAATTCTTCCATTATCCCGAGTAATTACTTAACCCTTTTTTTATATTCTAAATTTTTGTTACTGCTCTGGCTTAAAAACGGTTAACATATTTAAAACATAAAAAACTAATTTGGTCTGCTTCTATCGTTTAATAACAAATAATAAAATATAACACTTTTAGTGGTACGGATCTCCAATTGATCGTGTCCGGTTCACTCTTGCCGGTCTTTTTTAATTATAAATTGACTGAAACTGTGTTTTGCGTTCCCTCACGTATATCTCTCTCAAAGAAACATAATAAACAAACTGAATAACATGAAAATTCATGAAACATCTTAGTAGGAGCATCGTTCATGAATGCCGTAAAGAACAGCTGACGTCTGGTTTAATATTTATATAAAGGCGAACTTATTAACGCTTTTATTAAACTTTCTGCGGTGTTCAGAGTTAAACAAGTTCAGAATTAGCATGCTAATATTATGATTGTTATTAACCAATTCAAGAATTCATGAAAGATGCGTTTTAAATTACGTATTTTTTATGTCGAATAACTATGTTCCTTTTATACCTGAATAATAGAATATGTATTGTTGTATGTAATCGCTCATATAATTTATATCACGCATTCACGCCTGTATAGCTTGCCCTGAAGGTGACTCGTCCATTTAACATTACATTACGCCTGTATACCCTAAAGGTGAAGGCAGAGGTGTACACATTTCACCAATGCTGTTATCAAGTCCCATGCAATAAGTGGTAGTGCCATCTACCGGGCAGAATTCCAAGAAATTTCCAAACAGAAAAACTCAATAACAATTTTGCCCGACCCGGGAATCGAACCCAGGACAGGACCACATGCTCAGAAATGGCGCTTGGGACCAGTATACCAGCAGAAAGTCTCCTTATATTTAACCTAATTTAATATGATGTAAATTTTCTTGAAAATTTTTTTTGTCACAAAATAATTAAATTAATTTTACATAATATGCAGACTGAAGTAGTTAATTACAGTAAAGTACTGTTATTATATGCCGTGCAGCAACCTTATAGGATCTATGAATGTATATATATTTTATAATTATATAAGTTCACTGTAAACTACATCGTGTAATACCTAAATAAATACGTCAAAATAAATGATGAAAGGATTTTAAGGCCTTTTCAATGCCTCATTGGTCTAACATAGCTTCCAGCCTTTATTTCCGAAGCGTTAGGTATAACATTTCACTAATTTATATGAGACCATTATCGAGGTATATATACCCAATCTTATCAAAAACAATTTAACAAAATCGGACCACCTATAAAAAAAAATACTTGTCGGTTTTTTCGTCGGTTAATAAGGCCGACTATTAGTTAACTCCCTATTTAGGGGCAATGTGTAGGTGAATGTAAACAATTTAAAATTTATTGAATCAAGCACCCATATAAGGTCAAAGTCAGACCTTTTTCAAAGTTAGAAATTTTTGCGGGACGAAAGATATGGCCGTGAGTAATATTAGAACTGGCGCCCCCTGACTTATACTTGCATTAAATGTTTTTAAAATTATAATATAAAATGGAAAAAGAATACGGCCGCGAGCAGGATTCGAACCTGTGCCACCCGGATAAATACTCCACACGTTTTGCCCACTAAGCCATCTCGACCTCTGCTCACTACCGTGAATTCTTCTTCCACATTTTTAACACGTCTTTTGGTGACGTCATTGCTATCTATTCAGTCTAGACATTGTATTAAACGGCAACGGCTGTCATAAATCTTAATTTGACAACCGTGTCCGATGATTTAACTTGCTATATGAGGCATGGAGGGGTCTTGCGCTTCAAACTAGCACGTTAAACCATCGTATGAATTTATGGTCACCCAGCCAACACACATACCAACCACGGCAAGCGACACTTAACCTCGTGTGTGGCTGTTACTTAATTACAAGTCCATTTTTTGTTGTCGACTGCTTAACTGGGCTTTTTTGTGGTTGCCTTAATAATTTTAAGGCCCCCAGCCAGGGCATTCAACTTAAAAACTAAGCGACAACACGCTAACCCCTGCGGGGTTCGAGCCTCGGCTTAGTAAGAGCCCAAACTTCATCGTTACTCTTTTATATTTATTTGTTGATTGAAATAAATATTAAAGAAGTACAGGGTTACCAATTGCATAATTCAATATTGAGTTTGTTTAGATCCATGTTGTGTCAATTCTAATGTAGATAACTAAACTGAATTAAGAACATTCCTGTCCTTTACTAACAGTTACTATATGAGCAGGATGGGACGAATCAAGATATGTCAAATTCAAATTTAGGCACGTTAAATTAAAATCTCCGAACGTTTTTAGTAGGCAAAATTTTAGGTAGCCACTAAAATTAGGGACGTCAAACGAAAATTATATGGATATTTTGGTAGAAATTATTAAATTTGAATTTGGCGTCATAGTAAAAGACACCAATTCTTTAAATTTAGTATAGTTTCGCCGTATCTGTGTCGGTTTTTGCATGTGGGGATCGAATTTTGTGTTATGACGCAAAAATAATTTCGTTTGTATGTTGTGTGAACCCTCAACACTTAAACACACACAGGATATCGTCGCTTCGAGACCATAAATTCAATATTTCCATCATAAAAGCTGTTGTTATTTACAAGCTATTACACGTGTTTTATTATTTTATTCATGGCGGCATCGCCTTGGAATATCAACGAGGTGATTCTGTAGTGCCTAGGGTTGACATTACCTAAAATGACGTTGACAGAAAAATAATTGAGACGTGATAATATAGATGGCAGTACAATACCCAATCAATAAAGGCTAGACAGAGGTGTATAATAATAATATGTGTACCCCACATTTGACAGTAATCGTTATTAACTGTCAGGTCGGAGCTTATTCACATTTATCGGGCACTATTCCAAACTCCGGGCTAATACTGAGAATTTCTTAAAAGAAAAACCAGAAAATAACAATCAGCAGCTGGGCTTGCGTCCATGTAATTATCTTCATCCCTCTGCCCTTATCCCAAAATATTTTGGGACGGCGCAGCATATCTCTGGCAAGCTGCTAAAGTTTTGGCTGTTTTATGACCGGCCGCCTACCTGACGTCAACCCTCATCGGGAATGCTGTTATAGGTGGTAACCGCCACCGATACGGACTCCTTCTATCTAGCTATGTCACACCAAATGTGAGCCGTGCGCCAGGTTAACCGGGCTAATGCGTCCACTTAATAATGTCTTGCTTTAAAAGGTGACGGAAAATATCGTGAAGAAAGGAGCACACCTGAGTGACGTTCTCGATGGTATGTAAAGCATGTTAAGCATTAAGGTGAGCCTATTTGTCATCGACCGTTCCCAACCCCAAATTCCAGACTACTGGCCGGCTAGCAGCCCTATACTAAAGCTAAATCTCAACGACGTCAACGTTGTCAATTTTCTAACGTCGTTTACTGGGCTCGATTGAGCGCCTTGAAACGTCGCCGCGACGACAGTTTTGCTCGCCCGAGCTGACAAACGCAACCTCGACTTTCAATGAAATTTAAAATGGTATTTCATATTTGAAATATCGTTTAAATTTAAATGTATTTGGAAATGTTTTTAGGGTTCATGTATGTATGTATGTTTGTGAGTTTTTTTAGTCCACCATAACATCTAAAAACCGATTTAGATGTATGGGGTATCGAAAGAATACTTACATTATCCCCGGTAACATAGGCTAGTAAGTAAGATTTAGGTGTGAAATGTATATCTAATCTAATATATAAAATTCTCGTGTCACAGTTTTCGTTGCCATACTCCTCCGAAACGGCTTGACCGATTTTGATGAAATTTTTTGTGCTTATCCGGTATCTATGAGAATCGGCCAACATCTATTTTTCATCCCCCTAAATGTTAGGGGTAGTCCACCCTAAATTTTTTATTTATTTGGCAAAACAACGTTTGCCGGGTCAGCTAGTAATATATAAAAATCTCGTGTCACAGTGTTTGTTATCGAACTCCTTCGAAACGGGTTGACTATTTTTTATGTTTTTTTTTGTGTATATTTGTTAGGTCTGAGAATAGGTCGCAGGCTATTTTTCATACCCCTAGGTGATAGGAGTGGGCCTATCCAGAAAATGTATATTTCACACGTGGCAGGCTTGCTGTTTATTCAAGTTTTAATTAATTTCCTTTTTTATATTTGTGGAAAGAATAATGTATACCGTTTACTAGGTATGCCGTTTTAATAATTATGGTGGTCACGAGTCAATATCCCAATGAAGTTTGACGATCTAATAAACCTGTTGATTCGCCAATACCAGACACAATAGAAATATTATTGTTATCGCGTACAATTTTGTACGTTCAAGAACAAACAAGTAGTTTAAGAGTTAGATAAAATAATTATTTATTTCCGATATTGAGCGTTTCTATGTATTGCAATATAGCTGTAAGTGTGCGAAATAAATATAAAATAAATTGTTTGAACTTTTTTTAAAGAAAGCAGTACAGATATTCGGTAGTTATAGATAGATAGATAGATTATACTTTATTGTACACTGAATAGAACATAAATATGAGAAAATAAAACAAACAAGAATGGTACAAATGTCGGTCTTATCGCTAAAAGCAATTTCTTCCAGACAACCATTGGATGGAAAGAATAACTAAGAAATTTGTAGAGGGCAGTTTACAGTGTACTACTGTATATTTAATATAAAGATACAAGTATAGTTATACCACTGGACAAAACTGTTCGTAAGAATTAAGAAGCTATACCAATGGAGTGATACAAAATATGAGATTCGTGACACCCATCCTAGGAAAGCCTGTCTTATATGTCCCATTTGGTCATCAATTTACTTATACAAGTTTTATAATGATTTGTAATTAATTTGATAAAGATTGTAATTATTTGATTAAACTGCTTTCATAAAGTCCCATTTAAACGTTTAACTTTATTAATTGAATTTCAGAACATTTGAAAATTTTGTTTGAGATAAATATTTCTCAGGTTATAAAGAGATATAAGAAGACTGCTGAGGTCCTGGGTTTGTTTCGCGAAACACAGACAGGGTTATTGAATTTTTCAATCAACGTGTAACAAAATTAATTAAAATTCTCCAAAATTTAGTTTTCTTCACTATCGAGATCTGCATCGTTTACATTAATTTTAAATAATATCTGCCTCGTTGGTCTAGTGGTTCCAAGCGCAGCTGTTGACTATGAGGTCTTATGTTCGATTCCTAGGTCGGGTAAAGTGTTATTGGGATTCTTTCTAAGTATCAGCCTGGACCTTTGAATTGTTCTGGTAGATGGCAATAGGCTCACCACTTATTACATGAGACTTATTAACGGTAATGGTGAAATGAGAGTGTAAAACTGTGTGTGTGTACATTTCTGCCTACCCCTTCGGCGATAATAGGCGATACTACGTAAAATTATTTCTTCAACCTATAGTAATATAATAAAGCTGAAGATATTGTTTGTTGTTTGAACGTGCTAATCTCTAAAACTACTAGGCAGATTTGAAAAAACTTTTTCATTTGATAGCCCTAATCTTGGGGAAGGTTACAGGGTATTTAACATTACGCTATGACCCTTAGGAGCGAACCGCGAGGCACAAAGATTAAAATTTTATTTGCGCACACTTAACAAGAGAAACCTACTGATCGAATAAGAAAATAACTGAAAAACCAATGTTAACATAATAATTGCAATGAATACAATACAGGACTTTCCGATTAATATTCTGCTCAAGTAGAAAGGGCACATTAATCAGTTTTTCGGAAACCCATTTATCCGGTGCCGGGTCGCTTGTGGAATACTAATCTGTATGAACCTTTAGGAAGTCGTGACCGTTTGTGAACCGTACAACGAGTTACGTGAAAAATGAATCTATTTAGCCGCGAATTATTTAGCTGTGAAATTTAACGATGTTTTACTGTGCACCTGGCACTCCCTCTTCCTTCACTATCATAGTCCGATGGAACGGCAATCAGACATGACCGGAGAGAGATCAGGCGCAGGACTGCTTTAATCTGCATACTCGCGAATGAAGACATACCTTGTTTTTTTTTTTACTTTTTAGTTCTGATATGGCGGGCATGTTTTTTAATTGTTTAATTTTGTTTTTTTGTTTTTTACCACGTGATATGCCTCGCTTGGTTTTGTTCGATGCATTTGAGCGTTCAAATCTAATCTTCAGAGACACGAAATATTTTGTAGCTAATCTATTGATCTACAAAGTTACTAAGCCGAGAGAGTTAATTAGGTACAGTCTTTCGAGTAACTTTATAATAAAATTAACCTTTAAGATCTTTTGCTCTAGCTCCAGGGGAAAAGTTACGGTAAAGTTTTCTAAAAATTCGGGTAGACATCCGTAGCAGAATTCGTAGCTACCGAGTTCGTAGATTCCGTAACCCGTAGCAATCTAACACACTCTAACAAAAACTGAGTACGTTTTTACATGTGTCCAATAAATTTATACTTTTTCTCTTACTTATGTAGTTCTACTGCTCGGTTTCACGCTATCGATGCATTCATCTAGACAATGTAAAATATTTTTTAATAGTAATTACATTGATCAAATAAGTTTTAGGAATACAATTTATAAATATGGTTAAAAAAAAATTGAATCTAAACGCACTCATTTGTTTTTTGACTTTTTTAAACCATAGTAACTTTAATTAGAGATGAATAACGGCTCTGGATACGATTAATTCTTATGTCAACACATTAAATTCCTGCTAAGAGTGAAAGTTATAACTAGGGTCACACTGTTTTAACCAGTTCATAAACTAAACATTTTAAACTATTTATCTGAGATGGGTTGGGGTGAGATAGAATGCGATGGTATGGGATGGGACGAACTGACTCCAAACATACAACATATCCTAGTAGGAGACGGTACATAACATGAATGTACTACTGCTCTTGAAATGCTAAATATTAATAAATTATTATTCATAGTAGGACTCTTCAAGTTAACCAACTTCATGTTAAAATGGTTGAGTTTAAACTATAAAGTAAATTCCCTCGTAAGTAAGTACTTTTGGATATTCCGTAGTAGCAACCCTCACTTTTAGAGTGGAGATTTTCCGCTTTGTACAGTTTTAAGCTCCCGGGAATATTTATAGGTTAGAAAGCAGTGGTAACCACCCTACTCGGTTAAACGGCGGTTTAGGGAGTAGTTTCGGAAACTATAATGGCTGGAAAATTTCTTGGTATTATTACTTTTATATGGTTTTATATAGTAATGTTGCAAATACTTCACCGAAACACGGAGCGAGTTTTTAGTATTACAGGCGGCTTAATAATATAATATAACTAGTCTATAGCTGTTCTACTCCAGAGGGGCTCTTCTCATAAAAAGAAGACAAGTATTTAACAAAAAAATAAACAAGCATGCGTCGAAAGTTCCCTGAGTAATTATTGAAGTTGAAGGGTTATACCTCCTGTTTTCTTCCTGTACCTTCTGGCGTCCCCCAAGGGACACCATACTATCAATTTCACATTGATCGTTTAGAGAGAATCCAAAATATTTTTCTTAAATCCCTTTCTTACAGAACGTGTTACTACTCGGATAGCGCTTCGGCATCTCGTGCACATTTAAGTATACCTACTCTCTGTAACAGGAGACTTTATCTTGACTTTATTTTCTTCTTTAAAATAATAAAAAACGAAATAAGATGTCCAAACCTCTTGCAAAACATTAAGTTACGTGTACCATTAAGACGTTGTCGCCCGCGACAAGCTTTATTTCATGTTAGTTTTGCTCGTACCAATTATGTTAAATACACATTTTTCAGACGGGTCTGCAAATATTTTAATGATAATTTAAGTGAAGTTGATCCTTTTCACGATTCTTTGTATACCATTAAAAAACATGTTAGGTCCAAGCTGTTGGAAGCAAACTAAACCGCATTAGAAGAATAAGTTTCGCATAACTGAATTGTTTCACAGGATTTATATATTAGTATAACATACCTGCCTATGTTTTGAATAGTTAGGTCCGACACCGCTGCTTGTAACCTTATACTGTGTTGTAATTATTTTAAGGAACCTCCAGGTCTGTTGTCCTACCTAAATATTTCTTTAACATGTTTGTATACGACTGTATGAGTTCTAAATAAATAAATAAATAAAATAATAATAAAAGAAGTACCTATATTTTTCTTTTAGCTTGTTGCCAAAAGAAAATGTAAACCGTTGTTAATAGTCAATGTTGTCCCTTCAAAATTTAACACCCCTTATTTTGTCACCAGGTACACACAGCAGTCCAGCAGACCGGCTTTAAAAGAGTAAAGCGGGGTTTCCGCCCCCTCCGGCTCCCGGAGCCAGCACCAGCCCCAGCGGCTGAGCCTCGTGACCCCTACTTCCCCCTCCAGTGGTACTTGAAGAACACGGGTCAGAACGGCGGGAAACCCAAGTTAGATTTGAATGTGGAAGCGGCGTGGGCGCTAGGGTACACTGGGGTTAATGTTACTACTGCAATCATGGATGATGGTGAGTACTTATCCAGCATAGACCTTCAAATGTCAAATAGTAAATATAAGAGACAATTAATTATTATTTCCTTTATACAATTCTTCGGAAAACGAGACGATATAAGTTATTGTTTGCGACTTGTTTCGTCTTAGAGAGCATGTGTAGGTACTAAATGTAAATTGTACTATAGGTATACAATTAAACTAAAGTTATAATAAAACAAGTAGAGCAGTGATAGCCTAGTGGTATGACCATTGGACTGACAAGTCAAAGGTCGCAAGTTCGAATCCAAGGCACGGACCACTGTCTTTTCGAAGTCATGTGCGAATTATAAACTAATTATCACTTGCTTAAAACGGTGAAGGAAACCTGAGAGATGTCTCGATGTAAAGCCATGTCAAAGACCTACGGGTGGCGTAACCTCTGCCACTAGGCTGTTCATCAACCACACGATAAGAAGAAGATAAAACAACTTTTAACCGGAATTTTTACGAGCATAATATTTTTTTTCTGACACATCGTGGTCGTAGGATGATTAACCCGGCGTTTTTCTTCTTATTGTGTGGTTGTAGAACAACCTCGTGTCAGGGGTCTCTGGCATGGTTTGACACACAATCGAGAGTATCTCTCAGGTGTGCTGTTTTCCGATTCACGATGTTTTCCTTTGCCATTTTAAACAAGTGATCATTAATTTTAATGCGCCATGTATACTACAAAAGGCCATTAGTGCGTGCCTTGGATTCGAACTTGCAACCTTTGCCTTTCTAGTCCAACGGGCATACCACTGGGCTATCAATAATTGTCCTACTTATCCGTTTAAAAGTTGTTTTATTAAGTGAAGTCATTAAAAAAAAAAAAAAAGAATTCTCACGGCTTTGCTAATGCTTATTGCATACTGTAAGCATTAGCAACACAGCGAGAATTCTGAAGGTATTAGATTTTATTACGTAAATTAATATTACTGTACAGTTTTTACAAAAAAAAAAAAACCTTATGAAATACAAGCACGTGGTATATATTTAATATAATTTCATCAAATTAATATTTAATTTTATGGAGACTGTCGTGGAGACTATGAATATAACGTTAACGCTGCTTAAACAAAAATTAATTAGTAAAACATTTTAAATTATAGAACATATAGAGATATAAAAGTATAGAGGATGTAGGAATTAATATTTAATAAAACTTTTTCAGATAAAGAAGTATTAACAGACATTCGTCACTTAATTTAAGTGACGAATGTCTAGACTCTAGGGGCTACTTTTAATAATAATGAATAATAGAATATCGTCCTCACTTCTGTTTGAAGTACCTAATGTATTTTTTAAATAGCATGATATTTCTGAAAGTTCATAACTTCTTTAATTGTAAACGTGAGCACCATTATTGTATTAACGTGCTTGAGGTCTGGTAGTTTGGGATGTCATACACATATAAATGTCACTGTGCTGGCGTATGTGTTGGTTCATTCTGTTCCCTAAAATATGGTTGAGCTGAGCGATGCTGATATATGCGTGATACCGTGAACGGGTGCCACAAGTTGGGGCTGGTCAGCTCAAAACTCTATCTACCAGAAACTAGAATACCCTAAGTTTTATATAGTTGTTTTTAAATCTTTATTGGTACCCCATAAATAAATTGATAAAAAGGAACTGGTGAAAACACACATTGGTGGTATACAAGGCAAACTTAATGCTATAAGACATTCACTGCTCGTCAACATATAGGTATATTGTAAAACTAAATTTAAAGGCAGATTTTTGTTTCAGGTGTTGACTACATGCATCCAGATTTGAAGTATAACTATGTAAGTATTTCACAAGCTACTGTCTTGTTGTCTATGCCATAACACTTGTACATTGAGCGACTTTTCGCTGCCACTAATAATCGCATAGACGTGGAAACTTACACGAAAAGAAAAAATAAAATAAAAAGAAACATACCATGGACACGAAGAAGTATTCATATTGACTGCTATTCACGCAATTTTGCTTTCTTATATTAAACACATTTATACTTTTCTTGTCATGTGTGGAAATCTATAACGGAAGTTGTCCTTCCTACCCGCTAAATCCACACGGTTCTCCACTAAACTATGAATTCCGGGAGTGAAACCACAATTCGCCGCAACCAAACTTTTTCAAGGCTTTGAATTAAGAAAACCATTGAACAGAAAATCACGAGAATCCCCATTACAAAAAGAAAACAATCCCAAATAATTAAAAAGACGCTGAATTAAACAAAGATTCGCTTAGCAATCATAAAAAAATAACGCTTTATCGCCCCGTTCCACGAAGTAATGAGCGAGATTTGTTCCACGGCTGAATTTTAAATGAATACCTTTACGGACAATGAACGTCATCAAATATTTAAACTTGGAGCGAAATAATACTTTCGTGTAAACAGGCGATGTTCTAAGTCTACGTCACGTCTATTATTCTTTGTTTAAGCTTTTTAAATTATGATGGCATTCTGTAGGTAAAACCCACGGATCTGAAAAAAATACGGATGTCTTGCTTTGTCATAAGCGATTACGCAGTGGATGAGTTTTAAGTATTTGTATGCATTTAGCTCGTGTATGACAAGCGAAATTGGATGACTAGGCGTGCTTCTCACGTGTCGTACGCAACGCTCCGTCTGTATTTTTTTGAGGTCTGTGGTAAAGCCCTGAGGTAGACAGAGGTAGTGGTGTAGTTTGATTTGGAATTCTTATGGAAATTAAAGTTGGTTGCATTTGTGCGACAGTAACGAATACGTATTTACAGAATACCTACCGATATGGTTATAATTAAGAGGTGCCATACACATAACACTTTTTTTCAATAATTGACTTTTTCTCATAGATGTAGTCCTTACTGGTTTTATAAAAATTTCAAAGCATAACATTATCATAAATAAATATTTATTATCTTCTATTACATGATCGTTATGTATAAGTAAATACTTTTAGAATCCATTCGAATGGCAATTTTAGCGATGCTTACGTACGAGTAAAATAAAGCACGTAGCTCTTTCAGCAAATTTAAACCTTATTACTGATTCAAGGGGTTTAAATTAGCATGCTTCCTCTATGTATTGTAAATAGTAATGTTTCTCGTATATGATAGCACATACGAGTACCCTTATGATACTGTTTGCTTAAGTAAAACGTATCTACACATAATAAAAGTTAATATTGCTGTAATGGTACCTGTATATGGCCCGGTTAGTGGAGTGTGATAGTAGGATAACATCAGAACCTGGTGCATAGATAACATTTGGTGTGACATAGCTAGATAGAAGGAGACCGTATCGGTGGCGGTTACCACGAACAACAGCATTCCCAATGAGGGCTGACATCAGACAGGCGGCCGGTTATAAAACATTGCTAAAACTTTAGCAGCATGCAATTTCAAAAACAATTAGAAAGTGGAAGAAGAATATATACTGCCTCGACCCTAAATTGGGATAAGGGCAGGGGGATGAGGATGATGTTAACTGTAATGGTATCTACATTTTACTCCAGACTCCACAAGACCTTACAAAATTTTTTTTAAGACTCATATATTAAAGAAACAATTTCAACTGCTTTATTGGTCTAGTGGTAGTAAGGCAGACTGCCGAACATGAGGTCCTGGGTTCGACTCCCGGGTTGAGCAAAGTGATATTGGGATTTGTGTGACGTACAGATAATTATTTTGGGTATGGTTGTGTGTTCACATGTGATATACAGGATAAATTCCTAGTATAATAAAACAACTTTTAACCGGATTAATCGCGTGTATTAATGGATCGCGAAAACCTAAGATATAACTAAATTCCTAGTGTGCAGTTGCGTTAAAAAAAGGATATGTTATATAGCTCTAATAAATATCCTAGTATATAAAGTTTTTCCAGTTAACTTAATTTTACCTGATATGTATATATCTAAACTAATCATAGGATAGAATTGATTAGGTAAGAGTACCTATTAGATTTTATTCTCATACATTCTTAGTCTAAGAGCCGTATAAGGGAAATTTTGTGTAATATTATTCCCAAAAATCTCAGTATAAATATCAAAGCCACGTTATTAGATTTTGTAGACCTTGTAATAAGATTTTTTATAAACAAAAATCTCAATTTGTATAAAAGCACACTATATGAGATTATGTAGGTATCTTATTTTTAATATTTGAAGAAAACTAAATTTCGAAATATATTGGAAAGAAGTTATCTCTAATGTTATGTACTTACCTATAACTTGCAGATTTCATTAATTCTTCAAATACGTCAAACTAGGTAAAAGTATTTCTTCAAGTTTAGCATTATTACTTTTTGTTTATAAATCTAATTGAAAAGCTTTTAAAAAGCTGACCGTGAAAGTTGGTAAATACTATAGATACTCAACTAACACATTGCGTAAATAGTATGTAAAAAAAAATTGAATCGCTTGTATTTTTTTTGTTTAATTCCGTCATGACTAAAACCTCCTCTATCCTTTTACGAGGTTTCGGGATTGTACTTTTACGGGATTGACTGCATTCGCCGCTACTCCGGTAGATTACGACACGAATCCCGTAATTTTAGCAGGCCGGCCCCAATTGGCTTGCAGAGACACTCCAGTGTGGAACACGCGCACGGGCTGTGCGGCGCTGTCTCGTGCCTAGTGCTGGTCGGGCGACGAATTACCGAAGTACGTCACCCGTAGCCTAGGTTCATGGTGGCTGGAGATCATTAAGCGCCCTCCGGCGCGTGGTACGTCTTCTGCGGCAGGAGTTTCAGGGGCTTGCCTCTCTCTCTCTTTCTGCCATCTCCTTCGCAAACATCGCTTCGGCGAAAGGTGCTGACGGCTTCCCAGGTGCTCTCGCTCCCAACCATATATCTGATTATAGCCGGAACAGAATCGTTAGATTCTACGTTTTAGAGAACAAAATACATATACGAAGCAGAAACCAAAAGTGTATCGTAGTTTATTATTTTTAAATTTAAAGGAATAAAATAAAACTTAATTATTGTTTACCGTGTGTTGTGACTAGTGTCGAACTCGAACGGAGCCCTTAGTCATGAGCTGAGTCCACAGCGATGTGGATGGTGAACAATAATTAATATGAATATTACTCACGAAAGTTATACAAAATTAAAACTGAACTAATATAAAAACTGTTTTGCCTTATCTAACTGTCTCATTGGTTTAGTGGTTCCAAGGTCAACTGCTATGCATGACGTTCTGTTTAGTATTTTGCTGTTAGAAAATTCTCAGTAACAGCCCGGAGTTTGTATATTTCCCGGTTGATGATAATAAGCTGACATAGGACATAGGTATGACAATAACAGCATTGCTGTAATGTGCGTGTCCAACTGTGTACATTTCTGCCTACCTCCTCGTAGAATGCAAGCGTGATACTATATTAATTTATGTTTTGGATACATTTATAGCCTTATATCACTTATGATTGCTTACCATCAGGTGACACACAAGCTCGATTGTTACACACACTACCCCAAAAAAAAAACATAAATTACAAATGTTTCTTTTGGTAACCGGTTTGTTGTATCCTATTGAGCTCATCTCTGTCATTATTGAGTTAATTAATCTTAATTTTGTTTAAAGCTGAGCCTGATGGTGCGTGCCAATTCATTAGGATTTACCGAGCATTTCGTACAATTAGCATTAATTGCTCAATTTGCTCGAAACCCAAGGTCAAAGTTGATTGCCTTATGCAATTAACCTTGAATCTTCATGCAATTTCACCGTGTTTTTGTTTTGAATACGGGGTTGTTATTCCGTAATTAAACCTCTCTGGATTATAAAAAGATTTTACGAAAACACTTTTTTGGATAAAAACAAACTTTAAAAAATTTGCTGAAATTATATTACTTATCATTCTCTGGAACACTTCTGTTGTAGACCCCCTAAAAGAAAGTTACCTAATAGATTAGATATCAAACTTGAAAGTAGTTTGTTGTATAACAGGCATCGAGGCCATCGGGAAAAAAAATTAAACAATTAATAAATTCATAACATAACAGCATCACGCCCGTATCCCCGAAGACTTAAGCAGAGAAGTACTGTTGAACAGTCACATGTAATATGGTGGAGAAATTATTGCCATTAACCAGGCACTATCCCAAGCTCCTACGGCTACTGATAAATTCTCTAACAGAAAACTTAATAACACTTTGGCCGACCCGGGAATCGAACTAGTAATGTGTTGATGCAATTTCAAAATACTTAGACTAATTCCCTACAATCAAAAACAAACATTAGCTCTGCTTGCTACTCCAAAATTATTATTTAAGATCCAAGTTTCATTGTGATTGTAAATTCATCGCAATAACAAATGGTCTAAAAATATCACAGAATTTTTTTATTAACAAGTGAAACAAAACAAAAATATGTTAAGTAAGTATAACTGAAACAACGAATTAAATTATCTTTAATTATAACACGTTCTATTTAAAGATAACATAGCATATTAATAATTACATAACGATGTACCCTTTTATTATTGTTCAATGGTTATTACTCAAACTCAAACAGTCTGACTCGCAACTTGTCTCGGGCTAAGCTCATAACTAAGGGCTCAGTTCGAGTTCGAAACTATACGGGCAGTACCGAAGAATGCACCCGAAACCCGAAAAACCATTTCACATCTTAATTTGGTTTTTATTTACATGAGAAAAAGATAAAAGTATGATAATAAAAAAAAATTGACAGCGCGGTTGGTGCAGTGGTCGACAGACCGACTGCTGCGCTGCGTGTCGCAGCTTCGATTCCTGCACGGAGCAAATATTTGTACGATCTACGGATAATTGCTCCGCGTCTGGGTGTTAGTGTGCTTGTGAGATTATATGTCTGTAAACGCACCCACGACACAGGAAGAAATTCCTAGTGCGGGGCAACGTTTTAAAAAAAAAAAAAATTGTTCACCAGTCACGTGCATTTTTCAGATTTGTTCGACTAGTTTTGAACTCGAACGGCTCCATTCGAGTTCGAAACTCGTCGAGCAAACCCGAAAATGCACGTGAGTATTAACCGGTGAACAATAATTAATAAGAATATGCCTCACGAAACTTATTATACTAATAAGAACGTGTCATACAAAAGTTATAAAAAAAGGACTGATGCTGTCGTCAAACATCGATCCTAAAAATAGCATTTGTGCTGAGACCCTTATGTATATAAGCCTTTTCAATAATATGTATAACTTTTATCCTTAGCAAGGGGAATTAGAAGAATAACGATACATTTATCAAATGGATTTGGAGAATAATATGATTAATTTACTTAAACATGTATTTCTTTTGTCGTAGAATGCTGAGGCTTCGTATGACTTCAGCAGTAATGACCCGTTTCCCTATCCAAGATACACGGATGACTGGTTTAACAGGTGAGATATATACAGTAATACATTTATAGTTTATGTTTTATCGTAAGCGCTTCAGAAGTTCTATACAGTTTCTTGTGGGCTCTTGAGGCTCTCCATGAGGCCAACTTTTTGGAGTCGTGCAAGTAGCTTTTACGTCTCATAAGTACCCGGAATCTGGTCTATCTGAAAGAAACAAAAATTGATTGAGTTGATATCATGATTTTACGGAAATTGCAATAAAAACCTTCCAATACTGTGATCAGAACATAACAGAATGATCAATCAATCATTTATTTTTGTAAACACAGGTGGTATGTATGAAATTTGACATAATAGGATTCACTATGTTTTGCCAAAAGATGGCGTACAAAATTTAGTGTTATACAACGCTGACTCCAATAAATCATAAAAAATCAAATCTATACAAATTAATACAATGTACATTACATCCATTAATGTCATTATGAGTTCAAGTTTTATACAATTTCAAAAATAGATTTCCGTTTGCCAATTATTACGAACGAATACGAACTGTAAAGATCAACAAGTGATTACTTACTCGGAGGAATACAGACCAAAACAGTAAACGTCCTTGATCAGTTGCGGTTTTTACTTGACTAAATACCCTACTGCTACTGTCAGCCTGAGATATCCCATTGTTGTGCAAAGGCTATGACGTATATGGGGAGCCATAGAAGCCAGTTGTTGACAAGTAGTTATGAAATAAGAAGACAAAGTACACCACGGGCTGTAAATGTAAATAGGAAACCTTCTGACCTCCGAGATACAGGCACTTCCTAGCTTGGAGGTCAGCAGATCCTTGTAAACTTACCTTGTAGCTTGTTAATTTTTATTTTAAATACATTTTTTAGATGTATATTCGGGCTATATAAATTTATTTGAATAAATAAATAATTAAAATTATTAGAAAGTATGGGTAGTACTTTTCTTATTATTAACTTTGTTGAGTCACATAGGTAGTCGCTCCATGTAAAATAATGGTATTTAGCTGCATCTGGTTAGACTAAAAGCCGACCCTAACATAGTTGCAAAAAGGCTAGGCAGAGAAAGAGCCTGTAGTGTAACAATGCAGGGCAAAGGCCATCTTTCCATCCTTTTCCAATATGAACCACAACAATAAAGCACTACATAGTCACAAAAAGTTTAATTTCGACTAACACGAAATTAAATGACTGCAAAGCAAGATAATTGGAATACTAAACAATTAATTTAAATATGATTACATTACAAATCACTAAAATGACTTTGAAACAATCTATTACATAGCTATGTAATCCAAAAGTACTATTTTCGACGAAGCGTTTTGTCAAGTGTCAGGAGTCGTGAAATCTCTTTGAGAGACGTTTCCAATTACGAGACCGTCTTGATGAGTAAAACTTTCTAGTTGAAGGCTTCCACTTTGAGTGACGTAATACCAAGGACTTGTAGAATAGTGGTTCAGTAAAGTTTTGTGTGTAAGGCAGATATATTAAAACGTTTAAGACGATTGTTAACGCACAGGACTGCGGGGTGCGGGACGCCACTCCATCCCCCTACTCCCAACGATGTTGGCTATAAAAGCGCTTGCGCAACGGTCAGTGCGGGTCTACCACCATTGCATTATATAAAACTCGTACAGTATACCGTATTGCCAAAAGACTTGTAAAAGTGAAGTTCTAAATAAATGTATAAAATCTTCGTCGAGTTCTTTTTTAGCTCCTATCGACACAGACCTAATAATAGGAATAAAGTCTAAGCCTAGACATTTTGGTGCCGAGACCAGGATATCGGATATTGAGCAAAGTAAAAAGGAGGACATTTAAAGGACAAGGATACAAAGGAATTAAAGGATACCGCGAAGAGAGAGTAGTAACAAGGAATATCTAAAAGCCACGAGGTGAGCCCGTTCCATTTTTTTCCTACCTACCCACTTAATAGTCCCGCGAGCAGATTATTTGGCAAATTAGTAGAAAAGTTCTGATATCCTGTTGCAAATATAAAAACCTGGTATTATTACTTCATATATAACACAACGTAGTATTTGTCGTATTATTAACAATGTCTCAAGCCTCTAGGAAAATTGCAGATCCGATAAAAAAGAGAAGTTATATAAAGGGTAGATTAACAAATTTTAAAGGTTATCTAGAGGAACTTACAACCGTCGATAAATTAACGGATCAGCAGATTTCCGAGCTAAGGTTAAGATTAACAAAATTAGAAGCGTGTTTTTCTACTTTTGACGACTTACAATCCGAAATTGAGATTTATTCGGAAAATTCGGAAGAAGAAATGAAGATTCGTTCCGAGATTGAAGGTCAGTTTTATGTATTAATTTCTCAGGGTCAGTGTATTTTAGATAAAATAGACGAATCTAATGTAAGAAAGAAAAGTCTGGCTCAGCCCCATATAAAACAATCCGGTAGTTTCGAAAGAGCGAACTCATTTACTGGTTCAATCAAATTACCCACAATTAAATTACCCACATTTGACGGAAATTACAGTAAATGGTTAGAGTACAGAGACACATACGAGGCATTAATTCATAACAATGAGTCCATTGAAACAGTAAATAAGTTCCATTATTTACGATCGTCATTAGAGGGTAGCTCCTCTTTAGTAATTAAAGCATTAACTTTTAGCGCTGATAATTATCGTTTAGCGTGGGACTTGTTATGTCAAAGATATAACAATAAACGCCTGCTTATAAGTAATCATATGAAATCATTATTTAATATGGAATGTATAACAAAGGAGTCTGATAAGTCGTTGCGTATTATTATTGATAATGTAACTAAGAATTTAAGAGGTTTAAAAACATTAGGGCAACCTGTAGAATATTGGGATACTGTAATTATCCATTTAACCGTAAATAAACTGGATAGTTTAACGACTAGAAAGTGGGAGGAACTTAAAGGTTCATTGGGAGAAGTTCCTACCCTCGAAGAGTTTTATAAGTTTTTACGTGATCGAGCGGATGTACTAGAAGTGGCTAGGCCAAGTACGTCGAATCGAAAGAGTGAGAAGGCGACTAGTTTTGTTGCATCAGCTCAAGCTAGTAGTAATCGTAGTTTTAATAATAATTGTGTCGTTTGTAAACAAGATCATCGCTTGTTTGAATGTACGAGGTTTATTTCGATGAGTTTGGACGAAAGAAACGAGGTTGTTTATAAGAATAAATTATGTATTAACTGTCTAAAACCGGGTCATCGGGCATATAATTGCAAATCATTTGGTTGTAAAATTTGTAAATATAAACATAGCGTATTATTGCATAGAAATAGACCTCAATCTGAAGACATAAGCAAAAAAGATAATTCTAACCAGGACAACAGTACGGTTACGGCACACGCGACATCGTCGGTCGGAATGGTGGAGCAGGCCGGATGCGAACCGACACCTGCTCATTTGCCGGCCGTCGCGGCCACCATTGTACCTACACGGTATGTGCCGCCGGCCGCGGAACCGGTTTCGTTTTCTACAGTTGCTACTCAATATGTTTTGTTGTCAACCGCGCTCGTTAACGTTTATAGCAAAATGAAAAATAGTTTTTGTGTAGCCCGCGTATTGTTAGATTCTGGTAGTCAAATATCCTTAGTAACGGAAAGTTTTTGTAATAAATTAGGAGTACCTTGCAAACGGATAGATCATCACTTTAATATTAAGGGAATAGGAAATACCAAGATACAATTAACAGAAAGTTGTAAGTTTGTAATAAACTCATTGCATAATATTTTTTCCGTAGAAGTTAATTGTATGATTTTACCTAAAATTACTACTATGTTGCCAAGTGTAAAGGTAAATGCAAATAAATTAAATATTCCGGGTGACATATTGGTAGATTTAGCAGATTGCAGATTTTATGAGCCATCTGAGGTAGATGTATTGATAGGAGCCGATTTGTTTTGGGAACTTGTGACAGGTCAACAAGTAAAATTAGGTAAAGGTCTTCCCACATTGCAGAGTTCAAAGTTAGGTTGGCTTGTTACGGGTCCCGTGGATATGTGTGTACCTAAGTGTGAAGCAAAATGTAATTTAGCTAGAAGTGTTAGCGATCAGTTGGAGAAGTTTTGGAAGGTTGAAGAAGTATTAAGCATAGATTCGTTACCGTATAGCACTGAAGAAGAGTTTTGTGAAAAACACTTTGTAAAAAATATGTATAGAACTGAAATTGGTAGATTTTGTGTAAAAATGCCTTTTCACACTTCGCCTTCTGTATTGGGAGATTCTTATATGAAAGCCAAAACGCGTTTAATGAATTTGGAGAAAAGGTTTAAGAAGCAATCCAAAGTAAAGGGTGCTTATGTAGAATTTATTAATGAATATGAAAAGTTAAGTCACTTATCTGAGATTTGTAAACCCACTTTTGCATGTTATTTATCACATCACCCGGTAATTAAAGAAAAAAGCGAGACAACGAAACTTCGTGTGGTATTTAACGCCTCGGAAAAAACAAGTAGTGGGTATTCGTTAAATGACATACAAATGGTGGGACCTGTGATTCAAGATGATTTAATGAGTATATTACTCAGGTTCAGGCAACATAATTATGTTCTGACCTCAGACATTGAAAAAATGTATAGACAAATATTAATTTCAGAAAGTCAAAGGCATTTGCAGATTATATTATGGAGAGAGAACGAACATGAATCAGTGAAATATTTAAGATTAAATACTATTACCTACGGAACCGCTTCTGCTCCGTACTTAAGTACTCGTTGTCTTTTGCAATTATCCAACGAGTGTGAGGATCCCGAAGTTAAAGAGATAATTAAGCATGATTTTTTCATGGATGATTTGCTTACCGGGCATCGGACGGAGGAAGGGTTAAATCGTATATGCAGATTAATTACTAAAAGGTTAAGTTCAGCCTGTTTTAATTTACGAAAATTTCGATCGAACGCCACTCAATTATTTGTAGAAAATAAATTAAATGAAGTACAAGAACTAACCGAATTTAAAACAGTTACCAGTACCTTAGGTTTAACCTGGTCACCTCAGTCTGATATGTTCAAGTTTTCAGTACAAGTAGATGTGCATGAAAAAATCACTAAGCGAAATATATTATCGTCAATTGCCAAAATTTTTGATCCATTAGGACTTTTAAGTATATTTGTTGTTAAGGCTAAGTTGGTATTGCAGAAATTATGGTTATGCAAATTAGAATGGGATGATCCAGTAGATGATGAAATAAAGAAAATGTGGTATAATTTTATAAAAAACATGAATTCCTTAAGCTCTATAGAAGTACCTAGACATGTGATGTGTAAAGATGTATTGACTATCGAAATTCATATTTTCTCGGATGCATCTGCGTATGCATACGGGTCGTGTGTTTATGTGCGTTCTGTGAATAAAAACGGAGAAATTCATGTACAGTTACTCTGTTCTAAATCAAGGATCGCCCCATTAAAAAGTTTAACAATTCCTAAACTCGAGTTATGCGGCGCGCTGTTGTCTGCCGAGTTGGGTAATAAGGTGACTCACTCCTTGCGATGTACTATTGCTCGTTGTGTTTACTGGACAGACTCGATGATAGTGCTTGGTTGGTTACATACATCGCGCGCGACTCCAAAGCATTTAAAAGTATTTGTAGCAAATCGAGTCAATAAAATTAATTGTTTAACTAAGAACTGTGACTGGCGATACGTACAAACCGAGCACAATCCCGCTGATTATATTTCAAGGGGAGTGGATCAAATTAATATGAAGGTACAAACGTTATGGTGGAGTGGGCCTCATTTTTTATCTTTAGCTGAATCGCATTGGCCTAAGATGTGCAATTATAAGTTAAATAGTATAACGTTACCCGAAATTAGACATGTGGGTTCATTAGTAAAATATGTCAACATTAACAATACTTTAATTGAATTTGAACGTTATTCCAAACTACATAAGGTACAACGTGTAATGGCCTACGTGCTTAGATTTGTAAATAATTGTAGAATAAAGGTAATGCAAAATAAACGTGCCTGTAGTTATTTAACGGTTGATGAATTAAATGATAGTTTAATGTATTTGGTAAAGTTCGCGCAATTAGAAGCATTCAGGGAGGAATACAATAGATTATTGAATAATAAGCCGTTACATAATAAATGTAGAATTTTATCTCTTAATCCCTTCTTGGACTCCCAGTTTAATGTAATACGCGTAGGAGGTCGCCTTAGTAACTCGCCTCTCTTGTATGAAAGGAAACATCCTTTAGTTTTAGATTATAAACATCGATTAACAAGGCTTATCTTTGAAAATGAGCACTATAAGTTGTTTCATGCGGGACCTCAGTTATTGTTAGCAGCTGTCCGGGAAAAATACTGGGTTGTTAACGCAAGAAAGGTGGCTAGGAGTGTAGTAAATAATTGTATAGTATGTAAGCGGTTTAGATATAAGTCTATAGTGCCAATCATGGGTGACTTACCCAAACAGCGATTGAATCCAGGGACGCCTTTCGAAACTACCGGGGTTGATTTGGCTGGTCCCTATTTAATAACTGATAGAAAAGGTCGCGGTTGTAAAATAAGTAAATGTTATATGTGTTTATTTGTTTGTTTTACTACAAAGGCACTGCACTTAGAAGTTGTGAGCGACCTAAGTACCGAAGCTTTCCTATTGTCACTTAGGAGATTTATTTCTCGACGCTCTAAACCTTGTTTATTATGTTGTGATAATGCGACAAATTTTTTAGGTGCCAGTAATGAACTGAATAAATTTTTATTAGTAAATAAAGATAAATTAACTGAATTTTGTTCTAATGACGGCATGAAGTTTGCCTTTATTCCCCCTTATGCCCCAAATTTTGGAGGGTTATGGGAAGCAGGGGTGAAATCAGCCAAGTTCCATTTAAAAAGAATTTTAGGGAACAGGCACTTAACATATGAGGAACTTTCTACTTTATTTTGCCAAGTAGAAGCTATTTTGAATTCCCGACCTGTATGTCCCATGTCCTCCGATCCCAACGATTTCCATCCCCTGACTCCCGGGCACTTTCTCGTCGGCAAACCGCTGATAGCTCTTCCCACCCCCGTAGTGACAGACATTAACTGCAATCGACTCCACAGATATCAACAGTTGGAACAGATGAGGCAGCATTTCTGGATGAGGTGGCAACACGAGTACATAACTGAACTTCAGCATCGAACCAAATGGCGCAAACCTGATGTCTCATTAAGTATTGGAGACATGGTCATTATCAAGGAAAGTAACTTGCCGCCCTTAAGATGGAAAATCGGACGTATACAAACCCTACACAAGGGTAACGATGGAGTATCCAGAGTAGCTGATGTGAGGACAGCTAGTGGTACTGTGCGTCGAGCGATCAACCGCCTGTGCCCTTTGTTTGAACATGATGAAGGAAAGTTGAAGGTTCAACCTTCAACGGGGGGAGTATGTTAACGCACAGGACTGCGGGGTGCGGGACGCCACTCCATCCCCCTACTCCCAACGATGTTGGCTATAAAAGCGCTTGCGCAACGGTCAGTGCGGGTCTACCACCATTGCATTATATAAAACTCGTACAGTATACCGTATTGCCAAAAGACTTGTAAAAGTGAAGTTCTAAATAAATGTATAAAATCTTCGTCGAGTTCTTTTTTAGCTCCTATCGACACAGACCTAATAATAGGAATAAAGTCTAAGCCTAGACAACGATTTTGGATCTGGACTGTCAATTGAAGGGATGATCGTGTGTTCGAACTCTGTACATCCATTATAAAAATACAAATTATAGTATCAGTCACTCTAAATTACTTATCCAATTAGTAAATTCTTCTTCTTCTTATCGTGTGGTTGATGAACCAAACTAGTGTCATAGATTAAACCACCCATAGGTCTCTGACATGGCTTTACACCATCGAGAATATCTCTCAGTTGTGCTAATTTCCTCATGATGTTTTCCTTCACCGTTTTAAGCAAGTGATAATTAATTTATAATATGCACATGACTTCGAAAAGTCAAATTGGTACATTACATTTGAACCCTCAACTTGTGGCTCAAGAGGTGGGCGACTTAAGTTAGTTTTGCATTATCTGTGGTTGAGGCCGTAAAACTATGTTCCTATTTGCCATCATAGGCTGTTCTTGTGGCGAGAACATTTAGTTCTACCCAAGCCAAAAGTACACACCAATAAAAAAAATGAGAAATATTAAATGTAAAGAAATAATACCTCTATAGTAAGAAGGTTCCATAACATTTATTGTTTCTATGAATTTGTTTTAGTCACGGCACGCGTTGTGCAGGCGAGGTGGCTGCAGCGAGAGACAACGGAGTCTGCGGCGTCGGGGTAGCTTACCACTCCAAAGTCGCTGGTGAGTAATTTTGTCTATTTCTCATTTAGATAAAAACCAAACTAATATCAGAGTTTCTAAATATTAATATTTCTTTTAAGAATTCGTTATATAAGGTGTCGATAAAATTGTATTATATAATATACTTCACTTATTTAAAATACTTAACACAAATAATAATAGTCAACATAAAACAGGAAAATGGTCGTTCCTTTTTCTGCTACGAGCGCGTAGCCGACGTAGTAGTGACGTCACCTACATCGTAGCAGCTCCGTAGTCTTTTTATTTACCCTATATAATCGCGTGAGCTTGTCATAACCCGCATTCGACCTACTTAGGTCTCGTACAGACCTCTATAAAAGAAATCATTAAACGGTGTATTGATGATAGAACTACGTAATTGAGAGATTAATGCTGTTAGTCTTTATATTTATTTCAGTAATTGTGACTAATTCTAAGTTTATGCTTTTGACTTTTATTAATTAAGATTGAGTTCTTTTTATAATTTTAAATTTATTCCATCGAGTTTAAATATAATTATGAATTATCCATTTATAGATTAGAAAATTACGAAATAGATATATAAGATTATCCACCGGTTAGTCAGTCACGTGCATTTTTCGAGATTTCCCGACTAGTTTCGAACTCGGCGATATCGATATATTTATGTTGCTCACCGGAATTGCACGTTTTGAACCTGCTACCTGTTGCTCAAGAAGTGGGTACGCAACCATAGAGCCACACGACACCCTCCATAATCTTGATATAATTATCATAGTGATTGCCAACCCGATACGTTATTAGTTTTCCCCCTCAGAGGGATGAGAACATCTAATTTGTAACCGGATACCAAATGGTATCGATTACTTCATCCCATGATAATAATTATTAGGTGTCTTTTATCTATGGTAGCTTCTGTTTATATGCAAGATAATTTTATATGTTTTCCTTGTATATCATCGAAGAAAATACTAAAGTTAAACCAAAGCCCACAATATAAAGCAATTAGAATATATAACAAGCTACCACAAGATATCAAAAGTGAAACAAGAATTATAGCATTTAATAGGAAACTTAAATACTTTTTAATAAACAAAAGCTTCTATTCAGTAGAACAATTTCTAAATCAATATATAAATAAATAACATAAATTAAACTAATAAATAACATTACAATACATATTATATAAAATACTATACATATAAAATATAAATATGAGAACTAAATAAAAGTAAAATAATATAAATATCACATAATACATCAATAAATACCAATACTATTATCCTACTAAAAATACAATTTGATATAAATATTAATATAACGATCTATTAAAATCGCATTAACTATAATTATATAATCTATGATACATTTATGTCTAAATATAATTTTTAAGCTCAGTTAATATTATATCCACTAGCGAATTTGCAATGCCTGGAAAGGGCTGCTAAGTTTATAAGTTCCACTTCAATTAAGACCTATGTATAATGTACACTTAGTTTGCAAATAAATTTGAATTTGAATTTGAAAGTTAAAAATATTTGTCTACTAGCTTCTGACAACCTGAGCCACAGGTTGTGGGTTCAAAACTGGCAAGTACCAATGTGACTTTTTCAAAGTCATATGTACTTTCTTAATTAATCTAAGACATTACAGACATATGGTGAAGGAAACCATCGTGAGGAAACCTGGACTTGGTAGTCTGAAATCGCCAACCCGCAGTGAGCTAGCGTGGTGATTAAGCTCGTCCCTTCTCTGTATGAGAAGAGGCCCTTGCCATGCAGTGGGACAGCTATGGGCGGGGTTTTTTTTTTACTAGCTTTTGCTTGTCCTCTGCGTGAACATCAGAATTGAGTCTAGCCGGGATCAAAAGTAGCCCTTGTGTTAATCCAGGTTGTAAACTAAAACTAAAAAATCTTACATATCCGATATTCTAGATTATTATTTAATATATTTGAATGACGCTCTGTGAGTCGTCATCCAATGCCACATTATTGGGCTGTTTATAATATTACTAGGATACAAATTAAAGAAAAATCTTTGAAAAGCATTAACGCATGCTTAGCGAACTCTAAAGTTATAATATTAAATGGAAAAAGAATACGGTCGTGAGCAGGATTCTAACCTGCGCCTCCTGAACAGATACTCCAGGCGCTCTGATCACTAAGCCATCTTGACCAGAGCATCTGGTCAGAGCGAATAATATTCTTTTTCCATTTATTATTATAACTTAATTTAGTTTTTCTTTACTAAACCTAATATTTTTCGTTTTATACATAACCTGCCAATAAGTCATTAATTAAAACAAAAAAAAATACTTTGTTATATATAATATAACCTATACACATAACAAATTGCTGTAATATTATTTTACAATCTTCACAATTCGCAAACTGTTTGACTCGTGCAAGAATATATATTGGGCATTTTGACAGTCTTTCAAAAGACAACTGTCACCGAACTGTCTTTGCTTTCCTAGTAGTTGGACAGCTGTCAAATCGGTACCATTTGACTGTGGAAGGTTTAGTAGTTATTGACATTTTATTGGCATTATTGATAGTCTCTGTCGAATCGAAATCGGGCGTGTTTGTATGTGGGTAACTGTTGATGTAACCATTTTGGAAACTACCGAAACTGTTTACTATGTCCACGTTTGTATTAAGTTGTATAACGCGTAGAAGGTATTTAATTTAATAGTTGTTTACTGTCTTACTCATGAACCGAAAACATTTGGACTCACACGGCAAAGTCAGTAGTCGAAATTATCACACCTAATTTGTCCTCTTAGTTATGTAATATTTAATAAAAATATAGTACATAGATGAAGCCAATTAAGCAGGTATACAAAATAACGATCATATTTGCAACCACATTATTAACTATTCATCAAAGCTAATAATAGTGTTAGGTACAACACTACTCAGCTTCCATTAGCCAGTGGCCATTGCTCGCGGTCTGTCACCCGAGACCGGGGGGACGTACTAGGTGACAGTTAAATATAGTATACGGGAGAAATACAGAGAAAAAATATACTTTAGAACAAATTGTTGATGCAATTAATTAGAAGGTATTATTTAATCTTGTAACTAAATTTAAACGCAGAATGACTACAAACCACAACTACGATCTGCAAAGTGACCAAAATGTTAGTAAAAAAAATCATACGTCATACGATGATGGAAAAAATCGTGAGGAAAACTGGACTTAATGGTCTGAAATCGTCAACCCGCAGTGAGCTACCGTGGGGATGAATGCTCGTGCTTTCTCTGTATGAGAAGAAATCCTTGCCCTGCAGTAGGACAGTAATGGGCTAGTTATCTTTATGTTTAATAAACGTAGTTAATCTTATTTGTTTTAATAACCGCAGGTCGCCTAAACAAAAGACATTGTTACAGAATTCTACCATAAAATGCAAATATATTTATATGTTACATTCTCATACTCTTCCTTCATCTCGTCATGTTTCATGCTCCTTGTTTATCTATCCTCGTAGTAATAACTTTCAATTTCTTATCGATATGAAAGTGGATTCCGACAATCATATTTCGTTTCGCGCAAACTAATAAAGGAAATCACCGACAGAGTCGCAAATTCCAGCAAATTGAGTTATTACAACGTTTTCCTTATATTGTCAGTTGAGTTACCTAAACAACTCGGTGCGCAGATGAATGTTTTTATGGATACAGCAACGTTGGTTTTAAAAAGTTTCGGAATTCCTTTGGGAATGAAGACAATCCGGTTATTAGATACGGATAAATCTTTTAAACACATTATCGCATGCAAAAAAACACTGTCTAGAGCACGTTTTGAATCTGCGCCTTCCGAATAAATACTCCAGGCAATCTACCGGTGCTGACGGTACTCGCATAAGAATATATATTTATATCTCCTCTCTTCAATAGACTGTGTTGACAAACGTCATCAATAGGGATATTCATACGCTCCTATTGTTATGTAAAAGGGTTCTATTTGCGGTTCCCCGATATTCGTATTTGATAGGTATTGTATAACGTTGGAATAGATCCGAAATTGAGCACCGTTTAGCAGTGTTTGTAGAGGTTTAATAGTTGAGGTTCACTTTAGAACAATTTAATTAAAACGATAACTGAGAAGTGACTAACCTCGGTTACATCGACAGATACTCAACAGTAAACCTGGCAAATTTCAAAATGCAGCCTAAATACAGCCTCCTAAATAGAGCAACCTAGTTACGGCACAGATTTCTATTGTCAAAGATAGGTATATGTGTGCGTGTGTGTGTGTGTGTGTGTGCCAAACACATGGTAGTGTGTAATTTATTTTTTATTAATGTAATATATTTCTAATGCGTATTATACAAAAATATTAGCTTTCTGTACTCCTTCTCCACATAAACTTCTGTGCCAAATTTTATACTCTTCCGCCCGCTTAATTTTCGTAAAAAGGGGTACAAAGTTTTTGCTTCACGTAATAATATAATGATTATATTATTATTACTATAATTGGTCTATGATGTCCAATTTTCCATCTTGATCGGATAATCCCAGGATAATTTTGATCCAGCCGGTGGATAACCTCGGTCCTCTCGTGTCGACCCCCGACATTACTCGTGCTCCGTCGGACCGTGTGATTAGCACATTTTTAAAGCGCCGACCTTTGAATAACCTCTCCAATGTAATGACCGTTATCTCGGCGGGTTCGAAATTTAAATAAAATTGATGAGACGGGATGTTTTTGAGTTAAATATTTGAATGTGGAAAGGGATTCTAAATCATCATCCCCCTGCCCCTACCCCAATTTATTTGGGGTATAAATAAAAGTAATATGTTAAAGTTTTGGCTATGTTTTATGACCGGCCGCCTGCCTGACGTCAACCCTCTTTGAGAATGCTGTTGTTGGTGGTAACTGCCACCAATACGGTCTCCTTCTACCTAGCTATGTTGTTGGCGACGACGCTACTTCAAAAACATGTGTGGAATAAAAGTGCAGTGTCAGTGAAATAAATAAGCGATGACGCAATTGAAACCTTGAGTGGTTTGAAACAGTGCGGTATTAGTGATTAAAGTGTATTTTGTATAGTTTTTTAAGTTAGATTATTGCCTATTTAGTTATGGGATAAATGTATGTTGATTTTTACGTAATGCATGCTAATGTCATAATAATTGTTAATTTGAAGTGTTTTGGTTGCTACAATTGGGATCAGTTTGTACTGTAATAATAGAAGAATTATAATAAACACCCTAGAATAGTATGTGATGTTACATAAATAAATAATTTGAATATATTTATCGAAAATTAATGTAAAACCTTACTTTGTGTTACTTTTATTATTAATGGTTCTGTTTTGTGTAATGATTTA
This sequence comes from Xylocampa areola, assembly GCA_935421205.1. Lineage (NCBI taxonomy): Eukaryota > Metazoa > Arthropoda > Insecta > Lepidoptera > Noctuidae > Xylocampa > Xylocampa areola. The sequence continues at coordinate 12,168,392 of OW285217.1, read as the reverse complement.
ATTAAAACTCTATATAATATATATACTTTATTTGATTATGTATCTAACAATATATAAATCGCGAATTTTAGATTAAGAATTAATTAGATATAAACATAAATGTAGCTAGTTGTAAGTAAAATGTAAACTTAGATTGTAAGGAAAAATAGAGGGTCTCGCTAAGGTAAAGTTTAGTCATACTTAAGTGAACGCGAATTGTTCGATAGTAGTTGCCTCCGTACAAACAGGATATTGTAAATATAATAATCCCAAATCAAGCAAAAGGTGTTTCTTTTGAAGATCCCTAACAGAACATGGTCCTTCGAGCCGGATCTTCTGAAGCCACACCTGAGTTGAAGAGGAACATTATGTGAAAAGTGAAGATTCAAGCAGTGTCTTGTTGTGCGTAGTACATCGTGTGTACGTGAAGACCTTCGTATTGGAACGTGAATCTACTAACATCTAAAAGTTGAAGACTCGCTTGAAGAATTGTTTGGATCGTACAGTGTAGGGGGGTCACTACTTGCGCCTACATCAAATCCACCTAAGCGACGACGACTTGAAGAACGCGAATGCTTGAAGCCTTTGTTGAGTGGGACTACTGGGGTCACTACTTGCACCTACTTCAAATACAGCTAAGCGTCCGCGACGATTGGGACAAGAACAAGTTTATTGAAAATTGAAAAGGAACTTGTTGATAGTCAAGGAAGATTCGACGCAAGGGCGAAGGAAATATTGCTAAGAAGAGCGAACATAGTTAATCAAGATTAAAGATATCATCGCATCTTCTTGAAGCCAGAACACAATGATGACTAGAAGCCGCAAAGGAGACAGTACGCGCTCTGATACAGAGGAAGAAACTAGCACAGCCACCGAGACTACAGGAGCATCAGCAACCACCTCTGGAGAATATACGGACAGTAGCGCGCGTACCGAAGAGGCAACTGTTCGTGAAGAAGTTGACGTCACTATGGTAGAAAAAACAAAGTCTGTGAAATCCAAGTCACATAAAGCGGCCAGGAAACGCAAGGAACTTGAAGCTAAACTGGAGTTAGACAAGTTGAAACTTGAAGAGATTAAAGTCAAGACTCAGATGGCTACTACGAAGTTAGAATTGGCACGCATCGATGAAGACACAGACTTAAGTGACGAAGACGTCATTGACGCTCAAGCCGAAGCAACCGCGGCACAAGCCACCGCGGCCTGGGTGACCGACTCAAAGAACACGGCTTGCAACGAGGGGGAGCCAAACGGAGAGGCACCGTGCGCCCCGCGTGCCACGGTGGCACCACCGGAAGCGAGTGACACCAATCAACTGGCCGAAGCTATTATGGAAGCAGTGAAGTCTGTATCGCAACAAAAATCTGAAGTGACAGTGCAACGTGCGCCGAAGTATGTTAGTGAGTTACATCAGTTCGACGGCGACGCCAGAGATTGGATGGCGTTCAAAGCAACCTACAAGGATACGAAAGTTTTGTTCAGTGCAATTGAAAACATGGGAAGGTTAAGAAAAGCTATTAAAGGAAAAGCCAAAGAAGCTGTGAAATCTCTATTATATACACAAGTGGATCCAGACGAAGTCATGACTGCATTGGAACGACGATTTGGAAGGCCCACTTATCTGATAAGAAGCGAAATAGAAAACATAGAGAAATTACCACCCATGTCAGATGATGCAAGAGAACTGATAAGATATGCAGGTGCCGTGACCAACACTGTCAGTGTAGTAAAACAAATGAAAAAGCAGAGTTATTTGCATTCTAGTGATATCTCTAACCGAATAATTGATAAAATGTGTACTCTAGTGCGATTCAAGTGGTACGAATATCGAGCAACTAGAGAAGAGGAGGACGAGCCAATATTACTCAGCCTAATGGATTTCTTCAATAGAATGGTGGATCAGTTTGAGATGCATGAAACACCAGGAATACGGATAAAGAAGGAAGGAATAAGGGTACGAGCTCGTCCTGTGGGCTCTAGAGAAGTGCACACTGCTCGATTTCGGCATGAAGAGGAGGTACACGAAGAAGATTGTACGTCGCAAGAAGAAAGTGAAACCGATGAAAGGCCGGAAGAAAGGAAAAACGCCACCGTGTGTTCCTGCAATGGACAGGAGAAAAAAGAACAAGAAAAGTTGAAGTGCCCTTTGTGTGAAGGAGAACATACTGTGTTGAAGTGTAAGAAGTTTATCGAGGCATCCGTGCAAGAGAGGTGGGATCACGCTAAAAAGACTGGGACGTGTTTCAAGTGTCTACAGAGGCGACACAGAGGTTTCAACTGTAAAGCAAAGTCATGAACGAAATGTAAAAGAGGTCATCATACGCTGTTACATGTCGAAGACGCAGTGAAACCAAAGACTCAAGAGGAAGCACACACAATAGTTTCTACAGTAAACGCTGCGCAGACTTCGTCAAAGACTTACCTGAAGATAGTCCCTGTGGAATTGATGGGACCGGAGGCCAACGTACATGCCTATGCACTCCTGGACGAAGGCTCCACTGTAACAATAATAGAGGAGGAAATGGTCACTAGGATCGGAGCAAAGGGTCCTGAAGAGGAGTTAAGAATAGAAGGCATCGGTGGTCACCGCATGAACCAAAAATCAAGACGAATCGATATAAAAATCAAAGGCATGTTTGCGCGAAGCATCGAGAAATTGTCTGCCTACACAGTGAAGGATCTCCAGTTGTCACCACAGGAGGTGAAAGATAAAGATTTGGAAGATTGCGATCACTTGAAAGATATATCGGACCAACTGAAATATCCCAACGCTCGACCATCAATTCTAATAGGACAAGACAATTGGAATTTGATAGTCTCACAGGAAATCAAAAGAGGAAATCGTAACAAGCCTGTCGCTTCGAGAACGCAACTAGTCTGGGTGCTCCATGGCATGAAAACCCACAGCATCGCATTGGTGCGCACAGTGAACCATATTACGACACGATCTAATGAAAAAGACGATCATTTAGAGAAAATGATCAAGGACCACTTTAACATAGAAGCCTTGGGCATTGCTGCAAAAAATCCATCAAGCGACGTTGATAAACGCGCTCTCGATCTGTTGGACTCTGTCACCAAACGATTGCCTGATGGCAGATTCAGCACGGGATTGTTATGGAAAACTGATGAAGAGCGTTTACCCGAAAGTAAAACAGTCGCTGTACGGCGTCTTAAAGGAATGGAAAAGAAATTTCTGAGAGATGAAATATTTAGGAAGAAATATGAAGAACAAGTTGAGAATTTGATCAATAGCGAGTACGCCGAAGAAGTGGGTGAAGAAGCTTCTTCAGCAAGATTATGGTTTTTACCCCATTTCGCTGTTGTACACCCACAAAAGAAAAAGATGCGGCTAGTTTTTGATGCCGCTGCTAAGTCGAATGGAAAATCATTAAATGACGCATTGTTAGTCGGACCGGATCTGCTTCAGTCACTATTCGGTGTTCTTCTTCGTTTTAGACAAAGGCCTGTGGCGGTAGTAGCGGACATTAAGGAGATGTTCTTACGCGTCAAGATAAATGAAGAAGATAGAGATAGCCTCAGATTTCTATGGAAAGACAAGGAATATAGAATGACATCACTGATTTTTGGAGCTGCGTGTTCGCCATGCGCCGCGATATATGTGAAGAATAAGAATGCGGAGGATTTTGCAAACATGTACCCAGAAGCCGTTAAGGCAGTCCAGCGAGATCATTACATGGACGATTACTTGGCAAGTTTTACAGACACGTCCACGGCAACCAAGGTGTCAAGGGAAGTTAATGAAATACACAAAAGTGGTGGATTTTTCTTGCGGGGCTGGGCTAGCAATGAACCTTCAGCAATAGAAGAATTCACAAAGGCAGATACCAACACTGAGTCTATACGTCTAGGGAAACAAAAGGACCAGATAGAGAAGACACTAGGGCTGAATTGGAACGTCAGTGAGGACAGCCTCCATTTCACACTGAATCTTCGCAACACTCCAGACGAGGCTATAACTGGGAAGCGCGCACCAACAAAAAGAGAAGCCACTAGCGCGGTTATGTCTGTATTCGATCCTCTTGGACTCGCATCACCTATAACAATACAGGGTAAGGTAATGCTGCAAAACTTATGGAGGTCTGGCCTTGAATGGGACGAAAAATTACCATCCGCAAGCGAAAAAGAATGGAAGAGATGGTTAGAAGATTTGAGAAAGCTAGAAGAACTACATATACCTCGATGTTTGGCTCAAAACATAACAGAAGGAGAATTGCACACCTTCTGCGACGCCAGCGAAAAGGCGTACGCTTGCGCAGTCTACTGGCGAACAAGAAATCAAGATAATCATATTGAAGTAAAACTCCTGGCGGCGAAGGCGAGAGTATCACCGCTTAAGCCAACTTCGATACCTCGATTAGAACTCCAGGCTTGCTTACTAGGAAGTCGACTAGCTGCAAGCGTATCGAATGAAATGGACTTTGACGTGAATCAAAGGTACTTCTGGACAGATTCAAGGACGGCGCTAGCCTGGATTCAATCCGATCCGCGCAGATTCAAACCCTTTGTCGCGCATCGTCTCGCCGAAATTGAAGAATTAACAAGACTAAAAGAATGGCGCTGGGTGCCTAGCAAGCAAAACGTGGCGGATGACGCTACCAGAACGGCCCCGGTGAAATTTGAAATAACGCATCGTTGGTTCACGGGTCCCGAATTCTTATACGAGGATCAGGAAGATTGGCCACTCAAAGACAAAGAGATAACCAACCTCGACACAGGAGAAGAGAAGCCTAGTGCCAAAGTATAAACCATCAAGAAAACCATCATAGAAATACCTGATCCGCAAAGATTTTCTAAATGGACGGGGCTGCTGCACGCCACTGCGAGATTTCTGCAAGCTGCTGACATATTTAAACGTAGCATCAAGCAGAAAGTAAACGCTACTAAAAAGATAACGCAAGATCCAGCTAGGAAGAAGACTCAAAAGAAATTAATAATTCAAAACAAAACAAAAGAACGAAAACAAAGAAAAATACCTTCTTTGCCCATAACAATAGACTTCATTGAAAGAGCTGAAAAACTATTGATACTTAAAATACAGGAAGATAGTTTTCCAGAAGAAATGGTAGCCCTGAGGAACGACAAAGATGTCAAACAAACATCTAAATTAAAGAACTTTGCAATCAAGATGGAAGAAGGGCTCATTCGATTGTCTACGCGAATCGGTGCAGCGAAATATCTTGTGTCCTCATACAAAACACCGATTGTGCTAAATGGACACCACAGGATTACGCAACTACTGGTGAATCATATACACGTCAAGTTCAACCATGGAAATCATAGTACAGTGATGAATGAAATCAGACAAAGATACTGGATACCTTCACTGAGAAACGTAGTCAAGTCAGTAATTAAGGGCTGTGGATGGTGCAAGCTACGCAAAAAGAAACCACAAATTACTCCACAAGGTGACTTGCCCATAGAAAGATTGGAAAAAACCAGCCCACCTTTCACTTGTGTGGGAATAGATTATTTCGGACCAATGTTAGTGACCATTGGACGTCGCACCGAGAAACGGTGGGGTGCTTTGTTCACATGTCTCACTACGAGAGTGATCCATTTAGAACTGGCTGCATCACTGAATACGAATTCCATGATTCTTGCATTCCGCAGAATGATCGCTCGACGAGGAACACCAAGGATTATTCTCAGTGACAACGGGACCAACTTCATTGGTGCAAACCGCGAAATAACAGAAGCAATGAAAAACATGGAAAAAACGACCGCTAAGATGAATATTACCTGGAAATTCATCCCACCAGGAGCCCCACACATGGGCGGGTCTTGGGAGAGAATGGTGCGATCGGTGAAAGTCGCACTGGCGGCCACTCTGAACGAGAGACATCCCAAAGAAGAAGTTCTGCACACCTTATTACTCGAAGCAGAACATATAGTAAACTCACGACCTCTCTTCTCTGTGAGTACTGATCCAGAAGAAGAAGAATCTTTGACCCCAAATCATTTTTTGATTGGGCGGTCATGCGGAGCCTCCCTTTTTGGTTCCTTCGACGACAACGAGCTCATCGGGTCTCCGACTTGGAGAACGTCTCAACGACTGGCTGACCATTTCTGGTCGAGATGGTTGCGAGAGTACTTACCAACTCTCTCGCCCCGCTATCATCAGGGTCCCCACTATCGGGATCCAGTGGTAGGAGACATCGTATTAATCGTGGATCACACACTCCCACGATACTCCTGGCCACGCGGTGAAATCACCGCGACATTTCCTGGACCTGATGGAAGAACGCGCATCGTCGATGTAAGAACTACAGCAGGCATCCTGCGACGACCGGCATCACGGCTGGTTATCATCGTGCCTGCTTCGTCGCCCCGACAAGAGCAGGTGCAGCGCACCGAGGGGGAGACTGTTGGCGACGACGCTACTTCAAAAACATGTGTGGAATAAAAGTGCAGTGTCAGTGAAATAAATAAGCGATGACGCAATTGAAACCTTGAGTGGTTTGAAACAGTGCGGTATTAGTGATTAAAGTGTATTTTGTATAGTTTTTTAAGTTAGATTATTGCCTATTTAGTTATGGGATAAATGTATGTTGATTTTTACGTAATGCATGCTAATGTCATAATAATTGTTAATTTGAAGTGTTTTGGTTGCTACAATTGGGATCAGTTTGTACTGTAATAATAGAAGAATTATAATAAACACCCTAGAATAGTATGTGATGTTACATAAATAAATAATTTGAATATATTTATCGAAAATTAATGTAAAACCTTACTTTGTGTTACTTTTATTATTAATGGTTCTGTTTTGTGTAATGATTTAATTAAAACTCTATATAATATATATACTTTATTTGATTATGTATCTAACAATATATAAATCGCGAATTTTAGATTAAGAATTAATTAGATATAAACATAAATGTAGCTAGTTGTAAGTAAAATGTAAACTTAGATTGTAAGGAAAAATAGAGGGTCTCGCTAAGGTAAAGTTTAGTCATACTTAAGTGAACGCGAATTGTTCGATAGTAGTTGCCTCCGTACAAACAGGATATTGTAAATATAATAATCCCAAATCAAGCAAAAGGTGTTTCTTTTGAAGATCCCTAACATATGTCATACCAATTGTTATCCATGCGCCAGGTTCGGATGTTATCCTAATATCACACTCCACTAACCGGGCTTTAATAACATATACGGCCTACAATCCGTACGATACCTAAACAGCATAATTATGCACAAAACTACTACGTTAGGTCTTTGTTCTAACAACACACACACGATTCATCTTGACTCTCACAGGGTTTAGGGTACTTCAATCGGAACTTGTAGCAAAGGGAAAGGAATTCTTAATATTTTTGTTTAGGTTAGTGATTGGCATAATCATTGGGAACGTTATTATTGAAAATTTTCCTCTATATTTTCTACTAATAATTATCAATCAATATTTATTATTTGCGTACCCAAGTTTTGTTTTAAATAATTTCACTTGTTTCTGTTTGTTGTACCTTAACTTTTGCGAGTCTGTATTTCAAACTGATTTAAACATTTATCCGGTTTATACCTACGTATTCTGAAATGTAGAAGATTAGATTGTATCCAGCTCAGTTGTAACAATATAAATATTTGAAACAATCTAAAAAAAAAAGATTTTAGTTTATATAAATTATGAGCCATCACGGGTCCGAAAAAAAATACAGATGTAGCCTTGCCTTGTCATAAGCGAAGCATAGATTACGTACTCACACACGCAGCGTACTAGCGCCGAGTGGATGAGTATTAAGTAATTGTATGCGTTTAGCTCGTGTATGACAAGCGAAATTGGATGACTAGGCATGCTTCTCACATGTTGTACGCAACGCTAAACCCGTATTTTTTTAAGGTCTGTCAGTGACGTGTCATGTTTTTTTTCGCCTGTTGTAATTTCCAGATTAATCTTCACCACCCTTTTTATCAAGTTAATCATCTTAAAGTTCTCATAAACTAATTAGTTGGCAACATACCCAACTTCACTAAGTACCGTGAAATACAATTAAATAGGATTTTCCCTTACACGAAAAGTCTTCCATCACATTATACACACGTATGCTTGTTAATACATAGCATTGTTGTTTCTGTATTTTTATGAACAATCTATATTGATATTATGAAAAGGAAATATTTGTTTGGTCGTCTGTAATCGATAAACTCTAAAGCTACGGCACCGATTTTAATAATTCTTTCACCATTACCAACATTATTCAGAAGTAGCGAGCTGTATGTTAGTAATAAGATTTCAGGCTGAAATAATGGTGGTTTTCTAAGCAAGCCTGACACTTAGTCACCCACTCTTGCTTTCGCCAGCAATGCACATACCACTGATTTTCCATTGTCACACATGACAATGAAAAATAGTGGTATGTAACTTGGGTTTGAACATATGAACTTAGACTTGGCAGCCCAATTAACATGATTAGGCACAATGGAAATTATTTTATTGACTAAAAAAACATCATCATCCCCCTGCCCTTATCCCAATTTATTTGGGGTCGGCGCAGCATGTATTCTTCTTCAATACATCTCTATTAGCTGTCATATCGTCAGTCACTCCTCTAGCCATATAATATTTAACACAATCCGTAATACTAAAATTACATAACATAAAAATAGAGGTACTTAACTAAAATTGATTCAGTTTGTTGTGTCTCCACTATTTCCTAGAAGCAGATACCAAACACTATATTGTATCTTTCATTGTATATCCTTGGAGTTAATTCTAAACACGTGTATCAATCGACCACCTAAAATAGATAAATTCCACGTCAAAGTATTGTTTTGAGTTTGTTTATTTATAATTGTAAACAAATGGTATTGGGCAGTTGAATAGATACTCGCTCCTGCAAATGGGTAGTCGAAGAGATAGTCGCTGCTGATAAGGTTCATTTTTTTAAGGGGCGAAAATCCATCTCACACTCTGTGCCATAGGAATACGGCAGAGAGTGTGAGATGGATTTCCGACTAAAATGACAAGTTCCGCCATTAACCACCGGATTTACAACTATTTTCACAGCAACGGGATTGCGGTGAATTTAGTTGCAGTTGCGGGAAAGTTTTTCTACCATACCTTAAATCTGTATCACTATGTTTTAATTTAAACATTTTTGTGCCTAACCATAGCAAAATATTGAGATAATACGATTTTGTTATAAACTCAATGCTATGACACGTATATCGAAATAATTGACAAGATTACAATATTAAAGATGTATAATGCTTATGTACCGCTTAACCTCATTATGAGATTTGATACTTTGACAAGAGTCCTTGGTGCTTGTGTTTCCAGAATAACTTGTGTTACCCAAAACCTTACTAACTCTACACTCTTTGTCGATAAATCGACCCCGTAACATAAACCGAGTGTTTCATAACACTAGAAAAACATTTGCAAACATCTCCTGTTACATTACAAAAACAAAAATGGACGATGCGGAAAATAACAGTGCCCTTCCCTTTTTTTGTTTTTATTTTGTTCTGTTTGGAGAACCTTTACTAAGGTTGTTTAATGTTTGTTTCAAATATATTGCGTATATCAAAACAGATTGTATCACCGATTCCATTTCGCCGTTTGTATTTGTTGTGGTTAGAACGTTGAAAAATAACACACGTAGTTGCTGAGTTTATTTATTAACAGTGGAAAATTTGAAATGACGTAAGGGTAATTTTGGCGCAGTACACTGTAGTTAAATGAATATATCATTACCGGTAACTCTATGTAACTCGCGGGGCTGGATAGAGGTGCTCAAATTCAACAAATTTAATCCCCCCCAGGTATGTATGGCCCAAACTTATATTTAGATTCCGAGATATTTAAAATGTTGTGATTTTAACAAAAAACACACTTTTGTCTTTCCAATTCCAATTCCAATTTTAGATAATTATGGCTTCATCGCGTTAACAACTTTTGTCTTTACAACTGTATAAAAAAAGTTGACTTATTGAATGTCATTAGACGGTTCCCTTACTAGTATGCGACTTGACAGTCAAGCTTGTTAAGCAAGAAAGTGTCCAAATTTACGAGTAATATACGTTAACCATGACAAAGAAAGATAAAGTTACGTTAATTAAAAAAAAAATGACACCAAGCGTACAAATTATTACAAAAATTTCTGTTTAATAAGCTTTCAAAATAGGTATAATAGTCGATATTTGTGCTAGAACAACAACAATAAAGCGCATTTTTCACATCCATGGTATTGATAATCTAAATTAAGATGTAAATTCGTTTCGTAGAGATAAGTGAAACAAAATGCATGCGTCATTATTTACTTAAAAAACTACTATAATATTATTATACATGTCAGAGATGGCAATACTGGTTTACATTATTGGTGTTGTGTAACACCAAGTGCTACGGGCGGTCGGCGACAACAGCGAGAGGATGGAGGACGTTAGCCTTTCGGGTCAGTAACGTACAGATCTGTACGTTGTAACAATAAAAATCTATTGTGTCTGCTAATGACTGAGGCAACAGCTTAAAATCCTTACAGACATAGAGACCTCTGATCTTATTCTTCCAACCATTCTCCGACATACATTAATAATAGTAAATATGTTTATTATACATTCATCAGGCAGTCGGGACAACTGTTAAGTGCTTGTAGGCTGCTATCCCTGTTCATTTTTGTTATTGCTATAGAGTATTAGCTTGTCTAGTTTGTTTTTGAATAGATTTACATTTTAATACTTGAACTGCCTCGTTGGTCTAGTGGTCCCAGGCGTGACTGCTGAGCATGAGGTTTCGGGATCGGCACCTGGTTCGGGCAAAGTGTTATGGAGTTTTTTTGTTAGGAAATTCTCGCTAGAGGCTCACCACCTATTACATGGGACTTAAATAACAGCATTGGTGAAATGTGAGTGTAAAACTGTGAACACCTCCGCATACAAATTTAAAAAGTATTAAAAAAACTTAATTATTAACACATCAAAATTGAATAGACTCCGGAAATTTCACGGGCAATATAACTATCTTTAGCTTCGACCTGAAGCTAAGGTACTCACTAATGATAAATTAGTCTTAGATTACACGAGGCGCTGCAGAGGCCACAAAATAGTTGTATAAGTCCCTAGTGTAGGAGATGAGGTTCCAAATGATGCTATATATAGACCTCTCTCGAGATTAGGGGCCGTGCTTATTATGTTTGCGTATGTGGAATCGTGGACCGAGAAATAATCTTGAGGGGGAATGTGAAGGGGAATCAAGATCGCCTGTCTTGAATGACTGGCTGTTAGAGATAATCTTACGATCAAAAAAGTATTGCCGCATTTAATAAAAGGGACTTATATAAGAAATTATCTTATTCATGTAAGTAAATAGATCTTTTGAAGACACTTTTACAAGTAATTTTTCTAAACTAGATGGATCCGGCGTTTTCTATCTGATTATCTCTGAGAAGAAATACCGAAACAAACTCAGGTTAAGATCTCTTTTAAAGTACAGACATAATAGTACGTATTTATGCGAGTGTAACCATACAGTGATCGTCTGGAATGGAATGGAAAAAAGGAAAGGCTTTTTTCATATTTATAGATTATATATATATTATACTAGCTGTGCCCCGCAAACATTGTTCTGCCATATAAATTTTCTAGGGGTCTAGCCTACGACTTATTCTCAAACCTACCAAATATACACCAGAAATTTCATAAAAATCGGTCAAGTCATTTCGGAGGAATTCGATAACATACACTGCGACACGAGATTTTTATATATTAGATTATAGATTTAGGCCACCAGTAATAAGTATACCTACAATTAATCTATTTGGTCGATAGTTTGGTTTCACAGCTTAAATCTTTTCGGCAAAATTGTTTTGAATTTTATACTGACAAAATTGTGCAATCATCGCACAACTGCTCCATGTGTTTGGGATTAAAAACCTGCTTCAGTTTCGGTTAAAAGCTTAGTTGCGTCACTATAATAACTTATAACTATAATTATGTCATTCCTAAAACACGTTTAGTCATCTAAATGACTTAGGCAGCCGAATTTCACAAGCTTTCAAACATAAAGCCTTTAAGCTTAACTAAAACGAGTTGAGTTTGAACTAACTTTGAGTTAGTTTCTCTCTGCTACATCTTGTTTTAGCAAGACTTCGACTAAGTGACGTCACTTTGACTTTAAGATGTAGAAACAGATAACATTTTACGAAATACGGTGCTGTACATAATCAATTAAATTGGAATTGGATAATCATTTCACATTATAATATATAGCATCACGCCTGTATTCCCCGAGGGATTAGCCAGAGGTGTACATAATTGTACACCCACATTTATTTTACCATTGCTGTTATTTAATTCCCATGTGGTAAGCCTATAGCCAAAAACCGGGCACAATTCCAAACTCCAGGTTGCGACTAAGAATTTCCTATTAATTAAATCCAATAACACTTTGCCCGACCCGAGAATCAGACCCACTACTTCACGCTCATCAGTCGCCCTTGCGACCTTAGATCAATGAGGCAGTTAATTATAAATACTTATATATAATTACGCTTATTTCCCATCGGGGTAGGTAGGCACTATTGATTACCACTTGCTACTATTAATGATATACCTTTTGATATTATAAAGACGTTACTATTTTTACACGACTGCCCAAAAAAGGAGTGTTATGTCTTTAGGGTTCATGTATGTATGTAAGTATGTGAGTTTATTTATTCTGTCATAACCTCTAAACGCCTGAATCGATTTCGATGTATGGGGTATCGTTAGAATCCTTACACTGTCCCGGGTATTATAGACTAAGTAAGATTTAAAAAAAATATAGTGTCTATGGTACACAAATAGGTGTGTAATCTAATATACCTATAAAAATCTCGTGTCACAGTGTTTGTTATGAAACTCCTCCGAAACAGCTTGGCCGACATTTATGTTTTGTGTGTAGGTTTGAGAATAAACCGTAGGCTATTTTTTATACCCCTAGGTGATAAGGGTGGCCCTATCCAGAAAATGTATGTGTCAGAATAATGTTTACAAGGCACAACTAGTAAAATATATAATTCACACATGGCCGGGAGTCTTTTAATTTTTTAATTAATTTCATCTTGTCTCTTTCATTAGTTTGGATTCATGTTTAGGGCATTTATGGCCGCCTTTTTGTCGAACATGGAGATGCGGTGGGATTCTCAACAAAATAAATGAAAGACAAACAGTGTATGGAACGTCATTGTTTCGATTACTAGTATTTCTGAATACATCAAAAGTAACAGACCGTGAAGAAGGTTCTTCACTCTGTTTTAGTTAATACTATTCCCTAATACTTTCCTATCTGTTTTTCTTTCATCAACTTCTTTGAATTGAATGGCTGTTTTGAAGTAACCTTTAAAGTTTGGTGTTGTTTTTCTTTGTCAATTAAATAATATACTATAATAATAGACTGCCTCGTTGGTCTAGTGGTTAGTAGCCCTGACTGCTATGCCGGAGGTCGTGGGTTCGATTCCCACCCAGGACAAATGTTTGTGTGATGAGCACGATCATTTGTTCTGTGTCTGGGTGTAATTTATCTATAATATGTATGCATTTAGAAATATATAAGTATGTTTATCAGTTGTCTAGTACTCATAACACAGGCTCTGCTTAGCTTGAGACTAGACGGCGTTGTGTGATAGTTGTGGAATATATTATTATATTATATTATTATTATTATTAATAAACAAGAGCTTGTTTATAAAAATAATTTTGGGAACCGATATTATATTCTAACTTCAAAGACAATTTTAATATACGTTCAAACGGACAAACTAGAGATGGTCTGTCTGTATGCGTGATTTTCTCCATAACTACTAAACTAATTTTACTACGGTTTTCATTAATAAAAAGACAGGTAGGTATTTATTTTATTTATTTATTTGGCTCTTCGAAAATGAGTACACTGGTACAATCATAAAGTTATTACATTTTATACTTAAGGCTAAGTGCCCCATTACTTATTGAAGAGGACTGCATGCACTACAACATGCGCAGCTATAAAACGTATGAGGGAAAAACAGAAACAAACAGAAAGTTATTATTTGTTAGACTAAGCTTTATACATAGCATCACGCCTGTATTACCCCCGAAGGAGTAGGCAGAGGTGTACACAGTTGTACAAACACATTTCACCAATGCTGCTATTAAGTCCCATGTAATAAGGTGTTGAGTCTATTGCCATCTACCGGGCACGATTCCAAACGGAAATTTCTAACGGAAAAACTCAATAACACTTTGCCCGACCCGGGAATCGAACCCGAGACCTCATGCTCAGCAGTCGCGCTTGGAACCACTGGACCAACGAGGCAGTTTTAAGCAAATAAACTTTATAGTATAGCGTATTGTAGACATTTTCAGAGTAAAATTGTGAATAGTGCTTTGTTGATCTAGTGGTATCAAGCGCAGCTGTTTAGTGTGAGACTCTAGGTTCAATTTTTGGGTCGGACAAAGTATTAATAAGTTTTGGGAGAGGAACTTCTCAATTCCTCGAATCAACAACTGCCGGAAGTTTGGATGCTCGGTGCACCACCTATTTATTACATAAGACTTAATAACTGCATTGGTGAAATGTGTGTGTGTGCAATAATTGTTTCGCCTCTGCCTAGCCCAGGTGATGTTACGTTATGAATATTTTTAATAGCTTTCACGAAATCGGCAAAAAAAACAGCAGTCTATCTATAAATGTGTTGCCAACGTGCGCAGGGGTGTTTAAAATATAAATAGTGACCTCCCTTCTTGTTTACTTATTTCAGATAGATCTAAAAATACCATAAAGATCTTACGTCATTATTTTATACGTCAATAAAATGTTGTCACGTTAGTCTAGTGGTCCCAAAAGCGCGACTGTCAAGCATGAGGTCTCGGGTTCGATTCCCAGCTCCGGCAGTGTTATTGAGTGCCTTTGTTAGGAAATTCTCAGTAGCAGTCCGGAGTTTGGAATTGTGCCCGGTAGATGGCAACAGGCTCACCATCTACATGGGACTTGGTGAAATGTGGGTGTATAACTGTGTATACCTTTATCTACCCATTCGAGGAATACAGGGATGATGCTATGTCAATACAATTATAATTCAATTAAATTTAATTCGTTATTTTGAAAACTTTTTTAAATTTCGCTTTTTATCTAAAAAACGCCGACATTATCTACCCGATTGCGTCTGAGAAGAAATTCCGAAACAAACTCAGACGTCAGCCTGTTTTAAACTTCAGACATCACTGTACAAGGCCGTGAGAGCGTAATCTTGAAGGCCATCTGGAAATGCCTTTTAAAGAAAGAGCCATAGATATTTCAAGTTGACCAATCCTAACAGCCGACGGCACACATGCATCAGTTATCGTGTAGCTGAAACTATAATTTAGCGAGGTTAACGACCTGTCACCGTGTTTAACATATCACACTTTGTTGAACCAGGAAAATGATTACCAATACATGAATAACAAGAAAGTAAAGACCAATCTGAAATTTTTTATCTATATTTTACATAGCAATACCGGTTCTAAGTACGTACAAAAGCTAATACAAAATTAATTGCCCTGTAAAAAGCCGCCATAAGTACTGAAATCAGATAACAGGTAAATTACCGTTATCAGTTCGGTTTCACGGAAACAACGAAGTGTAGCGAAGCATCACGGCAGCATTACCCCGCTTTTGACGTACACGACGGGGGATTTGCGGCTTCCCAGGCTGATTGCCGGCTTTGCCTCCCTTTGTAAACTGAATTGAGAATTATATCTGTACAATCATAATATTTTATTACAAAATATTTTTAGATTGGCCTCCCGCCATAATTGAATTTCATTTCGGAGTATTCGTTCCAAACAGTTCTGACATTTCAGCGCGCTGTCCGAAATGGAACTCGTTTAATATTTGAGTTTGGAGCTGGTTGAAATAGACGGGTTGTCTATTCGCTTCTATATATGAATTGTTCAAAGCTGTTTTTATCTTTTGTCTGAGAATTTGTTTAAACTTAGGTTTCGAAATTAAACGGCTGGATAAGTTATCTTTTTATACAACAAATTTATTTCTTTTGTTTTATTTGTATGCACAATAATAATGTGAATAATACAGTAATGGAAAATTCAAAGTAATAATTTAAGTTCAAAAATAATTAATTGGGTTTACTAACAGACTTATATGGTTATCTAACAAAAAATTATCACGGATAAGTGGGTATTATCCGTCGTAAAACAACGCTTGCGTTATGTTTCGCCGAGTGAGTGACGGTACCGGAGGCCCAAACCCTTTAAAAGGCCGGCAATGCACTTGCGACCCCTCTGGGGTTGCGGGTGTCCATGGGCGGCGGTAATCGCTTAACATCAGGCGAGCCGTCAGCTCGGATGCCAACTATACCATAAAAAAAAACACGTGAAGTTGAGTTCTACGTTCCAGAAGTATAATGTTAATAATATCCAGATTTTTATTTGAGGTTGTAATTATTTATATATTTTCTTAGGAATAAAGAATGAGCGATGCCACTTTGTAGTTTCATTTAAATAATAGATACCATTTTTAAGGTATTTTTTTTTATCTCCTAATTGAACCTCCATCTATTGGCATGTAAATTTTTATATTTTTATCTCCTAATTGGACCATAATACATCTATACCCCACAGGTATAAGGATGTTGGACCAGCCTTACATGACGGACCTGATCGAGGCCAACTCTATGGGCCACGAGCCCCACAAGATCCACATCTACAGCGCGTCGTGGGGGCCCACTGATGACGGCCGGACGGTGGATGGGCCCCGCAACGCCACCATGAGGGCCATCGTTCGAGGAGTTAATGAGGTAATTTTAATGTCTAATTTAAATTGTATGAAATATCGACATTTAATTTATCCCGGCTCAATCTCATTTGACTATTCATGAATATAAGATAAGATAAGAATAAACGCTTATTTGCCAGAAACATGGTCTAATTTTAGTTTAAGTGAAGTCAAAGTCAAAGCATTTATTTCAATTAGACCGTTTACAGGCACTTTTGAATTGTCAAAAAAATAAACTAGTTACCACGTTCCAAAGTGTAGATTCCTGTGGAGAAGAACGGGCAAGAAACTCCACGGTTACTCTTTTTCATCAAAGAATTACAATATTTTGGTTACATTGTATTTATAATATAGAAATCATATGTGAGAACAATGTAATATGAAGTCTATAGAGTCTAGTTACAATTCAAAACTTTGCCATGACAGTTTAGAGATGACCAGCCCCAACCAACGGCGCCCGTTCACGAACATGACGCCAGCGTCAGCATCACTAAACTCGACCATATTGTAGGGAATCTAATGACCCAACACAAACGCCACCGTCAGCGGGACATTTAAGTGAGCATGACATACTCTAGCTGCCAGACAATAATCAAATATATATATTCATGTAGCATATGTAAATGATTACATGGTACTCACATTTACAGTATAATAAAAATGAAATGCTAAATTATTAAACAAACGTATTTTTAAATATTATTAGATATAGGTCTGAACAGGAGAAAAAAAAATTGAATAACAATGTCAGAAGACAGTCTATATCCAGAATCTAAATACAATTTACAAGCAGATGTTAGATTTGTTACGTATCTACAATAAAAACAATCTTATTCTACATGGTGAAATATACCTACACGAACACGATGATGACGCAACGGACTGATACGTAAATACGTCATGACCAGATATTGGAATAGGCAAAGTATATTTACCTAAACTTCAAGGAACACACATAGAGTGCATAATACCTCCCTCGAAAACTTTCTTAATGAAATTTTGAGGCTACACTAGTACGAGTACAGACTAAACGATTACATACATGTATTGAACTTTGTAATTAACCAACCATTTATTATTTCAAATAATATGATTGCAATCCGAACAAAATAAGAATAAGAATGTTTTTGACGCCGCTATGTTGTCAACAGAAAAAAAACATAACATAACATTAAAACCATTTTAAAATTCTAATCTTGATCACTTAATGTACGCGTAATAAAACTATGTTGGATTCTGGTACTTTAGAGGGAGGTATTATCCACTCATGTATACTTCTTTGATGTAATGGTAATTATACTCTATTAAATATATTTCGATATATATAACTATAATGTATTACTAAATGTATATATAATTATACATACATAATATAACTAGCCCATAACTGTCCCACTGCAGGCAAGGGCCTCTTCTCATACCGAGAAGGTCCGAACATTGATCACGACGCTAGGTCAATGAGGGTTGGCGATTTCAGACAATTAAGTCCAGGTTTCCTCAAGATATTTTCCTTCACCGTATGTCTGTGATGTCTTAGATTTACTTAATAAGTACATATGACATTGAAAAGTCACATTGGTACATGCCAGGTTTGAACCCACAACCTGCGGCTCAAGAAGCGGGCCCGTAACCACTAAGCCACCACGGCATATATATATAACTGATTTGAAAATCTATCCTAGGTATTTTATTTAAATAAGTAATTTATGTACTAAATATAGCCTTGCTTATAATCCAGGATACGATTTAAAAAATGTACAGGAGCGAAGTGTTTACAAAGTGATCGACCTCTTCTTTCAATACTGAAGATATAAAAATGCTGCATGTTTATCAGCCAATTTACACATAACCTCAACGAATTATTCACCTAAACCTTCATCATAAATCACTCTGTATATTGGTGGAAACCGCATTAAAATTCGTTCACTAGTTTTTTAGTTTATCGCGGTCAGACAGACAGACGTGGCGGGGGACTTTGTTTTATAATGTGTAGTGATAGATATAAATGCACATCAGTGCATAGGCTGCACTGATGTGCATTTATCAAGATTTCCATGAGAATGCAAGTAATCATGAGCTAGTCACGTATGTTAATCTTTCAACCACCTTGCAGGTGACTGAAACACCGGAACAGTTTGTAGACGGGTAAGATAAGGCCAAAATTACCCATTGCGGGTGGGTCACGACAACGACTATATAGATATTAATAAAGCTTTTAGGTAAGGTTGTTACGAAAACCGTAAGAGAATTCAAATAGCGCTTTAAAAACTCACGAGACATAACTTTAATTTCACGTAAAGTGGAAATTAAGTGAAGCTATATACTCGTATTTTACGATTCACTCCCTGTCTATCTATTTAATGTTCGTTCTAAACGGCAGCTATTTTTATTGCTACTAGAATATTATTGAACATTCTAGTTTAGGATAAGGACTATTTAAGAGACTAACCGCTCGCAGTGACTATGGTTTTCATAAAGCATAACCAATGAACTTTGAAAAATAAATTTATTTGAACCCTCAAAAGTGTGCAGGATAAGGGCCTCATCTCATACGGGGGTGATATTGATAATTTTTAATATAAAACAACTAGTATTAATACCGGTTACGGAAAAAAAAACTTTATTTATACGTGCTGTCAGCATTAATCAAAGGTAGGCGCATCGCCTGTGTGTGTTTTCGAAAGTCGATCTGCGCGCCAACCCATCACGGCCCTCGGCAATTACACTAGCTTGTTGCGCGTTGGCGATTTTGAATGATTAAATACAGGTGGTCTAGAGATTATTTACTTTGTCGTATGTCTATAATAATTAAAAAAGATAGTCTACCTAAAAAATTGGACTTTAAAAAAAACACGTTCAAATAGATAATCTCCAAATTTAGCTAAAAATCCACTTTAGTAAATGCCAGATTTGACCCCACAACCCAATGTTCAAAAGGCGGGTTTCTAACTACGACTCCACGAAATTCCATTAAAAGCCGACATTAAATCC
Source organism: Xylocampa areola (assembly GCA_935421205.1). NCBI lineage: Eukaryota > Metazoa > Arthropoda > Insecta > Lepidoptera > Noctuidae > Xylocampa > Xylocampa areola. Next base: position 12,148,663 of record OW285217.1, on the reverse strand, counting down.
TTTGAGGGAGGGTTTAGTTTCATCCCAAGTGGTCTAAGGGGTGGGGGTTCACCTGGGTAAATAGGTAAACTTAATCCCCCGTTGCCTTTGATATTTCTGTCACTTGCCTTAATGGAACTTTTTTCGGTCCGAATGTAATATCTACCCACAAATGGACGGTAGAAAATGATTTTGCCTAGCTTACATTGTATTCTACTTATATCGGTATCCGTAATCCTTATGACGTCAACTTATTCGAGAAGCGGTTTATGATATGTGTTAGTGACTCTTCGCAACATATTAGGAGATTTTATAGTTTAGTAATTATGAGTTGAGCTCCCTAAATTGTGGGTGAGCTACACGCTACACTGATGCATACGGGCCGTTAATTAAGACAAGTCAGCTCAAAACTGCTATGGCCTTTCCCTCAAAACACCATTCCAGATTTATCCCTTCCACTCATATATTGAGTAATGTCTGGACTTTAAAAGAGACGTTGACCTCTGAGTTTCTTCTTTTGGTATTTCTTGTGAGAAATAGATATGGAATGACTGGCAAAATTATCTTTATCTGATGAATTTATAAATAAAATATAATTTATTATTGAAAGCGTTTTAAATGATTCATATGTAACGTGTAGCTAAGAGAGTATATATCTAGGTACTTATCAATATATAAGAGTGATTATTTCATAAGTATCTAACAATCAATTGGGAATATATTTTGTCATGGAATATATACACTTATTAAGCACTGTGAAATAATCGTCGATATGTGTTTTTTTCTCATTATGATAGCAATAAAGAAGTTATATGTGTACCTCAAAAGTAGTAGATCACTTAACATAGCCAAAAAAGTGGCATTAAGCCAAATAAAGCGGATATCTTAAGGTATTTTTTTAAATGAAGGACGTCTGTAACCTTATTCTATGCATACCAGCTGCTGATCTGTAGGTACCCCTGCCATATTTAACAAGAATATTTAAAAAAGTATCAAAAAGAATATTTTATTTTTTGTAAACAACTTTGCTCTTGTGGTGGGCGCGACAAATACCAACCCGTACACAACCACAAGAAAAGGCATAGACATTCGAGGTTTATTCTAAAAAAAACTAACGAGTGTTTTGAAGTGAAAAATTTGCTATTAAATAACAGTAGAAAGTTCAAAGTAATTTTATTTAATTAACTATGTATATTTTTTATCATTGGTAGCAGTGATAGCCTAGTGGTATAACCGTAGGATTGACAAGTCAAAGGTCGCAATTTCAAATAAAAGGCACCCACCACTGACTTCTCGAAGTCATGTGCGTATTATAAATTAATTATCACTTGCATATAATGGCGAAGGAAAACATCGTGAGAAAACCTGACGTACCTGAGAGATATTCTCGATGGTGTATAAAGCCATGCCAGGTCCTACGGGTGGTTTAAACTCTGACACTAGGTTGTTCATCAACCATACGATAAAAAGAATCATTTGCTTGTATTTATTAACCTAATGAATATTTCTCTTCTACGAGTATATAACAAAGATATCACTAGATTTCAGAAGCAGTCCTGTACAGCTTAAACATAATTCAATCGATTTTATTGCCCTTTGAACCGACCGTACTCTTTGAATCTTTCATTTTGTCATGATTTGTCACAACATAAGAAAAGGATGGGGTTACATATCTGAGCCTTTGTCATTGTAATATAAAGGCCCTTTGTCGATGGGGTACTGACTTTTTGGTGATGTAATAGATAGTCAAAAAACCGTGTTTTACGATAAGTATCAGGTAGGTAATTTGATTTTGTTTTTTTATTTAAAAAGGTTTGCCTGATAGAATAAGTTTCTGTGGCGATTTAGGAAAGATGTATGATTTATACTATTTAAAAAAATATTTGAATGATCACATAACATAATAAAATTATGTGGTTAATAGTTCCGAAGCAAAGTTCTAAGCAACTACAATTTATAAATATCATGGTTTATATAAATAGGATCTATTCAGAAAATCTTATAATATCATTATCATAAATAAAAAATATTTAATCATATATAAATGAAATAAAAATAGTTTCTTTTATACCTTTGATAGGTATCTGTGACCCTGTATGGTCACTAGGTCCCCACTTACCGATATGGTAATGCATAATTTATATCTAAATAAGTTATTATTAGAATAAGTATTATTGTACTGTCTTTTTACACTTGTCGTTCGATTCCCGGGTCGGGCAAAGTGTTATTAAATTAATCTAATAATAGTATTGGTGAAATGTTGGTGTACAACTATGTACACCTGTCCTACCCCTTCGAGGAATACATGCGTGACGATATGTATGGAGATAAGTAAAAAAAAACAATACATTCCTATCAATCAATGATGCGCTTTGTCTACCCTGGTACCACAAAACACTCGCCAAATAATTAACAAAAAAACATGAAAACCATTACCTTACTAAAAGCGATTCACTTAGCACTCGATCGTTTAACTCAGTACCTAGCTCTAAAGCTACTCATTAAAACCGTTTCATTTCCTTCACCGTTGGACGTCATTTCCGCCGCGTTGGAAGTTGAAAGTGGAACGGTTCAGTTGAAAAAGGAACGTGATAACACATCCGGTTCTTAACTAGTAGTCTCGGTACTAACTATCAACGACTTTCAGTATAATCTCGTACTTTTTATACTTTGAAACCCTGTTATTGCGTCAACTGTTCGTTTGAAAGAGTTTTTATTTTCCTTTTATGGCGGATGTCGGGTCCCAATATCCTACTCTTGGAGGAATTAGTATTGGAGTAGTTTTAGCGGGCGTACCCCTCGCCACTGGTAGATGATTCCCAATCATATAAAGGTACCTTTTACCAGTATGGTTACAATGATAGTACACGATTTTGTAACGTGTGTAACACAATTTTTTGTTTGAGTTTAGTTTAGCCAGAGCTATTTTCGTTTTAGTACAAGTTCTTATGTGCTTGTGTGTTACCTCACCCCCCGCCAAAAGTGGCGAGTAAATTTGTTCGATATTTAGTCAGAAGGCGTCTCCCGTCTGGTCCTCTAAGATCCTACTACTCGGCCTGGCGTGCAATGCATGTAGCAAACTAAACTAAATTTAGAACATTTCTGTCTTTTACTAACAGTTACTAGATGAGCAAGATGGGACGAATTAAGAGATATCAGATTCGAATTTAGGAACCTTAAATTAAAATCTCCGAACGTTTTTAGTAGACTTCTATCGAAAATTGTATGGAAATTTTAGGTTGACATGACTAATTAAAGATAAATCTTTGAAAAGCATTAACGCATGCTTAGCGAACTCTAAAGTTATAATATTAAATGAAAAAGAATACGGACGCGAGCAGGATTTACTAAGTTTTTAATTTTTAATTGCTAATAGATATTACTAGGTGTATCCGGCGAAAGCAAAGAACTTGAAATTTAGTAGATGCGAACAAGTGACAAGATAGCTCAGGGGAGAGCGATGACACGGTATGACAAGGATCGCGGGTTCGAGTCCCGTTCGTGTGTAGGTATTATTTTTCAATTATTTTTAAAATAAAAATGAATACATGCATTTATAAAAATAATTATGAGTACACAATGACATTGGTAATCATTACTGGTTTCATAGACAACTAGATCAATTTCAATATCAACTTCACTTTTTATAATCTTCAATGTATTTGATATATGACATTCCATTACAATGGCTGCTTACTCCTTTCAGTTGCCTCTTTTATTCACAACAGTATCTATTCAGAACCCTATCCGAAACATGAATCTTTGACCTTTAAGAAGTATCTTGAATAAACAAAACTTGATGTGGGATATCGGTAAAAATAAATTTGTTCTTTTCGATATCATTTGAGCCGGTTTTTGTAAGCAAAATGCCACGTTTAACTTTTGTACTATACATGTCATACAAAATAGCGTTACAATTATTAAATCCCAAGTTATAGTTGGTGAGCCTATAGCCACCATAACCCTCCTTTTGGGTTCACCGTAGTCAGGTAAAAATAAATAAATGACACAAATATAGACAGAGAATTGTTATTAACTTTAAACACTTAGAAAATTGAAACGTGGAAATAGAATTTTAATACAATACAAAGTAATACAAAATGAGAAACATTTCTCGGTAGAAACATCTTTGTAATATGAAACTTGTATCATCATCCCCTTGCCCTTGTCCCAGTTTTTTTTTTATTGTGGTTGTTGCAGCATGTGACGATACACGACTGCCCAAAAAAGGAGTGTTATGTTTGTAGGGTTCATCTATGTATGGGGTATTAATGAGTCTGGGGAAAGTACCTACTGTGAAATATTTTCTTATAGGTCCCCCGACTGCGATGAAATTATTGACCTACTTTGCTTTAAAATTATTTAGTTCACACTTGGCAGGCTATTCTTTTTATTAACTTTTTTTTACCATTCGTCTCTGTTAGCCGTCATCTTGGTACTCAGTCTTTTTAAAATTAAATTTGAATTCAGTACCGAATGCAATTATTTAAATGCAAAATGTAGCTCCCTTTTAGAATTTTGTCGCGCATTTTTTCACAGTGAGACTCATTTGCTAAGACTTCGAACTTCGCCGACTAAGAACGACGCGCCTGTGACAAGTCTGTGGATGGTTGACCATTATTTTTTATCTATCTCGTTATTAGCATATAGCAGAGTCTTTTTATCAATCAAGCGCGTTTTCTGTTTGTATATCCCTCTCAACACACTGCTTGTTGGACTACCTCAGTCCCGGATCTACGAATTTTCCGAACCGGGGCAGGGACGACAGTGGCGCCCCCTCTCCTCTAATTATTTAGAAAGTCTTACAAATTTAGATACACTAGGATGCGTTACCAAATTAAATTAATAATAATCGATAGAACCAAGTGCGCTGAATGCTAGGCGTTTTGGTTAATTTTCTGCAAACAGATGAATTTGGCGCCTCTTAAAGTTGCCGCCCGGGGCAGACACCTCGGTTTGCTCCCTAGATACGAGACTGGACATATATTGGCGCTGAACAAACTTTATGTAGATCATACATTGTCAGTTAAAAGGCATATTAAGACATTGTCGACATTAACTTGGTATTACTCGCTACCAACTACGCTAAGTTGGGCAATAAAACGTATTCGGGAATGTGTCATGTTGTTGGAAACAACTCCAGTAATATACGGTTAGATACAAGCTACAAAGACGAAACTTCAAAGTTGTAATGTTACCGGTTACGAGAATGTTGCAAAGAGCTTTATGGTGCCGTACGATGGTTACGGTTAAGTTATCAATTTAACTTTAGTTATTACAAAGCAGTGTTCAGAAATTATTAATGTGTTAATGAGGGTATATGGAGAGGTTTGTTATGTCATAGTTAAAGTGAAATGTTTGTGTATTTGACCTATTCGTGTAAGACGAAATGGTATGATTCCAGAAGTAAACCGTGCTCATTAAAAGGAAAGTAAAACAAATTTACCCTAAGTATTAAAAAAAAATTATTATAGAACGTGTTCAACTTTCCTCACTAGGAAAAAAGCAGGATTCTCACGTCTACACGTATATATATATATATATATATATATATATATATATATATATATATATTATGTATAACCACTCATAACTTTTAACTGAGTAGTCCGATTGGACACAATTATGATGATTTATTTTTAATTAACTAGTTTGAATCCGTGGCACGCACCACTGACTGTTCGAAGTCATGTGCGTATTTAAATTAATGATCACTTGCTTAAAACCTTGAGGAAACCAGCACACCTGAGAGATATTCTCGACGGTGTGTAAAGCCATGTCAGAGACCTACGGGTGGTTTAAACTCTGACACTAGGTTGTTCATCAACCACACGATAAGAAGAAGAAAATTTCAACGGCTGCCTTTCAATATATCAATCTGCCTAGCCTTTTCCCAATTACATTGGGGTCGGCTTCCAGTCAAACCGGATGCAGCTTAATACCAGTATTTTACATGGAGCGACTGCCTATCTGACCTCCACAACCCAATTACTGGGTAACACGATATCTCGTGGTATGACTGGTCGTCAGACTTTCAGGCCTCTGACTACCCGTAACGGTTGTCATAGATCTTTATTTGACAATTTGGCTGCCTTTCAATATATAAGAATCATATTATGTATGTGCCTATATCGTTAAATAAAACATTATTTTTTTATTTAGTAAGGAGCATGATTAACTACATCGGTGAAATGAGGGTGCGTTATAGTACACTTTAGACTAATGTTATTATAAACGTTTACAAGAAGAATAGACTTTAATCGTTCTAGAAGTAATTATTATCTTTCCTTTGATAGGGACGTAACGGCTTGGGCAACATCTACGTCTGGGCGAGCGGTGATGGCGGTGAAGATGATGACTGCAACTGTGATGGGTACGCGGCCTCCATGTGGACTGTTTCCATTAACAGGTTGGTGGTATTAATTGGAAGTAGTTATTAATGTAGAAATACCTACGAAAATGTGTACGTTTTACGAATTTAAAATAAGTAGCTACTGTAGGTACCTGTCATTTGTTTTTTTTTGTTTCATTACACATAAAAGCACCTATTTCTATCCTAAATACTAGTACTGACTTGTACTAGTAGAGATATTGGATACGAGTATGTTATACATTCTAAATCTGTTGACTCTCTAATTAGCAGACACAATAGAAATATTATTGTTATAAAGTACAATTTTGTACGAGCCAGGTGAATTCATTAAATAGTTTAAAAGAAAAATATCACAAAAATACTTCTACTTATCCCAATTTATTTGGAGTCGGCGCAGCAATCTTCCACTTTCTAATTGTTTTTGTATTTGCATGCTGCAAAAATTGTGGCAATGTTTTATGAACGGCCGCCTGCCTGACGTCAACCCTCATTGGGAATACTGTTGGGCGTGGTAACCGCCACCGATACGGTCTCCTTCTATCTAGCTTTGTCACACCAAATGTTATCCATGCACCAAGTTTTGATGTTATCCTACTATCACACTCCACTAGCTGGGCCACTTGTCGTATACATACGTGGTGTGTAAATTATAATGCGGTGTCTTGTTTGTTATGATTTATTTGTTACTTTTAACCGAATAGTAAAACATTTATCTTCACAAAAGTCAAATTGAAAATACAGCAGATTTAAAGTACAGTCGAGGAAACCGATTTATTTCCCACCATAACTCTTCTTTCGCTATCATCCTTCTAGGCCGTTCATTTAATATTTATGAAACTTATTAAACAATTCAAGTAATTTACAATTATGTCAGGAAAACTTGTCCGGCTTGGCCTACTTCTAAAACTGAAGGGTTCGTTGAAAACTTTGTAAGTAATTACTGTGCCACTTGGAACTGACAGAATATAATTAAAAACAATACGTTCGATTTTATGTTCAAGTTCTCTAGCAAAAGTTTAATCAATAAAAATTTCCACGACTGTTTAGCTGATCCTAAAAATCGTAAAAGCTATAGTTTTTATATATATACATATAAATAACTGCCTTTTATTCTAATATTCTAGGCGAAAACATTCAATCAAGTTAACTAATTCTATTCAGAATAACTATAATCAAGCCAAACCAAATTATAAAGCTTCGTTGCCCTAAAAAGGCGCCTAACTATCCAATTAGCTTTTTTGGGACTCCTCAAACAACTTGAATAAATAAATAAAAAGGTTTTTTCCATAAAGCTTATGTTATTTCACCTTGTTGTTCAAAGGTAACTAAAATCTAGCTTTATTTTGTTTACGGAGGTCTAGAATACACAGTAAAATAGATTAGTATGCAAGCAAATTTTAATATAAAATAATCTCCCAGGTATCTATGCAAGTAATATTTAAAACGCATTAAGCTGTGCAAAGTTGTCAGCTCTAACATGAAACGCATTCTGTTTCAAGGCCATCTTTAACCATATTTTAGAAATATCTATCATGTAACTCCTACGCCGCGAAGTTAAGGTCTCGCAATGTCTTTAGCAAAATCATTTGCTTCGTTCTTCTAGATAAAGTATATATAAAACTTCAGGCATACAAGTGATGGCAAAGAACTAGCAATATAATGCACTTTTAGCGTGTCTACTAATCTCCTTTGCCTACTGTACATATATAAATGCGTGTATATGTATATTCTCCACAAAGAAAAGTTAAAAGGTTTTGTTTTTTGCGTAAAACATTGTAGGCTTTTACTCTTTACTTTGTGTCGCGTTTCTTTTTATAAAAAACGCTTGATGTTAGGGACTGAAATTGCGACCTTTTATCGTGCCATTATTTTGATTTTCTTTGAGTAAGAATATTTTATTTACTTTGGATGGCCTTTTAAAGCCATTAAGATTATATAATTTAGTGTATCGTGATTATTTAGATGATTAATCCGGATAAGTACTGATATAAATATTATATATATTACCTTTACAAATTCATTGCTAAAGCGAAAACTGCTATTGCTAAATTCAGTAGAATAGTACTGAAGTACAATTTACATGTTGCAGTCAGACTGGCCGCCACTTGGTTCCTTGGTAACCAATTTAGGGACTTACCTACTTTAAGACACATTATTACATAAGTAGGTACCTACATAGTTTACGATTTAAACCTATATATTCTTCTCCTTTTCGTATCCGACAATGGCGATCCTGACTTTATTTTTGTCTATTGTGTGCCCGAATATAGCTTGCATCAGCATCCTTGACACTGTATGCCCTGCAACAGCACTTAAACCTACGAAGCACTATTAAACATAACATCACGCCTGTATTCCCTGAAGGGTTAGGCAGAGGTGTACACAGTTGTACACCCACATTTAATAGGTGGTGAGTCTATTACCATCAACCGGGCACAAAATTCAAGCTCCGGGCTGCTACTGAGAATTTCCTAACAGAAAAACTCAATAACACTTTGCCCGATCCGGGAATTGAACCCGAGACCTCCTGCTAGACCAATGAGGCAGTTTTAAACCGGTGTTTATCTGAACATACTGTTGTCATGACATTTCAGAACTTAACGACGTAAAATACACACATCAACACGGTCTAGGGATATTTCATACTCAATTAAATAACTCGAAAAGTACTGGCCGCATTGGAATCTTTTATACACCGATTTGTTTGTAATTTATCTCAGACTAATTCCAAATTCAAATTTTTGAAAATTCTTTTGTTTCGGTGGCATAAAAATGTCTTGATGTGTAGGAGAGGGAATTTTCATTTGTGCGAAATTTAGAAAACAATACGAATTACATTTAGTTACAGTTTTTTTTCATTTTTAACCGAAAGATAAAGTTAAAATTGAGGTATTGTAGCCATGCAACGCCAACATTTGACGAGGGCGGAGATGTTACGAGCTGTGGGAATGCTGGAAGCTGGGTCTGTTCAGCGTAATGTTGCTGAGGCCATAGGGACCCACCAAAATGTAATTTCAAGATTGTGGACACGCTATCGTGCCACAGGTGAAGTAGCGGAGAGGCACCGGGGGCCAAGTCCCATCACTACCCCCAGACAAGACCGATTTTTGCAAATTACTGCGCGAGCTCAACCAAATGCAACGGCGACTCAATTGGTCCAAAGGCTGCGAGTGGAACACCAAGTGCTTGTGAGTGACCAAACTGTAAGAAGGCGACTGCATGAAAGCAATCTACGCTCTCGTAGACCACTCCGGGTCCCACCTTTACGGAGAGGCAATCGTGGACGACGATTAGAAAGGGTTCGGAACCACGTGGACTGGGGCCGTGAACAATGGTCCAATGTGCTGTTCACGGATGAATCCAGGTTCGGCTTCCATCCAGATTCACGAAGGACGCGTGTTTGGCGAGTTCCTGGACGATGGAGCCGTCTTCAGAACCCTCAGGAAGTTCACCCATACCAAGGAGGAACAATTATGGTTTGGGCAGGAATTCGTCTTGGAGGACGGACGGATCTCGTTTGGGTGCGGGGCAATATGACGCGCAGAACGATACGTCCAACAGGTGCTGGGGCCCGTAATCTTGCCCCACAGAACACAAATGGGGCAAGATTTCCTGCTCATGCACGACACTGCCCGGGCACACACGGCGAGAACGGTAGCAGCTTGGTTACATACACACAATGTTAGGGCCTTAGACTGGCCTGCTCAATCGCCAGATCTAAATCCCATTGAGCATGCGTGGGATATGCTGTAAAGAAGAGCTCTGAAGGAAGTTCCTGAAAATCTGGCTACAGAAGATCAACTTTTTGCGCACCTCAGAAGGACATGGGACAATATTCCGCAGCAAGACATTGACAACCTTGTTCTGAGCATGCCGAATCGTTGCCGATGTGTTATGAACATCATGGGCGCTTTCTCAGACTACTAACTTCAAGTTTATAAACACAAATTAAATGATTTTTCTATTTTTTTCAGTTTTTACTCATAAATTAAAAGTTAATTCATATACGGTTTCCGTCTATGCTTCATTTTTTTTCCATAAAATCCTGAAATTTTAATCGAAGTACCTTAACCATTACTAGAAAATGGTAGAATATTAAATAACGTATCTTTTAAATATATATATGTCATATAAATAATTAACATATTGATAGTAATTCGCTTTTTTAAAAATATCCCTAGACCGTGTTGATGTGTTTAATTGAAGTTCTAAGTTAGGCTTAGACAGCTCTGATAAAATGTGAAGGAAAATAGTATAGACCAACTGTAATTCTTCTTCTTCTTCTTAACATGTAATGAGAAAAGGTAATACTTGTAGAGTGTTTTCATCTTCTAGATCAACGCATGGTACTACTTTAAATCGGTCCAAAAGTTGTGGAATCACTTTCATATATGTAATAAGTCTATAGACTAAGTACAGTCACGAACACAAACATTTGTAGATATTTTTTAACTCCATTTAAATAGTCTAAACCTGTATAATATAGTAGTATTAATGTATGTGTACTTATATGTAGAAGGAATGGTTCTTCTATATGTGTTACCTACCTAATTATAGTAGTAATACACGCTAGAGATATTGTCGTTGAGCTGTTTAGGTGCATGTTTGTGCGCGGGACTGTACCGTCAACGATATTTTACTGTCGGAACGCTATCGGTAGTTTGCAGCTATTCAAAGTAATATAAAGTAAACAATATTGCTTATTCACTCGCACACATATAGTTCGTAGGTATATTATATATGCTGTACATAATCTAAGCGTGGCGACAATTTCACGCATCTTTGGCACTTTTATTGAGAGGTTTTTTCTCATTCAGAGTAGAACCGTAATAGCTTCTGCCCGCGACTTCATCTTCGTGGACTCCAGAATTGTATACAAACGGAATAAAAAGTATCACATGTGTTAGCCAGGTTAGAAACTATCTATGTGCCAAATTTCATCAAAATCCGTTCTGTAGTTATTGCGTGAAAGAGTAACAAACATCCATCTATCACAAACTTTCGCATTTACAATAGTTATATATTAAATAAGATAATTAAATATAAATCTTCGAAAAGCATTAACGCATGCTTAGCGAACTCTAAAGTTATAATATTAAGCTGTTGCCTCAGTCATTAGCAGACACAATCGATTTTTATTGTTACAACGTACAGATCTGTACGTTACTGAGCCGAAAGGTATGGGAAAAGAGTACGGTCGCGAGCAGGATTCGAACTTGCGCCTCCCGGATAAATACACTAGGCGCTCTGACCACTAAGCCATCTTGACCATGACCTAAGCCACCTCGACACTTCAATATAATCACATTCTAATATTATAACTTTAAATAAGATAACCTAATCATCACTGTTGCGGCATGAACCAAAAGTAGGTAATATTTAAATTATTTTTCAGTGCTATAAACGATGGTCAAAACGCACACTACGACGAGTCGTGTTCGTCAACGCTCGCAAGTACCTTCAGCAACGGAGCCCGAGACCCGAGCACGGGTGTTGCAACCACCGACTTGTATGGAAAATGCACTGCTACGCACTCGGGAACGTCGGCTGCTGCTCCCGAGGCAGCAGGAGTATTTGCACTGGCTTTACATGCTAAGTAAGTTCCTTCCATCTCTAACAACAACAACTTGGAGTTTCAAAACATAAGTTTAGAATATTTTCATGTTAATGAATAATGATTAGCAACGGTGCCCTGAGTAACGGCGTTGCAACCACCAACTTGAATGCCAAGTGTAAGTATTGAAACTGCAATGCAGTCTGAAACGTCGGCTTCTGTATCTTATCCTTAATTATAATCATAATCATATTCTTTATTGCAAATCCACAATGTAAAGATAAGATGGTAATATAAATAACATGGTAGCAATCGTGGACCCTGATGGGCACAGCAAATAGTAAATTAGAAAATTAGAAGAGAGGAAGGCGTTGTATATATAGAAATACTTGTTTATGCTCAAGTATTCTTATTCCTTTTTAATGTATCTAAGTATGTATAGTATTGTTATTATGTTCGTATTTTTAGTAGGTATTTAGATACAAGTATATTTTTAGTATTTTAGTACATTATATTATTAGGTTATCCTTTGACTTGATCCGAGCTTGGCTACATAATTGTTCAACTATGGGGTACGAGACCCGAGCACGGGTGTTTCAATCACTAACTGTATCTTGTATAGAAAGTGTATAGTAACGTTATTGGGGACTTTAGCTTTATTAGCTTGACTTTATCATGATCAAACATGAAGAAGACAGCTTTGCGACAGCAATTTCATATTTTTTATGTAAAACGTCAAATTTATATGCCACGTTAGATAGAACTATAATTTATCCTCTAAGAATCGAAAAGCATAACTATAGTATAACCTGCAAAAAGATGTTATTTTATTTTTTTCTTCTTATAGGTGTCTCTTTTATATTACAGTCCCAGTTTAACGTGGAGAGACATCCAGCACTTGACTGTGTTGACTTCAAAGAGAAATTCCCTCTACGACGCGAAGGTATGCATACAAATATTTAGTTGATGTTTTATATGAACGTGACAAAATGTTGACACACAATACGTTTACTGTCGAGAAAGGTGACAAATGAAATGAAACTGTTTATTCTCTAAATATTCAATTTCAAACCCATTTACATGTCACTATGATTTAGAAGCCGGCATTTCCTAACTGACCTCTTAGAAGAAATGCCGAAACAAACTCATAGATCAAGGTCTCTTTTATCCTAGTCCAGTATACTTATACAGTACTTTATTGGGTATCTGGAATAGTTTTTTGCAGAAAGAGCCATAGCGCCCGAGCACGGATATTTGGCGACAAATATGTAGACTCGATAAAAGTAAAAATTGACTTTTATCGTTTTAACGACATCTTGTGTCAAATTTGACGTTTAAAACGACAAAGCATCGACAAAAAGAATCATGCTCGCGCCGCTGTTTTGAGTTGTCCTGTCAATCCAAATCCGGTGAACCTTTTCGGAGCCTACTCCAGAAAACTTTCAGATAAAAACAGTCATTTATGATTAGGTATAAGTGATGAAAAAAATACCATGCCGACCCTAAAATAGAGCTTCTTCTTATCGTGTGATTAATTAACCCAGTGTCAGAGTTCAAACCGCCCGTAGGTCTTGACATGGCTTTACACACCATCGAGAACATCTATCAGGTGTTTTGATTTCGTTTCGATATAATACGCACATGACTTCGAAAAGTCAGAGCTTGCCTTGGATTCGAACCTGCGATCTTTGAATTTTCAGTCCAACATGACACTGCTTAAAAATGGAGCTAATGCCAGGTGAACATTAAAACTATATAAAAAATACGCTAATTATTGTATTTATATAATAATTATTAGATATACATTCGTCGGTCTTAAATATATGACCTTGTACGTTTTCTGTCTATAAAGTTTGTTCCTGAACATCTAAATGTCAAGGCTTTCATTGTCGTCTTGTCTGCAATGAAAACACAAGATACTGCGAATTTTGTTTAATTTCAATTGTTTTATTACTCTCGCTCTGATTTTGTAAGAATCGGATTTAGCGCCACGTGGGTGTTAAATTTATAGCGAAATTAAAATGTTGTTTCGAACTTATACTTAATTTAGAGCGGCTGCCGAAAAGTTTGCTGTTAAAGTTAAAATCGCAAGAAATCAATTATTTTCGACTTGGCTTTCAAAGTTATATTCTCGTTTCAAAGTAATTTTATGTTTATTACAGTTTTGTGTTATTTCAGTTGAAGTGAAATGTACTTAGGAGTTATTATTATATTATTATAATTATCAAACCATAAATATGTTATGAGCAATGATAGCCTTGTGGTATGACCGTTGCACTGCCAAATTGAAGGTTTGAAGAACCTAAGGCTCGTACCACTAACTTTTCATTATAATCAAACAACTTTTAACCGGATTAATCGTGTGTATTTTTGGTTTTTGTTTTTCCTGACGTTTCGAACACATTGCAGTGTTCGTAGTCGCAGGAGGACTAAGGTCTCAGGCGTCTCAACAGTTTATTTAAAATAATTTCAATCCACCGTACATTTAATTGATAAAATTCATAAAATTATTTTTGTCTCTGATACATATTTAAAACTAAATCGCGACGGTATTTCCTAAGACTATCCCTGAAAATAAATACCGAAACAAACTCAGAGGTCACAGTCGTTTTAAATTTAGAGATACAATTTTACAATTTTATCGAATTATTAACTAACAGGTGTTCCGATGCACGCAGTAATCCTAATTTTTTTATTATAATGTGTGGTGATCGCGATAACCTAAAATATTATCACTAACCTTTCATAAACATTAATCGTATATACATTAATTATCAATAGATTAAAATGGTAAAGCAAAGCATCGTGAGGAAACAAACCCAAGAGATATTCTTGATGGTTTATAAAGTCATGACACCTACTGTGGCGGTTAAAATTCTGACATTAGGTTCTTCATCAATCTAATAATAACACAAATAAAAAAGGATATGTAAACTCTTTAATATTAGCACATCATTAATATTAAAATATCCGTATAATAACTTTCGTGAGGCATATTCAGAGACTGGCAGTCTGACCGACATTGCCGCGGACTCAGCTCATGACTAAGGGCTCCGTTCCAGTTCGAAACTAGTCGGGCAAACCTGAAGAATGTACGTGAGTAGTAACCGGTGAACAATAACTAATATTAAAATATTCATTTCAATTGGAACAAAAGAATAAACTCGAGGTTTTCCCTAAAGAACAGCTTTTATTAAAGAAAAACATGTCAGACACAGAAGTTGTACATTAAAAAAGTTTAACAATGACCCTTGTTATTCTAGCTAAAGATAGGCTTATTAAAGTGGACGCGATCTTGTTGGTTACCTATAATGCAAATGTAGATTTTTAATTACTTAAAAGCGAGAGTGTCCGTATCTTGACTCTAGACCACTAAGTAGGTATTAGCTAGACAAAGTTCTAATTTCGTAGTGGACACATTGTCCAGTAAATCTTCTTATCGTGTGGTTGATGAACAACCTAGTGTCAGAGTTTAAACCGCCCGTAGGCCTCGGACATGGCTTTACACTCTGTCGAGAACATCTCTCAGGTGAACTAAATAGTTTCCCCACGATATTTTCCTTCACCGTTCAAAGCAAGTGATAATTAATTTACACACATGACTCAAAAGTCAGTGTTGCGTGCCTTGGATTCGAACTTGCGACCTTTGGCTTACCAGTCAAATGGTCATACTCAATCAGTAAGTAAGTGATAAGGATTAATTAAAAATATTAAAAACCACAAATAGCAATCAGCCCAATCTGTCAAGTCAGAACTACGTACCGCCTAACAGTCGAATGTTTTTTTCCTTTTTTTTTTTATTTCTCTCAGTTTGAACCTTCGCTGAATGTGTTTGGCAACAAATTCAGCGATTCATTTTTATATTATAGATAGATTAATTATGCAAGCTATAAGTAAAGATGAATGCACACTATAAAGCGCCGCAGACAATAATTTCATGTTCAAGAAGAACGCTGCTAACGTCATCAGTATTTTGACTATAGAAAAATTAATACGTTGAGTATGGCCCGATCTGGTATATCAGCAACCTTATGCAATCTGTGTCTACTACCTAATTATCTATTCTCCAAAAACCACCTATCGTCTAATCAAATTTAATCAATTAATCTGCCTAGCCTTTTCCCTATTATATTGGGGTCGGCTTCCAGTCAAACCGAGTGCAGCTTAATACCAGTGTTTTACATTGAGCGACTGCCTATCTGACCTCCACAACTCCGTTACTGGGTTATCTCGTGGTATGACTGGATGTCAGGCCTCTGACTACCCGTAATTTGACAAACCGGGACCGAGAGCTTAACGTATTCTCCGAGGCACGGAGGGGTCTCGTTATGAAATAATTGTCGTCCATCCTCAGACCGACCGCGGCAAGCGCAGCTTAACCTCGAACAAACGATCTGTGTGGCTATGTAAGCCACGAGCCCCTGTAACGTATTATCAAATTATCTTAGCAACATGTATATTTAGAACAGCAGTGAACTGTGGCTCCCCTGTATATGACGATTTTAGGATTTTTTTATACTTTTCATCCTCAGGGTCGTTTCCACTGGACTATGAACGGCGTGGGTCTGGAATTCAATCACCTGTTCGGCTTCGGCGTGCTAGATGCAGGAGCTATGACGGCACTAGCGGCTAACTGGCGGTCTGTGCCTCCACGGTACCACTGTGAGGCCGGATCCGTTAATACACACACGTGAGTCACAGATGCAATACTACTTTTAATGACTGCCTCGTTGGTCTAGCGGTCGCAAGCGCGACTGCTGAGCGTGAGGTCCTGGGTTCGATTCCCAGGTTGGGCAAAGTGTTATTAGGTTTTCCTGTTAGGAAATTCTCAGTTACAGCCCGGAGTCGGCAAGTTGGTGGTGTGACTCCCCCGTGCTTCGGAGAGCAGCAGCAGCCGGTCGTGTCGGGTTACCATCCCATCGGAATAGGAGAGTGAAGGAAGGGGGTGTGCACCTGTGTTTGCGCATACACTTGTGCACTATAATATCTCCTGCGTAGGTCCTTGGCTTATCTCCGTGGAGATAGGCTGCCGTGACTGAAATACGGTCAGGAGGATTATTACTAATATTAGTGATCACATTTACCTAAGTGAAGAATTCAAGACGTGAGAACAAATCGGAATGTACCTACTTAGTTCGGCGGCGAACGTTGTCTTTAATGAGTGTAAATGAAAACCTAAAGAGTTCTTCGATTTGGCACATAAAAAAGTATTAATATTGATGATTTGATACAACACTGGTAAAAACCTTATGATATATCCATTCTCACATACCCACTTCAAAAGTATTTTGCTCGAGTGGTCTCAAATGTTTTTCAGAATCGGAATTATTATATGTGGTTTTAGATTGTTTCGTTAGCAGGAAAATAATGTGTTGAGTTTTCCGATCTATCCGATCTGATCGTTAGCGATTCAGATTCGGAAAGAAGTCATATTAAATTTAATTGTTTTTTCTTAATAATTGAGAAAGAGAGACGCAGAGTTAGAACGGCGAGCACGTCACATAAAGTAACGTTAACTGCCTCGTTGGTCTAGCGGTCTCAAGCGTGACTGCTGAGCTTCAGGTTCTGGGTTTGATGCCCGGTAGGGCAATGTTTTATTGGATTTTTCTAGAAGGAAATTCTCGATAGCACCCCGTAGTTAAGAATAGTGCCTGGTAGATGACAGTAGGCCCATCACTTATATTATATGGGTCTTAATTACACATTGGTGAAATGTCAGTGTACAACTACAGAATAGTGTTTTCCTAATTATTCAGGGAAATCCAATCGGAAAGCATGTTAACACTGAAGATCGAGACAACAGCGTGCGCAGGCACGCCTAGCGAGGTGCGCTACTTGGAGCACGTGCAAGCGGTGGTCAGCGCCAACGCTAGCCGCCGCGGAGACTTGGAGCTATTCCTCACCAGCCCCATGGGCACCAGGTAGAAATATAACTAGTTATGTCCGCGACTTCAACGCGCTGGACATAGCACTTTATATTCATATCTTCCTGCAAGAATTAAAATGCAAACATACGAAAATATGTTTAAAATCCTGTTTAAAAACTTTCATTCAATTTTGTTGAGCTGTTTAGGAGTCTATTCAGGACCAACTTTCAGTCAGACAGACAAACATTTTTAATTTTAACTCTATAATTTATGATTAGGAGTCGTATTAATAGCAGTTTGCACGTAAATAGGCCTATTTTTAATACATAATAAGTAGGTATCATTTTTACGCGACTGACCCAAAAGGAGGATTAAGTTTTTCGAGTTTATGTATGTATGTCTATTTCTTTGGCACGCCCTACAGCCTAAACGGCTTGATGAATTTTAACTTGAGTGGTGTCCTTATATTCGTCTCATTAAAGAAATGTCATAGGCTATCACAATATTTAAATATGGCGTCTACAAATAAAAAAATCAATAATATTTTTTAGATTTTATTCAATGAGATGATAAAAATATATAAAAGATTATCCTTTTCCAAAAACTATGACCATATGCAGTAGGAGGCAAACAGGATGTAACGAACGTCGACCGTAAAATATGCCCACGACTAAAGGTCTAGGCACGCTGTAACGGCACGGTAAAGGCACAGCTGCACCACGGCTCGCAGGCTTGAAGTGCCACTACGAGTTGTTAGGTAGCAGCAAGCGCGCAGACACCCCACCGTTGGCTTTTTATATTGACGTTATGAAACATATTATACGACATACGATTTAAGGGTCAAATTCCAATGATAAGTTAATCGCTGGGTTGAGCGGTGCCGTTGCCATGATAGTGTGCCATAACCTTTAATGTTATCATATTTTTGGAAAAGGATATTCGTTTCTCTATTTTCATCTTGTTTCCCTCTCAACATTACAGTCGGGTTTTTTGTTTATACTTTTTTTTTAATATATATTTTGTAGTATATTCTTATAAAATGAAAATCCGAGGAAAAAAAACAATCACTTCGCTTTTCACGAAAGCTTTGGATCAATGACAATTTTTATTTATATGGTTTTTAATGTAAATTTCAGATCAATGATCCTGAGCCGGCGAGCGAATGACGACGACTCTCGCGACGGCTTCACCAAGTGGCCGTTCATGACCACGCACACCTGGGGAGAGTACCCCCAGGGCACGTGGACTTTAGAGGTATGCAGCTCCTTGGAAATACCTTGGCAATGCCTTGGCTTTGCCAATATTTCTGCAGGAACTCACTTGCTGCACCTATCATCACAAAAATAAATAAACTAAAACTCCAAAAAAAAAACTATAAGATCCTTCATATTAATCCGAAATATTTATGGAAGTAAATCTATAAGTTCAAAAGAAGCTTTGTTGAAAAAAAAAAGATATTTTTTTGCGCCTTAGCCTAAGATATGGTTGTTTCCGTATGCATGGAACCATTACTTTACGAGTAACGCGCCATTCAGTGGACAATCATTATCACGTAACGTGTCCGCCGTTCTAGTTCTGCATCCCTCTTTCTCTATTTATTTACTCTCATAACAGTTGAAAATAAATTTCTTCAATTAATTTAATTGTTAACAAAATATATATAAAAACTAGCTGTCCGTCCCGGCTTCGCACGCGACTATAATTTGAGATTTAAACTATCCTATCTCTCAAGTTGGATCGAACTGCACATGGTGTGCGAATTTTATTATAATCGGTTAAGTGGTTTAGGAGTCCATTGAGGACAAACATTGTGACACGAGATTTATATATATTAAGATTATATGACTTCTTTCTTTTCTGAATCTGAATCGCTAACGATCAGATCGGATAGATCGGAAAACTCAACACATAATAATGTGTTGAGTTTTCCGATCTATTCGTTAGTAGGAAAATATTCCTGCTAACGAAACAATCTAAAACAACATATAATTCTGATTCTGAAAAACATTTGAGACCACTCGAGCAAAAAATTTTTGAAGTGGGTATGTCCGAATGGATATATCAAAAGGTTTTTACCAGTGTTGTATCAAATCATTCACACTTTTGGAAGTACCAATCCATTTAACTAAGTATTATAGGTATTCCTCTCAAATATATTTCACCTATTCAAGTCTTTACTATGTCTTCCAGGCTCGCAGCAACGGTGGCCCTAACAGCAACCCAGGGGACTGGTCCGGATTCTTCCGTGGTTGGTCCCTAGTGCTGCACGGCACGAGGGCTCCTCCCTACGCCCAGCTGCAGCCCCAGGACCCTCACTCGAAGCTCGCCGTCGTCAAGAAGGCGCATGAAGATAACGCGATCAACTAAGTATATGGTACCAGGTTTTAGAAGCTGATTCAGGTTGGTTGGTTCAGATAATAAGACCAAACTTTGAAATTTTAAACATACGAGTATATATGTCCTTTGAATATCTATTTGTAAAATAATGGTTCGAATTTGTAAAAATACCTACCTATTGTCTCAAAATTTCTTAAAATGTGGAGGTTAGATATTGTAACATAAATTATTATAATATGTATAATAAAATCATATTAATATGTATAATGATTGGTGTCCCAACTCAATTTAGATCAAAACTCTCACAAGGGCCTCTGTGTGTTAGACCTATGTCCCCAGGCAAGCCCTCCAAAGGATCGGGTTTAATCCCGAGCTTAAAGAGAAACAATACATGTATAAATCATAATAATATGTATCAACAATTTAATTAATTTAAAGATTATTTTTCAGAGAGTATTACGTAACTGTTTTGAATTTTATATTTTCATGTACGGGGATGATGAAAAAAGTATCGTATAATTCAAAATATAAATGGACATTTGCAAATGAAACGAAAGTATTTGTGGTAAACCAGCCAAAATCAGTGGATTTAAAACCTGGCACTTCTTAAAAATGTAGGCGTAACATAGACAACAACGGGACGACAAAGGAATCACTGTACTCAGCTATCCTCTATCTTCCATGACATTGGTACTTACTTCATAATCTGTTAAGTCCTAAGTCGTTACCCGTTGCAAATGTTATGGCTGCTAAAAAAATACCCTTGCGTCTGGAAAAACGTATGCATTTTTATACATACTTTTGACAGAAGCTGCTGAGATTTTCTTTTTCAAATGATATTTTCATTTTGATTTGTCAGTTTAATAAATGGTAAAAGTTTTTTTTTTCTTTAAATTACAATGTTTAATTTTAATTATTGTTATACCCAAGTTATAACTGTTTTAAATAGTTTTTTTATTAGGTGTTACCGTTAATTAAAAAACTACGAAATTAGTAAAAACGGCGGAAAACAGTTTTTTTTTTTTATGGGAATTAATAGGTTGGATTGATTCCTCGTAATATGTTTGCCGTTTTTTTACCTACTTAGTTATGAGTATTTACTTTTCTGTAACGCTGCGCCGCCATTTTTATATAACGGTCAAAGAAAAATAATAAGAACAAAACCAAACAAAACATCGTGTTTTGCTAATGAGGCAGTCAGTATAATGAAATATATATTATTCTTTGACTGAGTCTTCTTAATTACTTATGTATTTATATTTGATTTAATATCTTTGTCCTATTGAACTAGTCATTGTTTAAAAATCTAATTTCCTCGTAGAAACAATTCTAGTCTTTTAACATGGTTTATATTTAATTATTTATTTTAAATATAATTATTAAAACCTTTTAAATATCATTCATATAAAAGTACAGTAACAAACAAAAGTAATGAGCATAAAATGTAAAAATGTATTTTTACCATTGTAAATGGATAAAAGAACATTATTTTTGTAACAATCGCTCTAGAATAAAAACATGTTGATTTTATATGAATTTTGTTCATCTTCTATATAAATCTAGATGTTACATAGACAGACGAACATATCAGGTAGCATCGTAATGTGCCGAACTATACACAAATCATGTAAAACTATTTATTTTATAAAACCCGAAGTTGAACAAGATTTATATTTATTTTGGATTTAAAATTAATTTATTCCAATTAAATAGCTTATTTATTTTGATGTAACCTAACTTTAACTTAGTTATCGCGATATATTTCAGTCATAAAAAATTTGAGTGAGTAGTTTAATCAGTTGTTTTTCTTCCAAATTGTTATGTTACTTAATTTTTATTTAATTCAAATGGCCTTAATTTAACCCAGCTAAATGAAGCTCATTTGAATATTTTTTTGTTTAATAATACTATGTATCGAAAGATACGTATGTTAGAGTATTTACAAAGAATATATTAGAGAATTATCGTTATCGAGTAAGATATATAAAAGCTATTTATATGACAACAATATAATAACAATAATAAATAAACTTCCTTTTGGGGCCCACTTACACTGAAATGGTTATTTTATCAACAGCCACCTTGTATCTATTTTCATATAAAATTAAATTTATTATTAAAATACAATTTTCAAGCATTTTCACTTCCATATTAACCAAGTAAAATTATGTATTTTACATTCATAGTTGTATGGGCATAACTGTAGGTTTATTACAAAGTCGATAGGTTAATGGTTAAGAAACTTAAAAAAAATCATATACTTAAAGAAAAAATATATTATGTACTATTATTATAGAAAATATAATGTGATTTGGTGTTGTATTTGAATTAAATGACGTTTTTGTAATTGCTACTCCTTTCCCTTTATTAGTTTTGTGTGGGTTTCTCTGTGGATTGTTTCAACCCAAATCTTATAATCTCAATTTATTTAAAATGATAACTCTACGAAGTTTACTTAGTGAGAACATATTTTTAGGTTGACATATTTAAATCACGAATTTTTTAATAATTTAATTTTAATATGGCAAAATATCGTGTTAGGTGCCTACTACTTTTGTACTTAACATTTTAGTAAACCCTTCTGTGACTTTCTAATATAGTAAAAAAAACCGGACAAGTGCGAGTTGGACACTCCCACCGAGGGTTCTGTACAAATTTGTAGGTACATATTATAAATAGTTCAGGTATCGAGTCGTTTTGATTTTTTTTCGTACGTAGTCACTCAATCATCACTCATACTGTTGCTTAAACTCGATGATTGATGACTCACTTATTATAAAGACTATATATTTTATGATTTTGTTACGCACATGTATAGTTTTCACTGTATTTGTAGTATAAGACGACATTACTTGCCAAATTTCATAGTTTAGGTCAACGGAAAGTACCCTATAAATTTTGATTCCCTTGAGAGTGTCGAAATATAGGTTTTTCGTGGCGTAAACGGCCGTATCTTTTTTTACGTTAACTTAGAAATTTGATTTTTCATAGCTTCAAAGGACTGTAGACCTGAGTATATGGTTTGAACTCGATACCTTCACACGTTCCCGAGATAAAGGGTCTTAACAGACAGATGGACAACAAAGTCATCCTATAAATATTTATAAAAAATATTTATTTTATATATAAATATTATTATTTATAAGGATTCCGTTTTTTCCGTTTGAGGTACGGAACCCTAAAAATGAGACAAGGTAGTTCTTGAAAAAGCATTGGTTGAGTCAGGCAAAGATGTGAAAATTAACTAATAAAAAAAAAGATTATTTTCCGTTCAATACCTAATACCTGCCTCTGTCACATAAAAGTCAATGAAAAATCATGACAACAGACTAGAGGCATTATAGCTAAAAAAAATTGAAGCACGATTAAAAATAAAGGGGCAAAACTTCAAGTGGTGGTGGTGGTGGTTGGTTAGTGGTGGATGATTGTATCAATAATGCTGAGTGACAGCACATTTATTTTATAAAAATAAACAAAGGTCTAAAGAACACACAGGTGCATAAAATGAAGATGTATTTTGTTATTTATTTAACTGCGTTGTTGATCTAATGGTCTACTGAGGATGAGGTCTCAGGTACGATTCCCGGGTCGGCCAAAGTGTTATTGAGTTTTCTGTTAGAAAATTCTCATTGCTCTCTCTTCTTGAAACCCGGAGCTCGGAATTATGCCCGGTAGATGAACATAGGCTTATCACCTATTACATGGCACTTAATGACAGCATTGATGAAATGTGGATGTACAACTGTTTACACCTCTGCCTACCTGTTCGAAGAATACATGCGTGATGCTATGTTATGTTGTTTATTTGTATAAATAAAACTATAACTATAGATATGTTTTAACATTTAATTTTTATTAACAAGTGTATCGGGCAGTTTGTTTATCTTACAATATAGTTAACTACATTAAGGACAGACCATTTATTACACTATATACAAATAGAGGTTATATGTAAATCTAGTCAAAATTTGATTAGGGATAAATTCCTCAAACAAAAATACACAATACTGGTATATTATTATTTTTGGAAAGACACTCGTATAATTGACGACAGCCGGAAAACTTAGCCAAGGAATAAATCAGTGTGAAGAAATCAATCAAAAAATTATTCCTCTTTAAAAAAAAAGAAAACGGCAAATCGTGCACGCTGAATTCACTTTTTTGTCTCATTAATTCTATTTAAAATGTAGGCAATATTATGCTTTTTGTAAATGTGGTCCTTCACAATTACAAATTTACGCAAAATCTATTTAAATCTTTCGGGAGATTGTTTATTTATAAATCAATTAAATTTGCTAGCGAATATTCGGTAGAGGCAGCGTAATGCTCTATACTTAGAATTTCTGCGCACGGGTTCAATGAACCGTCATTCATATGATGACACGTGTCGGCCGATCAGCTGATTTACGTGAAATATCGTTGATCCTGATTGTTTTAAAACCATTGATTTATTCTCTTAGATGACACGATTTGCCAGATGATTTAATTAAACCTTATAGTATAATTATCGAAAAATGCATTGACTATATTAATGCATATACAATCATTCAGTATGATTTTTGAGAACAAAATTTCTGTAAAATGCGACGTAATTTGAGTACACAATGAAAATAAGTAATAATTTAAAAAAGAAATAAGTGACGTAACTTATTTTTACTGGATATCACATCGGGTATTTATTTTTAATATATTTGTATAATAATAATAATTATGCTCTTACTACAAAAAAAAACTAATCTAATGCATTCTACTGTTAGGGAACTTTAAAGATTATCATACTGATATTTGTCCATAAGTTTACATTTAATTTTGAATTTTAGAGGTATCAGTGCTGATTCATTGTTACCGCCTGAAATCAATATTCAATACATAAGTAAAATAAGGCCTGATATACAACCTTTTTCCAATCTCAGTTGACTTGGTAAGCATACAATATCTATATGTATAGCATATATAAGACAAATCTGATTAAATTAAGGTACAGAACACTTAAAGTTAAGTAAAAAATACAAATACATACATACACTTAAATTTGACACTGCATCACTTCGTTCACAGTTTATTTTGGTAAAGTCACTCAAATTTGTATGGCCTCATACACCTAATATGCAAATATCATTTAATACAATGATTTATAAACACATTGCGTATGTAGCACATTTTTGTATGAGTATTGTATGGAATTCCATACACTTTTTTTAAAGTTCGTTAATATTTTTGTTGTTTTTAAAACGGATCGTTTTACCCAATCCATTTTGTATGTGTTATATGGTGCTCATACACCCATCTCGTTGTATGGCCTGCCGTTCTGCATGTCAACGTCGACGCCGCGCTCCGAGATCCCGTTGAGCCCATTTGTGTGCCCACGGGAGCTTAACTGTCAGAGATCTAAGAAAGGAAAAGAAGAAAAGTTATAGAAGTAGGCATTGGTAATGGACATAACTAGAAATATTTAGATCTAGTCCAAAAAACCTCTTCAAAAAACTAACATTCTTCTTCGTAGCAGTTTAAATTAAATAACACATAAAAGAGCGTTGTAAAAAAGCGAAATGTTGCCTCACATCTCAAAAAAGATGATAACAATATTGAAAAGAGTTTTCGAAATTACTCCTATATTGCCCGTTGGATAAGGCAAAGGTATCCAAAACACCCACATTCCACCAATAACGTTATTAACCTCTTGTGTGCCGGAACGTGGATCCTCGCGAAAGATGGAATTTTAATTGTGTGAGCTGTGGAAATGCGGCATAAAAGAGGTTAAGTCACATACAATTGGTGAGCCAGGAGCCTATTGCCATCAACCTAGCATAATTCTGAACTCCGAGGTGATACGGATTGTAAAGAGACACTTCGAATTTCATAACTGAAAGACACACACACAACACACATTCACATTTCATAACAGATTGCTCCATCAGGAAAGAAGATATATAAAATTATAATTACATGGAAGTCAGTAGCTCCTAAAATAGTTTATTTGTGCTGTATATCATGAACACTTACCCATGGTTTCCTGCTGTAACTCTAGTTTGTACGCTGGGTTGTCATACGGCGGGAGAGACGACTCTCGAGGGGCAGATGGCACAGCTGTGAACATGCAAATTATAGGTTTTGTTCCTTTCCAGGCAAACAAATTGACCGTCTCAGGCCTCGTAGAGGGTGACAGAAGATTAAGAAGGTCTGATTAGGAGCCAAACTAGTGAAAAAGTTCAAGCCCGTAGACCTGGGACTTGGCTTATCACAGCCGGGACGGTGCCGATCAAAGTACGGAGACGCTCGGACAAGAATGCCTTTAGTGGTATCCATCTACAAATTGACCGCACCAGGCGTTGCTTAACCTCAATTATCGTTTTACAACCAGAGAATTCAGCAGTTATTGGGCGCGCTGTCTGATGATACTATCTGCTAATTAGGTCTATCTACTGGCAGTACAAGATTGTAAGCTATGTCCACTTTCTAGTTACGGTTTCTTTCTTTTCTTTTCTAGGCTCAAAACATATTTTCGGGAAGCAGAAAAACCTAACAACGCTATTAGTTCTATTGCAACTTCTCAGATCAATCTGGGCCTTTAGGCCAGTAATTGAAAAACAGCTGGAGGCATAACTACCAAGATACAAATTGTGTAGATAGTACTTGAAATTTTGTATAATATAGAGGCTCGTGGCTAAGTAACAGCCACGCAGATCGATCAATCGAGGTTAAGCTGCTCTTGCCGCGATGGGCCTGTGGAAGAGTGACCATCATTTCATATCGAGACCCCTCCGTGCCTCAGAGAACATGTTAAACTGTTAGTCCCGGATAACAAATGAAGATCTATGACACCCGTTACGGGTAGTCAGAGGCCTGAAAGTCTCAAAACCAGTCATACCACCAGATATCGTGTTACCCAGTAACAGGATTGTGAAGGTCAGATAGGCAGTCGCTCCATGTAAAATATTAAGCTGCATCTGGTTAGACAGCAAGCAGATTGAGTACTTGAAATATTAGTAAACTAATCCAAAAAGTCAAGCAAAAGACCAGACCCCTTGCGTATACAATGTCACACTGAACGTCAACTGATGATTTTATGTAATCTAGGGTACTTACTGGTGATTGTAATCTAGGGTACTTACTGGTGATAGGCACAGATCTCGGACGATGTCTCCGCAGTACCACGAGCAGCAGCAGCAGTGACGTCAGAGCTCCTAAAGCTGCCACCGCTCCGACACCTACTAAGGCGCCGTAGTAGTCACCGCGGTGGTGGCCCGCTACTGATGACGCTTCTATCTCATCTAGTTAAGGAGAATGTAAGGATAAAATATATGGTGTGTATCAATGCTCATTACTCATGGCCCCTTTGTATGAAAATATGTCCTTGCACTGCAATGAGATTTTTAGGAGCTGGATATATCTAGTATATGGTGACGTTTGAACTAACTACTAAAGTAAGTTTTTCTATTAGAAACTGCAATCCAAATCTTCAAGTAATTATTATGCTTAGCGAACTGACGCCCAAGTTTGATGTTATGATGACTACTCCAGGAGGCGCCGCTCGGCGGGCTCCGAGAGGCGAAGGTTAGAATCCTGCTCACGACCGTATTTTTTCCATTTAAAACTATAACTTTCAAGTAATTTATAATTCTATTTAAGAAACTTTGGCGTCTTATAATGGAGAAGGTCGTGATGAACAATGATGTGTTCCTAAATGAAGAATTATGTTGCTATTGAAGTGGCTTAACTTGACCGCTGAGGTAAATATAATGCACTTACTATCAATAGGTTCTGGTGAATCCAATGATTTTGTGTGTATTTCCAATACGTTGCTTGTCTTCACTTTTCCATTGGTTAGGAACAATTCGAGCCAAATACGACACCTGTTAGAAAACAAATAAACAAATGTTATTACTGCCTCATTCAACCAACCACCACCTCGTCAAGTGCGACTGCTGAGCATGAGGTACCGGGTTCAAGTCCTGAGTCGGGCAAAGTGTTAATGAGTTTTACTGTTAGGAAATTCTGGTAGATGGCAATAGACTCACCACCTATTACATGGGACTTAATTACAGCATCGGTGAAATGTGGGCGTACAACTGCGCACACCTTTGCCTACCCCTGCGGGGAATACAGGCGTGGTGCTATGTTATGTTTTGTTTTAAGATTAATCATATTTCTCTATTCTACGAGTACATCCTCAAATCAATCTTAAGTTAAGCACCTAAACTGACTAAAATAACGAGATTTGTGGTTGAGCATAAAAAAATAATCTATTAGCTTTTTAGCAGAATCATTTTCTTTTTATATTCCAATACCCAGAAATGCATTATAACTGTAACAAAGTAACAAGAGTCGGTACATACTTGGTGTTGGGCTGCAGGCCTGTGAGGGTGATGGCAGGCGGCAGGTCCCTGTCAGCCAACCTGAAGGCGTCAGTCTCCCGGCGGCTTCCGCACGCATGCGCACCGCGGTACACGCGCACCCATCTCTCGGCGGGCGCAGGGATGCCACGCCACCACAGTTCCGTCGCCTCAGAACCGATCGAACGAGCCTCAATCGTGACTGTCCAGTTGTATGGGTCTGTGAAGGTGTGTGAGGATGTGGGTAACGCTTTAGATATAGTATTCAATACGGTGTATTCCCGTTGTACCCATAGGCCATGTCCCCGTTACATTTGTCCCCTTTAACGGAGATGTGGCTTACGGGGACAACAGCAATACTGAACAATAATACAAACATATTGAATACTATATCTATATACTATATCTACTATAGTATAATTTAGAAGAATCTGTCAGTTTTTAGGACAGAATTATTTGATGAAATTTTGCTTATAAATGATATGAAAATATAGTTCACAATTTGAAATTAGAACAATCACAATAGCATAGTCAGTAAATAAAGGTAAGACAAGGGTTTCACAAGGTAGTATACTGGGACCAATGCTGTTGCTAATTAGACTTTGTCACAAAAAAATGTGGATATGGATTGTATCCATTTATGCATGTCCTGAACTGGTAAGTGGTGTTATTTGATAGTATTTTTCGTCAACAATATTTAGAATTAAAATGTATTTGATGAGACTTACCAACATAAGGAGCAGTTTCGAACTCAATTCTGTTCAGGTCAATCAATTCAGTTGTAGCTTTAGGCGGTGGGATGAGTACCAGCGACGCTTCATAGCGAATGCCAGGACGTAAGTCGTGCAGTTCGGCAGTTGAGCGACTGTGGTGTAGTAGTTCTGTCATACTGTAGATGGGAGTACCCATTGGACGGTATCTGAAGACGATAAGAATAAATCGGTAAAAAATTAATACAAGTTCAGTTCAATTCTTATTAGATTTATCACTTAAAGTTATGAAAACAGTTAACCGATTACCTTTTTAATAAGTCTCTTTAACACTTCTATTCCAAAATATATTCCTCGTGATTAATAGCTTCGTCTTCGGCGCATCATCTTTAGTTTATTATAGCCGTTTATAACTGACTATCAGTATTAGGTTGTAAATCTATACTAATTTGGTAAGCATTAACATTAAACCTTTACATCATTTTTAAGTACGGTGTGTACTTACTTAAATCAATAAAAATATGCATTTAACTATATCGTACCTGACTTGTATAGCATCTATGAACTGCAACTCGTCTTCAGCGAAACGTCTCCAGCTGACGTGTGCTGTTGTGTCATTAACATCTACAACGGTCAAGTGACTGTCAATGTCACGCCGCTTCTCCTCCGTTGTATTAAGCTGATAAAACAGAAAGAATTAGTTAATGCTAAGTGGTATAGTAGTTTTAGGAGCTATAAGCAGCGATAGAATGTTTGATTGCTACATTGGAAACTAAATCTAGAGCGTCATCTTTTGTTTTTAAATGTGCTTATTGAATTTTACCGGAGTCGCATCCTGCGTGCGTATAGTATAAATTTCGCTCTCGGGCTCCACGGGCAGGTTGTGCAGATACAGCTTGCCTCGGATCTTATAGGTGGTGGCAGGTTTGAGTCCCGTCAAACGGAACTCCAGGCGAGGAGTGGTCAGAACTTCGTCTGCCGGCGCGAACACTTGAGAGTACCAGTGAGATACATCCTCGTCACTGGAATTAAAATATGTTTAGATGGATACTTCGATGTAAGTTACGAGTTGTCACAATTATTTGATATTTCAGTTAATTTTCCACTCAACTTTATTGTAAAGCATACTTACGCTTTATCTGTGTATCTCAAATCAACGCTGCCTCTTAATCCCACGAGAACAGATGGAAGACCAAATAGCATCTTGACACTGGTTGGAGAATCAGCTTGTAGGGAAATCACAGACAACTTTTTATTATTATCCCCGTAGGGTGCAGGCAAGGTCAAACCTGGAGGTAGACCATTTAACGCAGGCTCAGTGTTCATCGGCCGATGGATATTGTTTTGATCATAGTCAGCAATATTATCTTCCTGGGGGAAGTGGATTTCCGGAGGAATGGTAGGAAGGAATGACTGCTGAGAAGGACCGTCCGTTGTTGATAGACCTGGAATTTTTAAGCGTCGGTTAATATTTATGATATATTATGAAATTGTATGAAGACATTATAAATTGGGAACTTATTATAAAAGACTTTTTATAACATCAAGTAAAAGTATTCTGATGCGTGATAGGGCTATTTTTGTTTCGGATAAGTAAGGACAACCGAAATAAATATCACAACAAATTCCCAATTAGAAATGCCTCCTGCAGACTTGGATCAATACACATGTACGATTGTTTACAAACACTGTTAGTTAGACAATGAGGTGACATAGTGATTGATGATCGTTTGCATTATTCATGATAGTTTAAAGTTGGCAGTATATAACTCTGACAGCTAAACACAGCTGATTTAATTGGAATATATATAACATGTTTCCGATTTCAACCTTATTCGTAAAGCTACGAAAACGAAAAGCTAAATAGAACAGAAAAATATAGAAAAGACCAAAAAAGTCAGTCAACAAGTTGAAAGTCAGTCATTTTTACATCAAGGAGACACATTAAGCTTTACACCAAGGCGAGGCAACAAACCTGCCACATCGTCCGGGCCCTTGTCTGCTGACCGCCCCAGGTTCTTATTCACTACAGACTCCACTTCCATTTGATTGAGCAAATGCTCTAGATCCAATGATGCGTACGGTTTATTAGCCATGTGTGTAGCTTTTGCATTGTATGTTGCAGGAACATCAGGTTTAGGGTTAGATACAGGTCTTAGTAGTACAGTCTCGTAAGGATTAGGCTCTTTAGTCAATACATGATGTGCTTTCGTGTCGTCGTCCCATAGAACGTCATGGTACATTTCAGTCGGTTTCGGGCCTTTCATGTCTTTAGTTTTAAGTATTGTCACATGTTTCCTAAATGAAGGTGGTTCTCTTATATTAGTTTGTGGATAGATAACTCTTGGGACATGATATTCAACTGTATTATTATTCAAGACTGGTTCAAACAAATTTTGGACATGTTTAGTTGCTTCTGGCTTTGCCTGGGACTTAGTATCAACATGATTTTTGGCATATGAAGACTCTGATATTGGTCTTCTTTCTAGTGAAGGCAAGAAGTAATTTAGATTTTCGATTTTAGAGATTGGAATTTTTCTGACAGGTTCATAAACAGATTTTATTGGAATTTTATTAGCATCCATTGACTGCGTTGTGGGCCTTGGAGTAGGAACTGGCCTATGATAATACCCATTCATTTTATTGTCCGAATTGATAAGATTGATGTGTTTGTCAGGGTGTGAATGCGAAGCCAGATTGAAACTCGTGTGAGATTTTCTGAAAGGGTCTGCTAATTTGGTTGGATTGGGTTTACGGCGTTGTACTTCCCAGTTATCATGAGAACTCATTAAAGGTGGTTCAGGATGTATAGTTTTAAATGGAGCATCGATATCGTCTAAAGTGAAAACTGTAATATTATCGCCTAGAGCTTGTGGAGGATTTGTTGATGCTTCCGCAGTATATTGCGGGGCTACAGTGATTGTGGGAGGGAATACAGTTTTTAGGTATTTAGGTAGTGATTTAACGGGGCTAAGGTGTCTGTAAAAGTCTACAGAGTCAGTCGTGAGTGCTGGAGTGGGTATGACTGGTGATGGTGTCGATAGGTCAGGTGCCACAGGCGTCACATAGTTCATGACTTCACCGAGAACCGGCATGCTGTAAGTCTGAAAAGACGATCCATTTCCAGCTGCAAGCAATAATGTGTGGATGAGTGACATGCGCGTGATGTCCTTTCTGGTGTCGACGAACTAAACAAAAACTTGAAAATTGCTATCTATTACTAACAATAACATCTAAGAATGAGACGGGATGAATCATGAGACGCTTTTTTCGATCATTTTAGTAGTCATAACACTTTGGGTTGGCTGGATTTGAGTTTGATGTATCTATACTCCAATTAGACGTCTTTTCATTGGTCCCACCCACTCTTAGTGGCTATTAATAAAATATAGCAACCTCTTTGTTTAGTTTAATTGTTCTACACCAGAATTGACATTGTGAGATTAAAATTAAATTATAAAGCAGATGAATGAATTGATGATGTCCTATTGAGTCGAGATGATCAGTGTTCAATGAAGTATCATAGGAAATCCAAGCTTTTGGTTTCTCACATTCGTTATTATTAGGATTTTTGCAGATAACAAAATCCTAGTCGATAGTCCAAGTTGTTAAGGAATGTAACATACCGTTAGGCAGACATCCCCATTGCTTGCAGCAGTCCTCGTCAGAAATATTGACGGCAGCTGGCCGATGGTTGGGCGGACACCGCAAGGTCTGCGGTGGTATGGGGGGCAAAGGTGTGCAGACCTCTTGACAGTCCAGGTCACCATTCTCGCAGAAACAACGTTGTTCACAACCAGTTAAAGATATTGGGACTTCACTCCAGTTTGGCACTCTAGAAAAAGAATTTTCTGTCACCATAAGAACATCCACGAGTGTTATTATTATTATCAATGGACAAGTGAACTTTTTCCAAACAGAAATCATTATTCAGAAAACACCGTTACCGTGCTAGGCTAGCAAATGTTTGACTACTATTAAACCAAATCAGCCATAGCAAAACAGCATCCAACACAAACCCAGATATTAGATCTTTCTTGTCCAAGACTAATTAATATGACCCCAGGGGACCCCACATTTCATAGAAGATACTCACGCAACTCCCTTATAATGGCACGTCCCGTCACTAAGACACCTGGCTGAGCGGGGGCAGCAATTGGGAGGTGAGGCGGGGGGAGAGGGCGCCCAGCGGACACATCCCTTGGACAACAGCTCCAACCCCACGTGGGACGGACACACGAGAGCCGCACATTCGCGAGTGTCAGGCCCAGTGCACTCACACAGCTCTGTGCAGCCGATGTGGAATTCGTCACCTAGGTGGAGCGGAAGTTAGAAACAATTAGTTTAAGGTTGTCATAAGATTACCTAGAATTACTCCTTTGTGCGTATCCATATGTATATAACTGATTTAAACTATTAAACCATATTATTAAGAAAATGGTTCTAGATTATAATTATTTTGGATAGAAAATGCGAATGCGTGCGGGATCGGAACCCGCATCTACTGGATCGGTACTCCAAGAGCGCTACGAACTAAGCCATCGCAGCCACCGCTTGGTTAGTCGTATATTTTCTCTAAATTATAATGACAGACGGTGACCATATTAACAGACCTGTCAATCGCGAATTTTTCTGCTAATGAATCTACTAGCAGTCCGCCAGTCGGTCTAAATATTTGTTCCAATCTATTTAGACTGAATTAGTGTACACAAGAATCTATTTTAATATTACACTTTATGCCAAATTAACACAAACAAACTTACCAACAGCATAAAATTGCCCATCATGATAACATCCAACCTTCGAGACATTATGCAAATCCTCATTGGGAACCTCATTGAGTCCATTATCTGAGGCCGTGATAGTAAAGTTGAACTTGGTTCCTGTTTCTTTAGTCTTCAGAATATAGTCTTTACCACCTTCTAAATTTAATATTAGGTTGGAATACTTCAATTCCACGTCACTGAAGGACTTTCCACCATCATTGCTAAGGAGGAGATGGATCGGATCTTCGCTTTGGTTTAACTGCATCAGGTTGACTTGGACGGAGTTATTCTGGAGAACTTTAACGGATCCTATGGGTTCGGTTAGCACTAGAGGTCTTATACGAATCTGATCTGTTGGCTCCCCGTATTCTTCGAAGGCTTTTGCTGCCTGTTGAACAAATAAATTAGATTTATATTTATATGGTTTTCTTTCTGGACTCCGAACACAATAGCTAGATTTTGATGGATTCGATGATGTCAACAATTAAACTATCAATTTCCTTTTACAATTAATTTGAAAAATATTTTATAAATTGCTTTATTAAAACATCATTATAACATGCTTACGCAGGTCACATCAACAACAAGCTATATAGCATCACACAAGCAGGTGTGGTTACATACTCAAATCCCATGTGATGAGCATATTACCATGTGTTAGCAGTTGCAGTTGTTGACAATACGACTAATAAAATTGATAATAATAATATCCCATAAGATTTCTTACTTCAGTAGTAGTTGTCGTAGTAGAAGTGGTAGAATTCTCTGGTTCTTCATGAACATCATGACTCACGTCACATACTTGGACCTCGCAGCAGGCATCGTTAGGATCTTGGACGTTGATGCACTTGTCTGACTGTGGAAGGGGATTGCATCTGTGGAAAAAGTAATAAGATTTGTATGAGTCATCATCATCACCATCAGCCATAAGCAGTCACAGGAAAAAGGTTTTTCCAATTACATGACAATACTTATTACTTCAATGAAGCCAGAAAATGCAGTAGGCACTAACGGAAAGACGTGGTATTATGTGGTCTAGTTAGAAATCGAAAATCTTTTGCTTCAGACACAACCAGAGTGCAAATCTTTCTGCATATAATGAATTAGTTATGTCCTAAAACTTAAGTCTATTCTTGTGTCAATTTATTTTTTATATAAAATTTATAAATGACTTCTTATCTGACAACATCTCTCAAGTGTGCTAGTTTCCTCAAGATTTCGCGCGGTGATATTTTGAATACATATGTATATTCAAAAATAACTTACTCTTAGTTTAGACAAACGGAGTGTAAATATATCTGGAGATACTTCCAGCTGTATAGTTCGAATCAATGATTTTATTAATTGTATCTACCTTCGTTTGCAGGTCACAATTGAGTTAGGTTCACAGGAACAGATCTGATCGCAGCCGATGTGCCACTTGGTCCCTACAGCGTGCGTCTCATTTCCGTAGCGACACACTTCCAGTTTCGTTGCCTTCAAATTATCTGAAAATAAAAGCGCAGTAAAAAAATTTACAAGTATAGTATATGAAGACGTTATAATAGCTTCTGCTGACTTAATTATCTTTCAAATTATAATATAAAGATTGATATTTTTTTCCTTCTTTCTGCGCAGTCTGTTCCGTGTAATAAGCTATTCTTTGGATACATAGGCTTACTGGGAGTGCATCCAAATTTTGATCTAAAGAGAAGGCCACATCGAAAAGCGGAACCAACAAATAACTCTATATTTATTGATCCTACTTTGAACACTATATAGCCCGTTGACATCTATGTTCGATAAACAATCGTTATGTTAATCAACACTTGGTATGGGTAGTCTATAAATGAATTACTACTAGGACCATTTTTATGTGAGCGTCTCTGTGCTGGTACTCCGGTTTCGGCTGATGTTAATTATCAACAGTCACTTAGCCAAGTCAGAGGCCTACTGGTTGCTTAAACATCATTAGGTTATCTCCTGACGGCACGAAAGAAGAAAAAGAATATGTTCATTCTTACCATTACCAGTAGCACAGGCAATAATGGAACAGCATTCGTCGACTGGAGACTCGAAGCACAGGGGATCATTCAGTCTTCTACCACGTCGAATGTACGGATGCTTGCAACGAGGGGAACAGTCAAATATTCCACCCGTAGAACACTCACAGGTCTCTTCACACCCTCGATCCATTCGCTCACCAATCTAATAAAGTGAAATGGTAAGGTAAGGTGTGTTAATGAAGTATCATAAATAATTGTGTCATAAATATAATTTACTGCACTGCCTTGTAAAGCAAGCAATAAACTTTCTAAGTTATCTATCACCGGTGATATTGGAATCTAATCTAATTTGCAATAACTGTAGATTAATTAATATCGTAAAATGATTACAATGATAAACGTATAACGAGATATTACTGATAGCTCTTTTCTTGTTTATCCACATAACTTAGCCGATGTTTTAAGATGTTGTATACAAATTCTTCTACGAACCTTATAAGTAATCTCGTTTTCTTTACACGTATCCATTTCTTCTGAGCCTTTTTCAACATTCATGAGTGGATGGAATGGAGCTTGCAAGTTCGCGTAAAATTTGTCAGGCATATCCTTATGTTTATGTTCCACCGGTACCATCCTGGGTTCATCTTCATCATCCACATCCAGATTGACATCACTTAAATCTGTTAGATGTTTTTTTTCATTCTTTGCGCTAGTTTCATTGTGTAGAGCAATAGCGAAGTTTTGCAATTCATCTACATTTAAGTTTAGCTGTCTGGGTCTAGGTTTTAATTCTGGAGTAGTGCTGACTTCTGTTGGTTCTGACACTTCTGAAAGGGGTTTTGGTTCAGGTTGTTCTGCTTCTGGCTCAGACTCTGGTTCTGTATCTGTTCGGTTCTCTGTAGTTGTTCTCAGTCGTATAGAGGGTACCGTTGGTATTGAGGTACTAGTTTTCATTAACTGTTTTAGTACTATTTGCGTTGTCGCCTCACCCAGTGGTGGCTTGTGTGCCAGCACATCATCTTCTTCACCTGTTATTTTACCTGAAAAATTAATTTGGTTTATGTTTATGAAACGGTGGGTAATTATATATTATTTGGGTGTAAATTTTGTTATAAAAAGCCGCAATGCTTAAATAGCATCACGCCTGTAACCGGGGAACCGAAGGAGTAGACAGAGGTGTACACAATAGTACACTTACATTTCACCAATGCTGTTATTAAGTCTCATTTAATAGACCCAAGTAGCTGCTCAGGTGGTGAGCCTATTGCTATCTGCCAGGCAATATTCCAAACTCCGGGCTGCTACTGAGTTTTTAAACAGCAAAACGCAATAACACTTTGCGCGACCCGGGAATCGAACCCAAGACCTCATGCTCAGCAGTCGCGCTTGGGACCTCTAGACCAACGAGACAGTTATGTTATCTTTTTATGAAATCTAATTTACAGTTTACAAAACTCAATTACTTATCCTATGGATCTATTCCACATTAATACCGCTCTATGACCTGACAAATACAATTTGCAATCAAAACAACACATATTTTTATGATGGGTGGAGGTTAATCATAAACAGGAAACGATCGGATAAGCTATCTCAGCAAAAACAAAACAAGACTGGCCTGCAAACAAGGGCAGGGTCAGTAGGTGATACCATGTACCATTAAGCTTACTCCGTACCATATTGAAGATTAAGCGATGATAAATCTTATTGCACTGTAATAAGGTACATTATTTAATGATCCACAATTGAAATCGGAACCACCCGTAAACGACCTGTCGATCGAAATCAATGTAACTGTCAACGAACATCGATTACGATAAACACAAATTATTGTGATCATTTTGTCAAGGTATTGTAGACCTTATTACTATTAAAAGTAAAGCATAATTTGATATTTATTAAAACAAGAAAATGTGTGATGTATTTAGGACGGTACGGAACTTAGACGGAGATTGTTGAACGTGAGAAAGTTTGTCGTGATTAGTATTAAAACAAAGTTTATTGTTTTCAGTTCCTCTAATTGATTTTGATGATTCAATGTGGAACGTGAGTTCTAATAACTTTAGAAACGATCTGACCATGCTTTCACACGTTTGGCGGAAGATGAGACTTCCATTGTTGTGGACAACACACTAACTACCTTGATTGAACTTTTTTATCTCATTGTGGGACAATAGACGAAGGTAATTTTCTTGTCATTAGCCTGCATTAACTGGTAAACGTGTTTATTACTTTCTATGCGTTTCTAATAAGTAAATTTAATAATATTGATTGATATTAATAATATTAAATATTATTAATATCAAAATTCAAGCAAAACAACAATGTTTTTGTATATGTGGAAAATCCATCATAGACTCTGTGCCGAATTCCTACGCACTTATAAAAACACACAGTCCTTTACCGGGGTACTGAGATCACAACTGCAATAAGCGCAACTCGAGTAGTGTTATATTATCACTGGCCTAAAACGGTGAAGGAAAACACTATGAGGGAAATAATACCTACACCTGAAAGACGTTCTCGATGGTCCGTGTCAGAGCTTACGGGTGGTTTTAACTCTGAGACTGGGCTGTTATCGACCATAGGATAAGAACCTCTGAAGAGAGAGAAACTATGAAATTACATTCTTATCAACTCATATTTCTCCACAATTTGACTTCAGACTAATTTATAGCTATAAGTAGGTAGGTATCGTTTCCACGACACAAAAACCACAGCTTCACCATACATACACCACACCATACATACTACTAATATTATAAATGCTTAAGTCAGTGAGGATGGATAAATGTTACTTAATATTTCACGCAATAACTACTAAACGGATTTTGATCAACATTTTATTCAGTTTACAACCCGGATTAACACATCAGATACTTTTTATCCCGAATGGACCCAATTCTGAGTCCACGCAGACGAAGTCGCAGACAGATGCTAGCTAACCACATAACTGCGTTAAAATTTCAGAAATTTTGTATTTTGGCCTGTGTAATACGAGTACAACAATAT
Source organism: Xylocampa areola (assembly GCA_935421205.1). Taxonomy (NCBI): domain Eukaryota; kingdom Metazoa; phylum Arthropoda; class Insecta; order Lepidoptera; family Noctuidae; genus Xylocampa; species Xylocampa areola. The sequence continues at coordinate 12,109,747 of OW285217.1, read as the reverse complement.
GTGCTTTTATGGCAAATCTAAGATTCATTGGCTGTTAAAACTTACAAGTCATTACCCTTCAAAATGTCAAACAGTGAATAAATGACGCGTAATGTGAAGGTAATGACTTGGTCGTGCACCTGCGAGCTACATTAGCATACTGTATGGGCCAATACCTGCGGATGTATATTAATAATTTGTATATTTCTACCATATGGTGCTAGATTGCATCTAAATATAACGAACATTAGGATAATGATTTTAGAAACAGTCTAGAACACCTTGGATTCGTATTATTAAACCAATATCATGTTTGACCTTGTTCCTAAGAAGAAGTGTTGATCTGACATTACTAGAGATGCTGAAATGTATGACATTTTCAACTTCTGCGTGGCTTCAAGCATCATGATATCTATGCTGCATAGTTAGATTATTTTTGATTGAATGTAAGCTATTAATTATTGTTCAACAGTTACTACTCACGTGCATTTTTAGGGTTTGCCCAACTAATTTGGTTTAAAATCTACAGCATGCAAAAGTGTGTTAAGTCTCGAGTGTGACATAGTCAGCGCTGTATGCACCATCGTGCATCGGTACCACGGCCAATTCCAAACTCCGAGCTGGTACTGAGAATTCCCTAACAGAAAACCCCAGTAACGCGTTGCCCGACCTGGGAATCGAAACCAAGTCCTCATACTCAGCAGTCGCGCTTGGGACCCTAGACCAACGAGGCAGTATATAGCTTCTACTATCAATATTCTTCATTTATCCTTATACTAATATCAAAAATATAGATTGCTCTAGTCTATTTATTTAATGTATAGTGAGTGATGGCCTCAAGTCGACCTCAGCCCGATGTAGGTTAGTCAAAGGACGCGGGTGGCGGACCGGTTGGAGCGCGTGCGCCGACATGAAGCTGTCTCGCGATTGTAGTTTACGATGGGGATCGGAGTAGCGGAGGCTATATGCTAATGATTAACGAATATAGTAGTTACGGTAGTAAATAATAATACTTGGTTTATTTAGGAGTATTGTTCAAAGTTGAAGAAAGAAAGAAATCAGGTTAATGAAACCACATAAATTGCAAATTTCATAAAGTGAAAAAAATTAAATAGAACAAGTTTTAACCGAATTAATCGCGTGTATTATTTTTTGGTTATGCCTGCTACGCAAACGAAACGTGAGGAAAAACGTAAACCAATAATACACGCGATTAATCCGGTTAAAAGTTGTTTTATTATAATGTGTAGTGATCGCGCTAACCTAAGATATTACTAAATAAAATAGATGGACAATGATTATCATGGGATTAATATGTTTGGATTAAAAATAAATAACCAGACACCACTATAAATACATATAAATCTTTCAAATTCATTAACGTATGCGTAGCGAACTCTAAAGTTTCAAATTTATGTCGAGCGAGATGGCTTAGAGGTCAGAGCGCCTGGAGTATGTATCTTGGAGGCGCAGATTCGAATCCTGCTCACGACGATATTTTGCTTTTCTTTTTTTCCTATTTTATATGAGACCAACTTGGAAATCATCTATCCAATAAAAAAAGAATTATCAAAATCGGACCACTCTGTAAAAAGTTATGCGTGGTCATCATAAATATATATATCTCAATATATATACCTCCTCTTTTTTCGGCGGTTGAAAATAGCACTAATTAGCAACTTAATCATTAAACTTATAAATCTTCAGTCTCTCATTATTATAACCATGTCGTGTGCACTTGTTAATATTTCCCACGAAGGCCGCTTTCTTTGAACGCTTTGTTAATAATAGGAACAACTATTGACACGACACTTTTAATGAAAACTGAATGTCAGGTAAAACATACTTTAGCATCTGTCGGTAAAGTATAATTTATAAAATTATTTTCACCTACGGCGCTCAGACTTATTCTTCGGAATCCATCCAGCGGTCCAACCTCAAGGTCTGTCAGACAGTCACAGACCTTAGCATATTAGGTTTGAAACTATTTGATCGTTGACGAAACACGCTGCGCTCCAGAAAAAAAATAGGGATGTAGGTTGACACAAATACATAAATTCACGCCTTTCTCTCATGGGGGTAGGCAGAAAATACAGAACGCCACCTGTTACGATCCTTGCATATGCCTATTACTTCGTCTACGTTCATACATCTGGTCATACACGCGCGGAGGTTGCGCCTTACCTTTTTGGAGGATATCACTAATAGTGTCAGTGTATACATCCTTCTAGGGCGTCCCATTTCGGCATTTCCACTTACACCACATCCTATAATTTATAATAATAAAAAAATTGACCAAACTTAAATGTAACTTTATTTTTATGGGATATGGGGCAATCGAGCATACGGCTCGCCTGAAGGTAAGCGATTACCGCGGTCCATGGACACCCGCAACCCCAGAGGAGTCGCAAGTGCGTTGCCGGCCTTTTAAAGGGTTTGGACCGCCGGTACCCTCACTCACTCGACGAAACACAACGCAAGCGTTGTTTCACACCGGTTTTCTGTGAGGCCGTGGTATCAATCTGGTCGAGCCGGCCCATTCGTGCAGAAGCATATGGCTCTCCCACGCTGAGAACTGGACCGGCCATGCCATTCGTATGATGGATTGGTCTCCAATAATTGGAAGACGACTCCGAAGCAGATGAACAACAGGGGCAGGATGAACTCGACACCTTAAAGACTAGTGACACGTGGACAACAATAGAAAAAGGACTCAAGACCTCCCGTCATTGCTCAACTGTGGGATATTAAGGGCTAATTGTAATACAATACAAAGATTTGTATAATATTTTAGTGCGACACTTACAAGGTTAATGACAACATTACTTTGTTTATGTAAATATTCCAGATAAATGTTGAAATATATACAGTACGTAACAAACTCGTTAACAAGCTTGTTAACATTGATCAATAAGAATGTTTTGGATCGAGCTTCAAAGTGAAAGAAAGTCTCAGATTTTCGTTTTAGAGCACATTTTATTGTTACACACTTTCACAATAACGTTGAATTATGCCAATAAAGTTACATAAAAAAGCCTACCGTTAAATCATCTTGAACTTGGACAAAATTCGCTTACAGTTATCGAGAAAGTGGGCCACACTCACCACGCATACCGAAAATGCACCGCACAAAATTCCAGTGACTAAGTAGTCGCGCAAGTGTGTCCATAACCGATACATGTTGTGTAAAATGCAGCAAGCATCCGCCTTGCTAAGGGCGACGACACATTGACGCGGCAAGATTACGCGACGACAATGTGAGACAATGTCACGCAGCGTCGCGCCTCGCCTGCTAATCATGTGACGCGACGGAATTAATCTACAATTTAAGATCTGCATCATCAAATATGTATTAGCTAATAATATATTCGTTGGTGGAGTTCAATATTCTTGTTCTTTATAAACCTGATTTGCTTTTCTGTTATACTTTAGATTGCTGAACTGTCAAGGCCGTTTGTTTGAAATAACAGATATTTATTAAGATATTCCTGATTGAAGTACGGCACGATTTGCCTTAAGGTTCAACAGATATGATGGATTTACTCACGACTCAACTCGTCACTGCACGTTGATTACATACTTAGATGAAGGGCAGCATCTGTCACGACTGGAGGGTACTATTTATTAAGCCATGTTTATTTATTTTTTATATAAAAGTAATCCAATACCCACCTAATCGAACGAGTAATATTCTAAAAAGACGCAAATCATTATAGATAACGGTAATACAATATGACAACTTGTAGACTTCAATATGTTTAAGTAGGTAATTTGCTTGCAGTTTATTTTGTGAAATTGGTAGGAATCAAAAACAGTTCGATGTGAATTCAAAGTGGAACAATGTTTCTGTTAAAAGTTACACGTTACACAAACCATACACGAGAAAACACTACATGTTTTTTCCGCGGTACTGAATGTGTATCAGCCCTTAGCGCACGCGTCCGAGCGGATATTTGTTAATCCGTTCAATGAATCGAGTCTCAAGGAAGTCCGACATCTCACGCCTGAATGAGATCACCTGTTGTACACGAAACTGTTAATGTATCGGAAATGTTTAAAAACATCCGTTCAAGTTCATTAAACACTACATAATCTGTTAAAGATTGTTGTTAATTTAAGTTGTAGAGACCAAGGTTTGCTTGTAACGATATATTTCATACACATACATAGCATCACGCCTGTAATCCCCGAAGAATTAGGCGGAGAAGCTGTTATTAAGTCCCATGTAAGGCAATCCAATAGGTGGTGGGATAACGCCATCCACGGGTATAATTCCCGTGGATGGCGTTCCCCGGGAATCGAATATAATTTTAATATAATTTTAATACATATAAAATTATATTCACCTACGGCGCTAATATTGGTCTTCGAAATCCATCCAAAGATCCAAGCTCAAGGTCTGCCAGACAGCCATGGAGCGTAGCATATTAGGTTTGAAAATATTCGATCGTGTGAGAAACAAAACGCTGCGCTCGAAAAATTAGGAACGTAGGTTAAACGGTGGCCAAAGTTAACTGGGCCGGCCATGTCATTCGCATGATAGATTGAACCCCATTAATTAGAAGACGAGTCGCGACAAGCTGCCATCAATACAGAAGGGTGGAAAAATCAAGGCCTTCCGCCTTTGCTCAATTGTGGGACGATAAGGGCTAATTATAATACAATAATAAATTTAAAAAATATTTCGGCATAAGACCTATTAAAATATGGAAGAAGAATTCGCGGTGGTGAGCAGAGGTCGAGATGGCTTAGTGGTCAGAGCGCCTGGAGTATTTATCCGGGAGGCGCAGCTTCGAAACCTGTTCGCGACCGTATTCTTTTTCCATTAAATATAATAACGTTAAATATTTGATTGATATTCAGAGTACAGCAGTTACTTATAAGCTGTATCCTCAAGCAGAAGGAAGAGAAGGGAAGTGGTGTCGATAATCAAAGTAAAGGTGATCTAGACGCGTTTAATGCGCTGCGGAATCAATTACTGAAAGGCCAATCATACAAGACAAAAGTAGATCTTTAAGGTCGATTCATATTTGGGTCAGTCATAGCTGATGGCATTGATGTTATTGGTTTTTCTGTTAGGAAATTCTCAATAGCAGTCCGGAATTGTGCACGGTGATCGTCATGTCCTTTATAACGGTGACGGTGAAATGTGGGTGTACAAATGTTTTGAACATTCAGCTCATTTCTAATTTGACACTTACACGAACTATTTTCTGTTTTAAACCGACTTCTTATAGGAGGAGGTTCTCAATGTAGGTATGCCCAGCGATATACCTAGTGTCCAATTGTGAACCAATGAAGGTGAATCTTTTTTGTTTGAGAATATCCTTAATCTCCTACGTGGTCTCATAAAAAAATTGTGGAGACCTGATGAAGACCTTAGTAGATAGACAATCGAACTCTATAATAAACTAAGTATAGCAAATCACTCGCAGTTACTGTAATCGCATGTTTGTGTATATTTATTGAAGGTGGATTTTATATTTTTCAAAAAATTAGTTATGTATGATTATTTGTGCATATTTTATTAGTTTCACATCACAACAGCCCAGGGGGTTAGAATGACCACTTTGAGCATTTCTCTTAAAAATGAATCATTATTTGAATTGAGTAACTTCTTAAGATTCTGCTCTTTGTCATATTAGCAATTCCTATTTTATAATCCTATTATGATTCAGCAAAAGTTACATTTTTAGACCACCCGTAATGATGATTTTTCCGAACTAGGGTAGGAACTTGATAGTGGCGCTCGCTCTACTAAATTATATTCAAATAAACTTACAAATTTAGGTACTTTAGAATGCGTATATATTCGATAGAACAACGTGCGCTGGACGCTAGGCTCTTTATGAAACAAGTTTTTTTTTTCCTCTGCAGGGCAAGAGCCTGTTCTCATACAGAGAAGGCACGAGCTTAATCACCACGCTAGCTCACTACGGATTGGTGATTTCAGATTACCAAGTCCAGGTTTCCTCACTATGTTTTCCTTCACCGTATATCAGTGTATCAGTGATGTCTTAGGTTAACTAAGAAAGTACATATGACCTTGAACGTCATATTGGTACATGCCAGGTTTGAACCCCCAACCTGTGGTTCAGGAGGCGGGCCACCTCGACATCCATGGTGCATGGTTCAACCATTATAATAATAATTACATCATTCACATCCACCTACGCTATTCGTCATAACAAGTGAGCATCCTATCTGAGACACAGTGTATTATTGAGAAACGGTATCAATGTGTCATCTTCACGGTCGAACACTTTCACTTCGACTCCTGGATGATGTGGAACGTTAACAACTGGCACAAGGTCGGTCTAACAATGGGTAGCGATTCAATCGCCTAATATAGATAACGGCTGATAGATTCGACAATGTTAGCTAAGATGGTAGGCAAAATAACGACTTACTTAGATTTTTTTTAACTACTTCGATAGTCTAGTGTGACTGCTAGGCGTGAGGTCTTGGGTTCGATTCCTGAGTCGGTCGAGATGTTATAGCGATTTTATGATCGAAAACTCTCAGTAGGAGCCCGGAGTTTGGTTTGCGAACAATAGGTGACAACAGGCTTACCATCTATTACCTAATAACAGCATCGATAAGATGTGGTTATAATACTACAGATCCCCTCTATCTAAACCTTCGGGAATACGGTCGTGATGATATGTTATGTTATAGTATATTAAATGGATGCCCATGGTAAGACAATCATCATCATCCCCCTGCCCTTATCGCAATACATCTGGGGTTGGCGCAACATTTATTCTCCTTCCACTTTCTAATTGTTTTTGAAATTGCATGCTGCTAAAGTTTTGGCAATGTTTTATAACCGGCCGCCTGTCTGACGTCAGCCCTCATCGGGTATGCTGTTGTTGGTGGTAACCGTCACCAATACGGTCGCGTTCTATCTAGCTATGTCACACCAAATGTTATCCATGCGCCCGGTTCTAATGTTATCCTAATCTCAAGGTAAGACAATATTGTCTGGTTTACATAATGGCCTAAAGTGTGTTGAAAACAGTGTTATTTTCAGAAACATAGCTTGTATTTATAATTATAAAGTCTTTATGCTCAATATTAGCGTTACAATATGTCACATTCTTATGGAAATTAGACATGACTAACATAACATCGGGCAGGTGCGTTTGAGTTAAACGAAAATATATTTGACGGAACGTGTTATACTAAGTAGAGCATGGCCGTGGTTGGGGGGAGCGAGGATGGGGGGAGCGAGGATGGGGGGAGCGAGGATGGGGTTTAAACACGTCCCCGAAATTCCAAATAAAAAGTGCACTTATAATGGTTACACGCGTTCCATCCGTGAACAAAAAATCACCCCCCATGAAATAAATTCATGCGGGTATACCAACTCCCTCCCCCTAAATATATACTTGGCCCTGAAGTAGAGATTCCTATTCAGAGTTCTACAAAAATGTTTTGAGTAATAACCTAATAACAGTATTAAGTATGCATTATTAATGTGACACACTATACTTACTACACATGAGCTACTAGGAAACAGTAATTCAAAAAAGGCGTTGTTGACCAACACGGATATAACGAGATAGGTAATTTCGCAAAGTATTTAGTATTCGCGAATAAATTTACAGACTCTAAACGGCTTTTTGTTAATCTGACACCAATATTGCATCACGTAAAATTATCACACAATAACTAATAGGAGAGCTTAATATCTATGACCTGTATTTCAGATGACTTAAGGTTCAATTTCGCGTGAAATTGTTTCGCGCAGACTTTCCCGCGCAGAACAATGCAGCGTTTGCGCACGATGCGGTCTCGCATGACAGGAGCCTGTTATGTCAACGTTACGTGTCTCTTCCTACACACTAGTGACTTATTGACTATAGTTTGCAGGCTTCATAACTTTCCAAGTTTATTTCTTGTAATAATTGCTTATTTTATAATGTGTTAACTAGATTTAGAAGATTTATATTAATATTTGTTTAACATTTAACACTCGCCGGCCGCGGCGATGTTGCGAGTGTGACCTGATAAGACAAGAGTTTGACTCGCGACATCTCCGCGGTCTCAGCTCATGAATAAGGGCTCCGTTCGAGTTTCAGACTAGTCAAGCAATCTCGAAGAATGCGCGTGAGTATAAACAATAATTATTATGAATGTGTCTCACGTAAGTTATTTTACGAAAATTTTGAAGATTTGTTAATATTCCTGTTTTCTATATCATACACCTTTTTAACCGACTTCAAAAAGGAGGAGGTTCTCAATTCGGTTGGTATATATATATTTTTTATGTATGTTCACTGATTACTCCAAGGTTTTTCTGCTACCTATATCTGTGATTCTTTTTTGTTCGATGCCGTATACATGCCTTTTGGTCCCATAAAAATTTAATTCAGTTTGGCCCAGAAGTTTTTATTTTATGAGCATTTATTCTCAATACGATTATCAATCTATCATTCACATTCAAGCTTATCATCTCATTCTGCAGCTTGTCAAAAATGAAATTCAAAAAAAAATTCAAAATACATCCGCCATCAATTTATTTGAATTCAATAAAAGATCTTAGTTTTTTTTATCAAAAAATGATTAACCCCTGGCCACCAACTTGCCTGATGGTAAGTGACGGTTTGGCCGAGGATGGAGTACGTCGATCCAGAAGGAATCACTCTTACCTTGAATATGCCTAGATTGTATTTCACAGAAAAGACGGAAGACGGCAGGGAGTTCCATTCATAAGTAATAAGTATCATGAACCTCCATCAAGTCTTCTTTAATTTGCTGTAGGTACGTTTTGTTCAACTTTAATGTCGAATTTCTTGATTCACGTATCAGTAGGTATGTGACAGTTTTTGAAATCTATGGGGTTGGCCTATGTCCAGCAGTGGACGTCTATCGGCTGATGATGATGTATCAGTACAAACGATGACTTTCGAAAACTAATAATAATTATTATTGGAGACTATTTAAAGTTACTAACCACCGCTACTCGGTAGTCATAAGCCTGAAAGTCTGACAACCAGTTATACTACGACATATCGTGTTACTCAGTAAGTGGGTTTTGAAGGTCAAATAGGCAGTCCGGTTTGACTAGAAGCCGTACCGAATGTAATTGGGAAAAGGCTAGGCAGATTGAGTCTTAACTAGCCAATGACAAAAATATTTGTCAGTTCTTCTACTGAACAGTCTCTAATACTAATGCGCTTCAAACCATTTACATAAAGCTCTAAAATGTCATATATTATTCACTAAGTACCTATTAGTTCAATTCATTTAATTGAAACACACAAATTGTTTTTACTATACGATGCCATTATCGTAGGTGTGAAACCTCTACTGAACTTTTAATAGGTTTTATTGTGTGGCAAAATACTACGCCAACAATAGACTTCTTAGCACCTACACGCTATTCTTTATAGGGTTAGCAGGTGTCCTCTACGTGTTTGGCTATTTAGAGTCCCATCTAACTAAAATTCCCAAAATGTTTGGGGCTTTTGATTTTTTTGACCTCTGATCGTTGACCCGCTGCACTGATAAACGCAAAACATTTATACAATTCTGCGTGTTATAGTTCTTAGTACCTAATTATGCAGAACCGCTAAACGTCGTTCAGTTCAGAAATCAGCTAGCAGTTTTCTAAAACAGCTGATTCTACAATCCATATGCGACATCTATATTATTATTAATTAACTTAATACAAATAAATAAAGATAGTAAAAAAAAATATAAAGATAGTCCAGTCAAACCGGATTATAATTTTACATGGAGTGCCTATCTGACCTCCGAAACCCAGTTACTGTGTAACACGATATCTCGTGGTATGACTGGTTTTCAGACTTTCAGGCCTCTGACTATCCGTAACAGCTGCCATAGATCTTTATTTGACAATCGGGACCGACGGCTTTACGTGCTCTCCGTGGCACGGCGGAGTCTCGGTATGAAATGATGGTCTCCCATCCACTGACCGACTGCAGCAAGCGCAGCTTAACCTCAATCGATTAATAAGTGCGGCTGCGACTTTGCCCCGAGCCCCCCCCCCCCCCCCATTAATTAACTTAATACGGGTGACCAAAATGTTGTTAAATCATGCCGGAAGTCCGACAAGCATCATTTAAAATTATTAAAACAAAACTTTGGGAAATATGAATAACATTTATCGCTCGATTTATTGACCTTAATTAAAATATTCTGGACGAGTTATAAATATTTTTGCTAAAGGCTAACTCGTCCATAAATAATTTTCATCAAGGTTTTTTATATTTTGACTGATTTTATCAATAAAATCGCAATCATTTGTTCACATTACTTAGTTGTCAATGATAAATGAGTTTAGGTTGTTTTAGGAAACTTATAAATTACATCACGCCTGTATCCCCTGAAGGGGTAAGCAAATGTATAGGTACACATTGGCACACCCATAATTTAAACAAGGCTGTTATTAGGTCTCATCTAATACATAGGTGTTGAGACTATTGCCATCAACCGGGCACAATTACAAACTCTGGGTTGCCACTGAGAATTTCCAACCAGAAAATTTCATTAGCGCCATTCCCATCCTGGGAGTCGAATTCAGGACCTCACAATCAGCAGTCACGCTTGGGATCACTAGACCAATGAGGCAGTTCAGAAACTTAATATTCTACAATATATATTATATTTTTTTTAATAAATTCTACGAACTACTTCTTTTTTCTGGTTTATAAACAACCTAGTGTCTGATTTTAAATCGCTAGCCACCCGAATGTACACAATCGACAACATCTCTTATGTGTCAATTTCTAATACGCACATGATTACGTAAAGTCAGTGGGTGTGAGCTTTCAACTTGCCAGTCTATTGTTCATACCACTAGACTGTCAACGCTCTTTTTTATGAGCTACTTTGAATATTCTACCCATTTCTGTGATTGTAGATAAGTCATAGTAACATCTAAAATCATCTCTTTAAAACGGTGTTCCTATTTTCCTTACAAATAGGAAGAAAAATACGTAACAATTGGCATTCAACATCACGTAACTAAAACAAAGGCATGCGCAGCGTTTTGACAAAACAAAAAACATAATATGATTGTTACATTTAATAATAATGTTCTTTGTTTCATCGCTAGCGCATCTGCGCGGTGACCGGCGCGCGCTCAATTGGTGCCTACAATCTTCTTTTATCTTACAAAATTTCTTCTCAGGGTCTTTTATTCATTCATAGATTTTTTACTCAAGATCCCGATTAGTCAAAAGACAACTACCCAGTGACTTAAGTAGGTTTTTGAGATCAATGACACGGGAAGCTTAAGTACTTAACTTTAAATACTTTAATGTGCTATGGAAATGTTAAGTTAATAAACATTGAATTTGTTTTAGTTTAAGTGATACTTTACGCGTCAAGAGTTTTACCAGTCGTCCAAACCTGTTGTGTAAATTACGAGATGAACACTTCAAACATTTTACAGAGACCACATAAGTTACGGTCCATCACATTAAGCACAAAAACGTTTTATAACTAAAAAACTAACAAAAAGTGACGTCAAATTTGACACAGCAAGAAAAAAATTTGCCATTATGTTCAAAAATCAAAACAACCATTTCCATAACAAAAAAACTATCAAAAGAAAGATAGCCAACATGAAAAACTACCAACTACTGATTTGGCACATAAAGCAAGGTCTCTATGAACAGGTCCACCTGATACACAAGTCCGTTGACATGAAATCCGTACAATCATATAAAAACCGAAGCAGAATTAGAAAAAAATACTAAGAAGAAAGAATGCGTCGGTCTCCGAAAAAGGCGTCCGAAGTCACGACTATCCGCGACCGCCATGATTTGAAGTGGGCCGTTACCAATTGAGAGGACATACCTTAACGCTTAACTAATGGCCACCTGAGTCACAAAATAGATGAATTTTATTTTTGGGTTTCGGCGGTTAGTAGTTCTCTATTTAGATTTTAAAATAATGTGGAATTCCTAAAGCGTTTATATCAAGGAGTTTTATATAATTTGATTAACGAATTTCTTAGTATCTCTAAGTCAGGCAGACATGGGTGAAGGAAGTATAGTGAGGAAACCTGGACGTGATTATCTGAAAACGCCACTTGTAGTGAGTTAGCGTTGTGACCAATGCTCATGTCTTCTCTATATGAGAAGAAGCCCGTGTAACAGCTATGGGTTGGTTATATTTTCTACGAATGAATATACCAATAGTTGAAACGCACCAAATAGCAGCGGTTCTCGTCAGTTAATAAATTTATTTAAATAAGTTGATTGACGACATATCTATAGAAAAACAGGACTTAGTAGACAGATATTAATTAACTAATATATTCCTACGAAATTATTGAAAATTATTACCGAAGTATTTTATAACCCTAATAATAAAAAATATGCTGACAAAACGTTATACAAAGACTGCAATAATATAATATTTCTTGTTATGTATGATTCATTTGTATCAATAAATATGTTTTGCGATAATTTATAGGTTTATTGTGTGGAAACATCGCGTAATAGACGAGAACCGGTCGTTCTTATTAGTTTTATATCCGTAAAGGCTGTGAGACCTCGGATAGGTTATTTCCAAGCAATTAACATGTTTATGTTAACCGTGAAGCGGTTACGCAAATAATTTATGAAACAAAAGTTGAATCAATATTTTTATGACGGTGAAATAATGTTATAAAATTTTGATAATTTTATTAAAAAAATATGGTAGTTCCTCCACACTCTAGCAACATTAAATTTATCTATACAGCAAACATACATATTTATAGATGTAATAAAGTTAAAACACAAGTAAAAGTTTGAATGCTAAGAAAACGTATCCCAGATTCTAAAACATGCTCTAATGGCGCCGATCAAATTAAACGCGGAATCATTGGTCAAAAATTTTACAGCCAAAGCTGATGAAATGAAACCAAAAAAAAAATACCGTCAATATGTATGTGAACACACAGATGTGAGAAAGAGAACGGGCGTATATATATGTCGCAGATGGATTGTAGAATCCGGTGTTTTACAAAACTGCTAGCTGATTTAGAAAACAGTACTGTTTTATAAAACAGCTGTTTTTCACCTTGGGAGAGCCATGCTTCGGCACGAATGGGCCGGCTCGACCGGATTGATACAACGGCCTCACAGAAAACCGGCGTGAAACAACGCTTGCGTTGTGTTTCGCCGAGTGAGTGAAGGTACCGGAGGCCCAAAACCTTTAAAAGGCCGGCAACGCACTTGCGACTGCTCTGGGGTTGCGGGTGTCCATGGGTGGCGGTAATCGCTTACCATCAGGCGAGCCGTCCGCTCGGTTGCCCCCTATTCCAAAAAAAATAAAATAAAAAAATAAAATAATAAAATAGCTGGATTGCCATTGCGATACTTTTAACAAAACAGCTACCCACCTTTAGACGTAATGCAGAATGACATATCTACTGTGGGACAGGTTTGTTTATTGTATAGGTATATTATATGGATAGTCACTACTCAAGTAAAAAAAAGATACTGTATTCTGATTTGACTCTCCGTGGCTGGGTATTTTTCTGTCTGTAAGGTTAGAAAAAACCTAAACACGAAAAGAATGACGGGGGTAGTTCGCTAGCTACGCTCGCTCACTGGCCCCCGTCATCCTCTTCGGGCCTAACCTGTCCGTGTCAGAATACACGAAACTCCCGAGCTCGCTTCGCTCGCTCATGGATCAATTTCGTTTATTTTCTTTCATAATCCCGATATATTGTCCACTATTATAGTGGTTTAGTATTTACGTCATTCAAAATGTTCGCTTTTTTTTGCTATTGACAAGTAAATTAAAGTTAGGTTATTATTGTTAAGACATACAGAGCCATATGCGACAAAATTTCGAGCTAAAATCAACAATCTGACAGTTTATTTCACACTGTTTTACATAATCTCTGATCGTTGACCCACTGCATTGATAAACGCAAAACGTTCATTCAATTCTGCGTATTATAGTTCAGTAATTATGTAAAACCGCTAAACGTCGTTCAGCTGTTTTTCATAACAGTACTGTTTTGTAAAACAACTGATTCTACAATCCATCTGCGACATATATATATATAGAAACATCTATATGTATATGTATATATATAGACTATATTTAAAGTTTTGCTTATGAATGCTTGTAGTTTCTGTTTCTTCCGAATAGTCGGTATTTTCAGTACATGTGTGGACTCCGCCAACGAATAAAAGAGTTTTTTTTTACCCTAACGATTAGCTAGATTTATGTTGGATAGATTAGTACAAAAGATAGGGTAATTAAAACCACAGCAGGCGCTAATAAGTATAAATTTAATTATGTTTCTTATGAATGTTATAATAATATGATGTCAAAAGTTTTTGCGTGCTATAACAACTTTTTTAATGTATTATGGTTTTTAGAACTTTGTTTATCTATTCAACGGAGTCTAATCGTGATCTTGTAACGTTTGTTATTAAGATTATATAAAGTTAGTCATTGTATAAAAAACTTCATTGAGAGGCTCTAGTTTTCGAGTTGAACGGGTAAGGTATAGTCAATGTGACTTCTTCAATATCGTATGTACTTTACATAATCATAGACTCCAGCTGGCCGACTGGGGAAGCACCTACATCCACCTTACAGAGAGAAAATCGTAAAGATTGGTAACTAGTCATAAGATTTTCTGGAAAAAAATGCAATTTTATATAAATACATCCTTGTCCTTAGTATTATCTATTAAGTATTATTTCGGACTTTTTTTACATGTTGTATACGCCCAATGAATCCCGGACTTAGTTTGGATGTGGTTTAGAATCACCAACATAGAATGAGCGAGATCAATTTATTTTTCTACTCCTAGTAAAACGAGGTCTTATTTCTGTACGGTAGGCTGACATCATTATTATATTATTATTGATACCTCGTTGATCTAGTGGCCCCATTGGCGTCTGCTGAGCATGAGGGCCTGGGTTCGATTACCAAAATGTTTTTGGTATTCTGCCCGGTAGATGGCAATGACCCACCCCGTATTTATTACATGAGATTTAACAACAACATTGTTAAAATGTGGGTGTACAATTGTGTACACGCCTGCTTACACCTTCAGGTAATACAGGCGTGATGCTATCTTATAATACCTTTAATTTAAGTACGCATTTCGTATAGTTTATCCACGGATCAGCTGATTATTATATAAAACCGATTTATTGTGGTATACCGCTTGATCTAGATATCGTCACCATACCGCAGAGGTGTCATAAGAAACAACGATCAGATCGGTATCATCAGCAAGACTGTTCTAGTATCTTAACTATAAACAATGTTGCAAAACATTATGAACCTAAAGATTGTGTAAGTCTTGAACGAACTAACTTCACCATAACCGAAGATTCTTACGCTATGACGTAAGTAGTTTCCATAGTTACAAACTGCTTTTACGTCAAATCTATTCCATATTTTGTAGCATGTATGGAGTTTTGTAGTGCATTAGGGATGTCTGCTGAAGCCCGCGTCGATTGTACGCGAACGTAGTGAAATTTGGCAAGGAGATAGATAGGACATAGGCTACCATTTGTCACGCAGACGAAGTTGCGGGCACCAGCCCGTTCGCAATATACGGTTACCCGTATTGCGGGAAGACGCGCGGTTCACCGCATCTAAAAAAATGTTTCAATGGCATAATGCGGTTGTAATATGCATACGTACCTATTAATCAGTAACAAAATTAATAATACAATTAAAACTGCAATCTGTTGGATCGATTAAAACACCGCCATTTTGCCATGGTTTCTCTGACGTCAGCGTACGCGACGAAATATGAAAAAACACCTAGTAAGAACATACTTGTGTGCAATGCGGTCGGCGCGTCACGTTTCATTTTAAGCAACGTGCGTTTGATATTTATAATTTTCCCTTGCCTTTTTTTAATCTGCCTGGTTGGTCAAGGGCGACTGCTGAGCAGGAGGTCTCGGGTTCAATTCCCGGGTCGGGCAGAATACTATTGAGTTTTCCTGTTACGACATTATCAATAGCAGCCCGGAGTTTGGAATTGTACCCGGTTGATGGCAATAGGCTCACCACCTATTACATGGGACTTAATAACGGCGTTGGTGAAATGTGGATGTACAACTTTGTACACCTCTGCCTATACCTCCCCTTCGGGGAATATAGGCGTGATGCTATGTTATGTTATGTTTTTAAAAAAATAAAATTTCATACTTAAATAATAGTTCATTCAAGAAAATTGTATTGTTGTCATTTTACAGCAATAAAGATTACAAATAGAAATAATTGACCCTTATTTGAATCATAGTATGTATAATCATTCCCTATTACAGGTACTGCACGAGTAATAACTGCCCACAGTGCGGGTTCATTTTAAAAAATGAACCCGCACTGTGCCCGCGTTGTTTGCTGTATAAATCTGTATTCACTAAACGTCATCTACTTGTTACTAATTCTTCACCAATCAATATATTTTACTGACTTGCCGCTAAGTGAGCGGCTTCCTTCTTCAAAGTAATTAAATTATTCGCCCAACTTAATTTATTGGCTCGTAACTTCACGCTAATAAAATAATGCAATGTTAATCCTTAACCCATTAATCAAATTAATCTTTACTGCTAACCTCCATATTGATAGAAATTGGGGTTCTATAAAAAATAGAAGAACTAAGACTATACAGTGTAGGCCTCTTACTAAAAAGAATTTAGAAAAGTTCAGCTCTAATGTAGAATCTCAGTTACTTACATTAAATCCACAATATAGCGACCCCAATGAAATGTATTATTCACTTTTTAATGTTATATCTACTGAGTTCCAAAATGCTTGCAAAGTAAAATCAATAACTTTAAAACATAATTTAATTTTCAGTAACTGGGCAACTGCGGGTATAAGACGCAGTAGAGATGTGATGTATGAACTATATGACAAAAAGTCTTACACATCTAATGTTAATTTTCATAATTACGTAAGAAAATACTCAAAGATCTTTAAAAAAGTTTGTATACAAGCTAAGGCCGCTTTTATTAGTAACCAAATCAAACATGCAAGTAATAAAATAAAGGCTACTTGGAAAATAATTAATACTGAAACTGGAAATAGTAGGTCCATGGATAGTAACATAGAACTAAAAGTTGATGGTGAACTTGTTTCAGATAAAGGTGTAGTCGCCAAATTCTTGGAAAAGTTCTTCACTAATATACCAATAAAGACTACAAAGTCTCTTTCGTCGTCTGTTATAGCGGCCGAGTCTCTTTTAAAGGAAAGCGTTGAGTTACACTCCACAAACTTTGAATTTAATCTCATAACCCACATTGATATAATAAAAACATTTAAAACAATTGTCATTAAGAAAACTGAGGACTTATGGGGATTGTCAATAAAGGCGGTTGAATCAATAATTGCTAAGATAGCGCCAATTCTGGCGGCAATATTTAATCGCTGCATCACAGAGGGTGTTTTTCCCGATCTTATGAAACTAAGTAAAATCGTACCCATTTTCAAATCAGGCTGCCATAATAACCCATCTAATTATAGGCCAATATTTGTGCTACCAGCGTTGAGTAAAATTTTTGAAAAAATAATGCTAAACCAAATGTTAGTTTACTTTAATAAAAATAAAATATTGCATGCCAAACAGTTTGGGTTTACTAGGGGACGTTCGACAGTTGATGCCGGATCCACTGTGATCAAAGCAGTGTTGGGAGCTTGGGAGGAGGCTCAAGATGCTATAGGAGTGTTTTGTGACCTTTCGAAAGCTTTTGACTGCGTGGATCACCGAACGCTCATTATGAAATTAAATTACTATGGAATTCGAGGTAGATCAATTGATTTTTTAAGTTCATATTTCTTGAATCGAAATCAAAGGGTGGCTATTGATAATGTAACTTCGACAGGTGCAATTGTCAAAATGGGGGTGCCTCAAGGATCAATTCTGGGCCCATTTCTGTTCCTAGTTTATATTAATGATGTTCCCTACTTTATCAAGGATATCAAGACAAATATGGTCCTCTTTGCTGATGATACATCCCTTATATTCAAAGTAAATAGAAAGGATGGGGATCAGATTGAACTCAATAATACACTTATTAAAGTATCTAATTGGTTTTCTGCTAATAACCTTCTTCTTAACCCGAATAAGACCAAATGCATTAGGTTCTCCGTACCAAACGTACCCCATATAAATTCAAATATAAAACTTGATGGTAGGGTGTTAGATTTGGTTCCGTCAACTGTTTTCTTAGGCGTTTCAGTAGACTCCAAACTGCAATGGGGTTCTCATATAGAGTCACTTGCAGGCAAACTCAGCTCTGCTGCTTTCGCTGTTAGAAAAATAAGACAGATGACAGATGTAGCAACGGCTAGACTAGTATATTTTGCTTATTTTCACAGTATTATGTCCTATGGCATCTTACTGTGGGGTTCGGCTGCTGACGTTGAGACTATTTTTATATTACAAAAAAGAGCAGTCCGAGCTATTTATAATCTTGGCTGTCGTGAGTCATTACGTGAATTGTTTAAGGAAATAAATATACTTACCTTGCCATCATTGTACATATTCAGTAATATCATGTACATTCGCAAAAATATTGCCCATTTTAATAAGAAGAGTGACAACCACAATTTAAACACTCGTAATAAGCACCAGCTTATAGTCCCCGGTTTTAGGCTTAGGAAGACTAGCAAATCATTTATGGGTAACAGTATTCGATTCTACAATAAGATCCCATCTAATATTACAGATCTTCCAGATGATAAGTTTAAGGTAGTGATCAAACGCATTTTAATATCTAAAGCATATTATAGTATTAAACATTACATTGAGGATAAGGATGTTTGGCGCACGATCCCCTCCTGCACACAGCGACCCACTGGCACTGTCTAATTTATTTCATGTATGAATGTAACCTCAACAGATTACTTTTGTAATTACTATTTTTTATTTTTATACAATTAATTTTATTGACGTAGTACAATTATTCCAATTGTATTTTTTTTTTGACACTTGTTTGTTTATGTAAATTTACATATCCATTATCTAACCGCTAGTATTCCTACTAGTTTTAAATTTATATTAACATTTCTTTGTAAAATGTGAGCATTATGTGGACATTAATGTTATTTTTAATCTCATGTTACGTACATATTGCCCATTGTCAGGCATTATGAGTTTGTCATGCTCACTAAAATGTCCTGCTGATGGTGGCGTTGTATATCGGGTCGTCGAGTTCCCTACAAAATGGTTGAGCTAAGCGAGGCTGATGTGCGCGTCATGCTCGTGAACGGGTGCTGTCTGTCGGGACTGGTCAGCTCTTAACTGCTTTGGCAATCATTTTAAAAGGCTATATAAGTTATTGCTTCTAGCGCTTTCCTTTATTATTTTGCTCATTAACCTGCATTATTCTCACATTACCTTATTTATTGTTATACCAATTTATTTTAAAAGAGTGTCTATGGAGTTTCTTGCCGGCTCTTCTCCATAAGATCAACGCCTTGGAACCGTGCACCTAGCTTTGACTTTTCATAAGTGCTTGTAATATGGCCTATTTGAAATAAAAATCTTTTGACTTTGACTTTGAATAAATTAAAACACCTGTGGGGTAATTATGAATCTGACTTTCTATTGTAATAGCTTTCATTCTGGCATTCTGACAAGTGTGTCGACCTTAGAAGTCGAGAAGTTGATATATTTATGATTTTTTATTTTTAGAGCATAAGGTGCAATGTACGGCAAATTGAAATGTATTGTCACTGTAAGTCAGCTGCGCAATTCCCCTGCTGTCAGGGATCCCTGTTATTTAAATATCTATGGAAAGAGATAGTATATATATAATAGACATCAAAAGCATTTATATCAATCATTATTTTTGTTCTCGTCTAATTAAAACCCAACCTAGTCTCGGTTGTTCAAGCCGCCCGTAGGCCTCAGACTTGGCCTAGCCATCAGGACTGACAGATAAACGTGTTAGGAGGTGGTCAGATGAAAATTCTCCTTGCACCTATCCACAGACTGACCGCGACAACAGTTGCTTAACCTCAACGATCGAACCAACCACAGTTTGCAACGGACTAAGAATGCTTCTCTCATAAGTTCTGTTGGTACCCGATAGTCATTACATAGTAACAGTTACGGATCAAACAGTGGCCTGTCAGTCTTTCTATGCCTCGGTGGCCTCCATCTCCATCAAACTAAAGCCAGTAACAAATGACGTCATCAGTTCCTAAACATGCACAACCATACAATGACCCCAACAATGAACGGTCAGGGGGTAATTACCACTTTACCTACGTTTGGATATGGATCGGTGAACGCAGTTTGTTGTAATGTAATTAGGGGCCAGTGGGTCCCTCATGCAAATTTTTTAAGCATTTTCGGCTTATCTTATGGTCCTTTGTTCCCTAGATCAGACAGAAGTGGTCCACTTTGACGTTTTGTCTTGTGCTCCGTGCTTGATTTCGCTCCAGGACCTCCCAATCTTTATCATTTACTTGATCTAACACCTTCGTCGTCGGGTTTGCCGGGAAGGCCACGCTTTTTTGTACAAAAACCTTATTACCCTAATATTATTATTATATTAAACTGGAGGGGAAATCTTGGTTTATTACTTCCTGGGAACCGCTCAAACCACAGAAGTGGGTGGGTTAGATTTTGGTCGATATTATAGGTAAATCATCATATTCATCCTTTTTAGTAGAAAACAAAATACAGTAATGAGTAGGATTTGAACTTGTCGTGTGTCCCCGGATGAATACTCCAGGCCCTGCCAACTTGGTTCTCCACAAAATGTTCATTCCACAAAAAAGATTGCTTTAGAGTTCGCTAGACCTGCGTTAATAGATTATAAAAATATATATCAGTACTTGTATCCACCTTATTATTTATATCTAAACACCAAAGTAACTGAATACCCCTTACTACATGAAAAGTATGTTTACATTTTTATCACGTTCCTAGACTTGTTTTATGTGTCGGTACATAGAACGGTATAAAAAAGTTGCCACTTACTTGCATGTATAAAAAAAAACACATTAGTATACGCCGACAACCTCTCGCCAGCACGCTATGAGGTTACCTGACACCGGCTGCTAAGGCTATGTTTAGACTAATCTGTTCACGATGGATCTTCGATCTCGTATCCTCATACACAGAAGAGCGAGCATTGGTCACTACGTTAGCACTCGGTGGGTTGGCGATTACAGGCTGTTAAGTTCAGGTTTACTCACGATGTTTGGCTATACCATATGTCAGTGGTAAAAGTAAATGCACATCTGTATAACATACAGAAAAAAAGGGTAGTCGAAGATACGTGCACTTCTAATGAGGGAGTGTAGGAGTTCACCCTTAAAATGGAACGCCCGCGGTTGGTTACCACCCACTGGACGAATCCATGTCGAGAAGCGACCTAGTCGTGTTTTGGGATATAGTTCGGTGCAACCGTTGTGGGAGACGGGTCTGGGCAGTTGCATCAACTCCCCAACTATTGTTCTCCCCAAACCTATCTACTCTACTCAGGGTGACTAGATTTCTTCTGGATCTACGTGATCCATCTTCGGCTACACCGTCGCCGGTGGTCGGTGGCCAAAAACAACCCATTTTGGAAAAAGAAATGATGATGACTGCAAGGCTATTTGGGTTCCTATGCTTGGAGAATTCTCAATAGGCGTACAAGACATCGTTGTTAAGTTGCGAGAGAAAGATGACTCTGTTCCTCCCACACGCTTGACCTCCCAAACCTCGTCAAGATAATATTGTGCTAGAGTTGCTATACACACATTCGACTCGGCAATTTGTATTGGATTAACAAACCCAACCCGATCAATGCCGAATCAAATTCGTCGACGTAAAAATACGTAGGGACTTTCTATAACCGACTAATCCGTAGTTAATTCCCTTACTCACTCGTTCAATCAGCGACTGATTTATCAAACTACGCCTGACGATTTTGCGACAGTCAGCCGCTCACTCGACGACACACAAGCTGATTTGCAGCTCAGAGTGAGCTGGCTAATTTTGATGAAAGTAGTGTGAGCTGTCTGGTGTGAACATAGCCTAAACATCTAACGTTGTCACGCGAATATATTAGCAACCGTTATAAATAATTACCTACCAGTATTACATGACATGGGTATTCATTTTTGTTTTATTTGAATGATTGATCATTTGTAATACAATATACTGACAGCATTTTTTTGTAGTGCGTCTGACGAGAGTAGGTCCTTCCAAAAAAAATACTGGCTATATCCCGCGGTTTCACTCGCTTAATTCTTTTTGCTCGGCTCCACTCCTAATACCCTATCCACGGCTAATACCCTATAACCTCCTTCAAGAGTTGGGCCATCAAATGCAACAAGAATCTGACTAGTCGTTCCAGACGTTAGCGCGTTCACACAAAAAGCTTAATTTAATAATATACTAGTGAATTGTACCTACGAGTATGGTACTCTGCCGGGTGTATCTGTCAACAATGAACCTTATTGATTGAACATACTTGTGTGAAAAGTTACGCAATTTTAATTTTAGTCTTTTTATAAGTAGGTGAGTGTACCCAAGAACTCCAAGACCTCATCCCACCAGACCCTTCTACCATCGGACATCTAAACGCACTGCAAATTACCATCCCTACCTTGTTGCTATTCCACCAATTCGCACTAAGCGTTTCCAATCATCTTTTATAATGCGCACAGCAAAGGAGTGGAACTCTCTACCTGCATCTGTGTTTCATAACGCATTCAACCCTAAATCTAATCTAATTAAATAACCTAATCTCATAGTAATATCTTAGGTTTGCGCGATCACTACACATTAGTTTTTATTTCTTTCTTTCAATGTAAGATCGGAAGTCCTTAATTAGGATAACAAGTTAGACAGGTACCTTTATTTTAATTTAAATGGGTTTGCTCTTGACTCTAGTGTAGGTCAGAGGTGACAGAGACAAAGTCGACGATGGAGTGAGCTTACCCAGAAGAAGCCGGTTCACTCTAACTTTGAAGAGATTAGGTTATAATAAAACAACTTTTAACCGGATTAATCGCGTGTATTATTGGTTTTACGACCACGAACGCTGCAAAGTGTTCGAAACGTCAGGAAAAACAAAAAACCAATAATACACGCGATTAATCCGGTTAAAAGTTGTTTTATTATAACCTAATCTCTTCAAAGTTAGAGTGAACCGGCTTCTTCTGGGTAAGCTCACTCCATCGTCGACTTTGTCTCTGTCACCTCTGACCTACACTAGAGTCAAGAGCAAACCCATTTAAATTAAAATAAAGGTACCTGTCTAACTTGTTATCCTAATTAAGGACTTCCGATCTTACATTGAAAGAAAGAAATAAAAACTGTAATATTGTAAAGTCTTTTAAATTTAATAGTACTTTTTAAGATTGTAGTTTAATTAAGTGGTTACATTATAAATTTATGATTAAATATTTTCCGGAAATCCTTGCTCTGATTACATACTTAAATAATTTTATTTCGATTCCGTATAAAAGTCGTTAAATATTACCTTTTAAATTAAGGCATTAAAAGGACATAAAACTGATTGATCAACCCTAATATTTTAACGCGTACATTAAAAATATCATTAGCTTATATATAGAGATAGTTACTTTGCTGAGTCAGTGGCACATTTTATTTCAGCATTGCAATAAATTAATCAAAATAATTTTAAAAAGAAATGTACTTTTTGCTTCTGACATTTGGTTATGCTTTTTGCTTCTTTGTACTAATGTATTGTGTCGTAAAGTTGCTCTATTTCGTTTCAATAACGTATATTTTTCATTGCACCTGTATCGTTGTGTTACACAAGCTGTTGATTGCCATTAATTCCCATACAATGGAGGTGACTATACTGAACACGGATAAATAAAAAAGACAATACTAAAAACTACACTTTAATGTTGATATTTTATTTTTGTTAACATACAAATTTGCTCTGTTAAACAAAAGCAAACATATGAAAACCAACTGCATGTAGCGGAGATCAGAATGTCAAGAGGGATGTTTGGTGTGACGCGGATGGATAGTATTAGAAATGAGTATGTAAAAGTAAGTGTGAAATCTCTCTGGTTTAGTGTTCGCAAGCGCGGCCGCTGAGCGTGAGGTCCTGGATTCGATTCCCAGGTCGGGCAGTGTTATTAGGGTGTTACTGTAAGGAAATTCTCAGTAGCAGCCCGGAGTTAGGAAGTTGGGTGTGTGACTCCCGTGCTTCGAAGATAACGTAAGGCCGTCGGTCCTGCGCCTGATCTCTTTCGGGTCGTGTCGGATTGCCGTCCCATCGGACTATGAGAATGAAGGAAGAGGGAGTGCATCTGTGTTTGCGCATACACTAGTGCAACATAATATCGCCTGCGTACTTGGCTAATTTCCATGGAGATAGGCCACCGTGACCGAAAAACGGTCGGGAGGAGTTTATTGTTATTCTTACAATGCAAATGTTACTGGTTTCTCTTGCTAATTTGGACTTCCAAATCTATTGAGATTTAAACTCGTATTCAACCAAATGAGCATAGGTAAACTTGTGTAGTTAGTTTTGTTTAGATAGTCGGCTGTTAGCTTGTATAATACTTCGTAGTCAGGGACCGGTTATGACGTCATATGGATGACCTTAGGTCACGATATAGTGGGCTTGTAGAAACCCTTTGTGAGTCAGTTTTATGGCACACGTTTAGATCATATTTTATCTATGTAGGTATTGTATATTTATAATGTTCCGATTTCTATGAAATGCCTATATGATGTCCTTCCGTGTTATTAGGTAACTTTAGACTGATTAAAATGAAGTTCTTAATACAAATCTGACGATTTGGTACCATTATAAGTCATCTTTTTTTAAAGTTCTTTTTTTTCTATTCCCTGATTCCCAAGTTTTTTTTTATTAGGCACTTATTCCGACCAGTGTAAAATGAAAAAGACTTTGACTCAGTTGCAAGGAAAAACCTTGTTTTATAAAGAAGCAGAATCATTGACACCGTCTAAACTCAACTTTGGAAAATGATAAATATGACTTACTCAGTTCAGTGTCGCAGTCAGTATACTCGTGGTTGCAGTCAACGGTGTAGGCGGAGGCGCGGGTGATCACCGCGACCACCAGCGCGCACCATAGCGCCAATGCGCGTGCGCACATCTTCGGTTACCGTAGCGCCATCTGAAGAAAGAAAATGGGTTAGATTAGTGGGAAATGACACAATTAGCAAAAAACTGTTGAGAAAGACCTGGAACAATCAGCAATAATGTGCTAATAGCGTGTGGTAATGTCATTAATTCATATCAATACTCTTTTAATCCCTTATGCACCGTATATAGGATTTCTCCTTTTCTATATAATATCGGTTTGGGACATATAACTCAGGGCTAGTGCATAGACTTAATTTGTAATTAATAATATTTTTTGCTATGATGGATATGTACATGGAGTTGACAAGTACCCGGGGATCAATTTGGTAAAACAAGATGGCGGACGTAACTTTTTGAAAATATCGGTATGTGTAAACTTCGGCTGAAATCCGAACGGCTTTAAAAAGTTAAAATACAATATTAATAAATGATATAATGTCCATTTATCAATATTATTTTAAGTATGATTACGACATCAATAATGAAATCCAAGATGGGAGATATCCAATTTAAAAAAAAAGATGATTATAAGTTTATTTTTTACAGAAAGGTATTTTGGTGGTAGGTGCTTATTATGAATTCAGAATTCAGGGGATCGTGGCTAAGTAACAGCCGCTGTGCTTGCCGCGATCGGTCTGTGGATGGATGACCATCATTTCATACCGAGACCCCTCCGTGTCTCGGAGAGCACGTTAAGCCGTCGGTCCCGGTTGTTAAATTAAGATCTATGACAGCCGGGAAGTCAGAGGCCTGAAGGTTGACAACCAGTCATACCACGAGATACCTTGTTATACAGTATTATCTGGGTTGTGGAGGTCAGATAGGCAGTCGCACCATGTAAAATACTGGTATTAAGCTGCATCCGGTTTGACTGGAAGCCGACAAAATTGATTTTATTATGAATTCAGTAAATACGAGCCTCCCCTCCATAAAGTACAAATATGAAATTAGATAAAGCTAGACATCATTCTATTCTAGCAATGCTTTTTATTAATACATAATTGTATACTCTTCGTAAAGAAAATGTTGCTTAACTTAATAACGTAAAAAAATCACAGATCGACCGCAGCTTAACCTCGATCGATCGATCTGTGCCGCTGTTAATTAGCCACGAGCCCTCTACAGGTAAGTAGTACCTAACCAGGGAACAATAATACACACATCATTTTGACATTGAAAAGTCACATTGTCACATCACACATTGTCACATCACAACTAATCTCCCAAGAATTGGGTCTTTGGACTCAAAGTCACTAGGGCTTTAGAACATAACATTAAACGGTATTATCATTAGGTGAATCAGCACTCTTGAATAGATTCGCAGCTGGTTGGGGTCTCATTTATACAGTAGTGGACTCGTGACATTAAGGCCGCGGACTCATTGGCACGGCTACAGTAATGACAAGCAGATATGAATATTGACGGTTTAAATGAGGACACTGCCTTAAATTAAAGGGATTATCTGTGGGAACTAGTAATACTCTTGAAATTAATTTAAATCCTAATATTAATGCAAATGAGCCCCAATAATTGCCGCATATGTAAGAAAAAGCCGCACAGATCGATGGATCGAGGTTAATCTGCATTTGCCGCAGTAGATGGGTGATCATCATTTCATAAATTGACTCCTCGCGAAAGTTAAATATCAAGTAAATTCTCAGTAGCAGCCTGGAGTTTGGAATTGTGTCCATGAGATGGCAATAGGCTCAACACCCACTTACATTATCATCATCTTCCCCCTGCCCTTATCCCAATTTGCTTGGGGTTGGCGCAGCATGTATATTCCTTACAAACTCTCAGTTTGTACTGGAATGCTGCTAAAGTGTTGACTATGTTTTATGACCGGCCGCCTGCCTGTCGTAAACCCTCGTTGGGAATGCTGTTGTTGGTGGTAGGATGACATTTGGTGTGACATAGCTAGAGCTATGTCACACCAAATGTTATCCATGCGCCAGGTTCTGATGTTATCCTACTATCACACTCCACTAACCGGGCTACTTACATGGAACTTAATAACAGCATTAGTGGAATGTGAGTATACAACTGTGCACACTTCTGCATGCCCCTTCAGGGAATAGAGGCGTGATGCTTTGTTGTCTTTGAAATATTCGCAATTTTAAATTTTCTTTTTTGTCAATATTGATATATCTACGACATTTTAGGCCTACATAATTCAATTCAAGCAGCACGGTTGTGGAATGCACTTCCAGTCACTATTCGACGTGCTCAGTCTCTACTCGACGTGCTCAGTCTCTTCCACTGTTTATGAAACTTGTAAGGGAACACTACTTGTCATCGTAGTTACGTATTACTGTGCTCCACTTATCTGCCACTTATATGTATATAGTTCTGTTTTGTTCTTTCTGTTTGTATTTATGTGTAATAGTATGTATCTACTTTTATTTCGTATGTAGATTAGGTACACCACCTGTTGCCCCAAATATATTTTATCCAGGACCCATATTTCCATCCCAAGGTTGCCTGGAAGGAATTGCCGTGTGCGATAAGGCCGTCCATTGTACTTTTGATGTGTACTTACATTTATTTAGAAAATTTTGGTGTACAATAAAGAATAAAATAAGCAAATATCAAGAATAGAAAAAAAACATGCGAAAATTTGGATGTCTGTAATTCTAACTGCATAACTTCACTGGTTTAATTTACAGATAGATATGAAGTTTATATCTCGTTATCACGACATACAGCCATTTCGTGTGGGAATTCTTCATGCTCGACCAAAACCACACAGCCCTCCACTAACCTTCATCAGGAATCGGGATCACCGAGATCGCAGTTGCATTCGCCGCAACCTTATTAAGAAGAGCCGATTTCACTAGCGTCAATGCAAGTGCCTTTTCTGAATGAGAAGAGGATTCTAGCCTACAGTGAGATTATTTCCTAAGTACATCGTTGGTGTATTGGTGGTAACCGCGAATGCTGATTGTGATGTCGTGGTTCGGGCAAAGGTTTAGTTGAGTTTTTCTATTAGGAAATTCTCAGTAGCAGCCCGGAGTGAGGAACTCTGTCCAGTAGACGGTAATAAGCTCACCATCATGACACATGGGACTTAATCAGGCTATAGTATCCACCGCAAGGTACCTATACGATACGTAGCATCATCACGCCAGTATTCACCGATGGGGTAGGCAGAGACATATCCACATTTCCCCAACGCTGTTGGTTGGGGAAATGTGGATATTGGTTGGGGAAATGTGGATATGTTTCTGCCTACCCCATCGGTGAATACTAGCGTGATGATGCTACGTACCGTATAGGTACCTTGCGGTGGATACTATAGCCTGTCCTACAGTTACTTGAGACGCAATGCGCACCTGTATCGAATGATGTGCGAAGTCGGCGCAAACACACATCGTGGTTGTTGTTGCGGTTAAAATTAGGTGCTATTGTTTATTTATTTATATATACTGTTTATTTGCATATGCTTCATGTTTTGAACAATATATAAGTAAATAAGAGCTACCTTCCATGTTTCATCAAAATTGTCGGTGCCATATTTGCAGTATGTCTATGTCTACAGTACGAAGAGAATAACTGTGCCGCTCTGAAGTTAGCTTTCTGCGTACCGCGCATGCACACGACTGTTTTGGCCGTACTATGGACTACCGAGTAGGTTTGTGTAGACAACTTCAGAGCCGCACACTTATATAATTCGTACTGTACTTAGCCCTAAAACTGAATTCCACTGAATAATAAATGTAGAGTATTTTATCTGCAAAATACTACTAATAATAACTCATTTTAAGAGATTCAATCTTTACCAACCAATACATAGCGTCGGTTCATCCTTTAATTATTTATGACTGAATATATATTTTTATTCTATTTTTTTTTTATAAAGTAGTTATGATCTGCAACACCATTTCTTCATACATATTCGCAATAATATAAATGTACTCGTATTTAGCAGCCTCTACTAATCTGTGACCCAATCGTGACGTCACTAAGTGATTCACCTACTCAAAGAACGCAATTGTTCGCGTGACATAGTAATTCAAATAATTTATTCACTTTCGCACAAGGTCGATGGACAAAATAATTAGGACATCGGTCGACATTGTTATTGTTATCCTTTACGCAAAGGTCGCAAGAATTATTAATGAATTATTATGGTTGCGTATAATAAGCTTTGTTTGTAGAGTAAATAAGTTGTGCATAACTGTATATAATAGAACCTTCTTTCTAGTGCTACCTTCACCATTCTTTACTTGCTTCTCCCTAGTACTGTCTACAGATCTACCTCCTCTAAATCTATTTATTGTAATTTTCGGATTACCTATTGCTATATAAGTAATTTTTTGTATATAAGTAATATATTTAATTTTTGTGGGAAAAGAATACGGTTGTGAGCAGGATTCGAACCTCCCGGATAGATACTCCAGGCGCCCTGACAGCAATCTCGACCTCTGCTCACTACCGCGAATTCATCTCATACGTCACTCGTACTCACATTTTAATACGTCTTTTGGTGACGTCATTGCTATCTATTCAGTCCCTATACAGGTGACCGAACCGACACGACCCATCTGTTGGTCAGTCTCAGCGGTCAGAGCGCCTGGAGTATATTTTATACGGGAGGCGCAGTTTCGAATCCTGCTCACGACCGTATTAATTATCCACAAAAACTTATAACTTTACATTTCGCTATGCATGCGTTAATACTTTTCAAGATTTATCTGTATTTGTTATGGTAATTGCATTTGTACGAAATTGTATTAACAGCAAAGTTAGTCGGTCGGTCATTATGTCCGCGGGTCATAAATGTCTGTGCAACGCCTTTTTCTTTTAAGAGCTTTGCCGCCTAGCGACCATATCACCCCGTTATGACAAAACCTTAAATAAATACAAAATTACATAAATTAACTCACCTTACATTACAGCTATAATGTAAAAAAGGTTAACTTTTTCTGACAATGTCAAAACAAAACAGGAATAACAAAAACAGCTACTTTTCTACCAAAATTGTATTTTAGTAGATAGTAGATTATATTTATATTTTTTGAAATTGGTTTGTGGTGAGAAATAAACGATTATTATTATTATTATTAATTTCTAGCCCTTAACACAGATCACAATGAATACTGTCTTAACCCAAGATTAAGGGCAGATTATTCAATCGTTAGATATAACTTTCATAAGTTATATTTATTCCTTTGATAAAATGTATACTAAAAAATTTTTATAATCCTTTATAGTTTCACCTTAAAACGTTACTTTCTTTCAGATAATAGCAGATTTAAAAGTTATTCTACACCTACAATAGATCTGGTACATTAAGTTAATGTGCTCGTAACGGAAAAACTACTTTTTTTTATAAATACTTTTCGGTGTATTTTAACACACAAATTAGTATAATTTGTTTCTTTTGTTGTGAATTCGAACAACAGAAATGCAAATTACTGTAGTATTTTTACATAATCGTAGTTCTTACATGTCTGGTGTATTATCGGGGCCACCGACCCACATATACCCGGCATAGAAAGTTTTTTTGAAAATAAATCTTTGAAAAGAATAAATACTCCAGGCGCTCTGACCACTAAGCCATCTCGACCTCTGCTCACCACCGCGAATTCTTCTTCCATATTTTAACACGTCTTATGGCGACGTCATTGCTATCAATTCAGTACCTATACAGGTGACCGAACCGACACGACTAACTTTGCAATTAATACAATGTCGTAAAGAATGAAATTACCTTAACAATTCAAGATAAATCTTTGAAAAGCATTAACGTATGCTTAGCGAACTCTAAGCTTATTATATTAAAGTTCATTTTTTACTTCGATCTTCCTAAAAGTAACTAGGTATCTAAACATATTTGCCTTAAACTAGTTCAAAAAAAACTAGTTAAAATGAAACTTTTGTTATATCATCAAATTCCTTTCTACAAGAGCAGTGCTAGCCTAGTGGTATAACCGTTGGACTTGCAAGTCAAAGGTTGCGACCTTTCGAATTCAAGCCACCCAACACTGACTTTACGGGTCATGTGCGTATTAGAAATTAATTATCAATTGGATAAAACGGTGAAGAAAAACATCGGGAGGCAACCAGCACACCTGAGAGATGTTTTCGATAGTGTATAAAGCCATGTCAGAAACCTAAGAACGGTTACAATTCTGAAACTACATAGGTTGTTCATCAACCACACGATGGCAGAGAGAGGAAGCACTTTAAGAATCTCCTTTACAAAGTTCAAAATCTACAAAGTCTACACATTTTAATGCAGCTTTGACTCAGCACCCTTTAACACGTAAATAATTTGATATCATCATCATTATGCAAAAGTCAAAAGAAAGCCTGTCCACTGCACTCATCTTCTTGGACAAGTGCATAAATACAAAATACCGGTATTTTTAGGGTTCCGCGTACAGAAGGCGCCGACGTAGACAATTTGTGAGTAAGAAGGCGCTTTCTGTATTTTTGTCACACTTGCATCTTTTCTTGAATTTTTTAGACAGTATATTATGTATTACTAACTGACCCGGCGAACTTCGTACCACATTTTATTTTTATTTTTCTGTACCTCTTTTTTATTTTCTTTTATCCAACCCTTGTCCTGACAATAAAGAAAACAAAAAAAAGAATTATCGCATTCGGTGCAGTCGTTCGGAAGTTAGGCACGTACTTATATTTCGGCGATTTATTTTTATTTATATGTACCTATGGATAGATTAAGGCATCTATCTATCTGTTCGAAGTGGGGTCCTGTCCTGACACAAGAAACCTCGAATGAAATACAGTTTTTTTCAACTTTTTTTGTTCTAGCATATTTTAAGAACGGTTGGTACTACGGTCAAACAACTTTTAGACCGAGAAAAATAAATACCACCTAGCACGTGATTTAGCTTAGCATTATTCCTGTTTCAGTCACACAAATGCCCAAGCTTCCAGATTTTTCATTATTTATATGTTATATTATATGTGAACCAAGGTGCCCGAGAACTTTTTTTTTTTTTTACCTTTTTATACTTTGTTTTCGGAGTTTACACTTTTAATTTTAAAAATCCAATACACATTTGTTTTTAATACATAAATTCTTTTATATTATAGTTTAGGTGGTACGAAACCCTAAGTGTTCGAATCTCACTCGCACTTGGCCGGGTTTTTAGTGTCATCTCCGTTTCTGTTCACTTGAAGAAATAAGCGGCAAAGAAAGCGACCTTGTTACGACCGCAGCGCAGGCGCAGCGTCCGCAACCGAATGCCTCAAAATATGTTTTGAATTACATTTACATAAGTAAATAATAAATGAATTGAATATAGTACCTACTATTGTTAATGTTGAATTTAGATATATTTGCTTTAAATACATATTTGTGTTAAATAACGAAATACGTTGTCATTCATTTGTTCATCAAATAAAACACAAGATGGCTTTCGTTTTGAATAAACATGGTTAAGCAACGTTTTATAATACTGTCTCATTTATCTTGTCGCAAGCGCTTTTACAGAGTGTGAGGCCTGAGTCCAGTAAAGAGCATTGGTACCCAGTAGAAAATAGGGCTCACCACCTGGTAATTATGATGAATTAAATATGTATATCAATTTAAATGAAGAGAAAATATTTCTTATTTAGAGAAAAAAAAACAACATTAAAGAGACCAAGAACCTTAATAAGACATGTAAAGTAGACCATATTATATAAATCAAGGTAAATAAATAATTTACACAAATTACTCATGACCTATAGAAAAATACAGAGATTGCTATGTCTTGCTGTGTTTGACGTACAAATGTCTGGTTACTGTTCTAACAAAGTACTCATGACCGCTAGATAAACAAAAATATATGAAACCTAACATACATAACACTCCTTTTTTGGGCAGTCGTGCAATAAATTGCAAGCACTACCGTTTACTACATCGCCGATTTCGAAGCCCACGTCCATCGGGAAAGGTCACGGAATTAGAAGTGTCTGCAATAACAACAACTTTATTATAATAATAATAATTTTGAGTATAGTTTCCTTTTCAAATTGAAGCGGTATTATCGAATACTTACCGTGTGGTCACAAACCAACTTTCTCATCTAATGAACTCAGGCCTGTTTCCCGTTAGTTTCAAATGTTCATGTCCAGCTAGGGTCTGTCTTAACTATAATCCTGGGTACTTCCACAGCCAGACTGCTACTTGAGCCTGAATAAGCACCTATAATCTACTTGAGTTCAAGCCGCCTTTTGTCAAGATGTCAAAATTGGAGATTGAGAATTTACAATTTAGTCAATCTTAGAACTCATAAAATGCTGTAATCACGGTGTTTCGAGATCAATACACATTATAATTGACCAATTTGTACCGGAACAATCGCGTGTAGTGTTGTTTTTTGTTCTTCCTGGTGTTTCGAACACTTTGCAACCTTCGTGGTCGCAGAAAGGCTATGGTATCAGGCGTCATAACAGTTTATTTAAAATTATTTCAGTCTACCGTACGGATAATGGATAAAAATCATAAAATTATTTTTGTCTCTGATACATATTTAAAACTTAATCGCGACGGTATTTCCTAAGACTATTCCTAAGAAGACATACCGAAACCAAGGTGGTTACTAAACTCAGAGGTCAAAGTCTTTTTAAATTTAGAGATTCAATTTTAAAATTTCATCGTATTATTAACTAAAAGGTGTTCCGATGCACGCAGTAATCGCAAATATTACACGCAATTATTAATCCGGTTAAAAGTTCTTCACAGTTTAGATAGTAGTAACTATTCAGAACCTGTTCCACTTACAAACTATGGGTTTAATGAGTTTGCATTTAACAAAACACAAACAAAATCAATACAAACTAAAAACACAACTGAGTCGTCGCAATACCCGGAGCGCAGATGCACATCACACTGGTAATATTGCAACCGACATGGCACCGTGGGTAGATCGTGAGATGATGGCGCGTTGCGTCATATCCAGGTCAGGTCTAGCGCATCGTACTCGCTCACTTGCGCACTTTGATTTACTTGGGAACATAACCTACGCAGCTTACGTTACATGCTATTGTGGAATACGTAATAAGTACAGATAAGTATTTCAAACGACACATGCGCAGTGACTGAACTTATAGCTTTTTGTGGGAAAAAAAATACGGTCGTGTATAGGATTCGAACCGGCGCGCCTCACGGATTAATACTCCAGGCGCCCTGACTAACTATCGAAGATGGTCGAGATGGCTTAAAATCACCTAGAGTACGTCTCACGGATAAACCAGGAGTAGTATGTTCGAATCCTGCTCACGACCGTATTATTCTTCCCACAAAAAAAATATTACTTTAGAGTTCCCACTTTGCCCGACTTGGGAATCGAACCCAGGACCTCAAGCTCAGCAGTCGCACTTGGGACCACTAAACCAACGAGGCAGTCATTTAAAATAAGGTGACTTTTTTATGTTAATTTATTATGAAAGTTTTAATTACGCATCGATAAAGTTATATTACGTCATAGCTTAGGGCACCGCATTCGCACTTTAATTTACTTGAAAACAAATCATCATCATCATCCGCAGCCTGGCTTCACCACTGCTGAGTATAGGCCTCTCTTTGCTTGTGCATATTGAGCAAAGAGTGGTTTAGCCTTAAATCATCACGCTGGGTAGTGCGTCTTGGGGAGTCACCGGAGCCTCATTCGATGAACAGCAGCAAACATATCAAGTTATGGTTAAATAACATGGGAATGTAGCTTATAGAGTACGTGATGGTTCTTGGTACACAACCAAACAAATTATATAAATAAGGTTGTATGAAAACAGTAGAAAGTATTCCAAATTAGTTAATGCTCAATCAACTACTTTCGGCTCAAAGTTTTAGATTGGTTGTATTCATACAAAAACATAATAACAAAACATTGCGTCACATACACGCATATGATTGTCTCTGGTACAGTTTAATTTACTCTTAAAACAATTAACAATTTTTACACAACTTAACTGGTGCCCGCGACTTCATTTGCGCGACAAAATGGAGTAGATGCAATTCAAATTGGTACAGTTGTAGGGTGTACGTGTTAGCGTTAACCGTAAAAACCTAACAAAGATACAAACAGACAGAAATAATTACTTTTGCATTTGTAATATTAATCCAGGTTATAAGCTATCTGTGTGCCAAATTTCATGCAAATCCGTTCAGTAGTTTTTGCGTGGAAGAGTAACAAACATCCATATATACAAACTTTCGCGTTTATAATATTAGTAGGAAGTAGGATTAGTGAAGCTACACTACTAGCTCTTAGTTCATTCAAAACCTTAGAAAAGCACAAAATTAAATACAAAATAAAACCGAACAAAAGAGGACAACTAATTGTACTAACATTGTTCTCCAAAAGAAAAACGAAAAGCGCTTTATCTACAATCATTGTTACTTTGTTACTATAGATCTACTTTACACGTGTGATCTCGTGAAACGGCGCCGGCGCATCGAACCGGGCCGATTTCTTCACGTCTTCCCATAGACTTCATGGAAGCGTGACACACGAAACTGTACCATTGTTTGCCATAGACGTTTATAAAGTGCCGATAAGGACAGACGTAGAAACTAACAAGATTGATTGGGACTATTAAGAAAAAACAAATTTCAAACTGAAATTATTTAATAAATATATTAGAAAGTCGTTATAACATTAAACAATTTAAAGACCGGTTCAGCCACAGATATATATTTAACTAGATACCTTAAGTACGTTTATTTGAATGATAACTAAGCGTATTAAATTTTGTACGCCTCATTCAATTTTCAAAATAGCAATAAAACATCTCCATTTATTCGGCTAACTACTTTTGACAGATTATAGAGTTTATTGTGTCATAATGTGCAATTTTTTCGCTATTTTCTAATATCTTACTATGGATACTACACATTTGTTTGTCTATCTTTGGTGAGCTTCCTTTTAATTTAACAGTTAATTGTACCTAGTTGTATTGTATATTATTGTAGCAGTTGTGGTGTTTACCTACAAGTAATCGTTCCACGGTTATTCTCTTATGTTACTTGTTGGTAAACCTGAAATAAATAAATAACTGTTTCCAGCAGACTGATCTTAGCAGCGTAAAAGAAGGTGCATTGCGCCTACTTTGTTGCTAATAATGGCACAAAGTATATGCTTGCGCTATCTAGTGCAATCTATATCTGTGGGTTCAGCACCGTTAATTAGTCTTAACTTCTTAATTGGTAATCAGTGAGAGAAATCTCGTAAGTATCTAAAAATCTCAACCTTAACGTCTCAAAGTATCCATTTGTATAAAACTATACACAATTCACAATATAAATACAAGTAAATGAATACACGAAGCGGTCCCACCATTTACCTCAAAACTATTTGGCTAACGTTTAGGTTAAGTGCATAATCACTACGCAACGCAACAGTAATTAAGTAAGAATTTGTTGCTTATGGTACTCATGAGCAACTGTGTAATTCGCGAGGGTAAGGGCGCATTCACAATTTCACATGGAAGACTAGAGAAACTAAAAAAATAGCCATTAGCCATTTAATTAAAATATGACGTGTCGTTGAGCTCCCTTAGTTATGGTTGAGCTACACGATGGCTGATGCATACGTGTCGTCAGACAGCACAGGTCAGCTCAAAGCCGCTATGGCTCTTTCCTCAAAAGGCCATTCCAGACGATCCCTGCATGGTTACACTCATATAGATATGTACTATTATGTCTGGACTTTAAACGAGACGTTGATCTTTGAGTTTGTTTCGACGTTTCTTCTCAGTGATACTCAGATAGGAACCGCCGGCGCTATCTAGTTTATAAAAATGACTTGTAAAAGTGTCTTCAAATATCAATTTACAGAAATAAAATCTGATAGTTTTTTTTTTTGGAAAATCTAACGGTAATGTCGGTATTTGAATATAATTTTTATATGCATATCTTAATAAAAAAAACATAAATTCTTCAGTAAATTGTTTAATATAAATAACAAATAGGTATCTAATGTAATAATAATGTAGTTTGTATTTCTCGTCAGAGTAAGTAATTTTTTGGCCGTGAATGAAAGGGCATTCATTCTCAGAGTACACATAGACAGAGTAACAGCTAGCCAGTTCCAACGGATGTCTTACTAACTGTCCTTTTAATACCCATATTTAGTCTCCTGTGCCTACTCTGCTATTAGCATTTCTCTAAGAGAGATCACTATAATTTATCTCTCTCCAGTGGAACAGATCTCTTTTAAAAGATGTGGTCGTTAAATGCATGCAGATTTCTGGATCAATAGCCTTTATAAATAAGTCGGATAAGGTCTTGTAATGTTTTTTAGTTTTAATTTAGTAAATACTTTTTAAATCTCGTCTCAACAAAAACGAATAAGCACCAAATAATGTAGAGTTATATTACATTAAAATTTTTGATAGCTCTAAAAGCTACCATTTCGATTCATAGGGTGCTCAATCAAAACAAATAAAAACACAGATAACATGGGACACTACCGCTTGGCCTACCTTGTCATATCCGACAATGGCGACCCTGGCTTTATTTTTATCTATTATGTGCCCGAATGTGGTTTGTAATGCCAAATTTGATATATATCTCAAACGAATTAAATGGACTAGAATAGCCCTTCATGCAATAACCAACCCGTAACTATCCCATTGCAAGTCAAAGGCCTCTTCGCATAGAAGAGGCACGATTGATCAGCAAGCAAACCTGCTACAGGTTGGCGATTTCAAAATATTTTAAGTCCAGGTTTGTTCTCGATCTTTTCTTTTACCGTACGTCTGTGATATCTTAGATTAACTCAGAAAGAGTTCCATTGATACATGTCAGGTTTAAGCTCACTAGAAGTGAGCCCGTAACTATCCAACCACCACGAGTCACGACATACAATAAACAACAGATTATAGCTCACCAAGACACAATCTTTACAAATTAGCCCTACCAGGCTAAATAGGTACGTATTCGCCAGTATGTCTGCACCTTTACCTGCATTGCCACACGCCCAAATTTTCCCACGTACGACAAAACAATAGTTACACTATACCCGCGGTTTTTCTCGCCTAATCGGTCAGTTTCGTAACTTATTGTAGGCATACGTAAGTATTCGTGTAAGAAAAGTGCATTGTTTGAACACAAACATTCGATATGTATGGCGAATTAGTAATAGTAACCGAAATGTATTATTCATTGTCGTGCATTGTGATTGACTTATTTAATCTTCTAATGATTGTTGTTTAGATATTGTTGTATAAACATCTTGTTCTTATCCTAACAATATCAAGTCATACACGCTTTATCAAAGAAAATGC
Organism: Xylocampa areola; assembly: GCA_935421205.1. Taxonomy (NCBI): domain Eukaryota; kingdom Metazoa; phylum Arthropoda; class Insecta; order Lepidoptera; family Noctuidae; genus Xylocampa; species Xylocampa areola. The sequence continues at coordinate 12,071,466 of OW285217.1, read as the reverse complement.
TGTTGTTATATTTTTGGTAATGTTGTCTTGCGTGAGTTTTCTCACGTGTCTTATGATAATAAAAATTATATCAATATAAGAAGCAATTACACCGACTATAGATGAAATAAAAGAACGAATCATACTTTTAATTGACTATATTCAAAGGAATTGCAGAAAAATAATAAAAACGTGACGTGTTCCGGCGCGGGGCGGCGCGGCGGAACGTGCGCGCGGGACGAGGAAGTCGACTACGAAGATCGTCGCAACGGCGAAAACACTTACATTCTCACCACCAGCGAAAACAATTGCGATCGGGCGCCGTAGATGTTTATTTAAATCCGTATTTTACTTCATTTAATATACCTAATTTACAGTCCACGATATTTAATTTCTACTCCAAGTAGGATCCTAAACAGGTAACTGCAACGAATATCTAAAGACAGGGGTGGACCGTGAGTTTGTGAGGCCCTGGGCTAATACTGTTTGAGGGCCTGCCTTTTTAGTGTGGAAAATCCATTAAATACGTTGAGCCGGACTGATACCGACTAAAAACCACAGAGTTAATTTATAATATTGTACATGGTCTTCAATGGGGCCTTTTATATCCACGGGGTTCTGGGCTGCAGCCCAAAACGCCCTTATATAGATCCGCCCCTGACTAAAGACTCCACAGTTCCAAAGGCTATCAATGATAGCGATTTGACTACACATCCTACTTCATTAAAATTCTATTTATTCACCATTGATATTTTTTACACGGAACTGTCTTTGCACAATACATCAAAATCCCGCATGACGTCAGGGAAAGTGAGTAGCACCTGCGAAACTATTGCGACAGTGTGACGCGCGTACCTACGCACCTCTCATTGAGGGCCATTGCTATGCACAAAATTTCATATTGATCGATGAAAGGTCTGTAATATTACCGTTTTGGAAATAAGAAATATGCTTCTCAATAGCAACCTGGTGTTTGAAATTTTGTGTAGTTGATGTCAAAGAACCACAAGGGACTTAATAACAGCATTGGTGAAATGTGTGTGTAAAAATGTATACACATCTGCCTAGTCCCTCGGAAAACACAGGCGTGATGTAATGTGTATGTTATGTAATTATCATTCTATAAATGAAACAATAAATAAAGCAACTCAAAAGTCTACCAATTGTTTCTCAACAAAATAAAACAGATTCCTTACACATCTTACCTCCTAACGGTAAACGGTAGTGTTGTAATAAATATCTACGGTTAAATAATCACAAGTATTTGTTTTAACTACTTTAACAATTACTCTGATACCGCTATGGTTGAGTTTGTAGTACTTAGTGAACTATATAAACTAATCCACGAAGTAAAACAATGATTTTATTGTAGATACCTGTAGGCTTACTCTTGAAAACAAATCCACTCGATTGACATTGGAAATATGTCAGTTCGTACTTTTAAATGCAAAAACGTCTTAAAAATAATTAAAGAATCAGGATACTAATAATAATATTCCACAATAATAATATATTCCACAACTATCACACAACGCCGTCTAGTCTCAAGCTAAGCAGAGCTTGTGTTATGAGTAGACAACTGATAAACATACTTATATATTTCTAAATGCATACATATTATAGATAAATTACACCCAGACACAGAACAAATTATCATGCTCATCACACAAACATTTGTCCTGGGTGGGAATCGAACCCACGACCTCCGGCATAGTAGTCAGGGCTACTAACCACTAGACCAACAGATCAGTCAATAAGTCAATATGCTTTAAAATTGAGATTACTATGATGTAGGTAAAATTATTTTTAACATTATACATTCTTTTAAGCCATAAGACGTTGATTTAACATAGGAATTGGTATTAATTTCAAGAGTAACCCCCCGTGTTTTGATAGCTGTCTAGATTTTTGTTTTAACTGCCTCATTGGCCTAGTGACCACAAGCGCTACTGCTGAGCGTGAGGTCCTGTTTCGATTCTCGGGTCTGGCAAACTGTTATTTGGTTTTTCTGTTAGGAAAAGTAGCAGCCCGGAGTTGACACCCGCGTGCTTCGGAGTGCACGTAAAGCCGTCGATCCTGCGCCGATCCGGTAGTGTCGGATTGCCGTCGCATAAAACTATGAGAGTTAAGAAAGAAGGAGTGCACCCGTGTTTGCGCATACACTCGTGCCACGGATCTGAAAAAATACGGATGTGGCCTTGCCTTGTCATATGCGAAGCATAGATAACGCACAAACACACACACACGCAGCATACTGGCGCCGCGTGGATGAGTAAAAGTAAGTATTTGTATGCGTTTAGCTCGTGTATGACAAGCGAAATTAGATGACTAGGCATGCTCCGTCCGTATTTTTATAAGGTCCGTGACTCCTGCACTATAATATTTCCTGCGTACTTGGCCAATCTCTGTGGAGATATGCAATACGGTGGCATGCGGCGGTCGGAAGTATATTATTATAAGATTTTTGTTGAACTCGTTGGTACCGGCGGCATTTATTTATGTAGTATGAAAAACAAACGGAAATCAATGATAAACTACCGGACTACCAATCCATAAACTTATCGACATCCATAATACCTTCAGTACAGTAACGTCACCATAGCACATCCATGCTACATACATGCACATAAATAAATATACATACTCGTAAATATAATACATTGCATTTGCGTTTTTATTCCAAAGTATTGTTTTCATTCAAGATAAATCTTTGAAAAGCATTAACGCATGCTTAGCGAACTCTAAAGTTATTATATTAAATGGAAAAAGAATACGGTCGCAAACAGGATTCGAACCTGCGCCTCCCGGATGAATACTCCAGGCGCTCTGACCACTAAGCCATCTCGACCTCTAGGATACGAACCTGCGCCTCCCGGATAAATACTCCAGGCGCTCTGACCACTAAGCTATCTCGACCTCTGCTCACCACCGCGAATTCTTCTTCCATATTTTAACACGTCTTATGGCGACGTCATTGTAATCAATTCAGTCCCTATACTGGTGACCGAACCGACACGACTAACTTTGCAGTTAATACAATGCCGTAAAGAATGCAATTACCTTAATAATTCAAGATAAATATTTGAAAAGCATTAACGCATGCTTAGCGAACTCTAAAGTTATTATATTAAATGGAGAAAGAATACGGTCGCAAACAGGATTCGAACCTGCGCCTCCCGGATGAATACTCCAGGCGCTCTGACCACTAAGCCATCTCGACCTCGATCCTGTTTGCGACCGTATTCAAAGAGGTCGAGATGGCTTAGTGGTCAGAGCGCCTGGAGCATTCATCGGGGAGGCGCAGGTTCGAATCCTGTTTGCGACCGTATTCTTTTTCCATTTAATATAATAACTTTATTGTTTTCATTGTTCTCACTTGATGCGCGCCAAAAAACCATAGAGAACATTTTCACTCTAAGTTTTTACTAGAGCATATTAGACCAGGCAAAAGTATGCACATAATGCCAGAGATGTCAAAAACGTCAAGATCCCTTATCTTTGAGCCGAGGGAGGATAAACGGAGCGTAACCAGTTCCCTGGTATTTGCGAAATCATCTTATCGCAGTGTGGAATTTTTTCTTTTGAGATTTTTTGCCTTTTTATTTTAGTTCTCGACACTTGTATTAAAAGGATACACCTTTGTGTTGGGCAGCAATAAAAAAATTAATAACTTACGATAAAACTTTATTATTCCTTCAAGTGTGCAACAGATTCTCGACAAAAAAATAGGTAGTTTGGTATAACAAGGGGAAAATTCAAAGGCACAACCCTTTAGATTTATTATAAATAAAGTAATTATGCCTTTTGGGTACTTGCCGGGTAGGTATCTTTACTGTTGAAATAAAACGGATTACCCTTGTAAATTAGTTATTGGATAAATTGTATTGCTAATCATAAGCCTATGTGAGAAGCACTACAAAGATTAACATCCTGCTATAAACGAGTAATTACAATGAAAATTCCCGTTATACAAATTGGAACTCCAACAATTTAATGAATTATTATTAGGTAGGTAGTTTGAAATTATCAAAGCATTTGTTCTGTGAATTGTAATTGAATGGTCGATTATACATTTGTACAAAGGTTCCCATCGTACGCTTGCGCAAGTTGACCTTGAGGGCTGGAGCTTCGTGTCGCGCGCGGGGTCATGTTCGCAGCTTGGGAGCTTTCGGCGGGTCATTAAGGTAAATACGTGGGTATCGAGCTTTAACTTGTTTTGTTAATGTAATTAAAAAAAAATTTTGGGCGTTCGTGTAAAAAGAATACGAAAAGAGGTGAGTGAGGTGAGAAGAGGAAAACAGTTTCCGTAGGTATTAATAAATTACGTAGTATTTACGAAGTTTCTCTTGTGTACTAGTAAAACCCGCAGAAAGTAAGACATAACCTTGTAAACGAGATTATTACTGCTAAAGGCAGCGATAATGTTAAAATGATGATAGTTCTATGTGATGATTTATGTTCCGAAATCTGTTTTTATGACCTGTATCTGTAATTAATTAGCAGTTTTGAAATTAATGGACGGTATAGTAATTTCTCTCTCAGTGAAGCGTCATAACATGCAAAGTGAAAGCATTTAACAATTTTTTGGAACTATGGCTTACAATCCGGCTCCGTAATTCTATGGTGCATACAATCATAAACATTTACTTTATTGTTATGTTGAAAAAGTAAATGCAGAGAGATTTTTAGATCAATTATAGGGTAGATAACTAAACAGTAAAACATTACATACGAACTTTTTTTTTTGTATGGTGTTTGACCGGTGCCTCGCCTGATGTAAAGCGAGGTAAAAATGTAAATTGTAGGTATATTACAATTTCAAACAGATTGGATTCAACTTGGATTTACAGACCTATGTCGATAAAAGTATTCAAAATCAATTCGTCAAATTTGACGTTTCAAATCGACAATGAGTCGATAAAAAGAACCATGCTCGCACCTCTGCACTGGTAAGTATTTGTACATACGTTAACTCACGGACCTAAAAAAATACGGACGGAGCGTTGCGTATGACATGTGAGAAGCATGCCTAGTCATACAATTTCGCTTGTCATACACGAGCTAAACACATACAAATACTTAAAACTCATCCACTCGGCGCAAGTACGCTGCGAGTAATCTATGTGTGTGTGCTTAATCTATGCTTCGCTTATGACAAGACAAGATTCCACCCGTATTTTTTCAAATGCGTGTGTTAGACACAACACTAGTTTTTTATTTGCCAATCTCAGATGCTTAGTTGACGCAAAAAAGAAATGCATATCTATACATTACGTACCTACTTTAATGTTTAATTACCACAGTTTATCAATTAGACGATTACAGAGCGTTGCAGCTAGTTTTACCGTTTCGGAGAAAACTACGAAATTAGAACAGCAAGAACGAGGTCGGTTGCCATACTTTCTTGTTATTTCAGATGGTAGTAAAGATTTTCCTATGGAAATTCTGTATATGTGTGACTGTTTTGCTATAGGTAATTAAATAGTGAAGTGTTATTTATGTAATTGCTCAATTCGTGGAGTAACTTTAAGTGGGCGTCGCTTGATGGTCTGTGAATAATTCAAGGCTATTCAAATATTTTTGTAGAGCCTATTGCTCGAAGCTTATTGTTTAAACATTATATGACAACACCGTATAATCTCGCCATAAAGGTTAGATAAAGGATGAAGCAGAAGACCAAAAAAGTTGGATTTAGAAAAACTTTCTTGGAAGATAAGCATGTATTTTTTATAATGTAGTTACGTACGACAAACAATTATGAAACTACCTCGATATGCATCTCTATTAGGTAAATAATAAAACACCAAAAAGTGCTAGAAACTAATGAATACAGATAGTTACCAACTTGTTATTCCGTTATTTAAAAAGGGCCATATAGGTTCTAACACCACTACTACATACCTACTTACCTATTATGATAGAGATTATACCTTATACCTACATAGTAAAAAGCCGTAAGCTGACCAGCGTCATGTCACCCCATTTGCCTATTATAGTAAGAAAACCTACATTCGTTAACCGGTTTCGAAAAACCTTAAACGCTTCAACTACCCACATCATCATCTAACTGTAAAAAAGAAAATATTTATAATATGTAGAAATAAATGGCAATAGCTTATAATTATTTGATTTCGTAAAGTTCTGGCCACGAAATTTTAAACACGTCGATTACAAGCCTATATTGTTTATTGACAGATTTCGAATCTTTTTTTATTTTTATTGGACCAAATCAAAGTTACCCTTACCCGCTAACGTTATAATTTTTGTGGTAAATAAATAAATACTCCAGACGCTCTGACCACTAAGCCATCTCGACCTCTGCTCACTACTGCGAATTCTTCTTCCACGTTTTTAACGTCAATAAATAATCAGTCCCTATACAGATAACCGAACCGACACGCCTAACTTTGCAGTTAATACAATGTCGTACAGAAGCAACCTTTACAAATACAGACCTGTATAGGGAATGAATAGATAGCAATGACGTCACCAAAAGACGTTTAAAATTTGTTTAAATTGTGCTGAGCGCCTGGAGTATTTATCCGGGAGGTGCAGTTTCGAATCCTGCTCACAGGCGTAGTCTTTTACCACAGTAAATTATAACTTTAGAGTTCGCTATGCATGCGTTAATGCTTTTCGAAGATTTATCTGTATTTACGTGCTTCTGTTATCTTGTTCAATCGACCCTTTAGGGCAAAACCTTGACACTTTTACAAGGCAGCAGATGGTTGGTTGACCTTTAAAAGTGACTGGCCATACACTCGAACTTTTTGATAAGGTACTTGTATGAATCGTTTAGAAGCGTTCCGTTTCAAGTTAGCTCCGAAATTTAGTTCTTCATCCTGAATATTACCACAATAATGTATTTGGAAAACCTGTTTCAACGTTATATAATACTAATAGCGTACAGATAAATCTTTGAAAAGCATTAACGCATGCTTAGCGAACTCTAAAGTTATAATTGTAAATGGTAAAAAGAATACGGTCGTGAGCAGGATTCGAACCAGGTATTTATGCGGGAGGCGCAGGTTCGAATCCTGCTCACGACCGTATTCTCTTCGTATTCCTTTTCCTTTTAAAATTTTAACACTAATAGCGGTTTTATGACTCTTGTGATCAAATAAGGATGAGAGGAATTTGTATAGCCTTATATTCTTGGAAAAGCTCTCCATAATTAAGTATTGTAGAGAAACACTAGTTATTAAGATCTATAGAAACTGTGGAAAAATGAAGGATAGTTTAGGAATATAAAATAAGTAAGTAGATATATCTTGATATGTTTAATGGTAGAACGATCGATTCCAAATATATCTCAACCTCAATTATGTTGAACTTTTAGAGAATTCCTAACTGCTTAGATTTCCTTTATAAGAGATACCAGTACCAATTTTGTCACGAAATTAGTAATTGACTAGATTCGATGGGTTGTTTCGGTGTCTACATTTTAAGTTAGAACGAGTTTTGATTGTATTAATGTAGCACATTTTTTGAGATAACCACCAAATTCGTAGGAAGGTGACTTACTATCAAAGAGTGTTGAAGTTGTTGATAATTTTAAATCTGTTGGCTTGCTCATTAGCAGACACAATAGATTTTTATTGTTATGAAGTACGTATTTGTAAGTGGCTGAGAGAAAGGGATAAAATGTCAAATTATGGATAAAGATTTAGAAAAATAAAACACGAAAACCGAAACACGATGCTGACTGCTCAAAAGGCTGTTGACTCTACGTCATGATGGACGTCATATTAAAGCCACTGCTAAAGCCATTAACCACGTTAAAGATCAAGCAAGATAAAGGAAGTTAATTTTAAAAGTAAGTAGATAGAGGAGATTAAATGCTGAACCTAATTAAAAAAACTCAACTAATCATATATTTAATTATTTTTTTCTTCAATAACTTTATATATGCTTTTGCTAAAAACACATGGAACAAAGTAAATAACGAAATCAAAACATCAGTACCGCTGGGTATTTATAACTTTAACACGTTTACGACAAAAAGACCAGTCCACAGTAGGTCCTTCGAGTCGTATTGACGTGCGCATTACACGTAATTTCGCACCCGCCACATTTGCATGTAAATTCGACGCGAGCGCAACGCGACGCAAGGAACCGTCGTCGCATGCTAGTGGAATATTGATGTAATGGACTAAATTAGGGCTGACGGGTATTAGAGGAATTAAAACGGATATTTATGGCTCATAAAATATTACGTTACATAGCATCCCGCCTGTATTCTCCGAAGATATAAGTGTCGTATTAAGTTTTCTTCCGAGCACAATTCTAAACACCGATCAGCGACAGATAATTTCCTAACAGAACAACCCAATAACGGTTTTCCCGAGCCAGAAATTGAACCCAGAACCACACGCCAAGCAGCCACACTTGCATCCAATGTGGTAGACATACGTTTTGATTTGCAATACTGTAATAGGTATATTACTTGTTAGAAGAATGGTAGGGAAGGGAGATCGTATGATCTCACGAAGGGGAGTATGTGACTATTAACAGTAGGAACTAGGAACATAAGATATAGGCGAGGATTGGAGAAATATTTTTGAAAGTAGACTATTACGCAGCATCCGCCTGTATTGCCCGAAGGGGTAGGCAGAGGTCTATACACAGTTGAACACCCACATTTCACCAATGCTGTTATTAAGCCCCATACCACAATTCCGAACTCCGCACTGCTACTAAGAATTTCCTAACAGGAGAAGACAATAACACTTTGCCCAACCCGAGAATCGAAATTGAGACCTCAGGCACAGCAGTCGCACTTGGAACCACTAGACCAACGAGGCAATAAGTAGACTATTAGCCATTACGTTATATATTCAACATAGGCAACACGTTATCTTATATGTATTGTGCTTTATATCTCGACTCGACACAATATTTAATAACACTAGAGTCACAATTAAGTAAATATATTTAATATATTAGCTTATAGGCTTGCGTTTGACCGCCATCTCGCCTGATGTTAAGCTATAATGCGGTCTACGATGGAGCACGCTTGCCTAGAAGAAACCGATTCACTCGCGTCTTGAAGACACCCAGATTGTAACTATCAAATTGATACAAACAAACTATGTGTTGATGAGATCACGCGAAAACTGAAGATAGCCTCTGGCGTAATATCTTTCTTGTACAGTACTTAGTAATTTGTGCAGTACTTACGAGTATTAAGCAAAAAGCTACACATAATCTGAGATTCGACAAAAAGCTGTGCCAACCCTACCATACCAATCGACCGGTACATTTAACGCGATAGCATTTCTCCCACGATATGCGCAGGCGCCACTATACGGTCAACTTGTAAAATCTGCAAGCGATGCTAAGTATGTTTTTTTAATTGCATCGGCGGTACCTACTATGACTGGTAGTCGTAAATAATTATTGCCACGTTATCTTAGTATTAGAGCTCTTCAAATTTATGAATCGGATTTTTGCCAATTATGATACGATTTATGTATTTTTTTTCAATGGCTTTTCTCTTGACTCATTACTCTTATTTGTTTTCTCAAACATTACATTAATTACTACTATAATACTATCAAGTACTAGTTATTGTGGTATTTTTGGCTATTATCTTTCTGGTGCATATCCCACGCAACATTGTATTTACAGATATAAAGTTGAAAAGAGTAACCATAGAGTTTCATGTCGGTTCTTAACCATGGATAACGACTTTTGAGAACGTTCCTTTTAAAGAAATAAAATCTTTTGATTTGATTCGATTTCGAATCAGAATGTGTACAGCGGACCTACTTTATTCTGTGGTGTAAATGTCTCAACGTTAGTCACACACAAAATGACCTGTAAACAATGCTATTAAGGTTTAATAGATTGATAGAATGACCAGTAATTAAAGAATAATGCCATAATCAGAATGCTTGGATACTGATTGGATATCGTAGCTATCGACGCTCTTCTCTTGTGGGCTAATCCCACAGTACTTCTGGGCTACAGATTCTTGGCCTTTGATACCCATTCTTTTGACCTATATGTTTCATAAAATACCATATATTTTCTGACAGGTGCGTGTATTATTGGTTTTTTGTTTTTCCTGACGTTTCGAACACTTTGCAGCGTTCGTGGTGAGTCCTCCTGCGACCACGAACGCTGCAAAGTGTTCGAAACGTCAGGAAAAACAAAAAACCAATAATACACGCGATTAATCCGGTTAAAAGTTGTTTTATTATAATTACCGAGCTGACAAGTTTGTCGAAAAGATCTGTGCTCGGACGCCAGATTCGGTTATAGTTTCGGATAGATTTTTATTTCGGATATCCGATAGTTTCGGTTACAATTACGGAGCTTTATAACGTCCCTGCATTACACATTTTTGTTTAAACCTTCAAACAGCGCCCGGCTTTTTGGGGATAAAACCGGGAGTGTGGGATTTTTACCTCACTAACACCACCCAACATTTGCATATTATGCTGTAGATATAATATAGGGTCATTATACCTACTGCATAATATGTAAATGTCGTGTATCGCAATAAAATGGCTCTGTTAATACGTTCGTAGGTTAACGCTCTGTAATAGGAAATGAGAAAAAATAATGCATTGTTCGCAATGCGGTTATCGGTGTTTGTTATTCTCCACATTTAGTGGTAGTTGCTTTCGCTTTTTGCTAGTTATGATCAAGTAGGTTAACGTATAATAGTTAATTATTTTAATATTCATATATTCGGCTATAATTGTATGTTCTACTTTTGTTCAGAATTGAGTTTTCTTAAATGAAAATGTCGTTGAACTCTATTGTATGGAGCTTAGCGGTCGTAATATTAGAAAAAAAAAATCCTTATGTATGTTTATATGACCCAAAATACCTTTAGTATTTGTTCTTGAATATTAATTACTGAATTTTATGATTATCTAGCTGTACCCCGTGGTTTCACCCGCTGACTTTTTTCCGTTTGCTCGGCTCCTAAATAGCCTATAGGCTAAATGCAAAACGAATTTTTCATCTGATTTGGATTTCCAGAGATTTGTGCGTTCAAACAAACAAAAATGTTTCAGGCAAATAAAGAATTGCAATTTCAAACAAATACATGTAGTAAACTTAGTATAGATTCGTTCTTATTTTTAGGTATAGAAACGCAATCGAACTAATCACGCTCTTTCTGGGACAGTTGAGTAAAAACTGTTAAAGTTGTCGTCTATAATAATGGAAAGTTTCTTAAGTGTTTGTGACCATTTGTTAACGCTTAGACATAGAGATGCGCTGGTGAGAGGCTTCGCTCCAAAGTCGTTCTGTAGAACGTTGACAGCGATGCATCCCTAAATAATACCGCTATTATACGCTTAAAACTTTAAACAACATACCGGTGGACTATAGAAAAACACTCCCGGCAGGTAGTAACACTTTCTATTAAAAAAAAACAGTCGGTTCACATTCACAGATCTCACTACACTCGATCAAAAAACTTAATACGAGTTGACCGAAATTTTGTTAAGGGTTTCTTCAAAAATTATGTTGATGTCACGAGAAGATGTTGTTTTTAGTGCGCGGGCGCGGTTCGCGTATGCGCGTGGTGATATGTAGACGCGGAGCGCGGGACTGACGCGCTGCGCGGGCGCCGCCGACCGGTCGAGATTTCTCCCCGTAAACAACGAAAGCGAGCCTCCAAGCCTTTCTTCGACTCGTGGCGAAACGTGAAAGAGCTCATACTAGTGGTTCTCGAACTCGCCGCGGAGATTGAGGGCTCTACCTTCCGATTTAGCAGATTTTATTCAGATTGAGCGTCGAACGGAAATCTAACTTCCAGCAAAACCTTCCCCGCATTTTCTTTAAGTGCCAAGGCAGAGGACGTGTATATTTGTATCACAGTCTGTTAGGTTCTCACTGACCACCCCCACGTTCCGTCGCACCAGCAAGCGTGGTTTTACTGTCTTTGCCACGCACGCTTAGGTCAGAAGCTCTATAAGCGAATGTGTCTTCCGCAGCCAATCGTGCTGGCGTGCCTGATACGGGCCTCGTCCGGTCAGGGGAAGTCAGATGTTAGGTTCCCCCGTGACGTCAAAGATGAGCACGCGTGGAAAAGTTAGATCAACTCTACAACTACATTTGACTTTGCTATTTGTTTTTCGCCATTCATTCTTGGGCATTCTTCTTTGAAAGGTACTGATGGTACTACACAATTAGAGCAATAGATACAGTAGAATATATTGACGCCCGTTAGTATCTTTTGTCAACAAATACCCTTGAACGGCTCGCGATGTTTTACACGAGTCCATCGCTGCCTTTCGTCGTTTCATGCGAGCAATTTTAGTCTTAGTGGCGTCGACCGTCAACATTTGAGCCCGTAGAGAAGCCCAGCCTTGGCACATTACCATAAACAAACAAGTGGTAGTGGTCACGCTGGCTTTCATTTAAATCTTTGAGTCACAACATCCGATGACGCGATGCACTCAGGACCCACATTCGGTCAAGGTGGCGATTCGAACATACATGACTAAAATTTTATGCAAATAATTCAGATTACAACACCCACACTCGCCGAAGATTTTACATTTTACGTATAAAATTCTCGAGATAAAAATTATAAAATAAAGTTTTTATTGAATCATCCAAGGTGACAATTTTAGCGGCTCCGTCATATCATTTTATAACCATATTATTTTGTAATAATATCGCTGATACGGGTAGGTGTCCATGTCGAAAGGATGAGCTTTACGAAATAAACTAATGCGTTGAGTCGAGAAACATGTCAAGAAATACGGTAGTTAACCAGGTAGGTACCTACCTTATAATGAAGTGCCATTGGGGTGTGCTTGGATTGCGTTATCACCGATATATATGCCACATAAAATCCTTTTTCTTTTTCATGAGAAAATTCATCATGGACTTTGAGACCCTAAATATACCGGGATTCCGGGATCACAACTACATTCATGCAACCCGCAAGTTTATGGACCGTGGAGGCTGTCGACGGATCCATTTCTTGTTGCATAGATACCTATCCTGCGCAGGCCGGCCTACTGTCTACACATAGTAATACTAAACGACTTGCTGCGCTCCATTGTCTCAGGCCTGTCCTTTTTTGCACGAAGACCTGCCGTAAACCACCCTAAGGCTCAAAAATCCTAGTAAACGTTTTGGTCAGGCGCTGACAGTGGATTAATGTGATTTACAAAGAAAACGAATCTAGATTTCAATTATTGTTAAACTGAACGAAGGTACAGATAAATCTTTGAAAAGCATTAACGCACGCATAGCGAACTCTAAAGTTATAAGTGTCAAAAGAATTCGCGCATTGGTCGACCTGGCTTAGTGGTCAGAGCGCCTGAAGTATTATCTGGCAGGAGTAAGTTCGAATCCTGCTCACGACCGTATACTTTTTCCACAAAAAATTACAACTTTTGAAAGCAGATAAGTAGTTTTATGGTATACTAAGTAAGGTTCTCTTATACAATTTAAAGCTCTACTTAACATATGTATGTATATCAATCATGTGAATGTATGTATAGAGTATGTAGAGGTCTTTTACCTATCTCTAAATAAGAAGACAGTAGGTACCTGTACAACTCTGCGCTACTTCTTTTCGTGTGGTTGATGAACAACAGAACAACCTAGTTTTTGGCTTTACACACTTAGGTGTGCTGGTTTCCTCACGTTTTTATCCTTCATCGTTTCACGTTTTTTGACCCGCTAGTCCGATGGTCTTACTTTATAAGACTAGGCTTTTGCAAATCTAAAGAATCTAAGAAAACCGAAAATAGCGAGAATGCTCCGCGAGGCTATAATTACAACCTGTTTGGAACCCTGTACTGGAAATAATCAAGTCCCAAAGTACACATTGCGTGCATCGGAACACCTTTTAGTTAATAATTCGATAAAATTTTAAAATTGAAGGTATCTCACAATTTAAAACGACTGTGATCTTTGAGTTTGTTTCGGTATTTCTTCTCAGGGATAGTCTTATGAAATACCGTCGCGATTTAGTTTTAAATATATATCACAGAGACAAAAATCATTTTATGAATTTTATCACTTAGGTATATGTACGGTAGATTGAAATAATTTTAAATAAGCTGTCGAGACGCCTAACACTTTAGTCCTCCTGAGAGCACGAACGCTGCAGTGTTCGAAACGGCAGGAAAAACAAAATCCAATAATACACGCGATTAATCCGGTTAAAAGTTGTTTTATTATAAGAGTCTAAGACCTAGATAATTGCGTGGATAACTTAATTCAATAACATCAAATTATTTTAACTTTATAACGCGAAACTTTCTAAACTTTCAAGCTAAATCTCGAATAGTAAGGTATCATTAGATGGATGGATGTCTGGCGTCGTCGGAAGGTCGTCGACCCACTCAAAATCACGTAACCGACAATACAGTAATTACTCTAGAAAGGATAATGTAGATACACTAACTTTTCCATAATATAATAAACACTTAGTAGGGCAGGCTGTCGATATTTGTCAGAAATTGAGAAATCATCAAATGATAGGAGGAAATCTAGAAATTATTTAGGTGACATTTCGATGTTGTTTCCGCATCGCTGGATTAAAGAGGAGTTGTTGCTTGTTAGTGCGAAGGTCATCCATGGCGTTCTTAGCGCCATGGATGACCTTCCCACTAACAAGTCAAAAGTGGCAGGTTCAAACCCAAAGTATCGCTGACTTTTCGAAATATTATTATGTATTGAATTCTCATTTAACCGATGATGACATCTTGAAGACACCAGCACACCTAAGAGATGTTTTCGATGGTGTGTTTAGCCATGTCATATTTCAATTGACAGTTAGTCGGAATTATCGACGTCAATACGTGTTGATTATATTTAACATAATTAAAGTTTAAGTTTTTTTTTTAATCCTATTAGGATTTACATTTGACCACCAACTCGCCCGATGTTAAGCGACGGTGTGGCCGAAGATGGAGCAAGTAGAACCAGAAGAAATTTATTCACTATTAAGTAGAGTGGCGAACGACACTTGGGGAGTTGATGCAACTGCCCGGACTCGTCTCCCACAACGGTTGCACAGGACTACATCCCGAAACACGACTAGGTCGTTTCACGGCATGGTTTCGTCCGGTGGGTAGTAACCAGCCGCGGCAGAAGCCTCCCACCAGAGTTTTGTTGCCTGTTTTGCACCACCCAGGGGCCACGTGTAGGAGGATTCCATTGTAAGGGTGCACTCCTACGGACACGGGCAACTCGGCCCCCAAAAATTCTCTGTAGGTACCGTACATTTTGGCGGGCAAATTTGTTCTTAAAATTTCCCCATTCTATTTTCGACAACTTCCTAGGAAGATTAAACTAAGGAGTAAGGCTATGTTTGTGTAGCTGCAGCATCTACTGTTTTTTTTTTAGTCTGTTTTCGGCCAATCATAGGCTAAACAAAAAATAGCATAGTAACAAATTTTGTTAGTCAACATCCATCTCCTAAAGGTGCTACACAAACGCGCATATTATGTCATTCACAACATTACTATTGTCCACTTTTATTTGATACACAACGAATTCTTTTGGAAGACAATGGTCGGAAATCATCAAAATCTTACCATTCCGAGAAAATCAATAAACTTAGTGCTTACAAACATGTTTTGTAAATCATTATCATTGATTGATGAGACAATAAACGTAATGCATTTAAAAATCTACGTTGCTCGGTTACCCACCCAAGTGCTGACTGCGGGTAACACTGCTTAGCTTCGTGATAAAACGTAACATAGTATCATAACATCCTGGTTTCGATTCCCGGATCGGGAAATGTTATTTGTTTTTATTGGTAGGAAATGTTCAGCAGTAGTCCGGAATTTGGAATTGTGCCAGGTTACTGGCAATAGGCTCGCCACCTATTACTGTGGCTAAATAACAGCATTGGTGAAATGTGGGTATACACCTCTGCTTTCCCCTTCGCGGAATACAGGCGTGATGCTATGTTATGTTAAATAACAGCATCGAAATGTGAATGTACAAAAGTACATCACTACCTAACTCTTCGGGGATACAATGCGTGATGCTTTGAATGTACACAGAAAATAGTGGAAAATGGAATAAGTTTGCATGTCAACATGCTTACTAATAAAAATACGAAGTATATAATAAATATTTATTCGGAGCTCTACTCCTACTAATTTATAAAACAAAATGTCATCAACAGACTGGGATTTTAAACATGCGAAATCTCATTGGCGACTTTAAAAAACCCAGTCTATAGTAAAATAAAATGTTTAAATTACATGTCAATACATTTTACACCTAATTTAGATTACAATAAACATATAGAAAAGTGAGTAATGTTAAAATGAGGCACTTTAATTTCGCACAAATGTGATTAAAACTTTACTATAATTAAAACTTTATAATTATTTAGTTACTTGCTATATTTTACGGATCCAGGAAGATTATTCAGTCTGTGAAGGAAAAAGGCAGTATTAGTATTACCATTTAAAACTTACATGCATTTCTTGTAATAGATGAACGCTTGTACATTAACGAATTATGTCATGTATATTTTTGGTAGAAAAATTGAAGCATGAGAAGGACTGGAACCCCTGGTATCTCTTCATTACACCAGTCGTTCATGCCAATAACTTTTAAATACCACAATAAAAGTGTAATTCTCGCAATTTTTTACTTATAATAACTATATTTTTATCTACATTCGTGATGTTTTTTTAATTATTTAGTATTTAATTATACTAATACTGTAATCTATAACAGAGCTTTGGTATACAATGTAAACTTGCTATTAATTGAATAATTAAATACGTAAAACGTTGTTATACCTTAATAATTGCCTTCTCACCATTTCCCTGATCATGCGGGAAAAAATAACTTTTCTTCTTTTTAACGTATGTAGCATCAAGGTGTCCTCTGTTGAAGAAAACAACGAAATAATTAATAAACGAAATAGCAATTATTTCTATAGAATAATGAGACGCTGCGATTAAGGGTTAAAGGAAATTTAGAATAATCCGCGCTGGTTGAGACATTATTTGAACATCGATTTAAAATTATCGAAGATCAACGAAAACCGTAACTATAAGTACATAGTTCTGCAAGTTACAAAAAAACTGAAATAAAACCGTTTAGCGACGACCGAAACTTTATCTAAGTAAGCTAACAATTCACCGACAAGCGTGCAACATACTATTAATTTACAATCTATCATAGCTACTATCAAATGTATAAGATCTCTATCGAATATCAAAAACTATCAGGATACTCTTTATCTACGCACTGCAGAACTATGCACTTACGTAGAGAATCTTGCTAAAGCGTATCCCTCCTCTTAAAAATGTGCCAAATTCCGGATATGTTTTTATAAAACGAATACTTCTTAGTGTGCCTTAGGAAACAAGAAAAGGTATCGTTAAAATATGTTTAACTTTTATTTAAAGTTTCTTTTGTAAGAGCATAGTCCGCAAGTGTATCAGCGCTAATATCTATGACCTGGCGTGTTGCATATTGTGTGCATAGGTAATTTTGTGTTAATATAGAATATTCAAGGAAATTGCTACCCAAATAGTCAAATGCAATTCAGAATAAAATTCCGTGCAGTCTATCACTTCAAAACAAAGCGATAGTGCATAAATTTTGTAGCGTTTGTGTATTTGGCCATTACTCTAATGGCCGAATACAATATTTTTGTCTTATAAAAGGAATCTTTAGAGGCTTCTTTTTTTTATTCTATAGAGTTTCAAATTAGCGATAACAAGACTAGCAAAACAACTTTTCATATCAAAATAGATATTTTTTTAATAAAAAATCCATTAAAATTTTCCATCTAAATTTTATCAAATTGAAACTACGCAAACGAAATACGCCAGGCCATATGCCAAACATATTAGCAGTAACCTCTCTCATCAGGTACTTGAGGATGTTAGACAACACATTGTACTTCGCGACATCCATGCCGTACTGCAGTATGTTGTTTGCGCAATACGACGACATCGGGGCAACGCAAGTGTTATATACCAGTAACGCGAACATCCATTTCTGTGTCGAATTGTTGACCACAGGCCGCAATGGACGCGGTGGTCGACGAACGGGCAGTTCCCTTATCGCGGAACCCGGTAGGTTCTCTGTATTTGTCGCGTAGTCTAATTCTTCTGACGTTTGGAATCTGAGGAGGGTGGATGGTTAGAATGGGAAGGTATTGGGTGGTAGGGAATGTGTGCTTGCTTACCGTTTGTCGAAGTATGACGGCGGCGTCGTGTCGAGTGACAGTTCCGTGCCCGATGGCTGTGAAAAAAAAATTGCCATTAATTTATTTCTGCTAGGATGGACAATGGAGTGATGGAATAAGTCGGAAGAGTCACTTAATGCCAATTTAATTGATATAATCATCGTCACGTTCGGCAACGTCACGGCTCGTGGCTAAGTAACAGCCGCACAGATTGATCGATCGAGGTTAAGGTGCGCTTGCCGTGGTCGGTCTGTGGATGGGTGACCATCATTTCATACTGAGACCCGCCGTGTCTCGAAGAGCACGTTAAGCCGTCGGTCCGGGCTTGTCAAATTAAGATCTATGACAGCCGTTCCGAGTAGTCTGGTTATCGTTTGCCGATTGATGACATTTGACAATCTTCTGCTCCGACATAGGGGCAGTTCGATCCCTCATAGCCTCGACATTTGGCAGAAGCCTGAAAGTCTGGCAACCAGTCATACCACGAGATATCGTGTTACCCAGTAGCTGGGTTGTGGAGGTCAGATAAGCAGTTCTTCTATGTAAAATACTGGTATTAAGCTGCATCCGGTTTGGCTGGAAGCCGACCCCTGTGTAATTGTGAAAAGGATAGGCACATTCAATCATCGTCACACTACGACAGAGGCATACAATTTAAATAATAAGAGAATTGTCTGTTCTTACACAGTTCTGGCTTCCACCTTCAAGTTCCTCCACATCTTTCCTCGAACTAAACTATCAGCATATACTCACATTATTCTCCTTATCCTCGCTATCGGAGGAGACGCGTCTGTTCTTGCACAGTTCTGGCTGACACCTGCAAGTTCCTCCGCATCCCTTCTCTGACTTGACACAGCCGCATATCTTGGTAGAACAGCTTCCTCGACACGCACAGTGGGCTGCGCCGTCGCTCCCACGTTTTACTGCGCGGATGGAAGAATCGCCGACTGATACGTCAGCTTGTGTGAAGTTCATTGTAAGTCGGGAACGCTGAGCCTTTAAAATAATTGTTAAGTTAGTAACTGCTGCTAGACTAATGTCTAGTGAATGTCATTGCGGGTGCTGAACGTTGGTTCAATGACGGAGCGGTTGGTGCAGTGGTCGAGAAACCGGGTACTGCGCCGCGTATCGTAGGTTCGATTCCCGAACGGGGCAAATATTTGTATGATCTACAGATAATTGTGCCGGGTCTGGGTGTGTGTGCATGTGAGATTGTTGTGTATGTTTGTAAATGCATCCACAATACATTAAAAAATGCCTAGAGTGGGGGAAAATTTTAAAAAAATTGCCGGGTACTCAGTGTTGTTGAATATTTTTGTTAGGAAATTCTCGGTAGCGTGGAATTTGGATTTGTATCTGTCAGTAAACGACTCACCGCATTTCATAATAACATCTGTGAAATTCGGTTATACCCCAGTACGAGTCTGTCCAACTTTTCGGAGATGTTATGCGAGTCTAAGCTGAAACTAGTAGAACCGCGAATTACCTTAATTATAATGATCGATCATGTGAAGACAGTACAAAGCTACAACTATAAGTACACGTCTGAGGCGTGTCGAGACATCTCACATTTTCACAAGTACCAACTAACATTATTATACTCCCTGCATGCGGCATATGGGCGAAATTATTTCGCGTACATTGCGTGGCGTGGATGTAACATAGCTCTCATTAACTACTCTTCATAAATAATTTATGGGATCCGACGCGCCAAGATCAGCGTGTGTGGACACCATGTGCCTAATGTAGCCCTCGCTTTAACTATTCAACAATCCTTACTAGTATTATAATTCCTAGTGTATCTGTTTGTTTGTTACTTGTTGACGCCGGAACTACCGAACTGATTTCAAAGAAACGTGGGTTTATTTTGAAGAAATCGCTTAGTTTCCCGGGAAGAACCATTGAAGAAGGCAAATTACACTGGATAGCGCTGATATATATTTCTTACGTTATTTATTTAATTGGAGCCAGGGGGGCAAATGCACAACTGACTTGCAATGACAATACGTTTCAATGCGCTTTAATGTATGCTCTAAAAAGTTAAAATCCCATACCACAGCGCAATGTATGTGTATTTTTAGAATATCAAAATGAAAGCTTTTGCAATTGAGAGGCAGTTTCGCAACTACCCCAGTGGTTAAATTTTAATGACGGTCAAAGCAGCGGGGGTAATCAAGTCATACCATAAATTATTGAATTACCTATTTCATATAATATGTATGCTACAAATACTTGTGTAATTTAGTTTGTTCCCTATTTACTATCATAATTTTGTCATATTTACAGTATTACGATGTTTCTATTGCAATTGTAAAATCGTGACATCATCCGTATAAACAGATAGTTGCATGTGCTAAGTGTACAATATACCTTACAAAAATGTTTATAACTAACGACAGATGAATAGAATTTACAAAGTGCACAATGTAAACAACAACAGCTATTGATGTCATTGACTGTAGTTTTCAAAGTGTGAAGATGTTAATATTGTTTTAACTGAAGGTTGTTGCACCAATTGTGCGTAAAATTCTCCAAACAAACTATCTACACCATAAGGATGCCTCCCTTTACACTATGCAGTGACCGTCGTCTCTATTGGTTCCTACGGAATCTTATGACAATATGTTAAATGTAAATTGCTTGTTCACCTGTTTGTGAATTTCCTATTAGAACGCAATATCACTATTTTCACATGATAACTTTCGTGAGTCTAATACGTAATTACACTTTAAATACGTAATTATACATAAACATTAAACTCTCAACTTTATTACGGTCCTCAAAAAAAGATGGCTTTATTTTGCTATTTTAAATTTAATCATAGTATAAAGTGTTTGTTTATACGCTCAAGTTATATCGTTGCATTGGTGGTGAAGTGAACTTTCAATTGGTCAAAATTAAACTTCAATACGATAATGGATTGAAAGTTATAGGTAAAAATCTTTCAATATTTTTACCCTGATCTTAACCCACGGAGCGCTCGATACACCCCGCGCGCCCGCGCTTCTTGGAGCTCGCATGATTCAGCCTATGCGAAATAAAGTAACAACGTACTTCGTTTTGCTCTAACTCAGCATATTCACCAATCTATCTACCTATATCTGCATTCATACGCTACGCTCAACGCTCAGGGCGCGTGAAGTTAATATTATAATGCCGCGCGTATGTGTTCTCCCAGCTCCTGTAAAGCATAATACAGGAATGTCGGAACCAAACTTAACGCTCCACCTTCTAGGGGGTAATAGTAATAATGCGGACACGGTCAACATCTTTGTTAGGTCTAAGCGGACCATGATCAAACGAATCACCAGAGAACGCCGTCGCTTAATTTGAGGAAATAATTGGAGGTACATCCCCAACCACACACTAGGCACACTAAGCAGCCATATCTAATATTGAATAAGTGTCCGACCCGGGAATCGAACTCAGTACGTCACTCTCAGCAGCTGCACTGAAATCCAATTATGCTAATGAGGCAGTCAGAGCAGTGCTAAAATGTAGACTAATAGTTACCTACCTGTATACGCTTGAACAAGGGTGTGGCCCTCCAATCTGGGTCTTTATCCCGGTCCTCAAACTCATCTTCTTCCTCATCAGTAGGCTCTACATACTCTATCTTCTTTACAGCCTCTACTTCTGTCTCCTTCTTAGGCTTCCTCTTGACTTTCTTGCCTGCTGACCGCAATTGTTCTAATTCTTCAACCAACTTTTTCTGTGGAAGTTTAATGTGTTTTATAGAAATTATTTCGCTACAAGATCGAGTTTTACATGTTGGGGATCACATATTTTACAAAATTAAAAAGTTATATTAAATATTGTGTGTTCATATTATTTTTACAAATATTTATGTTGGATTCCATTATTACGGTTAAAGTTGACGATCGTGAAGACCTGTTTCTGACAATTATGCTTTTCTAGATCAATTAGAAACGTATGCTATAGAAATTCAATGTTAGAATAAGAATTTGTATGGCGGCAGTCCAGTCCAACAGAACTAAATCATCATAAGATCTAACTACGACATAAAACGCGCATGTCATAAAGTGATCTTTAATTTAAAAGGTATAAGGTTCACAATCACGTGGGCCATACATTTTCCTCCTCGACCTGCTCCAGCCGCTCCTGCTGGTACTGGATGACGTTCTGCAGATGTTTGCAGGCTTCGCTCTTGTTACCATTGCCGACTACGCCGCGTTGGAGCGCCACTAATGCTGATAACTGTAAATAAAAGTTAAGATACAGTTATTCCACCCACTGCCCACTTATTTTCCAAACAATCTTGGTCATCAATTGACATGCCCTTTAATTTTAAAGTGGTTAAAATGTTAGATGCATTTATGAAACCAACTGCAAGTAACCCACTGTACCTATTATTTTAGTAATATTTGTTTTCTAATGCAGTGAAGGTGTTGTGGTGTTCAGGTGTATATAGTAACAAGGTCTCATTACCAAAATTATATAATTAGTGATAGGTAGTAGAACGTGTAATCATTTGTATTAACATTGTGTGCACTTGCCTCCAAGAGGCCGTCCATTAATCACGTGAGGCTCGAAAGAAGAGGGAGGGGGTTTGGCAAAAATCACAAAATTTCACCCCCTTTGGGTGTAGTAAGATGTCACGTGTATTTATTTTCTGTATTTAAATATAATATTGTAATCATTTTAAGATTTTTTGTAGGTACTAAAAAATACACGTGATTTTGGTTGGGGGTGGGCTAGTCTTAAACCTCACCACGTATCACCAAGGGCAAGGGCAATTTAAAAAATGAAAAAAAACATCACCTTATTAATGGACGGCCCCCAACGAGAGATGGATGGAAGAGAGAATTATCAAAACTTTGACCAAAAAGCTTCTGACATCTTAAAACAACAGTATTTAAAAAGCATAAAAGCCTACCTTCTGTTCACTCTGCAACTTCACCAATGCCAACTGCCTCTCAAACTCAGCCTTACTATTCTCGAACTCCATAGCTAACCGATCATGTGCTTCTTTGATCTCCTCATACCTAGCTTGGTAGCCCTTCTCACTTTGGTTTGTGAGCTCTCTCTTAGCATCTACTAGTAGTTCGAATAGGCATTTGAGAGCAACTTTAGCTTCTAACATCGATTGTATGTTGTCCCATTGGGTACGGGACTTGTTTTCTGTAAATAATATAAAACTAAGTTAGTCTTGTCAGTACAGACACCTGTTTATGGACTGAATAGATAGCAATAACGTCACCAAAAAAACGTATTAAAATGTGGAACAAGAATTCGGGGTACTGAGCAAGGTCGAGATGACATAGTGGTCAGAGCGCCTGGAGTATTTATCCAGGAGGCGCAAGTTCGAATCCTGCTGAATGTTTTATTTTTCCACTTAAAAATATTATATAATCTTTTTTCATTTTTTTCTTGGAAATAATAATATTCTTTTTAAAAACGTTGCCCTACACTAGAAAAATCTCCTATCATTAATGCAGTAAATTAACAGATATTAATCTCACATACACACAGCCAAAACTGGAACATTTATATCATATATATCCAATACTTGTTCCGTATAGGAGTCAAACTGGTGATTAGTAGCTCAAAGCCGACCTCTCGACTACCGCACCAACTGTGCCATTGATATTATATCCGCATTGTTTCAATATGACAAATGAAGCCAAACACGATATAATGCTGAATTAACAATTCTACAACATTCCAATTATAATAGTTGTAGCCAGTTTCATTGCCATAAACGCTATATTTGTTCGTTTTTTTTATACATTTTCCATCTAGTATTCGACGAAGAATAGGCTATCTCTTTTTTACTGTTGAGGGGCGTAAGTTTTTAACATCGTTTTATGGAACTCTGTTATGGTGTTATAAATGAAGAATCCATACTAATATTATAAACGCGAAAGTAACTCTGTTTGTTTGTTTATTTGTTTGTTTGTTACCTTTTCACGACTAAACGGCTGAATGGGTCGTAATTAAATTTGGCAAGGAGATAGATTGGACCTCGGAGTAGGACATTTATGTAGGCTACCTTTTGCCACGCTGACGAAGTCGCGGGCATCAGCTAGCAAATAAATAAATAAATCCTTGGCACTTAACCCTTGAATACCAGCTAGTACATCAAAATTTATTTGGATGAAGAAGACGAAGAAGCAAATACGATTTAGATTGAGTATAAATTGTTACGCTAATGGACTGGGCTGGTAACGTCTGGCGGTTGCCTAATAACTTGTGGAAAAAAATCACCACTAACTGAATCCCTAACAACGAGACAGCAACCACAGCCAATGACGCAAGAGATGGGATGAATGTGACGCTTTTATGAAGAAATTGCCTACAAGAGTACAGATAAATTCGGGTCTGGGTTTATGCATGTGAGATTATGGATCTGTAAACTATACAGGGAAATTCTTAGTGTAGCGAAACGGTTTTTAAATACATAAGAGTTCTTGAGTGTTTTTACTGGCGTATATGACTTCCTGTCATATACGCCAGTAAGCCTTAGCCCAACAGTGAGATTGTTCAGGCTGACAATAAATTCAATTCAAAACATTTATTCGTGAAATACATTCCATAATTATAGTGTTTATATTTTAATCTTAAAACTATGTTCGTATTACAGCGACAAAGGACAACATTGTTTATTTTGTATGCACAGCAATCCAGTGCCTCCATATTAAGTTCTCTATTTTTCTACCTATCGTTTTCGGGTAGCTGCTGTCCTATACAATGAAAATAACAGTAACTTGTTAAGATTCACCATGTTATTCTGCCGTACAGGCCCGAAAATGCAGTAAGAGGAAAAAGTTCAGCATCAAAATGTTTTTAGTATGTTACTGGTGACATAAAAAAAACATCATTATTTTAAGTGGCTAAAAAAACGGTTTCAATTGTTTTTCGCGGTTTGTTTTTTTGCAAGCATTTTGAACTTACCTTGATCAGCCGTCAGTATCTTCTGCTGCAGATCAGATATTTGCGCCTTGCGCAGCGCTAAGTCATCCTCTAACTCTGCGATCTTCTTCTTGTTGCCTTCCTCATCAGGGCTGTTACGGAGGTTCTCTATCTGTTCCGTTATCCATGCCCTGTGGACAGGAGACGTTAGTACATACAACTGTCGTATTATAACGGTGCATGTCGAAAATTGTACGCAAGTGACTGCGTAGTGGTCAATTTAATGATAAAAATCTGGCGAACGCAGTAGCAGCCTTTCATTCATTTCATAATTAATACACCTGTCTCGCTCGCTCAGAGACCGATACCAGTCGGTGCCATCAATGTTTCGCGGTCTTGTTATTTTTACCTTTACAGAGAAATCTTTCAAACGCATTAACGCATGCGTACCGAACTCGTAATGTTATACATTTTTGTGGAAAGAAAACTTAAGGTCATGAGCAGGATCGCTTATCAGTTCAGTCACCGGATTGGGAGTGAACTGTCAGCGATGGCGACACCATAAGACGTATTAAAATGTGGAAACAGAATTCGGGGTAGTGAGCAGAGGTCGAGATGGCTTAGTGGTCAGAGCGCCTGGAGTATTTATCCGTAAGGCACAGGTTTGAATCCTGCTCACGACCATATTGAATGCTCCACAAAAAAAAAACTTTAATGTTACCTTTATCCGCTGTGCAGGTACACCAAATAAAATAAACCATTTTGCTTTCTATTAAAATATACATTTTAATACATCCATGTTCAAATTAAAATTTGCATTAAATATTTACAATGCGCAGACTTATCGAGTTATCAAATTACCTGTACTCCATCAACTCTTCAAGCGACTTCTCAGCCTCCACAATGCTGAGGTGTACCTCTAGTTCTTGCTCAATATACTGTTGCACGGCACCCGCCTTGACGCTGCCTTTAGCGTTGCGTTTCATTTGAGAGTTCTTCTGACGTTCTAGGGCTTCCTGTATTAAATAAAATTGGGGTTTTAGAAAAAAATTCTTTCTCTAATCTAATCTCTATCTTACTTAAGCCTCTCACCTACACACACCCCACACACACAATACACATATATCCTCACACACACACAATTCCAGTCTTACAAGGACACTCTGCTTAACTTTTAAATGTAACTTACTATAGTTTTAAATTATTTTATTTGTATAAAAATGGTAAAATAGAAATATACTAGTATTTTATAAAAACCACTAATGTAGTCTCCTAATACAGGCTATATACGCTTAAAAGAAGGCTCCAATCACCACTGATTTAGAAAACTTGTTAATTCCAATAAACCTTTTTTTAATTTTTCAACGATTGTTAGAGACGTGTCAGAAGAATGCACATAAACAGCGTATGCACGCTACCGATTTTATCGTTAATCCACTAAAACGTAGTCTCTTGTGTATAACTTCAGATATGCAGTTATAATGTAACAAATGTGTTAGGGAATCTTTGTAAATGTAATCCATATTGTAATGTCTTTGGAAATGCTATCTATCACATGTCCAACAAAAATTTTTGTAACTTGTGTTTCTATCTTTTCCCTTTTACCTGGTTAGAACTGTCTCTACCGACTTCTCTCCGTTCCATAATTATACTCTGACAGCTGTGTGAATAAATCTATGTTTATATCCACCAATCAAAATGTATTTATTAAAATTAAAATTGCCCTATGAATGTTAAACATTAAGACTTATTATCATAAGAATTATTATCATAATATTTCAAAGAATACATTGTTGTGCTCACCTTAAGTCGCTTATTAACAGCAACGGCCTCCTCCATCTTGCGCTTGAGCACGTTCTGCTGTTTGGCGTGCAGTGACTCCATCTTGGCCATGGCGGTGGCACGCTTGCGGTCCTCGTTGCGCAGGCGCAGCATGGCGCGCTCGTTGTCCGCCTTCCACTTGCGGAACTTCTCGCTTTCTTCGCGCATTTGTTTTATTATTTTCACCTGGGAATATTGGGTTAGTTAGTAATTTGAAACTGATAAGGAAATATATAATTATATTTATCTTCAACTTCTTGTCTCAGTTACTAGATTTGGTTATTTGTTTTAGACATTTGCTTAGTTAAGCGAGATAGGTTACGAGGTTTGCGAATCAGTCGAAGGAAGAAAATGACCTAACATGTATTTATCAATGTTAAAGTTTCTTTAATTGCTAACTTTAAATATAGCGTCCCATATAACAATACTGGTTTTGTCACTAGAAAACAACTGATATTTTTTCGAGAAAACCTGTAATGCTACAGCTCAATATATAAGTCCAAGAGCTTTCCTATTGGAGTTTTCCATAAGGAAATTAATTTAATTCCTCATTACACTGAACAAAACCTACCTTTGTAACTTTCATGGCTTGTAGTTCAGCATTCAAAGACGCGATTTTAGCCTCGTTCTTTTCTTTAGTCTTAATGATGTGTGCCTGTTGTTGGCACGTCTTCTTCAGGTCGGAGATCTCGTGTTCTAAGCTCGAAACCTTAGTACGACGCTCCTCGTGTGACGGGTCTTTACTCTGAAGAATACAGAGAATACATGAGAGGTATAAACATATGAAACCATGATCTTTAACTATCTAACTGATCATGTAAGTTATACGAGTAGTGCCGAGTCATACTTCGAAAAATCTCTAATAGTAATCTATTGTTAAAGCAAGACATAGTTATCGTGAGAAGCTTTAAACAATAACGGCCTACAATTTGTTTAAAAACGCAATACAAATGGTAACACAACTCATTTAGGAAAAACTAAATAATTAACAAGATGAAATTAATAAAAATTATAATAAGAAGCATGCCTGCCATGATTGAATTATATTTCGACTGCCTCGTTGGTCTAGTGGTTAGTAGCCCTGACTGCTATGCCGGAGGTCGTGGGTTCGATTCCCACCCAGGACAAATGTTTGTGTGATGAGCACGATCATTTGTTCTGTGTCTGGGTGTAATTTATCTATAATATGTATGCATTTAGAAATATATAAGTATGTTTATCAGTTGTCTAGTACTCATAACACAAGCTCTGCTTAGCTTGAGACTAGACGGCGTTGTGTGATAGTTGTGGAATATTATTATTATTATTATTATTATTTATTAAACTTTCCACCTTTTTGAGTATCATAGCCACTATGTAGTATATTACTATTATTTTTAACCATGTTACCCTGTAAAATGTAAGGATTCTATTGATAACCCATACATCTAAATCGGTTCAGGAGTTTAGAAGTTATGGTGGAATAGAGAAACTTACATTTACATACATACATGAACCCTAAAAACATAACTCCTTTTTTGGGCAGTCATGTAAAAAGTGAGACCATGTAATCCATAATATTATTGTTACCTTAGTCTGTTTCAACTGCTGCAGCAACTCGTCTCTCTCTTTCTCGAGATGCGCGATCTTCTCCTCATTATCGCGCAAGTTTTTGTGGCTCTCCAGCATATCTTTGTTGTTGGCTAGTATGGCTTGTACTACTGACGCCTTGATCGCCATCGCGCGGTTCAACTCTTGAAGTTCTTGGTTCAAAGCGACCTGGTGGTAGGAATATGGTGATAGAATTGAGCAGGCATGTTATTGTTTTTTCAAAAATAATCTTTTCTTCTTTGGACGTTCGCATACTTTATTCAACTCTGTTTTTAAATATTATTTAGACAAAATGTAACACAGTGTAAAAATTATTACAATTGATTCGTTTACTGATTCTGAACAAACTACTTTCGGGTTAAGTATAAGTAAACTAAAAATAATGTATTCATATTTTTGCTCTATTTCAACACGATTTTTTACAAAAAACTGGAGCGGCCCGCCTTGGTAACTACAGTAGCACCTTCTAGCAGAAAATCGTAGCCAAACACTGATCTTTTCTGGTGTTGTGTTCTTAGGGACAAGTAAGTTCTTAATGAACAAGGTCGCCAGTTGTGATGGCAGTAAAGAGGACAGATTTTCGTCCACTATTGCCAGTACAGCGAGTACTTTTATAAGGTCGGGAACAGGCGAAATATGCCCCTGGTGTTACAAGCCTCTATAAGCTATGGGTAACCACTGACTTAATGAAGTGATATGTACAGGGGAATAGTAAGACACCCACATTCTGGTGGAATGCACTGCATGCTTGCAAACAAAAAAGGTTTTACTAGCTATAGACTGTTAGTCTGCAATAGCACTGTGTTCCACATTAACATAGAACAAAAACCAAAACCAACACAAACCTTATTTCTATATCTTAGTCTAGCAAAGAACTTATGTCAGTGCTTATGACATTAATGATATATTAAAAACAAGTTCCACCATACCTGTCCCATAGCTCTCTTCTCCTCTTCCAACACAGCTTGATCCTCATTCATCGGCATGTCACCTTCCACATTCTCATGATCACCGTCATTAACAAAGGACAGCTTAATCTCATGATCAATAAGTTCCTCATTACTCTTCAGGTTAACAGACTGCAAGTCTTCTAACCTCGTCTTAATTTCCTTCAAGTAATCCACAACGGTTGTCTTCTGATGTTCATCATCTTTGTCAGTTGCGTTAAGGTTTTCTATTGTCTGATTACACTGTTCTGTCAGTTCGTTTAACTTGCGTTCGATTTTGTCTTTCGCTGCTTCAGCAAGTAATGCTTTTTCACAAAGGTTTGTGTTTTCTATCAACATGTTGCTGAGGTATTCTGTGACTTGTTTGTGCTTTTTTAATAACTCTGCGTATCTTCCTCGCTCCCTGTCCAGTTCTTCTTGGAGTTGTTCATTGTTTTGTTCGCTGATGGTGGGCATCTTGCCCAAGAGTTGAAGTCTCAGCTCATTAACTAAGTTGTTTAACCTAAACAGAAATAATGAGATATAACTGTCATCTGTTTCCTGAAAACTACCTACTTACTTAATTTCTCCAAACTATTATAATATTATAAAAGCGAAAGTAACCCTGTCTGTTTGATTGTTACACACATAAATCACTCATACAATTTCGTCAAATTTTGGTATAGACACAGATTGGACCTTGGAGAAGGACATAGGGTAATTTTTTGTGCAGACAAAGTCACAGCTAATTAGTTATATCTGTGATATAGTTATTTCATGTCGAAATTCTTACCTAACAATCTCTGCAGCCTTAGCATCCTGGTTGATAATGGGTTTGTTACGTATCCGTCGAGCGCGGTCGGCGTAACGTAGCGTGGACACTGTCTCATCCAGGTTGTAGTCAGCTGGGCTTACACAAGCCACCATTAGTGTTAGAGAGTTGCCACCTAAACTGTCTGTAAGGAGATGGGTGTTTGTCAGTGCTGCAATTTCTTCTTAAAGCAATAAAAGGTGACCTTTTTTTCAATATTTCAAATATTTTATTTAAATAAATATTATATTGTTGCAGTGAGTGTGAGCAAATTCAAATTTTGGTAAGCACTACTGATAAAATTTATATGACTTCACATAAATTTTATCACACACGAAGTCACGCCCTCTCTCATTATCAGCATTAGCCAATAGCAGTCAGTCTGGACATAAGACTCTCTTCTCCCAATCCAAATTAAAAAATCCGAAGGAATGCATACTTAAAATACAATATAAAACGAAACATGAAAATAAATGAATAATGCAAATTTTTTATACAAAAGGATTTCTGTTCATGAAGACCATGTTTAATTTTACCTTGCAACAGCCTGGTGAGTTTGCTATCCCTATAGCTGATGAAACTCCTATTAGTGCCATCCCCCAGTGCTGAGATGACATTGCCTAAGGCCAGTAGTCCCTGGTTGATCTTCACGCCTTCCCGCAGACGCTCGCCACTAGCCTTCGTCTTCTTTATACGTTCGGAACCCGCCAGATCTACCAGGTGAAACTTTGATGTTGTTGCTAAGTTCCTGTAAGAGTAATAGATTGTTTCTTTATTTTTTCTTTCATTCCTCAAAGTGTACGACATTACTACTGGTTGGTGCAGACAAGCCAAACTGAACGACTGCAAGATCAAAGTCCTGCCGGCCTTTCTTCAGGAGTTAAGGTGCATCGAATAATCCATTCCCACCCTGGACGCAAAACAATAGTCCAGAGCGGAGAGTTGCGGAAACCAGCCCTTTACACTAATACCAATACAATAGTACTAAAGATAGTAGCGTGGGATAACTGTATTATCTTAAATGATTACATTATTTATTAATATCAAAACTTTTTTTTGTTATAACCAAATAGTCATATCATACTTTACAATTGAATACAAAAAAATTATAAACTGAAGCAGAAACAATTTAAATGATCAGAAAGAAAAGTACACTACTAAATGACTAACTTATCACTTCGGCTCTCTTTACAGATTATGATAGTGAAAACAGCATGGCTCCGACTAGACGCCTGGTTCATGGCAGTGGATCCTGTCACACGGCCTGACGACCCTCGCTCTAATACCGTCATTGTCTCCATAGTTGAAGACACTGGTAGCTCAGTTATGCCTATAAACAAATAATAATACAAATACATATTAACAATCAAGAATTTTAAAGACATTTATTATTTTTATTTTACCTTAGGCCCACTAACGTCTATGGAAGACAACAGTTTTTCATGAGACAACCACCACAATTTAGTAACTTTGTACTAATGCCCATTGGATATATGTTTTCTATTAAAGATGTGTAAGAAAATGCCGACAAGCCATTGATGTTCAACAGTTTAATAAGATGGCATTCAATTCAATATTAATTTGAGTAAATTAAAACAGCAGAAGTAATATTTAATAATTTACATCTCACCAACTAGCAATGGGTAATTTTTTATATCTTTTCTTCCCAACAGATTAGATTGCGTGCTAGAATCATGCGAGTCTATGAGACTATGGCTTGAGCCGATAGTGTTGCATTATTGATATTGAATTCCTCAAACTCTAGCAAACAATATGTTTGAGCAACAAAAAGTAGGAAGTAAAGAAATATCTATTGCAAATTTGTCAGATGAGGTTTGACTGTTATAAGTAGGAGCACCTTAACTTCATTACAATTACTAAGAAACATTTACCTGGTAAAATAACACCCTTATTAATATCCTCCCTGATCTCTATAATACTGTGTCCGCGCTCCTTGCCAGAGAGGAGGTCATAGCACTGCTCCTGATACAGCTCCATGAAGGAAACATTCACCTTAAAAATGAACTTGTCCTCATGTGTTTCTATGAAATCAAATATGTCTGCCACAGCCTGTGGTATTACACCTGGAAATATAATGAATAGATTTAGGCAAAACTATAATAATGCCACAAAAAATAATATGGACTCATTAGCTTTCCTTAACAAATTATTTTCAACATGACTTTACAGTACCTATTAATTTCTGACTTTAGGTATGCCACAAAGTCATGGCACACTGTCTCACCTTTTAAGAAAGGTCTTAGGACTTATTGTACTCATATGCATACAAGATAGGGCTGGTTAAAATGGCACTATTGTTTCTATGTATTAAAATATTATGTACCCTATAGTGCTGGTAGCTAGTGGCTGCTATAGCATCCACAGCAGTGTGCAAAAAATACCCATAGAAGGGGAAAATAAATGCATACCTGGACTGAGTGACAAGGCTAATATACTTTTAGTATTTTATTTAAGCTTTTGAATGTTTAATTAGTGTAACTGACTTCATATTGTTCTGTTAAATAATAATAAATACCGATAATACAATGTCATACAGATGTGATTATCTTTCCACAAAAATGAATAACTTTAAGAGTTAAATTTAATTGAATTAAACTGCCTTGTTGGTCTGGTAGTTAGAGGTTCGATTCCCAGGTTAGGCAAAATGTTATTGAGTTTTTCTGTTGGCCACTTCTTAGTAGCAGCCCGAAGTTGGGAATTGTGGCTGATAGATTGACATGTGACTTAATAACAACAATGAAATGTGAGTGTACAACACCTCTGTCCAGCCCTGTGTACAAATCTGCCTACCCCTTTGGGGAATACAGGCATGATGCTATGTTATGTTTAAGAGTTAACTATGCATGCATTAATGTATTTGAAACATTAACTGTTTTTGTTAAGGTAATCACATCTGTGCATATTAACTGCAAAATAAGTTGGTTCAGTCACCTATCAGAATAGATAGCAGAGATATTACCATAAGAACTACTTAATTTGGAAGAAGAATTCAGGGTAGCAAGCAGAGGTTGAAATGGCTTAATTGATCAGAGTGCCTAGAGTATTTATCTGGGAGATGCAGGTTTGAATCCTGCTCACAACCAAAATTTTCTTTCCACAGAAATTATAAATACCTAGTTTTGTGGAGTCACCATCAGATCCAGAATAGTTGGTTCCCATAGTGTAAGTCTTGCCAGATCCAGTCTGTCCATACGCTAATATAGTCACATTGTAGCCTGAAATGAAAGATTAAAAGTTAAAGGCACAAAATTTATCTCCAGAATGCAACTTACTGGTACAAAGGAAATATTTTAGATTCCTACAACAATTTTGTAAGGCTAACTCAAAAAAAAGGAATATATGTAGCACAGCTCTCAAACTATAAACAAACAAACTGAACTTTAACTAAGATGGTGTATTTGTGACTGCCCCATTGGTCTAGTGGCCCCAAATGTGACTGATGAGCCTGAGGGCCAGGGTTCAATCCAGATCAGCCAGTGCTATTGAATTTTTATGTTAAGAATTCTCAGTAGCAGGCTGGAAATTGGAATTGAGCTCAGTAGATGGCAATAGGGTCACCACAGACATAATACACACACACAGCATTGTTGAAGTGTGGGTTTACAAGTGTGTACAGTACACCTCGGCTTACCTCTTTGAGGAATCTGGGTATGATGCTATGTTAATTATTGTGCAACAGTTATTACTCACTTTCATTCTTCGGGATAGTCTCTCGTCTAGCATTCCTACCTTTCATGCGAGGAGTCACTAACAAGATAGGACATATACTATGCCGAAAGTATAGCATTAACACTGTCTATCGCCCACCCAGACAGCTGCGACCGTTACTACGGTCACCCAAGGATAATGATCCGCTAGGTGGCCCCAGAGTGTACATGATACCGTGCAACTGTGGCCTAAGTTATATTGGTAAAACTGGTCACATCAATCATTTATATCGCAACCAGACTTGGTGAACATGTACGTAATATGAAGAGCATGGACACTAACAGGTCGGCAGTCACAGAACACGCATGCAGCAAGGGCGCGGCATATTTCATACGTCTCGATAAGGCATCTGTACTAGTGAGGGAAAAATGTTTAGTTCCGCGCAAAGTATGTGAAGCTATCAAAATAAGTCGACGCCCTAACTTCAACAGAGACGTTGGTTGGACACTGCTTCCTGCCTGGAAACCAGCTCTGAAGTCTACATCATACAGAAGTGAGTCAAATCTGAAGTGCAACACAGTTAGCGCAGTATGCACCACGGGTAACTCGGACACGACAAATGACGGGAACATGCAAACACTCCCAATGTTGGCACCAAGTACATAATGGGCCCGCAGCTTGCGATCGGTGCAGTGCCAGTTTGACTCATGACATCACCACAAGCTCATGTCTAAGGGCTCCATTCGAGTTTGTAACTAATACTAACTAATAACCATAAAACAATAATTAATATGAATGTGTCTCACATAAGTTATTATACAAAAATGATGCTATGTTATGAGTATTTGAGAAGTAAATATAATTTTTTATGAAAATTGTTTCCTTTTATTATAATTTTAGAAGTTACCTTGAAAGAGCCTC
This sequence comes from Xylocampa areola, assembly GCA_935421205.1. Lineage (NCBI taxonomy): Eukaryota > Metazoa > Arthropoda > Insecta > Lepidoptera > Noctuidae > Xylocampa > Xylocampa areola. Next base: position 12,036,716 of record OW285217.1, on the reverse strand, counting down.
CCTATAAGACCTTTGACTGCAGTATCATAAAACTCTTGCTGAGTTATGTGTTGAGGGAACACATAGTTGTATGTGAATGCCAAGTCCTTTATCTGCACCTGGGCCTGCCCTGACACCACATCAATACACTCTTCACATCCTCGGTCTGTCTCCAATTGCATCAGTGGTCTTATCCGGAGTGCCACTTGCACAGTGTCTATAGTAGCTTTGCTATCTCCCTCCACCATTTTTAAAAACCTTTTTTATCAAATAAAAACACCACTCTTCTCCTATATCACCAGCAAAGTTCTCATATCCTCCGTTTTTTGAGTTTTCTTGATGATCAGGGAATTGTCTGTAAATTGTCAGGTTTATATTTTATGTCAAGTTTTATGGCTTCCAGTTTGGTCAGGCCAGACATTGGTGTCAACTTCTGTAAGAAGGTTTGTTAACAATAACATAAAAATTTAATGTTATTAAATTTTATTAAAAATGTACATGTAAAGTTTACTTACTGTACTTCCAAATATTTGTCAAAATACAGAATTTGTTACACGGAACGAAAGCTAACTCGTAACTTAAATTTTCACTTACTTACCGGACTTAACACTTGTTATTAATAAACACCAACAAAATTGTTTAAATGTAATTCTATCTTCTAAAAAATGAGCACAATTACGACAAAACGTTTAAAAGTACAACGGCTGGGAATCAACGACATATTCAAATTTAGGATTTAGAGTTTGAAACAGTGTTGCTAGAAATAAATTTTTAATTGCCGCGTTTTGCAAGCCGTGTTTGTCTTTGTATGGAACATGGGATTTCGATTGCCGTAGCATGGCGTAGCACAAATAAATGAATGATCTAAAATTTTATAATATAAAAATCCACTACAAATACTCTCTAAATTAATATTCAGCCAAATAAATGTCTGATTCTAGAAACATTATTTATGCAATGAGCGTTTCTACAAAAAAATTCGCCACCAGTTACCGCCACTTTGGCAAGGTCTCATAAACCAAATCCCAATTTTTTGAGGAATAGGTAACACACCTATTCCTCAAAAAATTTTACGTATTCGTTTACGTATTTTAGCGAGGAACGTCTGTGAATGACTTGTAAAAGTGTCTTCGAATGATCTATTTACAGAAATAAAATCATTTATCATTTATGTGGTCTCCGATTTGCCTGTGACGTCATTCTACTCAAGGAACATAATACTCTCTACGAGAGATTCTACTCATCTGAGATTCTAAACCCACAAAACATTTAACACTTAGGTAATAGTTCCTTATTCGCGCTAGGGCTCTTACGTAATTATTTAGTTATTTACGTACAGTTGCTTATTTTATTTATAAGTAGTGTAGTTTTTATTTCTCTAAAATGGAAGAAGGCTTCTTAAAAGACAAAGTTATACTTTGCCTTCCATTCCGTCTTGTATTGGCTCTATAAGTAGGTCTAGGTACCTATTTAAAGAGCCAATACAAGACGGAATTTAAGAAAATAAATTCATAGGTATATATAAATTTTAGGTAAAGTATAACTTTTAAGTTCGCTTCATCAGCCACACGGACCACGGTCTATCCAACAACAATGATCTAAATTGATAAAAAACCGGAAAAATGCGAGTAGCTACGACTAACGCCGAGGGCTCCGTATTATTAAAATTACTGAAATTCATTAACGATGAAAGCACCGAACGTTACTATAACGACGAAAAACAAAGTCATATTTAAAGGACAAACCTAACTTGGCAGCTCATAATCGTTTTTACTGAAATCAAAGTCAAAGTCAAAAGGTTTTTATTTCAAATAGGCAGATTACATGCACTTATGAAACGTCAAATGATTCTAGTTGCTCGGTTCCAAAAAGTTGATCATATGGAGAAGAGCCGGCAAGAAACTCCATAGGCACTCTTTTTAAATGAATAATAAGTACAGTCTTGCTTTGTTACATTTTTGTGATCAGAAATATCTGAGAGCAAAGTAGGATAGTGCCTGAAAAAAAAAAAATTAGCAAACCGATACTAAGAATGCCATCTGCGATAGAAACACAGGTTAACGCGATTTCTTCAGAGACTCTAAGTTCTAGAACATTAATGACTACATTGTGCTCGCATTTATAATATGGTATGTTGGATGGACTATCTTTACTAATAAATTTAGCTACAATGTCATTCAATGATTGCCTAAAATATAGCCTAAGGAAACTTATGGCCTCCTGTTTTTTTGAGCACATAGGAACTGCGCAACATTGGAGCATTTCGATTCTTACAATCTATGTATTAAATTTTATTAAAAACTACAAGTAAAATCCGCTGCCGCTATAGCAAATATAGGCGCTTCGACACCTGGTGGGCTAATCAGAAAACCTGAGTAATTTCATATGCAATTTTTTCTACTGAACCAGTTTTGGACGCTAGTCCTACAAAGAAATGAAAAACCATACCAATAAAGCATAGTGCAAGATGTAAGAAAATTGCCGTAGATTCTGCTACGGCAGTGGAAGTGCTGCCGTAGGCCGTAGATTTTTAGTACTATTAGCCAAATTGCCGTAGGCCACGGCAATTGCCATAGGAATGGCAGCACTGATCTGGAGTTACCCCAAAAATAATAAAAATATAGTTTGTCTCAGCGTTGCCAGAAGGTTATTTTTGTAACCTTTTAGGTTACTTTTAACTTTTTCGGGTTAATTTTAGGTTACACGACTTGTAAGGTTACTTTTAGGTGCCTTTTTGGATTTTGAAAAATTAACTTTAATATTTTTACCTGTATCCATTGACATATATATTACTAGCGTTTACGTTTTAGCGTTTTCTTTTGAAATCATTGCTTGTATCCTACATGAAATCGAATGTAGTGAACTACTACTCAAAATACTTCTATATGACAAAATGACCTAAGTGTTTGCTTACTCGCTCGGTCATGAGGGTAGGGAACTTATCGATACGTTCTTCTTCGAGAGGTTGGTTGCCACACCATAAGTCCTTAAGGATATAAGATACAAAATTCCACCATACATCATTTTGTTATATCTCAAAGGGTTTAGGCAAAATTACTTTGAGGAATATTCAATGAACTTAAAAAAATAAAAACCACCCAACCGATTTTCTACATGGGTGTCGTATACCGATAGATGGCGCTAGTATCATAATTCTAAGTGATGACTTTATGTCCGTATATATAATGTACTCTGTGGTTTAGGCAGCGCACGCCAGAATAGCTCGCAGATGGTAGATTTTTTCCTTCTTACTTGACACTTATCATCATATTGTAGACAATTAACACAATATCTGATGTATAAGCTTAGACTATTTACCTTGTATATGCTATATTATTGTAAAGTTTCATTAAATCCATTCAGTAGTTTTTACATGAAAGAGTAACTAACATCCATCCATCCACACTTACAAACTTTCGTGTTTTTATTAAAGGATAATAATTATCTTGTTTCAATACTTGACTTGGTGTAGACTTAAGAGTTTACTGACATCTATGATTCTCAAAATAGCCACTAGATGGCTCTGTGCTAAAATATTATCGTATTCAACTATTTTTTTTTTATAATTTTGAGATAAGCAATAAGCAAACATTGATTATAATTATATTGCTTAATTTGAGAAGTATTGCTTTGTTAAATGCTTTCGTTTAAACGCCCACTACTACTCTTATCAGTAGCCAGTAAGGTAGCCAGCTATCTAACTAATATAATAGTAATCTGTGGTGTGGATTCTGTCACAGATTAGTAATTTAAGTATCTAATTCTGTTGTGAAAGAGTGTTTTTCCTCTACGCTTTTATTTTGTTTATTTTTTCGCATATTTTCATGGAAAACAATGAATTAGTAAGTAATTGTTCAATTACATTAATACCTATTCATAATTCTGTTGTTGAACTGAAGTTGATTTTGGGAAACTTGACAAATGACAAGCTTGAAACATTTTTAATAGACGAAGTGCAAATATGACGCCACACGGTGGGCTGAAAATCGGCTTTCATAGATTTCAATTTGCAAGTACCGGATTTTTTGCCCGGATATCGCTCCTATTAGTTTTTATCACCTACTATAAACAAAAATGACACCTGAGTTAATTCTGCACAAAAACGAAGGAATTATATTTTTTTACGAAAAAGTTGTATGATGTTAGTATGAAATATGAATACCTACTAGTAATATAAAAAACAAAAAATCACGCTTTAAATTAGGAAAAATAAAAATAAAAAAACTATATGTTAAATTTCTTGATTTAATTTATAATGTCTCGTTAATCCTGAAGATCCTGATAACTGGATCAGGATCTTCAGGATTAACGAGACATTACAAATTTATTAAATTATTGTATTGTCATCGGTCCTATAAGTGTGTGAAGTGTTTCAATTGAATCCGATGTTTTAAAGTGGGTGAAAATCACGTTCAAAGATTCCGTTGCATAGATACTTATCATACATACCAAGCCAATAAAAGCGTGTTAAAAATCGAAATAATAATATACTCCCAACAGTATTTTGGTCACGGCAGCCTATCTCTATGGAGTTAAGCCAAGTGCGCAGGAGATATTATAGTGCACAAGTGTATGCGCAAACACAGGTACACTCCCTCTTCCTTTACTCTCATATTCCGATGGGACGGCAATCTGACACGACCGGAGAGAGATCTGGCGCAGGACCGACGGCTTTATGTGCTCTCCGAAGCACGGGGGTGTCACACCACCAACTTCCTGACTCTGAAAATTTCTGAACTATTGAGCTGATACTGAAAATTTCTGAACAGAAAAACCCAATAACACTTTGGCCGATCTGGGAATCGAATCCAGACCGGCCAAAGCGACCTCGCGCGCGGCAGTCGCGCTTGCGACCACTAACCCAAGGAGCCAGTCAAAAAAATCGAATTATCTCTTAAACGCCAAGGAAAACCGTAATATCCTTACAGATGGTTATAGTACTAAATATTTGTGATTTTTTGTCATACTCCACTTATAGGTTATCGCTGCCGATTTAGTTATTAAATAATCCAAATATTTTTATTAATTTTTACATATGAAACGGTTACTTTTAATGTTTAAGTTAAGCAACACATACTTTTAACAACACCGATAACATCAGGTAACATATTTTATTGAAAATCTTAATATATCTTAATGTTTTTAATAAAACTAGATACGTAGATTTGATGACACTGACAATAGGATCCTGAAGTTAATCTGATGATGGAGACAGAATACACTTGATTGAACGCTTCAACGGTTTAGCAGCTACCTTGACATGTTTGTGCTAATTTCATTCATCTTATTGGGAATTTTAGACCTACAGTACGAATTAAATAAGTGTGCCCCTCTGAAGTCGTCTACGAAAACCTGCTCTGTAGTAGGGATGTTACGGAAGTGGTTATATCGAAACCGAATTCGGAATCGGAGTTTTTTAATTTGGTTTATCGGAACCGGAACCGGAATCGGAACCGAAATCGGAGGTGGAGGCAGAAGAGAGATGTGTTAAGGGCAGGTCTAGATTCTAGACCTGCCCTTAACACATATACATTCTAGACTCTATAATATCAGTTATATTCTTATTATCAGTTCAAAAAGTTTTATCGATGTAGCTTTTGATAAAGTCTGGCACGAGGGCCTAGTGCATAAATTGAAACTGATGTTACCTTAAGAGTTTCCGGATATCTAAGAACCCTATATATCAAACAGAGGGTTTCGAATACGACACGAAGCTTATTCTAAACTTGTACTAATAAGATCCGGTGTACCACAGGGAAGTGTTTTAGGTCCGTTTCTATTATTTACCTATTATACACGTGTGATATTCAAGAGCCCGAAAGTAATTCCATAGCAACCTTTGCTGATGACACAGCTATTATGGTTATAGGAAATACTCACAAGGAAGCTGTCGAAAAGGTGCAAGTAACAATCGATCAATTCTTAAATTGGACCAAAAAATTGAGAATCTAGTTAAATGAAGCAAAGTCAGTTGTTAGTAAAGTCAATATGCACTATATTGACTTTACTAACAAGAAACTGCAGTATTTTCCGGTATTTATAAATAACCATATGGTACTGCCTACCATATGCAAACACCGTCAAATATCTGGGAATGACACTTGAAAACTTGCGAAGCTTCGTCGCTGGAAAGCACACGTCAAGAAGAAGCGAGAGGAACTAGACTTGCGGTATAAAAATATGTATAGGCTGATAGACAGATCGTCGCCCATGTCAATACACAACAAATTGCTTTTATACAAACAAGTCCTAATGCGTATGGACCTAAAGAATTCAGCTACAGGGCTGTTCCAAAAGAAGCAATAGAGAAATCATCCAGCAATTTTAAAATAAAGTAGTCAGGGACTTCGCCAAAGAACCTTGGTACATCAGGAATAGCGACGTCCACCGGGATTTCAACATGGACGTCGTAGCCAGAGTAATTAAGAATTATGCAGAAGCTCATGAGCAGAGACTTCTCCATCACGTGAATGTCGAGGCAATCCAGCTTCTCGATAACACAGAATTAGTGCGAAGACTAAATCGGACAAAACCATTCGAATTAGTTTAGTGAAGAGTGACATATAGACAAAATGTATTGATAAGTGCTGCCTAGTAAGAAGACGTGAAAAAAGTTCTCCCTATATTATCTAAAAACTATGAAAAGTTATCGGACTATATTTTCAAATGATTTTTCATACATGTTAAGACCATGTAATTATTGGACGTTCTCTTAGAATTTTAATACCAAAGGAATTTAGGTTAGCTGAGCCTAGGCTAGATTATAAATAAAATAAATTATCTATTCGTCATGGTACTTTATAGTAAAAAAAGTGAAAGAGTAATCGACAGAAGGCACGGGAGGAGAGAGGTCCCCCGCGCGACAAGTATAAACTGGGGCCTAATTCTGCTAATTTACCAATGCTTCAGTTGAGTGTCGATAGTGTGTCGATGGAATGATTTTAGTTTATTGGTAGTCTGCTAGCTTAATAAGACCACCGGTCTAACTAAAATCATTCCATCGACACACTATCGACACTCAACTGAAGCATTGGTAAATTAGCAGAATTAGGCCCCTGGTATGTATGCGCTGATCGCCGCTGTGCATCCACCTCTGATATAACTTTCGATTAAAATTTATCGGAACCGAAACCGGAATAGAATGTGCAAAATCAATCGGAACTTCCGTACTTTCGGAATCGGAACCGAACCTCCGTAACATCTCTGCTCTGTAGTCAATTTTAAGACCAAAACAGTATTGCGCATGCGCGACAGGCGGAAAGCCTAACTTCAGAGGGGCATATTTATTTATGGTTAACTGTAGCTGGGCTATGCAGATTTTTGCCACAACACAAACAACAAAAGGTCATTCTGCAAATTGGATCCTTTGCCTCATTTTCCTCGCTTTAATATTTTTATAAAACTAACTTCGAAATAATGAAATTTTCATTAATACAATCTGATTTTATATCCATGAACTTATATTAATGAAAATTATAATAAAGTTACAATATTAAATGGAAAAAGAATACGGTCGCGAACAGGATTCGAACCTGCGCCTCCCGGATAGATACTCCAGGCGCTCTGACCAACTAAGCCATGTCGACCTCTGCTCACCACCGCGAATTCTTCTTCCATATTTTAACACGTCTTATGGCGACGTCATTGCAATCAATTCAGTACTTACAAGTGACCGAACCGACACGACTAACTTTGCAGTTATGACGTCGCCATAAGACGTGTAAGTCGCCATAAGAAAGTAATAAAATAATTGCATTATTTACTTACAACAATTTATATAAAAATATTTTTTTATTTTAGAGGATCTGAATAAAATCAATTTATTAGGACAATAATATACAATTATTATTATTTTTGGAGTCGGTGCCAGACAAACTTGAAAAATATTTAGTAAGTTTCCTAAAATTTGCAAATTATATTTAAAACTTTTATATAAATTGTAGTAAGTAAATAATGCAATTATTTTATTACTTAAAAAAAAAAGCACAGAATAAAATAAATGTAAATAAAATGAAAACTAGATCTGAGGCTATTTCAAAAGAGAGTAATGAACTGCGTAAAGCAAAATAAAATTAATTAAAAAAATAAATTAAAATCTGACTAGCGTATGTTACTCACGGGACAGTGTAAGGATTCTAACGATACCCCATATATCGAAATCAGTTCAGGTATTTAGAAGTTATGGTGGAATAGGTAAAGAAACTCACAAACATACCTTACATACATACATACTGAAATACACTCCGTTTTTTGGGCACTCGTGTAAAAAGAGATGTTTGAGAATGCGGTCTTACATTAAAAAGTATTAAATAGCAAAAAAAAATATGATGGATTTCCGGTGCTTATCTTCCGGTATCATCATCATCATCATCATCTTCTGATGATGAAGCTGGAAAATAGGCAGTTCATTAGAACTATTCCAGAGACCTTAAACACCACCGCGGGAAGTCACAAGAAAGCAAAATACACCATTTCGTTTACGTGGACGACGTATTATTTTCAGTTATTTTGATTTAAATACCAAACTACCAAACCAATTTTCATAAAATTTAAATGGGACCAATCTGAAAGTAATTCCTTTCGTATAAAAAATAAATAATTTTCCAAATCGGTTCATAAATGACGGAGTTCTGGGGTAACAAAAAAAAAATACAACCGAATTGATAACCTCCTCCTTTTTGGAAGTCGGTTAAAAAGTGTTTATATTAAGTAATAAACACTTTATTATCAAATACTGGAGAAGTTGACTGATGATGATAATAGGTAGTAATATCATCATCAGTCAACTTCTCCAGTATTTGTTAATAAAGTGTTTATTACTTAATATTAACACTTTATGGTATTAAAATATAGATCAAAATTCAGAACTACCCGATATGTGAGTCGTGCTTTTTTGTTTCCCACTTTGTTGAAACCACTAGGGTTCATGTTTTTTGTGTTCACTTGAGCGTTATCTAGGTTTTCAAATTATGTTCTGTGTCAATACACATTCCTTTCCTTTTTTTTTCAATATACTTTGATATCACGCGATCAACATTTTTCTTAAGTAATGTACCCCCTAAAAATCCCCCTAAGTAAATGTACCCCCTGTACCCCCAAGTTTGCATCAAAACAAGCCTAAAATGCGTAAACTTTCTTAGTAATATAGAGACGGATGTCTATTTTTTTTTTAATCCGATATATCATTGATTAAACATAAATCTTTAAAAAACATTAACGCATGCTTAGCGAACTCTAAAGTCATAATATTAAATCAGAACCGAGATATGTAGTTCATTATGCAGATTAGGTGCATGTATATCCACGAAGCCTTTTGCTAGCAGATTTGAGCTGATCATATGATATATATGTATATGTCGCAGATGGATTGTAGAATCCGCTATTCTACAAAACTGCTAGCTGATTTACAAAACAGTACTGTTATGAAAAACAGCTGAACGATGTTTAGCGGGTTTACATAATTACTGAACTATAACACGCAAAATTGTATGAACGTTTTACGTTTATCAATGCAGCGGGTCAACGATCAGAGGTTATGTAAAACAGTGTGATGTGATACGATCAGATTCTAGAAATTTTGGTTCTGTGTGTCATAACAACACATTAATTTAACTTTATTTTATTTAAGTCAATAGTAAAAAACAAGAGTTAACCTTAAAAGATAGACATATGCTGTCGCGGACTTTTCTTAGCACTTTATTGAGAAACGCCCGCCCAAATCTAATCCGCCGAAAGAATACGCTCGCGAACAGAATTCGAACTTGCACCCGCCGGATAAATACTCCAGCCGCTCTGTCCGCTAAGCCATCTCGACCTCTCGACCGGGAGGCGCAGGTTCGAATCCTGTTCGCGACCGTATTCTTTTTTCCATTAAATATTGTAACTTTAGAGTTCGCTAAGCATGCGTTAATGATTTTCAAAGATTTATCTTGAATTATTTCTTACTTTTAAATCTTGCGTTCCATAACTGATTTATCGGAAGTGAATATGGATAGACCTACTCAACGCGCTAGACAGGGCCATTTAATTGAGACGAGCAAAGAAGTGGGGAGAAACGCCTATATCAAAGTAGGAAATCTAGATCTAAGGCTATTTCAAAAGAGAGTAGTGAACTGCGTAAAACAAGATGAAATTAATCATAAAAAAAAAAAAAACTTACTAGCCTATGTTACTCACGGGACCATGTAAAGATTCTAACGATACCCCATACATCGAAATCAGTTCGGGCATTTAGAAGTTATGGTGGAATAGGTAAAGAAACTCACAAACATACTTACATACATACATACATACTTAGATACACTCCGTTTTTTGGGCAGTCGTGTAAAAAGAGTCGTTTGAGAATGCGGGCTTACACTAAAAAGTATTAAATAGCAAAAAAAACATGACGGAGTTCCGGTGCTTATCTTCCGGTTTCATCATTAGGCAGTTCATCACTACATAGTATAAAACAAAGTCGCTTTCTCTGTCCCTATGTCCCTTTGTATGCTTAAATCTTTGAAACTACGCAACGGATTTTGATGTGGTTTTTTTTTAAAGATAGAGTAATTCAAGAGGAAGGTTTAAATATATAATTTGTCAAGTTTTTGTATACATTGGCTAAAATATAATGATATTTGTTGGAGGTGGCGGAGAAGAAATAACCCCTCTGGGAGCTTTCAACGAAAACGCTGCCTAAACCCTTTGAGATATAACAAAATGATGTATTGTGGAATTGTGTATCTTATATAGGTCTACAGAAAAGTCCGTGATGGCATATGTCTATCTCTTAAGGATAACATACTACATCCATTTTAATAATTTAATTGGGAAGCGGGAACGGGATCAAAATTTCATGATTACTTTTGGTCGCAATAACCGACATCCACGCGGGCGAAGCCGCGGGCATCAGCTAGTTATAACTATTCTAGAGACCGTACACACCACTAGAAAGTCACAATAAATTAATATACACCATATCGTTTACTTTGATGACGTATTATTTTTCAATTATTTTGATTTAAATACCAAACTACCAAACCAATTTTCATAAAATTTCAATGGGACCAATCTGAAAGTATATACATTCAAATAAAAAATAATTTTCTAAATCGGTTCATGAATGACGGAGTTCTGAGGTAACAAACTTAAAAAAAAAAGAAATACAACCGAATTGGTAACCTCCTCCTTTTTGGATGTCGGTAAAAAAAAGAGTCGCTTGTCGTTAAATAACACATTTTTTTTTAGCGTGGTTACGGGCTTTATCGACGAGGATGATACAGTAAGAGGGCTGCCAATAGGCGTCCCTTTGGAAACGCCACTAACTAAGAAGCGGCGGCGGTGTCGCTATGTATCATCGCCTGAACCTACAGCAAGCAATTCACTGACGGCAGATGGTGCGACGTCTATCAAGGACCAGGAAATTGATAGTACAACTTTCCTACAGGCACCAGTGACGACGTTCATCACCACACCATCGACTTCCCGCGAGGAGTAAGCCAAATACAATCCACTTGCTACAACACAATTTATCTCGATATTTATTTATTTTACTGTAATTACAACGATAGAACAAACTAAACATTTTTATAAATATAACAAGAACATGGCATAGTGTCTCACGCCTGTATTCCTCCGAAGGGGTAAGCAGATGTGTACATAGTTGTACACCCACATTTCACCAATGCTGTTATTAAATCCCATGTAATAGGTGGTGAGCCTATTGCCATCTACTGGGCACAATTTCAAACTCCGGGCTGCTATCGATAATTTCCTAATAGAAAAACCCAATAACACTTTGCCCGACCCGGGAATCGAACCGAGGACCTCATGCTCAGCAGTCACGCTTGGGACCACTAGACCAACAACACAAGACAGAGGAGGAGTAATAACAACAATACATTTAGAAATAAATCCCTTTCAGAATATTTCAGATATACCGACAAAATCCTGGTCCATTCATTATTCACAAACAGATCGTGATTTGTATTAGAATCCAAGAATTCGTTAAGTGCGGCGAGACTACGAGGCACTGGGGAGTCAACACGCGCGATAGTGCGACATGAGGACACTGTAAACAGTTTATCATTCCTGCTACGGAAGTAGTTGTCTGGAACAAAGACCCGAGATAGTTCATTATGCAGATTAGGTGCATGTATATCCACGAAGCCTTTTGCTAGCAGATTTGAGCTGATCATATGATATATATGTATATGTCGCAGATGGATTGTAGAATCCGCTATTCTACAAAACTGCTAGCTGATTTACAAAACAGTACTGTTATGAAAAACAGCTGAATGATGTTTAGCGGGTTTACATAATTACTGAACTATAACACGCAGAATTGTATGAACGTTTTGCGTTTATCAATGCAGTGGATCAGAGATTATGTAAAACAGTGTGAAATGAACTTTCAGATTGTTGATTTTAGTTCGACGTTTAGTCGCATATCTTCTGACTCTGTGTGCCTTTTAACAACAATAACTAAACTTTATTTTACTTGAAAGTCAGTAGCAAAAACAAGTTGAAAGTTTAGAATGACGTAAATACAAAACCACTATAACAGTCGACAATATATTGAGATTATAAAAGAAAATAAATTAAATTGATCCATGAGCCAGCGAAGCGAGCTGGGGAATTTCTTGCACCCCGACACGGACAGGTTAGGTTCGAAGAAGATGACGTGGGCCAGTGCGCGAGCGTAGCAAGAGAACTACCCCCGTCATCCTCTTCGTGTTTAAGTTTTTTCTGACCTTACGGACACAAAAATAGGAGGGCTTCGTCGTCCCAGCCACGACAAGACAAATCAGAATACAGTATCTTTTATTTTTACTTGAGTGATGATTACCATTTAATATACCTATAAATAAACAAACCTGTCCACTGTACATAGGTATGTCATTCTGCATTACGTCTAAACGTGGGTAGCAGTTTTGTTAAACGTATCGCAATGGCAATCTAGCTGAACGTTATTTTGCTGTTTTATAAAACAGTACTGTTTTGTAAATGAGTGAGAGACAGAGTGGAGTATTCAAAAAAATAAATATTTTATTATTATTTATTCTAAAAGGACCAACAAAGATTTTGATTCTCTTAAAACTAAAGATATTAATCTATTTCAAAAGATTTTTAGAATCATTGGCAACAGTGGAATCGCACTATTGTCGTTCTAGTTCACAGAAGAAGTATTTGTTGCCAGAGCGACTGGTAGTTTCAGAGATTAGCGCGTTTATACATACAAACAAAAAAAAACTCTTCCGCTTTTTATTATTAGTATATATGTCGCAGATGGATTGTAGAATCCGCTGTTTTACAAAATCTCTAGCTGCTTTACAAAATAGTACTGTTTTATAAAACAGTTGAACTACGTTCAGCTGGATTGCCATTGCTATACGTTTAACAAAACTGCTACCCACCTTTAGACGTAATGCAGAATGACATATCTACAGTGGGACAGTTTGTTTATTGTATAGGTATATTAAATGGATAGTCACCATTCAAGTAAAAAAACGATACTGTATTCTGATTTGACTTTCCGTGGCTGGGTCGACGGAGCCCTGCTCCGCGGGGCTCCTATTTTTGTGTCTGTGAGGTTAGAAAAAACCTAAACCTCTTCGAACCTAACCTGTCCGTGTCCGGCATACACGACACTCCCGAGCTCGCTTCGCTCGCTCATGGATCAATTTCGTTTATTTTCTTTCATAATCCCGATCACAGAGTACATTTGATCCCGATGTATTGTCGACTATTATATTGGTTTAGTATTTAGGTCAATAAAAATGTTCATATCTTTTTTGCTATTGACAAGTAAAATAAAGTTAGTTTATTATTGTTAAGACATACAGAGCCATATGCGACAAAATTTCGAACTAAAATCTGACAATCTGACAGTTCATTTCACACTGTTTTACATAATCTCTGATCGTTGACCCGCTGCATTGATAAACGTAAAACGTTCGTATCCTTTTTCCATTTAATATTGTAACTTTAGAGTTCGCTAAGCATGCGTTAATGCTTTTCAAAGATTTATCTTGAAGTAAAACGTTAATTCAATTCTGCGTGTTATAGTTCAGTAATTACGTAAAACCGCTAAACGTCGTTCAGCTGTTTTTCATAACAGTACTGTTTTGTAAATCAGCTAGCAGTTTTGTAAAACAGCTTATTCTACAATCCATCTGCGACATATAGATAGATATGTTGCACGGTTCATGGTCTCAGGTATCTCAAGGAGTAGGTACATAATTATCTTGATAATTTTAAACCGTAAATAGGGGCTCGGTACAGACTAGCGGCGCGGTGCTTACGACATACATACATAGGTGTAAATACAGCTGTCGTTGACAAAGTGCTGCTCAACTTTTAACCGGATTAATCGCGTGTATTATTGGTTTTTGGTTTTCCTGACGTTTCGAACACTTTGCAGCGTTCGTGGTCGCAGGAGGACAGTCCTCCTGCGACCACTAATATACGCGATTAATCCGGTTAAAAGTTGTTTTATTATAATGTGTAGTGATCGCGCAAACCCTGCATATTATTAATATTAATTATTAATATACGTTTTTTTTAGGTTTATAATAAAACGTGATGGCAGTGACAACAGTTCTCCTCAGAAAACAAGAAAAACATTCAGTCACAATAACGCGTTAAAGAAGGAGAAATTTGACTTCGTGTTCAATTACGGTAAATCCTTTAAATTTGATTTTCTAATTTTATGTTCTTCAGATCATCAAAAGAAAAAAAAATACCCTTATTGGATCACTTTGTTGTCGTAGGTATGTAATATCATATGCTGGGGTCTACGGTGCATTGTGATGTAGAAAATAATCAAACTTCTATATCAACACAATTAAAAGATACAGCAATTTTTTATCTCACATTTTGATATTAATTCAGGGAAATCGACAGGGTACTTTTTGTTGACCTGGTATTATGAAATTTTACCACAAGCTAGGTCTCGTAGCATAAATACTCGTAAAGGAAAACACTATGGCGCGCGTCAGACTTGCACTTGGTCATAGTGTTCCAAAAGACTCGAGCCTTTTAGCCCGAAATGTAAAGCTCCCGAGTTCTTTTTAGGGCTGGGCTAACGAGCCTTAGCTTAGGTTGCTGTAGCCTTGTATAAATCTTTAGGAGTTTCATGGCTCCAAAAAATGAGCCAACGTGTTTTTTATTGTATACTAGCTGTGCCTGAGACTCCGTCTGCGTGGATGTCGTAAATCAACACCATGTCGTGTATGGACACAAATTCATAATTAACCAATGTTCGACGTGATTCTTTAAATTGGCATAACTTGTTTATTTATGAACCGATTGACATGAAACAAACACTTAATGTTAAGTGAAGCTTACCACAACATTTTAGTGGAACCACATCTAAATCGGATAAGACGTTTCTGAGAGTAGCGTGCACAAACGCACAGACAAACATTCTAACAATCATTGTTTTGGGTGCTATTTGCGTTGATAAAGGTCCCATTAATATTTTTTCTCATATATCTTCCATGTACACACAGCGATCCGTTAAATTTTTATTATATGTATAGATTTAAGGGGGCAATCAATAAATGTGCACTTACTAATACTTAATAATTAGTTTAAATGATCAAATTGATACATAAAATTAATTAATAATTCAATCATTTCCAAAGCTTATACTAAAATAACAAGTTCCCAGGGTCGAGGCTCTCGTAAAAGAAGTAGGTCTAGGTCTCAAAAAACGAGGCGAGCTTCACAAAAGGGCTAAAAGACTGAAGATCACTTGGTTATTTATATTTAGTTAATTAAATCTATTAATCTCGCCTGATGGAAAACTAGGGATAAAATCTACTATAGTGCATCAACTGACACTTCCACGCATCAACATGCCAAGCTGTTTTGCGCCGGAATCCGATTTGAAGGACCATCATGAGCCATGGTCAATCAAGCCTAACTAAATTAGGTCTAACATTCCAAAAAAAATATGACAAATAGCTTAACTGTTTTATTATTATAGGTAGTGAAGAAGACAGTGAGTGTGAAACAAGTAGTGATTACGAGGATGTAGAGGAAGAAGCGGACTTTGACTCGCCGGGATTTCAATTCCTTAATGATTGCAAGCCGGAGCCCGCACCGAAAACTGCGCTATCACAGCCTTCTGCAACCCCATATGAGCCATCTGACCTCTTTAATTTTGAGTGGAGAACTTTCCCAAATCCTCCAGTTCCGCCAACTGAGAGGAGAGAAGTGTTTTCAGAAATCAATTGTGGGCCCACAGCTCCCTTTCGCACACCATATGATGCATTTATTGCCATATGGGACCGAGACTTTATGGAGTACATTGCTAGTGAAACAAATCGGTACGCACAAGAGGTAGTGGAAAATATGTTCCGGGAGGGCTCCCTTGCTCCTACCAGCCGAATAAACTGTTGGTATGAAACGAATGCCGACGAATTATACGTGTTCTTTGCGTTGATTTTGGCGACAGGTATGTGTGTCAAAGCCGAACTGACAGATTATTGGTCCACGGGAGACCTCTTGTCTACCCCGAATTTTAAGCTACAAATGCCCCAGGCTCGTTTCTTAATGTTGTCCCGGTGCCTTCACTTCAATAAAAAATCTCCAGACGTTATATCAAGACTGGGACTATCGCAAGCTAAACTACACAAAATTGCGCCCGTTATAGACCACTTGAATTCTAGATTCCAAAGTCTCTACCGACTTGATCGCAACATTGTGATCGATGAATCCCTTACCCAATGGAAGGGCTTGCTTAATATCAAACAATTTATTAAACATAAAACTGCATCGGTTGGCATAAAAACGTACGAGATATGCGAAACTGAGACTGGCTATTTGTGGCGATTCAAAGTGCATACTGGACGAGAGGAAGTAACTGAGAGGGAGACGACGCCTGTCTCTGGAACGATAGCGACCCTTGTTCTCGAGCTACTAAGTGGACTTGAATACAAGGGGCATACGGTGTGGATGGACAATTACTACAACAGCCCCCCCCTTGCACGGACTTTAAAATCATTAGGGTTTGATTGTGTGGGTACACTGAGAACTAACCGCAACGGTGTACCCAAACAATTAGCAACACTAACAAAATCTGAAATGGCAGTCGGACAGATTTCCGGTTGCACAAGCGGTGACGTTGATGTTTTCCTATGGCGGGATCAGAATCGTGTAGCTATGATCTCTACATACCACGGCGCTGCCGTTCACACCGCGCACGATAAAACTAAGCCGATTGCCGTTCATGATTATAACGTGTGCATGGGTGGGGTTGATAAAAAAGATCAAATGCTGAGTATGTATCCTATGGAACGGAAACGTACTCATATTTGGTATAAGAAATTCTTCCGACGACTTTTAAACGTGAGCGTTCTGAATGCCTTCATTTTATACAAAAAATGTGTTATTCCGGACAAGTGTAAGCGTATCACCACTCACCGTGATTTTCGTAAAACATTATGTACACAATTAATAGAAAACCACAAGGCGCGTGATATTTTTTCTCAAACTGAGCTGACGAAAGTTTGGAAAGGGCCAGGCCGAAAGATCCGTCATATACCCATTTTCGGGCAAGAGGTATTGAAACACTTTCCTGCGGAATACGGGTTCATTCCCGGTTCAACCACAAAAGAAAGGATGCGGCGCTCTTGTGTGGTCTGTAGAAAGCGCGTTCGATTTTATTGTCCGGCCTGCGACGTACCCTTGTGCCTTGAGTGTAGTAAAATTTACCACAAATAATTTTTGACAAAAAAAAGAACCGACTCCAAAAATCTTTCTGTTAAGTAAAATTCCACTAAAAAGTTATAAAATAATTGCATTATTTACTTACTACAATTTATATAAAAATATTTTTTTAATTTTAGAGGATTCTGAATAATATCAATTTATTAGGACAATATTATACAATTATTATTATTTTTGGAGTCGGTGCCAGACAAACTTTAAAAATATTTAGGAAGTTTCCTAAAATTTGCAAAGTATATTTAAAGGTACATTAACCATCATTATTTTTACTATAATGTATTATACTTAATTGAACCTATTTACAAATGAACACAACAACTGCCTAAAGCGAACGTAATACGCTACTTCATGAATGTACTTACACGTTTATTATCCTTTACTGGCACCGACTCCAAAAGTAATAATAATTGTATATTATTGTCCTAATAAATTGATACTATTCAGAATCCTCTAATATTCAAAAAATATTTTTATATAAATCGTAGTAAGTAAATAATGCAATTATTTTATAACTTTTTAGTGCAATTTTACATAACAGAAAGATTTTTGGAGTCGGTTCTTTTTTTTGTTAAAAATTATTTTATTTTTTACTTTTTAGTGAATCTTGCGTACCATAACTGATTTATCGGAAGTGAATATGGATAGACCTATTCAACGCGCTTTCCATATATATCTGTCGCAGATGGATTGTAGAATCCGCTGTTTTACAATATCTCTAGCTGCTTTACAAAACAGTACTGTTTTATAAAACAGCTGAACAACGTTCACCTGGATTGCCATTGCGATACGTTTAACAAAACTGCTACCCACCTTTAGACGTAATGCAGAATGACATATCTACAGTGGGACAGGTTTGTTTATTGTATAGGTATATTAAATGGATAGTCACCATTCAAGTAAAAAAGCGATACTGTATTCTGATTTGACTTTCCGTGGCTGGGTCGACGGAGCCCCGCTAAGCGGGGCTCAGTCGACTATTTTTGTGTCCGTAAGGTTAGAAAAAACCTAAACTCTTCGAACCTAACCTGTCCGTGTCGGGATACACGAAACTCCCGAGCTCGCTTCGCTCGCTCATGGATCAATTTAATTTATTTTCTTTCATAATCCCGATATATTGTCGACTATTATTGTGGTTTAGTATTTACGTCATTAAAAAATTTATCTTTTTTGCTATTGACAAGTAAAATAAATTTAGGTTATTATTGTTAGGACATACAGAGCCATATGCGACAAAATTTCGAACTAAAATCAACAATCTGACAGTTCATTTCACACTGTTTTACATCTCTGATCGTTGACCCGCTAAACGCAAAACGTTCATTCAATTCTGCGTGTTCAGTAATTATGTACAACCGCTAAACGTCGTTCAGCTGTTATTCATAACAGTACTGTTTTGTAAATCAGCTAGCAGTTTTGTAAAACAGCTTATTCTACAATCCATCTGCGACATATCCATATCAAAGTAGGTAATCTAGATCTGAGGCTATTTCAAAAGAGAGTAATAAACTGCGTAAAACAAGATGAAATTAATAAAAATAAAAAACTGACTAGCGTATATTACTCACGGAACAGTGTAAGGATTCTAACGGTACCCCATATATTGAAATCAGTTCAGGTATTTAGAAGTTATGGTGGAATAGGTAAAGAAACTCACAAACATACTTACATACATACATACTTATATAGACTCCGTTTTTTGAGCACTCGTGTAAAAAGAGATGTTTGAGAATGCGGTCTTACAATAAGAAGTATTAAATAGCAAAAAAAAAATGTCGGATTTCCGGTGCTTATCTTCCGGTTTCATCATCATCATCATCATCCGATGATGAAGCTGGAAAATTGGCAGTTCATTAGGACTATTCTAGAGACCGTAAACACCACCGGAAAGTCACAAGAAAGCAAAATACACCATTTCGTTTACTTCGACGACGTATTATTTTTCAGTTAATTTGATTTAAATACCAAACTAGCAAACCAATTTTCATAAAATTTAAATGGGACCAATCTGAAAGTAAATCCTTTCAAATAAATTTCCAAATCGGTTCATAAACGACGGAGTTCTGAGGTAACAAACATAAAAAAAAAAAAAAAATATACAACCGAATTGATAACCTCCTCCTTTTTGGAAGTCGGTTAAAAATAAATGCATGTTACATGAGCATATTTGACGGTGAAAGGTTTTAATAGAATCATTATTGCAATGATTAGTGACAGGTACATTTAGCTCTACCGGAGTCACCGCGAATAGATGTCCTCTTTCTTTCTGTCTGTGATCTTGGAACGGTAAAAGTTTAGTGGAGGATCGTGTGGTTTTAATAGGTAGGAGTTCGACACGATGTCCATGAAGGATTTCCACACTAAACAAAAAATATATTAACTGCTCCTTCAAAAGACGTTGGGAATTTGGTTATTTTCTATCCACACTGTGCTACCACTGTGTGGAGTGTACAAGTGTAAGTGTATAGTGTGTCGTTGGTAAATATGTAAGATATACAGGTGGTACTTAGTGGTAAGGGATTTATGTCGGTAGATACTTTGGCAAACTCACTCTTTCATTCTGTGTTGTTCAAAGTTCATGTTTTCCACTACTTTTACTTTTACTATAGAGTTTAATATAATCAGAAAAAGTTTGAAGTTCGCAATTATTATTTTTTCATTATAGTTTAATGAAAATGAATGAAAAATTTGGTCGAATTTAATAAAAAAAGTGATTACCATAATTTAAATACTCGTAATAAGCACAAGCTTATAGTACCTGGCTTTCGGCTTGGAAAGACAAGCTAGTCATTTAAGGGGAAACAGTGTTAGGTTCTACAATAAGATCTAATATAACAGAACTGCCAGAATTCAAGTTTAAGATTGTTATTAATACGCATATTAATGTCCAAAGCGTACTACAGTACTAACCATTATATGGAAGATAGGGATGCCTGTCTCACGATTCCTTCCTGCACACTGCGAGTCTGCGACCCCCACTGGCACCTTTCCTATTTGATTAATACGACAATTAGTTTGCTTTCAGTTTAAATATTTCTATCCTTTTTTGCCTTTATTTTGACATTTTTGGATTTATTGTTTTTATTTTATTGAAGTACAATGAATCCAATTGTATTATTATTTTGTTTGATACTTGTGTATGTAAATTTACATATCGATTATTTAACTGCTTGTATCGAACCTACTAGTTTTAAATTTAAATTATCATTTCTTTATGAAATTTTCCATAATATTTACCTTTGTAAAATGTGAGCATAATGTGGACATTAATGTTAGTTTTAATCACATATTACATACATGCTGCCTATTGTCAGGCATTTCGAGATTGTCATGCTCGCTAATATGTCCTGCTGATGGTGGCGTCGTACATCGGGTCGTCGAGTTCCCTACAAAATGTTTGAGCTAAGCGATGCTGATGTGCGCGTCATGCTCGAGAACGGGTGCTGTCTGTCGGGGCTGGTCAGCTCCTAACTGCCTTGGCAATCATTTTAAAAGGCTATATAAGTTATTGCTTTCCTTTCTTATTTTGCTCATTAACCTGCATTATTCTCACATTACCTTATTTATTGTAATGTGAGAGAGATATGTTATACCAATTTATTTTAAAAAGAGTGTCTACGGAGTTTCTTGCCGGCTCTCTCCATAAAATCAACGTCTTAGAACTGTGCACCTAGTTTCGACTTTTCATAAGTGCCTGTAATATGGTTTATATGAAATAAAAACACATGAATTTGAAAAAAAAATCAGTTACTCTTGCAATAGTAACTTCCTATCACTGATAAATATAAAGCCCTGAGGCTGTGACGGACCGACACGGCCCATGCATTGCACAGAAAGTCTACTGGGTGGGTGGCGTTATTCTCAAAATTATTATCTGGTATTCAAAGTCAAAGTCAAAGCATTTATTTCAATTAGACCATTCACAGGCACTTTTGAATTGTCAAAAAAAAAACTAGTTGCCACGTTCCAAAGTGTAGATTCCTGTCGAGAAGAACGGGCAAGAAACTCCATGGTTACTCTTTTTCATCACACAATTTCATTCCATCATGTCACGTACCTACACTTGATGAAATACCTGATTTGTTGATAAATTTTATAGATACTTTACATAAGCTTTATTTATAAAC
Organism: Xylocampa areola; assembly: GCA_935421205.1. NCBI lineage: Eukaryota > Metazoa > Arthropoda > Insecta > Lepidoptera > Noctuidae > Xylocampa > Xylocampa areola. The sequence goes on along the minus strand of OW285217.1, from coordinate 12,014,898 downwards.
AATTATATAGATATGATTTAAAAATATATTTAAGTAATAAGATCTTGTTTTTATTCCCCAAATAGCGTATTTGTATACGACTGCCCAAAAAAGGAGAGTTATGTTTTTAGGGTTTATGTATGTATGTAGCTACTAAGTTTAAGGGAGATAGTAGTAAAGCTACCAAACAAGATAGGGCATTTAATACAGTTTTTGCATTAATGTTCTCAATGCCCTCTCTAGGTAACCAAAGGCCCTGGGGCAAAAAATAAACTAGTCTAAACTATTTAAAATCGTTTGTTCCGTATTCGTCGTGTTCCTAATTCGACGTACCTACTCCAGATTTGTCGTAATCCATATTCGTCGTAATACAGTCGACACCATAATAAAATTAAAATCGAAATACAAATTGTAACTTAACTTAATGAAGAAATTAAAAATATTTTATGAAAATAAAAGTTAATATCTACCTGTTAACTACCGTTCATAAAACACAGTCCTGTGACAGACACAGACAGCGGAGGCATGTTAATACGGTGAGCACCAAAGAGTATATAATCACTAGATGAGCATCCTTTGGGTACGGAATGTAGAGATTTTTAAACCAATAACACCACTTTCTTGACCGACTATACGTTTTACGACGAATCTGGGTTACGACAAATCTGGTGTACGTCGAGTTCGGAACACGACGAATACGGAACAAGTCTTTAAAATTTTATCAATGCATGTCAAAATATAAATATGTAGTTACAATCTGGTTTATTTATATTCCGAATGTGGGAGAAATTTAAACTAGTTCAATTTATAGTTTGTAAGTCAGAGTCCGAGGGGCCCCTTGAGCTTGGGGGCCCCGGGTCACTGCCCCTTCTAGCCCTCCGGTAGCTACGCCACTGAATTATACTTAGATGTCGCTGATAGACTGTAGAATCAGCTGTTTTAAAAAACTGCTAACTGATTTATAAAACAGTGCTGTTGAGTAAAACAGCCGTTTAGCGGATTTTAAGGCTTATAAAGAAAGGAGGTTATCAATTCGAGACGTAGGTATGTATGTAATATTATTGGAACTGCAATATATTCACATAATTATGTTAATCTATTAGAGATTCAGAGAGACCACATTTTTTATAGGTGTATGTTTGTATGTATGTTAGTCCACGCGTTTCATTGAAACTATTAATCGGATTGTGACCATTCATTTTAATTGGCTTACATTTTCTCCAATTTAAGGAACAGTGCAAGTTTGATCAAAATCGGTTAAGTAGTTTTCAAGTTAAGGAGTAATACATGTAAGTGTGACGGCCTGGCTCATTGATACGAGCTAGGTACAAGTGTGAGTCTCTCAAAGGGAAAACAAAGGAACATTTTAAATTACGTAAATACTAAACTACTACACTAATCGATACTCAATGGGGATAATGAAAGAAAATAAAATTGACGCATAAACATCATCCCCGTCGTGTTCAGGTCTTTTCTGATCTACCAGACACAAAAATAGGAGCCCCGCCAAGCAGCATATCTGTCTCCATGTGTAGAATGAAGTACCTACACTGTTATGAAGTTACCTAATATATTACCTTTAGTTACGACCCCCGAATTCCCCTTAAACATATAGGGATGATATAGCTATAAGACGGTTATCAGATCTGCTGTCTTGTATGGTTCGGAATGTTGGCCCATAAAAGGGATGAATAAAAGGCTACTGCATGCAGCTGAGATAAGAATGCTAAGAGGGATGTGTGGTGTGACGCGAATGGACGGAATTAAGAATGAGTATGTACGGGGAAGCCTGAGAGTTACGCCGGTGACCGAGAAGTTATAATGAAATTGTTTGTCATGGTATGGACATACAATGCGAGGAATGAGGATCATGTGACGAGGAAAGTTTTGAGTATCAATGTGGATGGCTATACAAGTAGAGGAAGATCGAGGAAGCGATGGATGTATTGTGTAAGAGATGATATGGCTAGAAAGGAAGTGACGAGGGAGATGACGGCTGACAGAGATGTATGGAAGAAAAAGCTGCGCCGACCCCAATTAAATTGGGATAAGGGCAGGAGGATGATGATGATGAATGACTTTTTCCCACGTGGGTAGGCATGACAGAAGTAAAAAGTTTTTTGCTCTCTTTATTAATATTTATTTTAAATAGTTTAAAACTTTTCATAAGTATATACATGATTTGGTGAATTATTAAACTCACCTACGCTCATTACTAAACTGTCACTTTCACTAAACTTCACTCATAAAACATGGATGGCAAACTGGTGAACAGCATGGAGGAATTCGAGAAGCTGTTTGGCACTCGCATGCGGGATTATGAAGATAAGCTGCAAAAGGCTTTAGCTGGAGCCAAGACGGAGCACTCAGACCTTGATTCTCTCTCTCAGGATTTCACCGACTTCAAAACGTTTGTGTGTCATACTCTCTGTCACTTCCGGATGCAGGTTGAACTTCTTCATCAAGGGCTGGACAGGCATGAAACTGCTATGAGAAGGAAGGTCTTATTATTCCATGGTGTGCCTGAGACACCTAATGAAAAGTTGTTCACTTCTGTTGCTGATATTATCAGTAAGCAAATCATGAACCTAGATCATCTTGAGGTTTGCCACCGACTAGGTGCCGCAGAAGGTAAGACCTTCTGGGAAGTTCTGGTCCGATTCAACAACGTGGAGCACAGGCGTCTCGTGTGGGATAGCAAGACAGCTCTAAAAGGCAGCGGTGTCACTGTTTCCGAGTTTTTAACCAAAACCAGGCACCGAGTTTTCTTAGCTGCCAGGAAACACTTCGGGATCAATAGCTGCTGGTCCACCGAGGGAAGGATCGTCATCTTGACGCCTGATAAATTGCGACGCAAAATTCTGTCCATGCGTGAGCTCGAAGAACTGATGGTTATTTTCCCCGCCTCTGTTGATCCTGCTGCTGCTGTTGGGCAAAACCTCGTGCCTGGAGCTACTGTGTCGCCAAAAGCTGTCGCCTCGAAAACCTCAGCAAGAGCGCCCAGGAAGGCTCGTCGCTGATAGATGTGAGTTGACATCATACTTCGTATAATTGGGCGTCCTGGCGTTGCAACTCGTCGCTTTACAATAAGTACATTAAGTATTTATTAGCGCAGCTGTTTTTATTTAAGTTTACTCATTTATAGTAATAATAAAGTTTAACGTACGTTTTCCTTGTCGGTAGATACAAAAAATTACAAAACAAAATATCAAATACAATGACGTTGACGTTTGATCATTTGACAGCTGACTTTTGTCATTGAACCATAGAAATTTTTTTTTTTTTTTTTATTTCCTTCGCCCTAATCGGGCAGGCTAAGGTCTTAGACCATACCGCCTCGTCTTCAGTGTTCTTGAATAAAAGTAAGGCCAAAGCCTCGTCTTCAGTTACTTCCTTCTTTTTTTAATCAAGTATAAAAAGTTATTGCAGTTATTGCCCCAGTAAAACGGTGGAAATTTTACTGAGTCTTCGATGGAGTTTAGGAGTGAACACAAAAAGTCATGATTTTCAATTTTATACAATTTGTCCACACTCGTACACCTTCATGAACACATAATGGTTAATTATCCACCATAATTACACATTATACTTCGGAGAAACACAAGTTTTGGAAAACAATATAAAATCGACAACGTGCACTTTACATTTTCCCGCCTAAACTCCTTGAACCATAGAAATATAACTAATATCTAGATTGAACAGAGACCACAGTTTTTTTTGTTTTTTTTTTAATCTTTGTTGTGTCTTAGATGTAGGTACATTTTTATTTTTATTTTTGTGTACGAGTTGATACCGACCTTTTAATTATTCTTTCTGTCTGTCACTTTTATGTATGCCCTATAAAATTATTAAGTTTTTATACAATGTTGCTTCGATAGTTTTTATAACTTATTGTAAAATCTCTCCCATCACTAGCGAGCTGGTGAGTTTAATTGTATTGTCTGTGATTTTTATTGCAGGAAAATTTTATATTTTATTTATATATTAGTATTTATATAATATAATTGTTATTATACTATAACCGAACCTAATCTCGATGACAGTTTTTTCTCGTGTTCTTCCTCGTTTGACAGTTTCATCAGCGTGAACAGCGACTCTTCTTCTCCCGTGCCACTGTGTGATCGGATCTCCTCTCTTCTCTCTAGTTATCCCAATAACCTCAACATTGCTCACATTAATGCCCAGAGTGTTCCTGGCCATCACAATGACCTTCTGGCGTCTATTAACAGTGCACATATCGATGCCCTATTGATCTCCGAATCATTTCTTATACCTTCTCTTCTTTCTTCTTCTTTTGCGCTCCCAGGTTACGACCTGGTTCGTAATGACAGAACTGGGAAGGGGGGTGGTGGCGTCGCCGTTTACCTGCGTGCTGATATACCCTTCAAGATTATCAGTACATCCCCTTCCATGTACTCGGAGTCAGCTGAGCACCTATTCCTTGAAATAAGTTTAAACTATTCCAAATTACTCCTTGGAGTACTATATAGTCCTCATCTCAGCATTAACTATTTTAACTCATTCGATGTACTTTTAAATGATTTCTGTCCTAATTATGAACACGTAGTCATAATGGGCGACTTTAATACTTGCCTCATCAAAAATGATTTACGTGCTCGCAAGCTTCAAACTTTACTATCTTCTTTCGATCTTAATATTTTACCTCTTGCTGCTACTCATCACTCTCCTAATTGCTCACCGTCGTGGTTAGATCTCATGATTGTATCAAGACCTAATAATGTTACCACTCATGGGCAACTAACTGCTTGTTTTTCTTATCACGATTTCATCTATCTTTCTTACAGGATTCGTCCGCCTAAGCCTAAGCCGCATTATCTTTTCCTTCGAAACTATAAGGGCATAGACCTGGAGGCATTGCGGCGAGAAGCTTGCTGTATCGACTGGACGTGCGTTCTTGACTGTGATTATGTTAATGAGATGGTCTTGCAGTTCAATAGTGAGATTTTACGTTTGTATGACCGTCAGGCCCCCATTCGTCGAGTAAAAGTTAAAACCATCCCTGCTCCGTGGCTTACTTCTGCAATCAAGGACCTGATGGCAAGCAGGGATAAAGCCAAGAGAAGATTAAAGCGAAGCCCATCTGAGCGCAATCTTCATGCGTACAAAACTTTACGTAATCGATGCAGTCGTTTGTGTAGGGATGCAAAGAGACGCTACTTTCATAATTCTCTTGATAACCGTAACACTTCGGAAGTCTGGAAGTTTCTAAAATCTGTCGGCATTGGCAAATCGCCTGTGGTCACTGATAGAGGCATAGACGTTAATGCTCTTAACAAACACTTCTCACTCCCTCCTGTCACCTTAGACTCGCAAACAAGGACTAGTACCCTGTTAAGGCTAGCAGGCTTGCCATTGCCGCAGTGTCCTTCCTTCAAATTGAGTGCTGTTACTGAGAACGATGTAAATAAATCTATTTGTTCCATCACCTCTTCCGCGGTTGGCAATGATAATTTATGCTCAAGGATGATTTCCTTAATACTACCTTCACTGCTTCCCGTTTTGGCACACATTTTTAATTTCTCACTTTTTTCTCGCAGCTTCCCTGAGTCCTGGAAACAGGCTCTTATTATCCCTCTACCTGTGTAGTTTCCAGTCCTGCATCCCCGTCTGACTTTAGGCCCATCTCCATCCTTCCCTTTCTCTCTAAAGTCCTTGAGCACATTGTTCATCGCCAATTGTCTGATTTTCTGTCAAGTAACGACCTTCTTAGTCCTTTAAAATCTGGTTTTCGAACTGGTCACAGCACAGTGACTGCACTGCTGAAGGTAACTGATGACATCCGGTGGGCCATGAACAATAAATCTCTCACACTACTTGTTCTACTGGACTTCAGCAGTGCCTTCAACTCTGTTGACTTCGGTGTCCTTCTTGGTGTACTTAAATCTTTAAATTTCTCACTCTCTACTATTGACTGGTTCGATTCCTATTTAAACGGTCGTTCACAGAGTGTACATCTTGATGAAACAATCTCTGACTGGTGTAGCCTCAATGCGGGGGTTCCTCAGGGTGGCGTTCTCTCTCCGCTCCTCTTTTCTATTTTTATAAACTCTGTCACCAGAGTAATTTCTTCTAATTTCCATCTCAACGCAGACGATCTGCAGATTTACCGACACTTCCTTGGATCAGACGTAGAACTTGCAGTGGAGGCCGTGAATGGTGACCTGAATAATATCAGTGATTGGGCCAAGTCCTTTGGACTCCAATTAAATCCGAGGAAGTCGCAGGCCATGGTCATTGGGGGTAGAAATTTACGAAATAGGCTTGACCTAGCGTCTCTTACACCACTGTGCCTGAATGGTGTACGCATTGATTACTCTCATACTGCAAAGAACCTGGGAGTGATAATTGACTCAAATCTGTCATGGTCAACTCACATCTCTGAAGTTAGCCGAAAAGTCCACTACACGTTCCACTCGCTGAAATGCCTTCAGTCTTTCTTGCCCTTGAACACCAAAATTTCTCTAGCTCAGACACTTATTCAGCCCATTATTGACTACGCTGACGCCTGTTATCTAGATGCAACCGAGGAGCTTCTTAATATACTTGAGCGATTGCAAAATTTATGTATTCGTTTTGTTTTCAACTTAAGAAAGTATGACCATGTCTCTCACTTTCGCAAGATTCTCAAGTGGCTCCCTATCCGTTTTCGCAGAAACACTCGGATATTATGTCTCCTCTTCAATATCCTGCATAGCCCTAAATCTCCTTCGTACCTGCGGGAACGCTTTTCTTATGCTCGTTCCACAGATGCACCCTGCAGGTCGCACCTTAAAACCCTCCTGAAATTTCCATCCCACAGTACTGACTACTACTCCTACTCTTTCACCGTTCACGCAGTGCGATTGTGGAACTCGCTCCCACCTGATATACGAAGCTGTAAAACTGTGACTTCTTTCAAAAAACGAGTGAAAGATCACTATCTTTCTTTAGTATCATAGTTGCGTCTAATTATGTAATTTATTTACATTTATTTATATAGTATGTACTATTTGTATATGTATTTATGGTATATATCTTTGTCTTAGAACCCGTATATATGTATATTTTTATTTAATATTTCTTTATTTATGTATATATTATGATCTCAATAGTTTTATTTATGTCTCTTTGAATTACCTCTTTACACACTTTTGTCTACATCTCTTTTTTTCTATCTCTCCTCTCGCAGGTCTGCTGGAAGAGATTTCTTAAGAAATAAGCAGCACCTTTGTATTCGTCTTTCCTATTCTAATGTATTTATTCTTCTGTCCGTGTGTACATGAACCGTTAAATAAATAAATAAATAAATAAATGAATTAATTTTCTGAGAAAGTTACAAAATGAGGTCTATCTAGTAGTTCCATAATATAATCAGTAGGTACCTAGTTCAGAGCTTTTATATTGAGTTTCATTTTAATTAGGAGAAAAAAAAATTGCTTCGCTAACGCGCAGTTAGTCCCAACAGCTATCAGTTAACGATAGCTGGTGTAGCGACATCTATTTCCCTACATGGATACTACGCGCATAACGCACTGCATCGCGCAAGCAAAGTTTGACGGCAAAATCTGGATATATACAATCGTCGGGCCTGGCCGTGGCTCGCCAGGCCATATCACCCGTCACAAAATCGAGCCAGTAGATTGGTTTGCATGTCGCAGATGGATTGTAGAATACGCTGTTTTACAGAACTGCTTATATTTTATAAAATACGTAAATAAGAAAAAAATAATTAAATAGTTATAAAATTTTCTAGCAATGCTTTAACATTTTTCATAAACACACTTTAGAATTCAACACGAAAATGCTTTCCCGATTTTCCTGTGACTAGTGTTTCGATGTCGTTGGATCGGAACTGAGGATCGGAAATTGTCCCTTCGAAAAGTTTGCGTTCCGATACGGAAAAGTTTTCGAATGGTTCAGAATACGCCTGGAGGTGGCGGTTAGACCCAATGACAAAAAATATTTGTTCTGTAGATGTATTATAATATTTTTTTGTCTAAAATTCTAAATCCTATTTTTATTTTGGTGCAATTTGCGTTGTACAATGCAACTTGTACGTAACTGAAAAGCCTGTATTTACCTTTGTCTTTAATTTCTTGTCTATGATTTAAAAAATATGAATCGTCAAATTATGTACCTATGGCCAAAGAATAGGTAGAGGACATGAACTAAACAATAATTTGGTATGCCAAAAAAGAAACTCAAATGGCGTAAGTCCCGCCCATTACCTAGTGCTGCCCATGACAGTTAATATATTGTTAATCGTTTTTATTACATCGGTCGAATCGATTAATCGTTATCACAAGGGTCACCTTATCTTAAGTATCCAATTGAATCCTATTTAAATACTGTTCTTGGAGTTCCGGAATCTTTGGGAATCATAAATGAAAACATTTACATATTATGTACTAACAACACAAATGTAATAACATACATTTATTCGTTTCACCATAGTTGCCGTCCCAGGTTGAATTGATTCAGGATTGTCCGTGCACATATCTTCTACATCACCTTTATTGGCAGCAGTTGATGTTGTTGTCTTATTATATTGTTCTTGATTATTTTTCTCATATGTCGAAATACGACACGTTCGATAAGCCAACTGCAAATGTAAGTTATTAATTGTATTTTTTTTATGATATAGCTACAAATTCACGACTTTATATACCTCCACGCGTTTCTGAAAAAAGAGGGGAAAAAGAGGTCTTGACAGACAGACATAGGGACAACAAAGTAATCTTATAAGTGTTACTTCCTTTTCAAACTTTCCTCGAAAGGATTTTTATCCTTTCAAGGAAAGTTTAAAAAGAAAGTTTAAAACGTAACTCTAAAAAGACACAATGTTTTCTCAATATCGTCGAGCCACAAAGTCTCTTCTAAATGAATTTGTGAAAAGGGGCGCGGCCAAGGAAATGACTGCTGGTCTTTTAAAAATATTTAGCCGGTTAGGAGCCATAACATGCAATAGGATATGAGTGTGAGTAATGCAAGTTTCGTAATTTACCTTAAGAAGCCTTGTAGGTATTGCATTGTTCTGAAGTCTTATTATACCCAGAGTTCTATTAATACTGGACACTTCAAAATGTAGAGAACATGCAAATGTTTTATCGAGGCTGGTATCAATATTCTCTTGACCCAAAGATTCCATCCACTTTTTTAGGAACTTCATTTTTGGTAACCTAAAAATGTTAGGTAATTTGATTATTATCATAACACATATGTGTATTATAAATACCTATTTAAAATAAATGTTTTCGAAAAAATCCAGACAAACGAAATCCAAATCGTTGTTTAAATCAGAAGCACAACACTAAATTAGCCTGTAAACAGTGCGTAATAATCAAACCCAGAATAAAGAAATATACCATTCGAAACTTATTAAAATGGTATTCACTGATAATATAACAGTAATAAATATTAACTGAATCTAAAATTCGGCCGAAATATATGAAGGAAATTTGATAATATATGAATGTTTAACGACGTACTTGTGCATGGATATAAGAGGCACTTTTTTACTATATTTCGAACCTCAGCCCTTTACACAACACTTAGGCGTAATTGCGTTTATCACGCCCTGCTTCACAGTTAAATTCTCAGCACTCAAGATGTTTTAAGCAAAGAAAATCCTATTAATAATAATTTAAGTTTCACGATAACACCAAATGACACTTGATGTACACTGTCCACTCCAGTGAAGCACTAGGAAGCGGTGAAGGGTGGGCTTTTTGGGGGACTTTCTATTGTTATGTATGACGTTCAAAAAGTACCATTTCTAATGGTATAATTTGAATAAAGATATTTTTGATTTTGATTTTGTCAAAAGTACTCAGAAAGAGAAACTAAAATGGCGCACCGGCCGGTAGGCTGGTCCTATGTGATGTCATATTTATTACCTGTCAAATTAAGGTTTTCTCTTTTTACACTAGTAGAATCACATAAGTTAAAAAAAAAGAAATGCATATAGTTTTTCTATTACTGTATCGAATCGTATGATATTTCGATAACGACATATTTATATAGATTAATAGGGCACGTCCTTTACTCCTTCTTTAGCCATTGTTATGCAAATGTTTTTTATCTGTATAATCTATGGCAAATGCTTTCCAAATGTCAACGCATCTTCAATGTCAGTGTCAAAAAAACGAGCGAAAACGGAAACTCTAAGAAAGTTTATCATTTTACTGTGTTCATCATACTGTTTTTAGTCTTTGTGTGTGTGATATAAAATAAACGCAGTGCTCTAAAGTAAGAAGTATATAAATTTACAATCTCATTACTCGTGTACGAGTGTCAAAAACAGATACTTCATGTTTGTTATTACGTAGCGTCATGCCTCCGCGAATTAGAACAAGAGCTTCTAAAGCCCTAAAGGAAAATATAGATGCGACTGAAAACAAATTAAAATCAGTTAAAAGTAATACGAAAGAACCAAGAAAAGCTTTATCAGACAAAACCAATTCTGCTTCAGATGACACGTCTTTAGAAATTCCTACCAAATCTAAGAAAACTGTTACTAAAAGTTTGATAGTTGCTCAGAACGAGAATGGCAGAAAGAAAAATAATGTGCAAAATACACGTAAAACAGATGCCAAAAAGCCGAAACAGGAGGCTCACCAGAAAGAAAACACAGAACCTTTAGGCGATGTGCGACCACGTCGAGATAGAAGACTGCCCACTCGGTTCGTTGAGAATCCTGTTCTAATAAATTTATGTAATGTCAAGGAGACTTTAAATGCTACCCAAAACAGTTCCTTTACTAATCCTAAAGTTGATAGACCACCAGCAAGGAATGAGTCTGAAACCAAAAGTGATGAACAGGAACCATCTCCATTCAAAACACCAGGTAAAGCTGATGGTAGCTTACTTGCTAGCCGTCCTAGAAGAATCTGCCGTCTTCCATCTCGTTTTGAAGACCATTCCATAAGCCCTAATAAGTACATACCAATACAACCTGCAAATGCTAGTACACCTATTCAACAAAGTAAAATAAAGCCCGCTCCGAATATCAAAGAAAACATAAACAAAAAATCGGGTAACATTACAGGTAAAAATAATAAAATAGCAAGGCCAACAAGGCTAGTAAAAATTGATGCATTACAAAAAGAATCAAGTGACAATTCTTCTGATAAAAGCAGTCCTGACAGTAATAATAATGCTAAAGGCAGATCAACTAGAAAGAAAGTTATTAAAACTCAACAACCAATTATTAAGAAGCAGTCTCCATTCAAGATTAATCAGTCGCCAATAAGAAAATATCTTACACCAATAAACAAAAGTAATCAATCACCAGTAAAGACAGTACAACCAGCATTAAATAAAACAAAATCACCAATAAAGAAAAGTGGTCCAAAAGAGTCTGTCACTACAAAAAGAATAAAAGACAAAAATCTATCATTCAAATTGCTTGGTGACAATCCAGAGCCCCAGGAAAATCATAATAAGGATGATATATATGAGTTCACATTTGATCCTGATGAAGAACCAATACCTCAAAAAAGGAAACGCAAAAGAACTGTAGTAAAGAAACCTAGCCCTTCAACAAAATCCAGAAGAATTGTATATAAGAGTAGTTATGATAAGAATATATCTAAAGCTTTGGCAGCATTAAAGAATGCTATTAAACCAGGAAAATCTACTGAAGGTCCTAAATTAGCACAAATAACAGAAAATAGTGATGAAGTATCACACTCCATGGAACAAAACAATGTAATTATAGAGCAAAACACTAATACTAACATAGAGAATAAAGTAGCTTTAAATGACACTGGAAAAACTTCTGTACATGAATGTAACTATCCATCAATAAGGGTGGAAGATATAGCAGCAGATATTGAACCAAGTATGGATCACCATGATGATATAAATTATTCACCTGTGAACTCCCCAAAACCTATTGAAGGGTTAACAACCCCTAATGCATCTGTAAATCTCAGAGAAAGCTCAGAAAGGAATGTACACAATACTGATCCTCTCAATTTGCAAGAAGAACTCAGTTTCTTTGATGACCAGCCTGTTGCCAGTAGTAGTATGAATATGTCAGTCAGACACCCATTAGCCAGTCCTTGGAGGGTTGAATTTGGTAGTCTCCCTATTAAATGGCATGTCAATGCTCATGTAAAACCTAACATGACACCAGCAGTAGAGAGTTCCTTCATCAGTGCTGAAGACTCTATAAAAAAGAAACATGTGTATACAAACTTGGTACCACAAACAAATGATATGTGTTCAGAAATTATTGATGATACACCTAATCTTAAGCAGACTAGTATTATATCATTCATTAAAGAAATGGCAGAGAAGAGTGCTAGAAAGAAGCGTGAGAGATCTGTTTCAACTACAACTGAAGCTATCTATGAAGAAGTTGGTGACACAAACATGCAAACCTTTAAAAATAAGAAATCTACAAAGAAAGCAAGCACCCAATCTAATAATACTTCTGGAGAAGTAACAGGTAGTGAAAAAAACACTTCCAATGAAAATGAGAACTCTAAAGAAGAAAGAAGAACTAGAAAGCGTAAGAATGAGAGAAACTATTGTGATGTACCTGCAAAATCTCCTCGAAAGCAGAAGGATAAAGATTGTACATATTTTGGTTTTGATGAAAGTGAAAATCAAGATAGTGAGAATTTATCTCCTATTAAAATGAACAATCCCAATCCTAGGAGTAGAACTTTAAGGCCTCGTTCCAGAATGGTTTTGCAAGAAATTTATGGGCCAGCTAGAGCAGTATTACCAGTTGCTGCTAAAACTAAGGTAGCTACAAGTTCTGAGGCTGTCAATAAAGTGTATGAGTTGAAATCAGCTGCTGATGCACCAGTGTTCCCACAGAATAATGTGGATAACAATGAAACAAATATTGAGGATCTAACATTAAATGAAGATTCCCAATCAGTCCATTTGTTTGAGGATATTGAAGTTGTTCATTATTTGAAGGTACTTAATTAAAACCACATTATTATTTTATTAGTCAATATTGATATTGTAGTAAATTGTTATTTTTCTTGTCATTTTCCAGCCAACACGAAAAAGTTATGGGAAAGCTAAGAAAGTGACATTCCGACAGCATACCACATCCGACAGTGATTCATTAGAAGGTGTTGTCACAGAGCAGAATCAGAATGAATCTAGTGATTATGACGATCTTGGTGACCTTACCTTTGAAGTCCCTGATGTGAAGCAAAAGAAAATCACCAAGAAGAGAAAACCTAAAAAGTTGATGACGAAAAAAGAGGTAGGATATTTAACAATACATGTGATATAAAATTATGAAAATGTATATTAATATGACCTATTGTCATGGTGGTCGAATTCCTAATGCTGCATGCTGGTGCAGGTGTCTTTAGAAATATGACAATACAATGACTGTTCAATCAAAATTTTACTTTTGATTTAATGTTTGCTCAACATTCATAACCTACCATCACACCTACATTCCCCAATAGAATGGGCAGACTTGTACTGTTGTACACCTACATTTTACTGATGCTGTTATTATATCTCATTTGGTGCACCTAGTGTCATCCTTTGGGTACATTTTCAATCTTCAGAATAGTAAACTCGTTTTTTATTAGAACAACCTAATCATATATTGCCAAACACGATAATCAAACTGTGGAACACATGCTCAGTAATCGTGTTATGTCGACTGCCTCGTTGGTCTAGTGGTCGCAGATGCGGCTGGGCGTGAGGTCCTGGGTTCGATTCCCAGGTTGGGCAGTGTTAAATGGGTTTTCTGTTGGGAAACTCTCAGTATCAGCCTGGAGTAAGGCAGTTGGTGGTGTGGCAAGCACGGGGGGTGCTTCGGCGAGCACGTAAAGCCGTCGACCTGATCTCTCTCTGGTCGTGTCGGATTGCCGTCCCATTGGACTATAAGAAGTGAAGGAAGAGAGAGTGACCTGTGTTTGCGCATACACTTCTGCACTATAATATCTCCTACTATAATATTATACATAGCTAATTTCGTTGGAGATAGGCTGCCATCACCGAAATACGGTCGGGAGGAGTAAATAATCTTGTTTGTGACTGCTAGACTAATGAGGCAATTGTTTAATAAATCATAATCATGTTTACAGGAAAAACAGGCTGAGGAATGGGCGGCCAACTTCAATTCAATGTGTGAAGATATCGAGGAGTTCCCCCTTCTTGTTGAGTAAAATCAATATTTACTAATCATGACAATAAATAATATATTTCAAATTTATTCTAAAATGGTAATTATGAAAATTAATCCCAACGTTAGTATAAAAATACTCAAGTGTATATATATTTTTACACAATATAAGGTTACTCAAGCTTTATTTCACAAAAATATTTTTACAATTTATACCTCTGTGTGATTAACATTCGTCGTTATTCTTTTGTAAATAATCAATTTAATTTATAACACGGCCTAGATTAGTTTCTAAATTCTGAATAATTATGACAAACATGGTAAATTTAAAATGGGTGTGGATGACCAAATTCGAAAATATAAGGTTTTTTTTTTTTTTTAAGTATTCAAAGGAGTCTCGGTCCCGATTTTGGTGTAAACTAAAACTACATTATTGGATTTAAGATTTTTTTTTAATTTTTGATTTTGGAAAACACAGTATTTTTATACTGTCTGATAGTGTACGACAAACTAAACGAAAACGCAAATTTTAATAAATTGATTAATATTTTCACATTTATGTCCTTTGATTTCATACATTTGAGATTATGCTCGATTTTTTTATTATTCCAAACACTAGCAGCGCCGCCAGCCTCACAATTCACAAAAAAAAAAAACTCAAAATCTCTTCGCGGTCACAGTAATAGAACATTTTAGTAAAGAAAATGGTATTTTGTTAACTTACAAAACAGATTATATAAATGTGCAACTCACACCGTTATCCACAACATACAGAACAGAATAGTTTTGAGCAAAACGTGTAGGTATAAGTAGGAAAGGTTATCATTTACATAACAGTTTTTTATGTATTTAATGTTTTAAATTGTTATAAATTCTTAATTCGTTTTAAATTCTTAGTTAGACTATTTTTCGATATTCCTTTTAGTTTCAGATTTGGTCATCCACATCCACTTGAAAAATTCACTCAGTTTAATTAGTAAGCCTCAAAACAATACAGTTTTAATATCAAGTCGTATATTATTATCGTGGCCATGTGCATTTGCCATTTTAGTTAAAAAGTGTGACTAATTAAGGTTATTTTTTTACTTAAGATTATGTTTTAATTAGAATATTGTTTTAATTTATATATATTTTTTTACTGTCGATGTGTTTAGGATTACACCGTAATGGCGATCTAAGATATGATTACTGAGAATGCACTTATATGACATGAACATTTTAATTTTAAGAATATTCTAATCAGAGAAAGTATATGTAATTATTACTGCGCTTTTCTTTATGAGTTATAAGGGACCATATATGTGTTAAAGCTATTTAATATTAAGATGAATGATACCTGAGTTAATTGTACCTCAATTTTTAATTAATGCTTTTACGAAACAAAACTGGATTATTTTTCAGTGCACAAACCTACTCACACTTGCATGTAAGATACTTAAATAAGAATTTAAGTTAAATAAGATTTAAGTTAATTTTCTTATTCGGAAAACCACCTTAGTAATATATATATAAAAAAACAACTAAATTATGTGTGGGAAAGTAGTAACTACATCTACTAAAAAAAACTTCTAAATATTAAATTGGTTCCCAAGTAAAATGAGTACGGAAAAATTTGGTGTAATACTTCGTGACATATTTCAATGAAAGATATTTAAGGGGGTACATGAACGTAAATTTTTATTTCGAGCTGGGAACAAGATACGAGACTTACCGAAAAATAAGAGAATAGCTGGTTTTGTCTCGATCATTATAACACGTAACCATTATATGAACAATCTCAGGATTTATACTGGATCCTTTCGTAGGAAGGGAGTAAATCTGTATCTTATGCAAGGAAAAGTTTACTCCCATGGTAAGTTATAAGCTTATCGAGGTCTTCACATTTTTTTTGAAAGGGTCGTGGCCGGTTAAATCCGTAACTTTAAGGAATAACCAACAATACTCAAAGAAGTCTCGTTTCCGATTTAGATGAAAACTAAAACTGCATCATTGGACTTTTGAGAAATCTATGTTTCTAGCCAAGAATCAAACAAATTTTGGAAAAAGAATATTCATTGTATTTCTACACCATCCGATAGTGTTGCTAAGAGGAATCAAATTCTGGGAAGTAAGGCCATAACGCAAACTAAGGGAAAATGCTGAATTTTAATAAACCGTATTTGCATCTAATGTCTTTGATTCAAACATTACCCGTATATTTTTCGAAATGATGCTCAGTCTTTTTATTCTAAACACTGGCACCAAAAAATAAAAAACACATCTAAAATAAAAAAAATAAAAATAGCTCCTCGTGGTTAAAGGCAAAGCAATACAGTAAAAGAAAAAATCTTTGAACTAAACGAAGTGTATTTTGTTGAAAATTACCTCCTTCTTTTAGAGATATGGCATTACTTCTCAGAAGTTCATCCTTAGCGATACTATCAGATGGTGTAATAACTAATAATACATGGAGTGTTTTGTTTTCCAAAATGAATAGGTGGGATTCCTGGCTGCAAATATTGATTTATCAAAATTCAAAAATCCAATGATAGGTTTAATCAAAATCGGGCCCGAGATTCCTTAGAGTATTTCTCGATATTCCTTATTGTTTATGATTTGGTCATCCACGCCCACTTGGAAAACTCAGCGTGTACAGTCTGTCAAAATTACATGTGGTTCTGTTGCACCAGCGTAACTTTAACCTTAACAGGTTCGGTTCCAGGTAGTCGACACAATAGTTAAACAATCGACGTGTACCACATGTTGTACATGGGACGTACCGGTTTAACCGACAGCATTTCTATGTAAATTTTGTCAAAATGGCACAGTTACAATGTTGGTTATAGTTAAAGTTAAGTTAATGTTATTGACCCTCGATACGTCGGTTACGGTTATATTTAACGCTAGTTAGCCTCGCAGTTTCACCCGCGCTTAATTAGCCTAAGTTATTCCTTATATAGTCAGCTACCTGTCAGTAAAATCTTATCAGGATCGGCCCAGTCGTTTAGAAGATTAGCTGGAACAAACATATAGACAGACAGACAGACAAAAATTTTAAAATCTGATTTTTAGACGCGCAAATAGCTGTATGAGCTTAAAAAAAACAATTTTTTTGTCATTACAAATATATACTTTAATTTTATTTATTTGTATTGATTGTGCCACTAAGGCCAATAAGTCTCCAAACCTCCTTGCACGAAATACAGATACACCAATACAAAAAATATATAAAAAAAGTGCAGGACCTTCTTAAGATACATGTCTTGAAGTGTTGCAATAGTTGGGATGTTTCCTAACGAATGTGCCCATTGTCCTTTTTGGGTTTTTATCTCGTGGGTATTGACATATATTTTTTTACCTTTATGGAAGGCTTTAACTTTAGTCTGTATCGTCGTTGACTGTTGTTCAGATTTTTAGTTCTCGCGAGACGCAATGCTGGTTGTTTCGCATCTCCGAATTTATGTTTGATCCTAAGGAATATTTTTTAAATAAATAAGTATCTCTAATATTCAATGTTTTATTTTGTAATTTGATATCAGAATATATATATACAGGTGAATTTTTCTTTAGTTTGCCGTATGTCATTACCACCCTGAATTTCATCCCTATTAGCGACACTATCGGATGGTGTAATATGTAATAATACTCCATTCGATAGTGGTTTTTTTCTTGTCTAGGAATAATGACTTTTGGCTATTCCTTATAGTTTTGGATTAAGCCATCCACACTTACTTGAAAAATTCACCTGTAAACTATTATTAGGTACCTACCAAATTTTTCACTCATTATTCTCATTTCATACAATATCCTGGTGTCAAAAGTTTCTAACTATACGGGATAGATGGCGTATGTAAACGAGCCAGTTTGTTGAGAGAGAAGTAACGACGTTTCATTAGAAAGTAATAGATGGCACTAGTAATATAGTTCGGGAACTCGTTTGTAGAACATATTATATTTATCAATCGTATAGTAGGTTTTAAATTTTATCCGGATTAATCGTGTGTATTATTATTGGGTTTGGTTTTTCCTGACGTTTGTCGCAGGATGATTATAATGTCCAGCCGGGGTCAAACAGAATATGGGGTCGCGGCGATTGCCGCAACGTACCCCGGATCTCGATAAAGGTTAGAGTAAGAACGTGTCGTTTTTAGTCTGTAGGAGTCCAGCACCAGGTACATGATGGAATTTCCACTCAAAAAAAAAAGGATTATAATGTGTAGGTAGTGGTCAGTAAAACCTACGATATCACTCATATAGTAGATTATTTAGGACGAAAGCCTCTCATAACTTGTTGCGACCTGTAGTGAGAAAATGAGTACAGTCTAAACGTGGTCAGTCAGTAGATGGGTGACTGCTAGTTTTCATCTGAGCGTCGTATTCCTTGCCGTGGAGATCGTCGATCCTGGATAACAACATGAAAAGCTTGGAAAAGGAAATTTTATATAAGAAAAGAGATATTGACCTTTAATTTTAACCTGTAATTTAACTGCAACAGCAACTATAGGTTACATTAAAATTGTTAAATTAATAAATATAAGTTCACTTTATTGTAACTTAACGTAACGACTGTATTCCCCGAAGGGATAGGCAGAAGTCCACTTTATTGTACACACAAAAAACAGAATAATAAACCATAAGTATAAATCCGAAGTATAATCGGCGGTCATGCCGCTATTTAGCGAACTCTTCCAGACAACCACAAGGAAGTAGTTCGAGCTAAGAAGCACACTAATTATTATAATGTTAATTATAAAATATCTTGTAAGTTGTATATCGTTATAGCCTAGACCTATACAATATTTACCTATTCTAAGCCGTCAACCTCCCCTCGATTTAGCCAAGTATAGATCTGGTAACGATGGTATTAAGCCTCTACCTTTAATTCGAAAGAACGTTACCAACGAGGCACTCACCAGGGTCCGATCCAGCATTTTTGCCGCTCGGGTCAAAAATTATATTTGCCGCCCCTTACATAGGACATTCAAAAACCCCCGTTCTGGTTTAAGACAAATGTTCAGTAGTAGAATGTTACAGAAACCAAAATAAAATCACTGGTAATTTTATATTATAAAGATCGAAAGCTATTGTATTTACAACTAGCTGACCCAGCGAACTTCGTACGGATGATTTTTTCTTTTCGTTTTTTCTTTTATACAAACCTTGTCCTGACAATAACGAACACAAAAAAAAGAATTATCCAATTTGGTCCAGTCGTAAGGAAGTTATGCGCGTACAAACATTTCGGCGATTCATTTTTATTTATATAGATTTCTACACCAGCCGCCCACTAAGCCAAGGTCATCGATCGTGACATCTGATTTAGTCCTTCAGATCCTTTAACCTGCTATTCCTCCAACTTGCCATTTCTCCATAATACGCCCCACACTTTAGCCACAATAATGTCGTCTAGCAAAATTATGACTTAACATACCTATTCTATGATTTTGACATAGGCGACAGTAGACTTGTCTCGCATCTTTATAAAAAATTGCCCCTAGAACTTTGCACACCATCCTATAAGTACTGTCTATGTACTTAACTTAGTACTTCTAAGTGTTCGAAACGTCAGGAAAAACAAAAAAAAAACAATAATACACGCGATTAATCCGGTTAAAAGTTGTTTTATTATAATGTGTAGTGATCGCGTAAACCTAAGATAAGACTACCTTAAGTTGTCACAATCAGATAGATCGCCCTTCTACGGCAAATTTTCATGTAATTTATGCTTCCACCGAGTTGTTACTTCTTTAGTAACTCAAATTCACAAATAAGGCGTGTATTAAAGACGCAGATCTGAATGTATCAGCCACCTTTTAGCTACTTTACATTAATATGGGCAATTAAAACTACGTAGTTTCCACCGCTTTGTCATTGGTCGGCCGGGCAATTGTTATGTACAGAAGAATGTAAGAAGCACTACTCACGTATAAGACTGAACTCTTTAACAAATTAGTGAAGTCTTCTGTCTACCGCTTAGGCTGCTTTTTTTTTTTTGTAATATGTGGCAACCGAGCAGAAGGCTCGCCTGATGGTAAGCTATTACCGCCACCCATGGACACCCGCAACCCCAGAGGAGTCGCAAGTGCGTTGCCGGCCTTTTAAAGGGTTTGGGCCTCCGGTACCCTCACTCACTCGGCGGAACACAACGCAAGCGTTGTTTCACGCCGGTTTTCTGTGAGGCCGTGGTATCAATCCAGTCGAGCCGGCCCATTCGTGCCGAAGTATGGCTCTCCCACGGTAAGTCTCGTGCTCGTCAGCAGCTCTGCTAGTGCGCAGAACAGTTGCCATGTACTGTCTTTAAGCGGTGTCTTAGGCGGTTGATGCTTTTTATTCACTACATAATGCGTTTAGTAACATTGTAGATCTCCCTCATATCCTTGCTTCTTGCTTAACTCGGTCTGCCAACTATCCACATCATGTCGCCTGTCCCTCCTGTTATGTTTCTCAATAGAAACGTGCAAAAATAAATATTGACCCTATAGGTTGGTATTGGGTCTCAATTATTCGGATTTTTAGGTTTAATTCTTTGCGTTATTTTCCTCTGCGCTAATATTTTTATGAAATAACTTAGTTTTTTTTTTATGCATGCAAGTTGATTGTATATCCATGAACTTATATTAATTAAAAATATAATATTTTGAAGTTAGTTTCATAAAAATATTAGCGCGAGGAAAATGACGCAAGGAATTCAACTTGAAGAATGACCTAGTTACCTTCCCTCAGCGATGTTTTAATTTGAAAGAGGCATTATTTAATTTTTATTAAGGTTTCTTGTCTATAAGTATTTTTCTGGAGAACATTATATCTTGCTTGTCGGTATATTTTTTCAGTTGTCGTAAAAAAAAAGGTATTCGTATTATATTTATTGCAGAGGCACAAATATTTGTGTAGGGGTTTTGTTAATACTTTTTTTTTCTTAAAATGATGTGTAGTATTGATAACTCTTTGCCCAAACCTTTAATCGAACCCTCGATTCCAAGCTCAGCAGCCGCACTTACGACCACTAGACCGTCAATTGTTACAACTCGTAAATTAATAAACATATTAAAGATTATATTCTAAATTATATATATTAGCGCCCGATATTTAACCGATTATACTAAATATTATTATCTAGTCTGCCTATTTGTGCACTCCCCGAGGACTTCACTAACCTATCGTCCGTCTAAAAGTAGGTAGTCTGCATGGGGTCCGGCTATCTCAAACGTGTAACGGGAACGACTATAGATTGTAGAGCTAAAGCAAAGAAAACATTACAACCCATAATTAAAATTGTAAAATTAATTCATCCAACAGAGTATCCACTCAGCCCTAATGTGATGCCTGACGATATTAAAATGATTGCTCTTTAGCAAATATGGCGGCCGGTTGAATTATACAGCGGAAGCAAATATTACCCTCGCAAACAGACGTCCCGAGAGAGCGAGCTAGTTCGCGCACTCAAAATTAAAAGCACACAATGAAAATACAGTACGGAGTGGCCCTACTCGGATACCTATGTCGCGAAAAGTAAGTGTACTCCAACCATAGCTCTTAACATTACGCGTGGAGTGGCCCACGCATTGTTGTCTATGAAAACAGTCGCCGCCAGAGTGTTTTTTTGTTTATAGACTCTTCGATGTTGCCACTCGAAAATAAATAGCTGCGCGGTAACGAGCAATATGGCCTAACAAGCTGTAACGATGTTTTGTCTTTACAATCGATTCGCGATTGTTTGTTATTGTTCCATCTCGCCCGATAACAACTGGGTTCCCGTTCAATCGCTGGTGAATTGCAAAACAACGAGTTTATTAGATCGTTAATGAATAAAGAGAAGGCGGTTAGTTGTTCAATCGAGATTAGTGGGACGGTGTTCCAGAGGTTCATGTTCTTTTTACATTATAAACACTTCGGTATAATATGAAACAGGGATAACTAATAGGTAGAGTCGTTCATCTGTAAAGTGCGACTTTCGAGCCTCAATCTAAAGTCTAAGTAGGTAATACGGTAAATAATAATTATTACACCTATAAGCAATGCCTGTGCATTTAAAGCTTAGCTTCATGAAATCGAGGTTTACGCCTACATTTCCCGAATACCTACATGAAATTATTTACTCTGTCGTCTGGGCATAGAAGACTTGACCTTTTTTACAATCAGACTAATCCCCCGAAACTGGATTTTCGGAAGTTTTTGGTACACTTATATTGATACTTAGGTACAAGAATAAATTAACGGTTCCCAACCATGTAGTAAGAGTAACCATTCATAATTGAACACCCAATAATATTCAACCAGAGAGTAGACTTAGTAAATTAACAATTGGACTATTTCAGTCATTTAATTAAAGGGTGGCCGTGCTCACCCAGGTTGTTCGGGTCGTGAATATTAACCGCAATTCTCGGTCAACATTCACAAAATTGACACGTCAAATATTTGTAACTTCGTCCTGGGACCACGTTAGACGGCAAACAGAATCGTGTCTGGTCCTCCCTTAATTTCCGATGTTTCTACACCATCGGGGCTTTGTCCGAATATGATTCTAAGAACAATGGTGTTAGGGGTTAGTTTTGTATGTAAAAGGTTTGTCGAGATAGCCGCTTGTCAAAACAAAATGGCGCTGACTTTGTTTGAATTGGGCCGTATCAGTCGCAAGCGGAGATTCATTTTGTCGCGTTGCTTAAGATCGTAGTTGAGTCTCCTACATATTGTCTCTGTACACACGGTGAGTGTGTGCCCGCGTGTTAGGCTTGCATTTAAAGCTAGCTACAAATTTGTTGTTTCAGTACAAATACTACGATGATATTGTTTGCAGTTTGACTTTGCGTTCGATTGAGGAGTTTGTTTGGCAGCCTAGTGCCGACGCTGTAATAAGTCAACACTTGTATATTGATTATGATGATCATTGGGCTACTGTCTACTTCAGATGTTTGCTGCTACTGTATTTTGGTTCTGTTGAGGAGATGAAGAGACTTTATTTTATTTGTGATAATTCAAATTAGCTTTTTCGCGGGTAGTTATTGTAATATGGCAACATCTAGTTAGTTTACAAGACAACATTCACAAATGGACCCAAGACAATGATTCGTCAAGTAATTGTAAATAAAAATTGATTAAATATAAAATAAATATGTACCTTTATAGTGTACCAAGTGCTAAGAACTCAATAAGTATATTCAATTCTCCTATGTGTAGTTTTCAAATTTACCTATGATTAAAAACCACATGTAAGGAGTAAACACTAACTTTCAAAAGAGGAGCATACTTAACAAATATTATATTGTAAACTTTACATTGGCACGGTAAATATTAAATAATATGTGTACAGGTAAATAATATTGTCGCTAGCCCGCGAGCGGAGTCTACCTGGCGCTCTCAGTGTTGCCATTATCATAAACCAAACACGTCAATATTTACCCACACAAACAAGGGCGTAATTTTTAAATAAATTGTGGCATTTCGCGAAATTGCTTCCACAAATAGAATTGTGGACAAGAGTCGGCGCGAATGTGTGCGCAACTTTTTTCGGGTCGTTATTCGTCCATGAGCTTTGTCGCTTTAATGGGACGCTCAGCGTGATTTTGGAAGCAGTAAAACATAATTATCCTTCTACAAAGCTTTATAATAATATAGGGTTTAACGATCCTGTTATACATACCTTTGTGTGCGTTATGATCCTTGGGTATTGTTACTACTTAATGATAGATGGCGCTACTTGTGGTATTTTTGTACTTTCTTAGACAATTTTTGGTTTCACTTTCATAGTAGGTAGAGTCGTTTCCATTAGGTAGTTTAATTAAATGAAGATTTCTTATTATTTTTATGCCACTTTAACTATTCCTACTGTCAGGCAACACATGACCGCTATGTAGTTTATTAAATTTTAAAAGTTTATTACATTTTATGACAGGTTTTAGTTGGATTAGGTAAGTACTAAGTAGGTAATTAATATCGGAATACTTACTTAAGTGAAATCGGGTAGATTTCTTCAAAATTACTAATCAAGTCTAACATGCTACAAGTAACGTCCGCTTTCTATTATCCATTTTAAGATAATTACAGACCATTTATGTAGGGTTAATTAAAGCAATACCTTTAGCGTGGGGCCCGAAGTCGGCCATCTTGTCTCGGATTTCCCGCCATTACGCTGGGGTAACTCCGTTCGGTGCAAGAAAGATAATCCTTGGATTGGTCAGACTAAACGCGAGGCATCGTTGGGTGGATGAAACATATCCAATATCGTACACCCACTTAAGTAGCGGACTTAAATTGGATATTATTCAGAAGTGTCAGTGTCATATCTATTGTATGAGCACGTATATATCTACTAGCTACCCAACTCAAACGTGGATTTCAGCTTAGTAAAAATTGGTGATAAGTATTACCTACTGAATTGTGGGGTACCTTTGAAATATTTAAAAGCATCTTATAGTTTAGTTCTAGTGTCTATTCGGTTAAGATGTCTACGAATTAGAAAAGATCCCATAGGCCTAGTTGTATCGTGTGTAAAATTTATGTCTAAAACTGTGCATACAACGGTCATTATATATATATACTAGCGGTCCGTCCCGGCTTCGCACGCGACTATAATTTGAGATTTAAACTATCCTATCTCTCAAGTTGGATCGAACTGCACATGGTGTGCGAATTTTATTATAATCGGTTAAGTGGTTTAGGAGTCCATTGAGGACAAACATTGTGACACGAGATTTATATATATTAAAGATTAAGCACTAAGCAGTACACACTCCAGCGATAAAGAAGATGGTGTTAGGAGTTCGTCCATTGCATCACAGTACCTACATTCAAACAACACATTACATTACATACGTAATTGAAAATGTGAAAAACGCATTCGTCGTCAGCGCAAACAGACGTGCTCGTTAATGCAAATAATTTATATAAACTGTATTTAATAGTGACCTACTTTAGTGACCTAGTGTGTTATACCTACTACAAACAATAGTAACGTTTAAGTTTTACTTTCAAGAATGGACAAATAGTGATTTAATTCATTTATATGGATAGCAGCCCCTTTAACCGGAGCGGGCTAACGCGCCGCTCACCACCACCGACACCGAATGAAACCCCTAACCTTACCAAAATCGAGAAGATGGAAGTGATCTCAACTTCGGAAATACAGAACTGGATGGGATCCATTGAACTATGTTTAAACGAGGTCTGCTCTATAACCACCGAAGGCAAATTAAACTCAGACCAGAAACTAAAAGTTAGTAATCTCTGCCGAAAAGTTGGACATAGCGTATCGCAATTAGCCGTTCAGTACCAATCCCTAAAACAAAGAGCCGTGCAAACTCATTGTACTCTCCAAGCCCTCAACGAACAACAAGACCGAGCGGAAAATCTTGCTGCAGAGATCAAGCAAACAATAAAAGAGTCCTGGACGAGACCAACTACAGAAAGTACCTCTTTTGCGGATATGGTGAAGAAAGGGTCCAACAGCTTTGTTCGTCCAATTAATCTCAGTTCAGTGGCGATTTATCCGAGGGATAGCTCGAAGACAAGCGACGAAACTAAAACCCTTGTCCAAAAAATTGTGTGCCCAGAAGAAATGAAACTGAAAGTCAGAGGCGTTCGAAAAGTTCGAAATGGAGGTGTTATTATCAGCACTGAAACTAAAGATGATGTAGAAAAATTGAAGCAAACTGTAAAGCGTGCAAACTCAGAGCTCACCATCGATGAACCGCAGAAACGCAAACCACGCATTATAATTATAGGAGTTCCTACATCACTGGCAGAAAGTGAGGTCTACAACTGTATCTTCGAACAGAACGTGGCCGATAAACTCCCAACTATGACCAGAGATACTTTTGTGTCTTCAATAAAACTGAGCCATAAATCTGGCAGGAAAGATGCAGAAAACTACAATCTGATTCTTGAAGTACCAGCCATCGTACGTAAAGCCCTGATCACTCAAGATCGATTGTTTATTAACTGGACGTCCTGCCCGGTAAGAGACTTCACGATAGTAACTAGATGTTACAATTGCCAGCAGTACGGCCACGCAGCCAAATCATGTAAAACCACGGCCCCGGCTTGCGGACACTGTGGTGAAGAGGGCCACTCAATCAAGGAGTGTACTAAGAAAAATGATTCTCCGAAATGTGCCACATGTCTGCGCTTCAAGAAACCAGGAAATCATAAGACTGGCGACATCGACTGCCCGGCTAAAAAAGCTGCTGAATATAGGTACATAAATTCGATAGACTATGAAGGCGCCTAAGAGCGCCACATAATTGTTTATTGTTATTAGTACTAAAGTTAATTATTTTATAGTATGGATGTAAATTTATTTACAGATATAGATAATAGTTTTTCAACCGTGACCAAAGCGTGCGAGGTTGAAGCTTGTGGACAATATCTCCCCGTCTTTCAAAACTCTTTATCAGTACTAACACAAAATATCCGCAGTATTTATAAGAATATAGATAGCTTTACTATTTTCCTACATAGACTTAACCTGGCTTGTGATGTAATTATTTTAACTGAATGCTGGTTATTAAATAGAAAAGAAAATCTCCCAATAATTCCAGGGTACAACTCCTTCTGTAGTAAAATAAGCTACAATCAAAACGACGGCGTGATAGTCTATGTCAAGGAATCATTACAGGTGACTGTCGAAGAACCTGCCCTACAAGAATGTAACTGTCTAGTGATAAAAATAGGTAATACTACAGCAATAATAGCTTTGTACAGATCTCCTTCTTTTAGAAACCTGGATCCCTTTCTCTGTTCATTAAACCAGACTTGTGAAGCATTAACCCCTTTCAAAAATCTTATACTAACAGGTGATTTAAATATAAATATTGGATGTAATAACTGTGACGCAGGAACACAAAATTACCTAAATATGTGCGCTTATCATGGACTACTACCCGCACATACTTTACCGACGCATCAGAGTGGTTCCTGCCTGGATCATATGATGATCAAATCTAGTCTACAATATATTACCCTTGTAACTAATTCAACAATTACTGATCATCACGCTGTCCTACTAAAAATAAATTTAATGCATGCTAAGCTAAATCGTCCCCAAACAATGACGAAATTAAACATAAACAAACTTCAACATGATCTGCACAATATTGATTTTAGCCCAGTCTACGATACTGCTGACGCAAATTTGTCTTTATCATACATAATAATAAATGTCCAACAAGCTATACTACGCAATACGACCGTAACGGCAAAAAATAAAAAAATACATAACATTAAACCTTGGATTACACCTGGACTCATCCGTTGCATTAGACACAGGGACAAACTACATCAGAGATCAAAGAGGTTTCCTGATAATTTATTACTTCAATCAACGTACAAGAGGTATCGAAATTTTTGCAACAATCTTTTAAAACAGCTAAAAATCAACTATGATAAAAACGAATTGCAGAAAGCAGGTAACAATTGCAAATCACTGTGGAAACATATAAAAAACATCACATATTTATCAAAACCGCGTGAATCAAGTTCAAGTTTACTGTTTAATGAGTCTTCACCGCTTATTTCAGCTAACAATGTAAATAACTACTTTGTGAATGTAGGAAAATCCCTTGCCGAACAAATACCGAAATGCACGCAGTCGTTAACGGTCCAAAAAGTGTCCCTAGGTAGTCATAAATCTTTTGTTATGCTCGACCCTGATGAACACGAATTAGCACGAATCATTTCCGGGCTAAAAGATGACTGCGCTGTCGGCTGGGATAGCATATCCAATAAAATACTGAAACGGTTCAAGCATATTTTAGTGCCCCCTTTAACGTATGTTTTTCGTTTGTGTCTATCAAACGGGATCTTTCCTAAATATTTAAAAAAGGCAGTGGTAATCCCTATATTTAAATCAGGCACCAAAGATCTAGTTAGCAATTACAGACCGATATCAATACTGCCTTCGATATCCAAAATACTAGAAAAAATCATCAACAAAAGACTAGTAAATTTTTTTAGAAAAAAACCGTTTTCTTTCGCCAATGCAATTCGGTTTTAGATCGAAATTATCCACAGCAGATGCGGTACACAACCTGACCGATTATGTCGCAGAAGAACTCGGCAAGGGAAACCAATGCTTAGCAATCTTCCTCGACCTAGCCAAAGCTTTCGACACTGTATCTATTCCTCTGCTTTTACGCAAACTGGAGACTGTAGGCATAAGGGGCACACAGCTTAAACTAATTGCAGATTATCTAAATGATCGCCATCAATGTGTACGAATTGATACAACAACGAGTGAGGACCAACAAAACCATGAATTCGGGGTACCTCAAGGCAGCGTTTTGGCTTCCACCCTTTTCCTTATCTACATAAATGACCTGTGTAATCTAGATATAGAAAACGGCACAATAATATCATATGCCGATGACACAGCGTTAATTTTTTCTGCAAAAACCAGGGATGAACTCTACGAAAGCGCACAAAAAGGTTTTAATCTCGTGACTAACTGGCTCAACTGCAATTTGCTAACACTTAACATTGATAAAACTAAATATATAACATTTTCCATGCGCAAATCTCATAACAACAGTACTGACACTCATTTATACGCGCATCGATGTAATAACCCCTTAAATAACACATGCCACTGTCCTAATATCCTTAAAACTAGTAATATAAAATATCTGGGTATCATTATTGACGACACACTTTCTTTTAGACAACACGTTGAAAGCTTAGTATCGAGAGTACGTAAATTAATATTTGTTTTTAAAAAGCTACGCACAATTGCAGAACCTAAACTGATCACCCGAGTCTATCTGGCCCTATGTCAATCCATCCTTACGTACTGTGTCACTTCGTGGGGCGGAGCACCAAAAACTACAATGCTTCCCCTGGAACGAGCACAGAGAGCAATTTTAAAAGTAGCCCATTTCCATCCTTTCCTCTTTCCTACTGTCCAGCTCTATAAATCCTGCAACGTTTTAACTGTAAGGCAATTATTTATTATGCACGTAATACAAAAACAGCACTCTCAGCTCTCCTACAATGCTAACACTACTAACAAAAGACGGAATGATATAGTTTGCAATACAAGTTCAACCTCAAAATATGTGTTTTCGAATAGATTTTGTAGATTTTTAAGCCCACTCCTATATAATAGACTAAATAGACAACTAAGTATTTATAACCTTAATTGCTTTATATGTAAAAAAACTGTTTATAATTATTTGCAAAGTCTGTCTTACGAACAGACGGAAGACCTTCTTATAGTGTGTAAATAAAACTGCAAGTACCAAACTAGTGTTAGGTATAAACATAACGTTAAAATTGATGTAGTCCCTTAATTATAAGTTTATTATTTTATTTGTTAATGTTTGCGACATTTATATCTTGTCAGCACTTTTTCGCCTGAGGCACAGGTCCAACCTAGTTCAGGCAAATATCATGTCAGCACTTATTATTAGATTGTAAGTCTTGTGTTTTTCTTGTGTACTTTTATATGAATAAATGATTATTATTATTATTATTATTATTATTATTCATAAAATCTAGTTGACTATATACACCAGGTAACCATGCTGTAAAGATGTGGTATACCAAGCAGTAGCCTAAAGACAGGATCAGAGAAAGTTGACGGAATGGAAGCTTGCTCGTTAGCGAGATCCGACAATTTTATTTAACTGGTTTTATAATTATGTAAGAACGGCTTATTAGCTCGATAACTATGACAAAAAAAAAACGGTGGAAATCCGAAAGACGATTTCATACTTTAGTTGATAAAGCAGTAGCAATAATTACCATCATTATGGAACTTATTGCTGTGCTGTAAATTTCTCAGATGTTTTAGTTTCCCCACGATTTTTTCCTTCACCCTTATAAGCAAGATACAAGCAGGTAAGATTTAGATGCTCCCGATGGCGGAAGCCATATCAGAGGCCTACGGGTGTTTTAAATTCGGACACAAAGTTTTTCATCAACCATACGATAAGTACGTACATGCTGTAAATTTTTGTCGAAAGAAAAATACGGTCGTGAGCAGGATTTGAATCTGCGACTCCCAGGTTAAAAGGCCTTCTGTCAATTGAGCTATTTCGACATCTGCTCACTATTCAGAATTCTTCTTCCACATTTTAACACGTCTTATGTTATCATCACTGCTATCTATTGTTCCTTTACAAGGACTGAACTGGACTGTACCGACACGACTAACTTTGCAGTTAATTCTAAGTCCTGCAGATGCGATGTCATCTAAATTGCCGTAAACCAAAACTATTTCCAAAAAACGGTATTACAGAGCATCTATCAAGAATTATTTCGCCGTACCAACATCAACTTTGTTCCATAAATTGTAGGGGCCGCATAGAGGCAGATGCGTTCAAGTTTCTCTATTTACTTAGGCTGCGTGGCCCGCTTTATCAGAGCTATGCATGTCTGGGGGGTTCGTTTGATCGCACGCCTGACGGAATAATTGAAAGCTTGATGTGCATCAACATTTTATATATTGATGGTATGTCATAAATAACGGATTTTGAGGATTACAGTTTACTCGTGTTCCAAGCTGAAATTTCTTGAACAAATTTCTTGTGTAAGTTATTGATTTGAATTTATTTAATTAGAAGAAGATTATTAAGATGTATACGGTTAGACTGGACGCCGACTTTAAAAGCTAGGCAGATTTATATAATAATCTATGTACTCTACTCTTGCTGTACATTATAACCAACAGATATTATTATTATTATTATTTTTAAATAAGTCTCTTTTGTTTTTGTTGTTTTTTATTTGTAATCTATGTTGTTGAAGAGAAAAATAAATACGTATTATTTCTTACCAGAAGCTTTAATTTTCACAAAAACATAAATGAAACAACACACTCAAACACAGCCCTTAAATTAGTTATCTAAATTTATTATTATAAATTAGTTTGTTCGTAAAAACGATATGCTTTTTAGTATTCTATATTTTTAACGGTGGTCCTTTACTTGACTGATGTCTTTCGGTATTATTTTGGTCTTTCGGTATTATTTTGGTCTTTCGTTACATGATGGATATTATTGTACAATGTTAGCTAACTCACACGCCCATGCTTCTTTGTCTTTTAATTTTGCCTCAGCCAGTATCAAGCATAAATATAGTCAAAATCCCAACATTGAATAGCTTATTTTATTGTACGATTTAATGTTTTCTTATCGATCCTGTCTTTTTAACTGAATTGTATTTTAAATCATTAATAAAACAATTTAAAATAGAGTTATAACCTTATAGCAAAATGTCTGTTAACATAACTTGAGTATTATACTTCAATATATTTATTACTTCCACCCAAGCAACCAATTAAATGAAAACTTTTCATTCTTAACTCTGTTAACAATATCGCAAGACAATACAAAACAAAATCCAAGTGAAACAATTCTAATTTATTGCATTACTTAAGTTACAAGTAGGTAGGTACATCTGTGCCTTCGTGCACGATTTCATTAATTTTCGAAACTTAAGTAAGTCGGGAGTCGGGAGGCCTTAAGCGCCGAATCTACAATTTATGTAAAACGGCCCGCCGATGTGCAAACACACTACTTGGTAATACTCGGTAACTGTTCGTCGTACACTAAGTAGATTAAGTACCTATGTAAGTACTTACTTTGGTTATTGTATCGTTGGTCTAGTTGGTTGTAAGGGCGGCTGCTGATTGTGAGGTTCTGGTTTCGATTCTTGGGTCGGCCAAAGTGTTATCAGGTTAAAGTTATAAATTCTTGTGGACAAAGAATACGGTCGCGAGCAGGATTCGAATCTGCGCCTCCCCGATAAATACTCCAGGAGCTCTGACCACTAAGTCATCTCGACCTCTTAATTTATAACTTTAAGGTTCGCCAAGCATGCGTTAATGCGTTTCAAAGATTTATCTGTGTTATCAGGTTTTTCTGAAATTCTCAGTAGCAAGGATTTTGTTTGGTTAGTATATAGGCTACCCACCTATTTATTACATGGGAGTTAATCTGCATCAGTGAAATATGGGTTTAGGTACAACACTACTTACCTACTCCTCTGTAAACCCTTCGGGAATACAGCGAGGGCTAATGTTATGATGTTACTTTGATTACCTGCTCTCTAACTGCCTCGTTGGTCTAGTGGTCTCAAGCTCGACTGCTGAACAGGAGGTCTCGGGTTCGATTCCCGGGTCGGGCAAAGTGTTATTGAGTTTTTCTGTTAGAAAGCAGCCCGGAGTTTGGAATTGTGCCCGGTTGATGGCAATAGGCTCACCCCCTATTTCATGGGACTTAATAACAGCATTGGTGAAATGTGGGTGTACAATTGTGTACACCTCTGCCTACCCCTTCGGGGAATACAGGCGTGATGCTATGTTATGTTATGTAATGTTTGATTACCTACTGTATTTGTGGTTAAACTTATTCGGGTTTTGTAGTTTTCAATATTGGAAAATCTCAGGAGAAAACTCAAGCCGAAACGATTTAAGGCACCAAATAATGTTCGTCTATTAAATTAGAAAAGGATTAACTAGATGTAGCTTTAATTAATTGATATGATTGATTGCTTTAGTTAAAGGCAACGACGATTGCTTACGTAGTCAATATTTCAGAGAGCATTCATCTCACGTTTCTTTTTAATAACCACTTTAAATAGGATTAGGAATGATTCAGATAAAGCAGTACCTACCCCTACTCTGAATTACTTTTTTTATTTATTATTATTATTATTATACGAGTACCTACTCAGTAATGCAAATCTAAGAATAAAAGTAAAACAACGATGAAAACCGTTTCACTAAAAGGTAATTCCGACAAATCCCTATAATTTCTAATCAACATCAAATACTTATGCTGGGAAAATTCGCAGCTAATACCTCCGTACCAGTATAACACCAGCAAATTAATTCCGAGCGTTCCCACCGGCCATAAATAAAGGCCTCGCTTGTGCAAACACACGGAAAGTGCGCAAACAACATAAAACACGGAATGATTGCAATTAAAAACGCATTGCGAGGTCACGTGACCCGGCAGCCATCTTGTGACCGAGCGCTCACGATGCTTCGACCGTTAATTATGAATTAGGCATGGGTTTGTAGAAAGTGGACAGTTTATTGTTTGCTAGTCAGGTGGGGGCCGAATTAGTTGTGGTTTTTGGGGAAAATTTAGTAGATTAGCGTGTTAAAACCGATCAAGTATTTTCCATGGTAAAATACGGAAATTTATGATAAAATAATACCTATATATGAACATATTTCTTTATAGTTTTTCCACACACTGATGGATAATTAATAAATAATAGATGGATGAAAAGTCTTTAGAATTAGATTAACAAAGTGCTGGAGTTTGTTCTGTATCCTCTTCTGCGTTCGTGTTGTTCGGAAATGACCTCAGACCTAGTGTCAAGAGTTGGTCAAGCTACCCGTAGTAGGCCTTTAATTGGGGTTACTGATTGCTATTAATTAACAACTAACGGGACCGATGGTTTGAAGTGCCTTCCAAAGCACAGAGATGCTAAGAGAACTAAAATTACCCAGTAGGTACTTAAACCCAGATAAACCAGAGCATTTTTATTAGTACGAACGTCTATGGCAAAATAAAGATTCGCCAAAAAAATTGGAAACTTCACCGGTTATCTGGGATTTGCCTGCAAGCGCTGTTTGAACGAACTAGCGATTAAAGTAAATAAAGATGCAAGAGATGAGTGCAGCCGTTGTATGTCGGGCTGTCGAAGAGTGTTGCCAATTGATTTCATATTTTATTGCCGATTTGACCCAGAATTCTGGAATCACACTGCTTTTTATTGTTATTTAGATTTTTACTTTAAATGGAATTTATTTTTTAGAGTACCAAGGAGATATACTTTCCTTTTTTTTTGTTAACACTACATATTATAGGTTCACGCGTGTATGACTGTACCGAGGGCGTAGACAGAGATGTACTCTTTTGTATATATACAGATGGTTTAGTGGTCAGAGCGCTTGGAGTATTTATTCGGTAGGCGCAGGTTCGAACTCTGCTCACGACCGTATTTTTCTTCCGATACCTGATACGTTGAGGATGGGGAATCTTAAAATCGTTTACTTTATAAACATAAATATTCTACCTACATTTTGAAACGTTAAAAATAACGCAAGACAAACCCCTATGTATAGGTTACATCCCTTCAAACTGAAAAAAAAACCCGAATCATATATTTATAGGTACCGGAACCCACCCTACAGATTGTAATAAGTATTTTTTATTTATAGGCCCTTATTGCCCGCGGTGCTAATATCGAGTAAGATCGCGGATCATCCCAAGTTTAGGGAGCGATGCCGGGGGGCTAAACAAGCGATTTTATGCACCACATCGCTTATACGACTTTTATTGAGTAACGCTCTACTTGGGAACAAATTGTTATCGTTGTTGCGTTTTGTTACATTTTTTAATATATTTTGCTTCCATATTTATAAGGGTAAGAACAAAGAAATATTGAAATCGGATTTCTTTTGTGTCTTTTGTAGTTTTAATACTACATACAGTTAATAGGTACACTGAATAATTAAATTATGTAGATAGGTACAATATCTATGTAAGTAAATCGTAATGAATTTTTTTTATTCGGACCGTTGGCCGTAAGTAAACAACTTTTAAAATTAAAATTTGAAACGTTTTTTAATATAAAATCACATTTTTCACGGACATGAGGAAATATTGTTTAAAAAGTTAAATTCCCGTTACACATTGTAACAATTTTAATTTGATATTCGAATTCATATTGTCGTTAAATCACAATAGCTGGCCACGAATTATTACTGGCCGAAAATTATTTTCAAAATGGCTTCTAGATACCATTTTTAAATTCCTGTAATAAGGTTGACAGTAAAAAGGCGTACGTATCTTCAAATTTTTTTAAAATATTATCTGAGTTCTTAGAAATTCTTACGTTAGTCGAGGTATATGGAAATATTTTAAGATACAGCCAACGAAGTTTGTTCAGTGAGATAAGCGATGTAGCGGATGCCAGTTTGTTTGCATATATGTATACACATACATACCTACAGGCACGGCTGTTGCGTGGAGTATGCTTTGGTATATAACAGAATCATAATATATTGCATAGGAACATAATGGAATTTACATTTAATTTCGTAAAGATACATTTTGTTCCTCTTTATTGATAGGAGACGTCCGTTTTCGAAAATGAAGTAACTATTATGTCTATAAATTCACATAATGAGCAAACTTTTTGGCTTAACTCACCGCAAGTCATATCTAAGCATTCCTAAAAAGGAACGATCATATAACAAGGTAGGTAGGTAGTATTTATACATAACATAACATCACGCCTCTATTCGAGAATGTTCACGCAGAGGTCTACTGTTGTACACCTTTACATTTAACGAAGCAGTTTTTAAGTTCCATATAACAAGGTTTTGAGCCTATTGCCATCAACCGGGTACTATTCCAGACTCCGGGCTGCTACTGAGAATCTCCAACCCGACAAAATCCAATAACAATCTGCTCGACCCGGGAATCGAACTAAGGACCACGTGCTCAAAAGCCGCGACTATTAATGGAGCAATGAGGCAAAGAGGTAGAAAATACTTAATTAGTAGACTAATAATTTCGTACCCATTCGAATTTTGAAGCAGATCATTGAAAGTTAAAGTACTCAATACTCAACTCCACCCAAGAGGTTATTTTGCACTCCACAAGAATTATATGAAAGTCTTACGATACGGAAACAAGAATAATATGTGGACCCTGTCAGGCACGGCAAAAAGGTAGAGAAGGGATTACATTTTTATATTTTCATAATAATTAAAAGATACTTAAAATGACACCTAATATTTTGTCAAGTTATTGATAGTCGATGAAAGAGTAATTTTCATTCCATTCATCAAAAGGACAGCGACGGTGTAGACATACTGAAAAAATGCCAACTTTGCACGACACACTGCGACATATAACATGAATTATGTATGCGATGTGTTCGTAAGCATATACTTAGTGCTACTGATGTCTGATGGCTTGTTTTCTGTTCTCATATTGAAGGCGTGGTGCAGGTATTTACTGTAGGTACCTACCTACTTGAATTTTAATTGTATTTACTTATGATTCGCCTTCATCGTTTGCTTTGAAACTTTATATTTATAGTGATACTATTTACAAGCGATGCACCCCGGCTTCGCACTTGTGCTATTTATACAAAACTTCGATCCAAATTTCTGAAATTCCCGGTGTATTTTACAAAAAAAATATTTCATGGCCTAGTGTCCTAATTTTCAAATTTTCAAAATTTACGAATATAACAAAAAAGCCAAATGAGTTGGTTGAGTCGAGACATTCTTAAGCTGTTCGTCTTTCGTACATGCGGCAATTAATTTAAACCGTTTAAAAAGTGGCATCTTTCTTTCCATTATGTTAAACTTTACACACTACTATCCTGGGATAGTTTGACGTGTAAAACGGTTTTCTAAAAAAGCTAAGGCCTGCTGTTTTTCTGCAAGTTTAATTACATTACCGTTACTATATTACACATTAAATTCAACGTACAGTGACGGTTCTGTGGATAAATCAAAGGCGATTAGATGCTCACGGGTTTTGTTTTTTATCAAAAATGTATCTACATTTGGCCACCAACTCGCCTGATGGTAAGAGACGGTGTGGCCAAGGATGGAGCACGTAGATCCAGAATAAACCTATTCACTCGTTAAGTAGAGTGGATAGATTTGGGGAGAACGATAGTTGGGGAGTTGATGCAACTGCCCAGACCCGTCTCCCACAACGTTTGCACCGGACTTCATCCCGAAACAGGACTAGGTCGCTTCAAGGCATGGCTTCGTCCGGTGGGTGGTAACCAGCCGCGGCCGAAGCCTCCCACCAGAGTTGTGTTGCCTGTTTTGCACCACCCAGGGGCTACGTGTAGGGATTCCATTTTAAAGGTGCACCGTTACGGACGCGGGCAACTCAGCCCCCATAAATGGTTTGATGTAGAGGCCATTGTAGAATCTTTTTTAAATATGTAGGCTGTCTCTTTGGTCTCATTGGTTGCTGAGCGTGAAGGTCTTGGGTTCGATTTCCGGATCGGCCAAAGTGTTATTGGGAATTACTATCAGGAAATTTTCAATAGCAGCCCGGTGTTTTAGATTGTGTCCGGTAGATGGCAACAGGCTCACCACTATGGAACTAAATAACAGCATTGGTGAAATGTGGGTGTCTAAATGTTTACACCTCTGCCTACCCCTCCAGGGAATACAAGTGTGAGGTTATGTGTGTATGCAGTGGCGTGCATTGCATATAGGCAAATAGGCAGTGCCTACCTCATAAAAATACGTAAATACAACCTATATCACAGTAAACTGTGATCTGCGTTGTACTTCGGTAATTTTTTGAGATAGGCACTGCCTATTTCCCTATATGCAATGCACGCCACTGTGTGTATGTATGTATGTAATGAGTACCTAGATTCTGTGGAAAAATGGCACAGAGCTGTGGCATACAGTTTTATTTACGTCTGGTTACATTTAAACATATGTACCTGCTTTCAGCTGATATGCCATAGATAATAGAAAAGTACAATTTCCTGGGAGAAGATTGAAATTAGTTTAGTCTGACAGATTTAAAAGCTAACCTAACGCCTCTTTATTGATTTAAAAAAGACGAAGTACACTGCAGACTCCATTATCCGGACCACTTACACGGTTTTGCAAGTATCCGTATTGTCTATTACAAAATGTCTAAATAGGAATAACCAAATATTTTAAACAAAAGTGAACGTTAGGTATTTCATGATTATAGGTGCAGGATTTTAGTATTTCGGCTTCCAGTCTAACCGGATGCTGCTTAGTACCAATATTGTACATAGAGCGACTGCCTATCTGACCGCACAATCCAGTTTAGTGGGTAACACGACATCTCGTGGTAAGACTGGTTGTCAGACTTTCAGGCCTCTGACTACCCGTAACTTCAGTCACACGGCTGTCAACCGGGACCGACTGCATAACGTGCTCTACGATGCACGTTAGGTGAATTATTTTTGTAATTTTAAGAAAATGTTTTCGTACATACATACCAAAATGTTTCTTAAATCTCTTAATAAATATAGGATAGATTTTTGGTGAATTGAATACATACCTTTTTAAATTTATATTACAAAAATAAATGTATTTCTTTCACATATACAATGATGTGGATTGTCGTTTATCCGAATGATTTACGACAACAATTAGTTCGATTGACGAGTCTCCATTGTAGTAGGCACCAAGTCTTGTATCAAAACATTCTGAGGCACTCCAAACACCAGGGTTTTATAGCATCGTCCTTCAACTCCCAATCAGTTAACAACTTTTGAAGTTGCGTAAAAGACGTTTTGAGTTGATCGGCCGCAGCCCGAACGACCAGACAAGCCTGTGTCAACATACAGGGAATTAGTCCAAATTATGTGCGCCTAACCTCCCTCTCCCCTCCCGGAGGCCCCTCGGAGTACACCCGCTCACACCCTCCTCCGAATCAATATTTGTTGTCCGTACTCTTCTGCCATAATACACGCACAATGCTCACACACATATCTTCAATACAAAATCAACCTAATCTTATAACTTGAACGTTCAATTTCACAGTTCAACGTTTGGTGTACTTAAGTCTTGCTGGCTTCTAAAACCATGGACTCATCCCTAGTTGTTGCTTTCTCTTCAAACGCAATGCGGTCTCTTTCCAACGCAGTTTTCCACGGGATGCGTGGAGCACCGGTATGTGGATTTGGTTGTACAAATCATACATAATGTACCATTTTCTTATCGGAAAAATGGATTATGGTAATGAGGGTGGGCTGTGTTTTGTCTATGATAATTTGCTGGGCTTTAATCAATTTGAATTGCTAAGACATGGGTTCAGCCTAGTTCAATTATACCTTTGATTCTGTATTTACTATTCGATTCTAGGAAAAATCTTATTTGGGACTTAGATAGCAACGTATCTCGCTTTCTCATGTTGAATTACACTTAAAAAATCCAGTAATAATAAAAGAAACAAATATATAAACTTAAAATTCAACATATAAATAAACTCAAAGTTTGAAACCAGCCACGAAATATTAATTCACAATAAAATGTGGTTACGCGCCGAATGTTAACAGTAAACATACAAAAGTGGCCCACAAAAGCCGTTTTCGTGTAAGTTACACATCAATTAATATAAAAACTCGCATCTCGACTCTTGTTGAATATTCATAAAGAGCTGTTAATTGCACAAGTCGGCAAATACGAGGAGAGAGCGACTCCACGGTTCCTAGTAAGGCACGTTACCTTCCCCCTACTTCGTCTCCCCCGGACCTCCCTCCCCCTCGTTGGAAAAGGCCAACCCTACGCACACTTACATAGACACACTCAGACAGACACAAGTAGCGCGCGCAACCGGGAAAACTACGGCCTTTTACGTACGTATTGTGTACAAGAACGCGATTACAGTATAGGTATAGAAAAAAATATGATTAATATCGGTCTAGAGAAATGAAAATTATAACACATAATTGCGCTTTTCCATGAAAGTTATAAAAGCATCGGTAAGTAGTAGGCGAGTATTCTTTTAAATAGTCTTATGTAGTGAAACAATTTTGAAACATCTTGAACCTATTAAATTCAAGGCCTTCTATATCCTCTCATCGGTTTCATTAAACGAGTATTTAAACAGCTTGGTTTTATTCATACAACGTACAAAACAAAATAAGGTCACAACTTTCATTTCCCAACATTTATCTGTTTTCCTAACATGTACTGCGCAGAAAACGCGTGTTGGGTGTGTGCGCATCTATTTACGCGACGAGTAAATATGTACCCTCGCCGTTTGTGGAGGCTGCATTAATAATTCAATTGGTTGGCCCGCTCAGGTAGCGTTTAAACGATTTTTAACTCGACGTCAAACGGATTAATCGAACCCGGAAGAAGTCTTCGGAAACACGATGTTTGAATTTTATATTTGATTGACTCCGAATACTTTTTAATTATCGTAATTTTCTTTGTTTTCTTTTTAGGTTTTTTTTTGGTCTTTCGGATCATTACGGGCTTTTCGAAGGATTAGCTGTTTTACTTAAAGATTGAAGTGAATAATTTGAAGGTATTTTTGTTGTATATTTCTTTGTAGACTTAGATAATTTACTTTCAGGAAATGAAAATGTGTCTACTGGACCAATATTCAGAACTAAAGAAGTGGCTGGGATCTTGTGTCTCTGGACTTTATGTTCATAA
The DNA here is from genome assembly GCA_935421205.1 of Xylocampa areola. NCBI lineage: Eukaryota > Metazoa > Arthropoda > Insecta > Lepidoptera > Noctuidae > Xylocampa > Xylocampa areola. The sequence goes on along the minus strand of OW285217.1, from coordinate 11,974,681 downwards.
TTTTCCCCAACTATTTTGCATACCACAACCAAACAAAAAGTCGTCAAGTGTCAGGTTAATATAGTTGGTCGTGCTAACGGGTCGATTGGGGTCGTGTCGTACAAACAGACGGACAAACGCTCGGCCGGCCGCGGCTTGATTTCTTTGCCAAACACTAATATTTGAAAACCAAGCTCGACGCGATTACAGTGTGATCTTCTGGCCAGGACTGCGCATGTGCGAGGTGCAGGGTAGACGACAGGACCCGCATTGATGTTAGAAGCGTTTTAAAATATGTTTGTAGGTTGGTTTGGAGGAAAATGGAATGACGGTTGAATGTAGAGATTGTATCATTACAAAACAAAGAAAGCCTGACAACAATATAATATAACAATTTAGCATTATTACTAACGTCAAATTTTGGATTAAGAATCATAAAGCTAGAGTTTTTTGTTTATACAAAAACTGATTTGAACACATAAAAAACAATGGACAACGGATTATACAGAATATCTAAATATAAAATACTAGCGACCCGCCCTGGCTTTGCATAGGTGCAATTTATACAGTAATACCATCCCTATTTCCTTCTCAAAATTTTCTTTTATATAAATAAACCTTGTCCTTACAATAACGAACACAAAAAAACAGCCATCGGTCGTGTCGTTCGCATGTGATCTTTCAAATAGGCTGTTAATGATTTTTATTTTTAAAACACTTTAATCATCTAGGGTTTATTGATAATTAATTACTATACATAGAAAAGCTGTCAATATAACACAGCTAACATGTTGGCTGGTCACAGTTAAGGTTGGTGCCACAGTTATGGGACAGCATTTTTTTTTTTTAAATGTCCTCTTGCATAAACCCAGAGGAGTTTTGTCTGCGTAACCGGACAATATCTTAGGCGAGGCAGTTTGATGCCTCCAGCCTAAGCATATTTTAAAATACTACAAACTAAGCAATAGCGCTAAGGGCGTCCCCTGTGGGACACGAGCCTCGGCTTAGGGCGTAGCAAGGGTCGGGCGGACATAGACATTTAGCGACAGACGCGGACCTCGCCGGTGAGGTCTATAACGAGGCAGTCGAGCACGTCGGAGTGTGCTTGTGAATTTGTTGGATTCTTGAGATACAGTGATCCTATATCCGGGTCTGAGGAGAGCGTGACATGGTCGGCGGATTTTTTGATCTGGGATGGCCTGTTATCGGCGGAAGTTATGGGACTGATTGAGATTTGAGCTTTTTATATGAGACTGAATGTACTTTTCTAGCATACATCGGGAACAAAAAAATAGAGCCAATTCAAGAATGCTCCTTCTAGAATTTTCGAGATAGTCTAATAATTATGCATTGTAGGTACGAAATTTTACTTACACGTAAAATTTATTACAGCATTCCATCACCATAATATGTAGGTAGGTAGGTACTTGATAGTTGATAGCATTTGTGTAAACATTGCCAACATTCGTCTGCTATAAATTGGATCTATTGTGGCTGGGATAAAATTATTGTTTCATTTGTGTGAATAATTACATACATATATACATAATCAGACCAAAACTGACCCACTGCAGGTCAAGGACCTCTTTCTCATACGGAGAAGGCACGAGCATTGATCACCACGCTAGCTTACTGCGGGTTGGCGATTTCAGACCATCAAGATCCAAGTTTTCTCGCGATGTTTTCCTTCACCGTGTGTCTATGATGTCTTAGATTATCTAAGAAGGACATTTTACTAGTTAATAATGTTATTAATATAATTTGATTATAAAAACGGAAAAAAAATGTACAGAAAGTGGAAATAAAAATTATAGGGTCGAGTGTCTTGGGTTTTATTAGTTACTACTTAAAGCAGTGATAACCTAGTAGATTAAATTGGTAAGACAAAGGTTGTAAGTTCTAATCCATGGCAAGCATTAGAGAATTTTCGAAATAAAGTGCGAATTATTAACTTATTCGCACTTTCTTAAAACGGTGATGAAAAACATCATGAGGACGCATACCTGAGTAATGTGTGGTTTGAACTGTGACACTAGGTTGTTCGTCAACCATACGTAAAGATGTAGAAGCCATAAGTATATAGTACCTAAATCTATAAAAAAAGGATTCTGTGGTTAGTAATTATAGTGCATTTTCCAGTTGTCGTTTCGATTACTTCATGCAGTAGTATAATCATTCAAAAACAAAATTATGATAAATTCTAATTCCTCAAAGAAATTAAGTGCAATCGTATCTTAATTATTATTCACCGGTTACTACTCACGTGTATTCTTCGGGTTTGCCCGACTAGTTTCGACCTCGAACGGAGCACATAGTCGTGAGCTTAGTCGCGGCAATGTCGCGAGTCAGACTCTGTCTGAAATGAATACATGTGAGTAGTATAACTGTCATAACATAACATAACATAGCATCACGCCTGTATTCCCCAAAGGAGTAGGCAGTGTATACACTTGTACACCCACATTTCACCAATGCTGTTATTAAGTCCCATGGTGAGCCTATTGCCATCTACCGGGCACAATTCCAAACTCCGGGCTGCTACTGAGAATTTCCTAATAGAAAAACCCAATAACACTTTGCCCGACCTGGGAATCGAACCCAAGACCTCATGCTCAGCAGTCGCGCTTGGGACCACTAGACCAACGAGGCAGTTTATTACCATACACACAAAAAAGAAGTAGATCAATTAATGGGTAACACAAAAGACCTAAAAATGGGGAGTATGGTAAAAGGTCCGTTGACTCAGCGGTGTTGACAGTGCAGTGGTTAACTACACAATGATCAACGTTGGTTTTCAGTGCATCCCCTTTCCTACATGGTCTCTATACCCCTTTAATTATATTTCTTTTTCAATTAAAATCTTTATGTAGGATCTATTAAGTTTTATGTGCTATATCGCTATTTTTCTCTTTCAAACTTCACAGTCGCTGCTTTCATAACACGATTCTGAAAAATATATTAAAATTATTGACGTTTTTTAATTAAATATATTTAATATATATTCATCAAGACACAGCTCTTCTAAGAAAACCTAATGCTGAGATAAGTCATACTCATAATATTAAGCATATTGATTCTAAGCCAAATGTAGTACGCTGGGATAGTTGTACGTGTTAATTGTTTGAGTGCCTCATTGGTCTAGTGATCGCAAGCTCAGCTGCTGAGCGTGAGGTCCTGGGTTCGATTCCCAGGTCGGGCAAAGCGTTATTGGGTTTTTCTGTTAGGAAACTCTCAGTAGCAGCCCGGAGTCAGGAAGTCGGTGGTGTGACACCCACGTGCTTCGGAGAGCACGTAAAGCCGTCGGTCCTGCGCCTGATCTCTCTCCGGTCGTGTTGGATTGCCGTCCCATCGGAATATGAGAGTGAAGAAAGAGGGAGTCCATCTGTGTTTGCGCATACACTTGTGCACTATAATATCTCCTGCGTACTTGGCTAATCTCTGTGGAGATAGGCCGCCGTGACCGAAATACGGTCAGGAGGGAGTATTAGTATTACGTGTTAATGTAAATTGTATGGTAATAACATTTCTTAAGATTATATTTTTTTATGCCTCGAATAATTTTGGCTAGATCGACGTTAATATTTTTTATTTTTATTTACTGAAGATTCCTTATCTTTTACGAGGTTATATAAGAAGAATGTAGTTTAGGCAATAAATTATACGTGTACTTATTAATTTACCATTTTTTAATGCTATTCTGTAAAGGGCACACCCCTCAGACAGAATCGTAGCAGGTAGATATCAATACGGTCTGCATACTCCGATGGGAAACAAGCGTGATTGTATGTATATGTGTATTCTGTAAAAACAATACACCAGAACGGTTTGTGAAAAACTTCTAACTGCCTTTTCTAAGGTATTTGAGTCATTATTTCAATTAAAACAATTGCATGTAATTATTATGACGCGATCCTAAGCTGTGTGTGCACTGGGCTAGTCGAAGTTGGAGTTGAGCGCCCCTGTATCTTTGTTGAAATATTTGCAGTGTAAGCGGTGACTCTGTTGTAGGGCTCGTCTACATAACCCGATTTTAGAACGAATCGTGCCTACTAGACGCTATGTTGATGTGCTAAATGATACACTGACACCACTCTACCAATGTTTTTTGGTTTTGTTGTTTTGGTTTAGGTGACACGAAGATTATGTTGGATTATACTTTTCATTTAGCATGATTCAAAAATTGATGTACGTTAATGTTTTTTTTTATATATTGGCTTAAAAAATATGAAAGATTGCATTTTCAAAGGTCTGATAATTTGACTGTGTTGTTATGAGATGTCAACCAAGTCATGTAGATGCAATAAAATCAGTATCAAATAACAAAAAATATAAAAATTGCTTTACGTTCCAGCGTTACTTGAATGTAAAGGAAACATTTGAAGTGGTTAGCTACATTAATTAACCCTACCTAATTAGGGCGTCAATAAACACAAATATCCTCTTGAATATAACCAAAATAACCAAAATCATGATTCTGTTCATCCCAAATGAATTGACGCACAGCATATCAACTCAAACCTCGCAGTTTGTCGCAAGATACGTTTCTACCCTTATTCATACGTCCCGATGTGAGGTGCCGGCTGATTGTTGGCTCAGTAAATTTGTTCTCGCATCACCCCGACAGGATTAGCCTGTTTTTCTACTAAACATAACAGTTTTATCTTTGTTATTTGCGTTGCGAAACTGTTGTATACTGCATTGTTCATGCGTTTTTCTGTGTCATTTGCGTAGGTAATTAATAAATGTGATGACTGAGTGCGGTCCACGTCTTATTTAGATTAGCATTTTTTTTTCTTATTTTTAGTTTTTTAATCTGTTGATTTACGCGAAGGTGCAGTTATACAGTAGGTAGTACATAAAAAATTGCCCTGCAATTTGCCCAACACATAAAAATGTATGCCTGTGAAGGCATTTAATTGGATATTCAATATTTTTACATTATTTTCACTAACAATATTACGAGAGGGTAATTAACTAAATATGGTTTTTTTTTAGAATAGCTTCTTCTATAAGTCACTCATGTTAATTTTATGTAGACATAAAAATAAAAAAAAAGGATCGATATTTTTTAAACGCATCCTATTTTTTGCGTTAGACTTTTATAAGTCTTCTTTAATCTATTTACCATTTAATACCTACCTTCTATTAAATAAAAACATGCTACGTGGTATCTTTTAAATATAATATTAGTTTAGTGTTTTACCATCCGAGAGTATATTAAAAGCAATAAAATCATAAATGCCAACAGACCCCAATCAAATTAGCTTAACAAACTAAGCAAGTTAAAACGGTAGTAATAAAATAATAATTTTAAATTTCCAGTGTGTGTAACCTCGATAAAAGCAAGATGGCGTCGCGTTATCGCCGCCATATTGTTTGCAGAGCGGCCGGCGCGCGCCGCTGCGCAAGAGTTTGTTTTCTGGAGACCTGTTTCACAAAGACCTTTATAATTCTAGAATATTAATGAGGACACTAGGAGTATTTTATTTGCGTATTTTTTTGTATTATTAGCTTTTAGATTCGTGTTTGTATAGGGTCGTTTTGGAGGTGACAAATTCGAAGGCGTTACGTTTGAAAACAAATATATCGGATGGGTGGTACCTTGAATTTTTATTAGTTAACTACAGTTTCATAATTATGTACCAACTCGTTGTGAAATATATTGGTGGTTTTCTTTGGGTTACTGAAAAAATTTCAATTGATTAAAAAAATTCTTTAATAAAAATTAATACTAGTTGTGTGTTGTATTACAATTTAAATATTTGTCACAGTCTTGTAATTCCACAGAAATGGTATCCGCATCCATTAAAGATTAATCAAACCTCAATATTTTGTCATTTTCATCAAATTACTAATCCTTCCCTCATTTCCACCATAGCTGTCGCAACCACTTGCACAACTCAATCCCTACCAAATTAAAAATCATTTGCTTAAAGTTACAAAGCAAACTAAGTTTTCACCGCTGTCGCGTAAGGCCAAGGGGGCCTCATATTGGGCCCAGCTAAATATGTGCTCTACACACATAACAACATACAAACACACACACATAATATGTACACAGCACACACAGCGCTTGCACGGAAAATATTTGGTAACACAGCCAATGTAATCCAAGGAGTTTACCTTGATCAATTAAATGTACCTAGAGATAATGGTGCCAATTTTCTTGTAGGCTGACTTAACTTTTAGAATGATTACTACCTATATAATTTTCGGCTGTCTTATTATAAGAGTGAGAAGGAGTAACAAAGACGTAAAATTGTGTGTAAGATTTCCTCGTGTTTTTTTAAACGGCACGCTATGCTATTGATCTGAGTTTACCATTTTTTATTTCATCTTGTCTCGCTCTACAACTATAAAAAATTATAGCTATACTTTAATTTAATTGTAGTTGGTCTATAGAGGAATTGACACCAATGTTGAATTATATTAGAATTATGTTTTCTTTGCGAATCTAGTTTCAAATATTTGGCCAGTAAGAAGATCTGAGTCAGTAAGTAGTTCGTTTGTTGAAGGTGATAATAATCTTTTTGCATGCTCTATAAAAATAGCGTAGATTCCTTTGTTCTGGATGAAAAACAAATCTAGACATAAGTGTTTATTTAGACGGCTGTATCTCGATTGCCAATCAGTGAGAGCTTATTAAATCAAGTAGACACCTATGAATATCAGAAAAGTGTGTTGTTCAAATATTTTCCGATGGCATTTTGATTTCAATGATGGCATATTCAGTGAGGGTTGGTTATGCCAAAGACGAGTTACAGGACTCAGCATACTTCTTTCAACTAGAAATTTTAATAAAGTTTATGAAAACTACTAAAATCAATACCTAACACAATTTAAAATGCCGCCTACAGACCCAATTTACACGCCAAACAATTTATTTCAAAGGTGTCAACTCGTAGAAAACACATCAAAATATTGACAGTGTAAATGTAAACCGTTTGACCTTGACCATGACCTTGGCTTGGGTTCACCCGCGGACGATAACTAGAGTTAATATTGGCACCGTACACTGTACTGTTTGACAAACGCTCAACTCTATCAATATATAAACACAATATTTATATATGAAGCGCTTTTGGTTCGCTTACAACGAGCACTTGTGTAATTTGTCTCTGAAACTGATAATCTGTGTGTCTATGTACATTTGTGACGTAATGGTGTTTGTGTGTTGCTAGTTTAAGGTTTTATTTAGGTTGGGGGGAGCAGGACTTTTTGTTGTACGTTTATAGTCAATTCGCCTATAGTCTGTCCATTTTAGCAAGGCATGACTCATTCAAAAATTGACTTTTACACAACTTAAATCGATTTTAAGATCGAACGTGGTCCTCCTTCGACCACGAGCGCTGCAATGTGTTCGAAACGTCAGGAAAAACAAAAACCAATAATACACGCTATTAATCCGGTTAAAAGTTGTTTAATTAAAAAGTGTTGTGATCGCGAAAACCTAAGATATTACTATGATTTTAAGAATCTTTGATATCGATAATAATTTGTTGTGACAACAAATCGGTAAACGAGAAAACTCTTTCTGATTTATGCCAGAACCCTAAAATCATTATCTGACAACCGTCACGCAAGCACTCCTAAAATGAATAGACTTAATTGACTTGAATTCTTGTTAGCGTTATCTTGTCTTGTAAAATGAATAGACTAAGTATATAACCTGTTAGCGTCGTCTTGTCTTGTCGACTATAATTCTTGTTAGTGTTGTCTTGTTTTGTAAAATGAATATTTATATCTGCCTAGCCTTTTCCCAATTACATTGGGATTGGCTTCCAGTGAAACCGGATGCAGCTTAATACCAGTATTTTACATGGAGTGACTGCCTATCTGACTTCCACAACCCAAATACTGGGTAACATGATATCTCGTGGTATGGCTGGTTGTCAGAATTTCAGGCCTCGGACTACCCGTAACGGCTGTCATAGATCTTAATTTGACAACTCGTGGCGTTTTTAATGAATAGCAGTTATTAAGCCAAGGCCTGAAAAAAACTGAATACAAGTTAACTGTGAGAGAAAGATAGTAAGCTGGCGTGTTCTTTATCATTAAGGAATCAATTAAGAGGGCGAAATAGATTACTTCTAGCTTGCTACTTTACAATCAACATTGAAAGGTTATTATGGCTTATTACAAAAGTTTTATCAGTAAAAGAGAATGTATTTATATGGGTAAACCTATTTCCTAAGTTTCCTTTCCTCTATATTTTTAGAGTCCATAAACGACCCAAATAACTGTGTGGAAGAAAAGGCACGAGATAGCTCAGTGTAGGTTGGCGATTTCAGATCCATTACAAGTTTATGTTCCCTGACGATGTTTCCTTTCACCGTATATCTTAGATAAACTAAAGAAGTACATTTGACATTAAAACAGTCATATTCGGTCAGTTAAGAAACTATAAGAGGCGGGTTTTTATTTAATATTTTTTTACATAGTACGAGTATATCAGAAAAACATTCTAAAGATGCAAACATAAACTCATTCGAGATTTAGCGCGCATCAGTATCATCAACTATATAGGTATACTCATACATCATAATAATAAAAGAAATATCAGAAAATAATGAAAGGTTATAACAGATTAGCGAGGGTAAAAGCAAATAATTATTGTGCGTATTGTATAGAGTTAAGCGAACATCGGTAACCGCAATATAATTATTTAATTATAACCACTAAACTAAGTAGTGGTGGAAAGTATTTAATCTACAGGTTGTTCCCTTAAGTTGTGTGTATGTTTGTTTTCATAACTAGTTTTAATATAAAGGATTATATTTATGTAGGTTCGTAACCCACAGCCATCATGACCTATTTTTTTGCTTAAAGGTTTTTTTTATTTTTTATTTATGGACCTCCAACAGAGGATACACACAATACAATATTATTTATTACGAGGTATAGGTTTTTATATGGTGTTCTCCTCCAATTATGGGAAGCCACAGCATGCACTACTTAATACTTAGGAGAACAATTTTGATTAATGAGCTAATAATTGAATTTATGTAATGTTGATATATGTAATATGAATATAATATTAAGTTAATAATTATTTGTGCTCTAAAATCTAAATAATATTGTTGAAATTATAATTAAAATAGCTTCAACGGCAACATAGAGAGAAAACATAAAAAGTGCCTTAAAATAACAGTGCCAAAAGTGAAAGAAGATAAAAGAAAAAAAAAAACATTCGATTTCTTCAGAAATTATGGATTTCAAATTTATACTTCGAGAGCGAGTAGGCTAAGTCTAGACCATAACGCTAAAATAAATCATTATATTGCCTACAGAGCCTTGGAAAAGCGGCAGTGTCCTTAGTGTCCAAGTTATTCTTCGAAAAAAAAAGGTTAAATATCTTCCATTCCGCCAGTCTTGATCTAATATTTATAAAGAGGAAAAAAATGTCAACCACTTACGGTTTCTATATTATTGATCAGCGTCGATATTTTCATGACATTGCAGTGTAAAGTTCATTGAACGATTCTGTCTGTCCTTTTGTCCAAGTTTTGCTTAAATATTCTAATTGTGTTGAACTCATACGCAGGCGGTAATGTCCACCACTTAAGTGCTATTGTTTTTTATAAATTACTAAGGGCGCGTCTGTCTCGCATTTGCGGTTCCGTACCACTTATACTATTGTAGTTTACTTCGATTTTATAATATTTATTGTTTGACTACTGCCTCGTTGGTCTAGTGGTCCCAAGCGCGACTGCTGAGCAGGAGGTCTCCGGTTCGATTCCCGGGTCGGGCAAATTGTTATTGAGTTTTTCTGTTAGGAAATTCTCAGTAGCAGCCCGGAGTTTGGAATTGTGCCCGTTTGATGGCAATAGGCTCACCACCTTATTACATGGGACTTAATAACAGCATTGGTAAAATGTGGGTATACTAACTATGTACACCTCTGCCTACCTCTTCGGGGAATACAGGCGTGATGCTATGTTATGTTATGTGTTGTTTGATTATTTATTCAGTATGCATTTTAATCGAATCAAATACGGTTAACAAAAAAAAAAGATTTTGGTGGTATGAGCATCTTGTATGATGGCTTTAAACTCAAAAGTTTAGCTTCGTTTTTCATAAAACCTTTACCTCATTGCATTTTTTCGTAAAATACTAACTGCTTTTATTAAAAACACAGGCGTAGCACGTGTAGCGGTCGTAGCAAACATGGAATGAGATTTGTAGCAGGTCGATAAGTCATTCAACGCTACAGTAATACTTCATGTGACCTTTGATCGATTTAAATGCTAGTGTTGTAACTTTATTAAAAATATATTCTCTGAAACGTAATAGATTTATATATATTTGTTAAGGTAATCGCATCTGTACGACATTGTATTAACTGCAAAGTTATGTAGTCGTGTCGGTTCAGTCACCTGTACAGGGACTGAATAGATAGCGATGACGTCACCAAAAGACGTTTTAAATGTGGAAGAATCGCGACTTCGGGTTACTATCTCAATGGGTAGAGAGCAGAGGTCGAGATGGCTTAGTGTTCAAGCGCCCGGATTATTTATCCGGGACGCGCAGGTTCGAATCCTGCTCACGACCGTGTTTTTCTAAAACAACATAAGATAGCATCACGCCTGTGTTCCCCGAAGGGTTAGCCAGAGGTGTACACAATTGTCCACCCTGCATTTCATCAATGCTGGTATTAAGTCCCATGTAACAGGTGGTGAGCTTATTGCCACCTACCGCGCACAATTCCAAGCTCCGGGCTGCTACTGACAACTTACTAAAAAAGAAAAAAAAAGAAAAAAGAAAATCTCAATCGCAATTCCTCCGACCCGGGAATCCAATCCGAGTGCTCATGCTCAGCAGTCGCGCTTGGGACCACTAGATCATTACCGTATTTTTATTTCTACAAAAATGTAGGTATAACATTACATTCATTGTTGTCCACAGGTTTTGTTATATTACACAATTAATTCTGCCAGCGGGCTCCGCTTCATAGACGTCACGGCAACTCGTACGCAGGACGGTGTTAATGAGATGAGCGGTGATGTTCAGACTGCACTCATTATCGGACACACTGTAATGTGACCCCCGAGTACCCTTTTACGTGTTGTGCCTTGTTTAGTAGTTGATGCGAGACAGTGATGCGAGTGAGTAGGTATAGTTCATTGGGAAAATTGAAAAATTCTCATAAATCTTACAAAAACATTAACGCGTGCGTAGCGAACTCTAAGGTTATTCGGGAGGCGCAGTTTGAATCCTGCTCACGACTGTTTTTTTCTTTCCACAAATAATATTAAAAAAAATATTGACTGAAGTTACAATACTAAATGGAAAAAGAACTTCTTGAATTATTAAGGTAATTGCATTCTTTACGACATTGTATTAACAGAGTTAGTCGTGTCGGTTCGGTCACTTGTATAGGTATTGAATTGATTGCAATGACGTCGCCATAAGACGTGTTAAAATATGGAAGAAGAATTCGCGGTGTTGAGCAGAGGTCGAGATGGCTTAGTGGTCAGAGCGCCTGGAGTATCTATCCGGGAGGCGCAGGTTCGAATCCTGTTCGCGACCGTATTCCTTTTTCCATTTAATATTGTAACTTCAGAGTTCGCTAAGCATGCGTTAATGCTTTTTCAAAGACATATCTTGAATTTATTGACTCTTCGAATTGATGATTTCTTTTCTAGTTGTAAGCGTTATTACGCATCATAGGCATACATACGTACTGAATTTGAGCAGTGATAGCCTAGTGGTATGACCGTTGGATTGACAAGGCGAAGGTCGCAAGTTCGAATCCAAGGCACACACTACTGTCTTTTCGAAGTCATTATAAACTAATTATCACTTGCTTAAAACAGTGAAGGAAAACATCGGGAGGAAACCAGTACAACGGAGAGATTTTTCGATGGTGTGTAAAACCATGTCAGAGACCTACGGGTGGTTTATAACTCTGACACTAGGTTCTTTATCAACCACACGATAAGAAGAGAGATACGTACTCAATAATATTTTGGATCCTATTAACAATGAACAATTAATTAATTAAATTTTGTGATACTTATAAGTGAGCTATTCCTGTTCGTCAATCAGATATGACTCGATATGCTGAAATGTATAAAGTTCTCATGATTTTAGTAGGTAGGTAGGTACCGATACATTTAATTTTAAAGAGGCCGAATTTCTGAAATAACTTTGTATTAATATTTGGGGCTTAAGAGTTCGTAATATCGACGTCGATTACACGCAAATTGACAGGCATAATTGCTTTTCATCAATATTCTTAAAAACATAAATAGAGTGTCACTAACGTAACTCCATAGAATTCACAAGATACTAGTTACAGACAAAAACATCCAAACTCACTGGCTCGAGCCACTAGCCTGTCAAACTTATACAAACGCAGCACCATCTCCAAAAGCGCAAGTCCAACTGTTTGCGCTAACAATTGTGGTGCGCACAGATTCGTATGGCTAACGCGTATTTATTTAGCGATACATGTATAATTGAGCGGCCCAATGTCGTGCAGTCATGTTAATTTACTACTTTACCGATGTTACGTGGATGATATCCTGTTTGGGTACCAAGGTGTCACTTAACCTAGATGTTAGAAAAGACATAGGCTGTCAAGGGGACTGCCGACAGAAGTTAAAAATAGTGTTTTTTATTTTTATTTATATTAGCATGTCGGTTATGCGAACCCATAACATTTTCCCTTAACGAAAATAAATAAGCTTTTACTTCAGTTAAACACAACCTAAGCTATATGAATTGATAATAAACGTAGTCTGGTAAAATACTCAACTATGAAGACGAAACTGCACAAAATATCGACACTGTGAATTATGGACATATTATGCAGCAACATTCTCCAGAAAACGGTGGCACAAGAATCGAAGAAAATTTAGCATACCCACACTAGTGCAGGAACGTAGAACGAGTTGATAGGTTGCTAGACTACCTGAACCATTGCAACCACGACGCGTAGAAATGACATCCATATCATATTAAAATCAATAATATATCGTTTAGAAACGACAGCATTCATTACTATGAATAATATGTACAATTTACAGAATAAAGATTAACAACTAACATAAAAAAAAAAACTATAGCTGTTATAATAATATAAAAAGTAAAGACTAAATTGTAAGTTTATGAGGCTGGCAGCATTGCCACGTTGAATAGCAATACTAATTCTTTGTGTACGATGGAGACCAGCCCTTGGGTCTCATGAAGTGTCATCGCCTTGCGATATCTTTATAGATAATGCGTGCGCTCGAACACCACGACCCGAGTGTTTTAACCCCAAACGGCTCAAAAATATAATTAATTAATTGTGTTTTATAGAATGTTAGTTTAAGCTATTACTTTACAGATCGGGAATAGTATTATTATCATTAGTCGTATTTGTGGAAAGATTCTATAAAGTTTAACTTTTCGGCCATCTTGAGACTTATAGGTATATTTGTCAATATATTGGTCATATTATATTTTACTGTATGGTAACTGCAGCTATACTTACTAATATTAGGTATATATGCTTAAATACTATACAAAATGTGATGTATTATTTACTGTAACGTAATTAGAGTTAAGAGGAAAAGGATAACATTAGGTATCTACCAGAAATGATGACAACATTATGATGATTCACACTAGAAATAAATCATTAACAAACTTATACTTGGAAAATTAAATGTCTCGTAATAAATATATTAAGACTGCCTCGTTGTCCTAGTGGTGGCAAGCGCGGGTGCTGAGCGTGAGGTCTTGAGTTCGATTCACAGGCCGGACAAAGTGTTATTGGGTTTTTCTGTTAGGAAATTCTCAGTAGCAGCCCGGAGTTAGGAAGTTGGTGGTGTGACACCCACGTGCTAATCTCTCTCTGGTCGTATCGAATTACTGTCCCATCCGACTATGCGAGTAAAAAGGAAGAGGGAGTGGCCCTGTATTACACTTGTACACTATAATATCTCCTGCGTACTTGGCTAATGTCGGTGGAGATAGGCCACCATGACCGAAATACGGTCGGGAGGAGTATTTTGTCAACATAATTATGGCAAGCACGTCTTATTGTGGAGCGAATTCTCTAATTCGACATGAACATTTACATATACGTGGCCACAGATGGTGTGCGTCTTGAAAAATATGATTACATGAGACTACCTATGTATACGACAGCTGGAAACAATAATTTTAAAAATAATTAAATACCAAATTAAAACTGTGAGTAAAGGCTGAGCATGAGGTCTTTATTCCCGGTCGGGTAGTATTATTGGGTTTTTTTAAAGAAAATTCTCAATAGCAACCCGAAGTTTTGCATTGCGACTGGTTAGTGCTAATAGGCTCACCACCATATGGGACTTAATTACAGCAAGTACCTCTGACTAGCCCTTCGGGGAATACAGTGATGCTATGCTCTAGTGATGGTAGGAAATATAGACATAACTTTTAACATGTATAAATACTCAATCGAAAAAAAAAACTGAAAGTTAGAGCACATTATCATTAAAACGTGTACACCTCCGCCTACCCTCCCAGGCTTGATACTATGTTATGTTATGATAAATACTTGAATAAATATTATCTATCAACACTATGTATGCAAGTACTAAGCATTGAAAAACATTGAGAATCTATTCATTTTATACTAAATAGCTATGACAATATGAGAACTGTAACCAAGTCGTGTTGGCCAATAAGCAAGATCAAATAGTACAGTGGATGTGCGACTTCCAATAATTATGTTTGCTGAAATCGTTAGAGCCCCCGCCCGCCGCCATCTTGGACGGTCCACGGACAAAACGCTATGGAAAATCACAGACAAATCAAATAATACGTAGAGATGTAGAGAATAGTCGGTACTGTCATATTGTGTGCTGAAATTAAAACCACAAATAGTTAATAACTGAAGCACAAAATTCTTTAATGTTTTAAGATCTTACGTACATAAAATCACGCCTCGTATCCCATTGGGGTAGGCAGAGAGTATCGATTTCTACTTGCAGAATCGTATCTGCTTCACTATTTCGTTTCATGCGTGCTCGTTGGTTAAATTTGCCCTTGTCTTGTCCTATTTTCAAAATACATGCAATTTCATTGACGTACTCAAAGAACAATACAAAAGAAATAAAAGTGACTACCTTTTTTTTATTTTACAATTTTACCTTTCATCAAATACATAGTTGAAAGTGATTCACGAGTCAAAGTACTAAATGATTGAAGGAAGCAGTTAATTTGATGGGACATACAAATTGTGCAAAATCAATAAAATGACTTTCAAAGTTTTCCATGAACTTATAATTATTTACGAATATTCAACTGAAGAGCTGAAAATGTACTGTATGGTAACTACTAACAAACACGCTAATAAATATACTATTTTATATTTCAACATAAACATAACATAGAATCACGCCTGTATTCCCCGAGGGGGTAGGCAAGAGGTGTACGCAGTTAATTTTACACCCACATTTCACCAATGCTGTTATTATGTAATAGGTGGTGAGCCTTTTGCCATCAACAGGGCACAATCCTAAACTCCCGGCTAATCTACACTGAGAATTGTCTAAAAACCCAATAACACTTTGCCCGACCCTGGAATCGAACCCAGGACCTCACGCTTAGCAGTCGCGCTCGCAACCGCTAGACCAACGAGGCAGTATTATATTCTATTCCAGCATAATCAGTCCATAACTGTCCCACTGCAGAGTAAGGCCTTCTTTTCGTACAGATAATTAACAAGCATTGGTCATCACGCTAGCTCACTGCGAGCTGGTGGTTTTAGACCATTCACAACTCTAGGCTTCCTCGTTATGTTTTCTTTCTATATGTCAGTGATATCTTAAATTAACAATCTTACGTACATTTGAATTATTGGTCATCGGTTACTACTCACGTGCATTTTTCGAAATTGACCGACTAGTTTTGAACACGAACGGAGCCTTTAGTCATGTGCTGAGTCCGCGGCGATGTCTCGAGTTAGTTGGCTCGCGACATGTTTTACGAAAGTTATTATACAAAAACGTAGGTACATGATTGGAATAGTCGCACTGCAAGGTTTCTGGAATATAAGACCTTTCAAGAGGTGGGTCCGTAGCCCGCCACTATGAAATTGTATACACCCTGGATCAATTCAAATGCTCGATCCTGTGATCCGGAGAAGGCAGGTTTAATCCCGCTCACTGTCGTTTTTGTACAAACATGTATTTTTTTACCGAAATAAAATGCGTTAATTCGTTTTAACAATATTTAGGTACTTACTGAACTACTATCTATGTATGTATGAAATTATAGATAAACCATGCTTCTTACTTACTCTATATGTATATACGTCGGCGTTCCGAGTAAATATAATAAATGAATAGTACAAAATGTAATGAAATACATATTAAACAATGTTAGATAGATAAGAATGCCGGGTGTTAAGCGAAATTGATAGGTAAAGTAGCAACAACCTACCGACTCTATGAAAAGTGCTATGTCAAATATTTTTATGTCTCTTTAGGCCGCTTTAATGTGCCACTTTTGAGTAATCCCTATGATTCTGTGGCACATTTATAATATATGTATATATAGATTTAAAAGTTATTGAAAGACGTGACTCTCTTAATCCTCCTTTATAATGTAAACCAAATTTATAATTTGACATAACATAAGATAGCATCACGCCTGTACTCTCCGACGTAGTCAGAGTGTACGCAGTTGTACATCCAGATTTCACCAAATCTGTTATTAAGTCCCATGTAATAGGTGGTGAGCCTATTGCTTTACCGGGCACAATTCCAAACTCGGGCCTGCTAATGAGAATTTTCTAACAGAAAAACTCAATAACACTTCGCACGTCCCGAGAATTGAATCCGCGGCCTCATGCTTAGCAATCGCGCTTGGGACCACTAGACCAACGCGGCAGTATAATTTGAAGTCTCCTAATAAACAAACTAAGAAGAAATTTGATCATAAAAAAGTTTCTTTAATGAGTTTCATAGCCCTATGTTAACCACTGAATAAGAACATTGGGGTTAATCTTGAAACCAATACCAATTCCGATCCAATTCCAATATTAAATAGACGCTTTAAAACAACGCGTAATTTTAAAATAAATTTGCCTACATTACAGTTTCCTCAATTTT
Source organism: Xylocampa areola (assembly GCA_935421205.1). Taxonomy (NCBI): domain Eukaryota; kingdom Metazoa; phylum Arthropoda; class Insecta; order Lepidoptera; family Noctuidae; genus Xylocampa; species Xylocampa areola. Next base: position 11,957,612 of record OW285217.1, on the reverse strand, counting down.
AAAGCATGTTGTCTTCATATTATCCCGAATCTATAATTATTTTTTAGTAATTTTGGCATTTAAAAGTACGAACTGACATATTTCCAATGTCAACCGAGCGGAATTATTTTCAAGAGAAAGCCCACATGTCTCCTTTGTTCAAAACTTAAATGACAATCAAGTTCTTAATAGTTACGTCAACGCGACAATATCATTGCAAACAGTAAATATTTGTACCAACTAATATTATCATACCGTTACTGTATTGGCTTTAATTATCTGTGCTCAATTCTGGTAACATTATAAATTAATTTGTCCCGAGACTTAGGAAATATTTTGCCTGTAAATATTGCGTTCTCGTTTATTGATGTAAATATTTATTATTTGATTCGTCATTAATTGTGCAATGGTAATTTGTTTTTACGTTCTTTTTTAGAATTTGACCGATAACAGTTATGCAAACATTTGGCGGTTTTATTACACCATGCTTCCTTCAGGATAATTGGATAAATGAATCACTTAAAAGTATATCGTTTTGTAACTCTAAAACTTTGATATATTTTTATGTTCTACGTAGAAGGACCATGGAACGTTAATTACAATATTAGTGTAATTTTACTATGGTAACTACTAGTTTTTTTTAATAGAGTATATATCAATACAAATAAATAAATTTGAAGAGTCTGTTTGTAATGTCAAAATGATAGTTTTTTTTAAGCTCATACAGTTATTTGCACGACAAGATACCTATGGTAATATCTTAGGTTTGCGCGATCACTACACATTATAATAAAACAACTTTTAATCGGATTAATCGCGTGTATTATTGTTTTTTTGTTTTTCCTGACGTTTTCGTTCGTGGTCGCAGGAGGACTGAGGTCCTCCTGCGACCACGAACGCTCCAAAGTGTTGAAGATACCTATGCATAAAAATCTGTTATTTTTGTCTGTCTGTCTGTCTGTCTGTCCGTCCGTCGAGATGGACAGACAGTCAGAGTACAAAGGGTCAAATTTTTCCTTTTTGGGTACGAAACCAGAACAATCTACTTGTTAGCTACCGTTCTAAAGATACAGCTCTGCGACAGACAGACGGGTCAGGTGTAGGTGTTATTAATTATTTATTAAGAACAAGAAATAGCTCCGAAAATCTCTTTTTGTTTTTTACATTCAATACATACCACTGAAGGTAACATCGTGGTGAAATCTTGGAATTTTCAAACTTTTCAACATAATTTTTAATAATATCAGATTTTTATCAAACTATTTAACGTCATAAACTTAGTATTTGCTTCCAGCACTTCGGACTTATCTCGACATGACAGATAGCTCATAATTATACAACCTGTATCAGAAAGGCGTGGTCATATTATGTGGGGATCATGAGGTGAATCACATAATTATTCTTACTTACTCCGTTGGCTCACTTACCCTAAATGAGTCTTGACCTCCGATACGAGAGAACGCCACTTGGTTCGGTCTGGCAATTTTTCGATTATCAATATTCAATACGTTAAATATTTTTATCCTTTTTATTCGTCCTTTTATGGCATGTTTTATTGTAATACAATTAAAAAGTTCAGAAGATAGGAATACAAAAAAAAACTTCAATAATATAATTAAAGGTCACAATATTTAATTATAACTCAAACTTTTACAGTATTGTTGTACTTTCCACCTCTCAAACAACGAATGCCCAGACTCCTCGTTCTTTTACATACTTTTTAATTTTTCAAATAAAGATGTGTAACAATAAGGTTTTAATAGTTTATATCATAGTTATATTTTTACAACAATAATGGACGTAGTCATTTCAGCTACTAATTTTACGTTACTATTTTTATTAAATATAACACAATAAACTACCTCTTTATTTTTACTTTCAGTTCTGTCCATCCTTAGGTTGTCTGGAAGAGATCAGCTAGAGCGATAAGCCTCTTGTACAATTTTAGTGTTTAATGATTTCTTTTTTATTATAGTTTCCTATTTGTTTTTGTGTCAAAGTATTTGTACTGTATTGTATTGTCATGTCTACTATGCGAGAGCGTACAGTACCTTCTAGGAGCGCAGCAGTTTAAACGATGTAAGTAAAAAAGGTCTTGCACTGTTAGTAATTGAGTTAGTGATTTTACAATAAGTTATGCTTGTTTTACAAAAAATCACACAAAACTCACATATTTTGACGTGTTCATTTGTCGATAGACTATCAGATACATTAATCTGCTACCATATCTTCAAGCCTTCAGAATTGGCTTGAGTATGTAGAAAACTCAAGTATTTTATTCAAGAATCCCACTCCCGGTGACCCAATATTTTGACGTTTCTGGAGACGGAACTGAATATAGTTACAGGACTTCAGTGGTTCATTTCGAGGATTCGGTTCCGACCCGTCCGATTCATCTGTTAAATATTACTACGCATTGCTGATGCACGCTGTACAAATGAGTAATTATAAGAAAATTTTCCACTAAGTCTTGAGGGAATTTTGATAAGGACCGCCTGTCATTATTTATCTTGACTGACGGTGTGTCATAAATTCTTGGTCTCACATAATTAATGCCTGATAAGATGTGATTTCCTCTGTTCATGAAGAAAGAGTAGTAAATGATTATATAGATGACAGTTTATGATCTTTGTTTATGGTGTAATTGCCATAATGATATAAATAGATGACAGATGTTTGTACAAAGTCTAAATTATCATAGTAATATAGTAGGGAGATGGGTGTGTTCCTTTGAATTTTTCTGTCTTGTTTTTTTACTCAGTGTTGAGAAAAACGAGTAACGAAATGATCTGTTTGGTAACATTTTAAAATACTTAGATATGAAGAATGGATGGCTACCTTATTGGTCTAGTGGTTGCAAGCGCATCTGCTTAGCGTGAGGTCCTGAGTTTGATTCTCGGGTCGGGCAAAATGTTACATAATGAGATTTTCATGATGATTTTTTTAGTAATAATCCGGTGTTTGGAGTACCCAGTGAATGGCAATAGGTTTAAAGTGTCAAATGTGTATTTACCTACACAGTACATCTTTTCCTGTACTTCACTGTTGTAAAACAACACCGGTATTTTTGTACTTTAGTGAGACATATTCATCATATCAATTATTGTTAACCGGTTACTACCTACTCACGTGCATTTTTTCGGGATTATCGGTTTTCACCGCTTCACCGAAAATCAATAAAATCTTACAGTCGCAGATAAATCTTTCAAATCAATTAACGCATGCGTAAAGCTGTAAATTTTCATGCAAAGAAAAATACCGCGTGAGCAGGATTCGAACCTGCGTCCCCCGGGTAAATACTCCAGGCGCTCTGACCAATAAGCCATCTTGACCTCTGCTTACTACCCAGGATTCTTTTTCCACATTTTACAACGTCTTTTGGTGGGTTCATCGCTATCTATTCACTCCCTATACAGGTGACTGAACCGACACGACTAACTTTGCAGTTAATACAATCTTACAGTCACTTGAAGGTTTTTTCTCGTCATTCCTTAATAAACTGTATCTCACGTATCCACCGCCCACTGCGATGTACAAATTCCACTTTATCACACACAAAACGCTAGTTTAAAGCCAAAGAGGACATTATTTGATTAACACTAATTAGCCTGAACCGGCTCCGTTCATCCGCCGGCGATGCAAAGAAAGCGCCGAGGTCTTACACAAATATATAAAAAAAAGTACATATCACTCTTATAAGCAAAGGAATAAAAACCAAAATATGTTTTTGAAAATGCATCGTTATATTGGCAATGTAAACCCAATTTGTGTGATGGAGAAAGTTACTTTCTACATGTCCATAGTTTGTCATAATTTTAATTTATTGCAGAAATATTGGTGGCAGCTTTCGATTTGCCGTTGTTTTGGCTTATAGTTTGAAAGTCAATCAATAAACTTAAAATTTTAATTCTGATTGGAGAATCAACTGTTCCTTGTAGTGCAATCTTTGACGGCGCGGTTGGCGCAGAGCTCGAGAGACCGGCTGCTGCGTCGCGTGTCGCAGGTTCGATTCCTGCACGGAGCAAATATTTGTATGATCTACAGATAATTGTTCCCGGTGTGAGATTATATGTCTGTAAACGCACCCACGATACAGGAAGAAAATACCAAGTGCGGGGCAATGTTCTTTTTTTAAAACAGTTAGAAGGCTAGGTCTACTACCAAGACTACATTCATCTTCATCCTCATGCGCAGCCCGACTTGTTTCGCCGGGCAACGTGAAGGTACTGGCTGGTGTGTATATAGTATCTACTTAGATGTCTACTTTTGAGTAGATAATTTTTTTCTAAGGAACATTGATTAAATACAGTTCAATCTTTGAAAAGCATTAACGCATGCTTAAAGAATTTTAAAGTTATAATTTTTTGTGGAAAAGGAATACGGTTGCGAGCAGCTCGACCTCTGCTCACCACCGCGAATTCTTCTTCCACATTTTAATACGTATTTTGGTGTCATCATTGCTTTATATTCAGTCCCTGTACAGGTGACCGAACCGACACGACTAACTTTGCAGTTAATACAATGCCGTACAGATGCAATTACCTTAACAAATATAAATAAATCTTTCAAAAGAATTAACGCATGCTTAGCGAACTTGAAAGTTATAAAAGTTGTGGTTGTGGAAAAAGAATACGGCCGCGAGCAGGATTCGAACCTGCGCCTCCCGCATACAATCAATAAATAGATGTTTTATAGTGCAACTAATAATCTGCCTACTATATCTTAAATTCCTACAATCCACGTACCCCATATCAAGAATGTACAGCATAGAATAAGGGTGTTATTCCTAAACATATTGTATAATAAATTCACTACAATCGAATCACCAACTCCACCCCTGTAATTAGTAAAATCATCAAACATTTAGCAAGACGGAACGATTCCCACCGTTCAATGAATCCATACATCTCGACCGATTTCACGGACAATCACATAAAAGGTACAAGTCAAACGGTATGACAAAGCCCATTCATTTTAAACGGGACCCCTAACAACATTATACTGATGTAATACATATTTCATTATTAATTTCCACCTTTTATGATGCTTAATTTTATTGCTGTAGCAACCCCGGACGTTATTTTTTTTTATAAGGCTACGGTATGATGCTACAATGCCAGGCCGTTTAACAATAGGGGGCGTTGTATTGTTGTACAATATTTTTTCTGTTCATAGATAGTTTTATAATCATGTATGGTTAGACGAATAATTTTGATGTAGAAGAGCATTAGTATGCAAGAAGAATGAATGTAATGTCTTAGTAATTTTAATTAATGAGATGCCTTACTATTCTGGCTTATTCGTACGTAATCATTTTTACTGAACGCTTAATATAATGTTAGAGAAATCCTATCTTTTGTCATCCACCTGAATGAAAAGTCATACACCTGGGGAACCAGTTTAGTAAACCTTCAAAAATATCGTCAAACTGACAAACGTCCTGTTCGGCTCCGAAAGTTAGCTACAACTCTTCCATTCTTTTGCTGACGGTACGCGATCTGACGTATCCACATCATCCAACAGTTCCTGAACGCGATCAGGCTCGTCCCATTCACAAGGAGACACCGTCATTCGCTTCCGGTTGCCCTTTCATTGTGCAAGTCGGCGAGGCAGATCGCGCGCCGCCGGCCATGCGCAACAATGGACCGATTCAAAAATAGAATTCGCGATTCAAAAGCGCATCGTTGAGGTTTATTGGCTTATCGCTTGATTGATTGTGCGAACGCCGACGCATTTTTTTTTTCTTTCAATGTTGCCAGTTTTTATTGTGGAATAACTCGATAATATATTTTGATTTGGGCGTGGCGAATTCGCGAACTCCCTTTGTCGGTTACAGGAAGTTTTAAGCTACGGTCTCTATGTCCTGTAACAGGTACATTTGTATAAATGTATGGAGTTTAGTACACTTGTGTTTGCGTTACGCCTATCAGGGTTTCCATTTAAAGTAAAGAGGCACGCATTGTAGATGCTAACTATACTGAAATGGATAATATTTGTAAATAAATTATGTTCAATGTCGATTCGCTTCTGTTGTTGGTTTCTTTGCATACTTATTTAGCTCTTCAATGATTATAACTACAATTGTAAAGCAAAAGTGGTTACTTCATAAACAACATCTATTTAGAAACTTTTAGAACATCTTTTAACCGGATTAATCGCGTATATTATTGTTTTTTTGTTTTTCCTGACGTTTCTAACACTTTGCAGCGTTCGTGGTCGCAGGAGGACTGTCCTCCTGCGACCACGAACGCTGCAAAGTAGCATTACTATTTGTAGAACATGTTCTACCAAGCTATACAGTGCGTCATTTTTTTTTCCTATTTACTGTTACGATTGCCCTTAAACTCTCCGTTTACTCTATCGTAAACTTACAGCTAATGAAGCCACAACTGAAGGCTGATAACTAGTAGATACGTCATCATCATCACTCCCTGTTTTTTTTTAATGTGGAAAATTCGTCATGGACGCTGTGGCAGACTCCTACCGACTAAAAAACACACAGTCCTACTTCAACCTTTACCGAGGTCCCGGTTTCGTTGCAGCAATCACCGCGACCCCGGCAGGAGCAATCACCGCGACCCCGGCAGGAGCAATCACCGCGACCCCGGTAGGATCATCACTCGCCTGCCGTTATCCCAATTAGGGTCGGGGCAGCATTTTTTTGTCCTCCAGGTCACTACGTCAGATGGGAAGTTGAAGTCACACGTACATTTAATACAACATTAAAGCTTCGAAACAATGGGACAGTGACCTTCTGAAAAACCATGTATAGTAGAATGTGTACGACTGCGACAGTTATGAATGAGTTTTCAAACAAAATCGACTCGTTTCATTGGTCTATATGAATTGTAGCGCAAATTCTACACGTCTCATTAGTCATACCATGGTCATTTTAAGCGGATTACTTTATCCTTGAAATAATTAAACAAAACGAATCCAAGAACTATCTTACTCAGCGGGGTTTTCCATTAAAAACATAATATTTTATAATACCAAGGTATATTAGCATAACCGTCCAAAAGACAATACATTCGGTTTCAAGATTTCAACTCACGCGCAGGGTTCCTATTGGGCAACGAAGCCTCCAGATCCGTGTACGGAGGACCACAAACTTAATCCTGCGTTCCTCAAAAATGTATAAATACACTTTTGCTCAACAATAAGGTGCATTATCCATTGCATTTGTTGCCTATTGAATGCGAGAGTACAGTTGTCGGTCAAAGGACCGTGACGTATTTGTGCTACCGTGGATAAACGGACAGACAGACAACACGTTGAATATGCACAACGATAAAATACACAATCAGATGAAGTCTATGTTTTTTTTTCTTTTTTCTGTTGTCCTACATTGTTGTGTGCCTATATCAACGGCGTGATGAATAATAACTAATTAAAAGAGTTTTGTTTGGTTGTTCGGACAACGGCTTATCAGATTGTTATGGATATGTTGCTGCCTGCTGGTAGCTATGTTGAAGGGATTGTAGATAATATAGTTGGCTTGTTCCAGTCCATATTATACTTGCCACAGTCAGTCCGCGAATGGGTGCAATATCTTTACACATATACAATAAGAAAGCAGGGTTTGCTTTGGCTATCACGTTCATTTATTGAGTTAGATTTTATTGCCCTTTAGATAACTATGGTAGTGGTTAAAGCTTGAGTCTGTCTACCGAACTCGGGACTTTCGTATTCGCCTTCCAGAGAACTCTACATGATAAATAGGGAAATTCAGACATGAAGACTGAAATCCGTCCTAGATCAGGTCACAAATGGCTCGATAGAATTGAGTAGACAGCTCATATTAGTAGAAATTACAGATACAAAATCAGAAAATATCAAACTGTATTCCCCGAAAGGATTGGTAGAGTTGGTACACACTTGTACACTCGCATCTCACCGATGCTGTTATTGAGTCCTATATAAGAATTTGTCACGGAAAAACTAAATAACACTTTTCCCGACCTAGGAATAGAACCCAGGACCTCATACTCAGCAGTTGCGCTTGGGACCACTATATCAACGCGGAAGTCATCAATCTATCTATATCAATATCAATAAATAATACTAAAAACTAAATGTTATCAGAAATTATGGTTACAATTACTATTGTATTTTGTTGAAATAGGGTTGTTACGAACAATGAATAATGAATTATTAGTTGCAGAGTTCTATGCGTTTTAACATTTGCCTGTTATCCACAAAGTTCTGATTCTTAATAACTACTTAATAGCAACAACCTAAGTACCTAATTCAACAGAGTGTAAGAGGTAACGCAGTCCACGAAAGTATTTCACCTAAACACTGTCCATTCATCAAAAATACCATTAGATAACCATTATGAATGTTATTTTACGTATGACAACACTCAACAATAGTATTTACATTCGATGTCAGTTTGTTTTACATCCGAAATACACATTGAATAAACGCGTAACATATTTCTTCCAACATTCTCAGTTCTTTTATGCTTTGAACATAATGTCACGCATTATAAGAGGTCCATAGTTCCGTGGACCAGTCTTTGTCCACACAAAGAAAGGTGAATGAAGCACAGAATAATAATAACACATGTTGGCCGGTAGGAATTGAGAATAAAAAAACTTTTGAGATATGACAACACCGCCACGTGTTTAGAACACAATAGGATTTCAAATTTCAAATTTGAAAATAGTATTCCTTTGACGTTTTTCTTTTTTATAATGTCATTAATACTTGCCATAGACAAAAATTTAAAGTAAAGCCTATAAATAGTGGATACGTGCGTAATTCGCGTGTAATCGTGGGCGATATATCAAAAGGGTGTTGTGTTTTTAAGCGCGGCTGACATACGATAATTTACGTATAATACGAGTATGTACGTATGTGCTCAGTGGGCTCATAAATTTGCAAGCCCGTGATTTATATGAGGATTAGAACGCGTTACCATTACATAACTGTGCGGTTGCCTAAAGGTAATATATACAGGTATCTTACTATAACAATAATTCAGTATATTGAGGCTGTAACTCTAATTATTTGTTTAAAAATAATAGGTGTGCTACACATATTCTATATTGTGATACTCACCTCTTAGGTATTCATATATAATAGTGCTACAAAAGTTTAAAAGTCGAAATGTTTAAAAAACAACTGTCTTATAGCTGTTGACATTAAGGGATTATTTTTGAAGTGTATAGGTAAACAATGTCAGTTTTACGGAAAGAGATTGTGTTTGCCACTATTCTTTTCTCGATCTACAAATAATCTGGTATCCAATCCGATGTAGCCCAACTAAACTTAAAAAATAAACGAATACAGCGAGTCGAGACAAATTATGAAACGTTCAATCAAGAGTCGTGAAACTGAAATTTCTATAAAGTTTTTATTTGACCGTTATTATTTTAGTGGCTATCTAAAAGTGTTTGTGTACATAATCAACGATAAAGTTGTCGATGAAGTGATTTTACTTAATCGTCGACGCAGTCAGAGTGTCCCTATTAATGAAAACTCCATTCCTTAGGGATTCCGTTACGCTCTCGGTTTTGGTCGCAGGTCACAGAAGGAAAGATCCTACTCCTCGCTATCATTTTTCATATCTTAGTTTACTCGTTTATAAGCCGGAAGTCTCCTCCGGATCAAATACCTATTAAGAATATTGAAAAAATAATAATTCTGCGCATAAAACGTGATAAATTCATTCAGTGCCTACATTGTAAACTTGTATGGTGTGTTTATGATTTGACAGTCGTTCGAATATCAAATCACAGTACAAAATACATAATCAGGAACAAAATCCTATAAAAATAAAGATACAAAAACACGCATTTCATATTCTCAGGCACAATCACTCGCTGTCTTTGCCATGTCATGTGTTGCCAGCATTAAGGGCCCTCGAAAATGGCGCGCAAACTGACGGCTCCTAGCTAAATTAACAAACAAAATGGTTGGAGATTATACCTTAACCGCTTTCATTAAGTGTTCCCGTCTGATCTGAAGTAGGGGACTTTTATTTGCGTAGAATCTATTCATATGACAATATCACATTTTGCAAATAATAAGGATTAAGGAGAGTAAGTACTACGTTTTTTTGGCAGCAACGAAAAGGGAATCGTTTTCACACGCAATACTAATATTTCTGTACTGAAATTTAATGTTTGCAAAACAATATGAATGTGTTTAAGTAATACTTTGTACAATAATGTAAGTACATAGGTACTTCAAGATATGTCTTTGAAAAAGCATTAACGCATGCTTAGCGAACTCTAAAGTTACAATAGCTGTTGCGTCAGTCATTAGCAGACACAATAGATTTTTATTGTTACAACGTACAGATCTGTACGTTACTGAGCCGAAAGGTTAAATGGAAAAAGAATACGGTCGCGAACAGGATTCGAACCTGCGCCTCCCGGATAGATACTCCAGGCGCTCTGACCACTAAGTCATCTCGACATGGCTACTCATAGGTACAGGACATAGGTACTCTTAATTTGACTTACAAGGCAACCCAAAATCACAAAGATTTATCAACTAAAAATCAAAGTAAAAACCAGCTTTATTACAAAAATTACTTACATACCTACTGCCAAGTTATATATTTTCATAAAACAAAATTTCCCGTTTTATGAACTCGGGAACTGAAAATTGCTTGGAATATTCTGCGAAGCAATTTAATTAATTAACGAACAAGAAAGTTCCGTCGGCCTTCGGAAAACGTTAATCTTGCTGCCAGTGTAAAATTCACAAAAACTTTAAGCCGCGCAAGCGAGCCAGTAGTTTGAGTAGCGAACTTGTAATAGGTTTAAACTTTGAATATTTAAATTGTCTACAGCGTAATTTTGAAATCACAATCGGTCCACCGGTTATTAATGTTTGCGTTCCTTTTGTTTTAATTGAACGGCTATAGACGTTTACTTAAGCTGCGTGGGTGTATCTAATCTGGATATTAATTTTATTGAGTATAAATGCTGTAATATTAATTTAATTAGCCTATTTTCAATCGTAGACACAGGATTTCACTTGTTGGGTGAATGTATAAATAATTTTCTTTGACCAAATTTTTGGGTAGTAACAAGTCGGTAGGAATTTGCCATGCCCTCTTGTTTTTAGTTTAAATACCAAAAAGAGTGGTCTTTTAAAAAGTTTAAGTTGTCGTCCTTAACCGATGTTTTATAGACTCATCTATGAATGGAAAATAAATTCTCTAGAATCATTATTAGCAAATAGCTACATCGCGGGGGACACCTTTTCAGATGCGGCTATAAAACTAACCCAGTATTCCTATAACAACCTATTTATTATCACCTTCTTGTTGTCCTAAACATTCTTCTCGTAAGACAGCGCGGGGAAAAGAGATAAATATTTACAGTATTTTCCGTGTGGCAACACCGGGGCGGTTGTAAACAATATTTTTAATCGACTCGGCAAACTGTGTCGCTTACACTTAGCGAAACTCGACGCGAAATAAAAACTGGCTAAATAAAATTTCTTCAGACAACTTGCAGTGAATAAGTCGATATTAGATTTTTCGGGAATTTCGACTTATGACTTGTTTTTATTACATATTTTTACCGTAATATGTCAACAATGAGGATAATCTTTATAAAAAATATTGATTAAATTTCCGCTGGAATTAAATTGGTCTGTTTCCTGACTGAAGACAAAGTACATAAAGACCATAAATACATAAAGTAATAAATCTCAGTAATATAAAATTTCATATAATAATTTTCAAAAGCAATGCCCATACTTAGACGTTAGCACAATGTTTTAATTAAAATAATTTAAAATATAATCGCTTTAAAGCCGGAGTTGGTAACAAGAGAAGTTTGGAGTTCCGAAACGGAGTAACAAGACAAAATAATAAAATATTAATAAACGCTCGTAGACGGTGGAAAAGTTTCATCGAGGGCAAATATTTGTGTTTCAAATAAGGCGCGCTTGCGATACGATGGGGTTACCCGCGCGGACTCGAACCCGCTACCCTTGTAGTCGGCACATTCAGTTTTGCTTACAGTACTTTTATGTTGTATTTTACGAGTAGGTTCCGATCCCTATTTTGTTGATCGCGCGGTAATTTTGTTTGAGAACATTTAAAGCGGCTGCAAGTTGTTAATACTACTTTATATACTATAACATAAATGTAAAAAGTAAATAATAAATTTGATATCGAAACAAAGGCTGATGAAATAAATGAACATAACAAAAAAAAAAAGCAAATCTAACATTCATTTCTGCATATAACAAACATAGGCACATAACAACGTTCCACTCAATATTTCACGGCTCCCGAAACAAAACCATTTAGCGAGATTGAATTGTTCAAAAACACAAAAGTCAAATTGGGAGTGGTGGAACTAACTACAATAAAAACCTTACATTCGAAGCTATTAGAGCGAGTGCCTAGTTGAAATGTAATATTAAAATAGTTGGCCCCATAGCCTCGGGAACTGGGAAAATAAATCAAATAGAACTATATGAGTACATGGCTAACTTGTTAAAATACCCCTGTCTATACGCTATGAAGTCGATTGTTGAAGGGACATTTGGTATGCATGCTGGATATGTGGGCATTCGTTCAGTTCGCCAGGTGTCTGCAGAAATGGAAATTACGAGTATATGTTTAACTTTTATATGCAATAAAATTAATCTGAGAAATAAGAAATTACTAACTTGTCTGCGATAGTCAAGAAAATTAAAAGATGGATGTCACGATTGATTTGCAATGAAGGAAGAAATTCTATTACGAAAGTGAAAATGTTGATACTAAAGATAAATCTTTGAAAAGCATTAACGCATGCTTAGCGAACTCAGTTATAACAAACTCTAAAGTCTTTTTCCATTTAATATTGTTGATACTAGAATTCCTACATACCTATTATGGGTTGGCCCCTCAAATGTTACATGTTTACTGTATGGTCTTTTTACCAAAGCATGAGCTAGAATATGAAAAATTACTCGTACTACCCAGATCCACAGAAGAGTAGCGAGGTTAGTGGTGGATGGCTTTTAGTCGGTAGTAATATAGCGCAACATTCATGATAGATTCCCAGACATGGAAAACAAGAGTCCACGATAGTTCCTGAATACAAACACGAAAATAACCGATACAGTCACTACTACTCTTTTTTTTCTATGGAGTCATTGAAAAATAATAGACACGAAATGCACTCGAACACACGAAGTTTGACATACCGTGTCATGGCTCTCCCACTGAGCGAACTGACCGAGGGAACTTGAAATTTAATAGATACGAACATGTGACACGGTTTCAAGTTCCCTTCGTAAGGGAGATGCCTGGCGATATATTTAGCAATAATTTAAAGATTACAAATAAAAGTCATCACTACTTTTGGCAAACGGAATGGTGATTAGGTATTAGTCAATCTTTATTGCAATCTTAAGTTCTTACATAAGATGTTAATATTATGTAGTAACCGGTCAACAATAATTGATAGGAAGAAACAAGTTACGGAACCCATTATGTAGAAACATATTCGCGCGTGGACATGCAAAGGACGCGTAAGTACATATCCAACAATCAGTGAACTGAGTGATTGGCGGCATGTAGCTGTGCGGCTTATCACGGATGTAACAACTTCCGGATATGACAAAAATGTAGGAGAAGCTTTAGTGACGAAATACTGCAGTACGAAAATAAATTGCTATATTTGTATAATAACTTTCATGACTGCAACTGCCTCATTGGTTTAGTGGTCCGTAGCGCGACTGCTGAGCAGGAGGTCTCGGGTTCGATTCCCGGGTCGGGCAAAGTGTTATTGAGTTTTTCTGTTAGGAAATTCTCAGTAGCAGCCCGGAGTTTGGAAATGTGCCCGGTTGATGGCAATAGGCTCACCACCTATTACATGGGACTTAATAATAGCATTGGTGAAATGTGGGTGTACAATTGTGTACACCTCTGCCTACCCCTTCGGGGAATACAGGCGTGATGCTATGTTATGTTATGTTATGTTAACTTTCATGACGCATAATATATTGATATTAATTATTGTTCATCAGTGACTATTCACGTGCATTCTTCGGATTTGCGTATTTAGGCGGCAATGTCGTGAGTCTGACCCGCGACATTGCCGCGGACTCAGCTCATGACTAAAGCCTCCGTTCGAGCTCGAAACTAGTCAGGCAATCCCGAAAAATGCATGTGAGTAGTAACCAGTGAACAATAATTAATATAAATTGTTATTTTTAGAATCCTGGGAATTATTTCTATGAAGTATGGCTATGAAGAACGTAATTTTATCGAATATAACGCTTTTCCTACGTATTGAAAGGAGGTAAAAGTGCCCACCGAGAAGGGCGTACGCCTATATCGGAAACATTTGGCCAAGAAGTATCCTTTGAGGAGCATTTGAGCAGTGTACCTCTCCTTCTTTCTATTTCTTTAAATTTCTGCTAGAGCAGCAACGCATATAGAACTACATGCAGGAGTTTATAAACTACAACTTCTACTTTTTTTTACAACAAATTGTAAGATTTTCTGAAAGTGGTTCGACGGTAGTTGCCTATTAAATATAAACAAAAAATTTTTGATTTGTACATTTGATTTTATAAATTTTTTAATCCTTTCAAAATTTCCGACGTAATCGCAGAGGATAACTTCAACCATCTTGGAAAATTTCCGCAAAAATTCAACCTAAACGATCCTCTAATAGTGTCCTTATTTGTATCACGCCTGTAATTCGGATCTAAGCCCCAATCGCCAAATCCCGGCCATTAGCACCGTGTTTCAACGACATTATTTAAAGTCTTTATATCCGTGGGCCAATGTATTGGATGGTCGGCGAGGCGGGGTGTGTAATTGAAAGCAAACAGGCATTGTTGCTGCCCGTATCAATCAGGGATGATGCCGATAGTTTTCTGAACCAAACATTTAGGGGACGTGGACGTGTCCCGCTTGAGTTTTTTTTTTGTTTCTGGTGACGAAAATTGTTCGAGGGATAACCTGGATCTAGTGAGTAGGAATAGGATGGATAAACTTTTCTATACTTATAATATTATGAATGTACTATAATATTATAAAGAGGAACGATTAGATTTTTTGTATCTTGGTTTTTATGGATTTAAATCTAAAATTAAATAAAACAGCATTATAAAGCTGCATTATTATTGAGTAACATAGGCTTTACTTTATTTTAGTAATAATAATATTTAAGTCTGAAAATCCAGGCGGGGAAAGCCGCAAGCACAGCTAGTATTACTTACAAGTTAAATTGATTTTGTAATTTGTAATGGTTTGGCGTTTCCTAATAAATATGTGACGATGTCATTTATAAAGGAAGCAGTGGGCTTAGTCTTGAAAGTAATTCCGCTCGATTGACATGGGAAATATGTCAGTTCGTACTTTTAAATGCTAAAATGTCTAAAATATCATTATATAATCGGGATATTACGAAGACAACATGCTTTAAAATTGAAGCAACTGAAATGTAGGTAAATTTATTTTAAAATTATGCTTTGTTTTAAAGCGTCTATTTAATATTGGAAATGGATTGGAATTGGTATTAGATTCAAGAGTACCCCACTGGTCACAAAAAAATGCGATCATAGTGAGCGCGATGTATATGTAAATAAATCTTCCTATATAGAAATAATATTATCTACCAACCCATAGAATATAGACCAAACTAGAAGAGAATGAAAGTAAAATTATAATTTTAATGTCTAGATACCTTCTTTAGACACGCATTTTTCCTTATTTTGTTCAACTACTTGATCGTTCTTCTTAATTTGTAATGGAAATGCTGCCAGCCAGTTGATAGCCATGCGAATGAATTTTTCGACGCTCTATAATATAATATTTTTATTTTTTAGTTATAAGTAAGTGGAAAGATGAGTGAGAGACCATTGCCCAGCAGTGGGAAACAATAGGTTAGAAAAAAAGTTATAAGTATATTGTTAAAGTAGTTTTTATACACGAGTAGTTTTTTTTTTCAAATATACCTATTGCTGTAAGAACCTAATTTGTAATATCAACCTATCATATTTTGAATGATACCTATGAATTCGGTATACCTAGTGAGCAGTGGTCAGGATAGCTCTGTTGGCAGAGCGCCTGGAGTATTTTTCCGGGAGGCGCAGATTCAAATCCTGCTCACGACCGTATTTTTATTCTCACATAAATTTATAACTTTAGAGTTGTCTGTTCGCTACGCCACCGCATGCGTTGCATTTGCAAGATTTATCTGTACTCAACTTATCAATTACCTCGGAGAGGCTCGTGGCTAAGTAACAGCCGCACAGATCGATCGATCGAGGTTAAGCTACGTTTCCCGCGGTCGGTCTGTGGATGGGTGACCATCATTTCATACCGAGACCCCTCCGTATGAAACGGTTACGTGGACGGCACGTTAAGCCGTCGGTCCCGGTTGTCAAATTAAGATCTATGACAGACGTTACGGGTAGTCGAGAGGCCTGAAAGTCTGACAACCACTCATGCCACGAGATATCGTGTTACCCAGTTACAGGGTTGTGGAGGTCAGATAGGCAGTCGGTCCATGTAAAATACTAGTATTAAGCAGCATCCGGTTTGACTGGAAGCCGACCTCAATGAAATTGGGAAAAGGCTAGGCAGATATATATAACCTATCAATTACCAAAAACATTCAAAAATTAAATCAAAAAAGGAACACCATAATGAACTCGTCACCACACCAAAACCGGATCGAAATGAGCAAACGATTTCCACAACACAATGGTGTGACATCCACCCCCATTACGGGGGTTAGTCGAAATTAGTGTTGGTCCAGCCCTCGACACAGCGCGTGCACAACGCGTGCCGCAAACACCAGCGCGTGCGCACGCAACACGCACCAATATTAAAAAGAATATGTTAATATGTGATAGAGAGTGTTTCGGGAAAGATAATAAAGTGAAAGGAAAATTGATGTCGTTTATAATTAAGTTTTGAAAAATCTTTATAATGTCTTGCAGTGCCTAGTGTCCTTAGAGGTCCGACCTGGCAAAATAATTTTTTACTGCATATAAATACATGCTTCCGGATCCTTATTGATCTTTGATTGCTTAAGAGATGAAGTAACACGAATTTGTTGGGGTCTGTAATCATCGGCAAATGTAAAAAAAATACCCAAATTTTAGTACAATTGTCAACATTCATGATTTTATTGGTTTCAACAAAGTCTTCTTTCATTTCGTTAACATTTTCCTTCTCATATAATATTGCCATCATCCTGTACACCACCCCTTACTCCTTGTCCCGCGGCTGCCTGCTGCAGACATGCTCCACATTGTTACTCGTGTAACATTGAAGCACTTAACGTCAACTTACAGTGGTCTTTCCACCCTTAAAGTGTGAAACTGTCGCCATGACGAGTCAGAAACAAATCGCTTTCCCACTCTGTTACACTTCTAAATATTTATTGATTAAAATAAAAAAGTAGATACCTTGCTATACAGCATCGCTAATCAATATTAAAACAAGAGAATTGGCTGAAAATGGCCTCTTGGAGGGCTCCTCATAGAATAGGACTTAGCAACACTAAAAGCAGCCGCGTGAAGGATAGAAAAACAAATAATGTCTTATTAGTCAGTTCGAGTCCAAATCCTCAATATTCAATTATTTATTACATTCTTACATAAGGTTTTGTTCAGATTAATTATTTGGAATGACATATGACCTAAGTGATACTGATAGTTATTGGTAAAATTACCACGATTTTTTTTGCTATAGTATAATAGAAATTCCTTCTTTGAAAGTGTTCATAGATAAAATTGCCTGCAGTTTTTGAAACGGTTACACAACTTTCCTCCTCAAAAAGAGATTTTTCATATAAATATATCGAAAAAAGTCCATAAATAAATATTTCTTTGTCTCTGTTTAAAACAGGCTAAACAATTTTTATAACCATTATAAAGTTAACTGCCATTTAAATTAGACACAACCACGATAATTTTCAGTAACCTACCTAAATTATAAGTACATAAACGACATCATAAATGAGAGATGTTCCGATATCTTGGGAACGGCACGCCCTTATAAAGTTGGGTTCTTGGGTACTGGGGTCCGGGGTCTAATCCGGCGGCAGGGCTGGCGGGCACGGCTGCGCTATCGCCACCACGCAGCCGCATCTTTCCAGATATAAGCCTACTTATACGTGTATTTGGTTATGTATGAGGAATTGGGAAGACACTGAAAATTTCGTGGACACTTTCATGGAGGGACTTAGGAATAAGAACTTATTATTTTTGGTCCTTATGCTCTTGTCCTGGTTTGAAGGATATGTTACATTGTAGACGTTCTTTTAAAGGTTGTTGATATGCGTATTAAGGTTTTCTTCAAACGGTATCTGTTCACGACGGAATTATTCCAAAGCTTCCGACGTGCTCGATAGAGGGCGTTGCCGTCGAAATAGAAGTCGCTATGGTTTCGTTACCGCAATTAGTACCGAGCCAACAGTTTTATTTTAATAAATGTGAGCTATCTATAGATCAGTATACAGTTTGGTTGTTTTATTCACTCTAAACCCTACTAGTATACACTTAGAACAATAAGCTCAAAATACTGACCACCTCCTAGGTAGTTCGGTATTTAACATTGGTCCTTCGAGCCGGATCTTTGGACATTTTTTGTTAAAAGTGGAGCCAGCATTAGCCGGCTTCCCCGTGGACTCGCAGTGGATCGCTGCGGCAAGGTACACGGTTCTCCGCACTAGCGACGACAGCTTCGCCCAACTTATGCGGTGAGCTGAGTCAGCATTAGCGGACTAGTTCAAGGAGGGGCCACAGAGCGCGCCACTCTCAGATCAACAATCAGTGGATGACAACAAGGTGACGCAGGCGCAGCCATCACGCGACGTCACAGGGGACGTCACGCGCAGTTCAGCTAGCTGTCACAGAGGGCGCCACTTGCAGGTTGACATTCGATGTTTGTGTAAAGTGCAGTTTCTTGTGAGTACATTTTATTTATTTATCGTGTCGACGTAATTAGACAATCAGGTCGAGCCTAACAAATTTGAGCTCTATTCCAACGCGGACATAAACTTATAGAAATCGTAATTTGAAAAAGAACTTGTAATTTGTGTGCATGTTAGATTTAGGACTTAGTATATTTTATAGAAAACGGAGGAACGGGGAACCTATGCCCGATATCCACCTGATTTGATAATACCAAAACACTTGTAAAAATTTAAGTAGTGATTTCCGACTTGTATTATTTTTGTTTGATATAATTTTAAACTTAGAAATTTTTTATATTCTTTATGAACTTGTAAGTTTACTGCTTATGTTATCAACACTTAGAAATGTTGTATTTTATCTCTTTGAGAAAGTTGTTATTTAGTTGCATGCTTATTTAAGATTTTATCAACGTATACATTTGTTGTGTTTATGAAGTTTAGTTAGTTAAAATCAATTTAAATTATTTTTTCATTTTTTATTAAGTACGTAAGTCATCTAAATGGAAGGCTTAATTAATGTTTTAAAAGATCAACAGAAAGTCATCTCAAAAGGATTGACAAATTTTAAGAAATGTGGTAAAGATAGATTAACTCTAGAATATATAGAAACCAGGCAAGAATTATTGGAAAAGGATTGGGCATTGTTTAAAGAAAATAATACAAAATTACATGAACGGTATAAAGCAGAAGATATAACACAGACAGTTGTTGATATTTATGATGCGACAGAGGACACTTACATTATTTACAAAAGTTTAATGAAAACAGCTGTTAATAAAATTGAGGGAGCTAAGAATTCTGTAAATCAAACCGATAACGCTTCGACTAGTACAAGTAAATCGAGTAGTTCCTTTGTTAAGTTGCCCAAAATTTCTATTCCAATATTCTCAGGAAAATATGATGAATGGACAACATTCCATGACCTTTTCACATCATTAGTACATAAAAATGATACTTTAGATAATGTGCAAAGGCTCCATTATTTAAAGGGTCACCTTTCTGGCGAAGCAGAGCAATTAATAAGACACACTCCTATAACTGATGCCAACTATCTTCAGTGCTGGACTCAGTTACAGAAGCGTTATAGCAATAAAAAATACTTATCAAATTGTATTCTTAAAAGGTTGTTCGGTCAAAAACGTATGCAGGTGGAATCAGCTCCATCTTTGAAGGAGTTGCTTGATACCACTTGTGATTGTCTTAATGCGTTGAGTAATTTGAAGATAAACGTGAGTACATGGGATGTCATTATCATACATATTGTAACCTTTAAATTGGACAGCGAAACGCGTAAACAATGGGAGCTTAGTGTTTGCAACAATGACTCCAATAATGACTTACCAACATTTGACCAATTTAAAAAATTTATAGAATATCGATTTCGTGCGTTAGAGTGTTTAGAACCTAACAGGGCACCAGTTCATCAGGGCAACAATAGACATAAAGGACCATTTACGCATTCTCCAAAGGCAATGTTGGCCCAGAATTCATCAATACAATGTGAATTCTGCTCAGAAGGACACAAACTGTGTTTTTGTAAGAAATTCACAAAGCAGACAGTAGAAATCAGACGGGATTTCGTAGCAAAAAATAAAATTTGCTTCAACTGCTTAGGAGGCAATCACATGGTTTCTGAATGTAGGAAACCTACCACATGTAAGGTTTGTCAGAAGCGCCACCACTCACTGCTGCATTTGGGTCAGGGTTCGGACAAAAGAGACCAACCTTCGACATCATCGGCTATCGATAGTGTTAGTTCACCTAATAGTCCGATTGTGTCGTGCTTGTCGACAGGTAACATTCCCAAGCCCAGACAGGTTTTATTAGCCACAGCGCTAATAAAAGCCGAGTCACGTTCTGGTGAATACCAGACTGTCCGAGCCTTACTTGATCAGGGTTCGCAGGCATGTTTTGTAACAGAGTCGGTAGTTCAGCTACTCAGCCTGAAAAAGATACCTATTCAAGGAACTATTTCAGGCCTTGGTGGTAATAGTTCAACCATGGCAAAGCACATGGTACATTTGAATATCCAGTCGCGGATAGATTCAAATTTTAATCTTAAAGTTAACGCCTACGTATTACGGAAAATAACCTCGTACTTACCTGAGTGTAGAGTTAACACTACCTTAGATTGGTTAAGCGTTAACACGCTGCAGCTTGCAGATCCAGAGTTCAATACTCCCAACCAAATCGATGTTTTGCTAGGCGCTGATGCTTACAGCTGCATTATTAAGGCAGGCATAATCAAGAGTCCTTCAGGCACTCTGATTGCTCAGAGCACTACCTTAGGGTGGATCTTGTCTGGTGCAATTAGTAAGGACATATCTAAAGGATCACTTAAAATTAGTGTGTTGCATGCACAAGTTAATGATGATGACATATTGCGAAAATTTTGGGAAATTGAAGAGCAAAATTGTTCAACAAAAATACTGTCACCTGAAGAAAAGAAGTGTGAAGAGTTTTATGCTGAAACTACAAAAAGGGATAGCAGTGGCAGGTACATAGTGAGATTACCTTTCCGCGATGAAAACCCTCCTTGCAAAGGTGGAAGCTCGCGTACTATAGCTGAAAAAAGATTCAAGGCATTAGAAAAAAGGCTAGAAAGAAACACAGATCTAAAGGAAAAGTACAAGCAGGTAATAGAAGAATATTTACAGCTAGGACACATGAGACAGACAGATAAGACCGATCAAGAAGTAGCGGTTTACTTACCTCACCATGCGGTAGTCCGTGAAGATAAAACTACCACGAAGGTACGTGTTGTCTTCAATGCATCCGAGAAGAACAACAATGGAGTCTCACTGAATGACACGTTGATGGTGGGACCGACATTGCAATCTGATTTAAGACACACAGTGTTAAGATGGAGACTTCATCCAATAGCACTGGTAGCGGATATCGTAAAAATGTACCGCCAGGTCAGGATTTCGGAAGAAGACGCGATGTTTCAGCGGATATTATGGCGAGACAGTCCTGAAAAGGAAATTAAGGATTACGAGCTGGTGACGGTTACCTTTGGTACGGCGTCAGCACCCTACCAAGCGATTAGAACCCTACATCAAGTCGCCTACGATGAAGGTAAAAATTACACTCTCGCTAAAGAATTGGTTTTAAAATGCTTCTACATGGATGACTTGATGACAGGTTGTAATAACGTAGAAGCAGGCCTGGAGATATACAGGCAAATGACAGCGTTACTAGGAAAAGGTGGATTCATGCTACAAAAATGGAACAGCAATAACCAAGAAATAGTAGACAGTATAAACGAAATAGAAAGCAATACAAGGAAAGGACAAATAGATCAAATTAGGACAAAGGACAACATAGAAAAGGACAATATAACCAAGGACAACACAAATAAGCACAACATAACACAAGACATAAAACAAACACTAGAGTACAACAAACCAAAGAAATCAGAACACAAAGAAAAGGAAGTAGAAATAAAATTAGATAGTACTATCAAAATTCTTGGACTTACCTGGAACCGCAACGCAGACACTTTCCAGTACACGGTGAATCTCCCGCCGCCGACGACCGCACCTGTAACTAAACGAACCATTATTTCTGTGATAGCACGGCTTTTCGACCCATTAGGCTGGTTAGCCCCTAGTGTGGTTTTAGCGAAAGTATTTATCCAGAAATTATGGCTTGCAGGTGTTGGTTGGGATGAAGAGCTAACCAACGACCTAATAAGTGAATGGAAATCATATCGTGAAGAATTGGTACTACTTACCAAGGTTCGGATTCCTCGTTGGCTTGGCACCAAGTCGAATGACTATCTGGAACTTCACGGTTTTAGTGACGCCTCCAAAACAGCATACTCAGCTGCGATTTACTTGCGGATTGAAGACGCAGATGGAAGTGTTCAAGTGTCGTTGCTGGTTGCTAAGACCAGGGTTGCACCAGTAAAGCAAATAAGTATTCCGCGGCTAGAACTCTGCGGAGCAGTCTTGCTGTCACAGATACTGTCTCAAACAGCTGAAGTCTTGAGTATCTCCCAAGATAAGGTCAAGGCGTGGACGGATTCCACGGTGGTGTTGGCCTGGATAAATAGCCACCCAAGTAAATGGAAGACGTTTGTAGCCAATAGGACGTCGGAAATATTGACCTCGATGAAAGCATCGCAATGGTTTCACGTCCCTACGGAAGATAATCCAGCAGACTGCGCCTCTAGAGGGATACTCCCCAGTTCACTTCTAGAAAACGAATTATGGTTTTCTGGACCACCATTTCTTAAATTACAAAACGTAATTTATAATAGGCCAAACAAAGGTTGTACTACAGATTTAGAAGAGTCAGCAAAGGCACATGTAGCGATCATTCCAAACTGTTCCTTGTTCGATAAGTTTTCTCAGTTACGAAGATTGGTTAGGATGGTTGCGTACTGTCGAAGATTTTTAAAGGAGAACCAAATATACAGGAAAAATATATATTTACAAAAACAAGAAATTAACGCTGCGCTCGAATGTTGTATTAGGAAAACACAGAAAGAACTATTTACAACAGAATATAAAGAAATAAAGGACGAAGGTTATATTAAATCAAAATCAAGTTCATTAAAATCACTCTGCCCCTATCTCGATGATAAAGACATAATGAGAGTTAGAGGTAGACTGGAGAAATCACAGCTAAGTGATAGGATGAAACATCCGATAGTTCTGCCTCACTCCAGTCATCTCACTCGGCTTATCATAGCTGATGCACACCATAAAACTCTTCACGGGGGTCCTCAGCTCATGATAAATTATTTGAGAACAGCCTACTGGATTATAGGGGTCAGAAACTTGGTCAAACACCATGTCAACAAGTGTGTGACATGTGCCAAGCAAAGAGCCAGTATTAAAAACCAGTTTATGGGTTCCCTACCAGCCGTTCGGTGCACCCCTGCCCGACCATTTTTGCATAGTGGGGTTGATTATGCGGGTCCAATTCATGTGAGGACAACGAAAGGTCGTGGCCACCGTTCATACAAGGGCTATATATGCCTGTTTATATGCATGGTCACTCGAGCACTGCATTTAGAAGCAGTGAGTGACATGAGCACTCAAGCCTTTTTAGCGGCGTTTAGACGTTTTGTGTCGAGACGAGGTCACTGTGCCAAGCTGTGGAGTGACAATGGGACCACGTTCGTAGGTGCCTCCAGGGAGTTGCAGCAGTTGACAGCTATACAATCGTCAATAGCCGAACACCTCGAGGCAAATGGTACGGAGTGGCACTTCATTCCTCCTCACAGTCCCAATTTTGGCGGACTTTGGGAGGCAGGAGTGAAATCCACAAAGTTCCATTTGAAACGAGTGATCGGTGAAGCGACTCTCACCTTTGAAGAACTGACGACACTCCTCAGTCAGATAGAAGCGTGCTTGAACTCTCGTCCTATGAGTATAATTAAAGTTGATGACCCTGGTGAGCCGTTGCCATTAACTCCTGGACATTTTTTAATTGGCGAGCCCTTAGTAAATGTACCAGATAACAAATACGAACACTCTAATATTAATTATTTATCACGCTGGCAATTCATTCAACGAATGCTACAGTCGTTTTGGAGACGTTGGTCTCATGAATATCTTGTTACTATGACGAATCGTTACAAATGGTCTGTCCAAGTAGCTGAGCCTAAAATTGGAGACATTGTGCTAGTCAAAGAAGACGACTTGCCGCCAAGTCGTTGGTTGATGGGTAAGATATTACACAAACACCCTGGTGATGATAACATCACCCGTGTCGTCACGTTACGCACCAAATCCTCAACCATTAAAAGGCCAACATCAAAAATATGTATTTTACCCGTAGTTAATTAAGTAAGTTGTATAGTAGGTATTTATGTTTTAAATATTTAACCATGTTTCAACATAACTATTTTACACTTTTATCTTGTTAAAATCAATTTATACAACCATTTGTTTTTTTTGTTTACTTTAAATCAATTTAAAAAAAAGGGTTGTATTTTATACCTTTCTTTACATTGTTTACAATTTTATATGAATTCGTATAAAAGTATACCTATTTACAACATAGAATAGTTCATGTTTAGCTTTAAGTTATTGTAAAATTAGAATGTTATAATAGCCGAATCATAGCTTTAGATTTTAGTTTAAATTGTATATCTTCTGTACTATAGCTGTTTAGTTCAACTTGCTATTGCAAGGTACAGTTTAGTTCAGTTTAGAAGGACGATTCCTTCAGTAACGTCCTTGGTAGGCGGTATGTTCACGACGGAATTATTCCAAAGCTTCCGACGTGCTCGATAGAGGGCGTTGCCGTCGAAATAGAAGTCGCTATGGTTTCGTTACCGCAATTAGTACCGAGCCAACAGTTTTATTTTAATAAATGTGAGCTATCTATAGATCAGTATACAGTTTGGTTGTTTTATTCACTCTAAACCCTACTAGTATACACTTAGAACAATAAGCTCAAAATACTGACCACCTCCTAGGTAGTTCGGTATTTAACAGTATCAGATTCAAATTATATTTTTTTGTAGTTAAAGGTTCTGTAGATTTCAATATACAAATTAATAGATAAGCAATATTACGATATACGAAAAATATCGTATTTCATATTGATATAACTAACAATATAAATTGTATCATATTGTTGGTGCAATATAAGCAGATATTTATCCAGATAAACTGGTAAAGTTGGCACATACTATATGAATTTACAGAAGCAATGACTACGAATATTAACTCACAAATATTTGTAGCCATCGTCAATATTTTTTTCTTTAACTTATTCAATGTACCGTCATCGTCATTACAAAATTCATAATTGCAACAATATTTTTTCGTTAACATATTGACATTTTAAAACAAATATATGACTTGCAGACGATCCGCTGGGGAACATCTGAATCAATAGGAAATTGTACCAGTAGATACCTATGTAAGACAATGGGTGCAATTTAATATATTTTTTTAATTCATTTCCGTGAGATGCTGCTTGGGCAAATAAAAAGTGTTTTCGAATAGTAGAACATACCAAAATACTTGTTGATTGAGTATTGACAAATTAAATGAATTATTGCCAATCTTTTGTATTTCGGGTAAAATGGAAAATAATGTACGAAAAACATTCATGTATTGCAGAATTTTAGACTTCGTTGCATTTGTTTTGATATATAAAACTTACCAGTTATTTATGTATGTGTAAGTCGATAAAATATTAAGAAATTTGGTAAAAATAATTAAGTTGATACAATGTTCAGGAATATAGGTTCATGAGCCGACATGACTTTTTAAAATATAATGATTATATTTACTTAAAGTGGGAGTGGGCATGTCGTTCGAATACGAGTAAGTATATGCGAAAAAATCAGTAAGTATTCCTATGTATTGGATGCCTGATGGGGGTCATCGCCATCGAGGCCAGTCATATCGTAGGTGGCGTGACAACCTAGACCTGTTGCCTATTGCCTGAAATCTCCGAGGTTACGGTTCTAAAAATAAAAGGGGAAGCAATAAAAGGGAGTTTCTTGCCCGTTCTTCTCCATAGGAATCTACACTTTGGAACGTGGCAACTAGCTTCTGACAATTCAATAGTGCCTGTAAAGGGTCTAATTGAAATAAATGATTTGACTTTGACTTTGACTTCACTCAGGAGTGGGTCCCAAATTAGGCTACAAAAACATGTATTTGCTTTAGTGGCTACTGAGATTTCCGCTAATAGGAATGTATAAAGGAGAAGACATGCTGAGCCAAACTTAAATAAATTTGGACAAGGGCAGGAAGATGATCTTGCGAGGAATTACAACAAACCTGGCCCAACTTTTTGATACGACTAGCAGACTACAGGTCTAGTTCGGGTTCTGAGCAATGAGTTTTTTTTTTTAAGTAGGTAACACTAGTCTAGGTCAGAGGTGACAGAGACAAAGTCGACGATGACGAAGCTCACTCCGAGCTTGCCCAAAAGAAGCCTGTTCACTCTTACTTTGAAGAGATTAGGGTTGAATGCGTTCGTTATTGAATTCGTTATTGAATTGTCTTTTAGGAAATTCTCAGTAACAGTCCGGAGTCAAGAAGTTGGTGGTATGACATGTTTCGGAGAGCACGTAAAGCCGTTGGTCTTGCGCCGTATCTCTCTCCGGTCGTGTCGGATTGCCGTCCCATCAGAATATGAGAGTGAACGAAGAGGGAGTGCACCTGTGTTTGCGCATACAATTGTGCACTATAATATTTCCTGCGTACTTGACTTATCTCCGTGGAGATAGGCCGCCGTGACCGAAATGCGGTCGAGAGGAGTATTATTGAATTATTATCAATAGGTACTTTCCTTTCTCTCTCAATAAATTATTCCACCATTTAATTCTATATTTGAGACACGAAAAAAAATTACAATTCCGTTAATGATTTATTTGTTTGCCCCGCCGTTTCAAAGAGGGCAATAAAAAAATTAATTAGCGTCCAAGTATTTGCCAAGAGCGAGTCGTAATTATGAGGAGGGCACTTTGCCAACAGCGACATCTACCGGCCAGAGATAGCATTTAATTTCGTTCTACGTTGTTTTATTAGCGAAATTAACCCGTTTTTAGTTAGGGGTGGTATATTAATAACTAGGGGTGGGCAGGGACTGACTTACCCAAGATGTATATTAAGTGTAAGATTAATATGTAATTTGTGACGGTTCAACGCTTTTTGAGTGTCAGTTTGCGTGTCAAATATAAAAGGAAATATGAAAGTAACATAAGTAGTTCGTAAGTGGTTCGACTTCCCGGTCAGGAAAAGTGTGATTGTAGCACCAATAACCACCCAGGCACCCATTTAAATAAACATAAAAAAAACATCAACGTTGGTCGATCTATTCAATAATACCATCAAGATACATTTGTATTAATTACTTACTAAATACTTTAATAATATTTTAATGAATAAAATATCCAATTGTTTATCTACTTAAGTTGCAAACAGTACACAACGTACCTACATATCTATGACGTATCCAATATATTTACTAAAGTTAATTCAAACCATAACAGCATTTACCGGTACAATCATTATTAGTAGAAGCGTGTATGGGCGGGCGGTTTCCGCCCAGCGTCATTAATTGCAGCCGCATCAAGGCTGCGCCGGCCGCATGCACACACCCCTGCCGAGTTTATTTACTGACGCGGTACAATGAAAACACTCACATTGATGCGGTAATTAATTAGGTTAATTTATTTATTACATTTGGAACTGAAACATTACATAGAAAGAAAGAAAAAATCATTTATTCAGCCACAGCACAAGAGACACGGTATACAATAATATATGTAAAAACTTAAAAATACGTAACCCTCAAATCAACATAATATAATATAAGAAAAAATAAAACAAGTAACAGGTGGGGAATAAATAAAAAAAAAGCTAAGTGGCGTGAGTGTGTGTCCTCTCACTGCTGGACCAAATAGGTATCCAGATCAGATCCGACAGCAGGTATAGTACGCCCGCATATCCGCAGAGAAGTCGCGTGTGCTGTCAGTGCTGTACAAAACGCAAGCAGCAGTCAGACCATAGATATCCCCTGTTTGACGCTAAGTTACCAGCACAAGACATAAGAAGCCGGCACATTTTTTTTTAATCGACTGAGGCAGCGTCAAGATGCCCAGTCGAGGCTCACCGCAAACTATGGCTAGAGATTTTTTCGCCACCCGCTAACTAAATAGAGCCCAAAGAGAGCCTACCTGCGGGACATGAGAATTCCTGGCCTATATGGACCACTTTAATCGACTCCGGACCGAAGTGGAGCGATGTAATCTCAATATGAGTAAGTGGGGATACATTGACGAAAAACCCACCGGATGTAAGTGTGGAGTCGACCCACCAACAATGTCCCACCTACTGTCTCGCTCTGTGTCCCTAACACCTGCACTTTGAGTGACCTATACACTGCCACTAATACTTCGACGTGGAAAAATTTTGGGAACACCAAGTGTGAATATGGGGAACCAAATATTTTTTACTATAGACACGAAGAAGAAGAAGAAGAAGAAGATACGTATCAATTGTCGTATAATGCTTTTCTTCGTCCTGTGAAGAACTCATGGCTTAAGGCTCCGTTTTATGTGTATGTTTCTCATTAGCAGCCTGGAGTTTGGATTGTGCCTGGTAGATGACAATAATTGGTGAAAAGTGGGTGTACAACCGTGTACACCTCTGCTTACCCTTTCGTGGAATATACTAGCGTTCACTTTCCTGGCGTTCACCCATTCAGAAAATGACCGCGCCACGCGTTGCTTAACCTCAAAGACCATTCACCAATCCGAGATTACAACGCGCTTTAAGCGCCTTGTAACAATGAAATGCCGCCGTGCCTCGGAGAGCACGTTAAGCCGCGGCCCCGGTTGTCAAATTAAGTTCTACGACAGCCGTTATGGGTAGTTAGAGGTCTAAAAATCTGACAACTAGTCATACCACGAGATATCGTGTTACCCAGTAACTGGATTGTGTAGGTCACATAGGCAGTCGCTCCATTTAAAACACATGTTAAGCTGCATCCGTTGAGACTGGAAGCCGACCCCAATGTAATTCGGAAAAGGCTAGGCAGATTGAACAATGAAATGTCACGTGTATGACAGCTGATTCACGCGTGTCCTAATGGCAATGAATTAAAATCGTCCAGTGATTAGCACCCCTGCCAATAAACAACAGTTTTAACAACAGTTTTAAATCGACACATTAATATTAAACTGCTTGTCAAACTAACGCAACAAGGGTACCAACCTTTATTAGAACTATTACAATTAACATTGTAAATTTTAGTTTTAAACATAAAGATTGATGTAAAAGGGCAGTTTTGTGGGGCTGTGTGAAGTTCTTATGATCTCTTGCAATTGTATTGATGTTGGTCAAAGGCTATTTGGTAGGGTCACCATTATTTTTCGGTTGATTTAGGATAAAGATGAGTAAATTACGAAAAAAAAACACCTTCGCTATAAAATAGCTGACGATCTCCTATTTGATATGACAAAGACCAAACATCCAAGTACACATACGTACATAAACTCATGCCGTTTTCCCATGGGGGTAGGCAGAAACTATACAATGCCACCTGCTACGATTCTTACATACAAGTAAACGATAGAGATTGTATAATTCGTTAGTTACATAGTTATAGAATGACTATGATTCAGTTAAAGGATAAATGCTCTTGGTCTGCCAATCATGTTGCTATCTATATATCCCACTCGTTATTCTAAATTCTTCTTCCGCATTAATAAGTCTTATGGTGACGTCAGTGTCATCTTTATAGTATACTCCATAACGAATTTTTAATATACTCCTGTCTGAAGTATTATTACAACCGAATTTACAGTCACGGCGGCCTATCTCCACGGAGATTGGCCAACTACGCACGATATATTATAGTGTATACGCAAACACAGGTGCGCTCCCTCTTCCTTCACTCTTATAATCTGATACGACCGGAGAGAAATCGAGATCTTTACGTGCTCTCCGAAGACACGAGGGTGTCACACTGCCAAGTTCGTAACTCCGGGCTAATACTGAGAATTTCCTACGACAAAAAGCCAATAACACTGTGCCCGACCCGGGAATCGAACCCAGGACGTGACGCTCAACAGCACTGAGCCACTAGACTAATAAGCCAGTTATTCAGACTCTATACATTGATTGGAGTATTAAGCCTACGACCGTTTTATTCTTACTACAAAAAAAAATATAACTTTTGTGTCTCGCAGAATCCCGATAATATAACCATCCTACTCTCACCCCAGGCAGTTAATCTTTATTAAGGGGCATTATATGTGCATTCGCAGATCCTCCACGATTCGGCTCGCGGATTGGTACCAGATTTATGACCCGGTACCATACGGAACCGATACTGTTACGTGATAACAATTTATAGCCCAGTTATCATTTTGGTGATTTCGTCCGTTAAGGTGATTATTTTTACGGTGATCGTTAATTTTTAATTTATATTTTTGTATGGATTTAATTTACAATACGAAGGTATGGAACAAAGGCCTCTTTTCACTCAAACACATAATGCATGGCATGGTATGGCATATAAGATAATATCTCCTGCACGTATCTTTCTGCCTAGACTTTTCCCTATTACATTGTGGTCGGCTTCCAGTCAAACTGGATTCAGCTTCATACCAGTATTTTACATTGAGTGACTGCCTATCTGACCTCCACAACCCAGTTACTGGGTAACACAATATCTCGTGGTTTGACTGGTTGTCAGACTTTCAGGCCTCTCGACTACCCGTAACGGCTGTCATAGATCTTAATTTGACAACCGGGACCGACGGCTTAACGTGCTCTCCGAGGCACGGAGGGGTCTCGGTATGAAATGATGGTCACCCATCCACAGACCGACCGCGGCACGCTTGCTGCACGCTTGCCGCGTAAGCATTGCCATCCATTCAGTCCCCATACTCGACGTCACCAAAAGACGTATTAAAATGTGGACGAAGAATTCGCGGTGGTGAGCCGAGGTCGAGATGGCTTGGTGGTCTTTAAGGTTCGCTAAGCATGCATTTATGCTTTTCAAAGATTTGTCTGTAGCCTCTACTTATTTTGACTCTCCGTATTCAATTAATTTTGTAAGATTTTTCTGGTTGGAATACATGTAATAAAGGTACTGCTGATATTAAAAAATCTCTAAGTGTATACATTATGTTACTGTACTGTATTTTGATTGAGCTACAAAACTACCTACATCTTTCATCGTAAACAAAACTGTATCTTATTAAATAGCTTTACATCTCAATTTCCCTTACCTATTGTCCCCATGCATTGCAATGTGTAAATCGTAACAATCAAAGGCATAGTTAAGAGCTATGGGTTTATTTATTTTTTATGGTAGAACAAATTCGCGGGGTCTTGGGGATGTCGGGGTATGGGGCCGCGGGGGTGCGTGGGGCGTCTTAATGAGATGCGGCGTAAATATTGCCTACTATTCCTTAGGGTAAACCGGGGTACCACTCCCTCTTTTTAGATCCTGACAGCTATTTACACACTATCATTTAATTGTTATTTGTTTATGAGGTTGTGTTAAAAAAATGTGTGGATTAGAAAAGGATTGAAGTTCTAATTATTTTTAGTACAATGAGTTAAGAAAGAAACATAAGAATCTCAGAAATATTTTTTTTAAGAGAAATATCAAAGCAACACGAATACTGGGAAAAAGGCTGTTTTGAGGTAACTTCCAGACAGGAGCAGTGATATCCTAGTGGTATGTCTGTTGGACTGGCAAGTCAAAGGTCGGAAGTTCAAATTCAAGGCACACACCACTGATTTTTCGAGTCATGTGCTTCAATTAATATTATAACGGTGAAAGAAAAAATTGTGAGGAAACCAGCACACCTGAGAGATGTTCTTGATGGTGTGTAAAGCCATGTCATAGGCCCACGGCTGGTTTAAACTCTGACACTAGATTGACACGATGAGAGAGAGTTTCAGTAAAATAAGAGTACTAGTTAACATGCAAACCAACTTGCCGGCTGCACTGATGATGATGGGGTCTGTGAATGTTTTCAACGAACTATAGCCTGCTGGGGTTGCGGTGAATCCAGCTGCGATAACGAGATCCCGGTAAAGGTTTTTAGTCAGTAGGAGTACGGCACAAAATCCATGATGGATTTTCCATACAAAAATAGCCATCATTAGACAATCTTTGGACTTTACTAAATTCTCAGCTCAAATTTAGTTACTTTTGTACTCTTTGATTAAAAATCTTCTTCCGGATTTTAATACATTTTATGGTGACGTCATCGCTGTCAACTCAGTCCCTAAACTGATATGACTAACTTTGGAGTCAAAGTCAAGTAAGATAAAAAATAAAACTAGTTTATTTACAAAATACAAGAACGAACGTATCGGAGAATTACTAGATTGTACTTCATAACAATAAAAATCTATTATGTCTGCTAATTAGCGAGCCAACAGACTAAAATTATAAATCCCGACAATACTGTGATTTGTCTTATAATGTAAGTAGGTACATTCATTATTAGGTAAGACACAAAAATAGTGACGGTAACTTAATTACCATATTATAATAGAATTTTTAAGAATAAGAATATTTATTTGCATAAAAACATGGTATGTAAGGTGTCACAATAGTTCAATTTGATCACATGTTTAACTAGAGTATTGTAGCATGCAAAATTATAACCGAGCAGTTACATTAAATTTTCATTTCCAGAAATTGTTTAACACTATATAAAAATATTATTATTTACCCATTTGTGCAATTTTATTTTAAACTGTCTAGAATTTAAAGCTTTCAGTGTACACGGTATCTTATTATAAATGCGCACACACATGGCTAGGCTACATTTTCCCTAATGGTGAACATATCTAGTTGTTAAGATCGATTCACGCTGACCTCTGTGCTATTTTAAACTGTACCACGGTAGGTCAGTCTTCTTCGATCTCTTGCCGTACAAATACGGTTACCTAAGGCTAGCCCATCCATAGGTCGAACAAATCGGTCACTCTAGGCGTCAAGGATCAGGGGCACCTTTGGCAATGGTTGCCGTAAGAAGTGAAGGTGTAGAAGGCGCCAAAATTTGATCTCGCTCCAACTTAAATCGGGCCGGCACTACGATTACTTTATTAATTAACCCAGATAAATTTCTTAACCTCTCTTAACTAACCAAAGTATACATATCTAAAGTAACCACCACATTATCCATACATACTTTTGTTAATAATGGTCAAGTATTCGAGGTTATCAGTGATCATGTCGCTCATATGTCGCAGCGACACGCGACGTCGCGCGGTAAAATGTTTAATTATTCATCAATTGTTTGAGCAGGTGTGCTGACGCCCTAAATACCGAGTCATGACTGAAGCTGAAGACAGGTTAAGTTTATAATTGTATATTTGGACCATAATAAGTATCTGATAGTTTTTTTTTCGTTAAAAGCCACCTAGTTCTAATACAGCCGACGTGTCTAGGCCATCCTGAATAGCTAAGGCTTCTTGAAGTTTTGCGCAGAGATGTTATGGAGCTCCGTAATTATAACCGAAACTATCGGATATCCGAAATAAAAATCTATTCGAAACCGAATCTGATATAAAAGTTTCGAATAATTTCGGATAGGGGGCACAGCTCGGAGTCTAAATGAGAATCGTAATTTTTGTGATTGTAGTACCAAATAGCGAAAATATCCTGCACGGCAAGAGTACTCTACCCACCGAGGAGCTTCTGGCGGGACAGAAACTGAAATGGTCCACCTGGAAGTCCCTAAACAGGTTTCGTAGTCAGGTGGGCCGCTGCAGGGTCAATTTAATTAAATGGGGTTATTCAGATGTGTCGCAATATGAATGCTCGTTGTGTACTAACACCTGCACCCTAAGCGACTTAACAGAAGGCAATGACCTTGCAAAATGAGTGGCGGAGTTCTGATCGAAGTTGATTTAATTAATAGATCTAAAATCAACCTTTAAGTAGAATCATCGCCACGAAGAAGAAGAAAAAGTACCAAATGATAACCTAAAATAAAGTCAAATCATTACCTATTTGTATCTTTCTTTAACAAGTCCTTAAAAATTTACCTAATATCCGTATCCGAAATAATTTTATATTCGTAACCACATCTGAAACCGGTATAATATAATTGATATATCCTTATAACACCCCGCACCTCCGTATCATACTATCATTTGACGACAGCGCGGTTGGCGCAGTGGTCGACAGACCGACTGCTGCGCTGCGTGTCGCAGGTTCGATTCCTGCACGGAGCAAATATTTGTACGATCTACGGATAATTGCTCCGGGTCTGGGTGTTAGTGTGCTTGTGAGATTATATGTCTGTAAACGCACCCACGACACAGGAAGAATTTCCTAGTGTGGGGCAACGTTTTAAAAAAAAAAAAAAACATTTGATTCCTTTCAAAATATCCTATCTACGCAATCATTTGAACGAACTTCACGACAGCCTACTACTTATGGTGGTAATTGGTAGGACAGAATAGACTTCTACCTAAACTTTTGAGGAATATAAGCGTGATGCTATGTAAGAAAAGGAATCCTTCTACTCCTCCACCTGGACAAGATCCTGCCTGTATTACATCCATAATGCAAGCAGGATCTTGTCCAGGTGACAGGCGCAACATAGCTATGCATGTAAATATGCATAGCAGATCATAAAAAGTTCAAGAACCAACTATTTCCATAGTAACGTTTGCTTCTCAAAGACTAAACGGTGCGGCTTTTTTATGCACTGAGATGGCCGTGCGGTTTTAGTTAATAGAAGTCAGACATACCCCCTCACCGTCAGATGGAGAGCTGCATCTATGAGGGTTTCCACACGATAATAAAAAAAGGCTAATAAGCAAGTGGTAAGGTTTATAATTAACTCTTAACATCAAACAAATAAACTAACAAGAGTGGAGTGGGTTTTCCCAGATAGTTACAATCTGGGTGTCTTCAAGACGCGAGTGAGCATTATCGCTTAACATCAGGCGAAATGGCGTTCAATCGCAAAGCTATAAGCTATTAATAATAATAAAAAAAATAACACTCATACTAAAATCACACAGACAGACATATTTTCTATTTATCACTTGCACGTCACACAAGCATTGTATTTATTCGCCAGGTCGCAGTTTACCCGCTAGCTAGCTAACTCGCGCCCGTGTTTGCTTGCGACACTCGCGTCTATTCGTTATCGCACTCGGCAAACATCGGCAAACATCGCCCGTTCCATTAGTCCAGTTCTTTATTCAAATTCTGTTTGCTCATTGGTCGGCAGATAAAATCAACAGATAGGTTCGGTAGAACGGTGTTTGGTTATAAATTTTAATTGTGACCTAATGACATAGTTTGGTTGGGGAATTGTTTTCTGATGGCTAGGTACGTTTTTTCATGGAAACATGTTTTGATTTGTATGGTTACGTTGCAACAATATTTGATGTATGTAGATTGAAGCGTTATTGAAAGCTTGATCGCTTCATGTTATTTGCACAGTTCAATGTTTTCAAGAATTATACCAATGCAGATAATACTTAAATTCTGATGTCCACCATAATAAATAATAAATTCTGATGTCGACCATAATGAATTACTTTTTAACAAAAAAATATTATTATTATGTATGCACTTACATTTATTGTTATCTATGTGTGTGTTATAGTTATAGTTTAGACTAAGTTCACTGTTTACTCTGTTTTTCTGTACCGATATCGCACTGTGTGGGAATAAATATATCTTTCTTTCTCTTTCTTTCTAATAACATAACTAGCCCACTGCAGGGCAAGGGCTTCTTCTCATACAGAGAAGGCACGAGCATTGATCACCACACTAGCTCACTGCGTGTTGGCGATTTTACACCGATCCAGGTTTCCTCACGATGTTTTCCTTTCCCGTATGTCTGTGATGTTAAGAGTTAACTAAGAAAGTACAATCATATGACATTGAAAAAATCACATCTATCTACATGGTAGATTTGAACCCACAACCTGTGATTAAAGAAGCGGGCCCGTAACTACTCCGCCACCACGACACCAACCATGTTCACCAACAGAACTAAAATGAGAGAATAGGTATCTTTTACTAACACTCTTTTACATAAGAAAGAGATGTGGTGAATTAAGAAACATCACAACTAAATTTACGAACATTTTAGTCGTCATTGACTTTAGTTTGACGACATTGGTGGATATCTAGGAAAGCAAATCTCAAAAAATCGCAATGTACATATTTTATAAGACAAATTGTATGTAATAAAAATAAACTTACTTGAACAGAATACCTTCAACTATCCAGTCCATGCAAATATGAACAATGCCGAAAGTATTGCAAACGTCTAGGTCATGAATTGGCCGAAAAGAACATCAAAGCATTCCAAATTCAAAAATACGAATCATACAAAAGTACCTCAAACAGTGTTACCAATTTTTGTAAACATTTAAAGCTAAAAACTACCAGTATAAGACCTTTATGTACGCATACAGCACTTATACTCTGTGTCAGGTACAGATTATATAGACATATTAAATAGGTATGATGCAGCTAAAACTTTTTATTACACATCTTTGCCCGCCTTAAGCAGCGAGTTTCATCTCGCGAAATTAAGTTTCAAATATTAAATTCGCTTTTATGAGAAAGACACACCCTTCTTGTAAGTTTTCTCCGGCGCTGTAAAAATGGACATTATAATTTTATTATGGAATAATAATCAGTGTTTATGTTTATTGATAAGCATATTTGACATGCGAAATTGCCTCGCTGGTCTAGAGGTACCAAAGGCGACTGCTGAGCATGAGGTTTAGGGTTCGATTCCGAAGCCTGGCAAATTGTTATTGGATTTTTCTGTTAGGAAATTCTGAGTAGGAGAGCCGCTGTTTGAAACTGTGTGGTGAAATAAGGGTGCACAACTGTGTAGTTCTCTGCCTACCCCTTCGGGGAATACAGGCGTGGTTATATGCTATGTGAATAATATGAGTAGGGTACCTACCGCTTGCTGGTCTCGTAATATCCGTAAAAAAAATACGTAGAATCCCTTATTAAGTAATACATTTATTAATAAACGAAGACTCTTCTTGTAATAAAAAAGACACTTCTAAAAATACATACATACAGACATACATCAACCCTTAAAACATAACACTCCTTTTTTATGGCAGTAGTGTAATTGTCGCCCCGGTTGGCACAGTGTTTCGAGTGATTGACTGCTGCGAAGTGACTCGCGATATACAAATAATAATTGTTTTGGGTCCTCCAGTGTGTTTTGGGTCTGCAAATCAACGAGACTGGAGAAATGACTAAAGAACGACTTTCTTAAAAAAATAAACCCGGCTGTTGCTGGCATTGTCTGTATTGATAAATAAAGTCTATGCTATGTCAAAAAGAGAATGGTTACCTTTCATAAGAAATAATTATCTTTTTATTTCCACTTTTACTTTTCACAGAATGTAGGTAACATTCAAACTGTAATCTGTCTCCTACAAAAGTCTAATTAAAAATGAAACCCACACCCCCAATTCATTTAATTGTAACACCACGTTTATGCAATAAAAAAACAATGTTCGTGTACAACCCCTGTATTGTGGGCCGGTACTGCAATAGAAATCACGCCGCGACAGACAGGGGAGACTGGGGAGACAGGGGAACACAAAATAGAAAAGTACAGAAGGCTCACAAAAGACACAGCACCGCATCGTTTGAGCTCCCTCTGAAGTTAAACATCAATCCAATTATTGTTTGAAAATGTAAGTCCGCCTCTAATTTATTAATTCTAATTAATTAAACTAATTAATAGTTACCCTAAAAATTGCTTTGACAAAATATCTGGAAGTAGCTAAATCTGCTTGTTTTTTTTTTGTTAATCGATGGTGATCCCACCAAATTAGACGGTCTTAGTGTTTGGGAATGAGTTGTTGCAATGTATGTTTATCATTTGAATTTAATAATTTAATTAAAGCTAATTCTGTTAATTAAGCTTTGCATATCAGCATATTATTTTACCTTATGCAGAATATTGAAATCTTCACGTTTAGGCAAAACATTTACGTTTTATGTGGACTGATTTTAATAGCAAAATATGCTACTTCTCAAATGCTTACTCATTGCAGGTTCAGTGTTTTTGACCAGAGCAAGTTTTTAAGTAATAGTTTTTTTTTTTTTTCTTTCATCCTCTCTTCGGGTATCAGCAAACTGGACCTACTGAATATTTTTTTAATGCTCAGGGAGGGACTGCAACAGAAATCAAGGCTGAGTCCCGGGATTATCTCTCATTAGCACGAGGCGGGCGCGTTCGTGCGTGACAACCCTGGAGTGACGATCCGTGGCTGTTGTTGCTGATTGTACTAATATAGTTTTGTTTTGGACGCGATTGTACTATTATGGAGGGTCTATAATAAAATCATGGCGTTTTGGGAAGACTGTAATTT
This sequence comes from Xylocampa areola, assembly GCA_935421205.1. Lineage (NCBI taxonomy): Eukaryota > Metazoa > Arthropoda > Insecta > Lepidoptera > Noctuidae > Xylocampa > Xylocampa areola. The sequence goes on along the minus strand of OW285217.1, from coordinate 11,918,878 downwards.
TTTTTAAAGTTCTTTGTGAATGATCATCTGAACAAAAAGTACGGATTTTTGGGGATGTTATTCATACATCTCTAGAATAAGATATCTAGGTGAATGTAACTGCAATCCCGGAACGTAGTCAAGGGTAGAGACAGACCGTGTGGTTTTAGTCGGTAACTAACTAACTACGAGTCACAACGTCCATGATCGATTTCCATTCTAAACATTCAAAAAAAGGGGAGGTTGCGATTGTATTTATAAAACGAATTTCCCAATTTCTGATCCTTAGGCTTAATACCATTTCTCAGGAATTTTACTTTAAAAATGGCGTATTTTATACACACACACGTTCGTCCTCTGGTTTAGGTACTTCCATCGTAGTGATATTTTCAAAACTCCTTCCTTAGTGGTGCAAGTACCAATAAAAAAGGTAAATAGTAGTAGTAATCTTATAAATTACTTTTAAAATGATTTTTATACATGTTAAAGCCATGTAATAACATATATTATATAATTATAAATAATAGACACAAGCAGGACTTTTTCTATGTTTTTCATAGAAAATAATAATTATATATTACTGTCAAAATTTCAAGTCTCCAACTTTAGCGGGTAAGAATGCGTTGAAAGATCCTTCAGTTCGGATTCATTTGAATATTGTTGCAGTTATAATATATAGAAAATTAAAATATTTGCCTAAAATTAAGTCAATATGACCCTCCTCCTGTGGCAAGCGGGTAAAAACTGTCAACCTTAGTTTGAGTTCGGAGAAAAACATATCACTCATCACTTAGTTGATAAAAAATTGACGATTCTTTCCTATCATGTTGTTTCTGTATGTTAACGCATTAAATATAAAAATGTCTCTGCTCCTACAGTCTCTCTCTTATAAGATTTAGACCGTATTTTCCATACATACTTTTATACGTTTAATAATTTAACTTATGTTTCAAATCATACAATTAAGCATAATTATTCACATCACAATATCTCAACACCTACACTAAAGAATTCGCCAATAATATTTAACCCCAGTGAAAGCCCGCTAAGTACCCCCGCACACTTGCGCTCCCATTTGTCGCAACAATACGCTACTAATCGCACGACAAAGCACGGTTTAGATATAAATACAAATCGTGTTGTTTTCGGTCGGCACCCCTGCGCGAACCCTCGCGATTTAACGCGGCTTTTCACATGTGACTACGCAGCAATTTTCACCAGATCTTTTGCTTGGCATGTGTATGAGATTTATTGAGATCTGTATTATGGTCTAGAATAGATGCAAATAAATATATCTATTAGTTACTTCCACAATATTGAGGGTAGTCATGCAAATACCTGTGCACCGACTGCCCGCCCGTAAATGTATAGACCGTGCAGTGTCCACCACCGTGTCTCGGTGGCGGACACTGCACGGCCTAATGGGTCCTGATGATGCCCCGTGGCTAAATACGTTGATGGCAGTACGAATTTGTCACCACTTGCAAATGTGCATATATTTGCGGGCGGGCGGTGCACAGGTAATTGCTAGCAATTACTCTCAATATTGTGGAAGTAGCAGGCCTATTGTATTTATTTGCATCCATTGTAATGGAGTTCCGCAAAGTAACGCCTGAATCTATTAAATACTTATTGTCTAGAATAGCCTTTTCCCAATAATTACTTTGGAGTCAGCTTCAAGTCTGACCGGACGCAGTTATTACCCGTGTGATACATGGAGTGACTGCCTATCTGACCTCCTCATTCCAGTTACTAGGCTGATTTCGCATATTTGACTACCTCGTTCGGCTAGTGGTCGGAAGCTCGACTGCTGAGCGTGAGGTCTTGGGTTCGATTCTCAGGTCGGGAAAAGTGTTATTGGGTTTTTCTATAGGAAATTCTCAGTAGCAGCACGGAGTTAGGAAGTTGGTGGTGTGACGACCGTGTGCTTCGGAGAGCAAGTAAGGCCGTCGGTCCTGTGCCTGATTTTTCTCCAGTCGTGTCGGATTGCTGTCCCATCGGTTTCTGAGAGTGAAGGAATAGCGAGTGCATTTGTGTTTGCGCATACACTGTGTGCATTATAATATCTCCTGCGTACCTACTTGGCTAATATCCGTGGAGATACGCTCGCCCTGACCGAAATACGGTCGGGAGGAGTATTATTAATATATTAATATGTTTGTTTGACTTTGTGGCATCTAATTACTCGTAATAATTTACTCGTAACGACCGACACAGATCTTCATTTGACAATCGGGACCGACAGTTTAATGTGGTCTTAGAAGCACGTCATTTGTTTTTAAAACTAATTGCGAAATAAATAATATAGTTACCTACTTTTCTGTATATCTCCAGGTTATCCTGAAAAATATCTTGAAATGTAAAATATCGGTTGGTGTCTTTGAAATAATATGAACACCAAAACGTCATTTGAAATTAAAGTTACATACATTTTATACTGATAATATTATATTCATTTCTTATGGGCTTGATTTTTCAATAATCTGATAAAATTTATCGGGTGAAACTATTAACATTATGTCAGGTTTTGTATGGTAGAAGTCATTAATCAAAATTGCCAATTTCTTTACTAAACTTCGTTTATATATATCACCCTACATTTGTCATTATTCTAAAACCTATAAAGGCTGTCCTCTCTATCTCTATTTTCCCCTACAAAGAATGCAGAGGGAGAGTGCCGAGATTTTTATTGTTCACATGTGATCGCGCGGATTACCACGACACAACTGAATAAATTATCGCTGTTTCATTGAATACATTTATCCGGTATTTCATTGAATAAATTCTTCGGCGTTTCGTTAAATAAATTAGTGTTTTATTGGGGCAGTGGCGATGTGTTCTTTGGGGTGTTATTCTTGCTAGGGTACGTTCGTAGGTGACATATGTGCCGGATACTGTTTATTTTTAATTTGGTTTGAGTTTTTCGTGTTCTGATTGCTGATCTTGTTACGTTTTATAGCTTAGCGTAATGGTTTTATATATTGGTTATCTACATTTGTTGTTTAAAAATACAAACACGTCGCAAGTTTTTTAAAATCGACAACACACAAACCCGGGAGGTTGAAGTGGTACTCATGAATAACATTTCTAAACTTTATGTTTGATATTTAAAAAAAGCCTTTGTTGATTACGTTCGTACTTTTGTTTTTTGATAGCAAATTGACTTGTACACTGTAAGTTTTGATTGTTTCATCCGACAAGTTTACCAAACCTTTGAAAATACATCGCTTTACTAGTATTTTGGTATTTCTGTAATACTAGCTGAATCCCCCGGCTTTACCCGCATGTAATTTCTGGCTGAAATCTTATTATTACTGGAATTAATTATAACCTAGGTTACTTCTAGATAAAGAAGGTTTTTAATGGTTAAAGAATTATAACAAATCAATAGTTTCAGAGTTTATCGATTACCAACAAACAAATCTTTCCTCTTTCTAATATAATACTATAATAGTATAGTCTACCCACTAAAATAATATACTTCAAGTAGTAATTATTAAAGTCCAAATTATGATTTTCAAATATTGAACTAAAAATTCATGAATGCTATATAATTATAAAAAATATATATAATAAACAGCTCTATTACGAGTACGAACGTCATAACTATTCATACATCACAAAATAACTTTATTATAATTAACCGAAGCAAATAAAATCAAAACAAACCCTGTACTATGGAATTTCACGCGCAACTAAATCAATTATTCTTGGGTACAACATTCGGGGCCGGGTTCGACTCCCGCGCATACAAACTGTTGGGGCGGGACAATAGTTGTCAGCAGCTAAACGCCTGCGGTATTCCGGCTTATTGATGTTATACAGGGGGAGATTATTATATAGAATGATTTTGTTAAAAAGGTTAATTTCAATACAACATTTCTAATAAAAAATATTGCGAGTAAATATCCTCCTAATATTATAAATACGAAAGTTTGGATGTTTGTTTAATGGATCACGCAAAAAATACTGAACAAGTTTTCATGAAATTTAGTAAGTAGTTTCATAGTCATGTAATATATAGGTCATAAGATTTGTATCCCGAAAACTGCAGAGTTCTTGCGAGTTAGGGGAGTCCCGCCTGTAAAACTGAGGGCGCAGCTAGTATTTGATAAATTATAATATAATAAAACTCCTAAGACCCGGTAGAGGTCTACATTTAGGTATCAGGTCTATTTAAAAAAAAAACTAAATTATAGAGTACGCACACAGAATTTAATCTAATAAATTAATATCCATTACAACTCAACTACTCAACTTAACACTCATAATATATACCTTTATATTTTTTTAATTTAAGGCTTTGTTGCATACTCACGGCTCACCTATACAAACATACACAAAGAGAAGTGTGAAAAACATTACGCAGATTCCTTTTAACCTAAAATAAAAGGAGCTAAAGCGTAAATTCCTTACATTCCCGAAACCTTAGTCCGTTGAGTGCGAAGTACTTTAATTTTGCTAACAAAGTGTTATCGACCCGTAATTAGCGCTCATACGGGCACGTTAGTGGGATTAGCGGGAATTAGCAGAAATACTGCCGTTTTGTGGGTGTTTTTTGAAACATGTTTGAATTTAAAAAAGGTTTTCTTGTGTTCCAAAAGATATGCGTGGTTTTAGAAATATATCTTGTTAAAAGTATTCCTTTAGATTTTTTCTTTGCTTGTAGTATTATTTTTAATTTCATAATTACTGTAATAGCAAGGTTTACCTTCAATTTCTATTTAAAAAAATACCACGATCACTGCGCCATCCGCGCCGTCGTCAGATATTACAGTTTTATTACTTTTTTTATATATCCAAGGCATATACTTCGGTAGTCAATGTGATCATAAAGATAATTTAAAAAGTATTCTCCAAATCAAATAAATATTAAAATAAAAATGCAATATAGGCATCAACCTGTGAATAGTAAAGCCGGCCCGCGGCGCGCGCTACACTGCTAATACTCCAAATTGAGTGACAGCCACAGTTAATAAAAGCTGTAATGTTGCCCATATGTCCGCACCCTTTAGCTGCACAACTGTTTAGCCTGATTTCTGATGGACATTAAGTAAGATATTGAAATCAGAGGTTATTAAATTGCGCGAAAATAAACAGCGATTCATAGAAAATACTTATTTTTCCATGGATTTTTTGCGCAATTCTATAAATGAAAGAAAGATAATTACTATTATTATAAGAAAACTCGAAAAATTATAGACACCAACTTGGGCTTGAACCCGCGAACCTTGACAGTCCGTGTCATCACTCTCCCAACAGATATATTTCTCAAGTTTTTTTTAGAAAAAAAGAGAGAATTTATATTACCACTAAGTTACTCCAAATGATTTTCTGAAAGTTATTAAAAAAAATAAGCATATTATAAAAAATAAACAGATTGTACAATAGGATAAAACATTAAGATGGAACAGGAAATATTATAATACCTATAACACCATTTTTCTTTCAATTCTTTCTTTTATTGAAACGAATAAGACGCACTCATAGTTCTTTGTTTGACGAAGAAAATAAAAGAGACTCCATCATTCATGCAACTCCTTCAAAATTAACGAAAGCAATTTAAAATTAACAGACAATTTTTGGCGAAGTTTAAATTAATAAAATATTCAATTTGAGCGTTGTACCCGCGGGGTTCGTCGGCAATAACCGGGTATCCTCTGGGGTACCTATATACGCCACGGGGTACACGCGACCCCGTAGGGACAACTTGAGGCACGGTTAACCGATAGGGCAGTCAGGGTTAACGTCATGGGCTTTAATTATAATGGCGATAAAAGCATGTTATGGTTTCGTTATCTAAGGCAGGTATTTTAGTTATACACGCGAGGAAAATAATGACCTTCGAACAATATGCTCTAATAAATAGTGGTGTGTTGTCTTGGAGAAAATAAATTATGAAGTATACCTAATTCATATGGTTATATATCACAAAAAATGCAAGTATTTGTGAAATGAGGGTTTGCTCTACTGAAAAGTCAAATTAAACGACAAACCTAACTTTGCAGTTGAAATAATTTTCACTCAAACATCGATATACGTCACACTCGATTCCTCAATTGCAAATGTAAGTTTGTAAAAAGTTAATTTATAAGGGTACCTTTTTAAATTCAGAGAAATCTTTCTATCGCTATAACGCATGCGCTTACTCTAAAGTTATACAATTTTGTGAAAAGAAAAATACGGTCGGGAGCAAAATTCGAACCTGCACCTCCCGGATAAATACCACAGGTGCTCTGACCTGATAAGAATTTTAACGATACCTCATACATCTAAATCTGTTCAGGCCCTTTCGGCTCAGTAACGTACAGATCTGTACGTTGTAACAATAAAAATCTATTGTGTCTGCTAATGACTGACGCAACAGCTTAAGAAGTTATAGTGGAATAAAAAAACTCACATACATACTTGAACCCTAAAAACATAACACTCCTTTTTTGGGCAGTCCTGTAACACGTTATTTTTTTAAAGAAAGACATTCTGTTTAGAAGCTGCATTTACGAAAGAATCTATTCTATAACTTTGACTTTATATCGTGACTAATACCTTGTCCCTATTACTAAAAGAATAATTTAAACTTAAAACACACCTTCGCAAAGGGAACCCTATCTATTCCTACTTACCATAAACAAAAGACGAGTGCAAGGCACACGGTACTGCTTGCACTGTACAAGTGGTTTGACAGCAATAAAAATTCGCCATGTTTTTGCACCAGTCGCTCCTTGAAGCTGTCAATTACTTCTCCCTCACAAGACAAGCATTGCACGCACTTGGTATTGTAATACGACAACTTTTTTTACAGCGTTTGAGGTTCACGATTTTGGGGCCGGCCGGGTCGATTACGTTTGATGGAGTTCGGGAAGCGGTGAATTATGAGCAATTTATTATTATTATTTTCAATCGTTTGTTTTTATATTATAAGAGTGTTGCAGAAATGTTGATTTTGTAACTGATGCAAGTGAAGATTTACTAAAATTTAATTTATACATAGGAAAACGCCTGTATTCCTCAAAGGGGTAGGCAGAGGTGTACACTTATATTTCACCGATGCTTTATTAATTCGCACGTAATAGGTGGTGAGATTGTCATATATCAGGCACAATTCCAAACTCTGGTCTGCTACTGAGAATTTCCTCTCAAAAAACCCAATAAAACTTTGCCCAACCAGGGAATCGAACCCAGGACCTCATGCCCAACAGTCACGCTTGAAACCACTAAACTAACGAGGCAGTAATTATATAAAAAAATCAAGGGAGCCTTGGTGTCTTTATTTAATAAGAAGGTTAAGTAAACAAAGAATTCCATATATATACATACTTACATCACGTCATTTACGATTAGGGTAGGCAGAGACTATCAACTTCCGCCTGCTACGATTTTGATACACCTATTTTGCTTCATCTAGGTTCATTAACCTCTTCATGCAAGCTCTTGACCTGCCCTTTTACATTTATTGTTTAAATATCGAACATACCAATTAAAACAACGCGCGCCGAAACTGATGTAGTCACACAACACGAGGGCGACAAGACTAGTATTGGGCAAAGCCCGCCAGATGGCGTAGTGTTTACCCTGGCTGTTTGAGTACAACTTTGAATTTTGAACTATTAGCCGTACCCACACCTGTCGATGTTTGCAACTACCCTCAATAACTTGCAGATAAACTTCGCTGTAGAACAAGTTGACTCTGTGTGAATTTGTTTGGCATATATTAGCATGTAGAGATGTGTAGGTGATATAACGGAAATAGATTGCCTGAGAAGCAGATGCTGTATAATTTGGGCTGACAATTAATTAACTGCCTCTTTAGTCTAGTGACGACCTGGGCTCGATTCCCGGGTCAGTCAAAGTAGTATTGAATACATATAAATCTGTTATCGACCTCTCAAGATGGCTTAGTTATCAGAGTGCCTGGAGTATTTATCCGGGACGCGCAGGTTCAAATACTGCTCATGATCGTTTTCTTTTTCCATTAAAATGTATAACTTTTTAATTGGATATTTTTAGCTAGGAAATTCTTAGTAGCAGCCCGAAGGTTGGAATTATGCCCGGTTGATGGCAATAGGCTCACCACGCTCAAATGAAACATAATAACAGTAAATGTGGGTATACAATAGTATGTACTCCTCGCTTACCCCTTCGGGAATACAGGATGTTCTGCAATGTATGTTTATGAGTTACAATTGATATCAGGGGTATATTCTTCTCCATCGTCGTTACACTTTTGGCAGAGAGGTCGTGGAGTGGTCACATCAGGGGTGGTGGCAAGCTTTACAGTCCGTCGCCATTCCTCCCGTACTGTAGCTTTTCATGTACATTCGTGGAGTGGACCATTTAGAGCTTGAAGGAATTAATACTGGAGTAGTTTTAGCAGGCGTACCCCTCTCGCCACTGGCATATGATTCCCAATCATATAAAGGTACCTTTTACCAGTATGGTTACAATGATAGTACACAATTTTTTGTTGTGTTTAGTTTTTTTTAAGTATTTTAATACTGTTCGTGTAATGACGAGAGCTAATTTCGCTTTAGTACAAGTTCTTTTGTGCTTGTGTGTTCCCTCACCCCCCGCCAAAAGTGGCGAGCAAATTTGTTCTATATTTAGTCAGAAGGCGTCTCCCGTCTGGACCTTTAAGATTTAGAGCAGTTTCGACTTGGTCGGTTCAACGCATTGGTGATCTGCCGCGCACTTTTCCCTGCACCACAAGTCGTTCCACAGATGTGTCTTTTCGGCATATGATATGTACAAAAAAAGTGAGAATACGACATTGGACGATGGAAGAAAGACGTTATTTGACACCGAGTTCTTGGAGGATTGAGACGTTGGTTCGGAACTTTGTTCAGGTTATGTGAAGCATTCTTCTCTAGCACCACATTTTTAAAGCGTCTATCTTCTTTTTTTAGGGCATATGGCTATAAGATATTTAATGGTATGCAATGTTCTGATAAGATCAATCGCATAATAGTAATTTATAATACAAAAACAGTCGAATTGAGAACTTCAAAAGATCTTTTATCGAGCACTAGCACTATTAGCAAAACTTACCATGTGTGCAAAATGTCAACTCGATCTGTTGTTAGGATAGTTTAAAATTTAGTTGAAAAATTTGTCCCGAACAAAAAATCTGCCTAGCCTTTCTCAACTACATTTGGGGTCAGCTTCCAGTCTAACTGGATGAAGCTTAATACAGGTATTTTACATGCAGCGACTGCCTATCTGACCTCCACAACCCAGTTACTGGGTAACACGATACGTCGTGGTATGAGTGGTTGTCAGACTTTCAGGCCTCTGACTACTCGTAACGGCCGTCACAGATCTTTATTTGATAAGCGGGATCCACGGTATAACGTGCTCTCTGAGGCACAGAATATACTAACAGATGAAGTTTAATAAAACCTTGTATGAAATAATGAAGTTTGTAAGAAAGAATATTTGTAATGAAGTATAGATATCACCTTCCTATTGTTCTCCAAAAGTGATTAATAAAGAATTCGTTTATAATGATGCTTTCATTAAAACAAGTTAACATCAACCTCGGTTAAACTTTGCACAACCTCTATAATTGACTTTGTTATATGAAGCCCATTTTACTACTTGCTTTGCTGTCCAAGTTGTAAGAACTCTTAAATCTAGAAGTTATTTTTGTAATTACTTTCACTTGTAATCTTTTGGGGGCTGAGTTGCTCGCGTCCGTAGGAGTGCACCCTTAAAATGGAATCCCTACACGTGGCGTTCTGGGTGGTGCAAAACAGGCAACATAACTCTGGTGAGAGGCTTCGGCCGTGGCTGGTTACCACCCACTGGACGAAGCCATGCCGTGAAGCTACCTAGTCGTGTTTCGGGATGTAGTCCGGTGCAACCGTTGTGGGAGACGGGTCTGGGCAGTTGCATCAACTCCCCAACTATCGTTCTCCCCAAATCTATCCACTCTACTTAACGAGTGAATAGGTTTATTCTGGATCTACGTGCTCCATCCTCGGCCACACCGTCGCTTACCATCAGGCGAGTTGGTGGCCAAACGTAGACCCATTTATGATAAAAAAACTGAAATATAGTCATGATGAAGAATACTTGTATCATTTTTAAAAACATAATAAGACTATAACTGTCCTACGGCATGGCAAGGGCCTCTTCTCATACAGAGAAGGCACAAGCACTGATCACCACCATAGCTCACTGCGGGTTTGCGATTTCAGATCGTCAAGTCCAGGTTTCCTCACGATGTTTTCCTTTCAGTATGTCTGTAATGTCTTAGATTAACTAAGAAATTACATATGTCATATGTAATTTCTTAGTTAATCTAAGACAACATGAACAAGTCACATTGACATATGCCTGAGTCGAACCTACAACCATTGGCTCATGAAGCGGGCCCGTATCCAGTCGGCTACCACGACGTTATTAATTTTTTTTTTTTTATCTTTCTATCATTAAATAAAGTGGCGAGATGTCACTATATACCTATGTAAATGCGTGTTTGAAAAAAGTATAGGCATTCATTAGCCACCTAATGAATATTGGTGTGGTTAATATTATTTATATCTATGATTTATTTTAATTACACGAATCTGCCTAGCCTTTTCCCAATTACGCTGGCTACCTTACATTCTAAACGGATGCAACTTCATACCAGTATTTTATATGGAATGTTCGAACTTCACAAACCTGTTACCGGGCAACTCGATATCTCTTAATATGGCGTTGTAAGATTTGCAGTGAAGTCTGAATGGCCATCAAATCAAATAGATCCGAAACCGCTGTCTTCCATATCTTGGTACGCATGCTACAGCACAGGACGGCACGCGACGTCCAGCACAGGCCGATAAGAATCGGCTGCACTCAGTAATTGTTCGACTGACTGTTTGTCCATACCACTGCAGTGTCTCCATCCAACGTTATACCGACAGAGAGGAATGGTAAAATATAAAAACTTTCGTGAGACATATTCATATCAATTAATGTTCACCGGTTACTACTCACGTGCATTTTTCGGGATTGCCTGACTAGTTTCGTACTCGAACGGAGCCCTTAGTCATGATCTGAGCCCGCGGCGATGTCGCGAGTCAAACAGGAGCTGCATCGCGCCGCGTAGCATTTCGCACGCGCCTATGATGTACTGGGTGTCGGAAGTACTCGTGTGTTTCCGCCACTCGTTGTGTCCGAGATATTGTTTTTACTATTCATGCCGGTGCATACTGCGCTGACGGTGTCACACTCCAGGCTTAACTCACTTTTATATGACGTGGACTTCAGAGCTGGTTTCCAAGCAGGGGGCAACGTCCAATCACTGCCTCTGTTGAAGATCAGGCGACGGCTTATTTCGATAGCTTCACGTACTCTTCGCGGTACGAAGTATTTCTCCCTCGCTAGTACAGAAGCTTTATCGAAACTAGTCGGGAAATCCCGAAAAATGCAAGTGAGTAGTAACCGGTGAACATTTATTGATATGGTAAAATATTTTCTAGATTTTCTGGGTACTTGAAACATGAACATGGGACATGGAACTTAATAATAGCACTGGTGAAATGTGGGTGCACAATTATGCGCACTTCTGCCTACCCCCTAGGGGAATACATCATAAATAATGAGGTCCTGGTTTCGATTCCCAGGTCGGTCAGTGTTATTGTGTTATATATATTTTGTTAAGAAATTCTCAGTAGCAGCCCGAAGTTTGAAATTGTGCCCGGTATTTGCTAATGGACTCACCACCTATTAGCAAACACCGGCCCACCACCTGAGATTCAGTAATATCAGTGGTGAAATGTGAGTGTAAAATAGTGTACATTTCTGGCAACCCCTTCAGGGAATACGTAATACTTCAGTGGTAGAACGTATGTCAACAAAAAAGCAAAATAGTTGATAATTTTCTCTCATGAATTTTAGTTGCTCTGTTTATATTTTGCAATATCATGACGTATTAAATAGTCAGTTGTGACTGACTTCCAAGTTCCACAACAAATCCAGTAGAATCTCAAAGTTGGAAATTACATAAACAGTTATTCCAAGAGTACATATTTCAGAGCCGAGGAGTAGATATGATGAAGAGTCCGCCGTCTGAATCTCAATAATAGCAGTGGAGGGCCCTCCACCGGCCTCCCTGGAAAGCGATGGGCACAGAGTAGAGCGTCACAGAGACTGCGTTTGTTTGTCGTTGTTGTTTTTACTGACATATATGGTAGTCATGTGTTTCTTATTATTAAGTAGGGGAGAAGTATAGTTGCATTTAGAATAAAATAATCTTAGATAAGTTATAAATACGTATGAAAAAAAAAAATGGTTGTGACTTGGACTTAAACCTGCGCTCTCGGTTAATACTCCAGATGTAATCCTGCTCACGACCGTGTTTTTCTGTCCAGAATTTTTTATAACTTTCGAGTTCACTATGCATGTGTTAATGCTTTTATAAATATATCATCTTCTTAAAATTTATGTTAGTCATAAAGTTCCATAAATTAAAAAACGTTTACTTGTATGATTGTAACCTGTTTTTGCTACGAAATTTCGTAGCACTGTGCCTACGAAATTAGCAATTTACTACGAATTGTCGATAATTTTTACGTCTGTGTCGATGTCGATTTCTTTCCAGAAGGTAATTAAAATGTTACTAAGCACACTTCTTTACAAAAGAAAAGATACATACGTCACAATTAAATTAATTGAATAATCTGAATCTTACGTTACTCTGTACCAACGAGCAGTAGCCGGGGGGTTTAATATTAAAAATAAAATAGAAAAGAGCGATCCCAGTGTAGTGGCGGGGTATTGTGTGCTTTTTAATAAATGCCCAAATCACCAAGAGAGGGCGTTGTTTGGCGTTATTGCAACCGAACCGCGCTGTTTCGACGTACCCTCACTTTTTTACATGGCGTTAGCAGATTATCCTGTGTGGATATTCTTCTATTTGTGGATTGGCTTATTTATTCTTATTTCATTTATGTAGGTATAGGTAGACTACTTATCTCTGTAGGAAGAATCCCGCCTTTACTTTCAGTGGTAGAATTAAAGGTATGATTGAGTGATTCTCACACCAAATGATTTATTTCACTTTTTAGCTTCTTGTTGTTTCTTTTTGATTGTATCACCAATTTAGTAGATATCACAATATATAAAAAAATCCAACGAGGCTGTGAGCTGTGGATTTGTGGAGTTGCTCACCCGTTCTTCTCCATAGGACTATGCACTTTGGAACAAGGCAACTAACTTCTTGACAATTCAAAAGGCAGTATATGGTTTATTTGAAATAAATGATTTTGATTCAAGATAAAAATATTTGATGTTGAATTGCATTAACTGCAAAGTTAAAAGTTAGTCGTGTCGGTTCGGTGAATTTATAGCAATGACGTCGCCATAAGACGTGTTAAATATGGACGGAGAATTCGCAGTGGTGAGCAGAGGTCGAGATGGCTTAGTGGTCAGAACGCCTGGAGTATTTATCCGGGAGGCGCAGGTTCGAATCCTGTTCGCGTCCGTATTCTTTTTCCATTTAATATAATAACTTTAAATGATTTTGATTTGATTTAATTGTGTCAATAGAAAGGTCAATCTTAAGCTTACCACCTTAAAAGTATTGATAGGACGAATTACAGAACTGCATCGGCTTTGTTAGTTAAATATTTCTTTTTTATTTATTTAGTTTAGTACAGCCACATCATATGCATTCTGCTTATGCTATGTACAATAATCTTTATTATTAGTACTGACGCATGACAGTTAAGGCGTAGCTACGTAGCATTCATAATATAAAATTGCTAATTGCTATTTGAAATAAATAGACATATAACATATTTTTTTGGAAACCTCTCCTAAATTATGTGGTCAGATTTAAAATAAAAACGGTAACCAACATTTTGGTTTTGGTAAACTCAAAAAATATCCTCAGTTACATAATATATTTCTTAAGGATTTTGGTTCATAGGCTCCTACATTATAATCACAAAGTTCAAGCCTGGCACAAAGATGGGCGTGGAGTGGCATATCAAAAACTGCACTACTGTAGACATTTCCCATCAAAGCATCACATACGTAGCACTTTGTTGGGGCCGCATGTTGCAAAGACTACGTCGTAAGGAAACACAGAAGTTTAATAGTCACAAATAGCGTTGCCAGATCTGCTTTTATAAATGTCGGGACTTAATTGGAAAAAAGCGGGACTGAGATGAAAAAATCGGAACGCAGAAAAAAACATCACTAAACTTACACCTTACTTATCTTTATTTCTAAATCAATTGTAACTATAATACTATGAGATCAACAATCTTCCTTATTTTACTGTTTTTGCTCGCTCGCCCCAGCTAGATGAAAAAGCGGGATTTTGTGCATCCCACTCAGGTTGCCTGCGGGACGTGTCCCGAGAGGTCTGGGACATCTGGCTACACTAGTCACAAACTTTTATTTTTATACATGGCTTCACATACAATCAATTAGCCTAATTTCATAACTACGTTAGTCAGCTTCCTTTCTAATCAGATGAAGACTAATACCAGTACTTTACATTGTAAGACTGCCTCTCATCTCACTTCCAAGATCCAGTTACTGAGTAACACGATATCTCGTAGTAAGACTGGTGGTTAGATTCTTAGGCATCTAACCTACTACCTATGAGACCTCTCATAGAACTTATTTTTGATAACTGGAACCGATGGATTAACGTGCTCTCCGAGACACAGAGTGGTGGAGGCGAGGTATGGTCTCACTTGAACAGATATCATTAAGTATAGCGGCATTAAAGATGTTCACAATAATCGGAACATTATAGTTGATCAACAGTTTCGTATCAGAGTTTGAAACGTCTATAGGTGTCTGACAAGACATAAGGTCGATTTTTACCAAAGACTCCATTAATTTTGGATACCACTAAACATTTGGTGCTGATTATACATGACAGGATATGTGTGTGCTGAGTGTAAGATAACTTAATGGTGTTCTCATGTCTAGGAGATACCTAAGTTGCAGTGTATATCCTGCAGAACACTTTGCCACTGAGACCTTACGCTAAGGATACCACACGGTACGTTTGCCATTTTCCACTGTTGACGTGAGTCTCATCCACAAATCGTATCATAAAGATTTTTCTCCCGGCAAGCTCTCCAAATGATTGATGGGTTTATCCTTGAGAATTTGAGAAACACAATAATCCTTCACTAACCTTCTGTCTCCTCCTTCTACTATCATCGTAACAAGTGGCGCACGGTCGGCGGGTCGTCGTGATCAAAGGGCGTCGGTTGCTGCAACCGCGTTGTTTGTACCAGCCGCCCCTGTCTGTTGCGACGGCATATTGATCAATATAGAACCTTGTGCATTCCGCTATGTGTGCTGTGTCATACACGGGACACGAATTAGGTTAATTGAAGAGAGTGGAGCGAAATTCTGACAGTTTTAGTAATAAGTCTCATGTCATTCGTATGTAGGCTCGTTTTACAGTTAAGGAAGCAAAAGTTTTACCAGTTTGTCTCACTGTAGGTCAAAGGTTTCTCTTCCCTTCTTCCACTTTTCTGTTTTATGCAAATGTGGACGAATCCTTTACACAGGTGACAAGTACATGATGTAAAACGTAACTTATCCAGCCTAAAGCTGTCCCACTGGGCACAGCAAGGGCCTTTTTTCATTCAGAGAAGGCACAAACATTAGCTCACTGCGGGTTGGCGATTTTAGACTATTAAGTCTAGGTTTCCTCACGATGATGATCTTCACCGTGACAAGCTCATGCGTAAGATATTGTTATAACCTCTTGTTTGTCCATTTAACCATAGTAGATAACAACAATAAATTTCCTATGGGTCAAGTGTTTATACTCCATTTTTAAAAAAGCAGTATTTACTTTTAATACTGACCTGTTGTGATCCATCAAAAATTTTGAGGTTATATTACTAACCACCGCATTTATCAAATGTATTTCAGGTGCAACGGGGTGTATCTCTTGGGGTTTACGTGCTAATTCTATAATAGAAGAGAGTTGATTACTAAATTACAACCGTGTTCCCCAATTTGTTCTTCTTTATGATAACCTCTAAAGTAGAGTTCAACACCAGTCGAAATATTGAGTATAAGCCAAAAATCTTGGTAAATACTTTATAGAAAAACTTAGTGCTATTTTCACGTAAGAACGCCATAGGAATTAGATTTTCCTGTTATATTTAATAAAGCTTAACTAATATTTCTTCTATGAAATTTAATTGCACTGCATAGCTTATGCATACCAGTTGTACGTTCTTGTGGCGTACTTGAAGTATATCTATATACCTGCCCCCATATTTTCAGATTCCTTCTAGTAAATCCTGCTAGTATTGCAATAGTGTGTGTAGTGTCATAATAAGGTACCATTCAAAAACTTAAGCTTTTAATTATGTAAATCTTCATTAACACTCTTCACCACTTTCCGAAGACTAGGCTCATCGAATGTCATACAAACTCTAATAAGCAATATCGAATGCAAAGTGTCTCTGCGTCAGAGTGGGCCACTCACGCGCACTCGCTTTGTGGACGATTAGCGTCGTCTCATTAGTAGGCCGCTTTAGCACCTCGTTGCGTTCACTCACTCACTCAAGATCGTGAGCGAACGATAAAGTCGCAAGGACTATTCATTGGACGACTAATTTACAAGAATTGTTATCGTTTACGTGTTTCTGTGAATTTTTTGTTGGATGTAACTGTTATGTGGAAAATTATATTGGTTTATTGACTCAGGTGTTGTAATATAATTAAAATTTAAGCTGTGAGTTTGAGTATTTTATTTCTTTAATTACAATATTTGTATATAGGTATTCTACCACAAGGCGGAATTATATCGAATAATATACAATTTATAAAATAAATAAATTGATGTTCTTTTGCTAATAACCTTTTGAGCAGTAAACTTCGAAATTTATGAATGAATACGCTTGGTTTAATAAAGTTATTTTGTTAGAGTTTGATTGGAGACGACTGTACGGTCATAGTAAGAAATTTAACTTGCCAGCACCTTTATGTCGTAGCGGTAAGGACTATTTTTGCAGTACAAGTATTACCACTGACTTACGGTTGACCGTGCTCACCTGTCCCATCACTATATGAATATCCAAAAAGATCAACAAATATAAAATTTTGAGTAGTTTTAGCGTCAATAGATCCAAAATGATAAACTTCCAAATCTACCAAAATTGACGCAACAAAACTTACTACATAACATAACGAACGACGAGGGAGGCAATACCAATAGTGTTGTATTACACCGGCCAGGTCGCACACTGTCCGAACAAATAGCGAGATTACACGATACCGTCCGGCCGGACAAACACACAAACACAAACGGACAGACCTTCATTGGAAATTCTCAAAAACCACGCCGTTGTCTCGCTTCTATCAATATTTACCTTAGCCAGTTATTGGCGGGTACATCCGTGCGGTTCGTATGTGATTGTTACGTCATTCTGACAGATTTTCTGGGAATTAGATATTCACATTTTTTGAAATACATACGTAGGTTTTGCTTCTCAAAGACATTAGTTATCTGAGCTATCGCAACATCTGCACGCTAAAGCAAATTTTTCCTTTACTCTTCAATACGTCTTATGATCACGTCACCAATATCTATTCAGTCACTATACAGAGATTATTAGAGAAATTGTATTTTTTTTATTGAAAATATTGTTGGTACAGGTAAACTTGGTTCCGATACCGCCAATCCGCATTATGCAATAGTGGTCGCCAATTCTCGTTTCATATATGCTTATATACATGGAAGCCATCCTACGTCTGGAATGTCCATCATACACAGAATACAAATTTTTACCTTTATAGCCAAATGTACCGCGGCTGGTTCTTTTTCGCTACTTAAGAGGCTTCGCGGCCGAGTACTTGATATCGATCGTCTTCTACAAGTTTACCTTATTCGAAGGTTATCACGTAATATAAAATAGGTAACATAACATAGGTTCACAACTATATTCTCCAAAGAAGATTAGGCAGCGGTGTACCTATGATTGTACTTACATAAAATTTTCAATCAGTACCATTAATAAGTCATGTCAGGTTGTGAGTGTATTGCTATCAACTGAGCTCCATTCCAAACTCCATAGTAACTGAGAATTCCCTATAATAAAACAAAATTTTAACCGGATTAATCGCGTGTAGGGAGGAGTCCTCCTGCGACCACGAACGCTGCAAAGTGTTCGAAACGTCAGGAAAAAGAAAAAACCAATAATACACGCGATTAATCCGGTTAAAAGTTTGTTTTATTATAATGTATAGTGATCGCGAAAACCTAAGATAATTACTATGAGAATTCCCTATCGGAAAGACCCAATAATACTGCACGAACCGGGAATCGCACCCAGGCAGTCACGCTCAGCAGTCGTGACATGCGACCATTAATACAACGTGGCAGTCTTTATTAATATGACGATTGACAACTTTTATAAATTACGTCAAATAGTAGTCTCCCCAGTGATGTGCCTTACCAGGCCTTGCACTGGTATGGTTCCGGAGCGGGTCTCTTAACAGGAACTTCCCTTCAAGTACTGATGGTGACCACTGGGGTGTATTTAGTGAAGTAAATCTCCCACACTCCCTGATCTTTTCCCTAAAGATCGGGTGCTTTTTGAAGGTTTCCACCCGACAACAAAAAGTTACAATGAACATAGGTCATATTCAATTTTCGTGTATATCTTCAGCACAGTGTCGAAAACCAGTAGGCGGATTAATCTAGAAATGAAAAAAGATGAATTTTTTTTTTATGTTGTCGCCATGTGTGTACTAAGAAGTGGAAAACAAGGTTGATTTGTTGGCATTTTCTTAAACTCGTGACAATCTAAGAAGTCCGATTTGACGTTTCTCATTTTACCTTTGTATGAACGTCTACGTAAGAAATTGAAAAATGAAATTCATAATCCTATGTAATTATTGTTACCCGTACACTATAACAACGAGTATCATTCGTAAACCTGAAGTTTAACGTTATATTGGAAAAATGCTCTCAAAAAAGAAACGTCAAATCGGACTTCTTAGATTGCCGCGAGATAAGTCACCCAATGCGATGAAAATTCTTAATCCGCCCCGACCCTTGCTCGAGCCGGCCCGCGCCGAGTCAGTAGCTTTAAATTAGACCCTTAATAATAAGAAAACTGATTTGGTCCAGCTAGTCCCTAGTTGTCCCCCCAGCAACGCCCTAAGCCGAGGTTCGTGTCCCGCAGGGGACGCCCTTAGTGATGTGTTGCTTAGTTTATAGTATTATAAAATATTCTTTGGCTGGAGGCATCAAATTGTCTCGCCATAGCTATTGTTCGGTTACGCAGATCAAACCCCTATGGGTTAAATGCAAGAGGCCACGTCCAATAAAAATAAAAAACGTATTCTAATTCATGAACCATATATTTCCTTCCTCCTTTTTTTGAGCAGTATTGTTATAGGTAAATTCACTAGACATTAAAGTTGTTGAATATCAGCTCGTACGTTTGAATGACAAATTGGCTTAAAAATAAAAGAAACAGGATTAAACTACGCAAACAGCAAAGATGGCGGTGATGTAGGGAAAATTTGAAATGACGCATTGATTTTGTATACGTTGTTTTGTAATTAAAATTGGAATTAAAATAAATTTACGTACAAAAGTAACCTTCATAGTTCAGTCTTTCACACTTAACATAGCGCCTGTACTCCCCAAAGAGGTAGGCAGAGGTGTACACAGTTGTACACCCACAATTTACCAATGCTGTTATTAAATCTGATGTAATCAATAGGTGGTGAGCCTATTGCCCTCTATCGGGCACAGTTCCACACTCCGGGCTGCTACCGAGAATTTCCTAGAAAAACCCAATAACACTCGACCGAATCCAATTGAAGACCTCATGCTTAGCAGTCGCATTTTGGCGCCACTTTGTACAACCACTAGGTTCATTCAGTCTTTGATTAGGTAATAACCTAACCTATACAACTATTGTTTTTTTTATCAAAATTGGATCTACGGTTGGCAACCAACTCGCCTGATGGTAAGCGACGGTGTAGCTAAGGATGGACCTCGTAGATCCAGAATAGATCTAATGAATTCTCTGCTGTATTTTTCTTTAAAAAATAATAATCTTTTATCTTATAATAAAACAACTTTTAACCGGGTTAATCGTGTGTATTATTGGTTTTTTGTTTTTCCTGACGTTTCGAACACTTTGCAGCGTTCGTGGTCGCAGGAAAAAAAAAAAAAATTGCATCCGTGATTTCTACTCATTAATTAAGGTCCAGTTGAAAATCAGCGTCAGGCACTAGTGGTCTGGCATTTTGCTGAACTGGACCTTTTTGGCGCAGCTGTGAGGCACACAACGCCCCTAGTTACCTTACTTTTTTTGTAAATTTGTATTTTTTTTTCTATTGTGTCCTTACTAACTGTGTCAAATAAATGTTTCTTTCTTTCTTTCTTTCTTTCAGGAGGACGAGGTCAGGAAAAACAAAAAACCAATAATACACGCGATTAATCCGGTTAAAAGTTGTTTTATTATAATGTGTAGTGATCGCGCAAACCTAAGATATTACTATAACTTTTATCGTTCGCTGAGCATGTGTTAATGCGTTTGAATGATTTATTTGTACACATTTAATGGTGTTTCCGATAAAAAAAATTGAATTGGTCACAATTATCGGATATTTGGATGGTATTTTGTATGAAAATCACAATAACAAACATCAACTATTCAATACTAAATTCCGCGAAAGGTCGGGGCGGGTCGTTCGCTAGTCAAGAACAAAAAGAATATGCTAACTTAACTCAAACCCGAAAAGAACATGATTAAAAAGCTATTTCAAATCTCTCTCTCACTAAAACATTTTACCTCACACAACATAAAAAAGATCCCATCAAAAACCACAACTAAGTGAGAAATTCCTAAGTTTCCATGTTAAGGTGAAATATACCTTCGTACCATTCTCGGTATATGGGGTATGTAAATACATGGTGTATATATATTATGTGTGGTGCTTTATAATGTACAAACATGGACGACACGTAGGTTCCCCGAAGTGAGGAACGTTGTTAGCGACTATGTGTTAGACGAACGAGCTGAGGACAGTTTTACTTAAAAATCATACTAGTGTAGAATTATGTCTATGCTAGAAGAGATATAGAATAGACAACTCTAAAGTTATATTTTTTTTGTGGAGTGCAGGTTTCGAACCTGCGCCTCTCGGATAAATACTC
Organism: Xylocampa areola; assembly: GCA_935421205.1. NCBI lineage: Eukaryota > Metazoa > Arthropoda > Insecta > Lepidoptera > Noctuidae > Xylocampa > Xylocampa areola. The sequence continues at coordinate 11,897,742 of OW285217.1, read as the reverse complement.
CAGGCGCTCTGACCACTAAGCCATCTCGAACTCTGCTCACTATCCCAAATTTTTCTTTACCCAAAAATGTATAACTTAATAGTTCGCTATGCATTCTTTTTTATGGTATGCGGGGCAAATAGCAGACGGATCGCCTGATGGTAAGCGATTACCATCTTACCATTACCGCCCATGGACACCCGCAACACCAAAGTAGTCGCAAGTGCGTTGCCGGCCTCTTAAAGTGTTTGGGTCTCCGGTACCCTCACTCACTCAGCGAAACACAACGCAAGCGTTGTTTCACGCCGGTTTTCTGTGAGGCCGGTTTTTTGTGTCGAAGCATGGCTCTCCTACGGTGAACATGAATGCATTAATGTTTTTCAAAGATTTGTTAGGATGATGATTACATTTCCAATACACCATTGGTCTAACAAGCAATATGAGCGTAAAATTTGACTGAATTTATTTGTTAGGGCCTACCAGTTAGGTAGAAACACTGTACAAGTTAGGGTTTTTTTTAAATAAAAAATGGGTCTACGGCCATCAACTCGCCTGATGGTAAGCGATGGTATGGCCGAGGATGGAGCACGTAGATCCAGAAGAAACCTATTCACTTGAATAGTTTGTATTCCTCGGGAAACACGGAAGACGGGCGACGGCAGGGAGTTGCATTATTGGGCAGTACGTATATAAAAGTGAATTTTCGGAATTACCACGAAGAACGGGTCCTGGTAGAAGGCTACTCAATATTTACATGAAATATTGATAAAAGTCTTTAATAAAACAAACTGGCTATATTTTAATGTCACTTCTAGTTTCTAAGAAGCCATGTGGTTGCAACATTGTAAGTATGGGAATTAACTTTAAACGAGGTGAATATATGGAAAACACGCGTGTCCAACTATTCACTCGTCAAAATAGTACAAATTAACAATGAGTCTGAAATACTTAGCTTTTTATTTAAAACATTATAATATAGTTATATTATAATATTTATAATTATAATAAAACAACAGGTCCTTCTGCGACCACGAACGCTGCAAAGTGTTCGAAACGTCAGGAAAAACAAAAAACCAATAATACACGCGATTAATCCGGTTAAAAGTTGTTTTATTATAATGTTTAGTGATCGCGCAAACCTAAGATATTACTATATATAATTATATTTTTTAATACATCTTGAGGCCATGTAATGCCTATATTAATTACTATTTTTCAAAGTAACATTGATAAAATAATGGACAAGAACGGGGTCAATGGATATTAACGAGACAAGGTAGCTCAGTTGGTAGAGTGATGACCCGGAACGTCAAAGGCCGCGGGTTCAAACCCCCTTCTTGTCCATTATTTTTTCAATGTTTCTTTGAAAAATAATAATTAAATTAAAATAAATAATAATTTTATTTAACGAACATAAAAGGAGTTGAACCCGCACCATAAAATACTAATAACTCAAATTAATATTGGAAACAAAAGTACTATACAACCAAGCTAAGAATAGGAACGACATTCCGCCATATTCTGACGATAACAAAACCAAAACAGTTTAATCAGAACTTTAATAGTGTAAGTAACACTAAGATTCTTTTAAATTATGAAGAAAAGAAAACATTATGTAATAATTCAAGATAAATCATTGAAAAGCAACGCATGCTTAGCGAACTCTAAAGTTATTATATTAAATGGAAAAAGAATACGGTCGCGAACAGGATTCGAACCTGCGCCTCCCGGATGAATACTCCAGGCGCTCTGACCACTAAGCCATCTCGACCTCTGCTCACCACCGCGAATTCTTCTTCCATATTTTGACACGTCTTAACTGCATGGTATTAACTGCAAAGTTAGTCGTGTCGGTTCGGTCACCCGTATAGGGACTGAATTGATAGCAATAACGTCGCCATAAGACGCCGGAGGTCGTGGGTTCGATTCCCACCCAGGACAAATGTTTGTGTGATGAGCATGATCATTTGTTCTGTGTCTGGGTGTAATTTATCTATAATATGTATGCATTTAGAAATATATAAGTATGTTTATTAGTTGTCTAGTACTCATAACACAAGCTCTGCTTAGCTTGAGACTAGACGGCGTTGTGTGATAGTTGTGGAATATTATTAGTTGTGGAATAAAAAACATAAACCATGTCCGAGCGCTAAGTAGGAACAATTTGCCCGTTGTAGCAAGAGCCTTAACAGGACACTGCTGCTTAAATAAGCACATGTTCAACCTGCGGCTAAGCGAGACACAAACCTGCAGACGGTGTGAAGAGGCTGAGGAAACACCTTTAAGGGGAATGTGGACCGCTAATACATAAGCGCTACGCTCATCTAGGGAAATATATTTTAAGCCTGGATAAATTAAAAGAGCTCACCCCTAGGAAAATCCTGCAGTTCATCACAGCTGCAGGGTTTAGGCAAGAACTCTAAATTAAACGCAAAAGTGGCAATCACAATAGACCTTTTATGGTCTAAGTGACCCTATAGCCAAATATAATTAAAAAAAAAACATTACCTGCCATTTATAATACCAATGCCAACAGGCCACATTCAGCCAGCTATTTAAACACGCAGTCCCTAAGTCCAGTTCATCATTAGCTATTCTAAAACTAGTTGGCATCAAAGCTCTTTGGGGGGTGTAATCTCGCTGGCCTGCTCTTGGCTCAGAATTGAACCATCTAATATTCCCTGTGTCTCTACCAAACCGTCTTGGTGGACTATTCTGGAAACGGTGACAGGCTTTCGAAAAGGTTGAACATTTATTTAAGATAGTTTTTTTTTATCATGGTATCAAATTTGTATTTTAACAGTTTTAGCATACAAAAACTTTCCGACTTGATAAATCAACAAAATTTTTATAAAATTGTTGTGTACAACGATTAGGCGATATTACTATATTAAAGCGAAAAATATTATAAAAACTATAAACAAAGTACATACAAAATTGTGTAAAAGCTTAACCTTTTATCATTGTGTGAGTGATAGAAATTGATTTTGAATACCAAAACAATTCTGTTATAAATGAAAAAAGAACTCATACTAAATTCGCTTAGGGGCAATTTGTGTCTTGATCGTTTTTTTTAAATTAAATAGGTATCTTATGAACATATTTATTTGACTTATACATTAACCCCATCAAAGATTATCTATCCACTAATAAATTGGGCCGTTATATATAGTGTGACCCCTCCTCATCTCTATTGATTGACAATACTCTGTGAATTAATAAAAGTTTTAGATAAACCCAGCACTAAGTACCGAAGTGTTTTTGATATCAATCCCATATTTATACCTACAAGATCGATGCGACGCCTTTCTATGAATTCTGTTATAAATAAGCTATCTCTTGTTTGTTTTAATTGTTATCTTTTTTGCGTGTTTTAATGTAAGTGTAGCGACTACAAGTGCTGTGTCCTGTAAACATTTAAAGTTGATTGTTTCATTCATAATTTATTTTCAGGGATTGCGTCTTTGGTCCTTCAGTCCGCTGTTCAAAATAAACTTTAGAAGTATTTGTTTAGTCCTGAAACCCAAAATAAAGATGGCAAACGTTCAGATGAAACATTCAAAAGGATATCGAGCTTGTCTTTAACATTTCAGAATCGTCACAATTTTGCTTGTTATTAAATCTATTTGTGTGTTATTCATTTCATAATTTTTACTTTCAAAATTTAATATAACCGCCTTCAATACAATGGTGAAAACAATACACAGACATACGATCGCAGCAATTGCGGGTAATTTGCTGTTAATTATTAAAGAGTTCCAGCATCTATCTTCGAAGATCTTCATCAGATCCTAATATATTATAGGATTAAAATCTTCCCTGAAAAATATAATTTATATAAAGAAATTCCCATCCAAATCAGATCACTAGTTTTTGAGAAAATTGTAGACATACATACATATAGCTCGAATACAGAACCTCCTTTTTTGAAATCGCACTCTCAATTTAATAATAACGTAAGAAAGCTGACATAAAAATAACCACTTTATATAGCACTTTGATAATAGGCTCCTATTGCGGCGGTCAGTCGGTTCCTTTGATCCGGCCGCTAGGCGCGCCGCACGGGCCCGCCCGCTCCCACTTAACGGAAATTAAAATAACATCACTACACACAGACTATTAGCAGTTCTTTATATGTAAACATTGTTATTGTGGTATTTAAAAGCAAGTCCGTAGATGTAACATAGTATGACGCCTGTATTCTATTAATTATTATTATTTTTTTAATTTCACACCTTGTTGTGTACTATAACCACTATATCATTATGTTTTTAAATCATAATAGCCTATGTTACCCGGGACAATGTAAGGGTTATAACGATACCCTCATTACATCAGAATCGGTTCAGGCGTGTAGAAGTTTTCGTGGGATAAAGAAACTCAAACACATACACACTTAAATACATGAACCCTAAAAACATAACACTCCTTTTTTTGGGCAGTCGTTTAATAACATCAAGCGAAATTAATTTGCAACATTGGCATAGTAGACTATATCGTATATTGGCATAGTAGTCCTATAGTATCGGAAAATATATATCTATACCATTCACTAAAAATATCAAACACGTGACAGATAAACCGAAACCGACCGAAAATACTCAATCGATACAACCGTAAAATAATCTGATAGTGGATTTAATTATAACCGTATTCAGTGTCAGCGGTATCGGTGTGCAACGTGCCTCTATCGGGCATCGAACTCTGATATCGACGAAGTTTACTACCAAGGTGCCTACTGCACTCCAGCATATCTTCTACTTGACTTATCTGGGTAGCGAGGTGTTTGTATTGCAGTCTACTCGTAAATCGTAAATATGGGAAATTGGTCATGTTTGTGAAGAATGGAGATTAATTTGGTACAAATATCTTGCGTATTTTTATACACAGATTTAGTTGTATGTCGTCCCATAATGCCGCCCCATATATTAGGTGCTTCAATTAACATCTACCGGGCACAGTTTCAACATCTGGGCTGTTGAGAATATCTGAAATTTTCCAAGCACAAAAACACAGTAACACAGACCGACGCGGGGATTGAACCCAAGACCTCGTGGTCGGCAGCCACGCTTCCGACCACTTTTGAGTATTTTAAGTATTTTTGTATATATTATTAATTTAATATATTGGAATAATCATTGTTTTTTTTTTCTTTAAGTGTTTTCAATACTGGTTTTATAAAAAATCTACACCTTAAAATAACGAAAACCATTTAGACTTTCGACTTTCTTTTTTTTTGTAAAATATTACTTAAAAATATATGAGTCAACTGTCTCGTTTGAATACATTTCATAATAACTTTAAAAAACCATTTATTGTACATACGTTTCGCATTTCGAAATTATCTGAAGCCAAGACCTTTTACAATGCTCGTTAAGAATAAAAACTTCACTACGAAGACAAATTTAAGCTTTATGATTAAGGCGTTAGTGGTGATTTTAATTTGATGATTAATTTAGGTAAGTTGGTATTGCTTTATACAGAAAAAGGCCATTTTCCGTTTCGGTGTATTAGTCGAAGCGTACGCTTGGTGTGTTTGTTCAACTGAGATGGCGAGTTGAGACGAAAAAACGCCGAAACCGGCTCCATGGACGATTTCGAAAATATTTCTTATGATATATTAAGTACTGGTTACAGAAAAACTCATTTTTTTTAAATTATAAAATTTAAAAATCTATTATTTACCAGATGGTCTGGACACATACCAACTTTTGTCAGTACTTACCAGCACATTACAGTATCTGTGCCTACTGACTGAAAATCGCGCGGTCCTTCACTAACCATTACCGGGGTCTCAGCAGCTCGCAGTATTCAACCCACAAAGTAAACTTAAAACAAGGTGAGGTTAGTTTTAAATCACCAATCCGTATAAGCAAGGTTTTCGGTCAGGCGCATTCCTCTGCATTAGGTTTCTGCCCAAAAAACGGAGTGTTTTATATTTTTAGGGTTCATGACATACAAACATACATAGTTACAACATAGTACAAACATAGTTTATGAGTTTATTCCGCCATAACTTCTGAACGCCTGAACCGATTTAGATGTATGGTATCTATATCGTTAGAACCCTTATATTGTCCCGAGTAGGATAGGCTGCTAAGATTAAAACGTGCTTTTTATTTAAACCGTTGCACCCCCGTTGGCTATGGTCATGGCAACAAATTACTGAAGAAACTCATGTGTGCTATCATCTCTTACCATTAATATACAGCTGGGTATAATTTATGAAATAGATCGTAATTTTTTATGAATAACCCTACCTTGTGTATAAGAATCTTATTTCCCGTCTGTAATTTTCTTACTGACGCTATCTATCCAAGATGGCGGCGGTGCATCGGCGCGTAACCGACGCGTGTTACATACATTCCCATTTGTTATATACCTACAAGATATTTATATGCGCCCGCGGAATTACTTGGTTGTGAGAAAATTGTACTTACGTGAACACATCTGCACGTCAATGTGCTTAACGATAAAATATTAATAGGTTTGCCAATTAACTTTAACTTAAGTGTTAAATAACTAGATACGACTTTAATATATCTTCTGCTATATTACTGTCCCAGAAAGATTTCGAGGTATTTAATGGTTATAATGACTATAGGATATAGATTTTCTATGCAAATAGTTTAGTAGTATGATCGTTGGACTGACAAGTCAGAGGTCGGAAGTTCAAATCCAAGGCAGTCATTTGCGTGTTATAAATTAATTATTGTCGAGATGGGTTAGTGGTCAGAGCGCCTGGAATATTTATACGGGAGGCGCAGGTTCGAATCCTGCTCACGACTCTAAGTATTCTTTTTCCATTTAATATTATAATTTTAGTGTTCGCTAAGCATGCGTTAATACTTTCCAAAGATTTATCTGTTTTAATTATCACTAGCTTAAAACGGCGAAGGAAAACATCGTGAGGAAACCAGCACACCTGAGAGATGTTCTGGATGGTGAGTAAAGCCATATCGGAGACCTACGGGTGGTTTAAACTCTGACACTAGGTTGTTCATCAACCACGCGATAAGAAGTATGCAAACGCCTAAATAACCATAGTAACCATAGTAACCACTGCTATTGTTTCCTCGTATTTAATTTATAGTAGACATAATTTCTGTTACCAGTTGACAGCGACGTGGACGAATGTTTTCGATGCCCTCCTCTAGTTTTAATTTAGTTTTAATTTTTATTGTATTAGTTTTAAATCTTTGCTCTGTTCTTTAATCTGACTCGTTAATGATATGTCTTTCTAATTATAATATTAACGTTCCTTACGTTATTGTAATTCAAGATAAATCTTTGAAAAGCATTAACGCATGCTTAGCGATCTCTAAAGTTACAATATTAAATGGAAAAAGAATACGGTCGCGAACAGGATTCGAACCTGCGCCTCCCGGATAGATACTCCAGGCGCTCTGACCACTAAGCCATCTCGAGCTCTGCTCGCCACCGCGATACGATATTGTACTTAGAATAATAACTTAATAACTCTCTTCGTTAAATTTTTGTGTTAAAACTATAATTGATTGTCTGTTGTGTGTCTCGTGGTATTGCGATCAAATAAAATATTTTTCTTTCTTTCTTTCCTTCTGTAAATTCGTATTAGGTTTTAGTTCAGGTCATTACTATTTATTCTATTTCTTATTTTTATTTCAAATAGAACAGATTTCACTTGAGTGCTTATAAAACGGTACATGGTTCCAATAAGTAGGTATTATGCGGAAACTCCATAGACAAATTATTTATGTCCTTTGTATATAATTATAAATATATAACTTTCCAACGTTGGCCGTCTTTCACTTGTCTATTATAAAATTTAATTCACGTGCCTTACAAAACTGCTCCAACAATAACATAACATAGTATCACGCCTGAATGCCTGGAAGAGGTAGGCAGAGGTGTACACAAACTGTGTACACAGATTTCACTGATTAAGTCCCATGCAATATTGGTGGTGAACTTATTGGCCAATCAAATGGCCCTATTCAAAACTTCGGATTACTACTGTGAATTTTTCCTGCTCGACACGGGAATCGAACTCAGGTCTCAGCAGCGCTACACTTGCGACCACTAGACTAATGAGGAAGTCAATAACAATAAAATACCATACCCAAGGAGTATTTTTAGGTCGAGAAACCCGCAAACCCTGTCTGTTCTATTAATAGACATATTAATTTTTCTCCACCATACTCACTTTAAATAATTTCCTTTATACCTACGACATAAAACACTCAGTTACCCTCCTTCTCCAACCGATGCGCCCGCGCCGCTCCATTCCCCCTCTCCCGTCAGATAACCATGTTTGCGCGCCGGTTCCGGGATGTCGCCGTCCTTATCTAATGAGAACTGATAACAGGGACTCGCAACCTCTAATGCACTGAGATATGACATGGTTTTCCTTATAAATGTCGCGGGAGGGTGTCATATTAGACAAAAACTTTAATAATTTCTATTTTTCAAAGAAACATTGAAAAAATAATAGACAAGAACGGGGCTTGAACCCGCGACCTTTGACGTTCCGTGTCATCACTCTACCAACTGAGCTACCTTGTCGTGTTCAAACCTATTGAATTTTCAATCCTCTTTGTATACGTCTTAAGGAGACGCCTGGTGATATTTATCTAGTAATCATTTACAGATTTACTAATATAGGCATTACATGGCCTCAACATGTATTAAAAAATATAATTATATATGAAAAACTTTAATACTTTAGTGAGTTTCGGCCTTTTTCGTAGTGTAGGTAGTTATTACACGACCGCCCAAAAAAAGGAGTGTTGTATTTTTAGCGTTCATGTATTTATGCATATTTGATAGTTTCTTTATTCCACCACTAGCTTGGGTCCAGCCGGGATAATAAGTACCCTATGTGTTAATCCAGGCTATAAACTATCTGTGTGCCAAATTTCATCCAAATCCGTACAGTAGTTATTGAGTGAAAGAGTAACAAACATCAATACAATACATAATAACAATATTAGTATGATAACTTTAAAACGCCTGAACCGATTTAGATGTTTGGGGTATCAGAAGAGTCCTTATACTTTTCCGGGTAACATAGGCTATTAAGGTTTAAAGAAATAGTTATATAGTAGCTATGGTACACGAAAAGACACACACACTTGCCATAATTAAACTAAAAAAGTGAAAAAAAGGCACTGAAGAATTTTCATCATTGTCGGGGGACAGTAATGTGGAATAATTTCTTATAAGTCCCCCGACTACATTTCCCAAGTACCTTCTTTTTAGCTTTACTCTTTCTCTTTCTGACTGTTAATCCTACACAGTCGTGGGGTTTCCTTTAACTCTGTCTATGACATCTGTGTGTAATACGTCGCATATCACTATATCATTGTGCACTAACTAGTAGATCTATACAGCTGTACTGAAATAAAGTGAAATATTGTGCAAATAGATTTTATAGAACTAATTTTACATGTCGAATTAAAATCTAAAAGGCGCCGCCGGCATTGTCTTTCTGACTATCTCTGGGAAGAAAAGCCCAAACAGATTCAGAGGTCAAAGTTTATTTAAAAGTCCAGATATATGTGTATAATGTCCAGTTATATTCTTTGTGTATGGTTGCGGATGATGGTTGATGGCGAACGTAACCATACGGGTTACGTTCGCAAAGTTTGGAAGCGTAGGGCGTCTGGAATGGCCTTTTCAAAAAAGTTTCAATTTGACCTGTCCTAACTGACGGCACGTATGCACCAATCACCGCGCAGTTGACTATAATGAAGAGAACTAAATAAGACAATATCGGATCGGCAGGACATTTGCGCAGTCCAGTTAGAATACCTACTTCAAAACATCAGACAGTTACGAATCAACATAAAAAATATATTTAGAATATTAAATGGAAAAAGAATACGGTCGCGAACAGGATTCGAACCTGCGCCTCCCGGATAGATACTCCAGGCGCTCTGACCAACTAAGCCATCTCGACCTCTGCTCACCACCGCGAATTCTTCTTCCATATTTTTAACACGTCTTATGGCGACGTCATTGCAATCAATTCAGTACTTACAAGTGACCGAACCGACACGACTAACTTTGCAGTTAATACAATGTCGTAAAGAATGCAATTACCTTAATAATTCAAGATATGTCTTTGAAAAAGCATTAACGCATGCTTAGCGAACTCTAAAGTTACAATATTAAATGGAAAAAGAATACGGTCGCGAACAGGATTCGAACCTGCGCCTCCCGGATAGATACTCCAGGCGCTCTGACTAACTAAGCCATCTCGACCTCTGCTCACCACCGCGAATTCTTCTTCCATATTTCCGAGGCGCAGGTTCGAATCCTGTTCGCGACCGTATTCTTTTTCCATTAAATATTGTAACTTTAGAGTTCGCTAAGCATGCGTTAATGCTTTTTCAAAGACATATCTTGAAATATATTTAGCCTTTATGATGTCAAATTAGAATTACTATACTAACAGCCCGAATTTTCTCTTGGCATGGCTACAGGGCTTCTCTCCCTCACATATGATGAAGGAACAAGAACTAATCACTACTTAAGGAATCAAATTTAATTATCCAATCAAAGAAGCTTTCTTTGATTGGATAATTACCATGGAAAATCAAGGAAAAACGGTTGAAGTTCATTCGAAAAGTAATTAAGAAAACAAAATTAAAGCTTAATCTAATCGTGTAACTTTTAACAATTCAATCGGATCCCAAAGTTAAAATAAACATAACGCTAAGGTACTCGATTAAGCGGACATCGGGGTACAAATTTTAAGAAAAAAATTCAACAAATTACCGATCTTCGAAGTACTCTTAAATAAAGGAGATTTTTTAAATTCAACCTTAATTGTTAGCTGAAGAGGTTTCGACGAGAGTGACCCAAGAAAAGAATTGCTATAATATTTTTATTTTTGACTGAGAGACCGACATATTTACATATTTGAATTTAAACAATAGTATATATTAATTTTGTGGCGACATCTAGTACGCTACATAAATACTACGCGCATAACAGATGACATCAAGAATCCTGCATCGCGCAAGCAGTGTTTGGCAACAAATTTGCATATATAGGTCGAACTACTGTAATTATTACTATATTTAACACCTTTATAACATATGGAGTGCAATAAAGTATTGAGTATTGAACCGTGGTCCGCCAGGCAATATCACCCGCCTATTTGGAGGATCCTCTCTTTTCAATAGAGGAACAACACACCTCAAACCAAAATATATTTATTACTTATCACATTATCTTCTTGGTTAGACGCCGGTGCTAAAGTAGTTAAAACCACCAAGAGACCTCTTAACTTGGCTTTACGACTGCTATCTATACACATGCCTGCCATGTAGGTAATAGCAGCTTTTGAAACACGTAATCGCTCTGGTGGAACTGTTTTCAGCAATCACCTATCCATATACTGACAGCATCGAGCGTTGTTTGACATCAATGATCATTTACCATCCAGCGTACCTGTGTCCTGTACCTGTATACGTCATTTTGTTGTACATCGCGTCGTATGTTACAGCTTGTCTATGATAAGTAAAAATATTAAAAACATACGGCGCAATGTACTATAAAGTGACTATCAAATCATTGGTACTTGAAATAGCCAATAGGTACGCTGAACACAGCGGGCCATAAGCGCTCATCTTCCTGCTAAATAAAAGATAATAATTACCACTGGGTTAAAACGGTGAAGGAAAACCTCTTGAGAAAATTGGTACTCCTAAGAGATCTCTGACTGCCTTCTTGGTCTAGTGGTCCCAATCGCGACTGCTGAGCATGAGGGAGGGTTCGATTCCCGGATCGGGCGGGCAGTGTTATCGAGTTTTTCTGTTATTAAATTCTCAGTAGCAGCTCGGAATTTATAATTGTGCCTGGTAGATAGCAATAGGCTTACCACCTATTACATGGGACTTAATAACAGCATTGGTGAAATGTGGGTGTACAACTATGTACATCTCTGCCTACCCTTTTGGGAAAGACAGACTTGATGCTATGCTGTTTATGAGAAATTTCTTTGATGGTATGTATATAGGTTGCTTAAACTTAGAGACTAGATGTTTGTCAATCATACACGAAGAATCTATTTATAATAAAAAATATAAAAGTACGTGAAAAACATTAAACAAAGACACCCAGACAATATTTTTATTCTTAGAAATAGAATTCATCTCCATTATCATTGACATAGCATTTTATTTAATCATATATAGGAGCATGTAGGACGTTCGTCATATTTGAGGGTAAATATGTATATTTCATTACATTTATTTAGCCCTAGGGACAGAACAGCTTTTCCGTTGACTCTGAATTAAATTGAGACCTTTTTATATTGTTCTAAGTACATACGTAGAGCAGAATGACTTTTTTATATTTTATGAATTATTTAAAAAACAAGTTAATTATGTTTTCTGTTTTCAGCAGCCTAGTCGCAAATTCGAATCCAAGGCACGCACTACTGACTTTTCGAAGTCATGTGCATATTATAAACTAGCTGTGCCCGCGACTCCGCCCACGTGGATGTCGTAAATTTACACCTTTTCGTGTATGAACACAAATTCATAATAATTAAAAATGTTGATACTCAGCTTCCGCAGCCCAATACAAAGCAACTGTGTAGTTTTAAAGTAAATAAAACATTTTTGAACCTATTTTTCGTGATTGTATAATATATCAAGAGCGACAGAGATAGGCTTGTATTATAAATTAATTATTACCTGCTTAAAACGGTGAATCCCACCAGCGATGCCCTACGCCGAGGCCCGTACCCCGCAGGGGATCCCCTTAGCGTGTTGTCGCTTAGTTTGTAAGTTGAATGCTCCGGCTGGGGGCCACCACAGGAAAGCCCGGTTAAGCAGTCGACAACCTCTTAGGTTGATCAGTGAGATGCCGTAATAAAAAAAAACGCTGAAAACATACTGAGGAAACCAGCACACCTGAGAGATGTTCTGTTGATGGTGTGTAAAGCCATGTTACAGACCTACGGGTGGTTTAAACTCTGACACTAGGTTGTTCATTCACAAGAAGAATATTCTGTTTACTGTTTATTCTTGCTGAGTGACGTCGCAACAGAAATTTACAAAAGAACTTAAGACATACTTAACTTACATTTTTTTTTTGAGTAACTGTCTCTTTTTTGCCTTGCACGGCTAGTCCACTGAAATCGAAATATTTCGGAGAAATTTGGCATATCATATAAAGTTTGCTAGCATGAATTATATGAATATCAGTATTTTTTATGTTCGTACTATCCTGAAGCTTGTGCCCGCTACTTCGCGTATCCCACTCTCCTTTTAGGAACTCAATAACAAGGTAAAAGTATGTGTTAATGCAAGATTTGATCTATCTACCATTAAAACTGTTCAGATGTTTTAGCGTAATTGAGTAACAAACATACAAAATTCTACACAAACTTGCACATCTGGAATAGTGTTGTCCATGTCTCCGATAGCAGAAGATATTTTACCAACTTTCCATGCTGATGCTTAATATTCCTTTTTGCACCTGATTTAGGATTTTTATTACGGCTTGTTTCACTCTCACATAGCCCAGTCCAAGAAGCGTTGTGATTAGTCTCTAGCGATTTTTTCCACTCAATTGAACTTATGAAAAGTGCCGGGCGATGTCGCCGTCGCGTCGCAGTCGCCTCGGTCCGTCTGCTAATCATTGTTTGATCTCATTACTGTGACAATTTTGTCGCTAGCTTCTACACTGAGCTAATCAAGTGGACGACGTTTTTAAAATGTATGCAGGGTGCAAATAATAAAGAATTTAAGTTTGAATTTTCTAGCTAAGTCGATGTGACAGGTTAGGTATAGGTTAATTTGTAAAGCATATATTTATTTATTTATTTGGCTCTTCGACAATGAGTACAGTCATACAATCACAAAGTTATTACATGACAAACTTAAGTCTAAGTGCCCCATTCCTTATAGAAGAGTACTGCATACACTACAATATGCGCAGCTGTAAACACATACAACAGTACATAAACAGAAACATATTATTTGATAGACTAAGACACAAACCGACACAACAAAACATGTTGAGAAATCTATCAGTCACAATGTTTTTACCAGGTTCTGCATCCCAATACTGCTGATATATTATATAATCAAACCACCCGAATATTCCGAATAAGTATCAAAATAAAAACAAAATTTAAAACTGGAAAAACACGCTACACGGCTAAAAAAGCAGCTAATATTAAAGCCGAGTTAAGCTCGGACGGTCTTAAACAATAATGAGCACACAAACCCTGTTGGCTTTGCGACGTCTATGAGTGGGGACGGCTTACATGACGCGATGAAGAGTAAAATAGTTTCGGGCAATGTCACAGTAGACGTCCTAATCCTGCGGCTGAGAAGTAATTCAATGATTAAAGTTCAAAAAAAATTCTGTATCTCATTTATAAAAAGAAATACGATAGAATTGCTTAATCTTATTTATATATATATATATTGAATTCTCTATAAGAACATGAACTGAATGAGATTATTCGATTAATATCTGATTAAGAATTGAATTAGATTAATTCACCGATTGAGTCTTGTTGCTGGCATCGCACTGAAGCGCTACAACGAAGAATTAATTCAGTTCATGAAAAGTATTAATCTATATTTCATTCCATCAAAATCAAAATATTCAAATGAAGACTCCTCCCAACCGTATTTCGGTCACGTCACGGCGGTCTATCTCCACGTAGATTAGCCAAGTATGCAGGAGATGTTATAGTGCACAAGTGTATGCGCAAACACAGGTGCACGCACTCTTCCTTCTCTCTCATATTCCGATGGGGCGGCAATCCCACTCGACCCGAGAGAGATAAGTGCAGGACCGACGGCTTTATGTGCTCTCCGAAGCACGGGGGTGTCACACCACCAACTTCTTGACTCCGGGCTACTACTGAGAATTTCCTAACAGAAAAACCCAATAACACTTCGCCCGAACTGGGAATCGAACCCAGGACCTCAAGCTCAGCAGCCGCGGTTGCGACCCCTAGACCAGCGAGGCAGTCGATACAAATTAACTAAATATAAAGCATAAGCTTTCGAATAACCCCACTCTTTACCGCTTCCTAGTGTTTTATTTGGGAAAAAGAAACGGCGCTAAAGATGTTTAGTTTTCCATAAGTACCTATCCATGTGTCGATCAAAAACACAAATAAGCCAATATTCAGCGGGATATTAAAGACACGGTTGACACCGCTGATGTGAGCCAACACGGCGGCGAAAGTTCCACCATGTAAACCTAGTTTAACTCCTTACCAATCCGTAGGTAATTATAGTGGCTAGTTATATAGACAATAAGTTTTCATCGGAATATTATCCGGATTTTAATATTTTGTGATAGTTAATCTATTAGAAAATGTTCTTTGTACAAATAGTTAGGTAAGCGAGAGTGGTTGAACTCATCGAAATATTAAATGTTTGATCTCCATACGTGCAATCAGATAAATATCTGGCTGTAATAGAAAATCTTTCAATCTTGTCGTCCTAAAAATATAAAAAGTTAAAGTTATTATATTAAATGGAAAAAGAATACGGTCGCGAACAGGATTCGAACCTGCGCCTCCCGGATCACCCGTATAGGGACTGAATTGATAGCAATAACGTCGCCATAAGACGTCTTAAAATATGAAAGAAAAATTCGCGGTGGTGAGCAGAGGTCGAGATGGCTTAGTGGTCAGAGCGCCTGGAGTATTCATCCGGGAGGCGCAGGTTCGAATTCTGTTCGCGACCGTATTCTTTTTCCATTTAATATAATAACTTTAGAGTTCGCTAAGCATGCGTTAATGCTTTTCAAAGATTTATCTTGAATATAAAAAGTCATTGCATCAGATCACATTAATTAACACTAAAGTCGGTTTTTTGTTTGCTAATAACATTTTACGAATGTAATTTTACGTTATTTTATCACTCTAAAACCGATGTATTTTAATTAGAGTACGGTTGACTTAATTGAACTTTGATAACTTTGAAGAATTGAAAACAAAAGGGTTTGTACTCCATACATGTCTTTTTACTTATTTATATTTTTTAGGTATTATTTTTAGTGTACATACAAATGACTACAAAGAACTTATTTGTTGTCCTGTTTTGTCTAGATGAATGTTTCTTAATTAATGTCATAGAAAGCTGTCAAAACTTCAAATTCTTAATACGTTGACAAAATCTGCCTAATTAGAACAAGTAAGTCAAAATACAGTAGAACAATATCTAGGTCATTATAATATTAAATGGAAAAAGAATACGGTCGCGAACAGGATTCGAACCTGCGCTTCCCGGATGAATACTCCAGGCGCTCTGACCACAAGCC
Source organism: Xylocampa areola (assembly GCA_935421205.1). Lineage (NCBI taxonomy): Eukaryota > Metazoa > Arthropoda > Insecta > Lepidoptera > Noctuidae > Xylocampa > Xylocampa areola. Next base: position 11,881,473 of record OW285217.1, on the reverse strand, counting down.
ATCTCACCTGTGCTCACCACCGCGAATTCTTCTTCCATATTTTAACACGTCTTATGGCGACGTTATTGCTATCAATTTAGTCCCTATACGGGTGACCGAATCCTGTTCGCGACCGTATTCTTTTTCCATTTAACATAATAACTTTAGAGTTCGCTAAGCATGCGTTAATGCTTTTCAAAGATTTATCTTGAATATCTAAGTCATTTTCTCACAATATTCCTTAATGATGAAACAATAGACTAATAAGAGGGAGCGTAATACTGTCCATCCGCCGTCGTATCGCTCGAATATCTGCTGTGCAAATAAACAGGATGGTATTGCGTGCCGCCGCCAGGTGGCGACACCGTCGCGTTTCGGCGTGATAAAAATAAATATACGCCCTTATACGTGACGGTCACACGTAGGGATTTAGGGTAGTACGTGAAATATAGTATGGAGGTGTGGTGAAGATTTAGTAGACCGAAAAAAAAGACCTTCTCTATGTATTATTGACGACAGCAAAGATTAGAAATCCGTCGGTCAGCGATTTATGTAAAACCTATAATTCTTTCTTGTAGGTATTAGGTAAATTAAAAGATCCTAGCACTACACTGTTGCAACTAGCACTGTCAAATAATGACAGTTGTACAGTAACAGTATTTTTTCAAGAAAACAGAGTAATTGAGTTGCCATCGACTCCGTCCTATTTACAACAACAGTGACCACAAATAAATTGATATCATTCAGTATTGCGAAATAGATACTCTGTCCTCAGGTCAACAAAACTTCACCCCTTTTTCCCAAATTATTATTAAATTAAACATTACTCATCAAGGTAATGTGCACAATATCATTGTCGTAAATTATATTTATCGATACCTTGTGCATCGATTCGCAAGTCCAATCAACTATACGAATCCCCAAAGGCCTACATTATTCGAAGCACAGAATTAAAGCTACAAACGTGACATAGAGGCAGCCGAGGCCGAGGCACCGAGGCAGTAACACGCACTCCGCAGTATTGACTGAGCCGAATGCGCATGCCTACACTCCAACGGGTTTAGACGAGATGTTCGACTACTGGACGTGGCAAGGGACACGGCGGCAGAGATGGAGACAAATCAACATTAAAATAGCTTTTTTAAATAGGTTTTCTTTTCTATGGCAGGATTCACAAGGCCAGTATCGAAATAATTCGTTATTAAACGTAATTGTCCAAAGCTTTTTCTTTTTGAATCATTTTGTTTTTTTTTTAAACAACCGTTATTTATTTAAAAAATCGTGTTTTGCCGGTTCGTAATGTGTTTTATTCTTTGATATTTGTCGTACACACACATTCTATATAATATTCCAGTATAAGGTCCACAAAACTATTACATTGCGCTTGACCTTTCTAGATTATTTATAGCGCTGTCTGAATTTCAGCACTCGACACTGTGTTAGACGAATCGAGAATTAACTGGGTTAAAAATACTCTTGTAAGCTGAAAATAACAACATCTATAGATACTCCAATTCCACATATAACTATATGTAGACATACTGCTACTATTACATAATAATTGAAAAACATAGTAAATTTGAAAAAATTACGGTGTAATACATTGATGATTACTGAAGCATTATATTAAAAGAGTAATAGTAGTTCCAATGTAAAAACAGACTTTAATAAGGCCATTGAAGTATTTTATTTTTATTTTATATCAAATTGACTGTACCTACGCATGAACATATTAGTTTATATTGATTTATGTCAAATGCTGTGACTAAAACTTACCGTTTTACATAATTTAAGTTTCTATAATTAACTTTATTCCGATTCTGACGGTTGTAGTAACTACATTATTAAAAAAAAAAATTACTTTTGTTTAATATACTTACTCATAATTTTTTTTTTCCTGTGCTTTAATTAATTAAGTTTCAGGTACTTACAGCTAAGGTTTTAAAGTGTATAGTTCTATATTAAATTGTATAGATATAAGTCTGTGCGTCAGATGGCGCGTGGAAATAAAAACGTTTTCTTTCTTTCTTTTTTTTATTTTTGTTTATTTTTTGATTTTTCGTAGGTATATGATGATAATCATATGCATTTGTTCAACTTTTGATTCCTGGGCTGTTCGATAGACTTTTAGTCACTGGTTTCTTCAGTAATCACGAGATTTGGAGAGCACGCTAATCCGTCGGTACTCGTTGTCACAAGAAAATCTATGACAATTGTTACGGGTAATCTATAAGCATAAAAGTCTGACAACCAGTCTTACCAATAAATATCGTGTTGCGGAGGTCAGATGTGAAGTCATTCCATATAAAATCACCGCATGATGTGAAGACTGGAAGTTAATCCCACCGTAGATAGTAAGGAAAAGGCAGATTTTTCACTTTTTGTCCTAATTTTATTTTGGGGCAGCTTTTATGGGTTGTTTTGTTTCTAAGACTGACAGATTTTTAGGAGTATCGATCGTCAATCATCCAACCAATTTCTGTCCCACTGCTGGGCAAGAGTTCATACAGAGGCACGAGTATTGATTACCACGCTAGCTCACTGCGGGTTAGCGATTTCAGGCGATTATCACGATGATTTCCTTCATCGTATGTCTGTGATATCTATTTATATTATACCAATGATTTTTTCTTTTCTTTATATATCTTATGTTCTATATTTATGTATCTATCTTTGTTTCGTGTAGGAATCGAACCTGTGAACGGGGTGCAGTAGGCGATAAATATCGATATTTCGACCATACTACCAAACTTATTCTGATTCTAGTAATAACTAGTTGGCCTACAGAACTTCGTATAAATGTTAGGTATTTACTGCCGTTAGTGCTGCTCCACCCCGCAAGAAGGCCGGCATGAAGTAGGTACTGTATTGATACCAGAAAGGTGAAATATTGATTACGTTTTTTTTACAGCAACAATATAAAAGGAAATAATTTAACTAAACCTTAAAACTTAGACTGTTTAAATAAATATTACTAACACAAACAATTTTAGTCAAGAATCAAGAATTTCTATTAATGTCTCGCAGTCACACAGTGTAACAGTTTATAAATAAAACTCAATAGTCGCTTAGTTTCCATACACAAAGAAAACCATACAACGTTTATTTTTCACATCAACATAATAAGCTTAGTCATTATTTAACAAACACGAAACCGTAACAACAGCAGTTAAAAACAACGCGTTCCAAAAAAAAAGAAACAATACATAAATCAAAACGAAGAACAATCCATTAACTCGATCTACAATAAAAAAGAAAACAGCTCGCAATGTGATTGGCTAGCGGGTTGGCGGGAGATTGTGATTGGCCGGCGCGCAGCCGCGGTGCGTTCCGAAACTCGATACTTTTTAATAATGGCTCCTTTGGATAATGCGATCGGCTTTTATATTACATGGAGGTATTTTATTACCAAAATGCGGTCTTGAGTGGCCGGGCCTGTGGGAAAGGGGGCCGGCCGGCAGTTCTTGTTGTGGCGCGATTAGGATGGATAATGTGTGGAGATTTGGGGCTCGTTTATTCTTAATTAATTTGTTTTAGCTTAGGATAACTTACGTTATTCGATAAATGTCATTTTGAGGCAGTGTTGCTGTTGATTAACCACGTTTTGGTAAAAATAATTAGTGAAATTTTACTAGCCTTTTATTAAATAAATAAAACCTTCACGTACATTTTTATCTAATAACCTCCTGAAACACAAATTAGTTATAGTTCAGGCTAAAAAATAGGAGGACATGTTTAACGTTTTTATAGTTAAATCATCGCCGATAACAATACACAAACATTACAAATCGCCCACAATCAAGCTCTAATAGATAGAACAAAAAAATCATGAACGCAATCTAGAGGGCCGAGACTAATCACAGTGCAAGCACTGTAAAGCGTTATCAAACAAGTTATTGCTCAAATACGCAAGATACACTCGAGCCTCTCTCATTGATGGGCCTGTGTAAACAAATATATCGACTATTCGATAACGGGCATCGACGCGCGAATCGATACTGACCCGATACGCGACGATCGGCAAATAACGTGTATGATAATAAAAACCGAACGCACCTTTTGCAAAGACGCTGCATATTCTTATTTTGAATTTTATTGACGTATAGGACGTAACCTCAACGTAACATTGACGTTATGACTTAAGTGATTGTGACCTCAATCCTTAGTGGGTCTCTGACTCCATAGACAATAGCTTCACGAAATCTATATCCTACACTGTGGCTACCCGTACAAACCCGCTTAGAAAAGAAACAATATATATGTTTGTTCTCATGTCCTTCATAAAAGTCATTACGGATTAATAAGCAACCACTATACCATATAATAATCACGGAACTTGAAAAAATACGGACTGAGCGTTGCGTATGACATGTGAGAAGCATGCCTAGTCATCTAATTTCGCTTGTCATACACGAGCTAAACGCATAAGCTAAACGCACTCGGCGCCAGTAGGTACGCTGCGTGTAATCTATGTGTGTGTGCGTTTTTTTTTAAATCTGTGATATTAATGTAAATAAAATTTCATTTCATATATTATAATTTTTGTCAATAATAAACATACTTAACAAAACAACATACTAATACGATACGAAAATCTATTAAAATTAATTTTATAAAATATATTTGGCGCCTTTTCCAGAAAAAGTGCCATAAATTACCTGATTCATATTTCGAACACTCACAACTTTATCAATCTGTTTGCACACGTTATCGATTGAAATGTTGTTTAACCGTCGATCGAGACATTTGTTGTGATGATTCGCGTTTCGTATGTGAATGATGGCTACTAATCAGTAATACAAATATTGTTGTAGCATTGACTAGTTGTTGCAGCCAAATTGATCACTACTTTTTATAACGATTAATAGGCAATAGTGAGGCATATCTGCATATCAATTAAGAAATCTTTGCACACTTTATTACGTAGTTTTTAAATTTTACTTGGAATGAAGGTAGACAAAATAAGTCGAGGATAGGTATATAGACAGAGGTAGTCACAGTAGTGCAACTAAATTTCACCGATGCTGTTATTAAGGCCCATGTAGTATGCCTAATGCCATCAACGGGACACAATACCAAATTCCGTGCTGCTACTGAGAATTTCGTATCAGAATAAACCAATAACACTTTGCCCAACTCGGGAATCGAATCGAAGACGTCACGCTCGGCAGTCGCTCTTGCGACTACTAGTCCAAATACCTAATACAACTGGAAAAAATATTAAGTAATTAATAAAAAAGTAGCATTTTTTGTGAGCTTAACATGTTTCTCACTGCCGATCAAAGGCCTTCCCATTTTCCTTCTAAACCTTCCTGTGTAGCGCGATATCTGGCCATACCTCAGCAAATTGGTCCGGGGCCTGATTCTGAACCGTCGGAAACTTTACCGTTTACAGCTTTACAGTTTTTAAATTTTCTACCCAAGTTGAAGTTTCCGTTCCGTAACTAATTTATTTTTCGAATTGTTCAGAATAAGCCTACAGGTCCTCACGCAGCATCATTTTTACATATTTTTAATTTAATCTTTTCTCTTACTTTGTAGGACTCGCCACAGACCCAATCAAAGACAAAAACATATTCGTTTAAGTACCTACGTACTTAGTAACACTCATAAGTTTTCAATGTGTGTAATATAAGCAACACCCTTGAAATATCTACTTAATCTAATCTTTTTAAACCAACAAACTGCAGACAACTTTAACTTCGGTATCTTTAGCCTTCAACGGACGTGTATCAGGAGCGTAGCTTGAAGAATGTTACCACCGACGACTTAAATAATTCTAAAAATAATCTATCAAATCCTTCTCCTTCTAACATATTAATATTATAAATGTGATTGTTTGTGAGAATGGATGAATGGATGTTTGTTACTTTTTGGATGAAATTTGGCCCACAGATAGTTTTTATCCTGTATGGACCCAATTCAGAAGTCCACGCAGGAGAAGCTAGTTAGTTCCACAATAATATATAAAAATTGTTTCACGAAATAGTTCATACGTATGTGTACTTACGGTTACAAACTTTAAAATGTCCTTCTGCACAAATAAAATGTTACTTTTCTAAATGAGTCAAACTTTTCTAAGTGCGGCCCATGTCTGTCAACTTCTTCTTATCATAGAGTTCATCCAGAACCTAGTGTCGGCGTCTAAACCACCCACAGGACTAACATGTCTCGACCATCGAGAACCACTCACAAACGTGCTTTCCTCATGTTTTCCTTCGCCGTTTTAAGCAAATAAGTAATAAATTTGTAATACCTATGCACAGGATTAATAAAAAAAAATGTATTGAGTCCGAGCTTAACACCTTCGAATTGGCAAGGCCAACAGTAATCCACTAGGTTATGCTAGCATTGAAATAAATATATAGTCTCTAAAGGGTTCTAATATAGTGCTAATATAATATATTTTTTATAAATTCTAATATAATGCCTTTAGAGAAGAGTACATGATTCTACTACCAATAAACGATAAAATCTATAGAAGTACTTATTATTACACTATTGTCAGCGTGTCCTATTTGACCTCAACACTCAACATAATATATCCATCCAGTACATCAAGCCATCTCTCTGACAATGCCTGAGTTTCGGAACATCTCCAAGTCTTTCTAAATAAAAATACACAGTAAATGGTGTTTAAGAAAAAGGTCGCTAAATCTTCAGGCTGGTACAAATTACCATAATTATTTTCGTAAATCATACTGTGTTATAAACTTAACAAATATTTGCCATGTCATATACATACACATAGGTATTAATGAATCTTTATTAGCGAGCATCCATTAAAACGCTTAGTCTGGGCGCCATGATGCAATAATTAGAAACATCACAAAATGGCCGCCGAGGTCAGTGCACTCGCGCCATTTGCAATCAAGCTGTGTTGATGGACTGACAGAACAATTAGCTGGATTTATGAAGTATTACAAAGTGTACGATATACTATAAGCGACGTAGAAAACTGCCGCATGAAGTCCTGGGTTTGATTTCCGGTTTGAGAAAAGTGTTACAGGGTTTTCTGCAAGGTATTTAAAATTAGTCTCGAGTTTGGTATTGTGGCCAGTTTATGGCAGTGGGTTCACTACCAAGTGACTTAATAAAGGCATCGGTGTAATATTCATATATTAGTACAGCTTTGCTTATCCCCTTGAGGAATGCAGGCGTGATGGTATATTAAGCTACAACGTAGACAATATAAATTAATCACTGTAAATATGCCTTTATTTCCATTAGTCAATATCTATCATGGGCTCTTGACCACAGAATAAATAATAGTACCTACTACGGATCTTGACTACCAACCTACGTGAAAAGTTGTCTTATGAAACCGACCATTCCATAAATATTTCTTGATGTCTGTTACCGCTAATGACACTTATTCATATACTTTAGAAGTAAATGATAATTTAGATTATATTTAGCACTTTGGCCTACCCTACAGATAGACATACTCTATCGTCCCTGAGCAAAACAATGTGGGTGTAACTATGACTCAAAAGTAACGCTTCGTATCATGTTATCTACTTTATTTCTAAAACTAAAGGTAGAAAGAAATATATTAGTAGATATTTGCTGTCAAAATACAATTGCATTTAATTTTATAATTATAGAAAGTCATACCACAAATCATATTTTTGGAGTAGCCTCGCTTTACCAAATTTTTACGTTGAATTGTATTAAACACATACACTTATAATTAAGTTTATATAAAAAACACCGGTCTACTTCTAAAATAGCATCACGCTTCTATTTCCCAATGGGGTAGCAGAGGTGTCACCATGTAATATGTAGGTGGTGAGCCTATGGCTGCTGAGAATTTGCTAATCGAAAACTCAAATAAACTTTTCCCGATCCGGGAATCGAACCTAAGACCTTGGGGTCGCTCAAGTTCTTACGACCACTAGACCAATAAGGCCTTTCCAAGTCAACTTATACATAATCATGTAACTTTTAGAAAAGAAAACTATTAAGCCAAAGTTTTCCCCAAGCAATTCATCTTGCAGGAGACAGGGGCGACTGGATATCTGGATATTGGTCATAAATCATGAGTGGCTACGCTCGCTATGATTGAAATTGTGCTCGGGTAATGTAAAGGAGATTGGAATTCTATCGAAACTTGTAAAGTTATGGATAAAGGATTTATTTATGATTAGCAGGCCTAGAAGACGTTGTTCGGCCCTTGCAGCGACACCTACCAAGTCTAATTGTGAATCTAAACCATCCACTCAAACAAACACAAAAATTTCATCAAAATCGGTCAAGCTATTTTCGAGTTCTTCCGAGACAAACGCACGGCAATAAATATTTATTCAAATAGATTGTGCTGTCAAACGTTGAGTTGCTTGCATCTCAGGACACTTGGGCAATAACTGAAGGTCCTTCTATATTTTTGACGAAATTATGATGTATATATTTTGCAGACTTTTTTAAAATGAATATCATTTTTTTTTTAATTCAAATTTGGCTAAAAATTTGCGGTGCAACAAACATCCCAGCAACACGTCTGTTATTGATATTGAGTTCACTTTAAACTGCGGGGTAATTCTGAACTAAAAGACGTCTGAGTTTTGATGATGGTTTAATGCGACTGACTTAGGCTAAACAGTTTTAATAATATTTACGATCGTTACACACACATGCAAAATCATCACACATACAATGTACTAAATCAAACATCCCGCCCACCAAAGGGCTATTCAAGGCCTTTAAGCAGCTTAAATAATAAACTAGACATTAACTACTAATTAAATTAAAGAGTAATGATATTTAGAATAAATTTAGTAGCTGACACTATGAAAATGTAAATAAACCTACATCAAGTAAATACAGAATGTAATTACATCAATAGAACATAAATGCCAAGTCACTCGGTATTTATAGGTAAAGGGCAAAGTTTATTTATTGCCCTCTGGACAACACTGTCACCACACTTAACACTATACACTCTAGTTACACCGTCTGCTCCTGGATGTTTGTCCACTATCCGACCTAACACCCATTTGCCTGGGGGTAAATTGTCATACTTTATTAGTACAATGTTTCCAATCTCAAACTCTTGGATTTTATTAAGCCATTTAGGTCTCTGTTGCAAACGAGACAAATATTCATTTTGCCATCTCTGCCAGAAGTGGGACAGCAGCTGTTGCATGTGTTGCCAACGGGATAAGCGGTTCGTAGATATGTTTGTCAGGTTTGGGCTTGGAATAGTAATGGGTGCTTCGCCGATTAAAAAGTGACCTGGAGTCAGTGGCGCTATGTTATCTTGGTCATCATCGTCAATCGGACTTAAAGGCCGAGAGTTGAGACAGGCTTCTATTTGACAAAGCAGGGTATCCATTTCCTCGAAGGTTAAATGCGTAGTCAATACTCTTCTCAGGTGATGTTTTAGAGATTTCACACCTGCTTCCCATAGACCACCCATGTGAGGGCTGTAGGCAGGTATGAAATGCCACTGTGTGCCGTCCAGGGCGAGTGATTCAGCTATCGGTCCCTCAAATTGTAATTTTGCATGATTCCAATCAGCAGCAAGTTCTTTATTTGCTCCTACAAAATTTCGACCTTGATCGCTCCACAAATGAGCACATTTCCCCCGTCTGGCAACAAATCTTCGAAATGCTCCAATGAATGAGTCGGCAGTAAGATCTCCCACGAGTTCTAAATGTATAGCCTTGGTAGACATGCATATAAAGACAGATACATATGCTTTAGAAGTCTTCGCTCCTCGGCCTTTGGACATCAGTATTTGGAAGGGCCCAGCAAAGTCTACTCCACTGTGTAAAAAGGCTCTTGCCGGTGTAACACGTTCTTTGGGTAAATCTCCCATTAGTTGAGTCCTATTTGAAGCGCTTTGTTTAGCGCATGTTAAACATTTATGTATTTTAGTCTTTACCAGCTTCCTTGCAGTTAGGATCCAAAATTTTGTGCGTAAGTAGCCTAACATTAACTGCACTCCTCCATGTAATGTTTTCAGATGCGCGTCTTCTACTATGAGTGCTGTGAGTGCATTGTTGCTATCCAAGATTATAGGATGTTTGCCGTCTTCATCTAGGTTAGCATGTCTTAACCTACCGCCCACCCTGAGTATGTTCTCTTGGTCTAAGAATGGCTGTAAAGTTTTCAACCTACTATCCCCTTTTAAATGCTTACGTTCTGTTAAACTGTTTATTTCCACTTCAAAACATTTTTTTTGTATTATCTTGATGCATGTCTTTAACGAATCATCCAACTCTTTTGTAGTCACCGCTTTATCTTTATATATAATTTTACTACCCTTAAGAAATCGCTTACAGTATGTTACTGCTTTCAGCAGTTCCTTTAAATTCTCAAAGTCTTGAAATTTCACCGCCAAATTGTTTTCATTTTCTCTTTTCATATTGCTTTGTATATTTTCAAGTCGTTCTAAATTTGTAGTTATATTACTAGGTCTATAATAAGGAATCTCTCTTTCATCTAACCACTCAGGGCCATTCCACCACATCTTGTTTTCCTTCAAGTTTAGTACATACAATCCTCGGGACGCTGGATCCGCAGGATTTTCGTGCGTTTGGACATGAAACCAATTTTTGCCTATGTTGTCTAAGACCTCCACGACTCTATTTCTCACGAATGTATGCCATTTACCTGGGTCTCCGAATATCCAGGATAAAACGATAGTCGAGTCAGTCCAAGCGAAGATCTGGTTGGCTGGTATTCTTATGGCCTCCTTTATTTGCTTTAGGAGTCTTGATAGCAAAACAGCACCACATAATTCGAGACGTGGCAAAGATAACGGTTTAATCGGAGCCACTCGTGTCTTAGCCGCAATCAAACTAGTTTTTATTTCACCATTATCTTGTAGTACCCGGAGATAGGCTACTGCTGCATATGCTTTATTTGACGCATCGCAGAAACCATGAACAGTAACCCCTTGCATTGAATTTGACAAAGTAAACTGCCATCGTTTCACTTCAAAACTGTTTATGTTATGTAAGCTACTTCTTAAATCAAGCCAAGCTTCTTCTATAGTTCTATCAACCTCTTCATCCCAAGAAATGGTTTGTAACCACAACTTTTGAACGAGTAACTTCGCAGGTAAAATAGCAGGTGCTAGCCAGCCGAGCGGATCAAACAATCTTTGAATATCAGCTAAAATTATTCTCTTCGTGATCTTCTCAGCCGCAGGAGGTAAGTTCAATCTATATTGAAATGTATCTTTTCCCATATCCCAGCTCAAACCAAGAGCTCGAATGGTACCATCAATTGTAATATCTACATTCGCATGACAGCTCCTTTGTGATGGCTCAAATTGTTTCAGGAATTCCGCGGTATTTGAACACCATTTTTGTAGAACAAAGCCTCCCTTTCTAAGGACAATATCTACTTCTTTGGCGGTTTTAATAGCTTCTTGCAGTGTATCCGCCCCGGACATTAAGTCATCCATATAAAAATCTGTCATGATGACTTTGGTAGCTTCTGGGTAATTCTGGCCTTCATCCTTTGCCACTTGTTGCAAGGTTTTTACAGCCAAGTAAGGAGCCGATGCGATCCCAAAGGTGACTCTGGTTAATCTGTAGTCTTTCACAGGATCGTTGCTATGCTTGCGCCAAAGAATACGTTGTAAGTCTCTGTCTTTCTTAGTTACTAAAATTTGACGATACATTTTCTGTATATCAGCGAGGAAACACACCTTCTTCATCCTCCATCTCATAATAAGATTTCTCATATTATCTTGCAGCTGTGGTCCAACTAACAGTTCGTCATTTAACGATATATTATTTTTTCCTTTCTGTGATGCATTAAATACTGTTCTTACCTTAGAAGTTTCTTTCTCTTCCTTTACTATTGCATGATGTGGCAGATATACTGATGGATTTTTTATTTCCTCTATTGGTACTTCCTCCATGTGATCCATCTGTTTATATTCTTCCATTACATTCACGTACTCTCTTTTTAATGCTTCGTTTTTTTCAAAACGCCTTTCTAATTGGTAAAGTCTTGATAATGCTATGTCCCGTGTTTGTCCTTGTGTTGATAATATTTCGTTCTTCTTAGGTAATTCTACAATATACCGTCTATCATCTGTTCTGGTATAAGTGGTTTGGTATATATGTTCACATTTTCTTTCCTCTGGAGTTAGCACTTTCTTGTCTTCAGTTTCTATCTCCCACATTGTTTTTAACAGATCGTCTAGGTCCAGGTTTAGGTGCATAACAGAAAAATCATATTGATGCGTATCATCTCGTACTTGCCCAAAGAGGATCCATCCCAAGGAAGTATTTTGTGCACATGGACAGTCAGGAGGACCCTTGATTACTTCACTCTTTAAAATCTGGGCACAAACTTCAACACCTAATAACATGTCGATGCGACCTGGTTGATTAAACCCAGGATCGGCTAAGATCAGTCCTTTTATGTGTGCCCAGTCGCTAGTAGGTAGTGTTTGTGAAGGTAACATCGTCGTGAGTCGCGTTGACATAACGTAAGCTTTAACTTTAAGTTTGAAACTCTTGTCGTGGCTTGAAAGAATCTCGATTTCAGTAGCGTGTTTTACTACAGTCTGGGTGGAACCAATTCCCGTAATGGTACCGCGAACAGGTATCCTTTTGAGCCGTAGTATTTGGGCAGCGCGCTCGCTGACAAAAGTTGCTTGGGAGCCCTGATCTACTAAAGCTCGTAATACTGTCGTCCGCCCCGTTTCATCTCTGACTGGTAGGAGAGCAGTAGCCAGTAGCGCTGTGGACGTATGTGTGGCAAAATAAGACGACAGCTCAGCGTTTGGTTCTTCCTGATCGGTAGTATTTGAGATATCTTCACTTTCAACCTGGCTATGATGTGCTTGAATATCATCAGGTTGGTTAGAGGGTGACACCTGCGAGCTTGTATGCACTAATGTGTGGTGACGTTTATGACACTTTCGGCAATGCATATTTAATCGACAACGTATTGCAGTATGTCCAGTGGCCAGACAATTAAAACAAAGATTGTGTTTTTTCACTACCTCACATCTTTCGTTTGGTTCCAATTTCGTAAATTCCCCGCAGTGGCTCAATGTATGATTTTCGTTGCATAATATGCAATTTCTTACTTTTGTTGTGTCTGACGTTGCAACATGGACTGTATTCTGGCTTTTAGAAGTAGACTTCTCCTTTGATGGTGGAGTAATAAGTTCAAGTGTGCGAAACTTCGTTTGGAGAAACTTGATCAAATCATCCCACTTAGGTAATTCGTCCATATTTTCCCGGTAAGCAAACTCTTCCCAATCTCGATGTGACTCTGTGTCCAATTTCTGAACAACCAGAAATATAATCATTGGATCCCAAGAATCGGTGGAAATATCGAGGTTTTTTAAGCTGTTCAAACATTCGTTTGTCGTATCCAATAAGGATTTAATGTGATTGGCAGTTTGCGACGGGATTTTTCGTTGATAAAACAATTTCTTCAAAAGAGAATTCACAATTAGCTTTTTATTACCATAACGCTCGCCCAGTGCATTCCAGGCTTGCTGATAATTTGTTTCAGTGACTTGAATATGTTTCAGAAGAGCTTGTGCATCGCCAGTAATACTGCTTTTTAAATAATGTAGCTTTTGTACCTTACTTAACGACGTATTTCTGTGCACCAAAGAAATAAACAAGTCTTTAAACGCCGGCCATTCGTCGTAGATACCGGAGAAAATAGGCAGTTCAATCCTAGGTAATTTAACCTGTCCTTCCACAGACGAACTTGCTTCCCTTTGTTGTGAACATGTAAACGTTGATAATAAATCTCGTAAATCAGCCAGTATACAAGAATATAGGTCTTCGTAAATGTAGTAGTCTTCATTCGTAAAGTACGATATATCCGATTTTTTCTCCTTCGGTACACATTTAACCAACTCTTGATGTGCATTTCTAAATATACTCCAGTATTCACTAATTGATTGTATACGTGTTTCAATATATCCTTTTGTAAGTCGTTGCTTAGGACATTTTTTTAGATTTACTTGCGCTTTTCTCAACAATAGTGCGGTATCTTCCAGTATCAATAAACATTGTTCTGGTGTAGACATATTTCTGATTACAACTTTCCAAACGATCTAAGTGATAATTATCTTCAAACTCGTAATCCGTAGGTAATAAAGTCAATCAGTTTTATTTAACTTTTAAATATTATGCACAAATAACTCATTAGCACGAACACTTCTTATCTAAGGAATGCAGTTCTTTTGTCTTGAGTTGGCCACCTGGCTAATCCTTTTGTATTGCACTCAAAGACAAACGTTGTATGTAGCACACAGATCCGGCTCGAAATTCAACCATATGTTATTGATATTGAGTTCACTTTAAACTGCGGGGTAATTCTGAACTAAAAGACGTCTGAGTTTTGATGATGGTTTAATGCGACTGACTTAGGCTAAACAGTTTTAATAATATTTACGATCGTTACACACACATGCAAAATCATCACACATACAATGTACTAAATCAAACAACGTCTGTTTGTATTAAAATTATTTATAGATTCTATACAAATCTAAAATTTAAGAACAAATTGCATATATTTTGCAGACTTTTTTTATTATTTCTGACACATAATTTACGTCTGAGAAATGTAATTAAGTGTTCACGTGATCTCTTAGATGAACTAATTAATCAAAATCTTGAAAACCAAAACCATCACGCCCTGCAAATAACGCAAATATTTTTAATTCCATAATGTACAATATTGGGCAAATTCTAATCCACACTAAACCTCACTAAGTCCATTACCAAAATTACTAATACTTGCAGTGAAACCGGGCACTTTCTTACCCGAAGCCCGAGCAGGTTATTCCGGCAATGCGACTAAGTGGCGTCCCATGATGGATGGTGTTTGCTGGACAAATAGTTTTCAATTTTACGTGGCCGTGCCGCGCCCGGCTGGACCGACCGACGACCGGCCGGATTTCGCTTATGTTCGAAAGTACTCCTGAGAAATTTCAATTTTCTATTGGACAAGCCTATAAAGTTTTATGATATTGGAAGAAAGAAATAAATGTAGAGACTTTATTTTAAATCTTTATTTTTTTTGGGGGTTTTATCACTTGGTCATAATATCAACCCTGTGAGTCTAGAGATACGTTCAATCAATCTGCCTAGCCTTTACCCAATTACATTGGGCTCGGCTTCCAGTCAAACCGTATGCAGCTTAATAACAGTATTTTGCATGGAGACTCTGCTTCTCTGATCTCCACAACCCAGTTACCGGGTAGCACGGTATCTAGTGGTATGACTGGTTGTCAGACTTTCAGGCCTCGTACTACCCGAAACAGCTGTCATAGATCTTAATTTGACACCCGGGACCGACGGTTCAAAAGTGCTCTCCGAGGCCGGAGGGGTCTCGGTATGCAATGATGGTCACCGATCCCCACACTGACTGCGGCAAGCGCAGCTTAACCTCGATCGAACGATCTATGTGATTGTTAGAAAGCCACGAGCCCTTTTAAAGCTACGTATTAAAACTTATTAATTTGTTTTTTCTTTATTGCGTAGCTGTAAGTCATCGATTCCCGGGTCGGGCAAAATGTTATTGAATTTTTCTGTTAGGAAATTCTCAGTAGCAGCCCGGAGTTTGGAATTGTGCCCGGTTGATGGCAATAGGCTCACCACCTATTACATGGGACTTAATAATAACATTGGTGTAATGTGGGTGTTCTACTGTGTACACCTCTGCCTACCCCTTCGGGGAATACAGGCGTGATGCTATGTTATGATGCTATGTAAGTCATCCAGATACATAGTTCCCTATTCTCCCCACATATACTTTTACTTAAAAACACACAGTTACAAAACAATCAGCTGATCGTAAGTACATAGAAACAATATGGCAGTTAACTGAAATTCTAACGTCCGTATTTGAACCCGCGTTGTTTGTACAAGTGCACAATTTGTTCTAATGCGTCCACCTGTAGGTACCTTCAAGAAAAAGAGAGGTATGTTTGTTCTGTAGTACCTATATATAGATACTTACTATAGAACAAATATAAGTAATTCCATTCTAAAGGAAATATGGTATACGGTTTTTAATCAATTGTAATGCAGTGCGTCGAAAAAATGTATTCAATAACGAATAGAATGTATTAATTTAATAGTTTCTTATTGATTTTTTAACCAACTTCAAAGGATGGACGTTCTCAATTAGATACGTATTTTTAATATGTTTATTTGTTTTTCTGTAAGAACATGTTTAGTCATCTTAGTTTTAAGGGTCCATGCAATATTTTTTGCATCTGCAAATATATAATTATACCTACATCATTAGATTTAGAAAACAAACGGACTGCCTCACCTTAGGTTCGATTCCCAGGTCGAGAAAGTGTTATTTTTTTCTATTAGGATATTTTCAGTAGTAACCCGGAGTTTGGAATTTGTGCCCGCTAGATGGCAACAGTGCACCTATTACATGGAACTTAATAACAGAATTAGTGTAATGTGGGTGTACAGTTGTATACACCTCTGTCTATCCCTTCGGGGAATACAGGCATGATGATATTAAGGTTATGTTAAAAAAAAGTCTAGCTATCTGTTTATATAGTATGTACCTTCTAAACTACTTGATAAATTTGGCTGCGGTTCACCGTTTACTTAGGTACTTATAACTTTATATAATTTTGATTAGGTTTGATTTGTAGATATAATACCCTCCTGTGAAGTAGAAAATAAGTGGCTAGTAAAACGATAATTTGAAAATTTTGGATACACTTTTTATTGATTGATATTCTAATATTTTTATAAGTCTCTCCTGTACTTAGATATATCTATTAAAGATAAGAGAGTCATAAATATACCAGCCGGAAGAGACCAGTTCGGAAATCACACGTTTCTAGCAGATAGTTAAGATTAATATTTATCTCACAGGATGTACTTATCAGGCACCTGTGACTCTAGTGTATTAAAAAATAAGTTATTGGTTGGTATAATAAGATTCTTGTTATAAAATATAAATCGCCACATGTTTTTTTTTTCATTTAAAGAAACCGTTGAAAGAAACAGTGCTGCGTGCGGGCATGTTTTTTTTTTGTTCAAAACAATTGTCGGTTTTAAAGGACAAATTTGACATATGGTAGTAGTAAAAATCTGCCTAGCCTTTTCCCAATTACATTGGGGTCGGCTTCCAGTCAAATCGGATGCAGCTTAATACCAGTATTTTACATGGAGCGACTGCCTACCCGACCTCCACACCCCAGTTACTGGGTAACACGATATCACGTGGGATGACTGGTTGTCAGACTTTCAGGCCTCTGACTACCCGTAACAGCTGTCATAGATCTTAATTTGACAACCGGGACCGACGGCTTAACGTGCTCTCCGAGGCACGGAGGGGACTCGATATGAAATGATGGTCACTCACCCACCGACCGACCGCGGCAAGCTCAGCTTACCCTCGATCGATCGATCTGTGCGGCTGTTACTTAGCCACGACCCCTCACATATGTTAGTAGTAGTAAAACGATAAAAATCAATATATTTAAACCTTTATCTACTCAACAAGTTTATGGACACAGATACTTGCTCAAACGCCAGGAGCCTAATAAAAATAATAAAAATATTAGGTAATACTTCTGGATAGTCTAATATTTCTAGCAATGTGTGAAGATCCCTTGTTATAAAATTTTTGGATAGAAAATTCTAGATTACAGAAAGATACTTAAAATAACGCATTTTGAATTTTGACTTCCCCACAGTCTGTTATATAACTCTAAAGTACTCTAAAATACCGAAGTCTATTAAAAAACATTGAGGACTCGCGAACTCGATAAAAAATCGATGGTTTTTATTTTATTTATTGTAATGAAGAAGAAATAAGAAATATTTTCACTATTATAAGATTAACTATATTAAGACCAAGTAAGATAAGCTATAAAGTTACAATATTAAATGGAAAAAGAATACGGTCGCGAACAGGATTCGAACCTGCGCCTCCCAGATAAATACTCCAGGCGCTCTGACCACTAAGCCATCTCGACCTCTGCTCACATTTTAACACGTCTTATGGTGACGTCATTGCTATCAATTCAGTCCCTATACAAGTGACCGAACCGACACGACTAACTTTGCAGTTAATACAATGTCGTAAAGAATGCAATTACCTTAACAATTCAAGATTCTAAAAGCATTAACGCATGCTTAGCGAGCCGCTAGTTTTTTATCGACGAAATCTCCCTGTATTTCGTCTTCAGCTAACATTTTAACCGAACAATAAATTTTCCATTTTGACAACATTATTAAAAAGAAATATTTGTCAGAAATTCAGAAGATTGTAACGTGAAATCTGTCCTTATTTCGATATTTTCCCGGTATTAAAAATTTGCCTGATCTGCAAAATCACGTCAAACATAAACGCTCCCCGTTCAGCCGTGAAAAAAAAAAACAAATATCCTACAAACACACTATGTATAACAGCGACTGCCTCTTTGGTCTAGTGGTCGCAATCGCGGCTGCTGAGCGTGAGGTCCTGGGCTAATACTACTTAGGGGCCTGCCTTTTTATGTGTGGAAAATCAGTCATATACAACTTTTAACCGGATTAATCGCGTGTATTATTGGTTTTTTGTTTTTCCTGACGTTTCGAACACTTTGCAGCGTTCGTGGTCGCAGGAGGACTAAGGTGTCAGGTGTCTCAACAGTTTATTTAATAAACTGTTTCACGCGATTAATCCGGTTAAAAGTTGTTTTATTATAATGTGTAGTGATCGCGCAAACCTAAGATATTACTCAGTCATATACGTTGAGCCGAACTCATACCGATTAAAAACCATACAGTTTATTAATAATACTATCCATGGTCTTCAATGGGGTCCTTTTATATCCACGGGGCCCTGGGCTGCAGCCCAAAAAGCCCTTATCCTTATCCGTCCCTGTGCGTAGAGATAGGCCAACGTGAACGAAATACGGTCAAGAGGAGAAGTCGCTTTGGGTTCCGTACAACCAACATAGTTCCTAGTATAGTTTATCTAGTTTCTATGATTGTTTCTCTATCGTTTATCATTGTTGTTTAAGCTATAGAATATGTACTAAATTCAGACAAAATATGATGGTAGTATGTATTAACGTTTCTAAAATAGAGCACCAACTAAAAATTTTGGAAAATAATTTTGTTTCTTTAATGAGAGCTAAGAAACTCGAAATATTTTCTATCTAAAATAATACATATTGAGCGAACATTTTAATATGCTACCTACCTATTCTGCTAAAATAATACAGTCCTGACACTCAATTTTACGGTAAAATCGGCAGAGTACATGCGCGATCTGATGGGAGCGCAGTAGCAGTGTGTTGTGTCGCTCACTCCTTTACATTCTATCAATACACCTGTCTCGCTCGCTCAGGGTCTAAAAACAGTGGGTGCCTAAAATATATAATAATATTTATTTATATAAGCTTAAAAACTAAGTTAAGGTTTTCTTAAGTCTAACACAATAAAAAGTTCAGATCTCACAAGTATGACACGCTGATCCATAACTATGTCGAGACCTGTACTATAGGTATCAGAGTGTCACCCCCAATCATTTGGTATCACTCGAAAAAGGAAAACTATGGAAATAAGATTGCATTTTTGGTGAGAGCAAGGGCATCCCATCCATATTGTTAGTGTGAGATTGTGTTAAAATGTTTCGCAGTCTTGTATACATTAAAATTAAGAAAAATATTCTTAATTTTAATATCTCTATTCAAATGTACCGCCACGGCCGTTTGAAAAGCCTAATTTAGACATGCACAGTTAGTATCGAGTCGTTGCCTTACCGACGACACATAACTTAAAAGATTTCAAGAAACGGAACGCACCCAGATGCACGTCATCGGGGCCGCTTTTCCTGCTGTCATTAAGTTTAGAGATGATTAGTACCTATATTACTGATTCTACAGTTATAGGGTACAGGTAGATATTATATCTGTAAGGGAGGGAGGGAATCATCATCTTCGGACGAGACAACAAGGTGCATAATCTCAATCGAACTACACTTGGTAAGTTTGTTTGTTTGAACAACTGACCATCAACTAGTTGGTAACCGAAATAGCCAATACGTACGCTGAGCTAGTTTAATCCTTCACAAAATCCTCCTTAGATATCAAAAGGAACTGTTAAGCATATGTATAGAATAATCCTCAGTATTAGCGCTAGTTTATTAATCCATGCAAGTACCTACTCCAAGGTAGGTACTTAAGCCGATATTTTCCACCATCGAATAGATAAGGAGAGGAATATCTGTTGTTCTTATCTCATGAAGTACCTAAGTACTTGGAAAATTGACTAAGAGAGTAACTTTATTATATTAATGGTACAGTAAGCTCAATATCCGTGGTAACATTTTTACCTTGAGCTGGCCTGTCGTAATATGAAGTTTCTATAGTATGCCAGGCTAGCTTATAGGGCTGGTTTTATTACCACTGTTATAACATTTGTTTAAGCGTATGAACAGACATCTTCACCGGGGTTCCAGAGTCAGCTGTATTCGCCATGGTCTGCCGGAAACAGTATATATTTGCTTAGCGTTTTCCCAATTATATTAGGGTCGCTTTCCGCGTCTGTCTGTTTATCCGCTAACTCCTCCTAAATCACTTGACTGAACTGACTTTGATGCGGTTTTCACTATAATTTAGATAATTTTCCACAGATAAGTTATATATATCTAATAAAGCCTAATTAAGTCATCTTGTAAGCAGAAAAAATAATTTACATGGCTTACGTAGGGTAAACGTAACTTCACTCTTTTTCCTAATGTATACCCGTGCGAAGCCGGGGTGGGTCGTTAGTTTAATATCATTCAATGCAACCTATTATTATGGTAGGCCAAAGTAGACAAAGGCCGCCAGTGCTTCTTGTGTTGCGTTGCGTACAGGGAACCATTTTTTGTTCCCTGTATGGTCAGCGCAACGATTCCTCTTATAGATTCAACAACGCACGAATAGTATTAAGTGATATGATTGACTGGGAGAGAAAGGCTTGGGCATTAAGTCCGCTAATGTAACATGAATGTATCGTATAGTTTAAATAAATAAATACTCCTGGTGTTGCAGGCGTACGGCAACCGCTTACAATAAGGTGTACCCTAAGCTTCGTTACCACGAAAAAACAGCATTAAAAAGGTGATACCGGATCGGTAGGACATTTACGTAGGCCATACAAAATATACTTATATACGCCAGACAGTTACAAATCTAAATGTATCGAATACACATATTTAACCTGTATGGTGCTAATACAGACAAATCTTTCAAATGCAATAACGCAAGCGTAGCAAACTGTAAAATAATCTTTGGAAAGAAAAATACGGTCGTGACGTGACGTCATCGCTATCTATTCAGTCCCTATACCCTTTTCTTCCTTTTTTCTTTTTTGATTTCGAAAATTCGTCAGAGATTCCTACCGAATAAAAACCACACGGTTCTAATCTAACCTCTACTGAAGTCCTGAGTTCGCAGCAGCAATCACCGCGACCCAGGTTACGATCCATTGAGGGTGTCAACGGTCACACCAAGGTTTGTGCAGGCTGGTCACAATTAGCCCGCACTCGCGTTACTCGAGTGTGGCACAGGCCTCTCTCTCCCTTTTCGCCGCCTCCTTCGCGAGCATTACCTCTTCGCAGAAGTTGGCAACAGCTCCTTATTCGATTTCACTCACGACAATGTAGCTTATCACAGCTGGAAGTGAGAGAGCCCGCCCCTAGTCCCTATACCCTGCATGACCTCTTTGCCTTGCAACAGGAGAGTTATATGTAAGTAATGTTTTTACAAAAAAAATGATTACAATAAATAACTACTTTATTCGTAAGTAGATAAATATGCGAAGTAATCATGATCATTTCACATCACAGGTGGCATTACGAAATTTCGCGCATGCGTCACAAGTATCTGAGTGGTTATGAGGTAATATGAGGTAGGTACTCTCAGAGGAGACAACGTAACATATCGAAGACTTAAGAATCACTATCACTATTATTGAAATCGAGTTTTGATAGCGTCTGTTTGTCTGCTGTGACATGAGATAGAGGGGGAATCTTACAACTGCTGTTAAAAATCTTACCAAAAACTATTTGGTACGATTTTTAGGTTGAGTTGTAGAGTAAGATGACATCAAATACATATATATATATATATATACATATATATAGTGATGGATACAAGATTTTCCGTAATTTCAAAATTACATGCGTTTTGGCATACTTTTCAAATTATTTTTGTTGTAAATTTATTAGAGTGCATTATAAGACCTTTAAAATCTTATATTTATGCATTGTTGAGTTTTTCTTTTAGGAAAATTCTCAGTAGTTGCTCAGAGACTGGAATGGTGCCTGGTAGATAGGCTCACAATCAATTACGAGGGACTTCATTACAGCGTTGGCGATATGTGGGTGTGCAATTGTGTGCATCTCTGCTTACCTCTTCGGGTAATACAGGCGTGATGCTATATTATAAAAAAAAATATGAAATTAAAACAATAGAATCTTTAGATTTATAATGTTTTTTTTTTTTTTGGTAGTGGCGTCTCGCAGGTCAACCTAGGAGGTTGTCGACTGCTTAACCGGACTTTCCTGTGGATGCCCTAATAATAAACTATTATTAAGGCCTCCAGCCAGGGACATACGAACTAAATTAAATCTAAAGCGACAACGCTAAGGGCACCCCCTGCGGGGTACGAGCCTCAGCTTAGGGCGTCGCTTGAGGGAGGACAGCAAGGGACTGGCTGGATCGAGCAAGAATCATAATTATTATTATGGGACGAATTTAAAGCTACAGGCTCAGCGGCTACGCGGGCTGGCACGAGCAAGGGTCGGGGAGGTGATGCATTAGGTGCATTACGGGGACGTCGCGACGGGCCTCGGCGGCGAGGCGAAATGACGGCGGTCTGTTTTTGTGTACTGTGCTGGTGGCCCTACTGCTCTCTTGGAGCAGGGTTATAGCGTCGTCGGGGTATAAGAGTGAATGCCTAGGACGGCGAATTCTACTCATCTGGGAGGGGGTGTATCGGGCGGCAGCCGCGATCAGAGGGTTGGGGTGCTTTTCAGCAGACTCGAAATAACGCTTGCAAGTGCGTTTTATGAACTGTTGTTTTATAATGTTTCTTGTTCTTTCTTCTTATCCTTTCGTGTGAGTTATTCAAGCCGCGTATAGGCCTCTGACTTAACATAGTCTTTAAAAATTGGAAAACATGTATTCGAATAATAAAATAAAGTAATAAATTAATGGAGCAAGCCGATTTTTTTTTTTTTTTTTTTAATATAGTCGGTAGAAGTCTGGCAAAGAATAATATTATTTTTAATTTCTGTTTTTATTTTTATTTTAATATGGCATCAAGCCTGTATTACCCGAAGTTTTTTTTTTTTTATTGTTCTGTTCATAAAGGAATATCCATGAATAAAAAAAATATAAGCTTCTATGACTGTTCAACATTATATTTGAGTGAAAACTGGAATATAGTCTAGTAGATTAACACTACGTAAATTTTAACTTAATTTACTTCGCGAGCTTATTTGTAGTAAAAAACAAACTAAATGACAATTAGATAAAGTGATTACTTTATGTATATTTGTCACAAAATAAAAACACAACACTCCATAAAAAAAACAGAATTTCTTTTTAAAATGTTCACTTACCACAGACTAGGCCAACAATAGATATGAGCAACCTAACCAAGTATAGGTACATTATAACAAGTTACACGAGTCATCTCCTGCCACGGAGACGTTCGCCGACAAACGAGCTTTATATCACTATCAGAGACAAATTAATGCGGTGACGTCACCCACCGCGTGATTTTAAGATAAAACCTCCGTAGAATAGAGGTTAGGCAAAAGTTTAGAAATATTCCAGAAAGAACTAAGACGCAGATTGCATTTAGATTAACACATAATTCAATTTTAATTACCGAAAAAAATTATTAAGGTTTATACAGAACCGTTATTTAACCTAGCTCATTTTTTTATGAAAGATGGGTCTATATTTGGCCACCAACTCGCCTGATGTTAAGCAATCGTGTGGCCGAGGCTAGAGTACGTAGATCCAGAAGAAATCTATTCACTCTAAGTAGAGTGGACAGATTTGGGGAGAACGATAGTTGGGGAGTCAATGCAACTGCCCAGACCCGTCTCCCACAACGGTTGCACCGGACTACATCCCGAAATACGACTAGGTCGCTTCACGGTATGGCTTCGTCTGGTGGCTGGTAACCAGCCGCGGTCGCAGCCTCCCACCAGATTTGTGTTGCCTGTTTTGCACCAGCCAGGGGCACGTTACCATTTTAAAGGTGCACTACTATGGACATGGGCAAATAAGCCCCCAAAGCATATGTAAAACATGTAATTTATATTATATAAATGATTATTTATATTTCAGCTTCATTCGTAAACTCTGTCATAAATTTTTTTTTTTCTAAATTATAGTCCGTTCTTAGCATTAGCCTAAATTCCTAGAACTCAAAACACTAAGGTAGACAGAACATCTTGCTAAACGCTACTTCATAGTTCGTAGAACAGATGTGCGGAAGCTGTGTTCAAATTAACACCTTCACCTCTGGGAAATATATATCTGCCTAACATTTTCCCCCAACTACGTTAATGTTGGCTACCAGTCTAACCGGATGCATCCGGTTAGATTACAATAACAGTATTTTACAATAACTGACTGCCTATCTGACCTCCACAACCCAACCACAACTGTATTAAGACTGGTTGTCAGAGTTCAGGTATCTGACTACCCGTCGTGGCTATCAAAGATCTCCATTTGACAACCGTAGGTCCGATATGAAATTATGGTCACCCATCCACAGATGGACCGCAGCAAGCCCAGGTTATCCTCGATCGCTCAATCGGTGTAGCTGTAACTTAGTCACGGGACCCTCAAATAAAAACTCTAATATTTATTTAAGGATTAGAATATTAGTTATGTAGCCAAGAATAAGAATGAACCGGAAAATCTGCTCTGATTTGGCCGCTATGTCTTTATTTTGTAAAGAATTAATTCCACTAGCATTTCAAGTTTTCAACAATATAACATTTTGTAAAACTGAACTTGTATTATAATAAAATAACTTTTCAAAGTCAAAGTCAAAGTCAGAAGGTTTTTATTTTGAAATAGGTAAATTACATGCACTTAAGAAACGTCAAATTATTCTAGTTGCTCGGTTCCAAAAAGCTGGTCATATGGAGAAGAGCCGGCAATAAACTCTTTCTAACCGGACGGTCCTTTTAACTTTTAACCGGATCAATCGCGAGTATTGTGTGTATCGGTTTTTGTTTTTCCTGGCGTTTCGAACACTTTGCAGCGTTCGTGGTCGCAGGAGGACTAAGGTGTCAGGCGTCTCAACAGTTTATTTAAAATTATTTCAATCTACCGTACATATACACTTAATCCGGTTAAAATTTGTTTTATTATAATGTGTAGTGATCGCAAAAACCTAAGATGTATGTGGATGTACTATGTGAACTTGTATTTTTTCTTGGTATCTTAACTTTCTTACATAAAACTGTCATAACTGAATAATACACCACTTTCACTATAACACAGCTTATAGTTACCAAATTAAATGATACTGAAAAGAAAAGTTTAAGCAGTATCTACGTTTATGCGCAATATATCTGCGTAGAGACAAGATTGCCAGCAAATATGGCACATGACTCATCAAAAACGAATTCTAAACAATAAAAAAACTATCTAACTTCTCGATTCCACTCACAATTCGAAAACAAACACCGTTAGTTGAACAATGGAGGTATTTATTATCACTACGAACCTGACATAATATCACACGTATTCAAATAAAATGTTATAACAAAACTAAAACGTGGACAGCAAAAAAAAACGTTCAAAACTCAAGTGATTCACTATAAAACCTACAAATCGACAAAATTAATTTAAACAGTTGAATTTCCACCACAACATTAAATATAGAGCTTACTACTCAGTAATAAAGTTGTCTTTCTAATTAATTCAAGTTGGTCGTGTTTAAAATTAAGTTGGTGAATGAGTGATGACTTGTAAAGCCTTTGAATGGTTATCAAAGCAACGGGAGGTGGGTAGCGCAGTAGCTTGGCCGTAACAAGATGAATGGAATGACACACAAAATGAAAAGTTGAAAGTAAATAAAATATATCGCCCACACATTGAGGGACGCGTGTCCATTTTAAGGATATTCTTGGGACAGCCCCATGGCATGTGTTGTGTGTATGTTTTAGAATCTATTAGGAAAAAATATATTAAACTGTCTATAAATTAAATATCAGTAAAATAATTAATATGTTAAACAACTTCTTAAAAGTTTAGTAGGTATTTTTATGGAAGAAAGGATTCCTTACCCGTGCTCACGACCGTATATTTCTTTCCACAAAAATTATAACCTACGTCATATATACTCAATTCTAATTCTATCCATCCGAGTCACACCACACATTCCTCTCAACATTCTCTATATCCTATTAATTAAACTTATTAATATACCATTTCGACCATTTAAAAGTTATTTCCCAATTAATTAAAGGAATATGTAAGAAAACATAATTACAATCATTCAACTAAAAAGTCATTGTGAAATAACAATCGTATCGTGTAACAATGGGTACCTGTCATCCATTCTTTGTCCTCAGTGGGTCAGCAGTTTTGTGGTTAGCTTTATGACGGCTGTATACCACCCGCGGTGTCCCGGCTTCGAGTCTACGGGCGCTAAATAGTACAACATGAATGGGTTTTACAATTAATGTATGAATTTATGTTTGTTTTATGTTATAGTGGATTTTTATGGGTGTGTATGTATGAAAAAAGTAGGTCTACATTTTTGAAAAATATGTATAATAAATAGATTTTTATTTTTATTAGCCTTATGTGCATTATAGCGATTTTTTTCAAAATATATTCCAACTGAATCATTCGGATTAATCAACAAAAGGTTAAAAAAAAATCACATCTCATACTATCAACGATTTCAAATTTAATATCGTTCGATAATTTTGACGATATGGACAAAATAATATTTCAAACCTATTGTCGTCAGATTTGATCGATAATTATATTTTGTAAAGGTTTAAGATCGTTACTTAAACGAAAACCTGCTACGTTCATTATGTCACACAACTAAACACATCACTAGCTAATCTTCGAAGTTACCAAATACATAGCAGAGTCTAAATATTTTCACAATCAATCTGATATAATACTCAACTTACATGTTATGTGAAATCATATTATAACTTTGCATATTATACGAAATCCAGTTACGAAATCACATCACTGAAGTTTCAAGTACCACTTCTTATCGTATGATTGATGAACAACCTAGTGACTGTATGCTTCTGGCTTATGGCTTTACACACCATCAAAAACATACAGCAGGTGTGCTGGTTCCCTCACGATGTTTTCCTTCACCGTTTTAAGCAAGTGGTAATTAATTTATAATATACATGATTACTA
Source organism: Xylocampa areola (assembly GCA_935421205.1). NCBI lineage: Eukaryota > Metazoa > Arthropoda > Insecta > Lepidoptera > Noctuidae > Xylocampa > Xylocampa areola. The sequence continues at coordinate 11,854,103 of OW285217.1, read as the reverse complement.
AACGTTGGTTGTAGGTGCCTTTGATTCGAACCTGTGACCTTTGAGTTGCTAGTCCAACAGTCATACCACTATAATCTCTCCATTTTAGGAAAACTGGTATAATACATTCAAAATTTCCCTTTTACACTACTTGAATCGATTTAAGGAGTAATCTTGTTATCGATGATAGTTTGTTCTGAAAACAAATCGATAATCAAAAAACCTATTTACTTTACGCCAAATCCCTAAAATAATCATTTGACACTTGTCATGCTAGCTTTCCTAAAACAAATAGACTATAGGGTGTCACTTAAGTAGTGCCAACATTAAATACACAATGTAAAATTATTAACTTTGTTTCATCGACAATTTCATTCAACAGACAATTTTTTCTCAGTAAATCTTTGCCGATTTCTTAAACAAATTAACACCAGCATCCACGTGTTGGCCCTTTTGTGTATTTTTATGGCTTTATTGTGCTCTTCGTCGTTCATAAGATAACCCGTTGAAGGGACCGGCCATGCGCTTGCGCAAGCCGACAAAAGTGAAAATGTCCAGCAGTAAAAGTTACGCGATAAGTAGATACTCGTTTTTTTATCAATTTTACTGCGAGTAAACCTTTTGTTTGCAGTGAAAAGGGTAAAAGATTTTTGAGTAGAATATATCGACAAAAGGAAATGTTTTTTTTAATAACACAATTATTTGGAGGGATTGTTTTTACGAATTTCTATTTAATTTCATCAATCAGGTTGATTGCAACCATCAAGAGATTGCAAGTTCTATTAATACCGTGTCATTTTTACACTATCGTGTCAAATAATCATTATAGCAGAACCACTAAGGCGTCTCAAGAACAAAAAAGACATGACACTTACGACATTGACGAAGTATTATTAAAAATTAATAATCATTCAAATTATTAGGTTGTCAACGCATGGGATATGTAAAGAATTATTTGTACATTCGTATCTTGAAAACTACTGGCCTAATTCAAATGTAAATGACTTCTTTATTTAAAAATTCTCGAGGCCAAATTACGAAAAAGTTTGTATGAAGAGCGGTTTTGTGTTCCAGTATCTTGGAATTTAATTTACACAATAACAACTAAATGTAAAAAAAAAACAAGTGAGATTTGTAAATACTTAATTTTATTAATTCTGAAACTAACAGATGATATATAAGTATCCTATCTAGATTCGAGTAATACGACATAAATATGTATTTATAACTACAAGAATGAATTTAGCACTAAAATCAAATAAGTGCTCTAAAACACAAGCTTTGTCAAGCGAGTGAGGTTTTGTTTTAAAAATATTTTTTACATTTTTAATTTCAATGAACCTAACTTAGGATATAAACTTAAGTTGAGCAATGTATATATAATTTAAATGAATATAATTCGAAAAAATATATACCTATATAGATATCATTTTGTAATAAAAAAAAGATCAAAATCTTATAAAAAAATAAATGTGTACTTCTGTGAATTATTTCAACCTTTTTAATGATTATGTGAAATCATTTCATTTTACGTTAACTATTATTTGTACATGTTTTCATGCTATAAAGAAGCATTGACAGATCATTCATATCGATTTGCCTTTATCGAAATATGAACTTACAAAATTAAAACATTATTTGAAACTAATTCCCAAATTTTATCGGTATGGCACTTTTATTATACATTTTGGATTTCCACAGATTAATTATTATAATTTCAACTATATTTCGTTGATACGTTTCCAGAAAAGAGGTTTCTGTCCTACGAATCGCCAATTAATTAATAGTAGAATTACAATATTAAATGGAAAAAGATTACGGTCGCGAACAGGATTCGAACCTGCGCCTCCCGGATAGATACTCCAGGCGCTCTGACCACTAAGCCATCTCGACCTGATGGCTTACGACTAACGAGATGGCTGACAATAGGATTCGAACCTGCGCCTCCCGGATAGATACTCCAGGCGCTCTGACCACTAAGCCATCTCGACCTGATGGCTTACGACTAACGAGATGGCTGACGAGATGGCTTAGTGGTCAGAGCGCCTGGAGTATCTATCCGGGAGGCGCAGGTTCGAATCCTGTTCGCGACCGTAATCTTTTTCCATTTAATATTGTAACTTTAGAGTTCGCTAAGCATGCGTTAATGCTTTTTCAAAGACATATCATGAATAATAGTAGAATGACTATAAACAATAAAACTTAAACAGTCATATATAAAATCAACCATAACGCATCCACATTTTAGCTAACCGACTGAACTAAAATGAGTGTGGTATCTTTTACCAAGCGAATTATGGAATATCGAATAATTTTCTTGACGTTTTCGACATGTTTTTGGCGGTTTCTCATAAGTGACCACAAAAATTCTTCTAAAATTTATTTTAACAATTTTTATTGCAATTTGATGATTCATAATTCATACCGTCTCGCTCTAACTAAGAGAGTTAGTAAATAAAGCGTTTTTTTAATGGTTAATATCGATACCATTGTTGTTATTACAGCACTGCCACCATTTCCTTATAGTTATAATAAGAAACAAATTAAAAGACGTCAAATGAAATTTACAAATGTCAAAATAAAATAAAAATTTAACTCCAATTTTAGTTTAGTCGGCCCACATCGTGTTAGACACCAATATTGGGTATTTACGTAGCGCATAGTTGCGTACTGTATACCACTAACTTAGTGCGCAAGAGGCTAAAGGTAGTTCTCAAGGTTTTCGATCTAAATCGGACCGGCCAAGGCAAACATGATTATGTCAATTTTGGTAGCCTCTGGTCACTTCACGTTATGTCATTATTGACAAAATCCTTGTCACATTAAGTGTTATAAAAAAGGATGAATTATGTACTACGTTGGCCTTAAAAAAAACTTTTTTTTGCTGGTAAGTTGCTGTAATACGTATGTTATAATGAATTATATTAAATGCATAATTTAAATTAATGTATACGAATCGAATGTAAGGAGTTTTACACAATATTATTTATGAAAAGTAAAAGCAAAACTTCCCGCAGTAATTGTAGATACATAATAGTTTTTTTTTACATATTAACTGTGAGTAAACGAAAAATATACTTTTAATTATTATTATTTACTTAAAAATTGTTGAAAAATGTATGTTAGCAATATTTTCGCTCAATTGTGCTCAATTATAATGCCGTTTGTAATTAAATAATTTCACATTACTATTTTTTTTTTAATATTCAGTCATGAGACCGCAAAGAATTAGAAATGGTATTTTAATAATCACCATATTTATTTCTGTTACACAAAGGATATAAAAATAAGATTAGCAACACTTTTAAAATAATAAAAAAAAAAAAAAATGAAATTGAAAGTTGAAAAAATACAGAAAAACCTACTTAACCCTGTAACCGCGATGCCCATATAAAAATCTGATTATAACTATAAAATTTCTGTGAGTGTAGTTATTATATGAAAGTTATAAAAGAAATAAACTCACCTCACGCGCTTGCCAATCCTATCCGATGACATAAATGCTAAATTTACGCTTGCATATAAATATATATTTGAATGGAATGTGCAGAAGCCGAGATAGGTACCTATCTTACACCAAACACCGTTATTTAGACTCGTATAATCTTAACTCATATAACTTACGATTATATATACAAAACTTATCTACACTCCTATCGCGATGGTCGATGACAGAACTCAGATTCCATTTCGCCTAGCTAAATTATTTGAAATATATATATATAGTTTTAATTTTATACACATTTTGTTACACAGACATTGCACAGTTGAACCGTCCACGATATGACGTCACTTATCGTTCCGTCGTATACCAACTCTTAACGATTGTTTATGTTGTTTTTTGTTGACTGTTTGTTGTTTCAGCGTTGGTTTTTGTTGTTAGAGACTCTAGGACTTGTTAAGTTGAAATGCTTAGAATTGTAAAATATTTTAAGATTACGTATTAGTTAGTCGTACCACATTTATTGTTTTATTCAGAGTTTCAATTTTGTTCACTCTGCTTCCACTGAATTATAGAGTAGGCCAAGTTAAGAATCAACATAAATTATTCTCTCGTATTTCATGTTTTTTTTAGATAATTATTAAAATCGATTTAATGTAATTAAGCGTAGTATTTGGTCAAGCAAAAGACATCAACGCGTACACAAACAATTTATCTAAACAACAAATAGATAAACAACGCGATAACGCCGTATTGATCGCGATATTTAACGATCTTATCACACTTCAGTACGCCGACCTAGGCGGGCAAAGCTCTCACTCACTTACCCGTCAATTTAATAAAAAACCGTTGTACTAAGAGTTGGTATACAAGGGGAAACCGATCATAATGACTATAAAGGACACTTTCTCAGAAGTTCCACAAAACATCTTTAGGCCTAAGTTGGCGCAGCCGCCGCCCGCCCCGACACGAGCCACATCGTCCACCGTGCACTAAACATCTATACCTACTAATAAAACGCACACAAAATGGACTCGTTTAAAAATAATCGCAAATATTTACACAAATATACAACCGTGGTCAAAACTATGGTCGGGGGGAGCGCAGCGGGCGCAGTAATATCACCAGAACACGAAACGCTCACTCGGAGTCCAATATCAGGGTTGAGATTAGCCACGTGCTGGTTGGCGAGGCGGCGGCGCGGCTAGGGCGCGGGCCCATGCAGGCCCCAGGCAGCGCGCCGGGCCGCCTACGCCAGTGGATACTGTCACAAGGGCGGCTGTGCGTGCGCGTGGTGGTGGTGGTACAGCGGTGACTGGTAGTAGTTGTCCGCCGGTGAGTGCCCGTACCCATAGTTCACGTCGTACATCTTCAGGTCCGCCTTGGTGTCGGCGCCCGGCAGCAGCCGCGTGATGCTGAAGGGATGCTGCGCGGGCGCGTAACCCGTGGGCTCTTGTTTCAGCTGTGCGTAGTGTTCTAGTGCCAGCGGTGTGTGTTCGGGCAGGCACAGCTCGGGCGCCGCGTGGAGCTGCGCTAGGAGCTCATCGCGCATCTCTTTGTCTTCTCCACCCGGCGGCGGTCCTCCGCCCACGCCCTTCTCATGCGCGTGCTCGCCGCGCTTCTCATGTGATCCTCCGTGGTGTCCGTGCCCGGTGTGTGCTTTCTGTGCTTGTCGTATCGACTCTTTCTTCTCGTCCTTAAATCTTTTCTGCCGCCGCAAAAAGCAGCCATTCTCAAACATGTTTCCACTATCTGGGTGCAGCGTCCAGAAGGATCCCTTGCCCGGCTTGTCGGGCGTCCGCGGCACTTTCACGAAGCAGTCGTTAAACGACAGTGAGTGTCGAATGGAGTTCTGCCAGCGCTGCTGGTTCTGTCGGTAGAACGGGAATAGATCCATGATGAACTGGTAGATCTCGGAGAGCGTGAGCATGCGCGACGGGTTGTTCTGGATGGCCATTGTGATGAGCGAAATGTAGGAGTATGGCGGCTTGGCGTGCGTGTAGGAGCGGCGGTAGGTCTTGTCGTTGCGTGCGCGCTGCAGCGCCGACGTGGGCGAGGCGGCCTCCTGCTCGCGCGGCAAAGAGCCGTACGGCACGGCGCCGCCGCCGCCCATACAGGACGCCATGGTGCTGGGCGGCGAGTATCCCACGCCCGGGGAGCCCATGCACGAGCTGCCCGCCACCATGTTGTTGGAGTAAAGGTTCGGGTAGGGCTGCGCTGGCATGCAGCCCATGCCATTGACGTACGGGGGCGCCAGGCCCGGCGACAGCGAGGATAGCGACGCGGACGTCGGCACGTCGCCGTACGACAGCTTCTGCGAGATCATGGCTAGCGCATCACCCGCGCGTGCACGCCGGCCAGGGGCAAACACTCGCACTGATTGAAAGAGTAAATAGAGGCCGGGGGCCCGCGCGCCCCACCACCACGCCGCGGATTGGCGCGCGGTGGGGCGGAGTCTCGAGCCCCGCCCAGCGTCCCCCGCCCCCTGCACCCCGCCGGGCCCAACTGCGCCCCCCTCTTCTTCTCCACCCGCCTCTCTGCCCGCGCCGCCGCCGTGCGCGACCCGCCGCTAATAATACCGCAGCTCCAAACGATAAAACCATGGAATTATCATAAGTGTTTCGGCAGGAATGTGTGCTTGTGACGACCGTTAAAACACGCCGTATAAGGCTCTACAAGTATTCATACACGGCCCGGTGTCGGTGATATCCGCTTTCTCAGAAACATTTTTTCAGAGATAAGTAGCGACGGTGAATTTATTTAATCATATTTCTGTGGACTAACATGTCTGTCCTTTGTTGTGGGCTAGCTATTAGATACATTTAAAATGTGCTTTATCCTGACATTAAGATGGCGTCATTATGTCGAGGCGCAAAGTAATACCATATACCTGTTTACTATGTGAATGTAGACTCACACAATATTTGAAAAATTAAATACAGATTACATTTTCATTCCTACAAAATGGAGAAATATATATAAAATAATATAAAAATAGTAACAGCAATATAATCTCGTATAATTCAGTAAATATTATAACTTATATTGTTGTAATTATGTTTATGATAACGTAGAGCTACGCTACGGCTACGCAGCGCTACGAACCGATAACACAATGTAGGTGAAATAGATAATAATCACACAATTGAAAATAAATAATACCTCTATACAGTTTTGTAATCGATATACAATAACATTATTATAACTTTCCTTACTATAGGTATAACATATAAATTGTACCACATATTTTATGAGTCGGCCCGTAGCTAATCGAATCTGACAGTAATACAAAACCGATTAAAATGTATATAGGTTAAAAATAAAAAATAGGTATTAATGTTTTAACATTGTAAAATAAAGTGGTATAAAATACTTGCTACGAATACTTCTCTAAATCAATTCATTTCATTCACGAAATAAAACACTACTTTGAAATAGGTAGGCTGAGTTTTTAAATTTTTGTTCTCACAGTCTTTTCTTGTTTTCTTAATTTGTTCCCTGTTGATGAACAACTTGGTATCACAGTTTTTCAATAAGACAAAAGAACACTCCACGCTTTTATAATGTAGGCACGGCACACGATTTTATTTTGGCAGTTGGAAGTCTTGAAGGAAAGATCTTGAAAGAGTTTTGAGCAACAATATAAAACCGTGTGTGTGTGTGTGTGTCTATATTGTATGATTTAGCTAATTCAACCAAAAAAGCGCTGGGTACCGCTGTTTTTTTTCGGTACCGCTGTAATTTTTTTTCCTGTATTGAAATTTTTTATGCCAAGAACTATTTGGTATTTCCGTCGCATCGTCATTATCAATAACATTCTGTAACCGTAAGACCGCGGCTATTTCGTTATATTCAATAACATAGGAGTAAATTATATTAATTGCTTCGGCGAGGCGACTGCCGAGCATGAGGTCCTGGGTTCTACTCCTGGGTCGGGCAGTGTCATTGAGTTATTTTTTAGAATGTTTTTAGAAATTCTCAGTAGCAGCCCGGAGTTAGGAACTGTGCCCGGTTGATGGCAATAGGCTCACCACCTGAGATTTAATAACAGTTTGGTGAAATGTCGTTGTACAGCTGTGTACACCTCTGCCTACCCCTTCGGGGAATACAGGCGTCATGCTATGTTATATGTAAATTATATAATAATGAATGTATTCTATTTATGGTAGCCGAGTCTGTGTGGTGTCGTGGTGCTACAGTGGTTACGGGCCCGCCTCTTGACCCACAAGCTGTGGGTTCAAATCTAGAATGAGTATCAATGTGACAAAAATTTACAATGTCATATTTTTGTGGAACCAAAATTACGTTCATGAGTAGGATTTTTCTTTACACAAAAATTTATAACTTTAGATTTCGGTACGCATGCGATTATGCGTTTGAAGGATATATCAGTAGTCTTAAGTACTTTCTTAGTTATTCCAAGACCTCACAGTGAAAGAAAACATCGTGAGGAAACCTAGACCTAATGGTCTGAAATCGCCAACATGCAGTGCAGTAGCGTAGTGATCAATACTCGTGCCTTTTCTGTTTGAGAAGAGGCCGTTTCCCTGCAGTGGGACAGTTATGAGCTGATTATGTTAAGTTCTACTATATCCCATTTATGAGAAATACACAGAGAAAGTAACATGCCATAGTATCACGCCTGTGTTCTTCGAAGGGTGGGCAGAGGTAAACTTTTGTACACACACATTTCACTGATGGCACAATTTAGTCCCACGTAGGTAATAAGCGGTGAACCTATTACCATCAACGAGGCACAATTCCAAACTCCAGGCTACTATTGAAAATGTTGCGAAAAATAATATAAGACTGCCTTGACACAGGAGTAAACACTTTAATCTAGGCTAGAGTGAATAGAGGTCTTATTTTTTTATTTTTTTTTATTGAATAGGTGGCAACCGAGCAGACGGCTCGCCTGATGGTAAGCGATTACCGCCGCCCATGGGCACCCGCAACCCCAGAGGAGTCGCGAGTGCGTTGCCGGCCTTTTAAAGGGTTTGGGCCTCCGGTACCCTCACTCACTCGGCGAAACACAACGCAAGCGTTATTTCACGCCGGTTTTCTGTGAGGCCGTGGTATCAATCCGGTCGAGCCGGCCCATTCGTGCCGAAGCGTGGCTCTCCCACGGTGAAAATCTTAAATCGGTCTTATGAATCTATTTGCTCCATCCGCGGACACACCGTCGCTTACTATCAGGTGAATTTTAAGAAGTAAAAGTCTATTGGTATGACCGTTGGACTGACAAGTCAAAGGTCGCAAGTTCGAATCCAAGGCACGCACCACTATGTTTTCGCGTCGTAGTCATGTGCGTATTATCAATTAATTATCACTTGCTTAAAATGGTGAAGGTAAACATCGTGAGGAAACCAGCACATCTGAGAGATGTTCTCAGAGAGTGTGTGAGTAAAGCCATGTCGGAGACCTACGGGTCGTTTCAACTCTGACAGTAGGTTTTTCATCAAGCATAAGATCAGGAGTATTGGTGGTCAAAGATCCACTTTACTAATAAATAAAAAAACAGCCACAATAATGATCACGGCATTAGAACAATAAGGTTGTTTATAATTAAGTAGTAAATATATGAGGTATTACATATAGGCAGACATAGAGAAAGGATTCATAGTAATTTTCTAATCTTTAAGTGTTAGGAAGTTGGCGATATGACCCCCTTCGCAGACAACGTGAAGCCGTCGGTCCTGCGCCTGATCTCTCTCCGATCGTGTCGGCTTGCCGTTCCATCGGACTAAGAGAGTGAAGGAAGAGTGCACTCCGCACCTGTGTTTGCGCATACACTCGTGCACTATAATATCTCCTACATAATTAGCTAATCTTTGTAGAGATAGACCGCCATGACCGAAAATTCGGTCGGGAGAATATTTTTATATTAGAAAAAGTTTTGGAGTTCTTAAAGTGATCAAAGATCCATTAATTATGTTTTCAAAATATGCAAACCTACTTACAATGGCCACAGATCCTAGTCTCGTGTTAATTAAAGAATAAACATTAGAAGCCTCATCAGCGACGTAGGTAGCTACTTAGCTAATCTATCGTTCGCTAATATGTTTGTCTCCTCAAGATAAACAATGCCACTCAACTATTGTAATAGATATTAATTATTATGTTTGTTTGTGCGGTTTTAAGGAGCGTAGGTAAATTACAATTTGTATAAGTCGAGAGGTTAAGCTGCACTTAAAATACATTACTGGGGAAAGAAAAATAGGTCGTAAGCAGGATTTGAGCCTGTGCGTCCCGGATAAATACTCTAGCTCTCTGCCAACTACGCCATCCCCGTCATCTGCTCACTACTCTGAATTCACAGGTTAAATTAGAAGTATTAAAATGTGTGTGCTTTAATAAATGTTTTTGGTTTTGAAATAACTATTAAAGAAGAATTTCATTAAAGTTCTATTGAAGAACAATTGAAGATTTAGCTTCTCAGATATGTTATACTTACCCTTTACAATTTAACGAGGTCTAAAGTCCGTGCTGATGCCTAATGTGTTTGTCCGTGAAGTTAACTGCGTTGTGTGCTTAGTCGTAAAACTGTTGGAAATAGCCATGGGCTATTAAATGAGAGTTTTTGTTTTATCACCTTCATTATCGCGTGGCGTAGATTTACTGAACCTAGCTAAGATATGTATGTATAGATAGGGTTGTGCCTCAAGGGAGTATTTTGGGACCCATGCTCTTCCTCATTTATATCAATGAGTTATATGTCTTAAAATGGAATCAGGACCAAATTGTCTATACTATTATAATAAAGCTGAAGACTTGGTTTGTTTGTACGCGCAGATCTCTGGAATTTATCATGACTTCCTTACGGTGAAATGCACCAGACAGAAGAGGCATACTGGCTGTTTAAACTTTGACTCTGAAAAGAAGAAGACTAAATTCATATATTAAACTCAAAGCTCTGAAAGGTTAAAAAAATAAAATAAGCATGTAGTAATTATAACGGTAGAGTGATTTATTTTTGCTTGAAGAAGCAAAATACACGCTTTTTTCTTGTGTTTCGCACATGGTCATTATAGTATTTTCTAAATACATTATAGCATGTGGCAGTTACCACAAACAACAGCATTCCCAATGTGGGGTGACGTAAGGTAGGCGGCCGGTCATAAAACATTGCCAAAACTTTAGCAGCATGCAATTTCAAAAATAATTAGAAAGTGGAAGAAGAATACATGCTGCACCGACCCCAAATAAATTCGGGCAGGGGGATGATGAGTATTTTCCAAATAGGAAATAAATTGCTGGATAAATTCACATTTTTAAATTGTACGTAATGAGCTACGGCTTCGAAACAATGTAAACAGATAACTGTTATTCAATATTTGACATAATAACTGTGATTACGTTTTGGTGATTCATCCTACAGAAGGACAAGAGTCTAATTTGTCTTCAACCATCAGCGAACAAAAGCATCAGCGAATGGTATGCACCTACTCGTGAGCCACATCTGAAAATCAGCGCTAGCCTACCTAGTAGATGATTTTGATATTGATTTTTTATTATTTTTGTAAATATACTTTTGAAGACACTTTTACAAGTTATTTTTATAAACTAGATAGCGCCGGCGTTTCCTATCTGACTATCTCAGAGAAGAAACGCCGAAACAAACTTAGAGGACAACGTCTCAATTAAAGTTTAGTTATAATAGTACATATCTATGGTAGTGTTACTATAGGGAAGAGTCATAGCAGCTTTGAGGTGACCTGTCCTATCTGGCGGCACCTACTGCTCCCTACAATCATGCTGAGCTGATGGCCTTTTGGTACTTTTACAAGAAGTACACACCATATTTCTTGTAATAATAAATAATACTGTATCAATAATAATCCAACACTGGTACAAATCTCTGCTATAGGGATTTTTTATCCAGAAAAACTCAATAAAAAAATCCCGACTCGGAAATTGAACTCAGGACCTCACGCGCAGTAGCTCAACTTGTGACATCTAAGCGAATAGGACAGTCTACTACCTATAATTCATTATGCCCATGGTTTTACTACATTTATTGGTCATTTGATGTTTCATGATTATGAACTCTGTTGATTTTAATTCGGAAACCTTCTCTTCCCCAAAGTATTAACATTCATATTAGATTTTTAGCAAGTCGATCCTAGAGAAGAAAATGTTAAATTTATGTACCGAGCGGTTAATGGTGCAAATTTGTCACTCTCTTATACAATTGGTAATTAATGGAACAATAAGTAAATATTGCAGTGCATTCAAATATTATTTTGACTGAGTTAGTCAAAATAATATTTGAATATAGTGTCTTCTCATATCTAAAGGCCAAGACATGGTTAGTTTCTCCAAACAAACTTCCTCCAATAGTTCAGGATGCATCAATCAATAATGCAAGATGGGTCTTAATATCGCAATATATAAGTGGATCTACAAAAATCTTCTTATCGCAATTATATCGAACGTTTTCATATTACGGCCCATTTAAATTTTACTTTTTGAGACACTTACCACGACTCGACAAGCGTTGCGGGTTCCTCTTAAATTTATCTACATTTCTTTTTACCCGACTACGGCGATGACCAATGAGTCACATTCGATACACGGTGATCGTGTAATATTATGTCTACTTCTTGTAAAAGGATTTAAAAAAATACAAATGATTGAAATTTATCCTTAGTAATCTTTCGTATGATCATTCAGTTTGTATTTTATATAACTCTCTTTTAACGGTGTAGTTTAGGTATATTCGTCTATATTATAGGAGACCCCTATTGCTTAGCAGTATCGTTATATAAATGTACCCCACAAACACGGCATGTGAATATGAATGTAAAGTAAATGGAAAGAGATAATGTTACGGCGGCCGCGCGGGCGACCGTTGCGATGGAGGCAATAGATTGGTCGGTTCCTATTGGAGCCGAGAATATACGCGCTATTCATGTGAGCGTCGGATTTGGGAGCAAATTAATATTTATTTTCTTTTTTATTAATTTCCTTCTTTATATTGTTTTGATGGCGTTTTAGTATTCTTATTCAAACAATTTATTTATTTATTCTTTATGTACAAAGATGGTACACAAGGTGGACTTAATGCCATGAGGCATTCTCTACCAGTCAACCTTTGGGTTAAATTATCAATTTATGAGTAGAATCAAAAAAATATCAGAATTATTTAGAAATTAAATCTTGGTGTTAGTTTATGTGTAATACAATCATAATAAGCCAGAGCGGGTCGCTATTATAGTTACTTTTAAGTTACTTAAAATTCTGCTCACTAGTTAGAAAATCACTTTACTTTGTGGATATATCAATAATCACTCATCACCTACTGACACACCTACACTACCACCAAGAATTCTTATACTTAATAATAATAAATATTTATTTACCACTCGTATGTACGAGTATCACAATGTGCCTCTGGCTCCTAAACTAGGGCAACCTGTATGACAGGAGCCAACTTACTTACTAATTATATCATAGTGATGACAAAAACGAACGTAACTAGAATGAAGTCGATATTCTGCACGCTTATGACATTTTATCATAAAAGAAAACCCCTTTCGTCTCGTTTCCGTGACGTTCCTTTGTTTACTCGATTGCACAGTATAAAAAAAAACGATGAAGTCGGAGGCCTGTTTTACGGCCGGCTTTTGTTACATCCTAGAGGCCCCCGACTGCATATGAAGTATAATTTTTTGAAAAGGATATTTGTTTCTGTCTGTATATTTTTTTAATAAATATTTTTGCGGCCCAGAACTTGACAACGTAAATTGCGGTATCGGTGGCGTCCATTAGGTCCTGCTGCGAACAGGTGGTGGGGCAGGCATGACAGGACACGATGTGGGCCATTGATTGGACTGCTCCGCATACGCAATCAGGTTTAGATCCTTCGAGAGTCCCCACCTAAACATGTTTTTCTTACTTCGGCCAACCTGAGTCCGAAGTCTGTGAAGACTTCTAGATTGGCCACGGTAGTCCATGCCCAGGTGGGAGGCTCTCAGAAGGCGAAACAAAAGGATTGGGAAGAGATGTACATGCACACCACATATTGCATCTCACTTGCATGGGTTCTATTACAAGGGGATCGACGCATTTGAGGAAGCTATTGCGACTTTTCAGTCTTTGTGGCGGTAAGTTGTTCGCATGTAGGGGGTGCCGTTTCTCTTTCTTTACCTGCCTTTTTTCCATCTTTTCAGTGCGGTCGGGCTTTAGTTTTTTAATTTATAAATTCTTGTTAAGTCTAACAATAAAAAATAAAAAACACATTTTTTTTTCTTTTAGTAATAATAAGAACTTGTGTTAGACATACATAATTATACATAATTCATAATAATTATATTAAAAATTTACACATAAAGTTGAATATAAAATTACAAATCTAAACACAAACAAATCATAGATTACAATTCATCAGTGGAAAAAACATTTATCCAATAGTTTTAATTTGTTATTGTATTAATTTTTCTAATTGACATTTAATTTCTTACACTGATCCCGGAGAAGACATACATTAGGCTGGCTACAAAAGGAAAGTAACAAATGTGTGCAACTCGACACCGGATCTCAGTTAATGGTGGATGCGTGTCGCGCCCTCGCGGCGGGCTAGTCGCTACGTATATTGTATTAACTGTTTATGTATTTAATATTAAGTGTGTTTTTGTAAAGAGATATTGATGTTTAAGTCTATTTCAATTAAGTATTTGATGCTGTTAGTAATTTTATAAATTCGTCCTTTTTCTACGTGACTGCAATGGTCTAGGGGTCGTCAATGCGGCTGCTGAGCGTGAGGTCCTGGGTTATTTTTCCGTGTAAGATAAAGTGTTATTGAGTTTTTCTAGTGGGAAACTCTCAGTAGCAGTTTGAAATTGTGCCCGGTCGACGGCAGTAGACTCACGTCCACATGGGTGAAATGTGTTTATACAGCAGTAGGTATACCTAACCCTGCCTTAGCTTTCGGGAAATACTGGTGTGATGCTATGTATTTATAAATAATATGTCATTGTCATGGTGGCCGAGTAATTACGGGTCAGCCTCCTGAGCCACAGGTTGTAGGTTCAAACCTGGCATGTAAGTACCAGTGTGACTTTTTCAATGTCATATGTACTTACTTAGTTAATCTAAGACATAGACAGACAAACGGTGTAGGAATACATCGTGAGGAAACCTGGAATTGGTAGTCTGAAATCGCCAACCCGCAGTGAACGTGGTGATTAAGCTCGTGCCTTCTCTGTATGAGAAGAGGCCCTTGCCCTGCAGTGGGATAGTTATATGCTGGTTATTTATATATGGCATTAATTTTAATAGGACTACCACGTAATTGTAATGAAAAACTTACAAAATAATAAAAAAAACGTAATTCATATAACCGTATCGGGGCCTAAATAAAATTTTTTTACGTACTAATATAATGTCCTTTTTGTGACCCTAAACACGAATATAATCCAGGCGCTCTGACCACTAAGCCATCTCGACCTCTGCTCACCACCGCGAATTCTTCTTCCATATTTTAACACGTCTTATGGCGACGTCATTGCAATCAAGGCGCAGGTTCGAATCCTGTTCGCGATCGTATTCTTTTTCCATTTATTATTAAAACTTTAGAGTTCGCTAAGCATGCGTTAATGCTTTTCAAAGATTTATCTTGGACGAATATAATCCTTCATATGTATACCTCTAAAGATATAAAGATAATTAACTTTTCTAATTACCCGTTCAATAATATGTACGTATAAACATTTCAAGTATTAATGAGCGACAACATTTAATTTCTATGTCCTTAATATCTTACTGAACGCTCATTAAGGGCGTTCATTGTAACAGCCATTAATGATGTGCCACGGAGAGCACGTTTTACTGTCCGTCCCAGTTGTCAAATGAAGATCTATGAAAACCGTTACAGGTAATCAGATCCCTGTAAGTCTGACATCCAGTCATACAAAGACACGAGAACCAGTCATACACGAGATGTTGTGTTAGCTAGTAACTGGGCGGAGATCAGATTGGTACTCACTACATGTTAATTGTTAATGTCAAATCATTTATTACATTTAGACGATTTACAAACACTTTTGAATTGTCAGAAGCTATTTGCCACGTTTCATAATGTAGATTCCTACTTAATTATTTTTTTATTACATTCCTAGCTGGTGCCCGCGATTTGTCTGCACGACGAAAGGTAGCTTTGTCATTCCCCATATACAATCAATCTTCTTGCCAAATTTCATTACGATATATTCAGGCGTTTAGTCGTGAAAAGCTAACAATCAAACGGAGTAATTTTAACATTTATAATATTTTATGTATACTAGCTGTGCCCCGCAAACGTTGTTCTGTAATATAAATTTTCTGGATAGGGTCACCCTTATCACCTAGGGGTATAAAAAATAGCCTACGACCTATTCAGAAACCTACCAAAAATACACAAAGATGTCATAAAAATCTGTCAAGCCGTTTCGGATGAGTTCGATAACAAACACTGTGACACGTTATTTTTATATTAGATAAGTATTAAGTATACTATGCCATTAAATATATTTTATTTTAATATTAGTGATCGAGAAAATCTAAACCAGTGCACTAAAAAATACTATGTTTTTAGTAAATATAAATATTTCAATTCATAATGTAAATATATTGTTTATTACTCAATAACTGTGCGGTACGTGTGCCAACCTTTGTACTCATTACGTTAAATTGTAAGTAGTACCTACATCAAACATGCTATTCCTTCGTGTTAATTGGCCAGTAGCCAACACAACAAAGAGCGCAGCACTATAATTTGCCATAAACCTTGCAACTTGAGCTGACAACTTAATTAAGTATTCTTCATGTAAGTAAGTAAACATAATCACGCCTGTATTACAGAAAGGGTAAGGTAGAAGTGTATACTTTAAGTTGAACCCATGATGGTGAGCTTATTGTCATCTAATAGACACAGTTCCAAATTTCGGGCAGCTAGACCGAGAATTGTAAATCCGAAAAACTCAATAAAAGTTTGCCCAACTCGGGATTCGATTCCAGCAGGTCACGGTCGGAAGCTACGTTTACGACCAACGAGGCTATCCTTTATGGCTTTTATCACTCTCAGAGGTTTTTAAAGAAATAAATGATGCTTATATCTCAAGAAATTTTCTTTGTACTAACTGCGAAAGTTTGCGAGGATAGATGGATGTTTCTTACTCTTTCACGCAATAAGTACTGAACGGATTTGTATGTTTACCACACAGATAGTTTATAACCTGAATCAAAACATAGGATATTTTTAATCCTGGCTGGACACAATTCTGAAGTCAATACAGACAAAATCGCAGGCTGAAGTGATACTATAATCCGAAATTTTGTGAGGATAAGTGGATGTTTGTTACTCTTTCACGCAATATCTACAGAAAGGATTTGAATGAAAAAAAATTGGCACACAGATACGTATTTTATAACCTTGGATTAAGACATACGTTTTTATCCCGGCGGTACCCAATTCTAAGCTCCACGCAAACAAACTCACAGCCAGAAGCTGTCTACCATATTTCTGACTCTTTCTTGTGTGTGTACATAAATAAAATAAAATAATGAGACCCGTTTAGCCCCAAAACAGTGTAAAAGTATATCTATATCAGTTCGTTAAAGCCCTGCTTATGAACTTTGCTGTTTGCGCGTGATTACGCCGAGCTAATTAGAGTTGTTTGTTCCGAGACGGCGCGGGCGCTTGTTTGTTCAATAAATGTTTTGTTTATTACTGATTAATCTGAGTTTGCTAGTTTTCTAAGGAAAGTAACTTGACTTGCAATATTGCTTACTTGGCGTAGTTCCCGTAGGTAGTATCTATATATTAATACGTGAAGTTGCCCCTTTAACCCTTTTTTACGAAAATTACGCGGACGTTAGGTTTTTACAATAGTATGTATTCATACGCCTATGAATACATAGCATCATAGCATCACGCCTGTATTCCCTGAAGGGGTAGGCAAAGATGTACACAGTTATATAAAAATGCTGTTGTATGAGTCCCATGCAATAGGTGGTGAATAAAATTGTAACTGTTCCAAAGATTTATTGTATAAAGAATTTTTCTAAGCGTTACCGATATGGTAGGACACATTTTTAAATGGAACGCTGGCCCATTTTCGACCATAATTCATTTAAATGTAAATGTGAACGTTGTGAGTGCAGTGTGTGTATGTGAAACGTGTAGGTAGTGGTGTGTGTAATTATTTTTCTTGTTAATTTAATCTGTTTCTAATGCATAGATATTTAATTTGATTACTCTTTTTTTTAGATATAGATTTTTTTTGTAGATTTTGATTTTTTATTGCTTAGGCTTTATCAACGGCATAGTCACTGCTTGTATAAAATATTACTTTTTTCAATAATGTCAATACACAGTAGGTAATCGTAAAGACAAAATGCGCAATATTCTTAAGGGAAAAAACATCACACGTTCGCATTGTTAACACAATCCTAACTAACTTAAACCCTTCACAAAAACCACAGATAACCCACAAAAGCATAGACAATAGCAATGATTGCATTAACACTGTCCCCGATAACGGCAGGTAGGTAATCCAAAACCATACAAAATTATCACGTAGTAAAACCAGTTTATCTTGGCACGCGGCCAAATACGGAACTAAATTTAAATGTACTGAATTTGACACATTGTTGACTTGGCAAGCAGCGCCAGTATGAAGGTTTAGGTTGTACTGGTTAAAAAAATCATTTTTCTGTTCCTAATGTGTCACAAATATTGTTATGCTGTGGTCTATTGTGGTATGATTGAGCTAAAATTGACGTGAGAATTTTATGCTGAAGATGCTGTAGGGAATCCTTTTCTTACTCTGAATAATTCGATGGTTGGACCTCCCGTGGGTTTCTACGTGTTAATATAAATGGGATTCCGACAAAAGATTAATAATAGTTGAGTTTGAATATCATAGATATTTATCTCGGCTAATAAAAATAATATTCAATTTTTCAAAGAAACATTGAAAAAATAATGGACAAGAACGGGGTTTGAACCCGCGACCTTTGACGTTCCGGGTCATCAAAGGTCGCGGGTTCGAATCCCGTTCTTGTCCATTATTTTTTCAATGTTTCTTTGAAAAATTGTAATTAATATAGGCATTACATGGCCTCAACATGTATTAAAAAATATAATTATATATGAAAAAATAATATACTTAAATTATTTAATAAAAATACTTGTTTTAAATTTCAATTTTATTTCGGTGTTATTGGTAACGCCATCTCTCGGAGAATGCCATCACAAGATTTCCTTGTAACAAAACTACAATATCCTTTAACTGCATTTTTTTATACTAGAAAGTTATTGGCATTCCTTTATCTCTACGCTAATCGTATAATTGGTTGCTACTCCGCGTGTCATGGGTTCGATACTCGCACGTAACAAATATTTGTAGTTATATGGTGTACAGATAAAATGTCGGTCTATCTGGGTCAGGAAAATCTTATAGCGTGATTAAATAATCATTATTTTAGATAGTAATATCTTAGGTTTGCGCAATCACTATACATTAAAAATTATTTAAGAAGAAAGAAATAAGTTTATTGTCATGAAATGTGTAGTAAAATAATTAATCACCTGCCTGAAAATATACAAAATAAATCTAGCTGCACCCCGCGGTATCGCCTGCCTTTTTTCTTTTAGCTCGGCTCCAAAGTATCGTAGCGTGATGTTAAGTTTACCATAACTTTCGTCAAGAATTGGGCAATCAAATGCAAAAAGACTTCGAACCTGCGCCTCCTGGATAGATACTCCAGGCGCCCTGACCACTAAGCCATCTCGACCTCAGGTCAGGCTTAGTGGTCAGGGCGCCTGGAGTATCTATCCGGGAGGCGCAGGTTCGAATCCTGTTCGCGACCGTATTCTTTTTCCATTTAATATTGTAACTTTAGAGTTCGCTAAGCATGCGTTAATGCTTTTTCAAAGACATATCTTGAAGCAAAAAGACTTTTTAATATCCGACTGGTAGTTCCAGAGAACGCGTTCAAACAAACTCTTCAGGTCTATTAAATTATTTAGTATAGATATATATTAATAAAACTTATTAATACACGCATTATCTATCTATCTATCTATATATTGCAACTACGTCGTACTGTGCCCAAACAATTAAGTTCCAAGTTCCAATTAAGAAATTCTGCCGGGTGCCGTTTCACTGAGACACCAAGTAATAATCTTAACTAGCTCTAAGAACTAGGTTTAATGGACTACAGGGTTCCTTACCTCAAAAGGAGAAACAAAACCCTTCTAGGTTTTTTTTTGAAAAGTCACATTGGTAGATGAGACTTTTTCAATGTTAGGCGTCCGAGCACGGTTCTTTTCGACAATCTTGTCGACTCGATAAAAGTTATTATGTAATTAATTTTATCGTTTCACCAACACTTTATGTCAAATTTGACGTTAAGAATCGACATACGTGTCGACAAAAAGAACCATGCTCGAACCGCTGGTTTGAACCTGCAGCCTTGTGGTTCAAGAGGCAGGCTCGTAACCATTCGGCTATAACGACAAAAAAAGCATTATATAGCATCACGCTTGTATTCCCAACGCTGTAATGAAGTCCCATGTTATGTGGTCGCCCTATTCTACTATCAACGGGGCACAATTCCAAGCTCCGGGCAGCAATTGAGAATTTCCTAACATAAAAACCCAAAAACACTGGCTGACCTGGAAATCAAACCCAAGACTTCACGATCAGCAGCCGAAGTTAGACGAAGTTGCGATCAAAACTAGACTAATGATTCAGTTTTTTTGGATTTTTTATTCCTTGTTTTAGTTCCGTATCTAAAAAGAAAAAATATATATACTGATGCAGTCCAACTCATAAGTATTTGTAAAACAGTTCACAGAAGCTTTGCTCCACTTTAAAATCGTCATTGTCTGGTAATTTTCTATGTTTCGCTGTGTTAAAAAATTGAATTTATACGCTTTTGTTAGCTGTTTCCATTCATAACGAGTTTCATTCACATTTGTGTCTCTACAAACATTATTTATATATAACTAGAGACCCGTCTGGCTTCGCTCGGGTGCAAATTTTACAAAAAATACCATCATTTCCGACATTTTTCCGAAATCATGTGATAGTGGATTAAAAAAAAAACTTTCATACAAACATTATACCTACCTACTGACTATTATAAACACAATAAAAAAATTGTGCGTTCTCAAGTAACCTCTTTCATACATGTGGCAATTGATTTTAATTATGGTATATAGATTTTTGTCTCTTCCATGGGCGATGTGCCGGACTTTTACCGATAAAACTACTGTAACTCCAGTAACCTGCGATATAAATACAATCCTTACTAAGTTTACTCACAGGTACGTATTTTCTGAAGGCAATCCTGACAAGAAACATTGGTGTTAAAACGACCTAAATAAGCTAAGACATAAATCTAAAATTCTATGAACAGTTTGACATCCATTTTGATTTTAGGTATGTCTTTTAGTTTGTGCCTTTTCGCTCTTTGTAAAAGACAACAATGTCCTAATTTTAGTTTAATCGGCAACGGGAAAATTAACATAATTATACTATTAATTATTCCGATTTTATACATTTTTCAGAAATCAAATTTTAATAAAATTCTTTTTTTACATTTGAAACGATGTAGTATGTACCAAAAATTACATTCCAAGTCAAGCATTTTCACTAAAGGACCCATAACCCACAAAACACTCGGATTGCGAAACTAGAAATTTACTGAAAGTAATTTACATTATGGTACCTATACATTATTTCTTCCATTTTTATCATTAAACCAATAATATACTCCCACCCGTATTTCGGTAGCCTATCTCCATGGAGATTAGCCAAGTACGCAGGAGTTATTATAGTGCACAAGTGTATGCGCAAATACAGGTGCGGAGTGCACCTGTGTTCTCGTCCTTCACTCACATAGTCCGATGGGACGGCAATCCGATACGACCGGAGAGAGATCAGGCGCAAAACGCAGACGGACGGCTTTACGAGCTCTCCGAAGCATGGGGGTGTCACATAACCAACTTCCTAACTCCGGGCTGTTAATGAGAATTTCCTAATTGAAAAACCCAATAACACTTTGCCCGACCTGGGAATCGAACCCAGGACCTCACGCTCGGCAGCCGCACTTGCGAACACTAAAACACAACACCTCTAATGGCCGTGGGTAGACCGTGTTAATATGGTTTGTAAGCCATAGGAACCTTTTTAGGAAATTTCACCTATTTTACACATATACCCACTAATTGTGTGGTCGGTAGTGGGATAATCCTGTCGAATATACGCAAAACGTACCTTGTGGTTTATGTGGGAATAAGATAGAGTTATGTGTTTACACAGTGTAAGTATCCATAACATGCACGCACAACTCCTGACGAAATATAACTTATATCCACCTTTATTTTATAATAACTAAATAATAAACTAAATGTGTGATAATATCAGATTTTCTATAATGTCTTCCTTATTGTTGAGTCACGGTAATTTTTAAGAGTAAATTGTCATCTATATTACCTGTACCTCATAGCGGTTTACACCCACGTTTCACCAAAAGTACCATGTAATGAGATCCAAACTCCAGACTGCTACTGAAAATTTCTTAACAGAACAAGTCAGTAACACTTGTTGCCCGAACCCGCAATGAAACATGCATACACTCGCAGCCGCGCTTGCAGTTACTAGACCAATAAGGCTGTTATAACATACTTAACATTCAATTAACTAAAAATTATAATGACATTCTTAAATGATTCACTGAAGCATGGGCCAGCCCCTCCCAGTAGCCATCTCACGGTATTTACATACCGTCTACAACAGTGGCCCACTCGTCTGTTCACATACTTCATTGGAGGGCCACTCCGTCTGGGAGAATAATAAAAACCTCACAATCTACAACGTTGCGTTGCGATATCAATGAGGCAACGCACGAAAAATGAGTTGTAAATTATAATATACTACTATAAAATGAGGTAAGATGATTCCTTGATTGCATTTCAATTAAAAACGTAGATATATTAAATTTTTGATGACTATATAATCGTATTACACTCTCTTCTATCTTCTATATATATAAAAATCAATTGCTGTTCGTTAGTCTCGCTAAAACTCGAGAATGGCTGGGCCGATTTAGCTGATTTTGGTTTTGAAATGTTTGTCGTAGTCCAGGAAAGGTTTAAACAGTGAGAAAATGTAAATGAATGCCTATATAAACTGTTCTACCTACTTTCCTGTCAAAAATTTAACGTTCGAGGTGATACGAAGTACACCGGGTCATCTAGTTCTTATTATTTTTCTATGTGTACTTGCATACATATCTACTTACACAAACAGTTAAATAAAATGAATAAATAAACAATAACTGTAAATTTCCAATCATAATTATGCATCTCATGCTTACAAGATATACAATGAGGTGTAGTACAAGCATTCTGTTACAAAAACATATCAAACACACAAGTAGGTATCATTTGAAGTAGAGACGGAGATTAGTATTAGACGTAGACAAGTAGATTTGGCTAGACTCTAGACTCTAGGATACCTACCAACAAACTGTTTATTTTAACAAACCGGTTGCGAAGTTGGATGTTAAAATATTAATATTATAAGTATGGACTTGAGAACAAATTTTGATAGCAGTGACAAGACCTGGTCATCGTCACGTCATCTGAACCTACAAAATCGAAGTAATCCGGATATTAGGTTTAATGAAGTGATCCTAGGCTGAAAAAAGTTATCCGAAGCTAAATAAAGTGATCCGAGGCTAAATAAAGTGATCCCAGGCTGAATAAAGTGGTCCGAGGCTGAATAAAATGATCCGAGGCTAAATAAAGATTGTGGCAAAAGGTCTTCTCCTTTTTCATTTGATTTAGAGCTATACTGGTGTCAAGTGTTGCTTAAGCCACCGAGGCTTCTGATTTATCTTAGCGACTGCTTTTGATCAACAATAGCCGTAACCAGCGGTTTAACGTGCGTTTCAGGTGATGCTTAGATATAATATTTAATATAATAACTTTAGAGTTCGCTAAGCCTGCGTTAATGCTTTTCAAAGATTTATCTTTAATACGAATAAGTTTATCAAATATAGTAGTGTGGTACTACCGGATCCGGGATAATAAATTGAAATTAATAAATAAGATTCTAAGGAGTTCATAATTCTTACAAATAAAGACATATGAGTTTTTTTGATCTCATATGAATTAACATAGACAATAAACACTTAATCTTTAGGACTTAAGCAGGGCGAATAGAGAATAGAAAAAATACTAAACATTTTATGATCGAGTTGTGTTCGGCACTGAAGGTTGCTGGTTTCCCTGGTCACCGTGGGTGGTCCGCATCACGCCACTTAGCACGTCACACAAAAAATTAAAACCAAAAAATAAGAAAATATCACACTCATAACTCGTAAGCAGTAACGTGGATATGCCAACTTAGGAATACCCGAGTTGTGAACGAACGGGAGAATTAAGACTATGATTTAAAAAAAAGTAGATCGATTGACTTTGTCGACATTTTCGTGTCCTCAGCGCTACGTCATTATTACAAAACAAATTTTGTATGGACATTGGTACGGTCAACTGCACATCACTGGTAAAACTTTAACTGCGAAAAATGTCCTTATTGCTACGACGTAAAGGCTCTGTCTATGCCAAATTGTTACTTTGCGGTTGATTGTATAAAGTAATAAGATCGTGGCACTGATGGCACGAAAAAAATTCATATTGACACTTAAAAAAAAAACTGCCTAGCCTTTTCCTAATAACATTGGGGTCGGCTTCCAGTCAAACCGGATGCAGCTTAACACCAGTATTTTACATGGAGCAACTGCCTATCTGACCTCCACAACCCAGTTACAAGATAACCTCGTGGTATGACTGGTTGTCAAAACTTTAGGCCTCTGACTACCCGTAACGGCTGTCATAGATCTTAATTTGACAACCTTAGTAACACTTAAAAGGTTATTAATCATGTAGTAAAAGAAGTCAGTTAAAGAAAAAAAATTATAATATTTTCATTTTCTGTATTTATATGTTGCCAAGATTGTAATATTTTGTACACTGGGTGGGATAGTGGACAGTCTTGAATTAAGACATTTTGGATACGTTTAGTGACTTTGTAGTCCCACCGTACCTATACATTCCTCGAGATTCTAGGTCTATCATCGTTCTAGCTATTTGGAGTTGAGACTCGACAATTATATTCACATAACATAATATAACATAGCATCACGCCTGTATTCCCCGAAGGGGTAGGCAGAGGTGTACACAATTGTACACCCACATTTCACCAATGCTGTTATTAAGTCCCATGTAATAGGTGGTGAGCCTATTGCCATCAACCGGGCACAGTTCCAAACTCCGGGCTGCTACTGAGAATTTCCTAACAGAAAAACTCAATAACACTTTGCCCGACCCGGGGATCGAACCCGAGACCTCCTGTTCAGCAGTCGCGCTTGGGACCACTAGGCCAACGAGGCAGTCATCAATTATATTCAACCTATTTATTTACACTTACAAAATGGTTTTTCCATTATAGCTTTTTGATATTATGTATAATGAATTATTTGTATATGATCCTACCTATTAAATACAACAAAATTAAAGCTAAAAGCATCTCAAAACTGTCACAGATCGCATCCATACTAATCCAACACGTCGCCATGTTTGTTTTCCTAGGTCAGGTACGATGCGCGGGCGCACAGGTATGCCCCATCCGTCCCGCTCGAGAGCTTGTTTCCTTTGCCTTTTCACACGATAATGAAACAACAACTGTACTAAACTAAGGTGAAACGTGCCCTACGAAGCACCAAAAGACTTTTGGACAAAATAAGGGATTTTTGACAGCAACGTGTTGTGATTAGATACACGAATCTTATGAAAGTAAATAAAAATATATACTTGAGGTTCAGTAGAAGTTGGGTAAACAGGTTTAAGGATGTCCTGTTCGAGTTTGCAATGTAATTTTTTTTTTAAAGATAAATCTTTGAAAAGCATTAACGCATGCTTAGCGAACTCTAAAGTTTTTATATTAAATGGAAAAAGAATACGGTCGCGAACAGGATTCGAACCTGCGCCTCCCGGATGAATACTCCAGGCGCTCTGACCACTAAGCCATCTCGACCTCTTTCCTCGACATCTTTTTCCATTTAATATAAAATTTTTTTTACTGGTGGCGAAAGAGCCCCAGTTTGTAGATTCAAATTTGATATGTCCCAATGCAACTTTTTCAATGTCATATGTACTTTCTTAGTTAATCTAAGACATCACAGACATACGGTGAAGAATCGTGAGGAAACCTTGATTTGATGGTCTGAAATCGTCAACCCGCTAGTGTGATGATAAATACCTACAGGAGTAGGTATTTATCATCACACTAGCGGGCTTCTCTGTATCAGAAGAGGCCCTTGCCCTGCAGACCTTAACTGAAAAGTTAGTCGTGTCAGTTTAGTCACTCAATGGAGACTCAATAGTTAATGGTGACGTCACCATGGGACGCATAAAAAAGTGGAAAGAAGATTCGATCGGGCTAGCGCTTAAAACACTTGGAGTCACGATTCAGGAAGCACGGGTTTGGACCGCACTCGCGGTTTTTCTTTCAACAAAAAAAGTTACTTCAAAACAGGCAATTATTAAATAACTTTTTACTACAAATTAAATCGAAAAAAATTTTCTATCTGACGACATAACTTAACTTTTGTATGGTTATAACATAACACGTTGCAAAAACTATTTAGTAAGTTTATTTGTATGTTTTGTTTTTTTTTTTATTGAATGTTAAAGCTCAATCGCACCAACTTATCTTTATTCGTAACCGACATGTTTCTGTGTAATTTTGACAGAATTTACATAGAAAAGCTGTGACATTAATAAAGGTAAAATATAATAGATTTTCGACCTTAAACCTATAGGGTACTTCTGGTTGACCTGGAATTGTCAATTTTGGTTGAAAGCAAGGTCTTACAGCACAGGTAAAGGGTATCTACAGAAAAAAAAAAATTGAATAGTAAGGTAAATTTTTGTACTTACAAGTTTTCGCGAAAATCTAAATTTGCCCATATCTTTATATCGTGTTGACTCAGGACCGATGATTTTTGATACACCTAATAGGGGCTATAAACTTCAGTATCTGGTATAAATTTCAACTTGCTAGGTCCACCCGTTCCTGAGAAAATCGGCGATGAGACACGGATAGACAGAAGGACAGACGGTCAAGAAAGTGATCTTATAAGGGTTCCTTTTTTACGTTTTGATGTACGGAACCCTAAAAAGGCCACAAAGGTTTCTAACACCATTTCCGTCTTTTGTGTAGTTAGGTCCAAGCCGCTCATAGGCCACTGAATAGGCTTAGCGCTCGCTATGGAGCACCAGGACAGACAGTTCAAAGTGCTCTCCGAAGCACAGAGGCGCTCTGAAAAATACTACTACCGGTCACTCATCTAAAGAGTGAGCGCGCTAAGAGTTGCTAAACCTCAAACATGGTTGACCGATTAATTTGCATAGCACGCCTGTATTCCCCGAAGGGGTAAACAGAGGTGCGTAAAGTTGTACACCCACATTTCCCATGTAATATATAGGTATGTGGTAGAGCTTATTCAGCTTATTGCCAACTACGGGGTGCGGTTTCAAACTCCGGGCTGCTACTGAGAATTTCCTAACAGAAAATCCCAATATCACTTTCACCTACCTGGGAATCGAACTCAAGATCTCATAGGACTCTAGGACCACTAGACCAACGAGGCAGTCAGCACCAAGGGCTATAAGCGCCTGAACAACACACATAACCAATCTCGCCATTGTATATCGTGAATAGTTTAAACTTAAGCATAAACTTAATATTCACGACCTGTGAAGAGCTCTCCAGCACCGTTTACTAGAGGACCATAGAGTCTTAGGTTCTCATGCGTCCCACGCTCCCCCTGCCTGGACGACGGCGTGTGCGCACTCAAAAAACAATTAAAGTTATGCCACAAACTAGACGTTGGGGCTTACATGGTGTTCGATAGAGGGGTAATGTCGAGTTTTTTTTGTGAACATACAAAGAAGATATTGAAGGTAAAGGTTTTTGTACAGTCAATAACAAAAGTATAATAACATTCAAACTATTGAAACGAATTGCAACATTTGATAAAATTGATCTTATATTATTATAAGCTTGGAGTATATTTTCAGTTGCATATCAGTTTCAATCAAACTGCACCTTAATTTGATTGAAATAATGATGTCTTCTGAATACCTACCACTATATTTTTAATACTGACTATTTATTCCTTGATAGTATGGCAAAATTGCGAAATAATATGTTGGTTACATTAAAGCCTATGCAAAAGTAACAGTGAAAAAGGCTTGCTAAATAAAAGTTCCTATTGAAGATCTTACAATCCCTTAGATATTATTTGGAGTCCGTCCCTCCTACCCTTATTACTACTCATTTTGACCGCCTTAAGCATGTCACTCCCCAAACATAAACTCACAACCATGTAAACCCACCACTACATCCCGATACGGCTCGATACTGCGAATCCCGGGAACGCTCACGGCCCGTAATCCTAGCGAGTAATCCCGGACGAGTGGGCGCCTCAGGGGATCGCTGGGAACTTTATTACGGGCCTACTTACGCATGTACCCGCGGTTGAGCGGCCCTGCAACTCTCGAATATTTAGCAGTCGTAATAAGGAATTAATTTGACCGCCCCTGGCTAGCTTATCTGCAGTATATTAAAAGTTGTAGTGGTATAAAGACCCTTTTATTGTTTTGGGTTTGTCGTTGAGTATGTGGTATTGTCGAGTTGGGTTACGAATCTGTAAGTAAGATTATTCTTGTAATATGGTGATTTATTGTATCTTCAAAATCATTTGATACCGCCTCCGAAACTGCCTCGTTGGTTTTAGAGGGCCCAAGCGCGACTGTTGAGCATGAAGTCTGGAGTTTGATTCCCGGGTTGGGTAAAGTGTTATTGAATTTTTCTGTTAGGAAATTCTAAATAGCAGCCCGGAGTATATATTGTGCCCGGTGGATGGCAATAGGCTCACCACCTATTACTGCGATATAATAACAGCATTGGTGAAATGTGGGTGTGCAACTGTATACCTACATCTCTGCCTACCCCTTCGGGGAATACAGGCGTGATATTAATTATTTTATGTAAACAAATTAGTCCCGTGTGTAGCGTGCGACAAAAAACGGCCTAGGTATTCGCCGTACCTTGATAATGCCCGCGACGTATTCCGAAAGGCGTTCGGGGTTTATTCAAAAAAATCCGCTAAGGTTTCGAAGTGAAAATGTGACTATTATATTTATAGAATAGAATTTTTGAAGTAAGTTCATATGATTAAGCATTTTTTTTATAATTAATTTTATAAATATAACGTGTATAAATGAACAGCTTGTATTTTTCTTATTATAATAAATATTTTAACCGGATTAATCGCGTATATTATTGTCCGCTTGCGACCACGGACGCTGCAAAGTGTTCGAAACGTAGGAAAAACTAAAACCAATAATACACGCGATTAATCCGGTTCAAAGTTGTTTTACTATAATGTGTAGTGATCGCGAAAACCTAAGATATTACTATGCCAAAAATTAATTTAATTTCTTAGTTTCTATAGCATACTATAGACAGTACCAAAACTGCGTCTCATAACCAACAGTTGCTACCAGCAGCTCTGGTTCACAGGTCATTACGATCACTTACTCGTACATATTTATTATTAACTTGTGGTTTACCACAACGCCCCCTTTTAACCTGATCAAATTAGACTGACATCGATTCAGCTATAAGTATTCAAGTAAGCTGACTAGCCTTTTAATTTTTTATTTAGATACTTATACTAGGTCCTCTTAATGTAGTGTGAATATCAATATCTTACGAGTTAAGATTGCCTTAAACCATTTTCGTAGAGCTCTATCAAGAATTATTTAGAAGTTCTCTTTTTCTTGGAGCCTTGCCGTTTAGTCAGCTATTAACCGACAAGCAGTGATTGGTTAAATGTACCTAAAATGTGTTACTACAATTTATCTACAATTCCATCATAATAATACCATAATTTCAATCATCGACATAAACCAGAATACCGCTAATTTCTACAAGATAGGAGACAGATAGATTTACTAAACTAATAAATAAAATTGTAGTACTAGATTCTGCAGCGCAAGCTATATTAGTGTTTAACCTTATCCTAAAGCTTTACGCTATTAAACCGGATCAATTAGTAAAACCACTAAAAAAGCCACAAACCTACACAAATTCACGATACCCACGCACTTCCTAAGTACCTTGTTAACACACACCAAAATAAAAACATCGGTGAGGTGCTGCATCTAATTAAAGGGAGGGGGTGGCATGAGGCTGGTCTAGGGAGGGGGGAGGGAGTTGGTACACGGTAGCTATGGCGGCGTTAAGTGGCTCTCGCAGTAAAACCATCATAAACTTGTGTCTTCGCCATAACCGGTACAGGGGCACGACATTGAAGACGATGAGTAAGGTAATTTTAATGCAGAAACATTTGGGACACATTCTTTTAAATAAAATATTGTTAATTATGGTCAAGAGAAGAAAATGCAACGGTAATGAATGAAGTACATGCGAATAGTGGGTCTATTATAGTCGAAGCAAATGTGCATCGTCCAGATATTTGCAATACAATAATTGTACAGAAGATCGGTGTCTGTACAATATTGTACTGCAAATATATGCAACTAACCTTTCATGTATAAATCTCTCATGTTTACCATAGAATTACATTTTATAATTAATTGCCAATTTAATCCCGCACTGAAGACTACTTACTGCTGATATGTTTTCAACAAAGTCAACAGCAGGGTTTTAGACTATAATGATGCTCATTAACCTTAACCCTTCCTTTAACGTTACCTTTGCACACTAAAGGGATAACATGTTTACTATATTAATATCCTAAAAAAATTCTCTCTTACACCTTCATCCAGTTTACTCTGCAGGTGTACAAGACCACCCGTGTTCAAGCACTCTCGAGCGTCTAGCTGTATCTCTAGGATTCACCCGCGCCTCCCATGCACAACCTTCACATACAGAGAACCTCAGACTGTCTTACATTCTATCTGGAATAATTCTGCATACCTGTATTATTTGAAATAGGTATAAGCCTTAATATTAGCTTTTATAGAGGATATTGAAATGTTATTACGTTGTTCCGAGACAGGTTTGTAAATATTTGGTTTCGTCATATTTGTTTGTCTGTGATCCGACGTATTGGATTGTTTAGATACAAAACGATAAACTTCTATAAGAAAATATACTAAATGTATATAAGAAAAGATTCTATATCTTTAGAGTTAAGTTCTCTTATAAATACAGTAAAATACTATGCGTGCTATGCTGTCTGATACGCTCAAACACCTGAAGCCAACATTTTGTAACCTCTCTTGCAAGACATATAAATATAATCTTTTAAAGTTACACTAATCTTTTATTAGGGGTGACTAATAATGATTATATTCAAGAGAAATCTTTGAAAAGCATTAACGCATGCTTAGCGAACTCTAAAGTTATTATATTAAATGGAAAAAGAATACGGTCGCGAACAGAATTCGAACCTGCGCCTCCCGGATAAATACTCCAGGCGCTCTGACCACTAAGCCGATGGCTAAGCTATAGCTAAGAGGTCGAGATGGCTTAGTGGTCAGAGCGCCTGGAGTATTTATTTATCCAGGAGGCGCAGGTTCGAATCCTGTTCACGACCGTATTCTTTTTCCATTTAATATAATAACTTTAGAGTTCGCTAAGCATGCGTTAATGCTTTTCAAAGATTTCTCTTGAATATAATCATTATTAGTCACCCCTAATAAAAGATTAGTGTCTTATAGTCCATCTTCCTATCGTAGTACCTTGTGTGACGACCAACATGGAGGTCAGAGCTTTACAATAGGAAGATTGGCTAAATATGAATTACCTAGCGCCACCGTTATTACCGAGCACTGATGGTGCCAATACGTTTCCTTTTTGAGCTTTCACTAAAATAGCGAGCCTTATAGACTTAATTAATTCATTACAGCCACAAGCAGATACGACATTAATTAAAAACAAATCAATTACATATATAAGGTTCTAATTTATTAGGTCATTTCCTTCGAAAGGGTTAATATATAAGTCAAATACATTCACTTAAGTCAAGAATTAAAAGTATATAACAAATTATTAGTAATTACCATAGTAGGTACTAGCAAGACGAAAACTGCTCCTCGAATAGCAAAATAGTAAGAAAACAATAAAATTATAGTAGAAATAAAAAATTTGGCTTAAATTACTCCTTATGACTTGCACATAGTCAATGTTTATGGCCTTAAAACGAAATTACCTAATAAATTAGGACCTTACATGTATGATAAATGGTACATTTCGGTCCCATAGTGGGACCCTCTATAAATAAGACAACTGTTATGTTAATCTGCTTTGGGCGACTGGGTAAATGAAAAGCCTCTATAAGTGACAAAAAAATCTAAGTCCCTTGAGATCACAGTTTACCAGGTTTCATTGTACTTACTTAGCTACATAAAGATGTTGAATATGTATTTTCATGCGATGATACTCGATATAAATTTTCATCTAGTCCAAAAATAAGTATTCCTATTACGTGTAGACTAGGCTGAAAGTAGACCGGACGACCTGCCTCAACAGCATCGTAATAAATGTTTGCTCAGACAATTAAACAGGGGCCAAAGTAAATATATCGTGGGTGGCCAGCCTCTCAGAATCAAATGACTTCGCGTTTTCTTATGAACGTGTTATCATTTTTTTTCTAGCCGTTGAAAATAGTGAGTTGTGTCAATATTGTGATATAAGAGTTGGTTTTTGGTTTCGGATTCGGTGTATACTTAATTGGATTATTATGGATTTGCTGCTTATACTTATTCTTAAATATTTTGAACACATAAATTAAAGGACATATTATAGTTTTTGATAATTAGTTGTTGTTAGAGAATATAATACTGAATAAATAGTTCGAAGGTCCATTATATACTCTTAATTATACGAAATAACTTCATCCATGTTACTACTATAGAAAAGCTTATTTTAAATAGGTAAATTTTTTTTTTTAAATAACGTTGCCCCACACTAGGAATTTCTTCCTGTATCGTGGGTGCGTTTACAAACATATAATCTCACAAGCACAAACACACCCAGACCCGGAGCAATTATCTATAGATCGTGCAAATATTTGCTCCGTTCAGGAATCGAACCTGCGACACGCAGCGCAGCAGTCGGTCTCTCGACCACTGCGCCAACCGCGCTGTCAAAATTATTAACTACGTCAAAACCACAATATAGTATAATAATAGAGCAACAAGTTTGGTAGACTGGGATTACATTGTAAATGCCAAATCTAATAAAAGTAATGTAAATTCCATCCAATAAACAGTATGTTTTTATTGTAAGAACTAAAGTACCTAGACAAGAAACAAAGTAAGTAGGACGACCATTTACTTTTTCAATTAAGTTTACACAGCCCAAATAAATTTGATGAGAACTCATCACTTTGATAGGCGATCTGATTTAACCGCTGCATTTCACAACATAAGCAAATCAATGCAAACAACAATATTTTCTCAACTCAATAGCCCCAAAGATTTGCCACAAGTATAATTAAATTAATTAAATATAAATAATAATAAAAAACAACGCGTGTCAGACACTACGCACCCACTTCAAACGTAACGGTTCAACGATTTTTGAATGGAACGCGCGCGAGTTTTTCCCGCGCAAAAATATTTGTTATAACCTATCTTTGTAATCCACGACTTAAATTTTACACAATTCTAATTCTAATGTAATGATAATAAGGCTCACATTGCCTTATTTCATTATTTATTCACACGCGTAAAGTAATTGCGGTCAGTACAAAGCACGATCCATTTAAAAAAAATAACCTCAAAAGGGTCACACACTTTATGTAATTGAACAACCATTTTGTTTATATTGGGGTTTGGTACAGATAATGATCTTTTGAACAGTGTAAACTATTGTTGAAATTGAGTTTTAGATGTAGGTAAGTATTTTAGTAATTAATTCAAATGCTTCCATCTATCTCTAATCGTTTTTTTCCATATTGTACCGTGCTTAAAATATGACGTCTTATCTTCAAAACTGTCTCGTTAGTCCAGTGGTCCCAAGCGCAACGTCTTGTGTTCGATTTCCAGATCGTGCGAAGGGTTACGCAAATTTCCTGCCGACCTGGTATCGTCTTGCAACGGGTCGTTGAGCTCCCTTAATATGGTCGAACTACACGATGCCTGATGCATACGTGCCGTCAGTTAGGACAGGTCAACTTGAAACTGCTATTATTCGTTCTTCAAAGGCCATTCCAGACGCCTTATATGATTACGCTCACATAGCCTTATATACTGATGTCTGGACTTTAAAAGAGACTGTGACCATTGAGTTTGTTTCGATGTTTCTTCTCACAGATAGTGAGACGGGTTTTTTTTTAATTTGACATGTAAAAGAGTTCCGAAAAACCTATTTACAGAATAAATAATTTGAATTTGTTATTGCGTTTTTCTGTTAGGAAATTCTTGGTAGTAGCACGAAGTTTGAAATTGTATCAGAGTGTAGGTATCACTCCTGCATACTCCTTCGGGGGTTAAGTGATACCTAATCTTATTGATATGGCTGATGAGCCAGGCACAATTTCAGGCTCCCCGTTTACAAAAAAGGCCTCATAAAGTTACATTTTTTTATATCAAACATGGATATACGTTTGGCCACCAACTCGGCTGATGGTAGGCGACGATGTGGCCGAGGATGGAGCAAGTATATCCAGAATAAATCTATTCACTCTTAAAGAAAAATACGTTCGGTAGGAGGATTTGAACTTGCACTTCTCGGATATATATCTATTCTAGACACTCTACCAAATGAGCCATCTAGATCTCTGCTCACTATACCGCATAACCCTTGCGCGGCTTTAGTATCGCAACCAGGACTTTAAGCATATAAATATAAATCGACACCACTACATATCTGTGGTAGGTAAGGTCTATTAATGAAGCTCATCCCAACTCTTGTCTTATAGGTGAAGCAATTGCTACTGTTCTTTGCCTAATATTATTATAGTGATAAAATCTGTATAAACTTTTATGAGGGTAATAATTAATTAATACATTAAAAAAAGCACGCCTTCCACGACTGTTATTTTTGGTACGTTTTGGTTTTTGGTGTGTAACGATATCCCATACATCTAAATCGGTTCGGGCATTTAGAAATTATTGTGGAATAAAGAAACTCACAAACATATCTATTCATGAACTCAAATAACATGCACTCCTTTTTTGGGCAGTGTAAAAAGGCATCGCAAATCAGAACGGGATTCGTAACTGTCAAAAAGAATATAAAATGAAACATATAAACAGTTAACTAAACTAACTTTTAATAACCACTAAATAAACGTATCAAATACCATTAGTCACATCTTTTGTCGTCTGCATCCCTATAATAGTCACCTGGTGTTCACGCATCACACTGCCGATAAGCACATTACAACTCATCCCCTCACTAGTTCTACAGTTACACCCCTTTCTACCTGGAACAGAGGGACCCGCTTCCCTCCGGTCCCACGGAACCCTCCTATACAATAATGCTTGTAAAAATATAATTATAATCATATGCGCATGTTCGAGCTTCCGCTTTGTGATTGGTACATCACTAAGTTTTGGAGTTCTGTAGGCTGTCGGTAAAACAACTGACTTACTATAGTGAACAGCGACATGGAAACTAAAATTTAAAAATAATATAATTCTTGTTATCAAAATTATAACTATGATTCCAATAGCTTCTAGCCACGACTTCATCTACGTGGACTTTAGAATTTGTTCCAGCTGGGTTAAAATCTGTCTGTCAGTCTGTCTGTTTTACATAGGATTTTCCTGGATCCCTTTTCCTTGATTATGCTGGTTAGAAACTATCTGGCTAAATTTCATTAAAATCCGTACAATACGTAGTTATTGCGTGAAAGAGTAATAGACATCCATCAAACCTCACAAACTTTCGCATTTATAATATCTGTAGGATGTTTCACAATTCCTGTAGGATTTATAATAAACTAGATGTGCCCCGCGATTTCGCCCGCGTATAATTATATTATAATTCAAGATAAAGCTTTGAAAACCATTAACGCATGCTTAGCATGCTTATATATGGTCTATCGCATTAGGTTAACCTCTAAAGATAGATTTAAGAACAGTTTAAATAAATAAATAAAGATATTATATTATAATTGCCTATATAAACATAGCATCATAGCATCACGCCTGTATTCCCCGAAGGGGTAGGTAGAGGTGTACACAGTTGTACACCCACATTTCACCAATGCTGTTATTAAGTCCCATGTAATAGGTGGTGAGCCTATTGCCTAAATAAAGCCTAGGTTAGTCCTTATATGGTCAGCTATATGCTAGTAAAATCTTATCATAATCGGTCGGCAGGAAACGGCTAAGTAGCCGGTTGGTGGAAGATTAGCCGGAACAAACAGACAGACAGACAAAAATAAACGCATTTTAAGCATAGGTATTGTTCAAATAACTGTATAAGCTAAAAAAAACTATTATTTGGACGTTACAAACAGACCCTTTAAATACATAGGTATCAGAGAATAGATACATGTACATAGGTGTACAAATTCTTAGGTAGGTAAATAGGAATATCCTGATAAAGCCGAATTCACACAACAAACAAAATAAGATAAAAGTATTTTACAATTAGAAGATTGACGTTTCTCCGATAGTAGTTTTTTTTTTTTAAGTTTATTTATCTATTATGTGTACGGAACTCATAAAAATAACCGCATCCGCAATCAATCGGCAATATTTTTAAAACCAGAGGGTAAAACAGTAACTGTCAGTTTGACAGCGCGCGCTTTTTTAGTGTTGCCAACGTACTTAATATGTAATTTGTAGGGATGCGACGCATTATAAGCATTAGGGGTGGTTGATTGATTAAATACGCGTGCACTGAACTGATAGCCGCCAGTTAAACGTGTTTAAATGATAAGGGAGGAAATTATGCGTGTAGACGTATAAAAAGATCGTAGCACAGATATTATTGCAATTTATTATCATGTTGTATCGTTGGTCTAGTGTCCTCAAGGCTACTGAGCGTGAAGTCTTCAGTCCTATTTCTGGGTTGACCAAAGCATTACTGGATTTTTGTAAGGAAATTATAACGAGTGCATCATTGGTCTAGTGGTCCCACGCGCGACTGCCGAGCATGAGGTGTCGAGTTCGATTCCCGGGTCTGAAAAAATGTTATTGAGTTTTTGACTGTCCTGTTGGTCTAGTGGTTAGTAGCCCTGACTGCTAGGCCGGAGGTCGTGGGTTCGATTCCCACCCAGGACAAATGTTTGTGTGATGAGCACGATCATTTGTTCTGTGTCTGGGTCTAATTTATCTATAATATGTATGCATTTAGAAATATATAAGTATGTTTATCAGTTGTCTAGTACTCATAACACAAGCTCTGCTTAGCTTGAGACTAGACGGCGTTGTGTGATAGTTGTGGAATATTTATTTATTATTATTTATTTATTATTTATTTCTGATAGGAAATTTTCAGTAGCAGACCGAATTTTGAATTGCGTCCGGTGTCATGGCACTCACCACCTATTACATGGGACTTAATAACAGCATTGGTTAAATATGGATGTAGTACAACTGTGTACACCTTTGCCTACCCCTTCGGGGAATACAGGCGTGATGCTAGTTATGTTAAAACAAACGCAACTGTTTATCCATATCTCACTATTATTCCAGCTTTAGAACATTGATACTTTTCACTAATGGCACGGCAGGTGTTAATATCACCCGGCACGTGCCTTGTTGCACAAAATGCACTCTCACGTCCGGATAGCTCATAATTTAATTGCATACGAATCAATAACTTCCCCATTATTACATTTTCATACCTTATTTGTGGCCAAAATTACTTTTGTATTGTGATTGTGTTGCACAATTTATGGCGGCTACCAATCACAGAATGAGTGTCTTTCATAATTAAAATTATAAGCAGTGATAGTCTAGTGGTATGGCCGTTGAAGTGGCAAGTTAAGGCCACAAATTCGAACTCAAGGCACGCACCACTGACTTCTCGAAGTCATGAACACCAAAAAAAGTACGAGAATATTCGGGATACTTCGTCCGCTATATAGGCACGAATAGGTGGTTTGCAGCATTACTTGCTGCAGCCGTTGCCTCCATTTTGTATGGTACTCAGGCTTGTGCAGTGTAATCTTTTTAAGTGAACTTTTTTTTTTAACTTGTATTTTATTTTAATGTACTTATTTTATTAATAAATTATAATGAATTCTGAAAGAAAAAATATATTGAATACAGTTAAAACTTTCAAAAGCATTAAAGCATGCTTAACTCTTTTTCCACAAAAATGTATAAATTTAAATTGAATTTAATAAATTAATTTTATTGATTAAATGTAGAAATGACTTCTTAAAAATTTGAATTGAATTTAATGTATTTATTGTATGAATTAATTGAAAACCCGATTTCTTAATAATTTAACAAACAAATGTAAAACAATAATATTTATAACCAAAACCACGCTTTTTGTAGATGCCTTTTTAAAATATATAGGTATATACTTGTTTTTATGTGTTCGTTTCGAGCGTCTGGCTCTCGTGGGTGGCAGCTGAAAACCAGCGTCAGGTGGTCCCTGCCTCCTGACATTATGCTGAACTGCGGCCCTTTTGGCACTACAGATAATATTTGTAATTTTCATATTTAATAATGTGTCTAAATTTTACTGTGATATTATTCGTTATTTTTTTTTGTGTCAATAAACTAATTTCTTTCTTTCTTTCATGTGTGTACTATAAATTAATATCACTTACATAAAACGGCGAAGGAAAATATCGCGAGGAAACCAGCACCTGAGAGATATTCTCGATGGTGAGTTGTTGTTCACCAACCACACGATAAGAGCTGTCTTTCGATTTACCGTATGATTTTAAATTTACGTATACATACATAAAGCATAAGCTTTTCTCCAATGAGGGTAGGCAGAAACTACAGAACGCCACCTGCTACGATCCTTACATACGCCTTTTGCTTCGTCCACGTTCATACATTTTAAATTTAGGAATATTGAATTTTACTACGTACCAAGATAGTGACAGCGAGGTTCTCAACATTCACTCACCGCTGAGTAGACAAAAAAGAGGTAATTTCGTTAAAATTTTATTTATTTATTTTTATTTAATCCGTTATGCACAAAAGAGTAGTAAAGCGGTCTTAATGCCACAGGCATTTTCTGCCAGACAGACTTGAGGTGATGCAGAGACAAAAACTTTATGAACGGATGGTAGACTTTTTCGTGTAGCTTTTGCTCCGCCCTGTGTCCAGAAATAAATTCTAGAAGTTTTTTAAGAGTCTTCTAGTTATGGTTGATGAACAAGCTTTGGTTTGACACTGAAAACATATTTCAGATTTACTGGTTTTCTCATAATACCTATACTAACTACAATTAACGCCGAATAAACCTTTGAATAGCTTGACATTTCAACCAGGTTGCACTGATCGTGGTCACAAGCAGACTGCTTGTTCCTCCAAGTAATAATTAATTTCTAAAACGCACATATGATTACGAAAAGTCAGTGGTGCGTGTAGTAGGTACTTACCTTAGTTTGGATTCGAACCTACAACATTGCACTTACCAGCGCGACGGTCTTAACACTGCTCTTAAACCCTTCCTATACCAGATTTCTTTTCTCATTAAAACAAATACCCGTTTTATTTTAAAGTTTCAAGAAACTGAAAATATCCAATTCAAATACTTGAATCCTCAAAATGTATATACAATAATAATTCAAATAATAAATAACATCGCCTACATAAAATAGTGGTACGTTCCGAAGCTCAGCCCCAGCACAGGTGGAGCTTAATCAAATTATACAAATTGCAACATACAATATTCATGGCGATAGGGAAGCGACGCGACGTCTCACAATTTGTTCTGTTCACAAGTTCTGTAAATGAAATGTTTTAGTGTGGGTAGCATGTAGGATTAGCTTGAATGTACTGCAGAGAAATGAATAGTTTGATATTTATTATTCTTACTCCTTAGGAATATAAGCAGTGATAAGACCGTAGGTACAGTCAGCGTCAGATAGATCGGAACATCCAAAGTAGTAAAAATCATTTGAAGAATATAAATTCAGTTTTCTGTTAGCAGGCGTACTTAGTATTCAAATAGTTGTAAACATCCAAAGCGGTCCAAACAGCTATCTGTCGTCTTAGTAAGCTGTCAGAGTGTTCATTATATTTGCAAATAGTTAGTTCAATGGTATCTGTGCATTCATAGTAGTTTAAAGGTTATTCACAAGTAAGAATAGTTAACCCGTAACTAAAGTATTCATCGTCATCATCATCTCAGCCTGTAGATGTTACTGCTAAAACTGATAAGACTTATCGATATTATCCCCATCCCTATAAGCAATCGACAAGTGTAATTAATTCATGATCAATAATGATGTGGAGGTCCGACTGGTGCGGTGGCGCGGTGGCAATTGATTTCAGCCCAATTTGTCGGTGCAGTGTCGCCGCGGTCACTGCTTGACCGCCATGTCTGCCTATACCACAACTCAAATATTCATCGTCATAATAGCGGGTAATCATGCATATCTTTATTAAATAATCAATTTTGTAAATTATGGATTGTAATGTTGTGAGCTGCATACTGTATTTTATATTGACTATGAACAACGTAAAGTATATTCTCCATGACAAACTTCCATGTCTTTTAAAATTAGGTTAGAATAATAATTTTAGGAATTGATTTCTAATTAAAAAAACTCAATGTTCAGTTAATTAAGCTCGCCTTTGTACATGACGTTACAAACTGGAATGTATTGTAATTTTTTTTGTGTAGGTACTTTAAAGAATACGACCTATAAGAAAAAATATTGTGACATTTAGCGAAGACGACGAAAATGTTGAAAAATTATCCTTTTTCCCAAACCTATAATTATATAGTAATATCTTAGGTTTGCGCGATCACTACACATTATATGTCGCAGGAGGACCACGAACGCTGCAAAGTGTTCGAAACGTCAGGAAAAACAAAAAACCAATAATACACGCGATTAATCCGGTTAAAAGTTGTTTTATTATAATCTATAATTATATTATATACTTCTAAGATAAGACTAGTTTTTATTTAATATTAGTGTCGTCTTAGTTGATGGTGAATGTTGCGTGTACCTATAATGGGTATACATATCAGACTTTTTATTATTGCGTATTTTTATAAACGTTTTAAGTTATTGCTGTTGGTATACCATTAATAAATAAATAAATAAATAAAACCTACTATCCTATCCTGCTAATATTATATTGCGAGTTGGTTATTATGTACAGATTATTGTTACTCTTTCACGCAATAACCAGTAAACGGATTTGGATCAAATTTGGCACAGAGATAGTTAATAACATGGATTAAAAATTTTGTATAATTATTTATGTCAAACACAATTTCTTGTTATTGATGAAATAAAGAATAAAGAACTCATACCTACGTCCTAATTTGGTTGGCCTAATTCTAAGTCAAGCAGAGTGTAGAATAGGTAGCACAACAATTTGTCTCTTCCAGCGTTTGCATTTTAGGATCATTACCTATATGGAATGGCGTGACTTATTAAGAACATCAGTTGGTCTAAAAACTCTGAAACTAACCCCGCACTCTTAAGGCAACCATTATGTCATTACCTATTACTTACAAAAATATTACGTAGGTACTATTTCCAAAAAAATACTAACTCGGTTTTTCCCACACGATGTCATACATTAGAATATGACCAATACATTTGTTCATGTGATAACCTAATGACCACTTCAGTATGAGAACAGTACTTTGAACCTTATAATTACGTATAACGAGCATCGCACCTCTGATAAGTTTTCCCACAACAATGCGTCCGATGACGCGTTTCCCGGCGGAAGTTCCCAGCCATCGCGCAAGATGGCGTCGGCACGCGGCCGCCACGCGACCTGCGCGTGCGCCGCACCCCGCACGCTTCCACTGTTTTTATTGGAAACGATCAAAAATAATAGAAACAATACTGTGTTGGTTCGC
The DNA here is from genome assembly GCA_935421205.1 of Xylocampa areola. NCBI lineage: Eukaryota > Metazoa > Arthropoda > Insecta > Lepidoptera > Noctuidae > Xylocampa > Xylocampa areola. The sequence continues at coordinate 11,812,601 of OW285217.1, read as the reverse complement.
TCTCGAATAAATTAGTTCCGGAAGGGTGGGGTTAAAACGTAATTGAACTACTCATTATTAACGCATAAAGACATGAAAGAAATTGATTAATGTCAAGAAGGGTTTTACAATGTGTACTTATAACAGATACATCTTTCTTTATTTACATGGAACAAGTACCTAGTGAATTTAAGATGTTCATTGAACAATTTTGTGCACTAATGCGTTTGCGATGAGTCGCCTCCATATTTGGGAATTGAATGAGAGTACTTATAGAACCCTCTAGATTCCACCTGTAGCATAATAATAATATATATATATTTTTACACGTGATTGTTACTTCATAAAGCCTAGTAAATTGGTATTTTCTAGGAAATAAGGTTTCGGTATTACGTATAATAAAAACATCATCATTTTGTATTATATAGTTTATTATAACCCCATCATACTATAATCAATAACTATTATAAACTTAAGCAATGTGTATGAAACAAACATGAGTAAATAGCACAATAGAGTATTTCGGAGTATCACAACTGGCAGTAGTAGTCAGGTGTACACTTGGGTGCAAAATAACATGAATCTTAGTTTTTTATGTCGACTGTGTAAAAATGTGTAAAATTCGAATAAATATTTGGTTTGTTCATAGCAGTTGAGTATTGGGAATTTAACAATTCTTATTTATATTTTATTCTTTAATGTATATTTTATTTAATGCACCTACACTGAGATGTTACATGTCCTTTATAACATCTAATAGCACAAAGATTTCACAATATACAATAGTTTACAATTACTTTAGCAAAGGAATTGAGTGTAAAGCGCAACTGACAAATAGTCGATCATATTCACAACACTAAAGGAATCTGAAAAGCAGTGTTGCGAGAGCAATGGCACAGTACGAGAAGTAATACAACAATATGCTTACATGGGCGGACAAAGTTACGTATTTAAGGCACCATTTTTATATTATTATGGCTCGTTTTAAAGTTATGAAATAAAAACATAAATTCTCGAAATAATCATTCGTAAAACAATTTTTTTATAAATAAAAATGTATATACCTTTTTTGTAATTGGTCAATACTTCGTTTTTTTTTTTTTATATTTGGCCATATGTCGGGTTACTCCTAAAATGAATAAGAATAAGAATATTTAATGCCAATTCCAATGTTAAATCAACAGTTTAAAACAATTAAAGTATATTTTTCTACATTACAGTTATCTCAATATTAAAGCATGTTGGCTTATTATTAGTAACCCGTTTTTTTTTATTCTTTTTAAGAAATTTTGGCAAAAGTACGAACTGACATATTTCCAATGTCAATTGAGATTTATAGTCAATGTCAAAAGTAACTCATATGTAGCTAGAATATTTTTGCAATAATACACAAGAGGTGTGTGTTGCATTGCAATTTGAATGATTGTTTATCTAATTTTATTGGTATCAGTTCCTGCTACAGAAGAACTTAAAATGTATTAAATCATAAAGTAAAGCAGACTTTTAGAAGACCTTTATTTAAATAAGATCGTTTTCGTGTCATCCGTAATAAATATATAAAAGTCTAAACTCCAAAACGAGCCAGTAATATTAAATTAATATTATTGAGTATGAGTATTTAATATTTTACAAAATGAATATACAAGCCTTAGGCCCTACCGCTTTCATTCACTCGCAAACCGAACATTAACTCGTGAACCGAACATTCATTCGCGAGCATGAACTATGTGTGGTAAGGATGTTCTACCGAACACAAAAACAATAATACAATTATTAATGAACACGGCCCTAAATCAAATACTGTACGTAGCCTTGTCTGATCCTGTAGCTTACAAATGGCAGCTCACTATATGTGTGTGTGCGTGCTTTCGCGCTGTGCGATTGGTAGCACAATCTCAAATTGTCGGACTTAGGTGTGTTGGTCCGACAATACAACACACAAGCGAAATTGTAGGATCTAGTTTGCTTCATATATTTGCCATGCAATATTACAATCTTATTTTTTATTTAGTATGTGATCGCTATTTGTGTTCGGCTTGCCAACAATTGTTAGCGGTGGGACCGACCATAGATATTCAGAACTACAGTACGCTACCTTTTTACATAAATTTAGTATACCTACATTATGTCTGATTAATTTATTAGACTATTTAGTACATGCCATTTGTTATTGTTCGCATAAATATTGGTTCCTACAAACAGCTTTAGTTGCGTATTACATCATTAATAAAAAGAAATACAAAACTATTAAACCACTATACAAAAAAAAGAATTCCGTCAATTAAAGAATGAGATTGAAAATAGCGGAACTCTCTATTTGCCTCTCACTCAGACACTATTGCCGTTTAAATTCGCACATGCCGGGTACCATATTTAATTGAAAAAGTCATATAATATGAAATTAGGGCTTTAACTTTATGATACAATTTACAAATAATCTGTACTTTAATCAAATATGTTTAAAATTAATTGACGGTTGACATTTTTCTATTGTTAATTTATATTGATATGTTAGACGCAAATAAACCTGTCTGGCCGTTAACTACAAAGCTTAAGTTTAAATAAATTAACCGCTACGGTATAACCGATTCTACTTAATCTTCAATTTGGTATGTCTTACGCGTAGTTAATAAATTAGTTAAAATCAGTCTAATGTGATGTCGTCGGTGGTTAGTGGTATTGGCCAGTGTTATAATAAAGGGGTAATAATAATATTTTATAGTTTATTATAAATATTACTGTCTTACTACAAGTAATGTTAAATTAGATAATTATTATTATTGTTCAGCGGTTATTACTCACGTGCATTCTTTGGGATTGTCCGACCAGTTTGACTCGCAATATCGCCGCGGGCTCAGCTCATGACTAAGGGCTTCATTCGAATTCAAAACTAGTCGGGCCATCCCGAAGAATGCACGTGAGTAATAACCGTTGAACAATAACTAATAACTCTTTTATTTTTTCGTGTATTTGTGTTAAACTGAATCATGTTTAGTTTAACTTGAAGTAAACTACTAAGCATGTATTTGTGGTAAGACAGAATAAAAATATTAAACACTGAAAGGACACATGATGGGACACAATACAAGTAACTTATTGTTCTGACGTCTATAGACGTCGTGTAACCTTGAAAGTGTAAAGGTAATCCAATTTAAATACACAAATTTAATGAACACAATGTTTAAAATATGAATAATTACTTTATGTTGAAGGATTGAAAAAGTTTTCATTGTGACACCTTGAAACACAATTTTGTTGATTTTTAGTTTCATCTAGCAAATTGTCTAACCTAATCAAGTCCAATACAATTCCAAGATTTTTGACGTAAATCTAATTTCTATAATTAAATCGAGGCCTAACATTAAAATATCAGTTATACATGACTGTTATAATAACTTCTACATTTACTTTAACAAAGTTATAAGTACAGATTTATAGCCATATCTATTTCAACTACAATATACAACTTCAATGGGTAATGACGTCAGCTGTGATGTAGTCCAACTGTAATAGAGCATTGTTTTCCGTAGCGACATTTACCAGGCTACATGATAACTAAGCGCATAACGTCACAAATCCTGCATCACGCAAGCAAAGTTTGGCGTCAAACTTGCATATAAGAAACGCCCCACAACTCCCTTTTCAATGGAAGAACATCACCTTTGTTCCTACAGATGTCTTTTACTAACAGTTTATTTAATATAAGAGCGAGACGGGGAAAAATAAATTTTAATAATGTCAATCTAAAAGTTCTAGATGCCGTCTCTAATTTTAGGGGTCACCCTAAGCTAAGAGAGCAGTTTTTTTTTTCTGAAATGTTAGTTTGACATGTCTTAATCCGAACTGGACGTCTCTATATCATTGTCTCGTTCTTTTAGTATCTCATAGTAAAATACAGCAATGCTCCAGCTTTAGTTCATTGGGCTACATCAAAATTGACGTTAATATTAGGTAATATTAGTTGGCCAACTAAACTATACAAATTAATTATTAATATTAAAGTTTAATCATAATTTCACTCGTGTTACATTTTAATATAACTTTGCAAACACAAACATAATATTAGAGAGCAAACAAGTACAATCACACACAACACACTTAACTAAAGAATTAAATTCGTTAAATAAAATATTATAAAACAAACATCACAATCACAATATGAGCCACTTGTTAATTTGTTAGACATAAGTCTTGCAAACATCCGAGCAAAATTGAAAGACAAAACAAATATATTGTAAAAAAAGGCCGATTAATTATTGTTTTGTGTCTTTTCTGAGTATAATTGTCTATTACCGCTAACTATTGTCGAATAAAATATATAAGCATACAATACTTTCAATTATTTGAGCTAACAATTTAATTGTTGAAATGGTAATAAATGTGACCTATAAATATTTCCAATTTTAGCTCTGTATCAATTAATTAAAATGAACACCAAAATAGTCTTAAATTGAGAACGAAAATCGTAGTTTGTTCGTTTAGTTAAACAGACAGAACAAACTCGACTGATTGATATAGACACAAAATATTCACAGAAGCCTGTAATCGATCAATTAATTATCACATCTAACAAACAACCTAAAATTAACGAAACGAGGATATCTCAACCAAGTTTTGTTTGCGTTAGCGAAATTTATGCTCCTCTAAAAACTTACTTGATACTTTATGAATATAATTAATAGTATCACGACATCGCATTGTTATTATTTGTCTTACAGAACAAAGATTGAGAGGTAAATGGTATTTACCCGTCTTACTCATCGATGATAAGTTGACAATATGGTTGAGGTACACATGAAGGTGTTGACATTAATATTTTATTAACTTTTAAACAATGGCGTAAAACAGAGGAAAAAAATTGCACACACAAAAAGTGCTGACTTATAGCAAACATAAAACGCTTTAATGTAAAGGTGTGAAAAGGCAATTGGTCGAAAATTGCAAACACCAACAACTGTGCATCAAGTCGGTAAATAACCGATTACTGTGTAAACGATAAATTGTCTGATGTTCTGTTAGTAATCATTTATTGATAGTTACTATAATGTATTCGGTAATCAAGCGGACAAATTTACTAAATAACATGAGTTGACGAATTGTAGAATTTGAGTAGAATTATTATTATGTAATGTTAGTTTAGGCTGCGCGGGTGGTTTTGATATTAGAATTTAAAAGTATTATTAGTAATTTGAATGAGTAATTGATCATCATTGAATCAAAAGGGCAATCACAAATGCGATTAATACCTACATACGTACTATCGACATAATTAAATTTAATCAAATGATTTTCAACATCTTTTAACGCGATTGTACTTGAATAATTTGGATCACAAAATACCGCAATTGATATCAATCAGGTAATATCAACTAATTAAGCTTAAAATAAAATATATTTTGAGACAAAACCGCGATGGTAACAAAAAACGATCCAAATTTTTATAAATTGAAATTGTAGGTGATGTCAATGTAAATATATTAACTATTACTGTTTATTAATATGAGCACCAAAATTAGTAAAAACAAAAGTTTTTTTTTTAATTACAGGTTTAATAAAATATAAGATTATTTCTTCTCTTAGGAAATTAATGGAACTATGGAATTCAATTCGTATCAGCTATGTATAGGAGAAAATATAAGTAATCTTTTTGTAAAACACGCATACATTTAATATTAGAGTGCAAACGTATTTATTTAACTTTAGTTAGAGCTTGATGTCTTTGAGTTTAATATTTTGGGCACAATCCCGCAAAAACTAATGAATGGATCTGGATGAAATTTGTTATATAGGTACTTCAAGTCTCAAGTCCCATAGAATAGTTCATCAGATTTTTTAGACAGTGAACATGCAGAGTTCCAGTGAAAAAATGGGAATTCCGAATGAAGCCGCGGAGCGCAGCTAGTGATAAGTATTTCGAACTCAAAACGTAAAGAAAGCAAACAGTAACTGGTTTAAAAAATTTCAAATGCCGCAACTTTCTGCTCTATTATTATTAGTTAAATTCGACATTCGGAAGGTTAATATAACACGCAGAAAACCTGATACTAAATGTACGCGAACTTCAAAACCCCAGAAATCTAAACATGGTTGAATTACATAGTTCCTATTGTTCGGGATTCAACAGCACAAAAGGGATATGTAAAACTTAATTTATCAATTCCAGTCACTGAGATTCAATACAACAAAAATGCACCAAAAGACACACTTATTCTAAAACTGACACTTCAGGGTCTCATAACTATCATAAACTTTTTAACTCGAGACGAAATTACAAAAAAAACTTTGAAATGTAAGAGTCGTTCAGGAAAACTTATATAGTAAAGACCAGAATAGATCAGCGGCTAAAACAAGAGCCGCGTTCGCGATTTCCATTCGCTACAAATCAGTAACCGGGCCGAACACCACAGTGGCATTGTTCGCCGAGTTGATGCTCGTGCGGCGGGCGCGCACGCTCGTGTCGTGTTCGGCATCGCTCGGCAACGAATCGGGCCCGTTCGTCAGTTGGAGCCCGTTGAATTTGGAACGTAGCTGTGTTACTAGACGTTCCAGTCTGCAAGACGAGTTCAGTTTAGACTAGGTAGTACCTGGAGGTGCAAAGCTAGTTACTTTTCTACTCAAAGTGCGGAATCTCCTACAAAAAAATAAAAGAGAAGAAGAAATAAAAAAGCATTTCTGCAGCCAAAGTTCAAACCAGTCACCACACCATAGTTTTGGTTAATCTAAGCCAAACAAGATAAGCAGTATATACATTTTTACATAATATAAAATATTGAGCATGTATATTTTTAATGCTACAGAAATGTCCAGGCCACGATCTAAACCCTAAATATTCCATACTCCTATCCTCCTCTTTTATATCCGATATAATCCACTACAAACTTACTTAAGAGAATGATCCTCAGCGTTTTGTTTGGCTTTACGCATTTCGGCGAGCTCCTTGCGCAGGCGCATGCGTTCGGCATCGATGTCCTCGATGTTACCGTTCGATATTTTGTTGTCGTTCGACTCCATACTGATGGAAAAAATGATATTTTTTATATCATGGTCGCAATCGTTCCAATATGTCTTCGACTACTCCCTTATTTTAATTGTCAAAATGTTAATCACTACATATTATGAAATAAAGTACCCCGCCGCATTTGTTCGCAATAAACTCGAAAACTACTGAACGGATTTTGATGCAGTTTTCACAAATAGACAGAGTGATTCATGAGGAAGGTTTTAGTATATAATTTCCGTGCGAAGCCGGGGCGGGTCGCTAGTAATTAATAAATAAAAACTATCTTTTATCTAACACCGCATCCGCTTACGTGCTGTAATTTTTCATTTTCTGATATTAAACGGAACACCCCGTTTCAACATGATCAGTGCTTAGAGTAAGTGGGATTTTTACAACTAATCTAAAAAACATGTATTCCCGATGTTTGTATACTGTTGTACGTATTGTACATGTTGTTATCTAATGGCGAGTCTATCTACCCGGTACAATCCGAAACACAGAACGGCTGCTACTGCTCCAGGACCACAGCAGCCGCGTTTGCGCCACTTAACCAATGAGGATATTAACATAAATGTAAAATCCTGCAGTTCATCACAGCGGCAGGGTATAGGGATGAACTCTAATTTAAACGCAAAGTGGCGATCACAATAGACCTCTTATAGTCTAAGTGACACAATAGCCACAAACAATTAAAAAATAACTCCGAATAAGGTATTATTTTTTTATAACATGTACTTTGAAAAACAATCATAATGTATAACTATGTACGAATATTATGGAAATAAAGTTGTATTATTTTTGTGGTTTTTAGCAATACCCATTTTTTTACTGACCAATCACCATTAACATTGCAAATCCAATCTGTGGATACTGGGCACTTAATAGATATGTACAAACCCGTTAGTGACTCTTAGAACGCGCAATTCGTCTTCCAGTTTGACGATGCGATCCATCATACGACGCTTGTCCGCTTCCGAAGCACGCAGAGAACTCTGCAACAACGCAATTTTTAAACGTCAATGTAAGACGAATTACTTGTCTTGTACACTTTGTTCTATTATTTTATGTACCTACGTGATTAAGTACATGGTGCATTAGCACCTTTTTTGGATTTCTACTGTGTCTGTGGTCTTCGAAGACACCTTTTTTTAATGGCTGAAGGTATATATGATGCTTAGATAAGCTTTGAATATTTCATTATATCATTTCGGAGACATTTCGCTGCAAAAAGATGTCTTGGTAGTCATAAACTGTTAGTGACTTACATCCAGCTATATGGGTATCTGAAGATGATAGAAGGGTAATTCTGGATAGGGAAAATATTTGAGATCAGACTTGCATAATGTGTATAACAATAGACCCCGAGACTTAGGCGTGCGACTTCCTTACACTAACAAAAAAAATCTAACTATGTCCTACTTGGCCTGAGAATCCCCTATTTTTCACTACAGCTAGCCCAGAAAAAAATCTCCTAATTGAGTATTCCCATCCTCACGTCAAGTCTCTTTTGCAAGGTGAGCAAGATGCAATAAGTTCTAGATTACGAGAAGCAATCTACCTAAATACTTTATCGCAAGTCAACTTTTTGTATCTTTTTATTGGGGAGGAGTCGGAGGCAGCATGTAAGTACCAAGCTATCCACATTACACGACAAATTATCGCATAGCTACAGGAATATAGCGCGTGGTCGCGATTCTAAGCAGCGTAAGTGTAGTTATTAAATTGTTCAACTATGTAAATGTAAGTTTTTTTTTTGGTTAGAAGTTTTTTTTTCTATTTAATGTTGACCACATTTATTTTTTGTTAAATGTAAACCATGAAGGCAGGGGACGGTCTGAAAAGCAGCGTCGATCACCGTGTCGTTAATAATCCCTGCGCACTGTCAACATTATGCGGAGTTCGTTCCTTTTACGATAACTCGCTTTTTTATGTACATACTTTTACCCATATCTACTTTGTTTTAACTGTGTGTTATGGTAAATAAAGTTCATTTATTTATTTATCTTAAGCAGTGAAGGATGAAGATATTTATTGATTTATTTAATCCTTTATGCACAAAAGAGTACAAAGGCGGTCTTAATGCCATAGGCATTTTCTCCCAGACAACCTTGAGGGGACCAGATATACTTAAGAAATAGCTAAATACATAAATATTTATAAATACATGTAGATATTTTGTTATTGTTATGCGTTATGTTAAAGAAAGTTAACTTATTTATCTTAAGCAGTGAAGGATAAAGATTAAGACGAAAATTATACATCCAAGATTCAATATCTGCTCATATTACAGTCCACCGCATATGTATCCCGGGCTGTATTTCACGTGTACGTACAAGTGCAGTCACCGGTTGTTTGGTGGCGATAATGTATGCGTGGACACGACGCGCTGACCACGCGACTTTGGGGGCGAAGCCAAAATGCTGCTCAACGATGTAGAGAGAATAAGTTTATTGGAAAAGTTATTCAAAAATCTTAAGTGATATTTGAAAATTAAAAGAAAGAGGAGTTGTATACTAGGTAAATCTTATTTCTCAATGCTTACTGCTTAAGTTAGGGCCTTAGTGCCAATAATCGTTTTCAAGACCAGCGGGCTTTTCTTGAAAATAATTCCGCTCGATTGACATTGGAAATATGTCAGTTTACTACTTTTAAATGCCAAAATGTCTAAAAAATAATGATAGATTCGGGATATTAAGAAGACAGAATGCTTTGAAATTAAGGCAACTGTAATGTAGGTAAAATTATTTTAAAATTACGCGTTGTTTTAAGGCGTCTATTTAATATTGGAATTGGTATTAGTTTTAAGAGTAACCCCACAGGTAAGTGCGCATAATAACTCTGAATTACCTATCTGAAGAACAACCAAGCTGGGACCGACAATGTTTGACTCTATTAGCGCAAAAGACAATTAGTTTTAACTGTGTTTCAAAAAGATAGGTCACTCGAGCCCTGCCTCATCTATTCAATTTTTTTTTAAGATTTCTTCACAAAGCATTTTGCAGCTGTGGGATAAATTTTACTCTCGTATAACATTTTAGCGCTACAACTGTCTCACCCCGCATCCTAGCCGAGCCGTTATAGCCCAAATTGCCTCTATCTCTTACACCGGAACCGGTTGCCACAAGCTAAACTGACAATTTACAAGTGGCCAACGCGAAAATAAAATAGTAATAATAAAAAAAAAACACTTTAAAAAGAAATTTTAAACACGAAGCTGCAAAAATTTTAGATTTGTCTTATGTCGAATCCTATGAAGCCCCACTGGAGCCAATTGGTTCCAACAAAAAATCATTCTATTTTAATCTCTCTTTTCTATTTACGTGATGGAAAATGGATTCGGTTACAATACAATACAATATTCTTTATTGTACACATATCAGTTTTAAAAATACAAGACAAAAAAGGTTAAGAGAAAGTAGAAAGGGCGGTCTTATCGCTAAAAGCGATCTCTTCCACTTCGACAACCTTTGGATGGACAAAGTTTGGACGAGATATCAAGATAATGGGCAGTTTGTGGCGTACCTATATAAAAATTAATAAATATATAAATAATCAAATACATAAATATTATAAATACCTATATAATACAATAGTTACAGATAGGAAAGTATGTTTTATGGCAATAGAAGAAAACAAGGAATACATCATTTGGATACGGATAAATAATGCTCTCTTACTACGAGGGGCGTTCAATGTATTCTCGGTATGGGGGTGATTTAATAATGATGTGGGTAATTTGACTAATTAATTAAGTAATGACATTATCTGAGGGTTAGTCAACGACAACTGGAATGGCTAACGTGACAATGTCGAAGAAAATCGAGCACCGCGCTGTGATTAAATTCCTTACCAAACAAGGAAAAAGTCAAAAAACTATTCACGAAGAGATGGTGGCTGTTTACCAAGATTCTGCACCTTCGTTATCGACAGTACAAAAGTGGTCAAGTGAATTTAAAAAGGGCAGAGAGAGTATTGAAGATGATACTCGCTCGGGCGGCCCGGTTACTGCCTCTACGGAAGAAAACGTGAAAAAAGTTGAGAAGTTAATACTGAGGATGCCCGAATGAAGGTCAAAATTATAGCAGAGATGACCCACCTCTCCGTTGGTACCGTACACACTATTCTGCATGACCTCCTTAACCTCTCAAAAGTCAGTGCAAGATGGGTGCCGCGAATGCTCACGGCGCCTCAAAAACAAGTGCGAATCGAGTGCTGTAGAGAGTTTTTAAAGCTCTGTAGTGAAGACCCATCAAGTATTTTCGATCGAATTGTTACTGGAGATGAAACGTGGGTTCACCATTATGACCCTGAAAGTAAGCAGGAGTCCATGCAGTGGCACAAGAAGGGTAGTGCCCCCCCTAAGAAATTCAAAGACGTTCCGTCTGCCGGAAAAGTCATGGCCACGATGTTTTGGACCTCAAAGGGAATTTTGTTGATTGAGTACACAAAAAAAGGTGAAACCATAAACGCAGCATCCTACGCATCCACTTTGAGAAATTTACGGGAGGCAATTAAAGAAAAAAGACGGGGTAAACTGACCGCCGGTGTGTTGCTTCTTCACGACAACGCCCCAGTCCACACGGCGCGTGTTGCCAAGGCTGCTGTGCGAGATTGTGGTTTCGAAGAAATAAACCACCCACCCTATAGTCCAGACTTAGCCCCTAGCGATTATTATTTGTTCCCTAATTTGAAAAAAGATCTTCGGGGAAAACGATTTTCCAACGATGAAGAGCTTAGGGCGGCCATAAATGCGCATTTTACAGAGATTTTTTTTTACAGGGTATTGAAAAATTAATTTCGAGATGTAACAAATGCATTGAGGTTATGGGGGATTATATTGAAAAATAAAAATAATTTTATTTGAATTAAGTTTTTTTTTCATACCGATACCGAGAATACATTGAACGCCCCTCGTAATATTTTAAATCTATCCAATGATTGAGCTCTTCTTGCTGACACATCGAGAGGCCTGAACTGTAAATGATTGATCGTAGAATTTGGTGGAATGTACTGGAATCTCGAACCCCAAGTCTTCCGATGACCTCAAGTATCTTGTATGCGAGTCATAAAGGAACTTGAAACGTTCTTTAAGATACAGCGGGGTTTTAGGATTGAACAGAATACTGTAAAGCAAGGAAAGAATATGAGTGTTCCGGCGAAGGCGTATTGGAAGCCACTTGAGTTTGGTAGGGAAGTCTAAGATGTGATCATATTTACGTAATCCGATTATAAATATATATTTATTTAAGCGCCGATACTGCGGCCGGTCTGATGGGCACTGGTGAAGGCTCATTCATCAGATATTTATGATTTAAAACTCAACATTGTCTTCACAGTGCAATTATTCGTAATAATGGTGTCTGAGCATAAAACATACAATTCTCTATGAGATCGGAACGCTAGAGTTATTATTCTAGGACGGCCAACGATGATGAAGCTGTTTGTTTGTGGAGCAAGTTATAAACTTAAAGTTAGGCAGTACATAAACGACAGTTCTTATTTAATATTGTTGTGAAAGATTCGAGCCAAGGCAACTTTGGGTCACAATGGGAAAGTTATACTGGCAATTATTCTTATTAAGCTTAAGTCGATTCTTCATCACTATAGCAGGTTTACTGGAAAAACTGCCGTCTGTTTCCGGCACTAAAAGGCCGTTAAGTAAATGAGACACACACATACGAAAGTAACAATTCTTCTTTCATGGAGTTTAAGCAGCCGACCTTGTGTCACGATTTGTTTAGCCACCCGAAAACCTCGGACTTAATGACTGTCATAAGCAATGCAATTAATTAATAACAGCGGAGACGCTGCTTCAATTACTGACACGAGGTTGTCTCTTCACCATATGAAAGAGTTGTATTCCGCGTTCACCCATAACTTGCGCCTCACAGCGTTAAGTAAGATTACACTACTAAGTCTATATGCGCGAACAAACACACAGACAGCCGACGGACCGGCTAATTTTGTGTGTTCCGTGTGTTTCCTGTGTTACGATACATTGTCATCTTAGATACATTGACAGGTGAAACCAAGAAAAGCCACACCAATATTCAACCACTGTTATACTGGGTTTATAATTTTTGTTAAAATTAGGATAGTCATACATTACCTAGTCATACAAACATTATAATAGGAAGTAGGCAGAGGTATTGACTCTTGTACATACAGACATCGCTTCTTCGCATAAAAAGTGTATAATCTCAAATGGTTTGCAAAATCAAGGTAAGATTTTTTATAGTATAGTATAGTAATATTTATTGTATACTTGAAGATAAAGGTATTGAACTACTTATTAAAAATAAAAGATGCATTTACTACACATCATTGATATCATTTATGAAATTTGAAAACACCAGGGAATGTTTCCAAATTCCAAAAATGTTAATTAGTAAATTTCGAGGTTATACACTTTTCATGCGAAGAGGGGACATGTCGTTTCTAAGTTACAATATTATACAGTGTAATGTTTTCGTTTTTTTTTTCAAAAATTATATTAAATCGACGTGGCTGAGGATGGAGCACGAAGACCTAGAACAAATGTATGCCTTGAATATGCCTAGATTGTATTTCTCGGGAAACACGCCAGACGGCAGAGAGATCCATTCACGGGCAGTACGTATCATGAATATGGATCCAAATCATTGTGTACGAATCTTCGGAATTTCTACGTGGAGCGGTTGGTATGTGTGCGGTTGGTGTACGTGGTCCTATAGTAAACGGGGGAGTGTGGAATAAGATCAAGAAGCTCCTGCGCACACTCACCGAATGTATCGGGGGTAGAAAATAGACAGACATGCAACTAAGAAGGTACTGCAAATCACAGGAATACCTGTTCACATTTTCCACTTGTTATTTTGCGACCGAACCCATAGTCCGACCGTTATTTAGCGGGCATCGGCGACGCATTAACCCGTCCATGTTAATCGTAAGTTACCGAACGTTTTTGCACTTCTATTAACTTATTACGAGGCGAGTGCTGGCGCTAATAACACGAGTAAACGCACCGACACCCACGCGTACAAAACCTTACATACGTACTGTAGGGACAATGAATAAGTAAGCTGGTATAATAAAACTCAAGGTACAGTCGGAAAACGAGACGAACAATAAACTCAATGCACAATACTTGGGTGAAGTATTGTGCAAACTGCAATTGGCATGAAAGCAGGTAAGATAAAATATTAATTACTAGCTCTTAACGTGTCATGTCAGATTTGCACCGATTTCGATTTAATGTGAATTTACTAACATTTCAGAAATTAATTAAGTGTCAAGGTCAAGATATTTTATGTGGAGTATGTCACGTTTTGGAATTAATAAAAATGAATAAGGAATAAATATAATTCCTAAAATGGTTCTAATATTAAATAAGTAAGTAGTACTACTGCTTACTTGAAGACTAAATCCTATATTTCTAAATGTATAACTTAATTCAATAATTGCTAAACATGACTACATGTAGCAATAACACAATGAAACAATAACGTACCAACAGCATAATTATGACAATTGCTATTAAAAATTTACGCGGTCGTGTCATATGACGTCACTAGCCGAGTCACGTCAGCGCGGGAAGGGTGGCGGCGCCTGGCTGCACCGCCATCCACTTACATCTGCCAATATTTGCTCACTACCCTCCCCGTATGCCCTGCACCCCCTCGCACGCACCACCCGTTCATATTTCAAATGCTATGATGTGGGGTGACACTAAACACTACAAAATATACTGGAGTCGGTGTTACACCGTCGTGTATTGTGTGATGGAGAATTGCGATCATATTTTAATACTAGCTGTGCCTGCAACGTCGCGCAGGGCTTGACTTTTTACAAATAGTGAAATAGCACATTATATTTATATTCATATCTTCTGAACCTTGATATCAAAGCGCAACACACACAAAAAAACATTTAAATCCATCGAGCTACTTCGGAGGCTATTAGAGACACTTTTAGAGATTGACAAAAATCTAAAAAAAAACAGAAATTTATGATTGGCATCACATAAATAACAGTTTTCAATTAAACTATGGCATTTATTTTTAAATCATAGACACGACAGTTCAATTTTATTTATTGGTATACTTAGTTTGTTGGATTGAACGATAAAGCTTTTATGAATGCTGAAAGGTTGAGCAATTACAACTACACTATAGCCACGATAAATAAAAATGACTTAGGACGTATTCTGACGCTTAGCATTATGTTCTGTCTGCTTCGTTGGTCTAGTTGTCTGAAGCGCGACAACTGAGCGTGAGGTCTTGGGTTCGATTCCCAGGTCGGGCAGTGTTATTGGGTTCTTCTGATAGAAAATTCTCAGTAGCAGCCAGTTTGAAATTGTACCCGGTAGATGGCAATAAGGTCACCACCACCTGGGACTTACAGCATTGGTGAAATGTGGGTGTACAATCATGTACACCTCTGCCTACCCCTTCGGAGAATACAGGCGTGATTCTGTGTTTCTGTCACTGTCACTGTCGCAAACCTGTCCAACTACAAATGCAAGATAGCTGAGCCAAAGCACGTGCTCAGATAAAAATAAAGATTACTTATATTTTACCTGATCTTGAAGTTAAAAATCCTTAAAAAAAGGCTACAAAGGAGAAAACAAAAAAAAAGAATGATATCACGACCATGTGTGAAAAAATTTCATCACAGTCACTCTCAGATACAGTTCTGTGAAAATTTTCTTCTGTTCCTCGACTGCGATGAAAATTCCACTTAACACTAACACAACTTGTTTTTCACAAATGGAAGGTGTACTTGTTTTTTTTTTTGTTTTTTCTTTATTTTATTGTAACATGGCTACGATATTACTATTTTTTTATCCTACTAGTCTATTTTACTTGGGAAAATACTAGGATTCTAACGATACTCCATACATTTAAATAGGTTCGGTGATTAGAAATTATGGTGAAAAATAAGTTTTTATAGATTGACGAAAATTGCCAAAACTATTATACGGTAACGCGTTTAGTCGACAACAACACATACAGTTCAATCTAGACATCTATCTTAATTAATTTATCACTCACGATTTTTATAAGAATATTTACTAAAATTTTATGTGACATTAACTAAATTAATAAAAAAATAAAAAAGCACGACTACCATGTGTTTTGTTCTTCACACCTTTTTTTTAATTAAAAAAAAAATATGATACTGGCTATGGTACCCACCATAGCCAGTATCATATATTTTTTTTAATTTAATCTTGTTTGCCCATGTTACCCGGGACAATGTAAGGATTTTAACGATACCCCATCCATCTACATCGGGTCAGGCTTTTAGAAGTTATGGTGGAGTAAAAATACTCACAAACATACATATATAAGGACCTAATTTATTAAGTAATTTCCTTTTAAGGTATGTGTAAGTGATAAGGATTCGTTCAAGCCATAATTAAAATTTGTACTACAATTAGATTTTTTTCATATTGTTCGCCGTGCACGGAGTAGTTTTCGTCTTGCTAGTACTATGTTAATGACAAATAATTTATTATATCCATTTAATTCTTAGCTTAAGTGAATGTATTTGACTTATATATTACCCTTTTCAAAGGAAATTACCTAATAAATTAGGACCTTATATACATACATACATACATATTCATATAAATACATACACATAACACTCCGTATTTTGGGCAGTCGGATAAAAAGTTCCAGTGATTTAATATTAACATTTACACGCTAATAATGTAGGTACGGGAGAGTCAATTACGATAAGATTTCGCAACTAGTGTCCAAAATCAGTCAATATTATCAGTATTGCAGGATTTAGTAACACAAGTAACGATACTACCTGAGAAGTCAAAACTAGAGCTACTGGAAATAGTAAGAGGTAATATGCGATGCATTTTTTTATTTCCCGTAAAAGCTGTGAAGGTAAAAAAATACTGCTTGCGATTATTTTTCGCAGTGCGCGCGCTTAGATCGTGGTTCATACTTCACAAACTTGTGAAGATAGAAATGTACGAAATTATACTGCAGTGCGCCGTTGGCTTAACATTACAGCACGGTGTAACAGCCAGCCGCGTCAAACCGTTGAAAGTGCGAAGTTGCCGCGTTCAGTTAAATCGATGCGTTCCGTTTTATTCGTTCGTGCTGATTTTATAATCCGCACGTGTGCATACGGGTATGAAAATCAAACGGCTGTAACGTTCCCTTTTCTATTTTCGAAAGTTCGTATAAATTATTCCAGTCGAAAGTTTTATTTTAGGTAGTGTGAATGTTTTTTTTTGTGCATACAGTAAATATATCTGTATCCACGACGGGTTAGGTAGATACTATACCTACTATCTACCGCTGGGCACAAGTCTCAAGAAAAAAGTCAGAAAAAATGACTAACTGCTTGACCTTAGGATCGAACCTAGGACCTCACGATGAATAGCGGCGTTTCCGTCCACAAAATGCTTTATTAGCCAATAATGCATTTTGTTGTTATTGAGTGGGAATCGAACCCACGACCTCCGGCATAGCAGTCAGGGCTACTAACCACTAGACCAACAGACAGTCCAAGAGTTACTGTTTTTGTTTGAAGTACTAATTTCTGTTAAGTGAAAATTTTAATATTTTGAAGTTAGTTTCATGAAAATATTAACGCAAATGACGCAAATAATTTAACTTGAAAAATGACCCTATTGGGTTTTTCTGTTAAGAAATTCTCAGTAACAGCCCGGAGTTTGGAAACGTGCCTGGGACTTAATAACATCTCTGGTGAAATGCGGGTGTACACCTCTGGCTACCCCTTCAGGGAATACAAGCGTGATGTTATGTTCTTTCAGTGAATACTATCAACAATCCTTATCCAGCGCCTCACTCAATAACAACAAAATGCTTTATTAGCCAATAAAGCATTTTGTTGTTATTGAGTGGGAATCGAACCCACGACCTCCGGCATAGCAGTCAGGGCTACTAACCACTAGACCAACAGGACAGTCATAAACACACAGACAGTCCAAGAGTTACTGTTTTTGTTTGAAGTACTAATTTCTGTTAAGTGAAAATTTTAATATTTTGAAGTTAGTTTCATGAAAATATTAACGCAAATGACGCAAATAATTTAACTTGAAAAATGACCCTATTGGGTTTTTCTGTTAAGAAATTCTCAGTAACAGCCCGGAGTTTGGAAACGTGCCTGGGACTTAATAACATCTCTGGTGAAATGCGGGTGTACACCTCTGGCTACCCCTTCAGGGAATACAAGCGTGATGTTATGTTCTTTCAGTGAATACAATACAACAATCCTTATCCAGCGCCTATTTATCTGCATCACATTAAATCATAGACTAAAATAACAATAATTCTAATCACACAGATAGGATAGGATCGCAAATAGACAAAAATAACTTGAAATATTTCGCAAAGTCACGGTGCACGCTCCGTAGGCGTTTCGCATCAACGACGATGATTGAACGCAAGTCTTCGGTATTCAGTCAAAGTGCTGTCACAGTGGAGACAGAAATGGAAGGTCCACTCAATATATGTATTCATTATCATTTCTTGAGGGTTTCGAATCAAAGTATCATTTATTGCATGAAACACGGTTTTTTTTCCAATGGAATTTTGTTTGTTCCACGAGAGCACAACATGTTTCACCGATAACTCGGAATGCAAATTTTACATTGTGGTTAATTTAAATTACTTAATTTATAATAATGTTATAAAAAAATATGGGTAAAGGCACAATGTTAAAAAGAAAAAAAAAAGAGGTGAAATAAAATCATAAATAAACCATCGAATATCACAGTTTAAAATAATCGCATTTTTAAATGTTAATTTAATATAAAATCATGATTTGCTTCCAAAAAACTAAAAAACATTTATCAAGAAGCCATCTCGGACAGCTTTACATAACATTAGCATGCTTTCCCAGAGGGGGTAAGGGGGTGAGGTGTACGCATTTTACACACACATTTCAATAATGCTGTTATTAAATCCCATGTCCTTCAGTGATGGTGGCTGTTTAGCCTATTACGATCAACTGGACACAATTCCAAATTCCGGGCTGCTGCTGAGGCTTCACTGACAGAAATACCCTATAACACTTTGCCCGACCCGGATACCGATTATTAATATATAGGTCGGCCTAATTCATTTTGCTATTAACGATAAGGCCGTCTATTGCACCACTTTTGTTTTTGTTAAATTTATTATGTTGGTTTGTTTTTGGTGTTTAATAAGGAATATACATCTTTCTAATTTCAGAGTTATTAAAGGCATGCTTATCAACCTATAAATCTAATTTCAGAGTTATTAAGCTTATCAACTTAACATTCCCAACAAAATTATTTTTTAAATTAAGGCAGGTATAAAAACTTCTAAAAATTTCAAGAGTTACCGCCTCTTTTAAGATGGTGCATAACTATTGTCAAAGTTCACGTTATACTCCTCCAGATCGTATTTCGGTCACGGCGCCCTATGTCCACGGAGATCAGCCAAGTACGCAGGTGATATTATAGTGCACAAGTGTATGCACAAACATAAGTCTACCTACCCCCTCATAGTCCAATCCGACATGACCGGAAAGAGATGAGGCGCAAGAAGATCGACGGCTTAAAAAAGCACGGGAGTGTCACACCACCAACTTCGGGCTGTTACTAAGAATTTTCTTACAAAAAGAAACCAATAACAGTTTTCCCGGCCCGGGAATCGCAGCCATGACCCTCACGCTCAGCAGCCGCGCATGCGACCACTAGACCAGCGAGGTACACGTTATACTAAGAACGTCACTATACCTCTGGCGGCCAATAGGGTACCTACTTATTAATTTATGGCTAATGAGACAACATCTCATTAAACATAATTTAATAAGTATCATCATCACATCATTATCGGCACTGGAAAGATTAATTTAATATATATTATGTATAACCAAACAAAAACTAAATTTTCATTCGATAAATAAAAACAAGTTACAAAGATCTAATCACATATGATTAGCTTAATGGTTAAATGATCAATCGCTGCTCGCTGCACATCGTTCGTCACAGAATGTTCCTTCTGTAGCCTTCCTATTTCGTGTTGCGATGTTAGTGCGTCGAGAAGGCGTGAAGAGCCCTCAACGGGACCACCCAACTCGCTCCGCAAATAATGCTTAATAGCACCGAATTGAGGTGAAAACCAAAAAAACACAAACCCAAGGAAAAAATTGTTGTGAAATATGATAAAATGCTGTTGATTTTACGATTCCTTGAGGTTTTATGCTAAGGAGTTTTGAGTAAGTAAATAAATAAATAACGACAATTTTTTTTGATGATTTTGTTTGGGTAGTGAACTTCAATATTGAAATCGAATAATAAAGCCACATTATAATCGAATCACATGGGGCACCGACATAAGGAGTCTGGATGCGTAACATCTACTATTTCTTCAAGCTCATATAGGATACAGCGTTTCAGTCTCCTCCGGTTTTCAAAACAACAATGTCTCTCCGTTCTGCTACACATGGTATTTGAATATTTCCCTAAAGCCGTAAATTAGCGTTTCATTTGCGGTTTTTAACCGACTTTAAGAAAAGGAGGATGTTTCTCAATTCGACCGTATAATTTTTTTATGCGTCGCGGATAACTTCGTCGTATATGAACCGATTTTGGTGATTCCTTTTTTGTTGGAAAAGAGATATCCCAAGGGTGGTACCATGATAAGGAAACCAGGATCTGATGATGGAATCGCAGATAAATCAAGACCTACCTATCACTATGAAACATCAAGGGACTCATATTTTTAGTTGCTTATGAGTAAGCAGAAAAACAGCAGACTAGTAAAAAGTAGACAAGCGTCAAAGCCAAAATATATATAAAAATATTTTGGTAAGAAAATTTTAAGCGACCTCTGTGCACATTAAAATGAACTACTATCACTAGAATTTCTTTGGTAGTAAACGCCATCTGGTGAATTACGACGTAAACAATCAAAGGATTCACCAAGTCACGGGTTTGACACAGAGATGGCGCTATCAGCAAGTGTTAATATACAAAATGTGTGACAAAAAATCAAAAATAACACGATAACGATGAGTGATCATCTAACCCACCTTGATCTCTTCAAGAGCTTTTTCCGTGAACTTAGCTTCCGAAGATGTCAAACCGTTCTGTAATAAAAGAAAATTGCGCTATTATTTTTACTCAAGAGAATTATGGTAGTTCCTAGTAGGTATGATGCGGTCTAAATTCCACGCACGCATTGAGATTGTAAACGCGACCCAGATTCACCGATCGATAAACAATGCTGTTAGATTGATAAGTATTTACCGTGAACAATAAAGTCAACAATTCTAAACATTCGATTTTATACGGAGCTTATTGCAGTAGGTAAGTACCAAGACGCTCATTGTCCGTTGCGGTGATTGGTAAGCAATCATTAGAGTTTAAACATGACAACATAACATAGCGTCACGCCTGTATTCCCCGAAGGGGTAGGCAGAGGTGTACACAGTATTTTACTATCCTCAAATATTGTAACTTTACTGTTTACATCACATGCTTTATAAAAATATTACGATTTGGCAAATGACGGGTCAACACAAAACTACTATGGCTTTTTCTTCAAAAAGCCTTGTATAATGAAGTCTAGATTTTAAAAGAGACCTTGATCTCGAAGTTTGTTCCAGCATTTCTTCTCAGAGGTAGTCAAATTGAAAATACTAGCTTTTAGATCATAATGACAAGTAAAACCTAAATATAAACTGCAGGGCAAGAGTCTCTTCTCATACAGAGAAGGCACGAGCATTCATCACCAGGCTAGCTCACTGTGTATTCGCGATATCAGACTATTAAGTCGAGGTTTCCTCACGATGTTTTCTTTGGCCGTCTGTGATGTCTTAGATTAACTAAGACAGTAATGTAAAACCTATTCGCGAA
Source organism: Xylocampa areola (assembly GCA_935421205.1). Lineage (NCBI taxonomy): Eukaryota > Metazoa > Arthropoda > Insecta > Lepidoptera > Noctuidae > Xylocampa > Xylocampa areola. Next base: position 11,790,762 of record OW285217.1, on the reverse strand, counting down.
ATATTTTCAGTTCATTATTTGGAAGATAGTCACTAAAAACATCAGACGATATATATTCACACCGTTTCTTGCACCAAATACAGATATATCTTCTATTTTGATAACAGAATATCTCTATCGGATAGGTTATCGGCGATACATAAATATCGTTATCACCGGCTTCTTAACGCAAACGTGTCAATTACTATTACGTCTGCCTTATTTGATTATGGCGGATAAGCTTATATCTAAGGTTATAAGTATTTAGATTTTAACTTGGAAATAACACACTTCTGGACTGTCTTCTTATTTTTGACAATTGCTAAGAACGCGCAATTGTTGATAGTTTGCTTAAACCGAATTCGGTAGCCAATTCAAGATTTACTCTTGCAACAAAGATCCTATAATTAAATTATTAGTTAGTGTCCTGGGCAGAGTAATAAATAATAATATATATTAAACTCCCGACAGAATTCTCGGTCACGGCGGCCTATCTCCACGGATTAGCCAAGTACGCAAGAGATATTATAGTGCACAAATATATGCGCAAATACGGTTGCACTCACTTTTCCTTCATTCTCATAGTTCGATGGGACGGCAATCTGACACGACCGGAGAGAAACCGACAGGACCGACGGTTCAATGTGCTCTTCAAAGAACGAGGCTGTCACATCCTCAACTACCTAACTCCGGGCTGCTACCGAGAATCTCCTAACAGGAAAACTCAATAACACTGCCCATTACTTCACGCTCGGCAGCCACGGTTTCGGCCAGTAGACCGATCAGGCAGTCTAGTAATCACTAAGCAATACTAACAAGTTATTGAGACTGAATAGGATAGCCAAGCCTATGGCTGACTTCTGCATGATAGGATATTTCAGAAAAAAAAAAACAATTTAATACTACGTAAATTTTTGAAAGTTACTATAACTGAATGCGAGAGGGCTCGTGGCTAAGTAACAGCTGCACAGATCGATCTATCGAGATTAAGCTACTCTTGCCGCGGTCGGTCTGTGGATGGGTGACCATAATTTCATAACGAGATCCCTCCGTGCTTCGGAGAGCACAAGCGGCGGTCCCGGTTGTCAAATTAAGGTCTATGACAGGCGCTACGGGTAGTCAAAGGCCTGAAAGTCTGACAAACAGTCATACGACATATCGTGTTACCCAGTAACTAGGTTGTGGAGGTCAGATAGGCGTCGCTCCATGTAAAATACTGGTATTAATCGCATCCGGTTTAACTGAAAGCCGACTTCATTGTAATTGGGAAAGGCTAGGCAGATTGATTCACTTTAACTGAACGCGACAGCCAATCAGATGGCTGACAGCTAACTCTAGCAAGCTCTAGATCCTCCTACTCTAATTCTGCTTCATTATCGTCCTTCCCTTCTGCCATAATCCAAATGTATTTGGTTGAGGAATGGGGAAAGGTGTACCTTTTCTTTTTAACCGACTTCAAAAAAGGAGGAGGTTTCTCAATTCGACCGTATATTTTTTTTTTTTTTTTTTTTTTTTTTTTTTATGTGTGTTCGGGGATAACTTCGTCGTTTATGAACCGATTTTGATAAATCTTTTTTTGTTGGAAAGAAGAAATCTCAACGGTGGTACCATGGTAAGGAAACCAGGATCTGATGATGGATCCCCGAGAAATCGAGGGAAACCTTCGAAAATTGTAGGGGCGACAAGTGCATTTGTTAATTTTTTCATTAAGTATTTTAAAGCACTACTATTTAATGAAGGTGTGGAGTCGATCTGATAATGGAGCTGAAAGACAGTCGAGGGAACTCTTTAACGATTTACAGCAATTACCTGGTGTTTGGGCTTGATTAATTTGTATTGATGAGAACTTTACACCTAGATGGGTTGTGACTGTAATTAGGGGTCTGATGATGAAGACGAAGGACAGTCAAGGGAACTCCTCAACGTTCTACAGTAGCTACCATGTTTTGTTATGTATGTCCGTCGATATCTTTTTTTGAAAGAGTAGTCCCCAGAGGTGGTCCCATTTAAATTTAGTAAAGATCTGATGAAGATCTTCGAAGTTAGACGATGGAACTCTTCAATGAATTATAGCAAATCACTCTCAATTGCTGTAATCGCATGTTCATGTACAGTTCATGCCACTCAATACATGCATAGCATCATGCCTGTATTGCCCGATGGGGTAGGCAGAAGTTACCAATGTTGTACACAAACATTTCACCGATGCAGTAATTAAGTCCTAGCGGCTTTCGAAAGCCTACCCATATTATTAAATTTCTAAATTAACTTATTTATGAAGTATACAAACTTATATATGACCTATACAATATATATATAACACACTTAAAACTAAAAAGACTAAAATAAATTAATTTTAAACAAAAAATGAAAACCGCCTTCAAAAATCTACTACACTAAAAAGTTTAAAATAATATCAAAATTTGCTTATAATAAAATCATTTTAAAAGAACAATATATAATAATAATCTGTTAATTTTGGAGTCGGTGCCTGATGTATGTGGGGTTTACAACCAGATACAAAGGCCGGTAACATAACCACAGCACAACGAACATAAGTGACTAACAAGAGGAAAACAATAACCCTCTCTCAGTACAGGCACCGACTCCTAAATTAACAGATTATTATTATATATTGTTCTTTTAAAATGATTTTATTATAAGCAAATTTTGATATTATTTTAAACTTTTTAGTGTAGTAGATTTTTGAAGGCGGTTTTCATTTTTTGTTTAAAATTAATTTATATATAACATAACATAAACAGCCTATTATTGTTCCACTACAGGGAAAGGGCCTTTTCTCATACAGAGAAGGCATGAGCATGCATCACCACGCTAGCTCACTCACTGCCACAAATAATATCGAAAATTAGATTATTTTGTAGAATAATAATCTTCATCTTTCTGTAAAGATACTTGCAACTCCGTATAAGATCTATTGTACATACATGCAACTACAACTTTTTTTCGATTGGGGTAGGCAGAGACAATCGGTATCCACTTGCTACGATTCTGGCCCAAACCCTTCAAAAGACCGGCAGCCCACTTGCGACTCCTCTGGAGTTGAGGATGTCCATGGGCGGCGGTAATCGCTTAACATCAGAAGATGCGTAAGCTCATTTGCATCACAAAAAAAAACAATAAAAAAAAAACTGACAAGCCTCCTTCATCTACCTATGTTCATTATCCTCTTCATCTATGTATGTTCTTAGATTTCTGTAATCATTTCTATCAATATTAAAATAAAACACTATCGGATCCATGAAGGTCGTACTAAGCAATAGTATCATGTGTTTCTTGTATCACTTCCATACTAATTTACCACCCCGTGTGTCAGCAATGAATAGGCTTATCATCTCTTAAATCTGAAACCAGGACAAGAAGTGTGAAAGTCCGGATTTTGGAGCTCTAAACCCGGACAAATTATCAACAGTGTTGTTTTTAAAGTGACTCAGTTTTAATTGTTATTTAATTAACTACATTTAGTAATAAAGTTTTAACAAACAAACAACCTCATACCCGGACTACAAATTAAATCCCGCCCGAACGCTCCCCAGACACCGTCTGAACTAGGACAAAATGCGGGGAAACTGGATGGATGGTAACCCTAGCAATGAAGAACACGTCCACAGTTATCAAGAAACTGTGGCAATGGCCGAACTGGTCGGGCAACGGACTGACGACCTAGGTCGCAAGTTCAAACCCCGACCATTGTTTTATTAACCCTTTTTTAATTATCACAAACGTATTTAGTTTAGATTGTACTTGAAACATAACAGCATCACGGCTGTGTTTCACAAAGGGGTAGGCAGAGTTGTACACCAACATTTCACCATTGCTGTGAGCCGGTGGCGAGCTACTTGAAAGGTATTGAAAAATAATCAGTACCTACGTAGGTTTACACCACGTAATTCACCAACTAAATAGAGCACATATTAGTATATTAACATCAATTGTGATGCAACCCAACTAAACCAAAATTAGATCGATAATCTGTTTGCCTTATTGGTTATTTGCTGCAAAATCTACAAGGGGATATATTACAGACGACATTTACAAACTGATGTAGGTGACTCACTTTATGCATTCTACATTTCCATCTATAGTTTAGCATACTATCTATTTACTGTCAAAACTACTATTCACTTTACAAGCAAACTATCGCAGACAATTTATGAACCTATACGCATCACAATCCCATTTCATATTTTCATTGCTCCATAATTTAAACCACCATAAAATAAATGCCTTTGCCATAATGACCATTCGTAAACCATTATGTAAGGTTATTGAACCGTAAGTCGAAGCCGGGCCGATTCTAACATATTTGGAGTGAAGCCAAGACGTTTTGGAAATGTCGTGTCCAGTTTGGACTAATGGCAAAAGTTAACACCTCTATTGTAGGTTGAAATCTACTTTTGTTAGTAACTGTTTATCTAGCTTTCTGCCTTTGCAGCGTCCGTGGTCGCAGAATGATGCAGTTATCCGGCAACCACGATGTATTAACGAAACAATTATGTAATTCTAGTGAAATTGTGAAAAATGACGTAGTTTGGATCGACACAGGAAAGTAACCATTGTGAAGAAATCATATTAAAATAAGAATCCCAAAGATCCAAACAAATATTTTATTTGAAGAACACACCAATACACACGAACGCTGCTGTGTTCCAAACGTCAGGAAAAGCAATAACACACGTGACACAGTCTTGAGTTCGATTCCCAAGTCGGACAAAGTGTTATTGGGGTTTTCCTGTTAGGAAGTTATTAGTAGCAGCCCGGAGTTTGCAATCAATCGTACCCCTTTGATGGTAATAGGCTCACCACCTATTACATTGGATTCAATAACATTGGTGTACAACTGTGTACACCTCTGCCTACCCTTCTGGGACTACACTTTACAGCAGTCATGCTATGTTGTGTAACAGTTTATTTTTTACAATAATCAATTGTGTTAGCGAAAACCAAGCGATTACAAAAAAACCACTCGCTTTCCTAGTGGTTAGGGTCAGGATAAGTAAGTCACGAAGTCTTGGTATGGTTTATTTGCTCATGCTGAAACACGCAGTAAGATGGATCATGTAATGGCCGAAGTACTAGCATATTTTGAGCGTTCAAGAAATACACATGTTGCCCTTGCCTATAAACATTTGAATGCCAAATTTCATCCAAATCCGTTCAGTAGTTATTGCGTGAAAGAGTAACAAACATCTACACATACAAACTTTCGCATTTATAATATTAATAGAATTATGTGCATGTGTACTGGTCGACATAGAAGAAATTGTTGGCAGTCCCAAACACTTTCGAATACCATGCTAGAAAATTCAGTTTAAAAGTAAAATTAGCAACGGCAAGCCTTGAATCGTTTTAGTTGCTCCGATTCTGAGACAATATTTGTAATGATACAGTATAACAGATAGAGGTATTTACAATTAATGTAGTGGAACTTAATACATTTTGTTACGCATCGATTCGGTCCCGCAAATTCTGTTCCATAACTAACTTTATATTTTAAAATTATTCATGGACTATTCATTCTGGTTTCGAACAGTTCAGTTGTATCATTTTGATAACGAACAAGAGCTGTGACGAAGGAAGACCGTTAGACCTATCTTCGTTTCTTTCATAATATTTGACTATTGAAAAAGTAACACATTTCGTGCTTTAAGTTTTTTTGGAGTTCAACTCGTAATCAATATATAAAAACTGGATTAACACATTTTTTTTATATGAACAAATTTTTTATTTTTTATTTTATCCCCATGACCTTATTAAAAATTAATTGATGGCGGCGCAGCACATCTTTTTCTTCCATACATTAACCTTAGCCATCATCACAGTCAATATTAATTCTCCTTCTAGCCATACCACCTTTCAATCCATCCATTCTTTCCAACATGAGATAGATAAGATAGTTTAATGGGGCACTGTCATGTAATATAGCATGTTCAAAAAAAATGTACGCCCTTTTATATCTCTTGGCTGAAGGTCAAAGTAAACCATCCTGCCATAGCGGTGACTATTCCTTTCATTAAGTGTCGGTTATATCGATTATGGTGAATAATTGAAACAAATGTGACACTTCAGAACGTAAATCATGGTCACAACATTCACTGCCATTGGACAGTAGTTAAGGAAACCAAAATTATAATATACCTAGTTATCATAAGATACAATGTACTTTAGATGGCGCGTAGAAAAAAAAAACCTTCTTTATTTCTTAATAAAAATTCTAATACAAAAAAATTAAATAACAACTTAATTAATTTTAATTTTTAAGCAACCACTAAAGTATTTAATAATTAATTAGTAGGTAATAAAAAATATGTCACTGTGAGCGTCGATTACGATAGTTTTCACTCTCATCTTTGCTTCACTCACGATTAAACAAGGTTACATCTCTCCGTTTTTTTATTGTCAGAATTATCGTTTATGAAAGTTGCGATATAAATGACTAGCTTCTGCCAGCGACTTCGTCTGCGTGGACTTCATAACTGGTTCTAGCCGGGATAAAAAGTATCCTATGTCCAATCCAGGTTATAAACTATCTGTGTGCTAATTTTCATGGAAATTCGTTCAGTAGTTATTGCGTGAAAGCGTAACAAACATTCATCCATCCTCACAAACTTTCGCATTTATAATATGGGTAGGATTTGATGACACGGTTAGTGCAGTGGTTGGAAGATCATCTGCTGCGAGTAGAAGCCTAGTGTGGGGCAACGTTTTTAAACAATGTCTTCCCATGCGATATTTAGTTCATGTTGACACGACGGGCGATGAAGCTAAACGAAATATTTTAACACGTACATCTAAGATTGATATTTTTTTTTTGTTAATCATTATATTAATTAAAAAGAAATCACCTGTAATAAGAGTAAGAGTTAGATAGGGATACGCAGAACTAGAACAGCGAGCACCAGAACCCGTTCTCTAACGTGTTAATGATGACTGTAAATTTGTAATAATTTTTATACAGAAGGAAACAAATATGAATAAATTTATTAAGCTAAGGCGTAAAAAAAGGGAATGAGTTTTTGTTTTTAAGTGCTTGGTATTTTATATTTACAAATATTTCGGACTAGCTGAGCCCCGCGGTTTCAGCCGCCCCTTTAAAAACTTTTCCGTACGATTTAGAAAAAAATCTAAAGAATTATCCAATTTGGTGCAATCGTTCACAAGTAATGGCATGACCAAGGGAAATATGGTTACATTTTTATATATATATATAGATTGAATATTAATTAAGGACCTTATATTTCCGTATTTTCTTGGCTAAATGTTGCAACACTGCTCAATTGTATGTACCCCTCAAATCTGGTGCTGATACTTTCCCTGACAAACACTAACAGATTTGAGAGCTTCGTAAAATTGAGTACCGTTTTATTATTTACTATTACAAAATGTCTATTACAAAAGTCCCGAGAAAAGACATATAGACGGATGTAAACTTAACTGCACGGTTATAAATTTAACTGGTCGATTGTCGTTTAAAAGTCAAAGTTTAACTTTGCAATTGGACTCGAGATTGGAGAACTGAAAGGTCGAAATACAATGGACTGAATAAGGAGCGAATGGATAAAATGGATGTGGAATATCTTGTTTCTTTGCAGATGTCCATGTCTAATAAAAAAGCTTAGTGTTTCGTTTTTGAATGTAGTTAGCTCTACAAAGTCCTTCGTCGTGTCTATTTGCCTATGGATTTTCTCCGTCGAACAGATTTTAATGGTCAACAAGTATTGTATAAAAACATCTAAAATTAATCAACATGTTGTCATTTTGTCATAATCAAAGCTTTGGATTATACAGCCTCACCACAACTTGCTCGGAAATATTGTCACGGAAAATTGAAAATTTTGGCCCAATCTGGCCGCACTCATAAAAATACTTATAATTAGCTTGGTCTACCAGGTCAGACGTCATAGCTGATGCTGATATTATACTTACGTCGTTCCTCTCGATAACCATGGCACGCACACGCGAATAGAGCGCATCTTCACGCAAGCGCGCCGCGTCCCGGATCTCGCGCACCAAGTCGGTCAGGAAGCCTGGAGCGTACTGCCCCCCCAGGTACACTGTAAAATAGGATGGTTATGTAGATTTGTAACTTTACTCAATATAAATTGGGGGCAAAGTTATGTCCAAGGTAAAGGGCTTTATCGTTAAGTTGGAGAATGTTGGATGGGCTTGTTTAGGAAATGGTCATTGTACAACCTGATAAAATGAAAACATTAATTAATTAAAATAGAATAATTGTGTGAACATCTCCTTAACACTAGCAACCCCTAAGTTGTTTTTTTGTGGAGCAGGCACTGACAGAAAGATAATGACTTGCTAACACGTTTCCCCACTCCTGATACCAATTAAATTGGCAGACAACCCAAGGGATCAAAATGACTTGCCACAGAAACTGACTTCTAACGTGCAAGGAGTTTTACTCTTCACATTCTATAATAAAATCAGCTTTAACAGCCAGTAAACACAGCTCCAAAACCATCATAATAAAAAATAGTAGGCATTCCATTTAAGTACCGATGAACGAAACTCTTTTAGTCTATACTTTTATGTGAGTTCAGTACTTTTGCCAAGGCCATTATAGTCAGGCAGCTCATAGTCGGCATTACTAATGCCAATGTTAGTAAAACACGCGATGGTTACCACATTTCGTGTAAACCACTGTTACAATATCAGACGAATTGGTAAATTGGCGAAAAGCATATTTACATATGAATTAGGCGTGGATAACTGACCATTTAACGAATATTGGTTTTATGTTCTGTGAGTTTAAGGAAAAATTATCCATTTAATGTGTATTTTTTCCGAAGACACGAAATACAGCCACGTAGATAACTGTCTTTAGCATGAGATACAATCGAATAATAAATTTAAATTAAATAAATAGTAATTCCTCCTCTGACAAAATTGTTTGTATACCTAACCAGAACACGCAGGTGATGTTACTTACAAGTCAGTTTAAGAGGTTAGTAAGTTTCTCTAAGGTGGTTTTCTCATAAAATCTTCTGTACAGATACTAATAAGTCTAGTCGGAAACGTACTTCACAAAAAAAAAACGGGTAAAAGTGTGCAAGCATAAAGTTGGATTGAATTTAGCTGCAAACCCGGTCAAGTTTCGCGGTGCACTGTGAGATTTTAGTCGAGTCTCTGAATATTTAAAAAATGGTTTAAAATGTAAAAACATGTAAGTGTCTCGACTTTCAAAGCTAAACTTAAAGCGTATTTAGTCGAACACCAAAAAAAGTACGAGAATATTCGGGATGCTTCGTCCGCTATATAGGCACGAATAGGTGGTTTGCAGCCGTTGCCTTCCATTTAGTATGGTGCTCAGGCTTGTGCAGTGTAATCTTTTTTTGGTGAATTTATTATATATTGAATACAGTTAAAACTTTGAAAAGCATTAAAGCATGCTTAACTCTTTTTCCACAAAAATGTATAAATTTAAATTTAATTTAATTAATAATTTAACAAACAAAAATGTAAAACAATAATATTTATAACCAAAACCACGCTTTTTGTAGATACCTTTTTTAAATATATAGGTAGGTATATACTTGTTTTTATGTGTTCGTTTCGAGCGTCTGGCTCTCGTGGGTGGCAGCTGAAAACCAGCGTCAGGTGGTCCCTGCCTCCTGACATTATGCTGAGCTGCGGCCCTTTTGGCACTACAGATAATATTTGTAATTTTCATATTTAATAATGTGTCTAAATTTTACTGTGATGTTATTTGTTATTTTTATTTTGTGTGTCAATAAACTAATTTCTTTCTTTCTTTCTTTCTTAAAAATGGATGGAAATGTGAAAATGTCAAACCGATTCGTTATTCGTATCTCATACATTACATACTGAGACAGGTAACCAATAAAACTGCGATATCGATACCTAAAATAAATAAAGTTACCGAATCGAATCAAATTACCGGTATACTCCGCAGACAAAAGAAGTTATTACGAACAGAAGCAAGCTACCTCGGTTCACGTAACGCACGCGATCGAGCCACGCGACTACGTTTCATTTCTACTAATTTCTGATCTACGTCAATCACAAACGGGTTGAATATTTCTGTGATTGACGTTCAATTATCAATGTACGAGATTACAGGTGAATTTTGCGAAGTCGGCGTGGATATCCAAGTCCGAAACTACAAAGACGGGCCCTTTAGACTCCTTTGAGCATTTTTCACTATTTCATATAGTTACGGATTTAGCCATCCTCGCCCATTTGAAAAATTCACCTGCATATAGCCATTGAAGTGTGAAGCAAATGATGATTTTAAAACAGTTGAACAAAACTTCTCTGTCAACGTGCGTTGGAGGATTTTTGGATACTGGCGAAGATAAATAAACATTAGGTACATACAGGTGCATTGTTCTAGCATTATTCCTGTCACTGTCAAAGAATAGTTCTTTAAAAACATACAAGTCATGAGACGGGATCATAGGTAAGGTAAAGCAAATCATTCTGCCTAGCCTTTTCCCAATTACCTACATTGGGGTCGGCTTCCAGTCAAACCGGATGCAGCTTAATACCAGTATTTTATATTGAGCGACTGCCTATCAGACCTCCACAACCCAGTTACTGGGTAACACAATACCTCGTGCTATGACTAGTTGTCAGAATTTTCAGGCCTCTGAATACCAGTAACGGCTGCCATAGAACTTAATTTGAACACCGGGACCGACGGCTTAATGTGCTCTCCGAAGCACCGAGAAGTCTTGGTATGAAATGATAGTCATCCATCCAGACAGACCAACCACGAGGAGCGCAGTTTAACCTTAATCGATCGATCTGTGCGGCTGTTACTTAGCCATGAGCCCTTCTGGCAAATCAAATAAATAATAATAAATAAAAAAGTTACTTAAATAAAATTGAGGCATCTGAAAGGAAAAAAATGGGGACAACGTTATTCACTATTTCCGATATTCATCACACTTATTTTTCAAAGTTTAATAATGTAGAGTTAGACGGTGATATGGAAAGCAGAGATAAGCATGCGTCACCAATCGATTAATTTCTACTTAAACTTTATACCTGATCTACGGCAATCAGGAATGGTTTAAATACGTTCGTAAAAATATAAAATGCCGTTAAATTGCAAATATGTCTGTCCAAAAGTTTTCTACTTTAACATTTTTCTTTATCTACTGTATCAGATTTAAAACTTGATTTAATTTCTTTCACATCGCCGTTGATGTATATTTTACAAGTGATTAAGATGGAGTGTGCCATCCAGTCTCAACGCTGCATTGCATTGGTAAAAGCTACGCATTTGCATGTCTTTAAATGCTACCTCATATTACTACGCATTTACAAGTGAAATTTGCTAAAGATTATTCTACAAAAACCAAACACTGTAGGAAAATAATTGATTTTGTATTTTGTAGCATATACATTGTACTAACAACACTACAGACTCTTCAAGATAAATCTTTAAGACTGACTGACAATTGAACTTTTATTCATTCAATCTCTATTCTACATATTTTTCACAGGTAAAATAAAAGTAAAAATATTACGCCACCTAAAATTATCGACCAGGTCATGACCACCCCTTTGAACTTAAAGGAGTCATGACCTCTATTGATCTCTTCATAGGAAACACTAACAAACATTTTCGCTCCCAAATCCACATCAGGATTTCTAGAAAATTTCTGTGTAATTTTACTTGTCGGGTAGCAGAGATCCCTCTTGTAATACTGTACCTATGAGAAGAAGTCTTGGCTACATTGGCAGGGTGAAAGTGATGACAGGAAGAAAATAATCCGATGCGTCATTTATAATGTGTTACGACTACTATGCGGATATCTATATCCGTTGTATGTAAAGCAAGATGCAGGAAAATATGATAACACTTTTTTTTATTGACAAAAAACAAGTAAACCTATCCTTAGATGTTGTTGAAGCTTAATTTAGATTTGACTGAAATATTGTATTGGCTAAATATAATTAGGAGAAGCTTTTGCTATTTACTATACTATCTTCATAATTCTGTTTTGGAAATATGTTGTATTTCTCCAATATAAGTGGTGTATATTATTTTTGCTCTAGTGCCGTCACGATCTTAGTTTTTGAGAGCACAATGCCAAATAATAATATACATAAAACATTTAAAAAAAATCAATTTTGGCTGAGTTACAATACCGGTTGTTCTTGGATCTAAAATTAAAGTCGTAAGCGGCTAAAAAGTTGCATTCGACATGAAGAACACATGGCAATAGAAAATGTAGACAACTAAGAGATACATACATAAAACCATTCATATTTTCTACTGAGGTAGGCAGAGATTTACCTACTACATCTCTTTAGCTTTTACTCATTAACGTCACCATGTCAAAAATTTAAGGGAAAAAAATACACATTGATACATCATGCCGCCATTAATTAGGTAACAATGTTCCCTGAACCACTCTCGCTATGTTACACATTTTTGCTGCTATTATCGGACGTTACGTGCAAACAATTTTGGCCATAAATGTATTGTCCTGTCCTCCACCAATTACTCTGATTGTAGATCAATATTATTGAAATTCAGTAACATTCTACTGTTTTTCGGTCTAGTTATTCTAGTCAAGGTATTTTGCAAAAGAATTGGTTCAGAGCTCGTTAGCCGTTAAAATATATTTGATAACTGCAAAAGTTGAATTTGTCCAGAAGGCAAAGGTTATCAACATATTCTTTAATAACAAACGATAAAAAAATGGTATTCACAATAACTTCTTTATTTACCTAATTTAATTAAATATTTATTAAGCACTATACTATGGACACATGTGTCCATAGTATAGTGCTATGGACACATGCAATTTCAATCGTGGACCACTTTTGAAATTGGATTTAAAAATACATTATGATTGAGTTGTAAGATTAGTAATAGATAGTGAAGCATTTGGAAAAAAAAGAAAAGGAAAGTAAGACCCACTGACATGGAGTAAAGGGCTCAATAATATTCTTAAAATAAAATTATGGTGTAAGTAAAGCATACTATGTGGCTCGACAAAAATAATATAGAGTCACGTAATTTTTATTTGTGTTATTTCGGTATTTCGTGCTATTTCGGTAATAAAATCTTGTTCTCTACTAATTTATCAACGAATATCTTAACGAACCTATGCATAATTTATCAACTAGATACTCTGTCCCTACCACGGCCGGACAAGGTCATCATAATGACGCGCACGTTATATCTCGACTAACATACGACGTAGAATGCTAACATCTAGATTAATGGATCGGGGGCAAACAGGGATAAGCGAGTCTATCATTCTTGATAATCTCTAAATAATAAAGTGGTAGAGCGTTTTATCAGTCGATAAATATGTTATGATTTTTGATGTGAAGATCCATAGAAGAAGAGAAAGAGATGAAGAGGAGGGACGGTGTGTCAGAATCGTAGCAGGTGACGACGACGTAGAAACAGCAAAATCGGTCTGTAAATATCTTCAGCAGTTCTGCATATTTTAATTATAAGGGACAGGTTATATAGATTGTCATCATCAACCCATATCTGTCCAGTACCAAGTAAGGAAAACCTGCTCAGGTGAGGATACATAAAAGATTCCAACCTGGAGTGCAGGTGTGGTGCTGAACCGCAAACGATGGAACACTTGACATCGTCCCCTGTGTGCCGTGATACCTGCACGTTAAATGGCCTTATGCACGCTACTGACAATGCGGTTGTCGTAGCAGGGTTTTGGGCTGATACAATTTAAATTGCTATCGATACGCTAAGAAGAAGACTTCGAGCCTTTGGCTATGATCCACGAATCTCCTCTAACTCTTTCAGCCATCTTGCGCAGATTTTTATACATCTTTTGTCTTAGGGCAATATTTACATAAGAATAATTTTAGGAGATACCTACTTACTGACATTTATTACATTAACGTTTTGGAGGCAGAGTATTGTAAGTTTTCTGGGCAGTTTACGCCACTAATGCGTTGGCGCTTGATCTATGGTTTATAAAAATGTATGCCATATAAGCGTTAATCGTATCTTTTTACGTTGTTAGTATAAACAATCCTGGCATCTTTCGTTTGTGAATGATCACGATGAGAGGTGTATTAGTTAATGAGTTGATAAAGCGCAACCTAATACAAGTTGACGCTTCTGCCCTAATTATGCAGTACGAAGATAGGCTGACGATGAAAAGAAAATGTGAGTTAATTTTGTTTATTTATATTCATGTGTAGCCTACATTTAGATCTAATTCAATGTCAAGGTCGTAAGTATAATGGAGTGGTGTATATCAGGGCGTGGGCGTTAACAGACTAGACATCAGTAGACTTTTTTAATCACCTTATGCTTGCTTGTTGGACTAAAAAAACAATTATTACAATTAAATATTAACAAATGTTGTAGGGCAATAGCGTAATACACTAGGCTAGATGTTGTTTGTTGGTGGAAGTTGTGTTTGGAGTTTAAGAGTTGGTGGACTTAGTGGAAGGGCAGCTTAGACTAGGCAAATGGAGTATGGAAACACTGGTCATCTGGTCATTCAGATAGGTCGATGATATCGTAAAGGTTGTAGAGAAGACCTATGCAAAAATGAAATAAAATAGGAAAGGATTGTGGAAAAAAGAGAGGAGTTTCATGCCCTACTGTGGGTTGTTAAAATCTGTTAATTATGATGATTAACACTCCTCGTCAGTATTTATGTTGCACCCTTTGGCTCTCCCACATACAAATACATACTTCATAACAATAAAAATCTATTGTGTCTGCTAATGAGCAAGCCAACAGCTTAATAACTGATTCTTTGCATAACACTTAATAAAGTAAACATTTATAATTACTATAATAATTAAAAACAATAACTTACCATTATCATTAAGTGAGTGATTAGGGGTGGCCCCCATACTCGAGCCGGACCCCTTCAGTATAGCATTGTGTTGTCGTAAATTCTCCAATTCCACTGTAAACAAGTTGTTATTGCAGTAAAGGAAAATGCTTATGAATATTAATTAGCACATTGTAATCACTAATCACTACAAAAAGAGGCTTACAGCTAACTGTTCTTTGAGTATAAAGGGGAAAAATATTGTGGATTGTAATCAATGCTGTAGCCCCAAGTTTTATTTATGGGGGCTACCCTAAACACCACTATGATCATGATTGAATAGTCTACAAAAACATTTCCCTAAAGTCATCATAATGAGTAATAAACTAAACAAGTCATTGTAGAATAGGATTAAATAAATATGTACCACTGAATTTAGACAATAGCCACTATTAACAAAATAGATGACAATGTGTTCAGTCAAATATCACAAAATAGGCTGACTAAAACATTTTGTTTCTAACATGCTTTACAAACATAAACTTCAATGATCAGAATTTTAAATTTTATCAATAGGTGGCTGGCAAACCTCATATAATAACGAGAGGTTGTGGTCTAGAATAGACCCAAGCCAACCATGTCATTTTTAAAGCAGTGGGTTGCAAAACAATTATTTTTTGTGATGTGTGCTTTTTCCCAGCAGTCAGACAGTATAAGTTAAAATATCTTTAAATAAAGGTTGTGAAAGCTGAAACAAATATTAAGTCCAGGATATGATTCTTGATACTGAGAAGTACATTATAGGGCTCATTCATTAAAACTATTAAAATTGCTTCTAACACTACTAAGTTACTGCTCATACTAAATTAGCTGCATAAAACTAGTTTTACTACAACAATAGGCACAAATATCCTCTCAGGGAATACAGGTGACATGGATAAGACAATGGCCTTCAAACAGTAAATATAACAATAGACAGACTGAAGATACTATGCTTGTCATAACAAGTAAGGATAGGACAAAGAAACCAATTTTCTCTTAGACTCCAAAAACAATGTTACCTATTATAGAGATGAGTTTGTCGAAACACACATTTAGTATTGAAAAGCCTTCAATTATGTTAATAGATGCATTAATATGAAATCTATGTTTATGAGCTCATCCTTGAAATAGGTTGTTCATGCATTATGTGTGGGTGATTAAAATGTAGGTGTACTTGTTTTGAAAGGATGACCTTATGTTCTGTGTGGGCTTGTTAACCAAAAATTTTGGATGGTTGCACTTTATTTTTCAAGGTCACTAACAAAAAAACAAAATATGTTCTTTGGCTCACCCATGTAAAAATACATACTTCATAACAATAAAAATCTATTGTGTCTGCTAATGAGCGAGCCAACATCTTAAGGTCTAAGTATACAGGATAGGCGACTTTCATGGGTTTATATTTTTATACCAATAAAAACGTTTGAATTGCCTGACATATAACAGTTATTCATAAATCAATGGCACAAATGGCATGGTATAAGCATTGAAAAATTTGGTACAGTACATGACTAGAATAATAACAATGAGTAGGTATAAGTTAACATTTTAATGCTTACCTTTGGTATCCAATAAGTCTTTACTCAGTCTTTCATTTGCCATTTTCAGTGTAGATATCTGATCAAGGAGGTATGTTAACAGTCTACTGCCCACCTGACTACCTGACATGTCAGAACTGTCTTCAGACTCTGACTCTACATCTCCATTAACAGGTCTTGCTACATCTGGAAGGCCTCTAACACAGGGATCACTGTACCGCCTTGCATTGCCTTCATCTTTGTCATTCAAGTTCATGTCACTGTTAGAATTGCTATCACCAACTGATGTCACTATAGGAGGTAAGCTAGCAAAGTCCTGGCTGTCAGATAGATTCTTTGGTTGCAAATAATTTGTATTGTGTGAGTGGGTTGGGGTACCATGTCGTGAGGTGTTGTTCACCTCCTCAGCCTTGTTTTCACTACGGCGACGCAGTCTGGGCCTCTGCACTTGGATGCTTTTGTTTACACTCTGAACATATCGATATTCAGGCCCATAGAATGGCATCATTGGTGGGTTGCAGTAAGTGGGCAGCGTGGGCAGAGACATCGGCTCAGGTGTGCATCCATACATTTGTCTGTAAGGATCAAAGCCGGGCGCAAACTGAGAACTACCCATCGGATAGTTCACATTCGGATTAACGAAAGTATCATACGTGTCCATGCTAGGTGTCGCTTCTTGGATATGGTGCATTGTCTTGTCCAACCACTTCGAAAGGTAGGAACCTCTGCTCCCACGAGATTTCTTACGCTTTCCCAGGGAGCCGTTACTATTCGACGGTTTGCCATTCACTTGTTTTGGTGTAGAAGCCATGGATGTCACTTTATTACACTCTCACGCAAATACGAATCTCACAAACTGCACTTCAGCTTCTTCCTCCAATTACGACACTATTATTTCCCATTTACGCTGAATAATTAAAACGCGCACAAAAATAACTTTATTCAATTCGACCGACTTGGGCAATGAATTATGAATGACGTCTAGTGTCATTTTGTTTTTGTAATTTCTAATACAGATACCAATTACTTTAGCGTTTTGTTACTTTTCTACAGTTGTAAGTGATACACATCAAATTAGAAACAAATCATGGTTATTTTATTTTTGTAATATAAAAATATATTTCAATATTGTAAAAGTGGTATCAATCTTTTGTAAATAATCACTGTGATAAAAAAATTACATTCAATTAGTTACCGCCACCTGTTACCACAAAACGACATACTGTGTTATAGTTTTTAGATTGTCGTCATAGATGGGGTTAGCTGTTTATCAAACTCATGTCAGTGACGGAACTGACGGACTGAATGGTTGTCCTCTTTTTGTAATAGGGTTGTTTCATTTGTTTCTTACCTAATACAATTAATTTAATAGAATGAGGAATAGTTAATGATTTCTTATTTAATAGCTATCGTTCGAGCGCAACCTATATAACTACTGATGCTCAATCTCTCTCAATCAAATCATCATATTGATGATGGATACGTTTAAAATATTGATGATATGAGATCAATCGTTTATTTTCATATTTTCCAGACTTACTAAGCTCTGAGAATTGAGGGCAAATGTACCTAGGTACTGTAGATACATTATTTTACTTCTTTATTGTAGCAGTTTTCTGGCCCGTTGCCATGCCCTGGTTTGCTTGATGTTGCTGGACAATTTCCTACATCTTTGATTTTTACGATGGTTCTTGGTTAAATGCAGTTTTGACCATGTTTTGCTTATTTAAACAGTAGATACTTATGTAGGTATTATTAGTCTAGAAGTCAGCTTAACATATTATACCTTCAGATCAGAAGTCAGCACTACTTTAATTAGTCATAAACAAACTTGACACTGGCTGAAGAAATCATTCACTGCGAAAACCAAGTTTACCTTATCCAGCATTATGGAATTTTATATTCCTTTCTGCTATTTTGCGTGGTTTTGCTTGCCACTATAATTATCATCAGTCAAACTTATCGTCTAATGTCTCTTTTGACGGGACTGTGCAATGCTAAATATAAAACTAAAAAAGCCCGTTTTTGTTTTTATTAGGCTTTTGATGAATTTCCTCGTTCTGCCCATTGTGATTTTAAAATATTATCACGGTAGGCACCGGAAAAATAAATTGTATAGTTCAAAATTCTGCCCAGGCGTCCGAGCACGGATCTTTGTCGACAAAGTTGCCAAGTTGATAGATGTATTGAATTGTATCCTTTTTTTTAAAAACTTACGTTAAATTTGAAGTTTAAAATCAACAAATGTGTCAACTAAAGAAATGCTTGCACCGCAGTTCTTCAAAATTAACTTAATCTAATTTCTAATTAACTGTAACTTTTTAAAGTTTCTTGTCATTGGTTGGATTATACTCATTATGTGAACCTAAAACAAAATATAATATCCTTCACGCACCATTACAACCCTAAAAAAATAAAAATATTATATGCAAGACCCATGGACTAATTATTGCTTCATGGCAAGACCTCTATTTATTAAATTCTATTGGTTCTGGACAGGAAGCAATTGTAGGACTTTGTCCTTTATAGTGACAGGCAGTATCATCGAACTTGTTCTTATTAGCTTGGGTAGGACGAGGATATAATATTTAGATAACTCCTACCTTTGACGAGGTGATTACAATTAAAACAAGTATGCAATGACAAAAATTTATTCTCTAAATATATAAAACAATTTGATTTATATTTACAATTTTAATTCCATCTCGTATCTTGTAATTATATGAATTGGTATGGATTGTTTACAAGATATTTTGGACGTATATAATAATATATGTATGAAGAAACAGCTAAGAATTTGTAAATGTTTACAAATTCTATGGCACATCGATTAAAAGAAGAAAATATTTTTACAGAAGTAACACAAAAGAAATGTGAAAACATTAAATTGGCAGTAAGTTTCTTATGTCAGATTACACTTAAAAACAAAATCGTATTACTAAAATTATAATTATTGTTACTGAAACTAACGTATGGTCAAATCATTATTGTATGTTGGGTAAACAATTTACATAAATCTTTAGATCATACTTACATCAAAAATCGATAGCCAAATTACTTCGTAAAAATTATAAATATATTTCTATAACATAAATCAAATTTAATAATCAAAGATCGATCCATAACAATCCCATCCTAATATTATTATCATCCTTATATTAAACTAAATATTTATGTGTAAATAATCTATCGAGATTTAAATTTAATAAGAAAATAATTGCATTAATTCATATAATGATAGAGGGTTACTGATTGTACTTATCATGTACGGTATGTAATGCAAACAGGACGTTTGCTACAAACGGTAGCTTGTCTACCTAAGATTAGGTAAATAATTAACTTCAAATTAATGGTCTAGGGGGAAACAGTTCAGACACCTTGCCCTATACATTGACATTAAAACATTACTTAATAAATGAACCATTGTCCTCTAAAATGTCAAATTTTAACAATATCTAAAACTTATATTGCTCGACTTTAGAGACGACGTGTTTCAACTTAAACATTTTAATGTCAAAAATAGAGCACAGCTAATGATTGTTTCTTACGTTAATTGTCATAAAACAAACATATAGATACAATTATTCGAGTGTGCGTGGACCACTAGGCACCCATCATCTGTCATACCTATATTGTGACACATCAGTAATAGCGAATAAATAAATAGTACATTTGTTGTATGATACGATGGAAAACAGAAAATTATACAAGATTATGATCCCTTATTTTCTAAATGAGTATACGATTTGATCATAAAATATAAATTAAAACTTATATAGCATTTTTCCTTATCTTTATAGTCGTACTCCTTTGAGAATTGTTTCAAATGATTATAAATGAATACCATGCCGATTAATACAAAAATACATGAATCTATATCAAATACCATAAACCAATTTGCTTTAATAGATACATATCTCTACTTTATATGCAACTAAAACAAGACAGAAATAAAAAACTGACACTTATTTAGAGATTATATTTCTTATTAAACTTTAGTACAAAATTTCATATCAAAAAGACTTATCTCAAGAAAAATGTTTTATTTAAATCTGTCTTGATTTACTAGCGCAAATCGTTTCATAGATGTAGTTACACTAAAACTATGATACAACCAATCATCACACGTTCAACAGCTATACTTAGAGACATATAAAATACATGTCAGTCATACCCAAATTCGTACACAATATAATATAATATCTGTTAGTCTAAGTCACATCGTTGCATTACCAAGGATTCCACGGAGACTAAATAAAATTTACAAAGTTAATAACAACTCATTTCTGTACATTGCAAACAAAGGTTTATGATATTATGAATAAAATGTTTTACATGTTGGCAACACGCTTTGTCGACGGTTCAACGAAAGATCGCATGGAATCCCTTTGGCTATATTGTTTCACCCTTTGCGACCCTGCATCCATTCGAGTGATTTCTAAAAGAACAAACGTCATTACAATAACATTTCTATTGGAATGTTTGTGCGAAAAACTGAATTCTAAAACCTTACTTCAAAAGCTTGTTGAAATGTCAATTTCAGTATTCAATCGTTCCACAACTGTTCCAAGGGAAATCACTCCATAGTCACCTTTTGACACGCGAAGGTATTCTTAGAGGCTACACTAACTTAACATCATCTAAGGCCGTAAGCAGATCGCTGGTGCCCTGCAGTAGGTCGGACTCGGTCCAAAAGTCCGTCGTCGTTAGAGGCACGTTTGACTCGAGCATGATGTCTGGAGTCTGGAGCGGGAAGCTTGGGCTCGGCTGCATCTTGGTGGTAAGGTACGGGTCGCAGCCTTTCATGATACCGACTGGCGACATCATCCTGCTCCCCGGACTGTACTGTTGGAACTTGCCCACGGGCGATAGGGACTGAGGAGTGGAGTATGGACTCAAGACACGGTCTCGTTGTGCCGGGCTCATGACCGGACTGTGGCTGTAACTATTTGGACTGGATGGTAAGGAGTACATGGGACTCACATTGAGACTCAATGGAGACATAGGACTGTTAATATTTGTGAGTAAGACGGGGTTTACCGGAGGATTTGAACGTATTATTTGCTTGTTAGTCACCCCTTGTAATAAGTTTATTACGGGGAGGGGAATGTTGTTCATATTTGTGTTCTGCGGGGGCACTGTCTGTTGGTTCCGCAGCATTTGGTAGTTGGGATGAAGTTGGTTTGGGTTTGGTTGGGGTAGTTGTTGCTGCAAGTCCTGTAAACACACAGAGAAATATATTAGTAAAGAGCTTTATTTCTTAGCTAAGACACGGTAACAAGAAACTATATCTAGAGCAATAAAAAGGTGTACGTTGAGTATTAATAAAGTAAGAAAAGGTTGGAAGTATTGGCTTTGGCTTTGACATAAAACTTTCGCCGTTAACAAGTTTTCCTCTTAACATTTACGTAATCCAAGAGACTGCAAGAATTTGGTCAACTCTTTATTGTAATATAAATATTTGGCGTGTAAACAGCTCCCACAATAAATTGTCTACTGACCACGTGAACATGTAGGTGGATGACTTATATGTAGCGATACCACTCATACATATGTAGCTACGTATTATAGAATGATTATGTTCATAGAATAGAGCAAAATAGCACAGTTAAGTACCTCCTTTAATTAATGTTGTTGCAGTTTGTCACAGTTGCTACAATACTTTTTGTATGTATATTTTAGCAATTTAAAAACATTCGTAATGGCGTTAGCGCCTCGTGTACCTACATGATTTAGGGCTTCTGTCGAATCTGAACATAGTCGGGATACCCAAAATATGCACCCGATACAAGCCATAGATATTTAATCACAGAATACATAATAGTACAGTTTAATCCCAACTATGTGTAATCTAGGTAGAAAAATACGTTACTATTCGTTCTCTTTTATGTTTGATATTTGGAGCAGGATAATATTTGTAAAATGGAATAAGGGAAGAATTCCCTAATTATTCAATATTTTTCTGCTTTGCCTTATTGATCGATTCAAACTATTATTAGTGCTCCTTGAGGAAGCGTTGTGTTAGTAGTAGTGGGACCGCTTCTTGTCCCCTATAGTCTATATTACCTGCGCAAAGATTCCTTTTACAAGCGCTTCAACACAAGAGTTCATTCCCTATGGTAACCGCTTACCATCAGACGGGCTTGTGTGCCACCTTTGTGGTATAAAAAACTTAGGTAAATATGTGATTTATGAATTTTCTAAATTAAGTACTTAAGTACTAGTACCGTAATAAGAACCATAAATTGCTGAATAACATATTCAAATTATACTCAAGTTCGTAAAAATATCAACTTCTACATGTCATGTCAAGTTAATATAAAGTGCTTTAATATAATTTTATGTTAACAAGCAGTGGTGCATGGTGCATTGCGGTTTGATGGCGTCGAAGGGTGATCGATAAACGTAAATATTTACTAACATCATGCATGTTCAGTGATTTTAATAGATGTCATGTGTTGAATGCGGGCGTAATACTTGTCAGATTTTATAGTTGTTCGGGCATTTTGATAAACGTGATTTAAGGGGTGTTTATAAGGTCGTTGTCACCTCTTCCATTGTTAAGAATATTATAATAGGTAATATGAAAGGAACGTTTTAGGGTTGTTTTGATATTTTTTATTTGAAATGTGGAGGTTAAAAATCTTGATTTTTTTATTGAAGTGAAGTTTATGTACGTATATAGATATATGTAGGTTTATATCCAAATACCGAAACACACTCTTCAATTATTTTTTTCTTATAGTGTGATTTTACTACACTTAACATATTGTCATTTCAATCAGTTTTTCATAGACGTCTAACACTCATGACGTAAGTATAATTATTTAAAAACATTCACGTGAATTACGTATGCCTTTTTACCTACTCACGAAAATATAACATGACATCATGAAATCGTTGAATGTTTACGATTTAACCATCCACAGCGGTTTGTCGTTTCAGTTTAATAGAGCTTTTATAGTAAAATGTACTTTTACTGCTACTTACAGATATGAAACACTAAACTTCAAAATATTTTATTAAAAAAGAAAAACCTGAAAGTGTAATAACAAAAGTTTATGTAAATAGCAGATCAGAACTTTTCCGCGAGGAAACTTGTTCGATAACACTAATATTAAATAACTTTTCAACTTGTTAAATCATAAATCAAGGACCTCTATAAATTAAATCAGAATTCACCATAAAATTAACTAAATAATATCATACATTTATCCGTTTATCGCTTTACGTATAAGTTAATGAAAACGCATGAGACCTACTTTGTTAGTTTATATATAAAATGAATAACAGTCCCATCAATTGTTTCAATCAAGCCCAGGAATTTTGTATGTGGGTAAATCAGGGATTAACCCTCACTCGCCATAATTGCAGCATCCGCTACGTTTCCGGGGTCGAACGAGAGTAAGTAGAACGTTAGTGTAATTTCTTATGACGTAATAATATCTAATTAATAGATCATGAAATTTTATAGTCATAATCTTCGTTAGATATTCGTTATCTACTGTAAACTTAAGATCATAACATTTCATAATCATGTAAGACCCCAGCAAAAGTTTTCATCTAACCTTATCGTATCTATGAGCCTCTAGAGTACCAGCCCAGACCTTGAACTTAGTAAAAGTTTTAGTAGTAAAAGAAAAAAGCAAAAATAACGAGACATCCTAACCCTCGGCGTCAATAGCATTTTTATACCAGTATGCTATCTGCGGACGGCCATAACGCTCGAAGGGACGACTTAGAAGGGATTTTTCCTTTTAGTTATTACCCTTAAGACTTCCACAAACAATTTCGTCTCGATGCGAAAAAGTTATCCAGTAACAATTTAACTTGGGAGTTATACACAAGTATTTTCTAGAATTAAATTCCCGAGAGTCTGCAGGGAAATGACTATTAATAATTCTTTAGAACTGATATTTGGGTAGCTAAATTTTTTGGCAGCGACGTTAGATGGGAATGAAAAAACTTAGTAATTTGAAGGCAAATTGCCATCGACCATATGGGCTCGCTCGATGCTGATTGCAAACAAATGATGTGTAAGATCACATGCTACTTCACTGGCTCACTGATTCTTCTGTTTATCTTTGTCTAGTTAAACATCCTGCTGTGTATAAAACTAGACCTACTACTATTTTTTACTAGATATTATTATGTTTACAAAGACGGTTTGAGGAAGATTTATGCACATATTCACATTGTTGGTTTCTTAATGACCACGTGTTCAAAACGTGACCACATAGTGATACCCAAACTTAATTTGGTCTCTATCTATCCTATTTAATTAATTTTCTTTTAAATTTTAATGAATTGTCGTAACCCGAATAGGTACATTCTTTTACTATTTAACATGTCTATGTTTATATAGCTTTGTATTCCAAATGTATTATGTAAATGTCTGCGGCTAGTAGGTATGTTGCCAGCCAGAATATACACGAGCAAATATCCAGCATTTTTGTCATTCCGAATAATATTAGTAAAAAATGTTTGTCAAAACTGCTGTATTATGCCACATCAAACTACAAATCACTGTAGTTTTTTGCAGTTTACTTTGCATGATTTCATTGCTGTATATTTGTTTAAATGCAAATAACTTGCTGTTTACAAATTCAGTCAAGATCGTTGTGAATTTTAAATCACTTTTTCAAATTTTTACATGTTTCATCGACTGTCAAAGCCAATACTCAGAAAGGATGTCAAGGATGGGACATAGGGGAATAAAATATCAACGTGCACCTTATTACCAGAACTATTTTTTGTCTCTTTTATTTTTAGATATCTTCTGTCAACTTCACAATATTTATTTCTCTCCAGAAAAATAAATAGTTATATATTCTGTAGTTACACATCATTCATATACACACTATAAATTTATTAAAATAACAACGACGATTGGTTATGATATCTATGTTTACGTCTTTTAAATTTTGATAAATATTCATACTGCGATGACAATTGCCAAGCACATTATAATCTAAATTTTGAGTATCTCATGATTGCTTACAATGGTATTAGTTCGTCGTTTAATGACTGTTTCCTATCATTAATATATTACATGCTCACTATAATGTAAAGGCATCCAAACGTTCCTTATAAAAGACGAACATAAAACGTAATACAACACAACTATACTTTGTTCTAAGTTGTACTTTGTATTATTTGGCAGTGTAAACTGTTGAGACATCCATCGACCCTCGCATCGTCCAACAACTGCCTGGGACAACACGCTACAATAAATAAACTCTGAATAAAATACATAACGATCGGAACAATACTTCTAAAACATGGTCTGTCTAAATTGAACTAATATATCGATGTGAAAAATAAGATTACTTGTCTAAAGCAACTTACAGCAACGAATAAATAGCGATAACCTCTGAGTGCAGGGTTAATTTTAAAACTATTAATATTGACTCGGTTCCAGTTACGAACATAAGACGAAGTGCGCGGCGTGCGCGGCGGGTCCACACATCGGCGTGGGTGCGGATTTCGGTAACTTAGTAACCTAGGAACGATACCGATACAATCACATAACCAACACGATATGCACGTTCAACTTAAACACTAAACTCAACATACACGATCGATTCCTTCAAATATACATTTAAAACTAAAGCGTAGGTATACTATACCCAAACATCTAAAACTAATTCTGGTACGCCTCGAGGCACAAGCACGAGATTGTGAGACCGTGGAAGATTAACTAACCTAACCAGCCCTAGCAGCTTAAGTCCCCTCGACTAGCCGTCTGACGGTTAAATTGCCCTGCCTTAGCACACTTTAATCTGGTTCGTACCGACGCTCATTGTTTCGTAGGACTCCGATTACAATGCGACTTTCAGTCAGATACTGGTACATATGTATACGGTAATATCACAAGTATCGACGGCACTGTATTTAACATTAATTCGTATCAAACCGATTAGAGTAAAGTTCTGTGAGATAGCACTGGTTTACAGGCAAATAGTTTGAACACTGGACGCGCGTTATCACAGTTTATTAAGGGTTGTCGAGGCTTTTGCCTCAGGCTTTTGCTTTATGTCGTGGCCGGCACTGCACCATGCAGATGTAGCCGGCGTCGACGTCGCATCCGCTCACCAGGAGGTTCATGAGGACGCTGGAGGAGGGTGTCGGCGTCGTAGGCTGGACTGGCGAAGGGCTACGCTTAATACGTTTCGCACATGGCTCCTGCTCTTGCTTCAGTACTCTCTTGACACCAGTGTCCCAAGATGCGACACTCCTGCTTGGTATTAGACCTGTTGGCAACGATTTGAATGTAATCAAGTGATATAAAAAGCAAGGTTAAACCATTAATTCATTATTATACTGCCTTGTATACCTTGATCAGAGTATATATTGGTAATGAGATCCTGAGGCGGTGGTCCTGTGGTCGTTGCCGTCAATAGGCGTTGTAGCGCAGGCGCTGGTGATGTGGTTTGCATTTCTGTTGGTTGTGGCCTTGCCATACTGACGCTGTCCGGCAAGGCACCCCACATCACCGCCGGTTCCAACACGGGCAACTCGTCACTCGCCGGAATGAACGGGGAGTTTCCATCGTCAATGTCATTATCTGATCTGTTACTGTCGAACGCATCTAGTGACAGTTCTGTTAATAAGGAGGACTGTTCGCAAGACGAATCATTTTCCTGAAAAGCATATTTTTATTAATTTTATTTCGTACGCAAATACAAGGAAAGCAAAGTTATTTAAAACTATTTAGATGTTTACCTGAGGTTCTGGCGAAGACAACAACAATGAATCCGGCGTTAAAGAGTCTACTGGTGATCCGTTAGCCAAATCATCTCCTAGTAGACTGCAGTAGTTGTCGCTTAGAATGAATTCGTCGAACATGTCGAAAGGACTATTCTCTAGAGGTATACAAGCATCGCCAGCGGTAGGTGCTAAGTGTGTCAGATCTTCCGGCTCGTCTTTAAGCACTGTAAACAACACCGACATTATTGTAAGTGAATCCTTGCTATTTGATAAAAATTCAATAAAGCAACAACGGATACCTAAGCTGTGGAAGTTCGAGTGCCACTCACTTGTAAGTCCCTCGTCTTGGGAGAACATGAGAAAGCCTTTGTTCATTTCTTTCTTTCGCGGAGCGAATATAAGCTCTGTGACGGGAATAGGGCGTTCCTCCTCGGGCGGTATGATAGCGACAATTGCGCCGTTTGTTGTAGGTTCGGACGCAAGGGCCGGCACGGGCGCGGTCGCCACCGGGGCCAGCACGGGCTTCAGATCGGCGTGCTGCACCTGGTGTGCGGCGAACACCTCATCTTTGCACTCGATGCCACTGTGAACACAACAAATATGATAACACAAGGACGCCCCTACAGAGCAAAATGACTTATGCCATAATGCAGTTTAGGTGTCATGGTCTACCGCCAACACGTATACACATAAATCAGATGTACGTCATACAAGTGCCTCCGTATAATGGACTATAATGTAAACTGCACGGTCATTAGTTAAGAGAGAATCAAACATTCCAGCGTTAATCGGTTTTGAGTACGTGTGAAGAAGCGGGAAGTGTGAATAGCGTGCTACATAAGAACACTAGTTAGAACATATTGGCGTCGTGGTGTAAGATATACAATAGCGCGTAATCAGTCAACAATATTCAAGGCTGAAGTATACAGCAGTATACGCGAGCTTGATACCACACGTTACGGAAAAGATGACTATAGCGCTAATGCGTTTCAGTCTAGACTCTAGACTGCTCTACTGCAATTGACATAACTATGGACAGGTAAACTTCTGTATTCGCACATGGACACAAACAGGAAAGAGCCAGTAGGATAAAATTCACATGCGAACAAATTATCAATAAGCAAGGTGAGGAAAACCTATAATTTATTCACAATAGAAAACATTACCGACTATGCTAAATTGACATCAGGAAAAACAGCAAAAATGCCATACAAATAAAAGTAAGTTACGTAAAATGTAATTAGAATATCAACGATATTAATTCCAAAATATTTCTTATTCGTACCTTATTTATGTAAATAAATAGGGAACCGCTCAAACAATTGACATTTCTACGTTTGAAACCAACATTTGACGTTTGAAAAATTACGTTAATCGTAAACGTAAGTTACTTTTATTAGCACAAAAGCAAACAAAACTGAGAGAAAACGGGACATCAATCAACGCGTGCGCACTGTATCACAGCTGGGTCCCGTTTGACCAAACTGAAGCGATACCTGATGATAACGAGATACTAGCACTGTATTACGGCAGTAATTACAATATTCAAGATATTAGGATTAATTAATGAACATCTCATCATCAGATAACCTAAGGATTGGCCCTGTGGGAGACATTTGCGTCAATGATATCAAAATCAGCACTGATACTGATACGCAAATACTTAGGAGATAAATGTTGTTGACAATTATTACGGTTCAAGTTTTCAGTGACACTATAAATAACGCCTCTGATGGAAAATTACACATACCTACACAAAATGTGGACTAATTATTCGTGAAACAAAACTGTGAAGTCAAAGTCTATAAATCATCCACCTTCCAGTTTGACACACAAAGCAAAAATTTTTACTACAAGTTTTGTTTAATTTTAGTAACACAACTTATGGTTCGTTAAGTTGATTTTAACTATCAGAATTATCTGTTAGAGCAGTTACGTCTAGTTCATAATCACGTCACAACATCGAAATGCGACTGAAAGCAGACGATCCAACGCATCCAGACACAAAACGTTCAGGGGGTGTTTTTATTTGGTCGCTGCATTTACGCAATGTTTTTGAAAGTGAATTTGTGCGAGAGAGACGGGTGGCTTGATAATGTTAGTAGTAGAAAGAGATATATTGATGGTAGTAAGTGCGGCCTTGCTAACGACCTTGCTCCCTGCACCCCTGTTCAGCCCCCTTGTTTTCTCCAGACCGGCCATTCACCAGGAGCGCGAGAAGGGAAGGTTGCGCGCGCACTACGGTGCCACGAGGTATCCCTATCGATTGGAGGGTTTAGATTCTGATCCACCGTCTTGCCGGCCAGACACAGCAGAAATATCACCTCTTTTATGTGTCTGAATCATAGCAAAAGCAGCCTGCTTTATTATCGTAATTAGTTACACAAGAGAAAGACCAAGTAATACATGTTTTTGGCTTTACTCTTTCATTTAGCTATCTGCTTCTTTAAAAACACTTCGGGCACTAAACATATTTGAACAAATGAAAACCAATTTAGAAATGGTAATAAAAGTCAGTCAAATAATGTATTTGTCCAATTTAAAGAGTCGTTCAAAGTGTAATACATATATATATAATTGAAACCAATGAATAAACCATAAAATTACATTGGACATGGACAATACGATTGAATTTTTTTAGGCATTACTGGAATTTGTGAATTTTTATAAACACTGCAATAAAATAAAAACACTTATTTCATAAAAGTTACATTAGATTATGTAAAAATCACAGCAAAGCTAATTACTACAAAATCAAACTTAGGTGATAAAACATTAGATAATTATCCGATATTTTGAACTATGAAACAAACACACCTAATTTTCTAGACGACGTTTTCTGTGTGACAATCTAATCAGCTGATAACGCGATAACACAGTCGCGTCGCATAAAATAGCAAAATAAAAAACTAGATTTAGAAGATGCGATAATTCTCACGTTGCGTAACTAAAAGATTTGGTCACGAATGAAATAGAGAACAGCTGTTCGGTAACCTTGGCCGTGGTAACGCTCAATGAGCAACGCAATTCGACAATTACATCTTCCACGGTCGAGGTCAGATCGTGACGCCACACATCAGTTTCATTGGACATCAATTGTCATAAATACTACGGTATCAGGCAGGATACAATATTGATAGATGTGATGTGATGATACGGTGGAAAATTCTTACTTAAAATTGTATGATAGAGGTACGCCTTCGCAATTTACCAGTAATTGTTTGTCTTAAGAAATTTGATGGCCACGTTATAATAAATTAGTTATTTATTTATTTATGCCTACTGTCGGAAGTCCCGCAATTAGAAAAGCTTTTGCGCCAGACAATCTACACGCGAGTAAGATAAATATTTGGTTATTATTTGAAGGCTAATGAAGATAAGATTAGATAAATTCCCAATTTAATAACACTAACCAACTTATTAGCGATGTAAACTTTTAAAGATAATATGACGGAATATTTGGAGGATATCGGTATACGTGCGGACTCGTAAGATATTGTATTCAAAGACAGATCGTCGTGAGGGGTCATAAAATTTACATAACCATACCCCATGCACGCGTTCAACTAAACACGCGGGCTTCGAACAATGTGTACTAAAAACTGCAAGTCATCAGCCGGGTGGCCACTACTCTATAAAATCCACATAAAAGCGAATAGTGAAACGCTTGGAAAGCGTCTATTGAAGTGTCGTAGATAGTAGAAAAATCTACTATCTACGACACAGTGAAGCTATTGCAGTTAGCGGTTATGATTCAACAATGCAAGTTATCAATTTTGTAATTTATAGATCTCGGTCATTTAAATCAAGTAGAAGAACCAGTATATTGGTCTGCCAATCGAGTAGCGAGAACTAGAAGTGCGGCGCGGGAGTCAAGGCCGGCTCGGTGGCGCGCTTATGTAACCGTGCTGACGGCTGCGGGGGACGGGGACCGCTAAAATTAGCGGGTCTCACACAAACAACACACTGACAAGGCGCATCAGCGCAAACGCACTCGCTACACGCTCCGGGAATGCATTCACATAAAAATACACAACCAAACGATGCAATAACTAAGTTCCACTTATAACCCAGACTATTAACAACAAATCAATAGGTTATGCAGACCCCCCATGTGTTTCTTGGAACCAATCGATTGTCACAAAATGAAGGTAGGAATCAATATTATGTAAGTAGAATGTTTAGTGACTACTGAATGCAAGAATATAGACGTCACTATAGTTAATGGAAAAGTTTCGCATTAAATAAAATCGATTGGAGACTGATATTGCTTATTTATCGTACTGTCACCGTTTTA
Source organism: Xylocampa areola (assembly GCA_935421205.1). Classification (NCBI taxonomy): domain Eukaryota; kingdom Metazoa; phylum Arthropoda; class Insecta; order Lepidoptera; family Noctuidae; genus Xylocampa; species Xylocampa areola. The sequence goes on along the minus strand of OW285217.1, from coordinate 11,759,407 downwards.
TGACACAATCATCATACTCGGCGTGAAGATTTCTAATATAGGTACAAGTTGTAATAAATTGGATCACTAAATAATAAACAGGCACCAATATGAGAGCACATCCACTATTTATGCACTATTCACAATCACTTAATACCGCACTGATCCTTACCATGATGCGATAGTTGTAACGATGTGTTGTCAAACAAGTTTGTCTATGTTGAGGTACGGTACGGCGGCGTGTTATTCAATGTACAGTGAACAGCTGATCGGGAGCGCGAGTTCGTCGGGGGCGGTAGGGTGGCCGCGTGGGGTGTACGGTTGCGGCGAAGTCTGTAGCACGAATGATACGCGGCGGCGGCGGCGGCGCACTCGTGACGCGGCCCACCTAAACACATACATTACAGTCGCGCGATACCGAACGATGATAAATTTTTGAGGATAGCCGGTGCGTTCATTCGACAGCCACGCGACTTGTAATCGAGTTCACGAACCACCGTTAGGTCTACTGGGGTTGATCACGAGCAGGTTAACGTGATATCACTTTTTAAATGTGTGACATGCACACGGTTGGGATGTTAACAACCCTGATAGCTTATCCCATTCATAAAACAACTGATAAGGAGTATTCGAAAACAGCCGCATAACGACAAGAACACACGCTGCTTCGAATATAAGGCATTACTTTTCCTATCTGCCAATTGTTCAGGAAGTTATGTATTTCTAGTGCTAACATTCAAAGTTCATAAATAAATAGATCCTTTGAAACTGTCGATTGAATTCGTGTGATTGTTTAAAGTTCAGTAGAATTTATTTTAAACTTAACCCTCGAATGGAAGCGAACTACGATATATTTAGATTTAGAAGACGCAACGTTTATTTTCAGTACAATATTTTCAATTATTTATTCCTGAATTGGATCACTGCAATTTTAAGTGACAAAAATTTAGATTTAGAAGACGCAACGTTTATTTTCAGTACAATATTTTCAATTATTTATTCCTGAATTGGATCACTGCAATTTTAAGTGTCAAAAAGTTATCATATGATTTGAACAACATTCTTATCTTTATGCAACGCATGTGACAGAAGACATACTACATAGCAGTTTGCCGGTCATACCGATGTTAGTTTCTACAATTTCAAATTATACCAAAACTTTACGAAACCAAGACTTCAAATTCATGTTAAAGCACTATTTACTTAATATTTTACGCATGATTACTATTCTTATGCTATTCTTCAAAATTAAACTGAAAATGCAAAGGCAAAAGGTGATACGGACATTTTAATTAATTTTCGACTCATAAGCAGAAAAGGCGAAGAATAGTTTGATAGTGAAAGACGTGGAGCACTTGCCTTAATCAAGGTATTTGTTGATAATGAATAGGTTCAGTTTGCCAATCCATCAACCGATGCAGACACGACACTCGATACGTTTGGGCGATGAAGCTGCGTTGTTCCACAATTTAGCCGCGTAACTTGACACTTCGCTCTAATGGACCCCAACGTTGCTAGCTACTGGGTCCTGTGCCAGTATCGTGTGCGACCATCATAAGATTTATTGCGTTGTAGTAACGGTTTTTATTAGGTGTTGAGCACTATTGTTGTTAGGAAACTAGATTGTCTTCATTGTCAAACTTCCTCCAGTTACTATTGACTCTCTATCTGAATCTTAATTGTAATAAATGTATCAAGAATCCTTCTGCACACTAGGAAGTTTTCGTAAGTTATGAGACTGTACCCCCTTAACGTGAATTTCAATGAACGAGCATGCGCGGCGATGACGAGTAGATTTTACAACTATTCTCAATCATCTGATGTAATATCCGGAAATTAATTTATGGGTAAACAAGTTTGTAGTATTTTTAAATTTATCCACGCATGCTATTATTAGTAACATTTAGGCCGACTTTTGATATAATTTGGCACAAAATATTTAAACTGCAGTATTGCGTTATTCGATTCTCATTTACCTTAGCAAGATAGAGCTATTAATAAAACTGATTGAATAGGAACCGGTATTTTCCTGATGCTTAGCACCTTTTATTAGAATACATAAAAGTAGTAATACGTGTATGCCATAGGATTTTGGTGCCTACGTGATATGAGAAACGTTCTCATATTGATTTAGTAGCTAACTTTTTTAGAGTGACTAGTCAACTTCCGAAAGTTTGTGTTACTTGACGGAACGCTATTCTTTACCAACTTGGGTGATCTTCTTTTTGTCAAAGTTTACTTAGATCGGGTATCTCAAACTCAGCTATGCTACGACAACATGTTTTCCATGTTGTCGTATTGATGTTTAAAGGTATTAATTGGAGGAACATTATGGCTGACAATTATGATGGTTAGCGTATTGTATTCAATATAGCGACGCTAATTTGTCGGTCAGCAGCAAATTAGCTGCATTTCGTGACATTCGCGAGCTGTGGGCTATTGTGCAATTAGGGCCAAAGGAGTCCACTCGTTGGCCATCGACCGGCCCCACCCCCGACGGTTTGTTCTGACGGGCTACGTGACTCGGTCGCCGTTGCACGCACCTTGCATCATCATCTTTACCGAGACCTAACTGTCGATATGACGATAATACATTTGACAAATTTTATAAGTATGTTTTGATGAAGAACTCAACAAAATTAAATGTAGATTACAAAACAAACAGGAAAAAGCATTTTGCGGTTAAGATTATGTATGCAAACAAAGTACACGTATAACATAAAAATGTATTTCAAAGCAAATATACTATGACTTCCATTTGGAAGTAGCATTATCTATTCCCTACATAATAATGTAGCTTCTAATCATCACGTAAAACACATCATGTAAGGATTAAATCAAAACAATACTTGGAACAGTTACAGTTAATAATAAAGATATCAAATGTCATAATGTGGAGCGGCAATTTTTTGGAGTGAACAACGGTTCACTCCCATTCCGACTGTCAATCACGAATTTTTAAACGGTTCAGAATAAAAAGAGCCGGAGAACTTAGTGCAGACACGAATTTCAATATACAACCGTATTAATAAAACATTATAACCTTCGGTCGTATTTATACTAAATTTCATCCCCATTTTTATCTAATCTATTCACGAAACCGACAGGAAGTGACAGATATCTACGCTTTACGAATGGACACTGGCGTAAAAAATATCTCAACCCCGGACACACTACAAATATCTGTCTAAATAAATCAAACTTTTCAAACAAATCCGTAATCTATTCATATGATGAGATTTATGAAGGTTTTATGACGGAATCGAAGAAAAACATAAAATAAAACGATTGTATAGATTCTGCTGATAGAGAATCTTCGGGGGCACATGAAAAATTACTGCTCACAAACAACAAAAGAATATTCGTCTAGATAGATCAGATAACATCACATGTAGTGACTTAGTGAGTCATTGTAATAAAAACTGTAACTGTATAAACTAGTTCAGGTGGGCAAACCTGTAATTACGAGATAAGAACATCGTTAACAAAATGAATTTGAATGTAACTCTGTTTATTAAAATGTGCTGTTCACAGAAATAAATTTTCTTTAGTTCATACAAAAGTAAATTCAAACATTTTATATAACTTTTGAAATTAAAGCAACGCTTCCCGGGCAATAGAATTATAATCTGTTGAGTATTAGTTAAGTAGAAGTCAATAACCTCATCAATATTGATAGCTTTATTTGTAGTTGGACCAGGTGTTAGAGTTATTGGAAATCAAAATATAAATAAATATTAGGCTGAATGACACGTGGACAGACTGCAGAACTCCTATAGCTGATAAATAAAATTCGAAATTTTACAGTGTACAAGACCCTTAGTTTGTAGGATTGTTTTGATAGTCTTTGCTTCAAGAGGTCACAATATTTGTCAAAGACAAGAAGGTCTTAGAGTAAGTCAACTAAGAGCAACTCAAAATATGACACAGTTGAAAAATCTAATGATGTCTGTCTGAACGAGGTGCTTCAAATTATCACAAAAATAACAAACTGGTTACACCATGTAGATATTAGCTATAAAAAATATTGAAACGTCATTTTAAATTACATTGGCACGAAAGCGCACATGCTCGTACTTTAATCATTTTTGAATTAGGCCAAGCGATCTGGATGCGGGTCTGCAAATTATATGGCTCTTTGTGCTAATGAATATTTGGTTTTATTACAATGAAAGATTAAAAATGCAAAATTGCACGACTAAAATGATAGCATGAAACGATTAAGTGCTTTTGCCGCAGCGACGACGCTTAAAACAATAATGTTTTTTTTTTTTTGCTTAATGATTTAGTTGGTTTATTACAAAATTCTATTTATAATACAGGATAAGTCAAAAATGGGCGTTAGAGACGTCCTAGGATCAATGTTCTCCTTAGAGTAATTTAATTATTGTACTGAGATTACAGCAAACATCGTTAAAAGTTGTGAAAACAGGTGAATTACTGAAGAAAATAGACTGGAAAACTGAAAATATTTAGGACAAAGTCACTAAAAATATAAGACAAAAAAGGTTCCGAGAAATTTCAGCTTATGTCAGAAGCTGGGGAACAAATGGCGGGAGCGGGACGCCCACGCGCCTCATTCCAGCTTGAGCTAAAATTGCAGTGTACCATGTACCTACTCGGTAGTAGGAAGATAGGGTGAACGACCTAGGTTGGGAGGTGGAGGTGCATTGGCCCGGAGTTGCATAAACCGTCCGACGACCGCAAAGCTGCGCATAGTATCCAGGCAATATTGGTGTAACGTGAATATCACGTGGAGAAAACCACCCTATTAGGTAGACTGCCTTTTACAATTCACATCTACGCTAATGAAATGAAAACCAAAGAATAAATCTAACGAAAAAAATAATTACAATTGTTTTTCTCTATAACCGCGAAGAAATTTATGTGAAAGGAAATCAATTTAATGTGGACTTACAAGTGTGCTACAGAAATATAAATGACTATGAAAAATCTAAGAACTAAAGATAAGATCCAATCGGTACCTAAAATGACGATATGATTAGCACTAAGAATTACATTAGGATTGATAAAAGTAAGTATTTCGTGATTATATGAAATAAGTTAGATGTAGATAAAGTAGATGATGAAAGCGTGTGGAAAATGGACCGCGAAATGAAGGAGACAATCTGTATTCATTGCTCGAATCAATATATTTAGATATGTTCTCCTTATTTTTCTCGCAATGTGTCTCCTTCTACAAAATGAGTACACACTATTATTGCTTATCTAATAATAGAATCATCAGTGTCTTCTAGACAGTACACTATAAATTGACGAAGAGGCCTTTGATTGATTGAGAATCATCATGAGCTATAGAACGATCTGCTGTGCTCTAAAATTGATAGCTCATACATTTCATATACTTCACTACTTTTGATGATTTTAGTTATTGCTTTTTTGTATCTGCTTTCTTACTTTATTTGCTTATCAATTGACCAAGACACAATTATATTCTAATTATAGAAAAAATCTAGGCGTGTCCCTACATATGCAATAGATACAGTTACGTGTTCTAGCTTTGACCCACATACGGTGTGAAAATAAATTGCGGTGCAATACAACACACGACAAAGATATTAAGTCATGTGAATGTCCAGGTGTTACCATGTACTTGATCTCAATGATAAGGTCCTGTTTAAAGGCACTTTATTACCTTGCTCGTATAAACAAGATTACATTTTAATAACACATTCACCGGATAATTTAATTTGCTATAAAGGGTTAACTGATACCTAATATAATATCATATATGAAATATGTTAATCTGTAATGGAAATTAGTACCTCGTGTTGAGGAATGAATAGGACGTAATTTTCTTTAACATATTTTGATCCAAAATAAAATCTGGGCATAATGACATTGGCATTTGGGTATAAGTATAATATAAAGTGAGTAAGAAACGCCAGTTTGACAGGCGACATCGCCGCGTTCGAGTTCAAAACTAGTACGGAAAATTGACGTGATTAATAACCATAGACTTTACATAATTAAGTAAGTGAGCTTACGTACAATAAATCTTTAGTACCTACGAGTAAATGGTTAGCATAACATATTAAATCATGTCTTGCCAACAAGTGGACCATTCACTTTACCTCTAAACTCCAACTTGACATAATTTCACACTACATAATCCCTCTTAATGTATAACAAAAGCATAGTATCAAAAAAGGTAAATTCGTTTAGAATAACCTGATTAACATAGCCTAAACAGACAAGGACTAAACATTATGTTTTGCTAAACGAAGCAACTTGTGTAATATTTTAATGAAAACTTTGGAGGGATTCTTGGAAATGAAATACCGCGTGGAGTTAAAGTGTTGTAGACCTGTAAGTATGATAACATTATCGTTACTTTGATAATTAAATAGAAAATTATACATGGAGCTTACTGTGGCATAGTAACAAGCTCCCAAGATAACCCCAAACGCATGTGATGTTGATGCGACTGTCGGTCCACTATCATCTGCAGTCAACATTGATAAGATAAATTTTCCATCGAAGTTGTTAAACATACCTAATAAGCTTGCCAATTTAAATTTATGGACAGCTAGTTTAATTATAAATTGTATAAATACGCAATTAAGTACAAATTAATTGATTATTATGTAATATGTTATTAAAAAGATGTAAGCACATAAGCATTTCAAGATAATTAGTGTAGGAAATAGAAAATATTTAAATTGTAATTTCTAATCTTAGGCGTAGGTCAAGGATGTTTAGATAGTACAAAAACAGATATTGCCTTTATGATATTTCTCAATTTTTACATGGAAAAACATCGTGAGGAAACCAGCAAACCGGAGAGATTTTCTCGATGGTGTGTAAAGCCATGTCAGAGACCTACGGGTGGTTTAAACTCTGACACTAGGTTGGTCAGCAACCACACGATAAGAAGATTTAACATAACATAGACCGAAACTTTCAAATACCACTATTTCCCATTAAGCCTATCTGACCTTCTGACCCAGTTACTACCTAGTAGTAACACGATAAATTAAAACGAGTAAAACTAAATCTAAGAAAAAATAATAGTTGGACCTCTCAGTTAAGTGATTTATTTATCTGCAGCTAATTTCAATACTGCCTCGTTGGTTTAGTGGTCTGTAGCGCGACTGCTGAGCAGGAGGTCTCGGGTTCGATTCCCGGGTCGGGCAAAGTGTTATTGAGTTTTTCTGTTAGGAAATTCTTAGTAGCAGCCCGGAGTTTGGAAATGTGCCCGGTTGATGGCAATAGGCTCACCACCTATTACATGGGACTTAATAACAGCATTGGTGAAATGTGGGTGTACAATTGTGTACACCTCTGCCTACCCCTTCGGGGACTACAGGCGTGATGCTATGTTATGTTATGTTTGAAACTTTCAACTCGCAGTTGTAGCGAAGTTAGAGATACGCAGTAATAATGGTAAAACCGTCAAAGGACTTAAACAATCTACCAAAAAATGTGTATGTGTGTGCGTTCGTCATACTATTCTGTTCCTTTATATTGTCATAGACACAGTGAGATTAAGCAGAACTTTAAAAAATATTAGATGACACAAAAATCGAATACTTGACTCATACAAAGGAAGTCCAAGTCATTACGCAAAAAATACGATTTTCAAGATATTAACTCTGTTATTTAGCGGTTCAAGATATAAGGAGGCTCTATGACTTGGCTAAAATGGCTTAAGGAAAATGTTGCATGAATAAATAGTCACAAGAATGATGTAAGCTACGGATTAGTCGACGAATTGAAGAAGATAATGCTAACGGCTAATTGGTACCATTAGAGGATTACTCACTTGTGTTATACAAAATTCATTAGATGTCGCTCTATAACAATAGAAGGTTGCCTTTGTACTATACATATTGACGGGAAAATGAAGTAAAGAAAAAGTATACACCGACTAAATATATATCAATCAATAGACAAACTGAATGCGTAAAAGGTGGAGAATCGACTGCTGTGACTGGTGAGGTAGTTTGGGAGAGGCGTATTGCCCAGTGATGAAGCTGAATACATGGATTGAAATAAAATATGTATACCGACGAAAAAATATTTCTGGTTAATTATGACTTTAAATTAAATTCTTAAGACTGGTCATTGAAATGGTATCTAGTAATTTAGAAGATGCTTTACCACGAATATTATGAATTAAGTACTGTAAGTACAAATTATTTTACAGTTAGAATTAATTATTAGAAGAGTCTGACTCATTACGGGATAACGTCTTCAATAATAAAAATAAGATGCAAACATGAAAACAAACGTGATATCCATTCAAAGAGATAAGAATATTTATTATTATGAATACTTCAATGTTTTTCACGGGCTACATTTTATGTATGACGCGATAATTTCATAATTAGATTGATAAAATACTGACCTGTTAACATATTGAGCAAGACAGAATATTTTATGTAATATAAACGTTTCCACTAGACTAATAATAAAAAATATATAGGTACTTACATAATGTACAGATATTTCGCACGAAGCCAGTGGAACAAAGTTCACGTAAATAAAATAATAAAAACGCGGTCTCGTCATTCTTTAAAGCATAATTTATTACTATAGAATGGAGAGCTAACAGAAAATTTACGTTGATATAACACCGGGAGAAAGCTTTGACCTTGTACTTAAAAACTCAACTAATTTTACTGCCTACAACTCAAATGATGTCTACTCTAATATTATATAAGACAAACTCTAGACATCAAAGGGAGAAAGAAGACTTAACCTTCAGGGTTATCAAAACCGGTGAATGATGATGATGATGTTTTTTTTTTTACTAAAAGCAATTTTCGTAAAAATGTTTTTTGATTTGATTTGATAATAAGTATTTGCCCATAAACTTTGCATAACTCTGTCTCCTTTAGAAGGCAAAATTTTAATAAAACGGAAAAAGGTAAGTACGTTTTGAACAGCATAGCGGAAAGAGCAGAGTACCCATAACAATCAACGTGACCTCAAAATGTTAACAGATTTCGAGCGGCCGAGGGATTGTAGCTAAAAAGGCAAAGGGGTATACTGAAATAAAGATGAAAATGTATTTATAAAAGGCCTGGAATATAACCAGGAAGAATAAGCAATTGAATAATATTGGGAATGGTACTTGTCAAAAGAAAAGTAAGCAATAATCGCAATTTCAGACGAAGAAATTCCATTAACAATGGCGGTAACATTTGGCGAAAATATTTTCTTGTTTGAAACGAGACTGAGTTGAGTGACAAAGTTATAGCACCGAGAAACGACCTCGTAAAACCAAAATGAAATGTCCTCGTCATTTATGACAGACGTTCGTAAATATAATTGGATTTTAGTTGTATCACTATCTGTGGTTTTAATCAAATGTATTGAATAGGAAAAATATTTAAAGCCAGTTGATTTAACCCCCCCCCCACCCCGTGAAATATCCGTCGATCAGAGGAGTAGCTATCGGAAAATTCTTCATCACGGACAATTAAACTTCGTTGTAATACTTTCTAGATGACTTTTAAGAGATTACAGATTTAGATTGACACAAAAATGAAATGAGAACATTTGTAACTTCTAATTGTCTAAATTCAGTTAACTTTACCATAGGAAATTAAGTAGTTTATACATGACAATTTAGAAATCTATAAAGAAAATCAATTGGTAGAACACCGTTGTTGTGCTGAAAAAGCTTCTGAAGTAAAGCACTCAAGCAGTACTAATAAGATGGACATATTATATAATAACTAACTGTGCCCCGCAAACGTTTTTATCTTATCATCTAGAGGTATAAAAAATAGTCTACGACCTATTCTCAGACCTACCAAATATATACAAAAAAATAATAATTAAATTAAAAATAAACATTGTGACACGAGATTTTTATATATTGGATAAACAGCACAGAACATTATGAAGCGTTTGTTTAGCCTTTACAACTCGAACAACAAGGTTAGAAATTATATTTTAGATTCGGAGTCTACGTTTTAACAGAACTTCCGCAATCAAAGTTGTAAACCAATTAATAGACTCCGAATAACTTTGCCACTTAATCAAACGTCTATTGATCATCTTTGTGAGTCGCAGAGATCAAGGAACAGCAATACAATGTAAAACATTGATAACGATAGATATTTACTGAGTTTTTTTTTATATACTATTTTGACGTAGCTATGAACAATAGAGAACTTGAAGAGTAAATAGCAATTGCAGAATGTAAATCAATAAATATAATTATCTTTCCGTATTTATTTACAGATGTTATTGTACAAAAGGGAGGTGTTGATACGTAATCAGTAAGAGGTTTGCCAAGTATTGTATTGGTGCGATTTGGACGCCTCACGTTTGTCCCTGACATGCGGATGATACACCAGGTGTTAGTTAATTACTAGTTTATACTATGAACATCTTCAAATCATTGTCTAATTTTTCCATTTAATATTGTAACTTTAGAGTTCGCTAAGCATGCGTTAATGCTTTTTCAAAGACATATCTTGAATTATTAAGGCAATTGCATTCTTTAAGACATTGTATTAACTGCAAAGTTGGTCGTGTCGGTTCGGTCACTTGTATAAGTACTGAATTGATTGCAATGACGTCGTCATAAGTCGTGTTAAAATATGGAAGAAGAATTCGCGGTGGTGAGCAGAGGTCGAGATGGCTTAGTGGTCAGAGCGCCTGGAGTATCTACCCGGGAGGCGCAGGTTCGAATCCTGTTCGCGACCATATTCTTTTTCCATTTAATATTGTAACTTTAGAGTTCGCTAAGCATGCGTTAATGCTTTTTCAAAGACATATCTTGAATTGTCTAATTTGTCAAAACTGGGTTGTAAAGTCATTTGGCGCTAGACTGTGTAAGTATTACATAATACTATTGGCACAAACACTGAATAGAGAGAGGTAGGTAATATAAGTGAACTGTAAACCAACTTCATTGTATTTACGATGTTTTAGGTAGATTGATTTTTATTTATTTATTCATGACATACAATAAGATCCAGGCGAATTGAATTATATTAGTCGTAGACAACAACAATTTGTGAATTATGTTACGCATTGACTAAAATTTGTATTGAGGCTTCAATATATTTTACACCACTCGTTCTAAAGCATTTGGAAGTAACCGAATTTCGATAAAACCGGAGTGTAGAAGTATTTGACAGTGAAGAAAATGGCTTTATAGCCTCGATTCCGTCAGAGAAAAGTGATGGAAAATACCATCGCGTAAGATCAAAGGAATTCATCCTTTTGTTATCGGTCCGGCGTTATCGCGAAGATTCTGCATTATCAATGATAAAGTTTTGAGCTGACAACGGAACGCGGAAGTTTTCTAGTTCATAACAGGGATATTAATTTACCGCAAAAAGTTTTGTGTAAGTATAAATACTGCTGCAGATTAAGTTACATGCAATTATGCCGAGAATGAGATTGTTTGCGATGTGTATCTTATGAAAGTTTACGTAATCTTCGACCTAAGTACCACAACAAATATTTGTATTTAAGATATAGTTTACAAAAAATACGTGTTTACAATAAATAAGCACTTAACAAAACTTTACGATGTTTTATAAAGATATAGTTCGTCTTATTGCGTCTCGACTTCTTTTATAGTCCAGACTCTAATTATCTTAGTTAATTCGCAAATTGATAGTAATTAAATTAACGAAAGTGCTACAAACGCGGGTGAGCCGCCACGATAAGGCTTTCGCGTATAATAAAATAGATATATTATATGTCATCGTAACTATTAAGTCTATTTGTTCCGCGTGACTTATGTATAAAATAATATGTTTGACGGTAGACCAACCTTTAATTGATTTTACCTTATTCAAGTAAATAAGAACACTAATAACAAAAATGCATAACTTACCTTGGAAAATAACATGAAGTTCTCCAATTTCATTTACATGAATGCAAAAACCATGTACGATAATCATATTAATACTCCTGAAATAATTGTAAATCCAAAAGAACACGAAGACACAGTGAATACATTAAATTTTTCCTTATATCTAGTCCTACCTGATGACGTAATTGACGCAGACGACGCTGATCGGCTTCTGTTGCTTGTCGGTGATGACAGTGGCCTGGGTTTGGACCCAGGCGAAGCCACCGGTCTTGGCCAGGAAGCGATAACGTCCAGTCTCGCATTGCCCCTTTGAGAATACTGCAAAAATAAAATTGTGTTACAAATGAAAATTGAAACCAATCATTACATAACCTACACGTACACGAAGGTAGACACAGTAAATGCAATAAATGCGAAAATTTGGATACTTGTTGCACACCCACCCACACATGTATGAGAGACAAAATAAAAACGTATCGAATTATCTATGCACATCATCACTAAAGTCTAATTTAAGCTCTGATGCGCATATATTCACGGCCTTAGGCTTTTTAATCGTTATAAAACTTAGATGATACATATAGTTCATATTATTGAGATAGTACCCTAGACCTAGTTATAATCTGTATACTCGCGAAAATACAAATTTGTACTTGGGAACAATAGCATTTCTATTGTATCTGGTACTGACGAGTCAACTGGCTTTTAAGATGGACTCTTTTATTACAGCCATTTCTATCCTATACTTATTTATGGTATCAGTCTAAAAGTTTAATACATTACCATTGGTGACTTTCGCGATAATATTAGTTGGAAACCAAAGAAAATGTTAGTAATTGACAACAACAAATGAATTTACTTCAAAGGCAATAGGCATTCAGTCGAGTACATTTGTACTTTACGTTTACTGATTAACTGATAATACTAATTAATAAGCGTGTGACAGAGTTCAGAATCCCCATCTACAATGACTAGCTCAATTTATATCACAGGCAGCCATCAGCAATAAGATAAAATCAACAAGAGATTAAAATCTAAATAATTCCTTCTGGTTTAGATACCAAATTGGCATTTAAAAAATATCTAATAAATTGAATACATGTCTACATTGAGAAGTTAGTAAAACTATAGATTTTTAATACAAATATAATTCTAAAGACAAATCTTCCGGCTTACTCTTGAAAATAAAACCGCTCGATTAACATTGGAAATAAATATGTCAGTTCATACATTTATATGCAAAAATGTATTACAAATAATTAAAGAATCGGGATACCAATAAACCGACATGCTTTAAAATTAAGATTACTATGATGTAGATAAATTTATTTTAACATAAAAAATTGTGTTATTGCACTGATTTAATATTAGAATTGGATTGGAATTGATATTGACTTCAAGAGTAACCCCCATCATCTTGAAGAACAAAATCGCGATCTAGTACAAGTACCTATATTCGTCGTCATATGAAGTCAAATTTGAGTTCTTACACACAAATAAAAAGGAAATACACACGACTGCAGAAAAACACCCACGTTCAATGCTCCTGGGTATATCATGTGATTGAGCCAATTACGTTTTCAATTTATAAATATCGTTCTCCGCACCGTATTGAGCATTGATCATAAATTTGTTTAAAAATGCAGGATACGAAATCCATCATATTAAACTGTGACATAAAATTATAATCAAGAAATATCAAGTAATGAAACAGAGTCCCGGTTGAAAGAGAGCTTCTTCGGAACCAAACAAATACTTTATCTATAAGGGCCATGGCCATAAGCCGTGATAAAATTATGTAACCAACATGTTCTAAACAATTTTCTAACCATTTCGTGCTAACGTAAATTCCCGCTGGGCAACTTAAACAATTCATGACTGAAGCAAAACAACACACCGCTAGTCTGTTTAAATTCAACACACGAAATAGTGGGAATTGTTGTGAACCATAATAAGATGAACAGTTGAAAAGCAATCGATATTCAAGTGACAAAATTACGATATTACGTCAGCTGTAATTTATCTTATGACCTAGATAGCAAGCTTCGGTTTCCCATAAGACACGCAACCCTCTCAAGACAATTTTGTTTTCAATTTACGTCAGCACTGCTTCTAGTATACGGGACCAATAAAACAGAGTAAAGTATATCTTCCTATGTTCACTGTTACCAATATTCGGGTGTAAGGTCCAATACGGCGTCACAAATAAAGAATAATAGTGTCGACACGAGGCGCAACGATCCTAATAACAGTTGTCTTGGGTCCAGATAATTCTCTTTTTGTGATATTAAACCGAAGATTCTTTTGGAGATAGCGTAGATTAATTGTTCACTTAATATTCTGTGGAGCTTATTAAAATATAAAATTTATTGATCGTAAGCAATCATAATCCTCTGATATTAAATACAGGAAATGTTGGGCCACAAGTTTATGACTTGACCACGCTATAATAACTATAGTAACATAATGGAAGTAATAGTAACGGGAAACAATAAATGCACTATAATTAAAGAAAATGTAAGAATAAAAAGAACATTCTAATGACGAATGAAAACTTTAAGCCGTAATAATCGCGTAATTGATACCTATTTGTTTTCTCTGACACCGCAGCATTTTTGGTTGCAGGGTGACTGTACTGTTCATCCATATACGCGTATACGCAATTAATCCGGCAATAATTAAAATCTTATTATAACGTGTAGTGATCGCGAACACCTAAGAAATTACTTAAATTACTAAACTAATAATTGAAATTGCTGGTGAATCAGTCTAATATTTACTTTCAAATGTGAAAAAATGCAGCTGATTTTCGCGAGCCACCATTCTGTCTCCTATCTCACGGAGCATCCACATTTTAGTGAAATGCTCCTGCAATGTTAGGTATGCGAAACGTCTGTCTAGTCTATGCCACAGTTTTATTTATGCAACTACAAACGGCTGGTACTCAGCGAATATATGGCATACCATACACGAAGTATTACATAAAATAACGCGAACATGTTTTAAACTGAAATAGATTTATTGATTTTTAAAAGTTGTTTTGAAGACGTGGTAAGTAGGGTATTAAGGTAAAAGCCGCATCAGTTTTAGAAAAGATATTTGATGCTAAGCCAATATAAATAGGTAAAGATTACGTGATGGGTTTACTGATATATTTCTTATAATTTGAGTGGTTTTTCGCGATAACGTATTAGTGTTCAAGATCTTTCTATAAGCCCCTATTTTTGACGATCATGAAAATAAGCCTCAACTGTAACATATAATATAAGATAAAAAATAGAACGATACATCGATAACGCATAATTATCTTCCTTAGATTTTTGCCGATATAGTTATAGTTTTGATAAAAAATATAAATACATAATTATATTACTTCCTAATTACACATATGTATACGTCTCATTGGTCATATTTACGTATAAGATAACATATACAAATATATTTTTTACAAAACAATTCTAAATTCAGCGATGAAACACGTAACAACAGTTTTCCTGTTGTTGTAAGATATACTATTTCATTAAACTCTATTTATACCTATTAAAGATATCATGATAATTTTAGATGATTTGCCAATTAAAGAAAGATATATATGTGACAATCTATAGAACTAGAACGTACAAG
This sequence comes from Xylocampa areola, assembly GCA_935421205.1. Classification (NCBI taxonomy): domain Eukaryota; kingdom Metazoa; phylum Arthropoda; class Insecta; order Lepidoptera; family Noctuidae; genus Xylocampa; species Xylocampa areola. The sequence goes on along the minus strand of OW285217.1, from coordinate 11,743,995 downwards.
TTTTTTTTTATGTCCTGCAACCTTAGATCACTATTAAAAAAAGAAGTAATCGAAGCCTGCAACACTTATTACACCAGAGAAAGGACAAAAAATCCGAAACGAACATTATAATCTAACAAAAATAATGTAAAGGGCAATCACAGATACTCCAAATTTTCAATACATACAATTGGAGTCCATAATCAGGATAAACGAAAACCATTCCGGTCAAGAATATGTTGCTCGAAACTTCGAAACGGACATAGCGTGAGCCACCAACGTAACCCCAAAAAAAAGCAGTCACGCGAAATATACAGACAGATAAAAGACCAACGGCTGATTGCCTTATCAAAAAATTAATTTGTAATACTTAATCCACTCTATAGTTTCCTAAAGACAACTTGGACTGATAAGATAATTAAATTGTGATGTTGTTTTCTGAATAATTAATTACAATGAGTGAATTGTACGACGTACTCATTAAGTCATTACCCAATATTCTCTAGATAAGATTAGAATACGAAGGTATAACAGCAGTAGCAACCAAAAACGAAAATGTGGCTATAAAAGATTAATTGCCTTTCAGAAACCTGATTGTTGCAAGTAAGAACATTACTACATACATTGTAATTAAAACCTTAAGTCGCTTCAAGCCAATTTTCACATGTTCAGTTAAATACAGAATAGTTGGATGTTCGCCAGTACCGCGGGTAGCAACAACTCTCGTAAAAACAAAGGAATAAATTTTATTGCAACTGAAATGCATAAGTGCATGTATAATTAACAATAGCAAATTGTAGCAATGTCCTCTATCAAATGCAATCCAGTGAGGCTGCTAGTCGCTCATCAAGCCAAACAGCTCCGTAGGAAACTGAACAACAATACTACAAAAGTTGTAAACATTTCTATCATGATGGAATTAAACATTTTCTTAAAAGGTACATAAAAGTAGTCGATGTAACGATTCGATAAAGTCGTTAGAGCTTTTGCAATAAACATGGCAGTGCACTCTAAAAGTAGCTAAGAGTACAACCCTTATTTACTTAGCCTAATTCGATAGTCTGGACTTGAAAAAGGTAGCTATTGGCTTAACCTGTAAAAGTAAAAACTTGGGGCACGCAACCTTGTCCTGTGCTAACAAAGAGTGTTCGAGAAATCTCGTTAAAATGGCTCGAAATGGCCAAATGTTTACTAGGTCAGCATATTTAAATTTTGTGGTAGTACTTGAGCATTCTACTTATTACACAACTGTGACAACCCTATGTTTCATCGAAAAACATTTTTAGAGCACTAGCATTGTTCTTTAATTTTGTTGTATAAAAAGCTTTAAAAACAGTATTTGTTATTTAGTTAAAATACCTTTTAGAATTTTTGCATCCTAAAAGTGCCTATTAAACTTTAATAGGGGTGCTAAAACTTTTATTACTAAAAAGAAATCTGCAAATCACCAGAAAAAGGCAAATAGTATCTACCTGTCTACTTAGTTATGTTCGGAATAAGTGCTATAGATAACTGCCATTTTATTGTTCCAATAACTGAAATAGCTAAAGAAGTTGTTTCAAAAGGATAGCACGACGAACTTGGAGCTATAAATTGCGAATACCAGAGCAGGGTCGTCGATCTAAGGGCCATGTAATGCGAGTCCGGCTGATAGTGACGACGTCGACTAGAGACTGCCAGTGGTTACCTAGTTAAGCTACGTATATAGGGTCTTACAGTGTAGATGCTTAAGTTTTATGTACAAGTAGCCGTTGCCCACAGATTCGCTGGAGTGGTGATAGTATTTTCCGACCAAGTTAATTTGTGGGATAAAATCTGGTGTCTGGTCCCACGATCTTTCAATTTAGTTAAGAATCAAAATGGGAATATTGTGGTGGTTAGATAATATTGCAGGTATAGCATTGATCATAATCGAATGACTACTACCTCCTGCAAAAACGTTATTAATGTACCCAGAAATCCAAATATCCTCTTTTAGACTAATTAAGTTGCTACGGGAGGAAGAAAAAGTAAGGCAAAAGTATCGAAAGTACAAAAATCCACGTGATGGCATAAGCTATGATCTGATTCGAAGTCTTTCCCACCAATTAATGAGAAGTTGCTACAGTTCATAGAAGCACGAGATGGAATGTGACATTATAAAAAATCCGAAAGGATTTTGGCGTTTTACCATGGATAAACGCAATGGCTACTTTTCGATACCCTCAAGCATGCACATAGATGGATTCTCGGCCAATACTGGCATTGAAATCGCTAACCTCTTAGCTTGTCATTTTTCGTCGGTGTATAGCCATGATTCTGGTGTGCCAGTTCGATTGAGGTGTTATTTTAACAGAAATCATTTTACTGAAAAGGAAGTACATAATAAATTAAAAATATTAGACTCGTCATAGGGCTCCCGTATTTGTAAGGCGATGCTGTCATTTTCTTGCCCCCCATTAACATACATTTTTAATCGTTCCTTAAATGATGGTATATATCCCGATGAATTGAAATTCGCAAGGATAGTACCAGTTCTCAAAAAGGACGACCCAACAGACTGAAAGATCTACCAATATAACCTATCCAATATAACCAATTTGATTCAGTTCGTATCAGACGTATCTGAAACTCTAGATAAAGGGTAGGAAGTGGATGCAGTATATGCTGACTTTAGAAGTGCATTTGACAAAGTCAACCACTCATTGCTCTTATATAAATTAACAGCAAATGGAATACACGGGTCACTACTAAATTGTTTTACATCGTACTTGCAACGTAGGACTCAAATAATTGCTGTAAACGCATGTATCTCATCCATACAATGTTGTCCGGGATACCACAAGGATCATTTGGCACCTTTTTTCTATATTTATAAATGTTACTGCTCAGCAAATCCTACAATAAACAATTTTAATGTTCGCTGACGACTTAAAACTTTATAAGGTCAACTACACCAAACGATACGGTAAACATTTAAAGCGACATTGATAGAGTTCAGAATTGGTGTACTAGACTAATGTATGTCCCTAAACGTAAAAAAAGGTTGCCATATAAAATTCTACCGGAAAAACATTCTCAATTATGTAATTAACGACACCATACTAACCACATTCAATTAAGTTCGCAACCTCGGCGATATTATGGACAATAAATTAAATTTTCAAGCCCACTGACAACATACAAGACAGCTGTGAAAAAAAGTCTGCTCGTATGTTAGGGTTTAAACGGAATACAAAGACCGGAATACCTTATACAACGCATTCGTTCGCAGTCAACTAGAATACGCGAGCATTATTTGGAATCCTTTTACTTTTACGCCATACATTCCCAACGAGTAGGGAGTATATAGCGTGCCTTCACCAAACACTTAGCATTCATGTCCCATAACATATCCCATAGATGCTCATATCAACAGCGCCTAACCTTCTGTAAGATGATCGCTTTGTGCGATCGGCGACGGATATTATAGTCTGAAGTTTCTACCCAAATTAATAAATGTCCAGATGGATTCCAACGAACTAGTTTCTCACATAAAATTTAAAGTGGCCAGGAGAATCCCCAGGTTTCCTATTACTAATATAATGCATTTACCCTTGACCAGATCTAACATAGGTTTGAATTCTCCGGTCGTGAGAAGGTACATGGATTTGAACTCGTTTATAATACAAGATAATATAATACAAGATGCTGATATTTATAATGACTAAAAAACAAGTTTTAAATCCAAAATGTTGACGTCCTTAAGTAACAACATGTATAACATTAACGTAACAATGTTAACATGTAGCACGTAGATACAGTTATAAAAATCATGAATGTATTACATTTTAATTGAGCTAAGTAGCTATTCCTTTTGTAATTGTTTAAAAATATTTATGTACTTATGTAAATATTAGACGTCTGGTTTGGCCAAGGTTGTGTTATCCCATAATTGGCATATATATATTAGAACTATGCTCTGTATTGTATATTTTGTTCTGGTTATATATATGCTGTATACCTTTAATAAATTGATATGTCACAAGAATGCCTCCCTATTAAAACCGACAACAGCGAGTTTTTGTTGAACAAGTCAACGGAGAGTACTAATTGTAACCGATCGTAGGTGACAAAGATATTCACGTATTTTATCAGTGAGTCAGCCTGGTTTAGGAACGAAATCAGTTTATCACCTTAAAGATAATACTGGAAATCCAACCGGGGAAGCCAAATCATGGGTGCCTTATTAACATAAAGTGGTGGTTCCAGGTGATTAAGGGGGATCGTAGTACGTGCTTATCTATCGTCAATTGGTGAAACGATTAGATACTGACGTAAAATGAACACTCATAGTAGAACCTTACAATTGTAACTTATTATCTAATGATTCAGCGAGATATTGCAGTATTTGATAACTGTTACTGGGAATAGATACAGTAAAGGGTTTCTTTAAAGGAAAACGAGAAAGATTATATAAGTATAACCTATTGAATATTACAACCAATATTAACAAACATAATCCAAGTCTCTGTTTGTTTAAAAATGTATACACGCATGTTACATGGTGCTGCTAATAAAGTCCGTAATTCTATGAGCGTGATATAACAGTGTCATATACTCTAATCTCAATAGTAAACATTCATTAATGTGAGAAAACAAAAATATACCTATATGAGATCATAACTAAATGATTATCAATCGATTGTGCATGACCTAAGAGTGGTAGCTAGCAGTTTTTCCGTGTAAGATAACTCAAGTACCAGTGTTAGGGTAACCTTAGACCTATTCGCAGGTTCTCCAAAACAAAATCTAATATATAAAATTCTCGTGTCACAGTTTTCGTTGCCATACTCCTCCGAAACGGCTTGACCGATTTTGATGAAATTTTTTGTGCTTATCCGGTATCTATGAGAATCGGCCAACATCTATTTTTCATCCCCCTAAATGTTAGGGGTAGTCCACCCCTAAATTTTTTATTTATATGGCAAAACAACGTTTGCCGGGTCAGCTAGTTTTATTATATAAAGTAGATAACCTCTGAATCCACCTACTTACATAACTATGGTATTCATTGAAACAATTCATTAAATTTTTGTATCTGACTCGCGACATTGTCGCGGGCTAAGCTCATGGCTCCCTTAGAGTTCGTAAATAGTCGGCCACAAATGGACTTGAGTAACAACTGTAAAAAATGTGTGTGCATCTTGTATATTTTAAACTGAAATGTAGTAAGTACCTGATTTGTATGAATTTTAGTTTCAGATCCAGTACCAATATCATAATTTTTTTCTTTTTTTTGGTGTGTGTTATTTGTTATGGTTTTATCCTCATAACCTTATAATTTTTCGCATACGGCTAATTTCATACTTTATGTAGGCGTAAGGTTTTTAAGACAAACATAAAGCCAATGATTAAGTTTCTCAATTAAAATCTCTAAAAAAGTATACAAAGAAATGAGGTTGAATATGCCGTTAAACATTTATACTCACAGAGTGAATTATACGTAATAATATCTGTATATCGGGCAGTTGAGCACTCCTTGATTTTCAAAGTGGGACAGGAAAATAAACCTGAGACAAGAGTCAACGCTCCGAGAATGAGTGAAGTAATGAAAATTTCAGAGGGTAACTGTGTATTATAATTCATGAGTTTAGTTAGTACATATCTGATTACGTTTTATGTTGTCTTTACCGACGTACGTAGACTGTTTACATTGGAACCTGTGCAATATGCATTTACACAGATTCATGGAGTAGAATGATGATAACTAATTATAATGTTATGAATTGTTGTTGTAGATTAAATAATGTATTAAACTAAATGAGAAGAAATCCTGGCCGAAAAGATAACATTAAGAAGAAAATAAAAATAATTTAATTCTATCGTCTACTAACCACCAGTAAATAATATAATCTTAACCAGACATATTTGCGTCAAATTTCTGAATCTTGAAGTAGTTGGACACAGACAGGAGTAGGTATATAAACAATGTTTATTGAGCAACGTGGTGCTAACCCATAGCTTCACGCAACCTTTACGACCTTCAATCGTAACGATTACGTAAAGGCCCATAAATTTAACACGGGTCACAGGGGTGTTAGGAATTTCTACATTTACTTTATTAAGATTTCAGTACCTACATTTGCTGTAAGTTTTACATTAATTAAGGATTTCGAAATTATAATTAAAATGAGAATTAACAAAGGACTTTATGTCACATAATGAATATGTGCCGATTAAACAAAAAATGTTTTTACGAGGCAATTAAAGTAATCAACGTTGGGCGAGTCACCTACAACGAAAATAAGTAAATTGAGGACGACATAATAAACTCCTAAGAGAAACGAAACGGTGGGAAATTAAATAAACGAAGTGAAGTAGTAAATTGAAATCATTTAAAATGCAAATAGCATTTTCATGAGGAAATATTAGTGAACAATGAAAACGATAATCTCCAGTACATAAACACAAGAGAACAGACTGTATTAGTAATTACAAGCGACAATATAAAATCCAATGGGTTCCAGAAAATAGTAATTGTCGCCACGTAATGGCTGGCCACAATACTCGTAACTATAAAGTTTCAGAAACAATACTGGCCAAGATTAAAGTTGTTTTAACATGAACCGGCGAACTAACTTGACCTGGGGTATAAACACAAAGAAAATATTTTGATTTAATCTCTTTAAATCTAGAAGGTTGTTGCGCCGTGGCAATAAGATTTCTGGGACGCATTTAAGTCGAAACCCTAGATTTCTGTATTATAGAATTAAGGATTTCTAAAATAAGACGTCATCTGGCATGGTCTATTCTGTAATAAAGCCGAAGTCAGTCGTAAACTATTAGAACTGTAGAAAAATCCAGTGAGTAGCAATAATACGTAAATATTCTCGGGGCGACACTAAACAATTCTGGACACTCGTAAAATTTGTTGCCGCTAGTTATCTCGCTCCGAAGTAAAATGAGAAACTGCCAAATAGCCACCGATGGCTAGACAACTGATACGAACAAGGGTTGACAATAAAACGAAAACATATTGTTTTAGATCTCGTAGATTGAAGTTATAATCTAAAACACTAGATTATAAAATATATGAAATCTCGCAGCTTAATGTGGAACGCTATGCAGTAATCAGTGACCACATTTAATGGAAGCGTTCTGGTCGCATTTATTAACGTTCTGGAATATGCTAGGCCTTTACAGTGCATGTCGTGTAATGTAATACACCCAATTCCATCTAAACCTTTTCAATGCCGCCCAACAATTTCATGGGTCGATGGTTCAATTGTTAAGGCTTGTAGGACTGCAAATTACACAGTCCTTCACATTCACAGTGCCAAACGAGATTTCGAACGATATGATCTACAATTACAGAAGGATGAAGATAATGTCTGTTCTTATCTATGTTTTTGTCATTCGTTTAAGTAACCTGCCTAGAGTTTATTTGACGACATAATTAGTAATTATTTGTAAATGTTAATCATATCATCTAATCTGATAATTACTTATTAATATGATATCTAGGTATGTCGAACCAGTTTTTACTGCAAGTAGATTTGCGAAATCACTTTAAAACACTTAGAAACTAAGATATCAGAAATGGTTGAAAATACAAATTTATATTTTATGGAAGGGTCAAGAATCCTCTGATTTGAATAATCCTGGCGTAACAAGAACGTGGATAATGCAGCATTTGTACGACTGGGCACGTAATATAAGAATATTAAAATCCCATGTTCAATGTAATAGGAACAAATAGGACCTTTACAAATTCATTGCATATTAAGGTACTCTTTTGAAAAATCTATTAAGGATAGTTAGGAGAAATACTGGTGTGTCTGTAGTGGGAGACACAATAGTTAAACAATCCCTGCGTATGTGGCTCCGTGGCCCGAGATATAGTAAAGTTACATACCAAATCTCAGCCCCGGATTTAAAAAAGAGAAATAGTTATGATGCGGACACATAGCATCGTTATAACGTGGTATGAATTACTCATGTAACCGATTATGGTAACACCACTCCAGTGATATTCAGAAACTTAACACACGTTATCTATGACCTAATGTTAGACGTTAAAATTAACCTATTCCTGTTTTTCAATGCAAATTCTTTCCTTATCACGCTATTGTTTAGTGGCACGTTTTAGTGACGTATATAACGTATGAAAGGTATTTTTATCGTCGCCCCGACCTCTCATAGATGCCCGAAGGTCTGATGGTTTCATTCTAGAGATGTTTTTTGACTGGCATCAGCTGAATGCCAACTCGTGTGTTGTGGATAAAAAAAGCTTAGAAGGCGTACTTAGAAGACGACGTATTGGACCGGTTTCCTGGATTATTATTTGGCGTGATACTGAGAGTAGTGGCCAAAATTAGCTTGCGGAACTATTGTTCACAGTTGCGATATCTATAGTATGGGTTATTGATTGTAGTACTTAATAACACATTACGCAGTTTCATTGTATCTTTTGCTAGCAATAACATTATACAACAGCGGCAATTGAGTCAAGGCGGTATCAATTTATATAGTTACCGATATCTGTCACCTCTTTATTGTGATATTTTACAAGAGGTATTGATTATGCACGTGACATGATATATTTATTTAAACGTAAGAGTAGCACGTGCTGTTTTAGATTTAGATCAGTTATATAAAAGTTGAAAGGCAAATGTTGGCAGATTTACCAATACTACATATTATAAAAATAATTCCCAATTGAATCAGTTTACAAGTTCAAGGCCATTCTATGGAGTCGTGATCAAAAAGTGAAGTGGTTGTACATCTCGCCACTGCACTATTATCAGTATATTGTGCGCTTATCACTATATAATTTCAAAGTTACAACTGTGCAGCAGATAAAACAAGAATTTGCGATGAGTTACGATGTATTTAGTATGTAAAAATACACGCAAGATGTAACGTGAGGTGATTTCGGTTCGGCTTTTTGCATCTAGTAATAAACAAACGTTGGCGAGCAGTCCAGATATTCAGATATGTGTGTCGTCATAACGTGTTCATTTCAACTACATCATGTGACCGAGTTCAACCGGAGGGGGAGTTATCTAGGCTCATTTTGTTATTGTCCACTTAAAGGATGTAATAAGATTTATCGTCTTCAATTGGATAAGTTCCTTAGTTTTATTTTGGCAATTATTGTTGCGAGTTTTTTGTTTGTTGCTAAGTGTTTACATATAAGTATTCGTTTCATTGTGAGTGAGTGATTATCTTCCACGCACAGCACACGTGTTTTGTTCGTGTAAGGTAGGTACCAGTTTTAATTATTGGTATTGATCAGCTGTTACTACGGAGCGAATACTTAACGGGGGGGCCGCCTGGCCATGACCTCGGCGTAGCGCTTTCGAAATAATGGCTGCGTTAATTGACATTTAAGACCCTTGAAGCTATCACTTTATCAATGTCAAAGACAGCGATTTAACTACCGTCTATACAGCTCTACAAACATTATGGGTACGTCGGCAAAACTTCGTAAAACATTGCTTTAATTGGAGACGAGTATAATATTTTCTAGTAGAATCTTTTTTATAAACTCCGAAATCAGTATCTTTTCGTGTTTCTAGTTAATTCTGACTAGATAGAAAAGTAACCCACACTTTGAGTCTACCTGTTCCTATAACTTCTTTAAAACTCATTTATTACTTACGTACGTCTTGTTATCATTAGGTAAATTTTTCTATAATAAGGCAATAAGGGATTAGATAACAAATATTTTTCATGTCGCAGTAGCATATTTTTGTAGACATAATCTTACCAAGTATCTGTGCATTATGCATTAACGTAGATTGTAGATAAAACAAAACAATTCTCAGACTCAGATTTTTGACGACATCGACGTCAAATAAATAGTTTGCCCACATTAGCATACCTACTAGACTTGTCCACTTAAATCTTTTAGAGTTAGCAAATATCGTAGGTATAATAAATTAATTACATAATACATATGAGCTTCTAAACGAGGAGCCTAGGTCAGCAATTCGACCTTCGCCAGTGTCAACCAATGAGAGCATGATGAACCGACGGCCCAAATAAAATGTATTTTTATTTCACTCAAGCACGTGCTAAAACACACCAACGCATATTTACGTAAAAAATAGAAAGATACGTAGGTATGTTACGCACAGAATTAAAATAAACAAGTTATAAAACAATCGTGGCTTATTCGCCAAAGTGTTATGTATAAAAAAATCATAACGATTTATTTTACCTTCTTTTTCGTATACATATGCAATTTCAGCAACTTTACTTTCAGGGATAGCAAGCAAATGTGATATTCAATTATAAACATTTTGCGAATATTCTGAGATTTAACAGAAGAAGATAAAAAACAACTAATAATATAGATTAATCTAATCATCGCTGCCGTTATCCCAATTTATTTGAGTTCGGTGCAGTATGTATTTTTCTTCCATACATCTCTATCATCTGTCATCTTGGCAAGCCAAATAGTCATTCACACGATCTATCTCTCGTTTTCTGGTTTTCATCTATTCTTGTAACCATCCACATTTACTCTTCTCACTTTTCTTCGCCTAGTAAAATTGGCCTACATTTACATGTTGGAAATTAAAAACATAATAATGTTTTCCGGTGGCTAAACTATTCATTGGATTTTTTGTATCTGTAGGGAAGGTTCGAATGTAAAAATAGAATAGAATGAATTCTTTACGTAGTTTAAATTAATGTCGCACCGTCGTCCCCACTCCGTATGATACTCATTCCTCCGCATCACACGCCCATACACTATGACCAACAGTTTCCGCGCATCTTCTTAGTCACTGGCGCCACTTTCAGATTCCCTCTTATACTACATATTATGGAGAGATTATATAATTATGTAACAACATGATACACTCTGTTCCCGCGGGTGTTATGACATTCAATTCAATTTTGCTCACCCAGTTACATTACAAAACAACAGAGCATAGCAACATGAAAACTTATTAAAATGAATGAGTTGTACGTGTGATCACAACCTTGTTATCCAAGCGCCTACAATACGAATACAATGTTTCAATTTAAAAACTGAAGTAAGTTACATCTCTGAGGACAATGTGATGGAAAAACAGTAGGCACCTACTTGAAGTCATACGGCAAGTAAATAAAAATACGTAGGTACCTATCCACATACTTAAATAACACCGGAATGATTTCATAATGATACGCTAGCTAGTCGTAGTAAAACAAAAATTGTAACGTAGGTGAGTATTGTTACTAAAGCGATTTACTTAACTAATTACGAAACATTAAATACATGGAATACGCAATTATTTAGCAAATCAGACATTCCGACGATTCTATTTGATACCTCGCAAATAACAATTGATTTTCTTCAGAGTTTATAGGTACCTATATCAATTGAATAAAGTTCCAAGAATATTTTAAATTAATACATATTTTTTGTGTTATGATAATTTAAAGCGTCAGTTTTATTGTATGGGAAAGTTTGGTTAGTTATCAATTGTGTCGTTATAATTTTGACGTTTATAAAAATGACATTCCCTTTCACGACTGGTCGTCTAAGATGACCGAGAGATATTAGTTATAATTCTGTGTGACCGAGTCATAAATTAATATTCAATGCACAGCTTACGATAAGGCTCGTTTGGATGCATCATATATCATTAGATACTGCCGTCGGAGACTATGATAGATGGCTTATTTCTATATCTCTTTAGAGATCGTACCCGTGATAACGCATTGGGGAAATGTTCGGAACCTTGCTGTAGAATTGTTTGCACTTAAACCTGATGGGTAACAAAGAGCCAATATAGTAAAAAATATTGCATAGAAGTAAGAATGTTTGGGGTTGTGCAACCCTGCAATCAATAGCTATAACCATTCAATTAATTAAAAGAAAATATACGCCCGCCTTTTTTTTTTATCTTACTAGCCTATGTTACCCGGGACAATGTAAGGATTCTAACGATACCCCATACATCGAAATCGATTCAGGAATATTGAAGTTATAGTGGAATAAAGAAACTCACAAACATACATACATACTTACATATATGAACCCTTAAAACTCCTTCGTGTAAAAATATGCGGCCAAGTGCGAGTCGGACTCGCGCTCTAAGGGTTCCGTATGAAATATAATTGTATGTGACATAACTATAAATTAATGGTTTTCGCTACTAATGCTGTGAGACCTTGTTTCTTGCCAAATTTCATAATATTATGTCAACAAGAAGTACCCAAAATACGATTAGATTTATCGACGATCAAAATATTCGGCATAAATGGCCATAATTATCTTTTTATTGCGTTGACATACCTAGAAGCCTGATTTTTTTACAGCTCCAAGGAACCGTAGACCTAAGTATTTGATATCCTTTACAAATATTTTTGTAAGTTGTATTGGCCTTAAACGTATTTCAATAAATTATTTTACCTTTCTTGTATATAAATACCTAAGTATATTATATGTATGTAAGTATCACCAGACCATCCAGTTGTCATGTAGATGACATGAATGTAGGTACGTCAATCAATTAAATTAATAGGTAGTACATTTATTTTATTTCTAGGTAATTAATTACTTAGGGAAAAAACTATATGGTACGGTAGGAATCTTATCTTGGGCAGTGTTTCAATTCATTGTGAAATATTTATCTATACATTCTAGCCTTCGTAGAGTCAAGTGACGTTGGTACAAATAATTATTAGGTGAACTAGGTTTAAATTACAATTTAGAACACTTTAGCACACTAACTTCATAAAACTTTTAGTTTGATTAAGTTTGTTGTTCAAATTAAAAAATATCCTGCGTATAGAGCTCAATGCAAACCGAAGAGAAGAAAGAAGCACAAAAAAAAACGGATTAAACAAAAAAATCGTTGATATTAGCGGCCTGACTCACTTATTAGCCCAACTGATATCAAGGTACCTATAAAAATATATCGTAATAGTATTGCAAAACTCATAATAACGATTTGATGATCATAAAGACCATGTTCGAGATCGTTGGTCTCACGTCAGCCGACAACCATTTGATTGTGTTATTAACACGTGCACGAATACTTTTGTAGGTATCACCACACCAATCTTCAACGAAAATCCAGTTTTCAAGGAATAGGTTAGTAAATCAGAATCGAAGAGCCCCACAAATTAATTGTACCTACGAGATCATACTAAAATAACCCAAACAGGTATAGTACGACTAGGTTTAATTTGTTGTAGCAGCAGTGATATGACCGTTGGACTGTCAAGTCAAAGGTCGCACCACTGACTTTACAAGCCATGTGCGTATTAGAAACTAATTATCGCTCGCTTTTTGCGATTTGTTGTCGATAGTATCTAAAGTCATGTCAGACACCTACGGATGGCATAAACTATGACACTTCGTTGATTCATCAACCACACAATATGAAGAAGAATTTGTAATTATGCTTTTAATGGAGACGGACAGTTGGCATTGAAAGGGTTAACTTTGGTTTAGTAATAAATTTGCAGGCAGTAGTACCTACCTATGGGATGGTAATGTACCAATCAGACTAAGATAAAAGAAAGAAAGAAAGAAAGAAAAAGAAACATTTTCTACCAATGTGACTGATAATAATAATGTCAAAAAGTGAGCTCCCTTTTCTACCCGACTGCCCCAGAAGGAGGATTATGTTTTCGAGTGTATGTATGTTTATAGATAGAGAAAGAGATATAGATCTAATATCTATACTCTATACACTATTATACCTATGCACTCTGGTGGTTACCTACATTGTAAGAGGCCCGTAAGTACCTACGTACAGAACTCGGAAGATAAAATACGAAGCGACCCCAACCGCGTTAAACCGGTTCACATCCTAGTTTACTTATTGAATTGTATTGTGTTTGTACCCGCAGAGGGGTCATACATACAACACCTGGCTCGTATTATAAAATCCTACAGAAGTGATACTTGTATTAAAAAAAAAAGTCAAATCCATGTGATGCATTCGTATATAATACCTATTCATTTAAATCAAGTTAATTATATATTTACGCATTATTATTTGTAAATCGTATAACCTGTTCGACTTGAGTATAATGTGTATAAAAGTATAAGTGCATAAAAGTAAGGTGTAAACGATTTAAAATACGACTAATAGATGGCAGGCGTGTAGGAAAAAAGATAAAACACAATATGGCGCCGATTGTAGAACCGAGGCACCGTTCGTTCGTTCGCTCTCGGCTGCGGCGCGGCGCCATGACAGTCAAGCGAGTGGCGTCATTCGAACGCGTGTGGCCGTGTGGCATCGTTTGTAAAGAAGATAATAATGGTTTTGTGCGCAATTAAAGGATGCACGTCACGATCCGACGTTCACATTTCATTGGAGCACAGTCTTCATTTTCATAGGTAAGTACATAGTTTCAGTTTGAACAGAATTATCTGCGGATTCTACTAATGGAAAAACAAACAGTGCCGAACAAAAATGTACACGATTTTAAATTACTTCAAAACGTATAATCTACATTTTATTATTTTTAACAGACTACCGAAAACTCCTGATATACGCAATAAATGGGCAAAGGCAATAAACAGAAGCGTCAGTGAATACACAAGAGTATGCTCAAGACATTTTAAAAAAGAAAATTATACTTCTACTCAGTCAGGGTTAAAAAGGTTGCTTCCAAATGCTATCCCAGAATTACATTTGGTAATGCTTACTTTTTTTTCTTTTTTGTTGCCAGTTTTTTTATAGTTTGATGGAGTAATAATGTTATAAGTCACCTTTTTAATTTTCTATCTCTCTATAGCCCATCCAGGATACAAATCCAAGCGAAGATGAGCAGTTGTCACAGTTTGAGTCAATAATGTGTCAACAGTCAGCACCTTCCAATGTTGAGACGATTCAACAAACTGTTTCAAATGGATCAGTAAAGATGACAACAATTAAAGTTATAGGATCAACCATAGAGGTAAAATTCTGATTTTATAGTCATTGTTATGCACAGATATATATTGAACTAGATACTGCGAGTGTACATAATTTGTGTGCCATTATTATTCTCAAAGTAAGCGCAATGCGCCAACTTTTATACTGCTGTCAATGAGATCAGTGGGCTGTCCACAGTTTGCATAGCTAGTAAAAATTGAAAAAATGCCGCATTATGGCACAATAAATTATATAATATGTCAAAAGTTGACTGAAAAAGCTGAGTGAATGTACATGTTTTATTGCTACTTTAAATTTAACGAAGTCACATAAAACGGACATTAACGGCTTGGTTATCATACAATTAGTAGTTGCGGTATCTGGTTATTTATAAATCTGTGTTTATTGTTGACGGATTAATATTTTAACAGCATGAGGGATTAGCATTCCTTGCTGTTATAAAAATATTCTATTCTGTTCCGCAACATCATTTTGATGGAAAATTTTACAATAAATTTTATCAATATCATCATTATTAACCCAAGGCGAAAAGAGAGAATCTGTCAAATTGTCAAATTGTGTTTATTGAATTGATTTAGAAGCCTGTTTTTTTTTTTAACTCCAAGGTGCCATACATTATGTATTTGACATTAACTTCAACTTGAGACCTTCCGTTCCTGAAATGACAGACAGACAAACGGACAATAAAGTGATCTATAAGAGTTCTTTTTTTTTTGAGGCATGGAGTGATGGAACCCTAAAAATTGTATTTATAATGTTATTTATTTTATTAATTTCTTTTTCCACAGTTAAATGGGGCAGTGGACATTCAGGAAAACCATACCGAAACCGACCCGTTATCGTATGAAAAACAATACAAAATTAGAACACCACTCGAAAAGAAATTAATTAAAGAAGTTAAAAGGTTACAAACACTTAGCAAAACGAGGATGAAAGCGATTCACTGTTTGGAAGAACAAAATCGAAGACTACTAAAACGAAATAATTTCCTTCAGGAAGCACTTGACAGAAAGGGCAAAATGCCAGAGGAAGTGAATAACGCTGCTTTACTAGATTCTAATTTCTTTTCTACCTTGACCTCTTGATGTACATAATATTAAATAATGAGGATAGCATGATGTGCCTTTCATATGGCTTTCAAGCCATACCTTATTTTGTCGCTGTATCACAGATATCGAAGATTTTAATTACTTGGAGGCGAAATATTTATATAAACTCCATCATAGAAAAGCAAATAGAGGAAGAAGAAATAAAGCTTAATTTCGCGGAAAGTCTGTTTTATTTTTTATGATTTCATCTTATGTCCATTTGAAACTACACTAGTTTAATGAATGAAAACTTGATTTTAAATATTCAATAAAGATGTTTGTTTTGATACCTCATAAACTTTTTTTCAAATGCGTCCCTGTAGACCTACGTCACAAGTGACGACCGGTTGCTGATAATATTATCTATAGTACATAATTATTGAAAAAGTTTAAAACTTTCATGGCATACGATTACAACATATTTTATTCTTATACAACGTATAAAAAAATTAAAAATAAGAATTGGTAAAGTAAATCAAATTAGTATAGTAGTTTTGTGGCGTGTGCTGCCATCTTTCGCACCAACTCGGTACTTCTGTTACAATGTAGATTGTGACTGATAGTTTCGGATTGTGTTAAGAGAGGGCGCTGCTTCAAATATGATCTTACAAGACAGTATGATTCCTTTTCTAAATTAGATATTCATCTTGTTATAATTTTATTACTTACATGATTTGAACTGTTGGATTAAAGAGCCGGTGTCGGCTGCGTGATGGTACTCGTATACAGAACGACCAACCAACTCGTCTGGTTCGAAACCAAGCGTGTTCACCAATCTGTAAATAAAATACTGTGATAATATCTTTACATTAATTTATAGAATGCGAGTAATTATAATAGAGGAATTTTAATAAAGAGTTGGACACCCTTTTTTGTATTTTCTTTTTAAGGGTTTTTAAACTACATTAATATATAAGTTGAATATTATTTAGAATGAGCTAGTAGTCCCATAGATACACATCAAAAACAACATTAAAATTAAAACTTACTTTGAAAATTCATATTCTAAACAAATAAATAAAATTATTAAAACCTAATAAATTAATAATTTATGTTAGAAGAACATTTAAAGCTAATCTAATAAAAACGAGTCATCTATAAACTAGGAGCACAGGAGACTTTAATATTACAGAGGTCACCCTCAATGTGACCCGCAATCCCCATGCTTAGGTCGTGCTTGCCGGTACACCTACATAGTTAACCTTGAATGACCTACCGCCACTCCCGTCGTCGCTCCTTGCGTATACTCTATTTTTTTTTTACAAGAAATAGTGCTTAAAACTTTGGATTTGAACACAATAATGATTTAACATTAATTAATGATCTTTCAAAATTACTACTTACAGCTTCAAAATTTAAAAATCCCGCCATTCTCACAAATTCCAGAACTAGAAACCCATAAATTATGAAGTATTTTATAACACAAACACACTATTTGTTATCACAATAACTATTCACACATCACTACACAAAGTAACATCCAGTACTAAACGATTTCCACGTAAGTTTATCGCAGACTGTGTACAAAACCGCGAAATCGCATCATGTTTAACCTACAAAATACATTTGAAGGTGATATTTTTGTTGATATTACACGGCTGAATGGAGTGGCGGGACGTAAATACTAGAACACAATAGACGACGCTCAACCTAAATTGAGTCAGGTAATACGAACGACCTCTTTGGTGACAGCGCCATCTTTTGAATTTACCCGACAATAGAGCGTCTAATTTCTCTGTGCTTGAACGAAATAGGATCGTAAACCTAGTTTTTTGGCCATGGAACTAATTCTCGTTGGTCATTTGGGTAAAAATGTGGAGTATTATTGTGTTTTTGTTACAGACTATAATATTATTGTTAAAGTACTGGTACTTACGCTTCGTCTACATATGTGAACTTCATGTCGAGACTATGTTTGGACAAGAAGGTCTTGCTGTCAAGCGGTATCTCGATGTTGGAGGGATGTGGGATAGGTCTGCCCACAGCCACTAGTGTGCCGCTCTTGAGGACCTTCTTGTCGTCAGTATCCAGTTTTTTGTCCTCAGGGCCATTGTTGTTGTGTTCTTTGTCGTCAGCAGGCACTAGCATGTGGCCAGTTATATGAATGACCTGTACAGATAAATAAAACAATTTTGTAGTGTACGTGTTAAGTCGAACTATTCCAACCTCAACGAAAAAGAAAGGATGCTTCTGCAAACTAAGGAAATTTCTTGGGCGCTTTACCATTTCGCATCTGCACAAGCATTTAATGAAATAGAAGAATATGACATCAGACTTTTCAGAAGTTTTAGCTTAAATACATGTTTAGCATAATTATGATTAAGGGGGTTAGATTATATCTTATTAATTTAAGGTTTCTTATACATTATTGTAATTTTGGCTATAATTAATCAACTCAAACTTCTTTTTCATCTTAAGACATGTCTAAATTGTCTACTGCCTGGTCGACTTCCGAGAGCAATTAGCCAATAGCAAGCACACCCGTAGACAAATCTACTATCTATAGTTGTATTTCTCCGTTAATACTTAACGTTAATATTACTTGAAAGCAGAATGGTGATGTTCGGCGTAGCACTGTAACTTTATTGTATATTACTCATGTTTTCTTTTTATATTCTCCATTCAAAAATTTCGTTTTGTCGTTTTATCCTCAGATTTTACAATGTACAAGATAATAGGGTAGTTATAATAATGGAATATTGGCTGTAAACAACGCAGCAATAAACACAGTACAACAACAAAAAAGAGCTTTTCAATAATGTTGAATGTCGATTGTTCAACTTTTTGTAATATTTGTTTTGTGACCAGGCAGGCCGTTTTTTCTGGCGAGTCATTACCTAATCCTGCTTGATAAACTTCTTTAGTAAATGATTACCTAACATTCAAGCATATCTAGGTTACATCAACGTAGATGTCACCGCGAATAAACAAGATTAGAAGAATTTGTTTCTTATATAGTGTTCATTATTATGATATGAAAACTGACTTGCCTATTTTTTTACAGGGTTTCAAACCAGTGATTATTTTAAGCACGGTTAAACATAGGTTAGGTAAAAATGCAGCGTATATTTTAACGTAAACCGTTGATAAACTTCAACTTGACATTCCCCATAAAGAGCAGTACTTACAACAAATATTAGTAGGAACATAATACCAAGACTACTACGCCACCAAGCGAATGGTGGATATGGATAATGAATATAATATTAAAAAATGGTCTCTATAGTATATAATTATTTTTTTTCTTCTTCTTGATCACTATTGATTATTGAAAACTCAAATAAAATCTAAAGTTCAAGATATGTCTTTGAAAAAGCATTAACGCATGCTTAGCGAACTCTAAAGTTACAATATTAAATGGAAAAAGAATACGGTCGCGAACAGGATTCGAACCTGCGCCTCCCGGATAGATACTCCAGGCGCTCTGACCAACTAAGCCATCTCGACCTCTCGAGGATCGAGATGGCTTAGTTGGTCCGGGAGGCGCAGGTTCGAATCCTGTTCGCGACCGTATTCTTTTTCCATTTAATATTGTAACTTTAAAATCTAAAGATTAGTTGTTACAGAGAAAATCGAGGCAGACGCTGTGAAGGGACTTAGGTATTTACTATATAAGAGAGGTAAAAAAAAAACAGTTATACGCGGACTAACTAAAATCCAATTTCTAAGAATACGTATGCAATAAAATAAAATAGTAGTCAACTATCCTTATTTACTTATGTAAAACATTGCTAATACTGAGAGAATTTGCAAAACATTCGGAATGCGTTTCTAATTAGTCATTCAGTGCGTCCTGTCAGCAACTTTTGCAATCATTTGCCAATTATAAGATATAGGCTCACTTTACATCGTATGATAATTATGATGTGTTCATATATTATATCATATTTTGACTGCCTCGTTGGTCTAGTGGTTAGTAGCCCTGACTGCTATGCCGGAGGTCGTGGGTTCGATTCCCACCCAGGACAAATGTTTGTGTGATGAGCACGATCATTTGTTCTGTGTCTGGGTGTAATTTATCTATAATATGTATGCATTTAGAAATATATAAGTATGTTTATCAGTTGTCTAGTACTCATAACACAAGCTCTGCTTAGCTTGAGACTAGACGGCGTTGTGTGGTAGTTGTGGGATATTATTATATTATATTATTATTATATATTATATTTAATGAACTAAGTAGAACTGTATATGTCTGTATGTGTCATGGTTTTAAGTTAATCAGCTTTTTCTCTAGAGCGCAAAATCCTAGGGGTTCGAATTTGAGACCGTGTAAGGAACACAACAGGCGCCCAAACTTAAATTACAGATGTTACCCGGGAAGCTGCTAAAGTTAGTTGGAACTGGGTCGGACAAGTCTGCCGTATTAGATAAGCTGTGGTCTAAAAGGTCCACCGAGTGACACCATTGACTGCTGACCGAGGATACATTGATAGCAACAGACCAAGGCGAAGATGGAGGGACGAGCTCGACTTCTACAGAAAAGACTGGCCCTCATAGCAATGAACAGAAGTGGTGAAAAAGGAAAGGGAGACTTTGCCCTGCAGAATACTACAATATAAGTTAGATAGATAGACTTTTTTCATCACCACCTTATAGAACATTAACATAGAACTTATTAACAGCATTGGTGAAATGTGAGTGTACACCTCTGTCCACTCCATGGAGCATACAGGTGTGATTAGTAGTAAGTAGCTCCATGTGAAACAGTAATACATCGCCGGTTAGACTGGAAGCCGACCAACGTAGCGACCCAATGTAGTTGGGATAAAAAGCTAGAAAGATTATATAAAGTACTTTTTTACTGGGAAGTAACGTATTCAGAGGTTTAATATTTTTGAAAATGTATGATACCTGTACAAACTATGAATTTAATTGAAATCTTAACCGTCTAGAAAACTTTAATTTTGGAATACCATTTTAAATTATGTAGGTACACTTGAATGTCAAGAATGTAGCATTAGAGTGTTCGATTTGACTTTGAGTCTATTTTTAATATTCGCAATCATTTTGATGTATTGACTTCTGAAGCGATATTATGACAGGACCATCAAGATATGACGATACGGCAAAGTAATATTTATTGTATTATCACAAATTATTATCAAAAAAAATGCGACAAATGAATTTAAAATATCCTACTTACTAACTTGGCCGATAAAAGACACGTGACAGGAGCATTTTTGGGGGACAAGTATTTATCTGCCACTTTTCGAGACAGGTTATTAGATTGTTATCTAATCATCAAAAATTGCCACCGACAAATATTCTGAGTTCATAATCTTCTTTGTCGGCAATATAACGGAAGGTTGCCCTGCCAGAACTGAAGGCTTCTGCTACGATTAACTTCTTTTGTTTGCGGATATAACAAGAGAGATGAAAGAAAATTGAAGCTGAATTTATTATTCCTTTGGCGCATTTAACTAACGTCGGAAAACGATAAATTTGAAATTTTGAGAGATTGTCTATTCGAAACCTACAAAAATTTATAAATTTTTCCTTAGGCATTATCTATTTTATGTTGGTAATATCCAGACGGGTTTAAACACATATCATAAGATTACCCTTCATCCCCAAAGGGAAACAGGGAAACAACTAATTAATGCATTTTAAAATTCTACTGTTAACGAACCAACTTCAGTAAAAAAAAAGATAGGCAACATTAGTTTATTGTTTAAAATAATTGAATGCCATACTGTGAGGTATGTAGCTCAGGGATCACCAATTAGTTTCATAGGGGGTCTGTTTCTTTAAAAAAATAATATGACTGTTGCGGTTCGTTTAGTAGACGATTACTAGCAACCTAGGTCCGAAAAAATAGGTCATCGTTCCACCATTTGGATGATCTAAAACTGTCTTCATAATTTTACATTATTTTCCTATAAACATGAAATTAATTTCTAGTATATTTTATAAGAAATTAAATTATTAATTGAAGTGATTAGTCCTGTCAACGCAATATATTGTCTAGTCCTCATTGGTTAACTCTTAATTAAATGTGTGAGTCATCAAACTGGACTGACAAGTCTAGAGTCCAAGATACCGTGAAAAATACGAATATTTTAGCGACATACATTATGCTAATATCCTAATACAGGAAGGAAAATTTTCGTAATGTAATCGCCGAAATAAACAATACGTCATATTGTAATTTTGCCTAATAGTTTTTGTTTTCGTATGTTTAAATATGTATGTTTCTAAAAAGACGTTTTATTGCAAACTTTTTACGGGTAGTTCAAGTCGTTATGGTGACCTGATGCACCAGACGGGATATAATATTTATCGGGACTGTCCCGATAGATATTATATACACTTGTCACAGGTGTAAAGAACCCCGTAAGACAATGATAGCTTTGGAAAGGTAGCACCAACAATAATCTAGGTAATTTATATGAGACATATCAGACTGCTTAGGAGAATAACGATATTTTCATAGACCATCTTGCTGAACTGTTTTATTTTTCATGTGCAGTATGTGATGAACTGTTTTGTTTATTGATCTGTACTTATACTGCTTTATCCAGAATATTGTTGGTGCTGCAATCACTAAGCAGTAGTCGTAGGGTTGCCCTACAAGCTTAGAGAACCAGACGGGAGGCGGCTTCTGACTAAATATCGAGTTTGTTCGCCACTTTTGGTGGGGGGTGAGGTAACACACAAGCTTAAAAGAACTTGCACTAAAGCTACAACTGCTCTCGTCATTACATTAACAATATTAATATACATAAAAAAACTAAACACAAACATATATTAGAATCACACACGATTTAAAGTGTACTATCATTGTAACCATACAGGTAAAAAGTATCTGATTGGGAATCATATGCTAATGGCGAGCGGGTACACCCGCTAAGACTACTCCAGTACTAATTTCTTCAAGCCTACAAACATAATAGGGCAACTCGTGCTTGGCAGGATTAGGCAGCCTCTCTATTGTAGTGATTTCCAACTTGACGTAAAGCCGTACGAAGTTAAGCTAGGCTACTTATCCAGTTTCAGTGAAAGTATGAGCGTATTCTCAAGATTTCGGAGGCCACAAGGATTCTACTCATACTCATTATCATTTAAAATTACCGATCACCTTCATCAGTTTACTCGACCTGACAATAGAACCAAAGACTTAACTGGACTTATGAGGTAGTCTAGGAAGGCGTCCACGGGGTAACATGTCCGCATGAAATATAAAAGAAATCCTATTAAGTCCCCCAAAAAGGAAATAATGTCCTACTGTCATGATCATACCTTATAGGAGGCAGACTTAAGATGTACGTTTCTGCCTTTGCTGGTGAGAGTGCATTTGAGACGTAACAGCAGATCGCGCCGCCCGGGACTCGTTGAGCGGAGAGCTTCACGAATCTCGTCGTGGTCACAAGGATGGCTGAACTCGAATACACTCTGGCCCATTATCTCCATCTGAAGTCAAATAGAAAAAAATACATTTAAAATAAGGTTTTATGGAATATTACATTGTTACCAGTTTTTCATTTGTAGTCCGGATTTTAGGCTGTTGACACACCAAAAATACGCGAGTACTAAGTAACTTTAAAAAAACACTGTCGATATGTCCGGGTTTAAAGCTCCAAAATCCGGATGTTCACACTTCTTGTCCTGGTGGGCAGATTTAAGAAATGGCATCCCTAGTTTGGGGGAACCGGTGCAAAATTGAGTTGCAAGATCTGTCCCAAACATACCAATGAGTAGAATAAGATAAACTAAAACGACAATCAATTGTATGAAGCCCTCAATACTCGTGCTGTCTCTGCCACTTCAAGTGGGGTGACGTTGTCAGTACGAAATATGAGGTCTCATTACCTAAAATTGAGTAGTGGTTCGGTGTTGATGCTAAGTTGTAGGTATAAGCCCCAGATTATACCTACTGAGATGCCTAACTGCTGTAATATCATATTATTTTATGTGTATTTTTTCTGGCGTTCCTTCATAACTTAATATAAATTCCCCCTAATAGAGAAATTAGCTTATATAAAAAAGATATAGAGACGCGTGTCAAGATCTTTCCACAGCCGCATTTCACCTTATTTACAAATATTATATCAATACTTCACACATATATGTGGAGACGTGTGTCAATAGCTTCCACACTAGCATTTTAGCTTACTTATCTATATTTCAGACAAATTTATACTTATCATGCATACTTGATGATACCTACTATACATATGTAATGTAATGCTTTTAAAGTTTTGTACCGCGTAATGTAAGTACTGTAATTATTTAAATCAAAACAATAGCACGAATAATTACTTTCAATTTTTATTTATGCACATTTTGTTCAAATTTGCTATAGGGCTTAAGTTGGAAGGGCGTAACAAATAGGCACTAACCAAAAAGCATTAACATATAAATAAATAAAATGTGCTGACGATTTCCTTATCAAAACGGTGTGTAAGTATTATTATAAAACATGATATAAGTTCTAAGAATCGTTGTAATTAGTAGTCGCCATGCGTATAAATCTAGGCGCCTCTGCGTCATCAAAATAGTAATTGTATGCAAATGTCATTAACCATTATACATGCATAGGAATAAAAAATCAAGAAATATATTTAAGTACGAACATTTGCTTCAACACTTAAAACAAGCAGTTTAAAATATTTCTCGTGTATTTTTAGATTTGTACAATACAGGTCGAGGTTGCATATTGTTACATACTGGCAAAGCATTAACATTGAACTGCGTAACTGCTTGATTTTCTATATCTCTACCTATCCTTTTCTCAACTAAATTAGGGTCGACTTCCAGTCTAACCGGATGCAGTTAAATACCAATATTTACATGGAGCGACTGCCTATGACCTCCACAACCCATTTGCTGGGTATTACGATATCTCGTGGTAAGACTGGTTGTCAGACTTACAGGCATAGATACTGGCTACCCGTAACGGCTGTCATAGATTTTCATTATAACTTAAAATTAATTACACTCAGTAATTTTTCACGTTTCGGTTTCTGTTTTGGGCGGTAATTTTTTTTGTGAAAAATGTTTTTGTAATTAGGTACCTACTATATAATTACCATAGTTCTTTCAGATTTTCGGAAAAAAATGTATGATGGAACTTAAAATTAAGTACAGTTTAAATAAATCCTTATCACTTACACATTGACCCCCTTTAATTAGGACCTTGTACAGATAGCGGTCGTATAGTATTAATTGTTCAGTTAAAGGTCGTCAAATTGAAATTCTTAAAAGCATTGATTTCATCTGTAAATGTAGGTTGTAATCATTATTTCCCAATGTTCTGAACGCATGTAAAATCTTCCATACGCGCGCGATTGCTGTGACGTAGTTCGTTCGTCGACCTACATGCGCCTGTGCGTCTCTGCTAAACACTCGGGTAAAATTAATGCTACGAAACTGAATTAACTATAACCCTTATGACTCCGATATTAAGGGACATAGTACTTAAAAAGCTTACGTACAATTGCATCACTGCTTCTGATAACGCTGATAAACCATACCTACGTAAGTTTTCTATTGATAAATCGAGCAATCAGTATATGAAACATGTTTTTATCTTTAAATATATTAATTTACTGGTCATGATTGAGCAACATAATTTCAAAAACAACGCCACGTGAAGGACATCATAGTTGTCATTTCAACTGACTCCTGCGCAGCCGAAAAGGGAATGAAGTATACCGATTACATAGTCAGAAGAGTAACTTATTAGTTATGGTATTGTAGACGTCGGGATTAAAATGCATCTGAGACACAAACAAATGGAGGCTAGATTAAATAAACAGGTTCTACCAGTTTCAACAACAGCCATTTGAACCATGACATTGGTTTACCGTGCCTTTGTTTTTATTCTATGTAATATATGAGTGTCTTGCACGATTGTGTAGCGTTTAAGAATTTTTTTTTTTGTTAGTAAACAGTAATTGCTTTAATGGGCATATCCTTGATGAATGATAACATCAATAATAAACATATTAAAAAAAAACTAGTTATTATACGTTTTAGGTTCCAATATGGGTAATTAAACAATGAGAATGTCAACATACTTGTGAACATTTGCTTGATTTAAATTTAGAAACCTAAATACTCCGTAGTACTAACGATATCTTGCCCATGTTATAAACGATACTAGTGTAACATTCAGTAATAATTTAGGCTCAGTTGCACCAAAATTACCTTAAACTTACCAGTTTTTTTTTAACAGAATCTGCTTAGAAATTCTGTTAAAATAATAAAGTAACACGTCAGTAATGGTTGAAGTTATTTTGGTGCAACCGAGCTAAGCCTCCTAATAAATTATACGTGTACTTAATAACTTCAGACTGTTATTTAGTGAGACACATCAAATAAAAAAATAGTTTTATCATTATTATTTCACCACTCACCAACGAATGATTAGATAAACGACGTAAAACGTATACGTCATAATTATAATGAAATGGCATTTGAGATATTATCAAAAGAAAACGTTATCTTTTCTCCGATACCAGAGAAAAACACGAATACACTAGACCTATACAATATTTTCGAGTGACTCATTATTCAAAGGAAATACTCTCGCCGATATCTCGACAAAGAATACTTTTTGCGGTACTTTAATCCACACCGGAGCTCTTTGTCAACTCAATCGAACAGCTTCAATCAAATCAGGGAAGGTCCAAAGGTTCTTTTATTCTATTATTAAGCCTTGCTAAGGACGGTAGGAAAAGACCGAAGTAGGATTACATAATCAGTAGCAATGGCTACTGCATTCTATCCTACTACGAGTAATATTAATAATGTGAAAGTTTCGATGTTTGTTAATCAATCAATTACTCCAAAACTACTTACGCATTTGCATTAAATTCGCATTAGTTTCTGTAACAGGACCTAAGATATTAATTATCACATAAAATGCAAAGTTCCTGCCGAAAAAAGAGGAATTCCATAGGTAAAACTGCAGAGCGCAGCTAGTTTCAAATAAATAATAAGATTTGGGTTAATACACATTTAATAAATTAATCCACAATATTCTAACAGAGCGTATGTGTACCCCTGCAAGCTGATTACGCTAAACCACCTACTTTAGATAGTTCGTAGCGGTATGGTATCTATTTCCACTACTACATAACAGTATAGCCGGTTGCTATAGAGATTGGAGACCTATGTTACGATATTATGACTATTTCGAAAGACTGATATAGTTAATAAGATTTTAGAATGATAAAATATGGTTGGGTAAATAACTGTTGTACACAACTATGTAATGGTTCATTCTCTCTCTCTCTAAAGGTATCTCTCAAATACAAAATACAACTGTGGTTTAGAAACAATTAGGGACAATGAAGCATATGTACTTGCTGTATTCAAGATGACGATGTCGCGATGTGCGACCAAATTACAAGATTGTCTTGAATTATTATCATTAAATTTCTTAAATATATATATTTTTTAAGTTTTAGTTCGAGATACATCTGAGTGTACTCAAAGGATCTAGCTATCTAGACAACGTAGACAACGTGAGAGTCTAGTTTAAAACTGATTAATGGAAAACATGTCCTTTCAAAGCTGATTAAAACAACACTAGGTTTTTTTTAATTAAAGGATTATTTGGTTCCCGCTAAGAGATTTGAATTCAGATTTCGATACGTCATTTTGTTTCTGATTAGGATAACATAATTTCTCTGTGTGGGTGGAAATCTTGCAAAACACATGAATACATAGAGGATGAGGGGATATTTACCATAAATGATTATTAATTAATTTCAGCCTTCATTACTACGAGCCTTGGACAAGGAACTGTAGCGTCTCTCATCAACCCGACGTCAGCTTAGGAATATTACCAGAATCTGTCTTACCTGTGAAACACCAAGATGGTCTGCGATGTTTTCACTGCAGTACACTATGTCGCCTTGCTGAGACAGGACCAAGACAAAGCCGTCCAGTGCCTTCATGTAGGACAGCTCTGAAGACACCTCCTCCAAGTCCATACCGTTCGGGTTTTGCATCTTGGGATGCTCGGATTCCGACTCGGGCACTGAAATAGTAGGATGAAATTAGTTAGATTTAGATGTGATTGCAGAGCATAGGGTTTTAGGTGTGGGTTGTTTTTGTTCTGTTTTACCCTGTTCCTGGACCTGATGAAGTGCTGTGTGCACTTTATTACCATACTTTTCAAGATCTACTAACTGGTCGAGTAATGAAAATTATTTCGGTACAGTGTACACAATAAACCCAAGAGACGTGTTAGAAGAACCGTGTTGCCAGAAAATTTCTTTAGGAAAAAGTACATAATGTCATATAAAAAAAATGCGTGCCAGCGGACGTCCCTTCTTGGCAGTTTGCATAAATACTTAATCCTTAAAATCTTACACTGCGCTGTAAAATATCTAGATATATAATAATAAAGAAATGGAGTTTCATTAGTAGACCAGTGGTTCCTCTTGACAAGAGAACATTTTGGAATTAATCATCCAGCGTTCACCACAACCCAACAAAGGAAGCAATTACGTCAATACACATTGGAGTGGACGACTCACATGTGCTTTGGAAATGCATTAAGCTAATTTGGATGCAGAGATTTTAAATAACAGGCTTTTGTAACACCGTCATTCAGACCTTATCAATTTAAGGACAAATTGTACGTTTGCAATGTGCAGCACAAAATTCCAGCGGTTATAAATCACGTTCGTATGTGCGGCCGAGCTCCAATTAACTTAATCTGCCATATTTTGCACATGTTGGATGATGAATAAGTTATGTATTTGCATATATATACAGTACGTGGTAATAACTTCTAACTGTTTTAGTTCGAATTGCAGACGTTAATCTGAACCAAAATAGCAGCAGAGTTAAAAGCGCGTCTGGCTACACTTCGAACAAATAAAAGTTTTTTAGAAAGGTGGATTTTGCTTGCATAGTTTAGTTGTGGCTGGATTCTTAAAACAAATGAAATCGTGGTCTGTTCTGTGGTTTATTTCCATCTTCTCGTGATTTATTGAGATCAATACTCGTATCTTATGGACAAAACGGGCTCAGCTCACAAATGAGATTTAAAATAAAATACTTAAGCTTCATGCCCTTTTAGCTTTATATTCCTAATTATGAAACTGATATCACTTGTTAAGTTGAAATGCTGATTCTAAAAACACCATTTTATTCAAATAGATGACGTCATAGTTTTATAAGGTACCTATACAGTTCATACGTCAAAAAAATTTGACGTCTGCACTGTAGTTCTAAGTAAACTCCATTTAGAAAGGGGGCGGAGCTACTCCAATGAAATTTATTTCATTTTATCTGGGTCTATGGAATTTTCAACACTGTGGGCAGGCTGCCCCTTGTGTGCTAATAACGATTAAGATTCATTTATTAACCGTGGCCTTTATGGCTCTGGCCATGTTTGTGTGTTAGAGGCTCATTGTACAGCTATGAAGGATAAAGTTAAAAACATTGGAAATACTCATTACTAATCAATATCGATGAGAACGCGTATCAAGGGAACCTTGTACCAGCATAATCTGAAATGCAGTACAAACAACCAGTCCTTACCTCAAACCAAATTTAGCAATTCAAATTGTGCATGCAAAGAACATTACTGTTGAGAAAATCAAGGATGCAACTGCTGTTTGGAGGTAGATGACGTCAATGAGGTTTTCAATTTCAACGCAAGGCGTCGAGAAAAATTAACCCGCGCGTGCCAAACGTACTGATAAGTCGGAAATTTGCCGTTGCGCCTTACGCATGCACATTATTTATGACTTTATTGTGTATCCTAACAGGAAATTGGGACATATAAAATGATGAATATTAATAAACATGGCGCTATTGTTACATAAACTGTATTTAAAGAGTTTGACGAATGATTAAATCATAATAATGTATGTATTTGATCATTTCTTTAGTAATTCTACTGTCTTCAGTTAGTAGTTTTTAAAATTAAAGGAAAACAAACACTTTTATCTACTTGACGTATTTAGAACAACTAAAGCCTCTTTCTCTTTTTTTACAAATAAAATATTTAGAAAACAACATGAATATTATGATTTACTAAATAACATTAACTCTTAGAAACCGGATTGTGGCGCGACTTGGCTTAAGTCCAACAACCGACTGCGATTGTTTAATTTGAATATAATTGCAACTAAGCCAACAAAGTTCAATGATCCAAGGGCCGAGAAGTAGCGTTTATCATATACTAGCGGTGCCCGCAACTTCGCCTGCATGACAAAAGGTAGCCTATGTCCTTCTCGAAGAACCAATCTAACTCCTTGCCAAATTTCGTTATGATCCGTTCAGCCGTTTAGTAGTGAAACGGTAACAAACCAAACAGAGTTACTTTTGCATTTATAATATTAGTATGGATTTGTTTCGGAGAAATTCTGTGTTCATAGTAAATCGGAAGCAGCGAATCATCACCATTGGAGACTGCAATAGCTGGTGGTCTAACTAACAGCGCCAGCGCAATACATTTTTGACAGTGTAACGATATTCACAGTAATATGTGTAGGTGTCAATAGGAATTTGATATTTAATTTCAAATTTGTTAATACATACATAGCATCACGCCTGAATTCCTCGAAGGGGTATGTAGAGGCGTACAAAGTTGTAGACCCACATTTTACCAATACTATTATTAAGTCCCATGTAATAAATTCGTGGTTAGCCTATTGCCATCAACCGGGCACAATTCCAATTCCAATTGATTAATTGCTACTGAGAATTGAATTTCCTAACAGAAAATCGCCATAAGCCATAAAACTTTGCCCGACCTGAGAATGGAAACCAAGACATCATACTCAGCAGTCGCGCTTGGGACCACTACACCAACGAGGCAAATTTATTATAAATAATACAATTACAAAATAAAAGCTATTTAAAGAGTGAACTTGTGTGTTTTAGGCTCTACCACTCTTTGATTTAAGGCAACTCGGCGATATCTATTAAACCAAATTAATTAGTAAATGTTCTATGAAGTCCTGAAGTCCGACACCGTGTTGCAATGTAACAAGTCGTGCTGCGGCTTTGTATTTAACAACTCCTAGGAAAATTTTAGTATCTGCAAAAGGCAAGTGGTTTTATCGTCTTTGGACAATACGGTTGATACTGTTTACGGGATCCGACGCGCCCAGATCGACGTACATGGCCGACATGTGTGTAATACATCCCAATGCACCATATCGCATAACATATCGCGTTTTCAGTGTGTCCACCATGTTTGCTAAATTCAAAGCTGTTGATCCTAGTAATTTAACACTCATATTCACTCTATTTTTCAAAGAAACATTGAAAAAATAATAGACAAGAACGGGGCTTGAACCCGCGACCTTTGACGTTCCGTGTCATCACTCTACCAACTGAGCTACCTTGTCGTGTTCAAACCTATTGAATTTTCAATCCTCTTTGTATACGTCTTAAGGAGACGCCTGGTGATATTTATCTAGTAATCATTTACAGATTTACTAAACTCAGCGTTACCACTTTGCAGTTGTAAATCGCCGAACAACATCCCAATCCTTTATAAATCATATATAATTATATTTTTTTAATACATGTTGAGGCCATGTAATGCCTATATTAATTCTATTTTTCAAAGAAACATTGAAAAAATAATAGACAAGAACGGGGCTTGAACCCGCGACCTTTGACGTTCCGTGTCATCACTCTACCAACTGAGCTACCTTGTCGTGTTCAAACCTATTGAATTTTCAATCCTCTTTGTATACGTCTTAAGGAGACGCCTGGTGATATTTATCTAGTAATCATTTACAGATTTACTAAACTCAGCGTTACCACTTTGCAGTTGTAAATCGCCGAACAACATCCCAATCCTTTATAAATCATATATAATTATATTTTTTTAATACATGTTGAGGCCATGTAATGCCTATATTAATTCTATTTTTCAAAGAAACATTGAAAAAATAATAGACAAGAACGGGGCTTGAACCCGCGACCTTTGACGTTCCGTGTCATCACTCTACCAACTGAGCTACCTTGTCGTGTTCAAACCTATTGAATTTTCAATCCTCTTTGTATACGTCTTAAGGAGACGCCTGGTGATATTTATCTAGTAATCATTTACAGATTTACTAAACTCAGCGTTACCACTTTGCAGTTGTAAATCGCCGAACAACATCCCAATCCTTTATAAATCATATATAATTATATTTTTTTAATACATGTTGAGGCCATGTAATGCCTATATTAATTCTATTTTTCAAAGAAACATTGAAAAAATAATAGACAAGAACGGGGCTTGAACCCGCGACCTTTGACGTTCCGTGTCATCACTCTACCAACTGAGCTACCTTGTCGTGTTCAAACCTATTGAATTTTCAATCCTCTTTGTATACGTCTTAAGGAGACGCCTGGTGATATTTATCTAGTAATCATTTACAGATTTACTAAACTCAGCGTTACCACTTTGCAGTTGTAAATCGCCGAACAACATCCCAATCCTTTATAAATCATATATAATTATATTTTTTTAATACATGTTGACGGCGTCTCCTTAAGACGTATACAAAGAGGATTGAAAATTCAATAGGTTTGAACACGACAAGGTAGCTCAGTTGGTAGAGTGATGACACGGAACGTCAAAGGTCGCGGGTTCAAGCCCCGTTCTTGTCTATTATTTTTTCAATGTTTCTTTGAAAAATAGAATTAATATAGGCATTACATGGCCTCAACATGTATTAAAAAAATATAATTATATATGATTTATAAAGGATTGGGATGTTGTTCGGCGATTTACAACTGCAAAGTGGTAACGCTGAGTTTAGTAAATCTGTAAATGATTACTAGATAAATATCACCAGGCGTCTCCTTAAGACGTATACAAAGAGGATTGAAAATTCAATAGGTTTGAACACGACAAGGTAGCTCAGTTGGTAGAGTGATGACACGGAACGTCAAAGGTCGCGGGTTCAAGCCCCGTTCTTGTCTATTATTTTTTCAATGTTTCTTTGAAAAATAGAATTAATATAGGCATTACATGGCCTCAACATGTATTAAAAAAATATAATTATATATGATTTATAAAGGATTGGGATGTTGTTCGGCGATTTACAACTGCAAAGTGGTAACGCTGAGTTTAGTAAATCTGTAAATGATTACTAGATAAATATCACCAGGCGTCTCCTTAAGACGTATACAAAGAGGATTGAAAATTCAATAGGTTTGAACACGACAAGGTAGCTCAGTTGGTAGAGTGATGACACGGAACGTCAAAGGTCGCGGGTTCAAGCCCCGTTCTTGTCTATTATTTTTTCAATGTTTCTTTGAAAAATAGAATTAATATAGGCATTACATGGCCTCAACATGTATTAAAAAAATATAATTATATATGACTCATATTCACGTCAATCTTGTGTTTTTCTGAAGTCTATATGGCGTCCCACAGCTGTGGAAAGGCCTCCCCTTTCTTTTTCAGATCTCTCTGCGGCTTGCAATATCTGGCCACGCCTGCCCTGCAAACTTATCCAGATCGTCATGCCACCATCTTGTTATATTTGATTAATTACTAATGATAGCGTGACGTGGTAAGAAACTGGTTTAATGATGAGGTCAAAGTACGACTGCAATAATAAAAAGTTAAAAGTCCATGTTAAGAAATACTGAAAAGATGACAGCAATATAATCGAACATCATATCATGCTCACTTGCTACAATGTTTGTCGCTGCATTTATCAGAATTTTTGTTATTAAAGCACTGGGCAGTACCGGTCTGGACAATTTTGCAGCGCTAAAGAGCTTATAGAATCCTATGCAATAACACACCTAGGAATAAACGTCCGCGGATATTCGTAGGTCATTGGTTTCTATTCGTGATTTCATGGTGATCGTGCTTGCAAACAACGGACAGACGTGGTTTTTTCCGCGAACAAAATTACCGCCGTCTGCGCCAAATGTTTGGACACAGTGACTATCTATTGCTAACTTACTTCAAGACATACACTTAATACTAATATCGTAGTCGCAACAGAGACAGAAAAAAACTGCTCAGAAAATTTTGAAAGGTAGTTCTGCGCCTCTTATCTTTTCTTTCACATAATCTTATTTTACTATACCTGCTTTAAATTTAAAGCTATATTATACATGTATATGTGATAGGAACTGCTTTAGAAGTCTGATTATTGACTGCATTAGTCACGTGAGTTGATAACATGTTATTGTTACATGTTTCAGATACTCATATATTTTTACCATAGTAACGTATATTATTGAATTTTGGTTCTTCCTTCTCCAATAAAATAAAATAAATTGTTATCAGCTTGCAAGACGTCTTTTTTGATTCGGATATATTTAGCAATTTCGATAGAGACATAATTCCATATACCTATGCACCTATCTATCGAGGCCACAACGAATTACCAGGGAGTTTCGTGTCAATTCTTGTCCGTAGGAAACGAATTGGATTGCGCACCTGAATATCAACATTCAATTCAACTGTTGAAGAACTACACAAGGGGCTCGTGGCTACCATCATTTCATACCGTGACCTCTCCGTACTTCGGAGAGTATATTTCGGGTAAGCCATCGGTCCCAGTTATCAAATTAAGATATATGACAGCCGTAATGGGTAGGTAATAGACAGAGACCTGAAAGTATGACAACCAGTATACCACGAGATAACGTGTTACCCAGTAACTGGGCTGTGGATGTCAGATAGGCAGGCGCCCTATATAAAATACTGGTATTTAGCTGCATCCGGTTTGGCTGGAAGCCGATCCCAACATTGTCGGGAAAAGGCTAGGCCGGCAGATCTTGAAGAACTATACAAAGATAGGTACGTCAAGACGACAATCATTTTATATAGGTAACAACGACTCACGAGGCGTATTGGATTAGACTCAACCTACTCTACATCTTCCCCTCTAGCGGCAACATGATCCCCAAAAGTCAGTTTTTAATTTTTTTGTCTGTCTATCCGTCTGTCTGTCTCTCTGTTTGTTTCGGCTAATCGTCAAAACATCTGGGCCGATTCTGATAAGATTTTACTGGCAGGTAGCTGACTATATGAGGAGTAACTTCGGCTAATTAAAATACAATTACACGCAGGTGAAACCGCGGGGCACAGCTAGTCTTGAATCAATTGTATGAAATACTTACACAAGGACACCACATCCCGCACTTTCAAGTAAGATATCGCGAGGCGCATGACGGAAGCCTTGTCAAGCTGCTCCACATCTTCCTTCCTGGCGGGCAGCGCTGCAGTCAACTCGGCAAAGATCTGCATCTCTTTAGTGCGACGGCACCTGGCCGCCACCCTAGACTTCTCCTTTCGTTTCTCATTATTCCTGAGGACAAAGAAAAAAGACATTTGAGAAAAGGTACCGTTAAGGTATTAATTTTCACCCGAAGATGTCGGATTTTCAGGAGGCTGCAATTCAGTCTTTTGACATCAAAATTGATGTTGGTTTTCGATATTAAACACATTAAAAAGTAGACGTATATTATTAAACTTATTTATGAATATGAATAGTTTATTATTGCTATTGCTAGGGTACGTTTCCAGTTCAATTAACTATTTTAAGATATATCCAAAAATATATTATACGGTATAATAGATGTTATTTTTTAATGCCAAGTGACTGGGTCGACTCCATTTCAATATAATTATGTGTTAACTAGGTGTGCCCGCAACTTCGTCCGCGTGGATGTCGGAAACTAACACTCAGCCTGTGGAACCGTAATTGAGCATGCATGAAAAAAATAAGTTTTTTTTTTTTCGAATGTTTATCTAATTTTGATTAACTAATTTGGCTATTTTATTTTTTAGACCATTTTTATTTTATATTTGCCCAAATGACGTAATGTGTTCAGAAATTTTTAACACACCTAGTTTCTAAACGAACTAAAACAAACAGCTGTCAGTTTCATGTCAGTTGGTAATGTCAAATGAAGGTCACAAACGTCAAACCGACAAGTGTTGCCAGCTCTAGTATTAAAATTTTGATGTTTAATAATATAAAACGCATGTTTTTTAAGTTTTTGGGCATAGATCTATTTTGATATACTTGTAGAAATATACATAGTAATCTTAGTTCAAAAAATAAAATACATTCGTATCAAGAAATGCGATTTTAGTTAAAATAGTTTCA
Source organism: Xylocampa areola (assembly GCA_935421205.1). Taxonomy (NCBI): domain Eukaryota; kingdom Metazoa; phylum Arthropoda; class Insecta; order Lepidoptera; family Noctuidae; genus Xylocampa; species Xylocampa areola. Next base: position 11,708,013 of record OW285217.1, on the reverse strand, counting down.
CTATAAAAATGCCAGAAAACATTTCCTTCTAGTATTCTGGCATCACTAAGAATGACAAATGACCTTCAGTCCATAGATTATATAAAATATGAACATGTGACGTCACTGCAAGTGACTTCAGGTCAAATGAAGGTTATTAGTTATTTTTGCCTTTTATTTTGTAATCTCTTACTTTTATGAGTGAAAATTAACAAAATATAGCATATAATCAAAAAATCTCCTAATGGTTTTTCCGTTAGCACGTCTTATGAAAATTCAGTTTCACCCCGTTAATTTGAGAAAAAATATATTCCACCCCCACTCCTGAGTATGAGGTCTCGGGTTCGATGCTCCGCTCCTATTGGTCGTAGCGTGATGTTATATAGCCGTTAATTTGAGAAAAAAACACCTACTAAAATATATTCCACCCACACTGCTGAGTATGAGGTCTCGGGTTAGATGCTCCGCTCCTATTGGTCGTAGCGTGACGTTATATAGCCTATAGCCTTCCTTGATAAATGGACTATCAACCAAAAAAAAACATTTTTCAATTCGAACCAGTAGCTTAGCGCGTTCAACCAAACAAACAAACAAACTCTTCAGCTTTATAATATTAGTATAGATTGAAATAGTCTCGAGCTTGTCAAAATAGTAGTCTTTTTTGTAAACCAATTCCTAGGTAGGTACATTTTCATAAAAACAACAACGCATAACCATGAATTAATTAGAAACTATTAAGATAATTAATTTGATACCAAGAAAATTATGACGCCACACTATTTAATAAATAATAATATATATATTCAAGTATAAGTATGTTTTTTTTTTATTAAAAAATGTATCGTACGTTTAGCCTCCAACTCGTCTGATGGTAAGCGACGGTGTGGCCGAGGATGGAGCACGTAGATCCAGAATAAACCTATTCACTCGTTAAGTAGAGTGGATAGAATTGGGGAGAACGATAGTTGGGGAGTTGACGCAACTGCCTAGACCCGTCTCCCACAGCGGTTGCAACGGACTACATCACAAAACACGACTAGATCGCTTCACGGTATGGTTTCGTCCGGTGGATGGTGGTAACCAGCCGCGGCTGAAGCCTCCCACCAGAGTTGTGTTGCCTGTTTTGCACCTCCCAGGGGCCACGTGTAGGGATTCCACTTTAAGGGTGCACTCATTCGGACGCGGGCAACTCAGCCCCCATGAATTGGTTGGTACATGAATAATGATAAATATCTAAATCACCAGTAAATTATTTTACTGTTAAAATATAAAATGTAAAGCAAATTAGTCATTTAAAAAACGTCCATTGTTCTTAATTAAGGTGTACGTAATTATAATAGTAAAAGAAATTAAGATGGATAATTATCTGCATGCACAAAATATTATCTAATCAATGCTAAAGATATGCAAACATTATAATTTATATGGTAAGAAAAAACGACCCGCGAGCAGGATTCGAAGTCGAGGCACATACAGTCGCTCTTGTCAACCACGTTACCGCGATCACGGCTCTTCTTTGAGTTCTTCCACCACAAGTTCCTCAACAACATTCGTTATACATATATATTAAAATCTTAAGAATTCACAATGTCACATTACAATTCACCCTTTTTTTCACAAAGTCGATGGAAATCTCTCATAGTAATATCTTAGGTTTTCGCGACACACATTATAATAAAACACAGTGGTCGCCAGAAGGACTACTCCTGCGACCACGAACGCAGCAAAGTGTGAATGGAAAAAAATAGTTTAAATTTAATTAAAAAATAAAATCACTGTCAGTAAAAAGTTACAAGTACCTCTTTTTTATAGAGCAAAGTTTATCTCTGTCCTCTATAACGTCTGAAATACCCGGTATACACATTTTCGCAACTCAGTGTCACACAGCTCTGTAAAATCACAAATTATTTAAAAAAAAAAACTGTGGCAAACCAACAGAGATGGTGTCACGACAATTCTAAACCAACCCACTAACTAGTATGTTCGGTAATTTTAACTTTATTCCATTAATTTGTCATTAGTCCCCCGACGGTCGGCCATTTTATCGCTGTTCCAAATAGAGTATTTAAGAAATGCGTCACAAATGCATTTTTAAACTATTGTTATGCAGTTATGCTCATTTGTTTAAATTTTGTTACGATATTGCGGTTTTTGTGGGAAGTGTATTGAATTTGAGGGTTTTTGCTTGATGAGCCCAAAGCAAAAATTTTAAATCATAATGTTTTACAAATTCATAGCATTAATAAATAACGCTAAGAAGAAGATAGAATTAATAGATATTAAGTACATTTATACCAGTTTATTACCAATTTTAACCTTACCTCTATAAATTGAAACCAATTACAATAACAAAATAATCGGTAACATTCTAACAAAAACTCAGGTAGCCAAAAAGGTGATTCACAAAGCAACATTCTGTTCAAATGCCGAGTAAAAAAATAACGTTTCTCGTATGTTCTAGTACTAGCTGGTGCCCGCATCTGCACGACAAAAGGTCCTTCTCCAAGGCATTTGCCGTTTCCGTGAGGAGTTTGGAATAAAAATATATGAAAACATCCTTCTATTAAAAAGCAATGTTGTGTAAGACTTTCAAGTCAATCCATTGACTACTTTTCGAGTTTTGCAGACACAAACATACGGAATTTGAATTTTTATATAGGTATAAGAGGAAATGAGTAACTGTTATCAGCGTTACCAACACGACAAAGTACAAACGAATGCAACTAATGCCAATAGACCATTATCGGTACTTTATCACAAATAAATAGATTTGGAAGTAATACTCGACAATGATCATAAATATTATTGCCACGGTGGATTGGCGCCTGTGATATTGTTGCAAAAGTAGATTACACCATAAATTACCTAATAGTTGTACTTATTCGTAAACAATACTTAGAAAATAATCGCGCCATACCTATTAAGGCTGTCACACGAGTTGACACAAGGAATATTTCCTAACAATTTAATAATCAAATTTTGTTAAGGTTTTTACGTGTTTTATCCACCCTCGACATTGGCAGAATCATCGTTAACCCGATGGAGCCATAATTATCTAAAATTGGAATTGGAATTGGAGATCGAAAAACTCTGACATTCCAATTTGGATTCGTGTTTTATGATTATATATGCGTAGATGTTAAGTATTTTCTAATTTAACACGGTCCCTGTCCACGAAGCAGACACAATAGTTAATCAATCGCCGTGAACTACATGTGGGTCATTGGACAGTGAAAGGGTTAAAAGAAAGCTTACTCAATTAATTAAAATGTCAGTGACGTCTGACTCCGACTCCAGCCGGAGGCTACAATTAATAACAGTATTGTTAGTAATTTTTGCAACCAAATTGAGAACAAAGACATTTTGGGGATTTTAAGCATATATATTAAAATAAAATATTTTAATATGAATGGCAATCTTATTCTGTTAGGCCTGGTACGCACGGGCAACAGCTTTGCGTTAGATTGAGATGTTTAGAACTCCGTAAGCTTAATAAATACAATTTGATTCAAATACTCAGGATAGAGAGTTGAAAATACAACACAACGCGCGGCGCGGCGTTTTAAAACCGCTGACGTGTGAGTAAATGTAGATCACCAATGTGTTTCAATCAAACGCTTTTGTAACGGACATTAAAAAAAGCTCCTTTGTGTATAAGGCCGTAGAGTACCTACGCGTAACGGGATTGACTCAATAGAAATCAAAATAATAAGACCATTACACCGGTAACGTTATCTAATCATTACTTGGGCCTTACTGCCAGACCAGCGAGGCAGTGGACAGTGGTCCCAAGCGCGACTGCTGAGCCTCTGAGGTCTCAGGTTCGATTCCCGGGTCGGGCAGTGTTATTGAGATTTTCTGCTAGAAAATTCTCAGCAGCAGCCCGGAGTTTGGAATTGTGCCCGCTAAATGGCAATAGGCTCACCACCTATTACATGGGACTTAATAACAGTATTAGTGAAATGTTGGTTGTACAACTGTGTACACCTCTGCCTACACCTTCAGGGAATACGGGCGTGATACTATGTCATATTTATGTTAATACTTGTACTAGTGCAAGATAAATAAATATAACTTAGCACGAGTTTTGGCTTAGCATTATTCCTGTCCTTATCACACAACTGAAACTACAAGTATAAGATAGAGGTGGCCAAAGTTCGTGGTAAGTATTGTTTAGTTAACTTGGCCTTAGATATGCGTCCACTACTACTTCAGGGGCTGTTCATGTACTACGTAAGACGATTTAGTGGGGGAGGTGGTCCAAACAATTCTTATTTTTCCTTACATAGGGGGGCGGGGGGTCAAAAAGTGGCTAAAATCGTCTTAGGTAATACGTGAACAGCCCCTTAGTGACAATCAAGAAATAAACAAAATGTTCTAAGCGTGAACATAGCGTGTATTGTCATTAAATAAATATGTTACCTGTTGATGGGGAATAAAAATAACGTGAAAATTGAAACTTTTTTTATTTGGACGTTTTTCAGTTAACCCACAGGCGTCCCCTGCGGGACACGAGCCTTGGCTTAGGGCGTTGCTGGGGGGACAACTAGGGACTAGCTGGATCAGATCAGTTTCCTTATTATTACGGTCGAATTAAAATTGATCGCTGAAATTACCAGTTTACTTATAGCGGTCAGAATGACATGAATTATATTACAATTTACAAAGAAACCAGGGGTGCTACTCCGAAATCCGATCATCGGTAGTTCGGACCGAAACGTAATAACGCCGAAAACCGAACAAAACCCTTCCACCAAGTTTCTTCGGATCCGACTAGTTGTTAAGTTCGGCCGTCGCTTTGAAATTAAAAACAAGCAATTAAATGAACCTATTGTGAAATATGATTGAATGTTGATTGAACTAAGTATTGTCAAACATCGCAACCGATACGTCAGAAACCATTTCGGAATAACGTTAACGAATGCCAAAATGTCAAATCGCGAACTTCGATCGATCATCGGATCCGAAACACTTCATGGTAGCAAAACATCCGATCCGTCAGTCGAAGCTTCGATGATCGGATTTCGGAGTAGCAACCCTGCTCAAAAGTATTTTATTTAAGTTATATTGAATCGACTGCTCTATTGACGTAAGTTAAGTCTCTGAACGTGCTCAGAATTTATGTAGATCCTCACTATGTACGAAAGCAACAAACTAAATACAATGTCGCGATCACTACACATTATAATAAAGATCCGCCTGCGGCCACGAACACTGCAAAGTGTTCGAAACGTCAGGAAAAACAAAAACCAATAATAATACACGCGATTAATCCGGTTAAAAGTTGTTTTATTATAAATACAATATAATTACCAAATCAACTCGTGCGAAATATATCGATGCTTAAATAGTGGTAAAATACTCGTAATTCGCTAGAAATAATACTTTCTTATCCACGTTTGTTGTGACTGCGATTAATTGCAATTTATCGTTGCAGTAAGGATTTTGCTTATCTTACCCGTTATCAATATAATTGATATCAAAAGGAAGGAAAATTTTGGAAGTCGTTACGCAGCAGTAGCTACCGAATGATAATTAATGGTAAATAGAAACGTTATACTCAAAATACAGATAGCATAATCGATGAAGGACTTATTTTTTATAATATTGCAAATATTACTTAGTACATTTACGATACGCAGTAGTAAGCGCCTCCTCCGCTAAGGAATAATGTAGAAAATTATACTTATTGTACCACGATAACTCAACGATGTAAATTATCATGACAGCAGAATGCTCAGAATGTAAATTATTTCCTATGAGGATTGTGAAAACAACTTTCATTCCAATCCATTCATGGAATAATTTAGAACTTTGATATACTGCCAGCCTCCTATTTTGTGAATAGAATCTAGGATACTGTGTTTGTTATCTTATGGTTAATGAACAACCCAATGTCATTTTTTTTTAAACGCGGACTGTATGCCTCTGACATGGCTTTACACTCCATCGAGAATAGGTTTTGCTGTGCTGGTTTCCTCACGACTCATGGTCCTTTCGTATTGGAAATTAAATAGCACTTTATCAAATTTCTCATACGCACAAATTACTATGAAACGTCAACAGTGCATGCCTTGCATTCTAACATTCGATCTTTGACTTGCCAGTTTAATCGATTACGCATTAATTTGGTATTTTATTCACGACACAAACTCAAAATGTACAAGGAACATATGCAATTTATGCTCGACTATAATCCGCGTATATCAGGTGAATCCTATTTTAGCTTTGTTCAACAATCTTATCCCAAAACTTAATCAGTCCCTAAGATTACTTCCTCTAAATATTTTAAGATCCAGATTCAAATACGAAAAAACGAAACAATCTCCTACAATGTCATTGCAAATATAGTTACACAGTTATTTTAAAAGGGGAATTTTTACCTTACTGTCCTATTTATCACTCACTTACAAATCACTTGGAGAACAATAATGAATCATGGCGCCAGGAGTCTGCACGAGGTGCATTAGGTAATGAAATGAGGTCTGATAACGGCTAACGACCTGAAAATAAAACAATATGGCCCCCTACATGTCATATAACCAACTAAACAGTTGTTCATTTAATTCATTACAATGCTAAAGTTGATAGCTTTATATGGGAGTGTGCGTAGGCGCGTACTAGGCGCCTCCATCTTTATACATATACATAGAAAAATAAAATCTATCATCTACCAGGTTAATGTTTAATTAGAATAATTGAGTTCCCACTAAGGTTTGAAGTCCCATTGGGCGGTAAATCCTCCACGCAATGTTTCGAAACCAGTAAATTAGATAAATTTGTAGAACGCCGAAGGGGACTTGTTAAAGGTCCAATTAGGTATTCAGGTTGGCGCAAGAAGTATTATTAGTATTACTTTGATTATTGTTTTGGAAACTGAGGATACATGCAGTTTTTAAAATGTTAACTTTAAAAGTAGGTACTTGATTCACAGTAAACAACTATTTTGAGGAACTGATAAACCAAGTTAGTGTTGCGACCGATAATACTTATGAACATGTAAGTTACTAGAGTGCAATAGATTGAGGAAAAATTGTGGAGTTGAATTAGGAGCAGCAAGCCGTAAACAATTGCAAGTTAGAATATTAATAAACATTATTCTTAGTAACGCGATCGACGTATATTCAGACACGATTAGGGCTGACAGGCGTTAGGCCAGACATGTTTGCATTTTTTAAAGTGCTATGTAGCCAAATGTTTACATATTCACTTTTTGTATGTGAAATTATAGCTACCAAATTTGACCGAGTAGCAAAATCTCATTGGATATTTCATTGGAACGTAGTTTAAGGAAATAAAATTGGAAGCTTTATGAGCAAAATTACACATGCTGTTAGTAGTATCCCATAGTATTCTATCCATTTTTGTGTTACCGACAATGTTGACAACCCTATACACAATAGTAATCTGCTCTACTTAATTAATATTGTTAATAGCCCGGTAAGTGGACTGTGATAGTAGGATAACATCAGAACCTGGCGCATAGACCCAATTTGGTATAACATAGCTAGATAAAAGGAGACCGTATCGGTGATTCCCACCAACAACAGCATTCCCAAAGAGGGTTGAAGTCAGGCAGGCGGCCGGTCATAAAACATAGCCAAAACTTTAGCAGCATGCCAGATATAGGTATGCTGCGCCGACCCCAAATAAATTGGGATAAGGGCAGGGGGATGACGATAAATGTTGACAATTTGACATGCGCTAATTTGTTTTTATTTATTTTACTCGTTTTATATTTGTATTTTGTGTTTTTAATTCATTAATTTTTTAATTAATTTATCTTGTGTAAGTTTCAGTTAAGGTACTTAATAATTAAATTAATATCAACTTTAATTACATTGTTAATTTGCACGATTTATTCACTTTTAATTTAAGAAACACAAGGCCTGAGACGTATAATGAAGACAGAAATCGATTATAAGGTGTATTTTTTTTTTTTTTGGGGTATCTAATAAAAATAAACAATTGTTGTAGTGAAGAATTGACGCGTAAACAAAACATTTCCATAGGTCAAAAAATATATGAAAAGTGAAGACATCGTAGATTATAATAACAAGTGTAACTTCAATTGGTTACTAAGGAGAGATCAAAGTACCTAATACACACTTACGAAAATTGAATTCGGAAAGACATGAATGGAAATTCTTGATGAATATTATTTGAATGTTTTAGGACTTAAATTTAAGAAGAGGTGATTATTTTAGTACTTAAAGAAGAGATGCTCAAGTTGTGCCTACTGGACTGGGTTATACTATTTTTGTATAAAAACTTTCGGGAGACATATTCATATCAATTAATGTTCACCGGTTACTACTCACGTGCATTTTTCGGGATTGCCCGACTAGTTTCGAACTCGAACGGAGCCCTTAGTCATGAGCTCCGTTCGAGTTCGAAACTAGTCGGGCAATCCCGAAAAATGCACGTGAGTAGTAACCGGTGAACATTAATTGATATGGGTTATACTAATCAGAAATTCAGGATTTAAAATATGTCTTGAGCTGTCACATGGACTTCATTATTACATACATTTTTTTTTTTTTTTTTATGTATGGCTCCATCAATAGTCTATGATTTTGGCCAATGTCGAGGTTAAAAAGACAGCTGAATGACGGCTCTTAAAACTGATACTACTATCTACATAATATTGATCAAATTAATAGTTGACAAGGGAAATCAAATTAATCAAAATTTCTTCCACCATCAGTTTGGTTAAAACGGAAAATTTAAGAGTAATATGCTAAACATTCAGAAAAAAAAAACTTGAGAGCAGTAAATTATATTCATTTCATCAAAGTGTTAATCAAAATCGAATCATGTATAATGAAACCGTTTGATTTATGGCTGATTGCTATGATTTCAACCGTTTCGGTACTACTCTTGTATCACAACCAAAACATAAAATTGCTTTGGATAGTACGTACCTAATACACTAGAGTTCCCATCATTACGTTAATAGTTGATACAGGTACCTATTGGTTTGGCGATAAAAATGGTATGTACGCAAATGATTCGTCTTGGGTCGACAGAACCAGTAGATGAACAAATAATTTATATTGCAAACATACACAATTATCACCTCTTAGATGATTTTAGATGGAACTGTGAAAACAACACGTGATAAATCATCGGAAGATTTTAGGTTGTCGACCACATACCTCCCTATAAGTAAAAAGCGATTCGTCCGTTAGTAATAGAGGTGCAACTACGTAAGAGGCAGACAATTGACGCTGATTGCAAAAATAATCGCGTTCCCGTCTCTACCAATTGAGGTTCCGTGACGTAGGTTCTGCAATGAACGGTCGGACCGCCACTAGACCGATTTGTCTCTAGTCACGCACGCAGGCTACTGGCTAGACATATTATTATGCTAGATCGAGATTATAGACTCGTTAGCATTACTATTATGATTTGTGTACGTGGTACAGTCACACATTAGGGGGGCCGAGGTTCTATCTGCCTTCTAGAACACACATCAACCGTAAATAAGTTTACACAGTGATACTAAATGGGAAAATCCCGAACGATAATATTTTTACTTCGAATATTTTCGAAACTTACACAGAAGCTCAGCTCTTAAATTAAAGAAGAAGAATAGACACATACTCAGGTTATATTAAATAGAGAGCCTTATTTACTTAATAAACAGAGGTCTTAATTTGTGACGAAAAGATTGAAAAAGGCATTACACTGTAGCAGATTATTATTACAAATATGAATTAATTATAATTTTGTGATATACTGCAATCTCCTAACTTAATTGATCATTTTTCTAAATGTTTCAGCAACAAAAGATATAATAAGACATTGATAACAGAAGTCGGAACTGACCAACTCAATACCAATTTTGAACAAGTCAAAACATAATACCTACTTTACATATATAATAAAATTCAATAACAACAACAACTTATGTAGATAATGTAAATGGTACAGTTAGTTCCTTGTTAAGTAAATAAACAGGTTATTAAAGGACATATCGATTCGTATAATTAAAACAAATAATTATAACTAATTCTACAGATAAAGGGGCTTTTAAATTTAAAATATTTAATCATTTCCGTTCTAATTTAGGAATGGACGACAAACAGGAGTATTATCAGCATAATATAAGCTTATCACCAGCAGCTCTAAAGCCTAATCAATATACTTCAGCGTACATTTACGGCTTACTGAATACTATAATCAACTTATTATAGCATTATCATTTCCCTGCCCTTATCCCAATTTAATTGGGGTCGACGCAGCATGCTTTTACGTCCATAGATGTCTATCAGCCGACATGTCGGTAGTCATTCTCTTTCTAGACATAATTTTTCACACAATTTATCCATCGCTTCCACGGTCTTACTGTACTCGTGTAGCCATCCACATCCAACTCAAACCTTAAGAGTCGAACTATGTGTGTGCTTAATGTGGAATGCAGTTACAGCCACGACTGTAACACACTGCGATGTAATTTAAAAAACTTGGCATGTGATGTGAAGGCATGAGGATCATGTGACGAGGAATATTTTGAGTATAAAAGTGGATGTCTATTGGCTACACGAGTAGCGGAAACCCGAGGAAAAGATGGACGGATTGTGTGAAAGATGATATGCTTAGAAAAGAAGTGACTAGCGCCATGTATGAAAGAAAAAGAGATGCTGCGTTGAGTCTAATTAAATTTTGATAAGGGCAGGGTGATGATGAGTAAGTTGCATACATCTCAGTCGAAAAATCATTGTCAGCAATGAATATATTTTTTATACATTTTCCTCAATCAGCTATTGAATTTTGTGCTCGGAAAACTATTAAATTGCTATTAAAAAGTAATTAATCTCAATGAAAAACGTGTCGCATGCGTGCAACATGGCTAGCGCCATTTTGTAAGATGATCAATTCAACTTAACGCTAATTTATGGCCAATAGATTATAGATCATATTTATATAATGATAAAGATTAAGTTATACTTATATTATTGAATATAATTGCTTGTTAAGCCTTCCGTTCAGTCTAGAAGTTATTTGGATTGCAATATCATTAATTGATAAACAAAGCATTTGTTATTATAACTGGCTAAGCTATGGATTGTCATAAATATGTAGTATACTAACTTTTAAACTATCGCGTTGCATGATATTATTATATGTATAACTAACAGGAATTAACGCGCAATAAATACCTTTGAATCGCTTGACGTTTCGACCAGGTTGCACTGATCGTGGTCACAAGCAGACTGATGCAGCGAGTTTACTCCGTCATGGGTGCGGTAGATTTTTCTTCATCTACCTCCATGTTTTCACAATTGTTATTAAGGCCGCGACACACTACACTCACTGTGTCCGTATTTTTAACCGACTTAAAATAGCGAGGTTTAGATATTTTAATCACTGGATTCCACGTTGCTGATAATTTAAAACCGTCCTCCCGATTGAAAGTCTTGTGTTTTTGGATTTCAATAGCTTCACGCACTGCTCTTGAATAAAAGTGGCGATCAGTTGAGAGGACTTTTGTGTGCTGAAATTCAATCCAGTGATTACTGCCTGATTGAAGTATGTGTTCGGCAATCGCTGATTTGCTAGTCTGACGGTTTTTTACAGCTGCGATATGTTCTTTGACCCTTTCTGCGATGGTCCGCTTCGTTTGGCCTATGTAAGAACTACCGCAGCTGCAATCTATTTTGTAGACACCTGGTGTTTGCAGCGGTATGACATCCTTAGGTGTGCCCACTATGTTGTTTACCTTAGCCCCCGGTGTGTAGATTGTGCGAATGGAGTACACTTTCAACACCGTTCCTGCATGCAACATCACACCACCATCCTCGCCATTTGCAGTCCGTTATGACGTCACTCAAAAACAGAGCTTATGATCTGTCTGACCCTGAACATTTACAGCGAGAGCTAGACCATATTCAGGAGGTCCTCAAAAGTAACGGATATCGAGTGGGTTGTCGACACAAGCGGACTGCGATAAGATGCAGACATCCTGAGGTAAGCAGACAACCAGCCTACATGCCCTACGTCAAAGGAGTGACGGATTAAATCGGAACGGTGTTGAAAGTGTACTCCATTCGCACAATCTACACACCGGGGGCTAAGGTAAACAACATAGTGGGCACACCTAAGGATGTCATACCGCTGCAAACACCAGGTGTCTACAAAATAGATTGCAGCTGCGGTAGTTCTTACATAGGCCAAACGAAGCGGACCATCGCAGAAAGGGTCAAAGAACATATCGCAGCTGTAAAAAACCGTCAGACTAGCAAATCAGCGATTGCCGAACACATACTTCAATCAGGCAGTAATCACTGGATTGAATTTCAGCACACAAAAGTCCTCTCAACTGATCGCCACTTTTATTCAAGAGCAGTGCGTGAAGCTATTGAAATCCAAAAACACAAGACTTTCAATCGGGAGGACGGTTTTAAATTATCAGCAACGTGGAATCCAGTGATTAAAATATCTAAACCTCGCTATTTTAAGTCGGTTAAAAATACGGACACAGTGAGTGTAGTGTGTCGCGGCCTTAATAACAATTGTGAAAACATGGAGGTAGATGAAGAAAAATCTACCGCACCCATGACGGAGTAAACTCGCTGCATCAGTCTGCTTGTGACCACGATCAGTGCAACCTGGTCGAAACGTCAAGCGATTCAAAGGTATTTATTGCGCGTTAATTCCTGTTAGTTATACATATAATAATATGTAGTATATTTTAAGTATGTCAGGATCGGGATATAGGTCTGAAGGACATAATGCTTTTTTCGTGAACTTCGTATCTTTATATTGAAGCTAGTGTGCATAAAGTCCCATTAGTAATCGGGAGGTTTACTGGACAGACTTGTTTTAGCGCGAAGACGTCATTCAGGCTTCATAAATTTTAACTTGGCGCCCGGGCCATAGTGAAAGCATTTGCACCAATAACCTGTTAATTTAAGGGACCGTTTCACCATCTTTTGATATTTTTAGTTAACTTATCTGTTGCTAATGAGCGAACTAACTCAAAATTGGGTAGACACATAGGGTACCAATTAGTATTTCAGCCTTCACAAAATACTTTTATCAATATTACTATACTATATTTTTTTAGAAACAAAAAGTGACCTTGTAAGCATTTTACACCAAAGTATCGCGATCTAGACCGGATTTCAATATTTCCAAAATTAAAAAAAAAAACATTCTATATTTTTTTTATAAATGATACTCTAATAAAGATATTATATTAAATGGAAAAGGAATACGGTCGCGAACAGGATTCGAACCTGGTGGTGAGCAGAGGTCGAGATGGCTTAGTGGTCAGAGCGCCTGGAGTATTTATCCGGGAGGCGCAGGTTCGAATCCTGTTCGCGACCTTATTCTTTTTCCATTTAATATAATAACTTTAGAGTTCGCTAAACATGCGTTAATGCTTTTCAAAGATTTATCTTGAATGATACTCTAATGTTGTACAATAAAGATTATTCTATTATAATTACAAAAAAAAAGGAATAATGCTGCGAATTAAATACTTATTTGCTGTAAGCTGAAGGTAACGTTGAAATAATTAGTTATTACAATCACCCTTTACCCTTGATACCCTTATTAATACTAATCCGGCTAAACCAACAATTTCAGACACGGATGTTTCATCAAACTATCGGTTATCGCCGGTAAATAAGTATAAAGTACGTGACAAAGTTTATCTTTACGACGAGCTATCATTATCACATAGACACGCTCTTGATACCTTGATGAGAGGGTCACTCGGAGAGAGGTTACGTTATCGACACTATCGGACAACAGACCCGTGTCTTCTACACGTTGAAGTCTACGTTTTTATCCTGTTTAACAAGCAATTTTTTTGTAAACTAAGAGAATAAACTAAGCAAACTACGTACCTTATTTAAAAAAATACGCGATGGAAGAGTATGAAATTTGACATAGTTAAAGTTTATATGGAGAAAGAGCGCAGAAAGCTAATATTTTTATATAAAATGCATTGAACATTTAATTAATAAAAATACATTACATACACAAACGTGCGTATGACACACACACACACATATGTTTGACCATAGAACCTTAATAAAGTTCAAATATTTTTTTTTTATGAATTATGGACGCATTTCAGGCAGTAGGCGACCACTAGTATTAATAAATAGTTAAGCCCCTGTTATAAAAATTTTAGTCAGAAAATTAGAGAAAATTATTTATCACTGCCAACGAAAGCAACTTATGATTCATTTGACATTCTCAATCGGTGAAAGGTGGCCAAAAACGGAGTGGGATAACCGGGTACTTACTGACACACCGTATAATATTCTCATGTGACTTAAATTGCTTTAGATATTTAGAATAGGTACTGGTAGATATTTTTAGTTCACATGATCACGAGTTTTAGAATCTGAGAATACCATGTACTAGAAAAGTGGTAACACATCACGTGGATATATCAGCTGATATGATCTTTGGCGTACTTCCATGAATTACTAAAACTATAAGAATGTAACCTGCATGTAAACCACGTGGGGGATCACAATAATTATCTTCGTCTAGCCTTTCCAGCGTCACCCAGTTTCAACCTTATTACGCAAGCCATAAGACCGAATATTCCATTCACGATTAGATAAGATTCAAAACATTAAATGTAGGACGTAAAATTTAAGTGGTATAACTCTCTTTTTGTGCATGTTATTACCCAGAACTGTGGTTCCTAAGCAAAGAAAAAGCGGAATTACCGCTTAGCATTCATCGAATATTGCTTTGCGCTTCTAAGAAGCATTAATAGAAACTGGATTTATAATGACTGTTTATTTCCATGATAAATTAACGGAAAAAGAACAAGTCAAAACAACCTTTGGGAACATGTTTTAGTATAAACAGGTTGAACGAACGCTGCGACCAACTTCTTAGTTGACGTGTGCAAAGATCTTCAATGGAGTGATTAATTTTAGTTTTGCTCACTAATTGTGGCTCTTTGTAATACAACACGCGCTGCCTTGCATCTTAAGAAGAAAGATTTAACTGTGGATTGAGTGGAAATAGAGAAACATTATTTAATGAAAGTACTCGTCAAAAATAGTAACGCATTCAATTCATCGTCTAAAATAGTTTACGATCCAACAGAAACATATATACTCGTATACATCTAAACAACTATTGATGATTTAATCAAATTCTTGACTGAACTTACATAAAATCTTCCAAGTCAACGACCGACGTATATTGACATGGCTGGCCATCGACATTATAACACATGCTGTTATAGTCCCAGGCTGGTTGCTGATGGCATGGCAAGTTTTGAATCATGGGACGAGGTGGAACATAACTCACTGGCTGCTGATACACTTCCTGAACCGGGTAATATGGAAACACGTTGTCATGTCCATATGGTATGAAGGGCACATTTCTATAACACTGCACAGAAGGACTTCGAAATTTCGAATTATAATCACCATAACTGCACTGAGTGTTAACTGGCTGTCTAGACCACTGATCAACCATCGGACACTGCGAGTTCCACCCACCATCCTCGAAGGCCCCTGCAACAGGGCAGTCCTGGGGGAACTGCTCGCCATAACCGTTTACGAGCATTTTGGAATCCGAAACCTCGAATTCGTTTTACATGGAACAACAAAACAGTCCATCGAGGTACAAAAGCAGCGAGCTACTGATAGCAGCAAAGATGTTCTTATCTATACTGAGGATAAAAGCCATAGTAGCAAAAACTTGATAATAACAAAATAATTTGATAACATTGAATTTTATTCGACCATGTTTAGTTGGTGGTTGATATCGAATGTCTTATCGAGTTTTTTGTGGATTTGACAATGTGATATTTTGAATTTTGTTTTGAAACATAAAGAGAAGATCTATAACAAGTATTTCATGTTATTTATAGTTTTTTCCACGATAATGAACTTATCTTCATTGGAGCAAAGGTGGTAGATGATTATGAGGATTAATTAAATGCAAGTGTTTAGAAACAACAATGTTTGGAATAAATTATGATTGACATAGCATCAATATGTGATATGGAAAAATCGATTTCGTTATCTGTTTTTATACAATCATTTGACTAACAGGTCCAATGTTCGATTATGCGGGCGCGATTCGTAATTCAACAAAATGAATACCAAATACCAGTATCATATTCTATTATAAATTTATAGTCTATCATCATATTAAATCAATTTTTTTATTATATCAAAGCCCCCCCCCTACCCCAGTGGTTCCGCCTTGTCGTGGTGGGGTGGCTCTAGTAGCCGTGGCTTGGTCACCCATGGTGAAGCTAGAGGAACCCGGGAGGGCCGCTCCTCTAGGCTTTGCCTGCAAGCCCATGTTGGAGCGGCATAGGTCGCGGGCCTTATGGGGGTCGCCGTACTGAGAGATGGGGGCCGCGGCGGGAGAGGAGTGCCGGTATGCCGATGCGCTGCTCTCCCTACCTTCGGCGGCCTTGACGGGGCCGCCACCGTTAGATGGCGGTCGCGGTGGGGCCGCAGGGGAAGAGGCCTGCCGGTATAGCGAGGCGCCGCTCTCCCTATCCTCTGCGGCCGTAGTGGCAGGCGGCGGGGCCATAAAGCTGACCCGTCGTATGGGACCTTGGGCGTCCGGACACGTGGTCGTCGGGCGCCCATTGCACATGGTCTCCATGGTGGTAGCGGCACGCCATCCGTTTGGTGTGTCGTGAGAGGGAGTCCGGCAACGGACGGCTGCGGGCGGGCTCGCGGTTGTGTGCGAGAGCGTTCCCGCGTCCCGTCCTCAAGCACCTGAGGAGGTATACTGTGGAGTTTAGTGGGCTCGAGTCCCACATAACCGCTCTGTCTCCCCGTGTCAGAGCAGTATGCGAGGGCATTTCTCCTCATAAAAAAAGGGGGCAAAGCCCTCCTTTTCCTTTTTCCACACACTTCTGTTCCTTGCTAGTGAGGGCCACATCATCCATTCTGTAGGAGTCAAGCTTGTCTCTACATCTTCCCTTTGGTGTGCCGAGGTGTCGCCTAGTGTTTGATGGTGGCTACTATTGGCCTACCACTCGGTGGTTCTTTTAGCCCACAGTTCATCTGGCATGAGGCAGACATTTTAGCACCGTTTCATCACATAGGTATTAAAAATACATACGGATCATGGGTGTACACTGTAGGTATATCATAAAAAAATATTAATAGGTAAATGATGAGCAGTTAACATGCCAGAACGCAATTTAAGTTTCAAGTTGCTCATTAAGATAACTTTAGTCTTGATGTGACAAATATAGCATAACTAAGGATTGGAATAAAAACATGTCGGTTAAGTCGACACCTGGATACGGTCCTATAGATAATGAGACGAGACACTGGATTCTTCTTCAAAAAAAGACATAAGTAAGCATTAGTAAATAAGTTTTCTTTGCTTGTTTTATTGCTTTGTTAAATATATTACTACTGTGACATGCGTTGCAATGGCCCAAATATATACATTTATTGTATACAAAGCGGATAATTTTGACAGAAATCTTCTTGGGCACCTTCTTTTGTCAGAAAGTTTCATCGTAATTGAAATAATGGCATAAGAAATACATAGAAGACGAACTAAGGAATATTCATTTTAAAATGATATCCCCGATTTAAAGAGCGAATGTCATTTAGAAGCCGAATGCAATAAATTAAACAAAGTTTAAATAAAAACAAAACAAAGTTTAAATATGTCACACGTGGAGTCGACCGAAGTTGACCTAAATGTGCATGTTGTTGAGTGCATCGTAATTGTTCAACATGGCCAGACAACTGTTATTGTTATGGAACTCCAAGGCTTCGAAACTTTATAAATTGAATTCATACAATACATTACATTATTTTATCTCGAATGTCGATCGGCCCACGGAATAAAGGAATTTTTATTATCCGGGTTAAAAGGTCCCTACACACAAGCCATCACCTTGTCAAATTCCATCAAGACCCATTCATAAGGTAAGCTGTGAAATGATAACAAGAGTCATTAACACATTTCACTAATGTACCAGGAACGACTATAGATTTTGTTTTTGATTTTGTCCTTTAACGTTTTACTGTGGTATAAATTTTAGTAAACAATTATATAAAATTCAAATGTAATTTTATCTCGTATATAGGTTAAACGTAGAGCTGCATGCCGATTGCAGTCCCACGCGAATTGAAGCTTGAATTGGAGAGTTAAGATGCGCGATGAGGAGTGAAAAGTTAGTTTGGATCTAAGAGGATCTCTGATCGTAATAATACCGTCCATACACAGTGCAATTGGCTACAATTCCACGCTATAATAACCTTATTATATTTGCAACAAGAACCATTAAGGAAACAAGGAAAATAAAATACTTTCTATTTGAACTTGTTACAGTAACAGTTCTCAATATATAGTTCGTCTGACTTTCTCGAAAGTTCACAAAAGGGCCGCATACCATTAATATGTAACGCTGCGTTCGGATTATTGTGTCAGCCCTCAGCCGTCAAAACTTAGATATTCAACACAACGCGTTTGTGGGCCGCCGGGCGCCCCATTCGAAACAAAGGTTTAATTTAAACGTGTTTATCTGTATATACTAACATTATTATATGTATTTAATAGTATGTATGTTCAGATAGCGGTCAGCTTGAGTTGTTAACGATATAGTATTAACCGTATGCTAACAAAAGCGTGTGTTATGCTAACAATTTTAGAAGCTCAAGATCTTTCGTGTAAACCACAGTAAATAGTAGCGTATTTAACATAAGCTGCTAATTCAATGTTTACTTAAAACTAAATTACCATTTATGACAAGGGGATCTATTTAAATAATGTGTTGCTGTCGAAATTGGAGCTAGGAAGATAAAATATAGTACAAGGAAAACAGGTAGATTTGTGATAGATAAGATTAATTCTACGCACCAAGATGTTAAGTCAAACTCGTCGGTGTCAAGAATTTGTTCAACCAACTAGTTTCAGTTTTAAAGTAAAAATGCCACGGCCCTTATTCAAAGATAGATGTCTAAAACAGGCAGTATCAATTAGTCACATTGATTTCAGTATCTAATTCACATAATATTTTTTATAATAGTTCATACATGATAGCGAATAGATTTTTTTATGCGTCGATCACCGATAATCTCTTACGTCAAAGTAACCGATGCACGTATACTCAAAACTCATGCGTTGTGTCGTGATTATGTATAGTCACATTTATATTTAGAATTTAATCTTGCTACGATAAATCTATACAGCACTGCAGCCTCATACTTCATATCCAGGAATTCTCAAATTAAAATGTAAAAAAAATAAAAATTATTCTGTAATACCTGAATGGAGGAACAGTCACGTTATTTAGGAGAAAAAAAAATTATTTTTAGGTAACAGTCGCGAAACGCTACTTCAACTAACATAGCACGAAGATTGAAAGCACTACTCTTCGTGAAGAACATAATTATTGTAATCACGAAATCGTTTGCCAAGCATGATGATAATATTGGGAGTTCTGGACTGTGGCCCGACATAATTGTGGAGATCACTAGGAAGCATGGTTCAGCTTCAGTGTTTGATAGATGGAGTGTTGATGCAAGTAGTTGACGTAAGGGAGCTGACTTTACGATACCGTATGCTTAACAGAAATTAATCGTGTTTCGTGAGCCGTACCCTAGAGCTCAACAGCTCTACAATTAGTTCTTCTAACATTATGATATTAAATGGAAAAAGAATACGGTCGCGAGCAGGATTCGAACCTGCGCCTCTCGGATAAACTTATAATATTATTATAACTTTAGAGTTCGCTAAGCGTAAATGCGTTAATGCTTTTCAAAGATTTATCTTGAATAGTTCTTTTAACGTCTAAAATTATAATTTGAGAATAATAGTAGAAGTGCTTTTAGGTCGTTTGGTTTTCTTTAAAATGCATTGCGGTTATTAATATGGCGTAGGTACTTACTTTTTAGGGCTTTTAGTTCCCCAAAGTTATTCGTCACTGCCTAAGTATGCGCGTCAGTTAAAAATTGGGTACAAAAATATAGTTGGACTTCCCGGTAACCTTGGTATATATATCCTTTCACAGCATAACATCTATCTAATACCTCTAAACGAGCAATTCTTGTATATATACATATATTATAATCTGAATGTCGGAAACCACTCCAACGATTTTCATGAAATTTTGTATGCAGGGGTTTCGGGGGCGATAAATCTATCTAGCTAGGTTTCATCTTTAGAAAACGTCGTTTTACCAAAATAAAAAACCGAGCAAAGCTCGGTCATCCAGGTACTAAAGATAAATTTACAAATAAAACACAGTTATTAGTATTACATTCGTAGTTGTGTGTACCTGTTTCAGCATTTAACTTAATTAGATAGAGTAATTCTTTTATCGGGCCGTATCACTGACGTCATTATGAAGATAAAAGTAACAAATAAGTTTTTCACTAAGCTTGGCTGGATAAAGGAGCCTTCGTTTTAAATTCCAGGTGAATAAAAAAAGATTACCAGTTCTACTTCAAAATCTGTACAATTATGTAGGTATTATGTCTTTAGATAAAAGCATTGCTTTACCGATGAATTTTCATAATGAAGTTAATTGTTCAATTGCTTTAAATGTTGAAGGAAAAAAACATCGTAAAGAAACCAGCACAACTGAGAGGTTTTCTGGATGGTGTGTAAAGCCCAAGTCAGAGAGCGACAAAACATTATTTGGGTTATTCATCAAACATAAGAAGATAATAATGATGTTCGCGACAGCCCTGCTATTCCCGTTTAGATAGCCCTGTGTTTACATAGATTCAATGCCGTTATTATCCAGAAAGACAGTAATTCGCGTGTGTGAAATTATTACGTTATTATAGAACAATTTAGAGACAATAACAGTAATATTCATACTATATAGTAATTTAGTGCTTGTACAATGTCTAGATTTGTATTAAAACACTTAGTTTTGTATTCTGATGCCTATATTTATATTAAAACACTTATATTCGTGTTCATATGCCTAGAATTAAGGTATTTTTAATGTTTTTAAATGTAGCAGCCATGTTCCATAAGCCCTAGCGTGAATGTAAACAAAGATGATGATGAAATATTTTATTGAGAATTCATACATCATTTTGTAATCTTAATATGTACATAACTATGGTTATACGCAATAAAAACTTTTCAGAATGTTGTTTCATTTGTAGCCGGCATACTCGTTAGGGGGTGCTGATTGTTTTATAGCTTCAACCCTTATGGTTTAGACACATTAACGTAGAAAAACAACCCCGATTTCTGAAAATAAGTATGTTGACAAAGGTATTCTGTGTCAGGTGCCTAAGTATAATAGCGAGATGGTTGACACATACGTCAATAGATAGGTCTTGTCAGCACCTATCTATTGGTATATAGATAGCTATATATATACCTAGTCGTAGTTTTTTTTTTTTATATATGGCCTCTTGCAGAAACCCGAGGGGTTTTGTCTGGGTAACCGGACAATATCTAAGGCGAGGCAGTTTGATGCCTCCAGCCAGAGCATATTTTAAGATACTACAAACTAAGAGTCATAGTTTAGAAGTATATAGCCTTTATGTAGTTTTTATTAAGTAACTAGAGAATAGATAGTGCGAGGTTTTTGCGGGTCTCGTTACGGTAAAGATTCGTCGTACTTAAGCGAATGCGCATGTATTTTCTTCGTAGCTGAAAAACTACCATATCTTCAAGCCTCGCCATCTTCCATGGAGTAAGTAGAAACCTCAAGCTTTCATAGTGACAGTGCAAGTCGGTGTTTTATTTTCATGGAATGATTCTCCCGGTGACCTCGATAGTGTTATAGTCTTCATAGTCCCTGAAGAAATACAAGGTTTCAGCATACGTCGAACCCGAACCTATAGGTACAGGACGTCAGCGGCTCGTTTCTAGTATTCGATAGACCGCCCGTCCGGTACAAATGATGTGACGTTTTGTTAAGGTAGCCTTTATCAATGATGGAGAAGGAATTTCTTATGTCACTTGAGCTTTTTGGCTTTTTTGCTGAGCGTGAGATCCTGGGTTCGATTCCGAGGTCGGGCATTGGGTTTTTCCGATAAAAAATTCTCAATAGCGGCCCGGAGTCAGGAAGTTGGTGTTGTGACACCCCCGAGATCAAATCTCTTTTTGTTAGGAACCAATATTCTCAAAATGTTATTGTACCATTTAGAACGTTGTAACTTGTAACATAATAATGTTGAAGTTATAACATTAAATGGAAAAAGAATACGGTAGCGAGCAGGATTCGAACCTGCTCAGAACCTGGCCAGAGCGCCTGGAGTATTTATCCGGGAGGCGCAGGTTCGAATCCTGCTCACGACCGTATTCTTTTTCCATTTAATATAATAACTTTAGAGTTCGCTAAGCATGCGTTAATGCTTTTCAAAGATTTATCTTTATTAATAATAATTTTGGTCGGTATTACTTACATAATTTATATTTACCCCAACGTTTTCCAGTCATTACAGTACTTTATAATGGAAGAACGCAATTGATTCGTACAACAATTGCATCGCGTGTAGTAGCACATTATTATAGTCAATTAGTTCTACCAGAGGGTACTCGTATATAATATTATATGGACTGGTGTATTGGTTAATTTTCCAGTGTATCATTTGACATGTGTCTAATTAGCAAGTTGTATTAAAATTGAAATAATGACAATAAAATATCACTATGAAACGCTCTTCATTCACCGAACTATAAAATTTTATGATAGTTCAATTTATATTCAATAGTTTGGTTTTTATAAGAAAACTGTGTTTCGATAGTTGCATAAGGTTGCATTAATTCAAGGTAAGGTCTAAATCAACAAGCCGTTGGCTCGCTAATTAACAGAGATAATAGATTTTTATTGTTATGAAGTACGTATTTGTACGTGGGTGAGCGGATGGGTTCAGTTTCTAACATAAAGGGGATGAAATAAAATACATCTTGGCATTTACAAATTACATCCAATATTTATTTACTACAAGCAACTGTTTTTATCCCTGTGTATCTCTACATAATATCTAGATAGAATATAAGTGTTAAAATAGGACGACTGCCTTTAGAATTTGTCTACAACATGGAAGTTTGCGCGACCGACACACGCCAGAAACCCTGTAGGTAGATATTGGTATTGTCGTGAGCCGGGTTCATGGTCGTTTGCGCAGCACAATACAAACAAACCAAATAAATAGATCATTGTGATAAATTCGAAACGAGTTCTTAGTCGTTACAAATTATTACTATTCGTATCCAAGTCTAAAATAATACGAGGAAATGCTTCTGAGTACGTCAGTAGGAAAATGTTGGAAAAACTATTTTCTGCATATTGACCCGTTTCACCATTGGATGTTGTTGGCTGGAGACGGTATATTGCGAAATAGAAAGGATCGTAAAAGTTTTGTTTACTGTTCTGTGACCCATATTGGAGATATATTTTCTGTTTGTAAATTCCAGGATTATATATTTTATAGTCATAGCTACTTCCTGCTTATGGCAGACCCAATGTTATGTATATGTTATATTAATAATTTATTCGCCTTGTTACGATAAATATGAGAAATAGAAAAATATGTAAGGATTTACAGCTTTTTTTTCTATGAATAATGAGAATTAGTACAGTATACTGCATAATATAGACTAACGCTTTTTTTCCACTAGGTGAGGCAGAAACAACACCCTATCTATGTATCTTTATTTATTAATATTAA
Organism: Xylocampa areola; assembly: GCA_935421205.1. NCBI lineage: Eukaryota > Metazoa > Arthropoda > Insecta > Lepidoptera > Noctuidae > Xylocampa > Xylocampa areola. The sequence continues at coordinate 11,684,407 of OW285217.1, read as the reverse complement.
ATATATTCGAGAATTAATATAGATTGATCGTTCCATCCGCCAAAGGTTTACTTTAAAACCACAAAATAAGAAGTGTGGTGCGCTTTGGGATTACCATTATGCCAGGGATTTACCTCATCAAATTTGTGTTTTAATAAAGAACTTGTTTAAGTTTCTAAGAATTATTTGTGACGGTTATTGAGTTCAGAAATAAATATATTAAGGATCTCGAATATATGGAATAATAAATTTACTTCAGGAAGATCCGTAGTTATTATAGGTAATTAAATAGTTACCCAAACAGGGTAAAAACATGTACCTATAAATTTTATATAACTGTTTGTGCAGTGAATTTTTATCGAATGCGGAAAACGTAAAAAAAGCACTGTAATGATAAACCGGTACAGCTCATGACCTGAAAAAGAGTAAACGGAACGATTCACCGAAAAGATAATTTATCCCGATTCTCACAAATTGAAAGATGCAAGTGTGGTATTCGTTTTGTTAAATAATTTAACACAGTACCTATTATAATTAAGATAAAGTTAAATATAAGAAAACAATAAAACAAAAACAGACCTCATGATTATACCTACATGTACAAACTTAGAGACTGAAAGTCCTCATCAAAACTTGCTGAAGGGAATCACAAACGAAAACGTCCTCTGTGTACATGTATTGTTTTTTTTTTTTTTTCACTAGGTCTGCCTCAATTTCGGATTTTCGCTCATGGAACAATTTAATTTATTTTCTTTCATAAACCCGATATATTGTCGACTATTATAGTGGTTTAGTATTTACGTCATTCTAAATTTTCATCTCTTTTTTTTTGCTACTGACAAAAAAATAAAATAAAGAGAAGTAGTTGTTGATAAAAGTCACACAGAGCCAAATGCGACAAAATTTCGAACTAAAATCAATAATCTGAAAGTTCATTTCACACTGTTTTACATAATCTCTGATCGTTGACCCGCTGCATTGATAAACGCAAAACGTGCATACAATTCTGCGTGTTATAGTTCAGTAATTATGTAAAACCGCTAAACGTCGTTCAGCTGTTTTTCATAACAGTACTGTTTTGTAAATCAGCTAGCAGTTTTGTAAAACAGCGGATTCTACAATCCATCTGCGACATATACATGAATATTATTCTAATGTCCACTCTTTTGACCACCCTTTTTAACAGATTTCAAAAACGAGAAGTTTCTCAATTTACCTATCAAATTGAGAACCTTCTGTTATATTTTTAGGACTGTTTACACCCAGGTAGGATGACTGAAATACTATTTATATTTCGTTTAAATGTGGTAAGTTACACGGGTTTGGACAGCTTAATGCTCTTAAATAGCGAATAAAACCTGAGGGCAAACTTGAGATTATCTTCTTAGAAAATAATATGACCACATTTAGGTAAATACTGGTATTAAGCTGCATCCAGTTTTATTGGAAGCAGACCACAATGTAATTGGGAAAAGGCTAGGCGGATTGATTTAGGTACAATACCCTCTAAGCATAAAGCCATCATGGTTAGTCTACGGTCTCTATGTGGCGTCACGTTTTCTGTAGATACTTAACTTGAAGTTAGCGTTAAGTTTTGTTGTTAAGCAAACTGTTTACATATCCTGCGTTACAATATCGGAAGCCGGAAGTAGGTAGTTACTCAGTACTTTTATTACCTTATATGCCCCTTTAAAGACATAAGGAAATGTTTTGTATAATTTTGTCAATTTGAGTACTGTACACCCAATACCTGTAGAGGTTCAATGAGGTCCCTAGCCATTTCTTTTGTGTTGGAAAATGGTTAATGGTGGTTTGTTCAGTGGCTGTCTTTTAAAAACCTTTGTATTGTTTATTTGCAGTTCAAATCAATCAAAGTAGTAATGTTAAACAATGCACTTTGCTAAATTTGTCGTATGGTGTCGGATAACTCTGACACCATACGACAAATTTAACGAAGTGCATTGTTTAACGTTAAGTACTACATTGCATGGCGACCCTGCCAGGATGCCACGGCGGCCCTGAGCATCGAGTTACAATCGAAGCCAGTATTCAAGAACTCTGGGAAAGCAAAGAGGAGGATTTTTATATTTGCTGGGCGCTGGGTGATGTTCGCGTCCGATGATGTGGTTGGAGCTAGGAGTCGTTGGAACAGTCATTCATGACTAGGTAATCGCCGCTTAAAAGCTGTGCTTGTTACGACTAATCTGTGAATGTGTGACTATCATTACATTCATTACATAATATCGAGACCCCTCCTGCTTCCTTTATTCTACTATAAACCGTCGGTATAAGTTGTCAAAGCAACGATCTGTGCTATGATAGATGTCTGAAATTCTGGCAACCAGTCTTACCATGAGATACAGTGTCACTGGGTCGTGGAAGTAAGAAAAGCAGTCGCTTTATATAAAACTAGCTGTGCCCGCGACTCCGTCCGCGTGGATGTCGTAACTTACCATGCGATGTCATGTATGAACACAAATTCATAATAATTATAATATATTATATAATTAATTGCAATGCAAAGCAGCTACTGAGGACTACCTTATGTAGTTTTTACGTAAACAAATAGTTTTAAATCTATCTTTTTCTGATTATATATTATAGCTGTGCCCCGCGGTTTCGCCCGCGTTAATTTGAGGAAAAAACCTACTAAAATATATTCCACCAGGGCTCTCCCCCCTCATGACCGCGTCTAGCACGTCATAAATTCACCTGTCTCATTGGTCTAGCGGTCCCAAGCGCGACTACTGAGTATGAGGTCTCGAATTCGATTCCCGGGTCGGGCAGTGTTATTGAGTTTTTCTGTTAGAAAATTCTCAGTAGCAGCTCGGAGTTTCTAATTGTGCCTGGTATCTACCAGGCACAATTAGAAATAGGCACAACACCTATTACATGGGACTTAATAACAGCATTGGTGAAATGTGGGTGTACAACTGCGTACACCTCTGCCTACCCTTTCGGGGAATACAGGCGTGATGTTATGTTATAAATGCGCGCGTGGTACTTGATCATTATTTTGTTACGGAGTTATTATAAACTATGATATCTCCTAAGATATTCATTGAAATCAAATGATGTCAAGCTTATAGCAATACTTGTGATGAATACCTACCATATTTATTTGGATAAGGATTAATATCATGTTTATAAAAACACCTTCGCAAATAATGCATTATTTTAGAACCAATTTGATAACCATAAAAAAGGTTACAGTGAGTCAACCTTAAAAGATAGACATATGCTGCGGACTTTTTTTTAGAACTTAAAGGGGCACTATTCTGTCATACATGATTTTTGCGTAACTTTAACCGTTTACACAGCGCACGCAACGGAAGCTCTCAAAAGGAATATTTTTTTCCGCTTTTGCAACATTGATGCTCCGCTCCTATTGGTCGTAGCGTGATGTTACATAGCCTATAGCCTTACTCGATAAATGGACTCGAACACAAAAAGAATATTTTACTATATTCAGGTGTATGTATAGCTGAATGCATCCATAAATGGCTGTCAGCAGCATCAGTAATTACGGCATGATCGCCCCACGGTCGTGACGACTGTCGACCTGTGGGGGAGGCTAATGTCTCAGTATTAATATGTAATCTGTACCATTGTTTTGCACGGAGCTGCGCGTGATACGAATTGTACTGTGCACAGGGAAGGCAAGTATGTATCTAGGTACTTTGTTTTTTGATACTTCTTATGAATGCTATGTAAGGAACTTACGAAAAACCAAGTTTCTAAAGGTCCGGTCCATGAACCTATTCCATGTATGACAAGGACGACTAACAGGTAAATTTCCTTGGAAGGCATTAGACTCAACGGCTGAGGCGAGAACACCTATGAGGATTTCCAAATAAATCAATAGGGCATGCTACACAATCAAGGCGAATACTTTGAAAAAGCTGTTCATTCATATGAGACATTGGGTAAGCTTTAAAACCAAAATGGAGACTTAAAAAAATATACATTACTTTCGAAACACTGAAATCACATATTTTATTTTTATAAAATCTCTGATTATATAAAGTAATGAAGTCATTCTGTTACTTTCCATAATTCGTTCATATGATTCATTCATTCAGTTGTATCCAACCATAATCATAATTTTAAAAAAATACTTATTACCTTTGACTATCAGTACTCCATAATTATTTGTTTACTACATAAGACAGGTAAAAGAAAATAGACTTTAGATACCTAAATCTAGTTATTTTTAGGTAGGGGAAAAAAGGTGTGATGCTTATGTTTGTTTTTATTGTACCCAACATGAAAACCATATATAGTCGACAATACAATTGCTTTACCACCCTAATGCTGAATTTCGTTTGCACATAATAATATGACAAGGTCTATTTTCGCTTACAAGTTCAAAGTGTCAGTCAGATACTGTCAACCTTATTGACATTTCAATTTACTGGAAGTTTTTTTCAAGTATGGTAAAGCAATTTCGTGGTCGACCAAAAGAGCAATTTAGTATACCTATTATGTAAAACCAAACTATTATGTAGTTCAAGAAAAATCTTTGAAAAGCATTAACACATGCTTAGCGAACTCAATTTATATTAAATGGAAAAAAGAATATGGTCGCGAACAGGATTCGAACCTGCGCCTCCCGGATAAATAGTCCAGGCGCTCTGACCACTAAGCCATCTCAACCTCTGCTCACCACCACGAATTCTTCTTCCATATTTTAACACGTCTTATGGCGATGTTATTGCTATCAATTCAGTCCCTATATGGGTGACCAGACTACTACCCTACTATGTAGTGTTATGTAAAACTATTACTAAAATATGTACCTATTATTAGACTATTTAAATTACATTTATTTCACTTATCTCAAGCAGTACCACACCAAACTGATATGCAACTAACTTCTAGCTCATCCTGTGTTGAGGAGCATACAGTGATGACTCCCAAAACCTGTATAGTAAACTAGCATTGTTACCTTAGTAGATAAGATTTCAGCATGAAGTCCATGAAGTTGAAATGTAATATAGAAGCTCTTAGGCACTTCTTCTTTCATTGTTAATTTTGACAGTTTAAGTTTACATTCTAAGTTTTCCTTCTATTAGTGTGACAATTTGACAAATATGCCTAAACTATAAACCTAACAAAATGAACATTTATTACAATCGCAGCAGCACTAAAGTATGATGCAATAATGTTAAGGCCATGTTAAAAACATGTGTATATAAAAATTAATCAATTGTTTTATCCAATATAACAAATGATACTGTGAAAATAAATTTGTTGGCATTGATTGGCATAGAAAATAATTTTGGCGATATCATTGAAACTCATTCCATATTAGTAGTTCCATACATAGTGCATAACTTGGTATATTGTGCTTATATATCACTGTATGGCATGCAACAAGCAAATGTCAGTGGTGATAACAAATCTACTAGGATTTTGGCAAACAGTGCCCCCTGGAAGTGATAACTAGACAAAGGGAAAATAACATGTAATCAACCTAATATGTTTACAACTAGGGCCGTTTTTTAAAGAATAAGCTTTGATTAATAACAAGAAATGTTAAAGACAAGCAAATCGGTAAAAAAAAAGACTAGGAATATAATGGTACTGTGGGTCCCGTTACATTACCTGCGTCGATGTTATAAACCCCAAGAATTGGAAACCTTTTAAAATTATCCTTACAAGGTCATCTTACTTCATTATTGTGTGATATAAACTGCTCAAATAGACAAATAATAAAGAGAAAGTTCAATGATATGGTGACACTTGGCAATCAGGCAGGAACATTAAAAATCATAAATTTTACGTATTAGATTAAGCCATTGAACTTAGCCCATAGGTTATGTTATATTAAACATCAAAATGGTAATAAACACATACCTCCTTTTCTGATTAGCTGGTTTTGAAGACATCTCTGTTTTTATCATTCAGACAGTATTATGAAACTTTGCGATATGAACACAATCTTAGAACACTGCCAAGGAGAGTATCATATCGCTTTTCACGATATCCTTTTGGGTTTGTTTGAACATACACCACAAATAAGTTTCACTAATCACAATTTAGGTCATTTTACAATGCACTACACATAAAAATGCACTTTGTTATCGCGAACTTGCACAGTAGAAACACGAGATCGAAAACGAAGTTTGTACAGAAGTTGGTTCTATGAACAATTTGTATGCTGTATGTTAACTTCAATTGTATGTACTAGACATTTGATTGGCTGAAATAGCGCACAAGGAAATATACACCAATCGTATTTCAGCTAAGGTGAAATACAAACAAACTTACGTGTCATGAAATATACGAATAGCAAACATAGATGGCGCGAATTTAGAACATGTGGAGTTCTTATATTTCCGTAAGATGTCGTTACTGAGTTTACGCCATAAAATATAAATTGTGTACCTTATAATGTTGTTTTCTACTTATTAATTAAGTATCATTTACAGTTATTGAGACGCAATTATAAAATTTCACTATAAATCTGACTCGACGTAACTGCCGTTGTATGTTATATTCATGTAATACTTTAACAATATCAAAGATGGCAGCACTAGTTCGATAACACGCACGCAAATTATGTACCTTGATTGAATAGAGTTGTAAAGTAACAGTCATAATTATGATGACCGTCATATAAAATAAAAGCTCGGTCATTTATTGTCACGAAAGACATAATATATTTTTTATTTTCTATCGACAATTAAGACATTATTTAATTCAAACACTTATGTTTTTGTAATAGTGCTACACCGTATAATTAAAGTACTTTGTGTGTTACAATAAAAACGTTCTGGTTTAGAAATAATACTACCTAATAACGATTACAACATTTAAATGCCATTTGTCCGTTATGACAATATTTGACGAATGTGACCGGTCAGATAGAGAAAATGTCCAATCTGCTCGGTCACTTTACAACTCTACCTTTGAATGAAGGAACTCCTACCACATACCTACCACAGCAAATAATACCTAGCTCATAGTTAATACATACATGTATATATATATATATAGCTGCGACATGCAGGGTACACGACAGCATGATTTACGATAACCCAAGAAAGAGTTTCCTAATAATCGCAAACTAACATCCTCTTTGTGGACGAAGCAAAAGACCTATGTAAGGATCGTAGCCGGCAGGTGGCATTCTGTCATAGAATTATTAGGCAATTAATTAATTGTAATTACTCTAAGGCATTCTGTAATATCTGCTTACCCCCTTGGGAAAAAGACGTGAATTTTGTTACTTTATGTTGGTATCATATGTTTCTACTACGTATATCTGAGAAAGGGAATCACATTCACATCTCACAGTTTGTGCAGCTGCACAAACTGTGAGATGTGAATATGATTCCCTTTGTACTATATTGCAACCAAGCTAAATTATTTGGAAAATAAATGGGGCATTGGCATCCATATTACGAGAAGATATCTATCACACATGATATGACATACTCGTAATATACAAAATCGTCAGAAAATTCGAGAAAGCTTCCTAATATTTAATAGTCAACTATAAAAATTAGTATTTATTTTTTTAAATCGATTATAACTCTGAAAGGACTACCTACCAAAAAAGATAACAATGAAATGAAATGAAATGAAATGAAATGAAATTGTTTATTCTGTAAGTAGGTCTTTTTAAAACTCTTTTACATGTCATTATAATCTAGATGGCGTCGGCGTTTCCTATCTGACTACCTCTGAGAAGAAACGCCGAAACAAACTCAAAGGTCAAGGTCTCTTTTAAAGTCCAGACATCATTAAACATCCCTATGTGAGCGTAACCATGCAGGGTATCTGGAATGGCCTTTTTATGAAAGAGCTATATCAGTTTCGAGTTGACCTGTCCTAACTGACGGCACACATGCATCAGTCAATTAAGTAGGTAAATAGATTTCACACTCGTCATTTTACGGGACTTGTTGCGTTATTGAGTTGAACCAAACAAACTTAAGTAAGTAGGTACCTACTTACCTCCAAGTGTATTTTTACACTAAACTCCAAAGTACCGTAAGTTCATAAAGATAGGATTATCCGACACCAATGCATCGTTTCGGGGCTCATTACGTTACAGATAGGGATCTCTATGGTCCATTTGTCCGACGGAACACTCGCTGGATCATTGATCAAGTTACGTCCAAACTAGCCAGAGACAAATTGGTGATATTAAAATGAGAGCTTGAGGATACTGCTCTTGATATTTTTTACTTACTTAGTGACATATTGGTCCACGATATTTAGGCTTCCTACTAACTAATACTATATCCATAATTAACGTTGAGTTTGATAGGCCTCAAAAAACCTGTCAAAATAAAAATAACAAGGCACGGATTAAAAAAAAAATACGGATGGAGCCTAGCTAAGGAGCCTAGCCTTGTCAAAAGCGAAGCATAGATTACGAACACACACATAGATTACACGCAGCGTACTGGCGCCGAGGGGATGAGTTTTAAGAATTTGTATGCGTTTAGCTCGTGTATGACAAGCGAAATTGGATGACTAGGCATGCTTCTCACATGTCGTACTCAACGCTCCGTCTGTATTTTTTAGTAGGTAGGTACGTAATTTGAAATAAAATTATATTGCATTTTTTTTTTTGTATGTAGGTATTACCGATGCAGAACAATACATGTTTATGATTATTTACTATTTTGATAAACCTATTTTAGTAATTGTAAAATAATATAATATAATCCTAATAGACATGTCATGTAAAGTTTGTAACCACTTGGTGTTACGGTGTCAAATCGAAGTGGTACCTAAGTTTATGACTAAAATATTTAGTGTTAAAATTGAACACTTAAGGTTTTCTGAAATGAAAGTAATTAAACATTACAACCATTTAGATTAGGCATGAAGTAAATAATGAGTATTTAGTAATTCAAGATATGTCTTTGAAAAGCATTAACGCATGCTTAGCGAACTCTAAAGTTACAATATTAAATGGAAAAAGAATACGGTCGCGAACAGGATTCGAACCTGCGCCTCCCGGATAGATACTCCAGGCGCTCTGACCACTCCACCGTCGAGATGGCTTAGTGGTCAGAGCGCCTGGAGTATTTAGTAACCTATTTCTATTAATTATTTTTAACGAATTGCACCATTGAAGTAGATAAATTACGGGATAATTGCATTGGTGCTAGACGGGCTCGGGTCCTAATGAACGCCATTAATTTTATATTTGAAAGGCCTGCATAGCGCCTGTCAGAAAGGCGTGAATAAAAAAGAAACACCACTTCTACAGATAAGCATGACGCTTGTGTTCTCCAAAGGGGTTAGCAGAGATTCTACAATTGTACACCCACATTTCACCAATGCCGTTACTGCCTATTGCCTTCTACCGGGCACAATTCCAACATCGGGCTGCTACCGAGTTTTTTTTACAGAACAACTGAACAACATTTTGCCTGGCCTGCGAATCGAACCCATGACCCTAATGCTCAATAGCCGCGCTGTGGACCATTGGACCAATGAGACACATAAGGTCCATCTAATTTTTTTGTCTACCTTTATGTACAGGGTCCACTATGGGGCCGTGTACCTAGGCATCAAATAACGACCAGCTTATGATAAAAGACGAGTACTCTCCTCCCATGGGTAAATGCTTGGAATGGTAAATAAGTTATAATAAAACAACTTTTAACCGGATTAATCGCGTGTATTATTGGTTTTTTGTTTTTCCTGACGTTTCGAACACTTTGCAGCGTTCGTGGTCGCAGGAGGACTCTTTAAAATATTAGTGTAGAAGTGTAGATGTAGACTAAAAATTTCTTCTTCTTTCTGTGTGTTGCGGTAAATGTGGAAAAAATGGGCAATTGATATCTAGAATGACACCACAAAAGACATCTTAAAATTAGTAACTATAGCTTGATTAATTTTTAATCTTCTTTCCTTTTTTGCACTCGTTACTGTTCAACATTGGCGATTATTGTAACATGAAGAAAAAAAGCCTGAATACTGTTTAGGTTACCTTTATTGTTTGTTATTCAAACAAATGAAAACAAAAAACAAACAATATTAGGAACTGGAATAGACTAAAATATTTACTTCATACCACAGACACAAAATATAAATAAATCTAATCATGCCTTTTTAAACAACGTTAGCAATCTATTACTTAAACACAACAAGATTCGCAACCCTGTTTATGTGTTCATTGTTCAACTGTATTTCACAAATACAAATACTACAATACTTTCTATATAATTCGACTTTACAAGCCAATTCAAGCCATACATTTTTAACCGAACATTTATTACATTACATGCTCAGCTTTGTTTAGGTCCTGTCGGTAGCGCTTACTGCGAAATGGCCAGTATATCTGGATAGATGGCGAGATAAGGAACTAAATAATGATCTGAATTTGACTTAGTCTTGGCATTTGCCCTGGCAAGCAGCGCCGCGATGAACTGTCAAGATATACTGGTCACCTCTGTAGTCTAGACACCAGACGGGACTATTTTCATCATACTAAATGAACTGCTCGGCTCTTTGGCGCCTAATAATAATTCCGCTTCTCCCTATAGGTACGTTTTCCTGCTATATTGCTATTAAAATTCTAGTGCAATTTCGTTCATTGGAGTGATGTGTATATTGTTCCATTTCACGGAGGAAATCGAGATCACTTAATTTTTATCGTAGGTAAGTAGTTGCTAGCCCACACGGGGTTGTTAGGTTGCAAATCAATTTTCACCTTATAGACAGTGATTGAAAGAAAGAGCACGATTTTTGAGTCAACTAACTTGAAGTGCAATTCAAATTGAGTCATATTTGACAATATGGCCGCTAGGGCTTACCTCACTCATCCCAACACTTAGATGTGGTGATGTCATCTCTACTTTCGGTTTATGTGATTCAACAAAGAAATATTCATTCATAACATGACAAGTAAATTGAATGTCTTTGTAAATTCTTAATATTTTATTATACGTATATATGTAGTACGTAATTGGGCCCATAGCTGTAATAAATATTCTATTACAATTCTGAAAATAAAATCTTACTGTCGTACTAAAACCTGTCACAATAAAAAAAAACTACTAAAATCATGACTAATATCCTCATTGCCATATATAATATAATGCCAACATTGTGGTATTTAAAACGTCAATTAAAAGTAATCACTCCACCTTTATTAAATACGTTTCAATCTTATACCCTTAATCTGCATCAAGAACGAGGGCTAATTATGTTTTGTTGTAAATGGATTGTTCAACTGTAAATAAAACGATATATAGTTCTACTTATTTTGGTGCTGGTTCTACTGGAGGTCAGCCGTCAGCTTTGCAAAACCCGGTCTGTCCCTTGCCAAGCGGGACAGCTGAAGATGTGTTCAACAATGGTAACCCCTGTCCACTCCCTAATCTTCTTCAGCCACGATTTCTTTCAACTTCCGACGCGTCTCTTGCCTTCTTACTCTCCAAGAATAATAAGTTGAAATCTTTCAATGAGTACAGTGTATAGTTAAGAAACCTTTACTAAATAAGTATACGATAATAAGTGGATGGAAATATAACTTGCAGATTGCAGTGCCTTTTCATTGCATAGTATAAAATTATACAGGCCATTTTTTCTTCTGGCTTATTGCTGTTTTCGGTACAATTTGAATGCTCTATGGGGCTTGAAACACGCCAAAATGTTTTGTATACCTGGTAAAAACAAAGGAAAATCATTGTTTACTATAAGTCAGTCAGTTCTTATATTAAGTAAAGGTTAATACGACTTCTTAAGAGTCTATTAACATCCTGTCTGCTTTTAATTGTAAGATACAAAGATAAAAACATCTTCAAGATCCTGACAGGTTAAACAGGTTACTTTACCGCGTAAGTACAGAACTTGAAATAATCTAGCTATATTTGCATCGTAATATTTGTAGTATGTAGTAACTACTTGTCACACCAGCCTATTAATATGCCATTAACATGTTTGTCAAAGAACTGATGGCGTTAGAGGCTTGGAGCAAACGAGTCCTTGACTGGGGTCTGCGGTTCGGTTAACTAGATATATGAGGTTCTTCTTCGACCTAAAGAAGATAAATGATAAGATATGTATAGGGTATTCTGGTACAGGAAGTATTGGACTTAAATCCCTATGGATACTATACCGTGGTACCGGGCAGGTGAAAACAGTGATAGCCTAGTCGAATCACTTGGACTGGCAGTCAAAAGTCACAAGTTCGAAGCCAAAGCAAGCACCACTGACTTTTCGTAGCCATGTGCATTAGAAATTATGTATCACTTGCTTAAAACGGTGAAGGTAAACATCGTGAGAAAACCAGCACACCTGAGAGATTTTCTTGATGGTGTATCTCAACTAACCATGTCAGGCTTACGGGTGGTTAAAACTTTGACACTGGACTTTCTATCAAACACACTATTAAAAGAAGCAGACAGGGCAAGTTATAAGTCCACTAAAAGTGTCGACGGACTCTGTCATATTGCGCAGGGTGGCTACAGCTATTAGGAAGCAAATTCTCCAGTAGACTAGGGGTTGGGTGCAAAAGCTAAGAATTTTTTTAAACTTTTTAGAGTCACGGTTAGTGGGGTGTGGTAGTAGGATAACATCAGAACCTCGTGCACGGAATATACATAACATTTATTTTATTATAGCCCGGTTAGTGGAGTGTGATATTAGGATAACATCAGAACCTGGCGCATGGATAACATTTGGTATGACATAGCTAGATAGAAGGAGACCATATTGGCGGTTACAACCAACAACAGCATTCCCAATGAGGGTTGACGTAAGGCAGGCGGCTGGTCATAAAACATAGCCAAAACTTTAGCCTCTGCCTCGTAGGTCTAGTGGTCCCAAATGCGACTGCTGAGCAGGAGATCTCGAGTTCCATTCCCGGGTCGGGCAAAGTGTTATTGAGTTTTTCTGTTAGGAAACTCTCAGTACTACTCAGTAGCGGCCCGGAGTTTGGAATTCTGCCCGGTTGATGGCAAAAGGCTCACCACCCATTACATGGGACTTAATAACAGCATTGGTGAAATGTGGGTGTACGACTATCTACACCTCTGCCTACCTCTTCGGGGAATACAGGCGTGATGCTATATTATGTTATGTTAAAACTTTAGCAGCATTCCAGTACACGTAGAAAGTATATAAGAAAACATGCTGCCCGACCCCAAATAAATTTGGATAAGGGCGGGGGGATGATGATGCTGACACGAGTCATGGTTACTAAGACACAAGACTTGGCCAAAACAGTTTTTTTTTACTCTGTCGAGTTCTAACTGTTCTTTATTATGTTGGTATACCGTTAGTTTTAATAGAAAAGGGCATGACCACACGATCGCTTTCTTATCTGTAATTCAATTACGAACCTGCCACAAACGTTACGTCAGTACAAACTCGCCCTAATTACTTGTCGGACATATTTATGGCCATTTAACTTGATCAGATGCGTATCTCCTAAGTTTTATTATTTCCGGTGCCACATTACTTTATAATAATTGTGTGTGAGCAGAGGAACAGGTCAGGTTGTTATTTAAGGTGCAAGTGCAGCCAGGTGTCAGTATTAGTCACGCATGTTTGGACTTAATGGGTATTTTATTGCTGTTTTGTTACTACCACCGCAACTTCGTCGTAGAGTTTTGTGTTTTACAGAATATACTGACCCATAGAATTAGAAGGATTTTTGCTGCCAAAATACTGACCATCCTCATCATCATCCCCCTGCTCTTATACCAATTTATTTGGGGTCGGCGCAGCATACCTATATCTGGCATGCTGCTAAAGTTTTGGCTATGTTTTATTACCGGCCGCCTGCCTGTCGTCGTCCCTCTCTGGGAATGCTGTTGTTGGTGGTAACCGCCACCGATACGGTCTCCTTCTATCTAGCTATGTCACACCAAATGTTATCCATGCGCCAGGTTCTGATGTTATTCTAATATCCCACTCCACTAACCGGGCTATAATAACATATACGGCTACAATACTGACCATGCCCTTAAATAAAATAACAGGAAACACCTTTGATTAGATAGACGTTTACTGTATCACGATATGTGGGTATTGTAAGTCGCATATACAGGTGGTGAGCCTACTGCCATCAACTGGGCACAATTCCAAACCCAGAGCTGAACATTTCTTAACTATATAAGGTTAAGTTTTCCCGATCCAATGCTATTTATCAACAACACTCGCGGCCAATAGACATAGGCAGTCTCCATTCCTATTTATATGCCATTATAGGCCATAATGCCTCGTTTCGGTCTCGCTTTTGATTCTTGGGTCGGGCAGTCTTATTGAATTTTTCTGTTACGAAATTCTCAGTAGTAGCCCGGATTTTGGAATTGTGCCCGGTTGACGGCAATAGGCTTACCATCTATTAATCAAGATTGGTGAAATGTGGGTCTACAACTGTGTACACCTCCACCTACCCCTTCGGGGAATACAGGCGTGACGCTCTGTTATGTTATGTCATAATACCTTAATTATGAATTAGCTCGTAACTGTTCCAATGCAGGGCCGGGGCTTCCTTTGATACAAAGGAAGGATCAATGATCACCACGCCAGCTTAGTGCTAGTCGGCTTAAAGGTTTTATTCCACGTTTAAAGCAACAACCAGATACTGATAAAGTAGATCTGTAATTACTATTATATCGTTTTATCAATCAAGAAACCCTACTAGGCATTTCTTTATTATTAAAGGGTTTACATAAGTAGGTAAATTATAAACGCGAAGCAATTCAGTGAGTCTATTCAATTGCTGAGTTATAAAACTAATTGCTTCTACAAATTAATTTTCTTTGTGTGTGGTAATCCACGATGAACGTTATGACAGACTCTTAACGAGTAAAAAACCACATAATCCTTCTGAGACCAATGCGACGCAGATACTTCCTGAAGCCCTCGGTGGTCTGAGAGCATCTGCGTCATCGGGACACTGAAAACTCCATGTTGCCTCCTCATCAGTTACTCTTTCACCACTATTTCGGCTCTCCGAGCTTTTCTTACTCTTTGCTCACTGCTATTCTATCATAACATGTTCCTAATGTTTCCAGTTTTTAAATTATACTGCTCTATGACTGTTCTATTTAAAAACATATTAGCTATTATGATCGTGCTGTACATAACTATTATGGTAGGATTACAAGTTCTTTAATTGTTAGTGATTGATTTGTTAGTGAACTTCATTTTATGGGGTCAATGTGTAAGTGATAAGGTTTAATTTAAACCAGAATATAAAATTCTATTATTTTTTTCTAAATGTTCGCTGTTAAAGGAAGCAGTTTTCGTCTTGTCGACACTATGACATTTAAAAATAATTTGTTATTCCATTTCATTCTTAGTTTAAATTAATTATATTTGCCTTAATAAATTAGGCCCTTAAATACTCAGTAGGTACCACTCAGAATTAGCCAATGAGATTGGATTATATAAATACTATTGTGTCATCATCAGGTTTCAGATCTTCTAGAAAATGAGGACTATTATAATTATATTATATTCTATTTTCAACAAATTCGTTTGACTGTACCTGAAAAGGAAGCTTTGTTACCTCGGAGGGTAATTACGTAACTAGTATCACAATGCTTTCCATTTAAATAAGTTTTTTCTTTGGTTTCCATTATATATAGCAATTTATAATTAAAATATTCCGAGAACAATGTTGCAATAGTTTCATAAGGAAAATGATTTTTAACAAAAAAAAGAACCGACTCCAAAAATCTTTCTGTTAAGTATAATTGCACTAAAAAGTTATAAAATAATTGCATTATTTACTTACTACAATTTACATAAAAATATTTTTTTAATTTTAGAGGATTCTGAATAAAATCAATTTATTAGGACAATAATATACAATTATTATTATTTTTGGAGTCGGTGCCAGACAAAATTTAAAAATATTTAGGAAGTTTCCTAAAATTTGCAAAGTATATTTAAAGGTACATTAACGATAATTATTTTTACGATAATGTATAATACCTAATTGAACCTATTTACAAATGAAAACAACAACTGCCTTAAGCGAACGTAATACGCTACTTCATGAATGTACTTACACGTTTATTATCCTTTACTGGCACCGACTCCAAAAATAATAATAATTGTATATTATTGTCCTAATAAATTGATTATATTCAGAATCCTCTAAAATTAAAAAGTATTTTTATGTAAATTGTAGTAAGTAAATAATGCAATTATTTTATAACTTTTTAGTGCAATTTTACTTATCAGAAAGATTTTTGGAGTCGGTTCTTTTTTTTGTTAAAAATTATTTTATTTCTTACTTTTTAGTGAATCTTGCGTACCATAACTGATTTATCGGAAGTGAATATGGGTAGACCTATTCAACGCGCTGTCCATATATATCTGTCGCAGATGGATTGTAGAATCCGCTGTTTTACAAAATCTCTAGCTGCTTTACAAAACAGTACTGTTTTATAAAACAGCTGAACAACGTTCAGCTGGATTGCCATTGCGATACGTTTAACAAAACTGCTACCCACCTTTAGACGTAATGCAGAATGACATATCTACAGTGGGACAGGTTTGTTTATTGTATAGGTATATTCAATGGATAGTCACCATTCAAGTAAAAAAGCGATACTGTATTCTGATTTGACTTTCCGTGGCTGGGTCGACGGAGCCCCGCTTAGCGGGGCTCCTATTTTTGTGTCCGTAAGGTTAGAAAAAACCTAAACACGAAGAGGATGACGGGGGCTGTTCGCTCGCTACGCTCGCTCACTAGCCCCCGTCATCCTCTTCGAACCTAACCTGTCCGTGTCGGGATACACGAAACTCCCGAGCTCGCTTCGCTCGCTCATGGATCAATTTATTTTCTTTCATAATCCCGATATATTGTCGACTATTATAGTGGTTTAGTATTTACGTCATTAAAAATTTTCATATTTTTTTTGTTATTGACAAGTAAAATAAAGTTAGGTTATTATTGTTAGGACATACAGAGCCAAATGCGACAAAATTTTGAACTAAAATCAACAATCTGACAGTTCATTTCACACTGTTTTACATAATCTCTGATCGTTGACCCGCTGCATTGATAAACGCAAAACGTTCATTCAATTCTGCGTGTTATAGTTCAGTAAGTATGTAAAACCGCTAAACGTCGTTCAGCTGTTTTTCATAACAGTACTGTTTTGTAAATCAGCTAGCAGTTTTGTAAAACAGCTTATTCTACAATCCATCTGCGACATATTCATATCAAAGCAGGAAATCTAGATCTGAGGCTATTTCAAAAGGGAGTAATAAACTGCGTAAAACAAGATGAAATTAATAAAAAAAAAAAAATTACTAGCGTATGTTACTCACGGGACAGTGTAAGGATTCTAACGATACCCCATATATCGAAATCAGTTCAGGTATTTAGAAGTTATGGTGGAATAGGTAAAGAAACTCACAAACATACTTACATACATACATACTTAAATACACTCCGTTTTTTGAGCACTCGTGTAAAAAGAGATGTTTGAGAATGCGGTCTTACACTAAAAAGTATTAAATAGCAAAAAAAATATGACGGATTTCCGGTGCTTATCTTCCGGTTTCATCATCATCATCATCATCTGTTGATGAAGCTGGAAAATAGGCAGTTCATTAGAACTAGTCTAGAGACCGTAAACACCACCGGAAAGTCACAAGAAAGCAAAATACACCATTTCGTTTACTTCGACGACGTATTATTTTTCAGTTATTTTGATTTAAATACCAAACTACTAAACCAATTTTCATAAAATTTAAATGGGACCAATCTGAAAGTAAATCCTTTCAAATAAAAAATAATTTTCCAAATCGGTTCATAAATGACGGAGTTCTGAGGTAACAAAACATAAAAAAAAAAAAACATACAACCGAATTGATAACCTCCTCCTTTTTGGAAGTCGGTTAAAAATAATGTATTTGTCATAACGTTACAGTCTTACGTACCTACTTACCTATTTAGGTAATACATATATTAGTACATGTATTGGTGTATAAAGTAAAGTATAATAAAACAACTTTTATCCGGATTAATCACGTGTATATTGGATTTTGTTATTTGCGAAAACCTAAGATATTACTATATTTGAATGTATTTAAAAAGGTCATCCTTGATCAGATGATGTCACATTTCAACATAAACGGGATATTGCATAGTCGACAGTTCGGTTTCACGAAAGGCAGGTCTACCACAGGCGCGGGGGTAAGGTTAGTCACTTACATATTGGAGCCATGGGAAGGCTCCCAGGATGTTTATAATAAAACAACATTTAACCTTTTTTTTGTTTTTAATTTTGTTCTTCCTGACGTTTCGAACACTTTGTAGCGTTTTGTACAATTAAAAGTTATTTTATTATAATGTGTAGTGATCGCGAGAACCTAAGATACTACTATAGTAAAGTACTTAATGGTAACTTTGACAAGACAGAACTTAACTTAGACACGATTCGTCATGACTAGCTCAAACCCCTGATGCTCATGTGTCAGAGAACAAACAATACGTAGGTAGGTACCTCAGTTTTCTGGGCTGGTCGCAGTTCCGTCTGTGAATGCATCCGGGGAACATCTCATCAGTCAACAGTCTTACACTTAGTTAGTTGCATCAAGTTTCATAGCCACCACAATCGAAAAAAAAAACTCTGTTCGCTCTATCCGGGGAGTACTTAGGCCAATGATAATTATGCTTAATAATGTGCTGAAGTGGAATATACGAAATAGCATTTTCATGGAATTGGCTCTACGGTAGAGATGATAAGAAAAACCGCATAAGTAACATAGCAATGCATATCGCAATCATCTGGAATTGCATATGCATAATTCTGTAGGAATGTAGGCACTTAAGTATTGATATCATTGAATTGCAAAGCTGATTGCTGTCTTGAATCTTTGTATACTTTATTTAAATATCCTAGATACATATTACAACCGTTGGCTTCCTTTCTGTATAAGTTGGATATTTGATTTGACCTTAAGCAATAAGTTTATAGGTATATACGTATCATCCTATTATTAATACTTAGTTTTCTGTTGGCTAATTTCATAATATTATTTAGGTAATACAACATTTATGCTGATAATGATAATGTAACCATATAAGGAACAAACCGTATCTGGCTGCACCCAAAAAGAAGTGGAATTCATGATTAAAAACATACATTTATTTATGCAAACAGTATCTATACCCAGTAAATATTACGAAAGTTAATTGATGGATACTTTACTACCTAATCATCCTCATCCCTATCATATCATTGATATCGTAGTTGATAGTATGCTAGGTACTCAACCATTCTTCAAAAACACAAACTTTGATAAAACACGAAACATTAACCCGCCAGCACAATACCAACGAAATGGATAGAGGCACTTTGTGACAAACGACCAATATTTTGATAAGGTTGGGACACACGATCAATATTTGAGAGAAAATTGAACTGTTACAATGAAAAATAATAGAAACAATGACAGAGAATGGTTTCGCGTGTGACGTAGGCCGTGGGCGTCACGGGACGAAAGAGAAAAAAATGTGTACGTGTTGCCAGCGACACGTAGTGGGGAGTCTTATTAAGTAATATATTACTGTCACATGCGTTATCGACGTGTTTACCAACTCGTCGTTTGCTATTATGACCGCTGTACAGTTGTTCTTCCTTACCATTTTTAGAGTAAAAGAATTGTACCTATCTAGAGGTAAAGTAAGTACTTATACTTTTTAGAGAAGCTTTTCCAGGCTCTAGGTTTTTTAGTATTGTGGGTGCGTTTTTAATACCTCATATACATGGTGCTCTCTGAAGGTTTAGGCATTTCTGTCGTACCTACACACACATATCACCGCGCGATAGTAATTTTTTCTTGAAATAAAGGATTTCCGCTCTAGGTTTTTCTCATGTTTCGTCGTTTACAGACATATTGCTTATGTAAATACCTCCAGATACGAATCAATCACCTGCAAATCATACAAACGACACACAATATGTAGCACGGCAGCCGATATTTTGATCACTGCTGTACGTCAATCGCATCGTCAGTTTAAAATTCGTAGCGCTGCTAGATCTGTTCTTCTAAATATCGGGACTTGAGTGGAAAAAAAGAAGGAACTGCGATGAAAAAATCGGGCCGCAAAAAAAGTGCACATGAATAAACTTAGACATATTTATTACTAAATCAATTAATAATTATAAATTAAAAAATAAACTAATTACATTAACAATCTTAACTTACATTATCAATAAATTTTCGTTCGTTCGCCTCGCCTAGGAGAAAAAGCGGTATTTTGAGAGTTCCGCTCAGGGTATCGGCGGGATGCGTCCCAAGAGGTCTGAAAAGCGGAATCTGCTAGCACTAGTGAACACACACTCCTTACTAACATAGTAAGATAAATATTATATATATATTAATTTTCTAAAGTTATAATCCTTTGTGCAAAGACAATTCGGTCAGGAGCAGGGTTTGAAACTGAGCCTCTCGGATAAATTGATAGTCTAAGTCTTTATTCGGGAGGTAAATTCAAATACTTATTAATAAGGTTAAGAGTTCCCTACGTATTCGATAATCCGGTGAAAGATAATCTGTATTTTTCATTTTAATTATGCCACGTATTTTCATTAAGAGTTCAAGTTGACATTAACCTAGTATTTACAAATATCTTAAAAGAGCCGAAATAAAAACATTATTTTAATGTTAATTGACATCGACACAAAGGTCGAGAAACCAACTGAAAGGTTCTCGAAATATCCCAGTTTGCTTTGTCACCCTATTAACGGCGCCAACCGCTTGGGGATTGTTAAACGCTTACACAAAATTAGTTGAAACAATAGATATTACCAAAACGAAAATAGAAACTGTTTTGTGTGGATGAACGAAAACGAAAAACAAATAATTGGTTATTAAGAGTTATTTTCGGTGATGAGAGCTTTTTGCTATTAATTTGCTTTCGAAAAAGGATCTGTACAGATATCTTTGAAAAGCATTAACGCATGCTTAGCGAACTCTAAAGTTATAATCTTTTGTCGTGAGCACGTTAAATACTCCAGGCACTCTGACCGCTAAGCCATCTCGACATCTAAAATCTGGCTTATTGGTAAGAGCGCCTGGAGTATTTATCTAGGAGGCGCTGCGCTGGTTCGAATCCTACTCACGACCGTATTCTTTTTCCACAAAAAATTATAGGTTAGAAGGATCTATCTTCAGCCACTAATTCGCCTATGGCAAGCGACTTGGTGGCCGAGGATGGAGCACGTAGATCCAGAAAAATGTATTCACTCTAGCTTTGAATATGTCTTGATTGTAATTTGTACGTCTCAGGAAACACGGAAGCCGCAGAGAGTTGCATTCACGGGCAATGCGTACAAAGGTATGTATAAATATTGTGGTCTTAAACATTTGCTCATCACTAGCTTTATCTGGTACTTAGTTACAGTCACACGTCAGTGGTAACTTGAACTACAAAAATCGTTCTTACTGCTACGACTTATGACATACGCTGTTCATGTCAAATTGTTACTATGGGTAAACTATCGTTCGATGGTTGGTAGATTTTATTTTTGTATAGGACTAAAGAGGTACCCATCAGCGAAGCATTTGGACTTGCGCACCTTTTATATCATATATTTAAATATAGACATTCCTTACTTTCGGCTCTTTACTGGTACTGATTGGTACGTGGCCATGCGGGTGGCCTCATTGTAATCACACTTGATAGTAAAATATCAAAACTCTGTGAATTATCGGTAAACTAAATATCTACATAAATTTGCATAAAGTCATCCGTTACCTAATACGATACTTAAAAAAAAGCAAAACAGAAAAAGAAATGTACCAAAGGAATTAATAATTTCTTTAGAAAAAGAGCTTTCGCAAGAGTTCCCATTACGCTTATTGGACCTCTGTGTTCATAAATCCGAGCTGTTCTAAAAAATACAAAAATATTCCAGTACTAAAACAACTGTAAGTAAAAAGATCGTTCACTCAGCATCTTTTGTCGAAACTTTGTCTAAAATCAAAAGCGTAATGTGCCGTATAAATTACTTACTTTTTATCTGTAGATCTGGACTCGGCAACCATCCATCTGCGAGGCCTCCGAGTATCGAAGTCGTTTGTACTATTAATGGTTTAAAAAGGAATGTTAATACTGGCCATTGATCTTCGGAATTTGATGGGAATTTGAATGTTATGCATCTGTCATCACCATAGACAACATTCTAGGTTTATGGTCTGGTCTAAGAGGTCTGCACATAGCACGTAACTGTGAGAACAGATTTGGAACACAAAAATAGTTACCAATGATGCCAATGATCCGAAAAGATCTGCCATTCAGACTCTCCAGAACGATGTATTATTATTTACTTTATTTATTTAACATGGTCTCCTAAATTCGATTGCTGCTATTTTAAACACTAAAAGCCTAACCAAACTTTAACAAGACGGATGTGTAAATATTTTACACCTGAACTCGGGATAGTACTCTCAAGCTGGAGGGGTTAGTACAGGAGATAGTTATTGAGACGGAGAAATCCCTGTCATGTCACAGTTACGTTTACCATAGACTGATAATTTTAGGAAGGCTTGCACGACAGATGCCAAATTATGCTTTAGGAATGTGGCCACAGAAATAAGAAAAGAGGATGTGGCAAACATAAATCGGAACTAGATATCTCGATTATCGATTTGTTTTCAGACCAAATTAGTATCGGTATTAATATTATTGTATAAATCGACTCACGTTGTTTAAAATACCAATTTTGTATGTATTGTGCAAGCTTTCCTAAGATCACTAGAAACTGGGTCCCCTTGCATTATATCGCAATCGACCACGTTTTGAGGAATTCAAATCTAAACAAAGCATAAAGTTTAGGTTGAAACGTTTACATAATAAAGTGTGTTACGCACCGACAAACAAAATTGAATCAACACTCAATAGGCCGCAGAGAAAGTTTATCATCCCACACCGTGGTTGCATCAATTATGGAATGCTGAGTATTAAACAATATATAGAGCGCTTCTATAAATTCTAAAACCAACATCGAAATAAAAAAAAATGCCCTTAAAAATTAAATATAACTACTAACAATATGCTATAATGCAAACTTGATGTTGTAAGTTTTTTATAGTCTCATTCAGTAAACCAGGACCGAGAGCAATATTAAACCCGAGATAAACTAATAATAAAAAATAACTATCGTATTTCGTACTGACCCTTACCCAGACAATATTTGACTCTACCATAATACATAATTATTATGTAACCGTTCAGTAAATAAATAAAGTAAAAAGTTTATTGTAGTCATTATTACAATTCGATTCCAAAATTAAACAGAATTTGATGATAATGTTTAATAATTTTAAAGTGTCCTTCTTGAATAAACGCTTTCAGCATTAGCTGAAATTTAAAACCAAATGAAAATAAAAATATTATGTCTTGAATCTCACAATGGATTCTGATATTTTACCTAAGTACATAGCTACAATTAAATATAAAATATTTCAAAGTGACAAACTATTTGTATTTTTCACCAGCTGCTAAGTAAATAACTGTACAATCCTGTCTATAGCTAATTCATACTCTTTTGTGACCTATTCTGTTATCTGTTTGTTATACCAATGAGAGTTATGTCTTTATTTCAGGAATGTGGGCAATAATTTAAATTGTGAGTTTTATCATTGTTCCCCTTGATGTATGATGATGAATGTTCAATGAATTTTGGTTCAACACCATCATAAATCATTGGTAAAAACAAACAATAGACTGATTATGTGTATATTTCCCTTTTCCATGCATGTAAAGATTAATAGTCGCAGACGTCGCAATGTTACTTATCTATATTTTTGGCCAAATTAAATCAAATCAAATCAAACTTTTTATTTCAGACCATGGATCCATATAGTGTTAGTATGAACTTATCCTATGTTAGTAAATAACAAATCACATGAACTTAAAATTATACTAATTGGCTACATGCACATGTGCACGCACGTGTCTGCCAGCCCAGAGTATAATAAAAGGTCCATCAACCTTGTCCGCCAGAGTAGCTAATATACTGTTAGGGCTACCCCTGAATCGCCGCAACATCGATGCACACCCTTTGCGTATGATGGCATGAAAGTCATCTATTCGCGCTTCCGCGAACATGCCTGATGCACTGCAAAACCGAGGCAGCCCCAACAATATCCTCAGTGCATTATTATACTGCACGCGCAGAGCGTTGTAAGCCTTCTGCGTATACCTAACCCACAAGTTGCACGAGTAAAACGACTGGCAGTAGGCTCTGAAGAGCGTCAGTTTTACCTCGTCAGTGCACCGCGCAAACCTGCGGGCAAGCATATTGTATCGGACTGCCAACGCTCTGCGCTCCCTATCTATATCCTGGTCATCCATGAGAGAATCCGTGACCACATGACCGAGGTATTTAAATTGAGTGACGACCTTTAATGGTGTTCCTTGTAACGTCACCGATGGTATATTCGTGGGTGTATTATTACGAACTTTAAAAACCACCACCTCACTTTTAGTGGCATTATACCTCAAGCCATGAGCCTCCGCATACCTCTCACAAATGGCCACCAACTTCCTTAGTCCACAGATTGATGGGCTGAGCAGCACCATGTCATCAGCATAGCTAATGTTGTTAATCATTCTTCCGTCCACAGAACAACCAACCATAGTGCTACTCAGCTCACCAACCAGCCGGTCTATATACAAGTTAAAAAGACTGGGTGAAGTCAAGCCTCCCTGCCTCACTCCACAATCCAGCCCATATTGCACTGATTGTGCATCTGACCATTTAACGCAGTTTCTCTGACTTTCATACCAATATTTAAATAATTGTATAACCTCAGGTGGAAGGTCTGTATCATCCGACATTTTTTGCCACAGAATGTCATAATTCACCAGGTCAAACGCCTTTGACAGGTCCAGAAAACACCCATATACAGGTGTCTTCCTGTCCGTGTAGTACTGCACAGTCTGCTTGAGACACAGGATTGCACTTTCCGTCGACAAACCGGTTCTAAAACCAAACTGCGCGTCGTTGAGTTTGATATGCATCTTCAACTGTCTCTCAAGCAGGCTGTCCAGCACCTTGCCAATGACTGTACCCAGTGAAATAGGCCTATAATTGTTTTTGTCGGACGAATTACCCGTCTTATTTTTATTTTTTTTATTAAATTAAGACTGAAAAATTCTTTTAATATTATGCCTAAAAGGTAAAGGTTTGTGAGTATGGAATGGATGTATGGATGTTTGTTACTCAATTACGCAAACATTGGTATTTTGATTAAACTTCAGCTCAACTAAATAAAAATAGGACATGCCATATGATACTTATTATCCCGAAAATTGCTTTTTTCTCGGAAGTGCTATTATAGTAAATAAAGTATCACACTAGAACAGATGACGCTGACATCAATTTGATACATTCCAATTGGCGGTCGTGTAAAATTGTTAAGACTGTCCCCGCGGGCTTTCCCTAGTTTCGAAACATACTTAATTAAGTACATGCAAAATCACTAAAATTAAAAATACATCATGTGTTCATTATTCACAAAGATACAAAACGTTTGGGTTTGTCACCCTTTTAAGTCAAAACCAGAGTGGCATAATATTATATTAATTTCGGAGAATTCCCTTTTGCGCGTAAATTTAAGCTAGTTATTTTTATGTCGGTGGTTTAGAATTCAAGATAAATCTTTGAAAAGCATTAACGCATGCTTAGCGAACTCTAAAAGTGGATAAGACTTTAGTTTTGTGTAGTACATTTTCAGCGTACATTTTGGCCATCTCGGTTACGATAAAATTTTTGGTAACTATGATGTATGTCCATATTTCTATACTCGGCCTCTATTTTAGTTAAGAGGCTTCTTTAACAACATTGTATCGATAAAAGCTTAACTAAATAAGTAATTGTGAATGTTTCAACTCGAACCTTGAAAGCTTTCATTGTTTCCCTTTAATGAATATTTTAATATTATCAGATCGTTATTATAGGTACTTAATCGAAGTATCATGAAGCACTAGCATTTACATAATGTCTGTTATCTGTTTCCATACAAATAAATGTCTATTTAATATCTTATTTAAAGGAAACAGTCAAGAAGACTTTAATCTAAAAGGGCCTGTCTAACTTGGTACACTCGACAAAAAATATTAAACAAATCGACGTTTTTTTTTGTGATAGCGTGTTGTGGCTGTTGGAATATTACAAAAATCGAATCCTCATTATTAATTACCTAATTCAGATTCGATTAAGTCACTTTATCCATTCAATCACTCATTCATTCGTTCGTTAGTTCAAGTTTGACACTTGTATATGTATTTTGGTATTATTCGATTCGACACATTAAATCAAACCATTAAACAGTGCAGACGTCTTTTCTTTCCCCCTGCGACCATTTCCCAACAGTTGCTAAGTTATAGCCGCATAGATCTACCGATCGAGGTTAGGGCTTGCCGCTGTTGGTCGAAGAGCATGTTAAATCGTCGGTACCGTGTTGTCAAATGAAGACCTATAATACAGGTAGTCAGATGCCTGAAAATTTCACAGCCAATTACGAGATATCGTTTACCCAATAACTGGGTTGTGGAGGTCAGATAGGCAGTTGCTCCGTGTAAGCTGCATCCAGTAAGACTGGAAGCCGACCCTAACGGAATTGAGAAAAAATTAGGCAGATATATTTACCGCATTAAGAGCCTCCGCAGATTTGCTACTCTTAGCTTAGCATCAGCAAACAGTGATTTGGCGACTCCAGTCTCCATCATGCTGTACTTTGCGCACGGCCGCTATATCAAACTTCTGGAAAGCGATTAAAATCGCTGCTCGCCTATGTAGAAAAATAAACTAATGGATTAGTCACGTAATTTTTTTTGGTTAGCTTGTATTGTAGGCAAAGGCCTCACCTTCCCCACTTGCATACCTATTGGTAATCTGCGCTACCATCAAATTGAAGGTCACTTTGTAGTACATTGCGTAGTATGTTGCCGCTTATATATGATGAGCAGAATTACTAAAAACATACAGTGTAATGTACTACAAACTGAATATAAATTTGTTGTCGTGATAGTCAATAGGTACGCCGACCTCTCTGTCTGAGGTTTTGTAAGCACAAAACTTGGTATTAAATGATTGATTGGAAGTAAATAAAGCGACGTTTGCCGATGTTCCAGATTGTTTCGCACCACTATAAAATGTAAATAATAGTAGCGATTCGCCTCTCTTAAATTAAATTAAGTTTAATCAAAGTAAATTGGCGTAACATTGTCCGATCAAAAGTGATTAAAGTAGCTAAAACACCAGAAATATGTCGTTTACACCGTACGCCGCCAGAGGGCAGTAGGCAGGTGTGCAATAAAATTAAATAATGTTTTGTTTAACACAAAGACCCCATTACGGTGCCCATTAAGTACATGTATGAATTCTTTTTTTAACTCTTTTGACATCTTTAATTGGTTAGGCCGTAAGGCCACGTGTGGTTGATTTGTGGTTTGAATTATTCATTAGTTAATTAATTATGATTTATTTTATCGTAGTTCTCAACTGTTAGATCTGGTTTGTTGTGAACTTTTAGTTTATATAATGTTGTAACAATTCAATGTTACATTTTTTAACAATTATTCTGCGATATGGTTTCGTAATATACCTAATGAAAAATCTATTCTGCGTTTATAGATATCCTTTCGAGGATGAAAAAATCAAAACTTACTACAGAAAGAAGTGTTTTATCCAAAGAAGCGTTACATCATTTATATTTCTTAGAAAAAAATATGTTTTTGTAATATTTTATTTTTCAATTCATAAATTTACCTTTACCTTTCATAACCTTTCTATAAATAATACCTATCCATGTTGTTTACGTTATTCCTTTCATATTTTTAATGTGTGACCTATAGGAATTTATTCACAGAAATAGATCAAGATATATTTCTGTGACGTTTCGTTTATAGTATTAATTAGTCCTTTCTTTAGATATGAAGAGTTTAAAGCAACTTTATGAGTGTAGTGTAGTATTCTTAAATACTAACGTGTACCACATAATAAGTTAAAAACAAGGTAAGGTTGACCGGTAGAAAATGCCTTTGGGATTAAGTCCGCCTTTGTGCAATTTGTTGTGCACAAAGTGTTACATAAATAAATAAATAAACATTATCTGTACATAGTATAAAACAAAGTCGCTTTCTGCGTCTTTCTGCTTATCGACTAACTCCTCCTAAACCCCGCAACGGATCTTGATGCGGTTTTCACCATCGTTTAGATAAATTTTCACAGATGGTTTGTTTTATATATATAATAAAGCCTAATTAAGTTTTTTTGTAAGTAGATAAAAAGAATATTCTGCAACCACGTCTTCGAAAAATAAATTTACATGGCTTACGTAGGTTAAACGTAACTTCACTCTTTTGTTCTTATTTATACTCGTGCGAAGCCGGGGCGGGCTGCTAGTAACTGTATAAATTGTTGTGATGTCTGTTCTACATTTTACCGATGCCATTAGTATCTCAGTCTCAGGGGAGTCTACTATCGGCATATCAACCGAACACAATTCCAAACTTCGGAGTGCTACTGAGATTTTACTAACAGAAAAACCCAATATAGATAAATCTGTCAAACGCATGCGTAGTGAACTCTAAAGTATAACATTTCTATGGGAAGAAAAATGCGGTGAGCAGGAGTCGAACCGGATAAAATCTCTAAGCGTTCTGCCAACTAAGCCATCTCGACCTCTGCTCACCACCAGGAATTCTTCTTGCACATTTGATTACGTCTTTTGGTGACGTCATCGCTATCTATTCAGTCCCTATACAGGTGACTGAACCGACGACTAGCTTTACAGTTAATACAATACGAAACCCAATATCAGTTTGCCTGACCTAGGAATCAAATCTAAGACTCCACCCTACTCAGCAGGCGCACTTGTGACCAGTATGACCATGTGACTAACACAGCAGTTGTAGTATATCATTTGTAGATATTTGAACAATCAAACTAGATTTGATACATGTAAGAACCGTTCGATTGAAATGATTCCTGTTGTTGTTTCGTCCGAAGAAGATACAGAATTTTACTAATGTAGAATATTCCCTGGCTACTGGAGGGCAGGAAATATGTTTCAATAGTAAAATTCTTCATCATCGAGAACGAGACAACAACAGGTTTAATTCGGCTAGACTAGATGTATTGTTAAAGGTAGTCAGATAAACTGTATGATTATCTACAACAAGATCAGAAGCGAGTGCCCTCCGCTTCTCGCCTACCGAAATAACACCTTTGCCACCATAATTCTTATTAAAGTGATGATTGGAAACAATTTTCTTCACCACGCCGTGTACTTATCTCGTGTCAAAATATTAACCTTTGTAACAACCCATGGGCCTTATATTTAGCTGGTCTTTACAACCAAGCCTCGTTATGATAAAATATCGTTATAATGTACCCCGGCCGACAGGTTAACAAGCTCTTTCATCTGGCATCGCCCGTGAAATGCTGTCTTTTTAATTAAATTGACAGGTGATGATGTTGTGTACACTCAGGTACACAACGAGGTATCCGTCTTACCGAGTTAATACGATTCTTGACTTTGTTCCATTAATATAAGGTATAGATTAGGTTTTTTGTTTATTATCGGAGTATCAACACACACTTTTCATTATAGCTCCGTGTTAACGTGTTTTCTCTTTTTATAGTATACCACACAATAATAGAGACGTATCATTACATAATTATGTATAAATATTTAGATAGCTTTACTTATAGTGCAGGTTCGTATAGTTAACATTCGTATTTGACTTTCTAGTTTCGTTTCGGCTTGGTTTCCGTGCAGACAAGCTTGAAACAGCGGATGACGCTGTCACATTCCATGATAGGACGTAAAAAATTCGTGCGATAGACAGTCACTGTATCATGACATGAGACAGGAGGCCCGATACAAATAGAATAAAATATTTACTTCGTTACATTGGAGCTCCAAAAACGGCCCGAATTTGCACGTTGCATTCCGTCGTCGGCTGTCATCGTGTTAATCTAGCCGACTGTACTTCCTGCCGATACAATACAATGGAAATAAAACAAAACGGCAGTAGTTTCGTCGGCCGTTATTGCCGAAGTAATTGAAATAATAACTGATCCCTGCTATAGCGTAGGGTTAACGATCTCCGGCTAATGGGGGGTCCGGGAGAAATTGACGGGTGCACGATAAGCGCGCCTTTTTAAGGAGGATGAACATTATCCAAGTACTAACGTGTAATGTTAAGGTTTTAATGGAAACTGTTGCTACCCCACGTTTCATATCTTTCTGTGAAATTAATTAATTATATGTTCCAGGAATTCGAGTGATTTCGGTTTGAAATTTAATATAAAATCTACTAATTAGTTAGGTATGTGCTTAGCTTTGCTTTGAAGTAAGTATCTGTATAATTATATTTTGTACAGTTTAATAAAACGGAGTGATGTCTCTTCGAAAAACGAATAACATTTATATTAATATATTTATTAGACTATCGCTTTAAAAAGATAGGGATGACGTCACCAAAAGACGTATTAAAATGTGGAAGAATTCGGAGTAGTGAGCAGAGGTCAAGATGACTTAGTGAACAGAGCGCCTGGAGTATTTATCCGGGAGGCGCAGGTTCAAATCCTAACCAGTACCGTATTTTCTTTCCTCAAAAACTTATGATTTTAATGTATTTAGGTATTGTTTACTGTTTTGATTCCTTATATATATATATAAATAAATAAAATATATACAATAAAAAAAATATATATATACGTGTATATACCTAATCTTTTGGATTGCCCGACGAGTTCATTTTTGTTTTGGATCTTTAAATCATGTGCAATCAGGTGGTCTTAGGGAATTAAGAATTGAAATAATGTTTAATATTCGTGGAATTACTTCTGTTGTAATGGAAGTACGATAGATTTATATCAATCTCGATTATATTTGCGTTATGAATTAGGAAGCTTTTGCTAAAGTTTTAGCTATCGGAACAATAACGTTCACCCAAAACTCTGTTACAATGCTCAAACTTTAATATTAGGAACAACGTATTAGCAAGAAGTTGGTGAAAACTTATTGTTATTGGCACAATAACATAGCATCACGCCTGTATTCCCCGAAGAGGTAGGCAGAGGTCTACATAGTTGTACACCTCTACCTGAGAGTGCTGAGCCTATTGCCATCTACCGAGCACAATTCCAAATTCCACGCTGCTACTGAGAATTTTCTAATAGAGAAACCCAATAACACTTTGCCCGACCCTGGGAATCGAACCCAGGTCCTCATGGCCAGTAGTCGCGCTAGGGACCACTATACCAACGAGGCAGTCATTATTGGCACAATATATTATTATCATGTTCATGCGTCAGCCATTGGCATCAGAAGGGAGAGAGAGACAAGAGATTTTTATTAAATTTAAACATTTAAGCCCGTTAACCATATGACATTACCTGTCAGTCCTATCTTTTTTTGTAGACAAAGTAGGTACCAGCTGCTACTTTCCTTTCTCCATATACCAGGAATAGGAGACCCACCCAATCGAACAACGGCGGTATTTTGACGGCGCATTTGGTGTTGGGTCGAGAGATTGGCTGCTGCGGCGCGTGTTCCAAGTGTTGGCCAAGATCTGAAATCCGAAGCGTAGCATAGTGTACCTACACTAGGTAATGTATCGTAGTTTAATGTAACGTAGTGTATCGTAGTGTACCGTAGCGTAGCATAGTGTAGCGTAGCGTAGCATAGTGTTGCGTAGCGTAGTATAGTGTAGCGTAGCGTAGCATAGTGTAGCGTACTGCCTCATTAGTCTAGTCACCAAAAGTGGGGCTGCTGAGGGTGATTCAGGGGTTTGATTCCGGGGTCGAACAAAATGTAATTAGGATTTTCCTGTTAGAATATTCTTACAAGCAACTGAGTTTGGAATTGTATCCCAAAGATGCACAATAAGCTCGTCCTCTCTTTGCAGGTGTGAGAGAACCTCTACCTAACCCATCGAGAAATACAGGCGTGATGCTATGTTTATGTTAAAAAAAAACTTACAATACGGCTACAAAAGAAATAAGGTTCAAACTTTGTAAACAATAGGTCCCGAAAAAACTATTCTTACTAAAAAAAAACGTGAATGAATCACAGATTAATTTAAAGCCAACGGTTGCTTTGTTGGTAATTAATTTCCAAATCTTTGATACTTATCTTCAACGATAATTAAAGGGTATATCAATTATTGATTTAAATGTCTGTTATTCAAACAAACTTTGGTATTGGGATTAATTATAATGTTCGGTATCCAATCTTTGGTTTACTGATCAACTAAATAATTTATAATAAACGATGGTTAGGGTCTTTAACGGACAAAGTTTTATTTGGTTTTTCTGTTAGGAAATTCTCAGTAGCAACTTGGAATATGGGATTGTACCCGGTTGAAGTCTGGGACTTAATTACAGCATTGTAAAAATGTGGATGCAAAATTGTGTACACCTCTGATTACCGCCTCGGAGAAAACAAGCGTTATGCTAAGCGTATTTTCTTTTAGTTAAATGTCTTAATTAATTATTTATTTAATATTGATAACAAGCATTGCACAATGATAACAAGTAACATGAACTTATTATTCTCTACCAGTCCCGTATGACCGTTTTCGTGACCAACATCAGAAAGGATGTAAATTTCTGTTTTTTTTTTCTTTTTCATAAGTTGAGGCATTGCAGTTGGCCTCAACTGGAAATTATATTTTAATAAATGTTTTATATCCGTATCTTACCTAAGTTTTACCAAAGTGTTACCATGACCTACGTCAAACATTTTTACGTCTACTACTTTACTCAATTACTACATTTTTTTTATGTTTTATGCGGTACTACGTATTTGCGTACAGTCAGAGAGCGTGACGATACACATAAAGATATTGCCTAGGGCTGTCAAAAATCGAACAATTTATTTATGGTTGTGTCAATCCATGAAAATATAGTATCAGTAAAGATAAATCTTTGAAAAGCATTAACGCATGCTTAGCGAACTCTAAAGTTATTATATTAAATGAAAAATCTGCAACCTGACCACTAAGCCATCTCGGGTCCAGCTCGTGGGTCGAGATGGCTTAGTGGTCAAAGCACCTGGAGTATTTATCCAGGAGGCGCAGGTTCGAATCCTGTTCGCAACCGTATTCTTTTTCCATTTAATATAATAAATTTATAGTATCAGCATCCGGATATTTTACGTTAGTTTG
The DNA here is from genome assembly GCA_935421205.1 of Xylocampa areola. Classification (NCBI taxonomy): domain Eukaryota; kingdom Metazoa; phylum Arthropoda; class Insecta; order Lepidoptera; family Noctuidae; genus Xylocampa; species Xylocampa areola. The sequence goes on along the minus strand of OW285217.1, from coordinate 11,651,280 downwards.
AATGATTTTTGAGTACCTATGGTTCTTTTTTAGTAGTATAGTAGTACCTAGAAGGATGTTTGTTTCCATATTGTTTTTGGCATCATCAGCCCTAAGTTGTGAATATATCACTCGTCCCTCATGTCGAGCATTGAGAACAAATAATGATGAAGGCATGTTTATCGATCTCGATGGTTTCCACGTGAAAGATAATTGTAAATATTTGTTTACAACATACATATGTAATGTAGGTAGGTACATAATTACACTACTTGAAGGCGAGCCCGAGATATTGCATGTTGTACTAAAATTGACAAATAATCTTTTTGTTCTATTCGTAGCGTAGTAAATGCCTAACGCAAAGATTTGATTAGAATATTTCCTTCAAAACAATTTTAACCTTAATCTCAAGATTATACGATTGAAAATCCAAGTTTAACTTTTCATGCCTAATCACGTATGAGTATGGTAATCAGAGTTTATTTTATTAGACATTTGATATTTCAGAATAAACAAAATCACATGCAACTTTGATCGTAATCGGGAATACTGTTTGAATAAAATGGTGTCAAGAAATCGTTTTACTACATGCTTTGAATATTAAATAAGTACCAATAAATTTAAATTTGGAATCATTCCATAGAACTCCCTCAATACAGTTATGTAAGTACCTATATTTAACAAAGAGATAACTAAAAGTGACATAATCCAAATCTATACCTTCTTAAGTAAATTGAGCGACTGATATTCCGAGTAGGTAATGCTTCAATAATAAAGAGGCATTATAATTTGATTGACAGAAGAAAAGCAGATGATTTAAATTGTTTAATGTAAAGACCCTACTAGATAGATATTATTTTTGTAAATGGTTACGACAAAATATTGGAAAGTGATCTACAATGTCCTTTTTGATTTTTAGATTAAAATACTAGTAGCTCAAAGGCATCCATCAATCATTACCTTCTTGGATAGATTACACCTATTTCACACTTAAAACCCACTGTCTATCTCCCTTCACTTCCCTATTACTAGCTGGTTCAATGGATCCTCAACAATCTCCGATAATTAAGTGGTTAGTGGCCATTCTTCATCATCTCCCTATAGGGCCATAAACATGCTAAATTGGCCGCTTTTTACGACGGCCTACTAAATGGTATCAAACGATCTAATTGCTTTATTCTGCCCGACTCCTCAATTACTGCATACAATGGCCGTAAAGTTTATTTTTCCTATTTTGTAATAAAGTTTGCTTGCAACTTGCAGGGTTTATTAGTTTTTTTTTATCAGCTGGCTGGTAATAATAAGCACTGTGCTAGAGTTCTGTTTTTAAAATAGAACGCTGCATTTGTATCGATTCTTTTTTAAATTATGGGGTGGTTATCATTTTTATATAGTTATGAACATGGTTATGCGAAATCTGTGCTAATATTAAGTCTATGTTGTACCTATTCAGCCAGTTTGAAGTGTTCTTTCTGTAGTGGAAATAAACCATTTAATTTTAAAATAAAATGCTAAGTTACCTAAAATTGTGTACGAGTTGAGTATTGAATGGTGTTAAGTTTGTTTTTAAATCCTCACGAATTATCGTCTTAAAACTTTCACATACTAAACTTCTAAGTCTAACTTCGGGAAATCACTCCAAAGTTCGATGTTTGAGACAAACAGATACAAGATTAAAACGTACCTAAGTTTATGGTTCAATACCATCATAGGCGCTCCATATAATTTCAAGGGTCTTCCCTTTACGACTATTTAGAGACAGCAACCGTAAATATTCTTTTTCCTCTACTTTGAATACGATTTTGGTCCCTCATCATAGTTTTTACGTTACAAGTAATGCTACCGACTTTTATGGGACCCAGAAATTATTTATGGTCACAGTAATAATCCTTTCAAGTATTTTGTAGCTACAAAACAAAAACTACGACTACCATCACGCCTCTATTCCTCGAAGGAGTAGGCAGAGATGTACAACCGTTGTACACCCATATTTCACTTATGCTGTTAAGTTTTCAGACGCATGTGGTGAGCTTATTGCCATCTATAGGGCATAATTCAAAACTCTGGATTGCTACTGAAAATTTCTTAAAAAAAAACCACAGTCTCTACACAGTCCCAAACGCCACTGTGTAGAACACACTGACACTTTACCAAAAAGGCAAAAAATACCACGAAAATATTCTAAAATTCATGTTGATAATCAAACCGTTACCTAGCTCTTATTCATAACAAAATTATTTAACTACACACATTGGGGTCAAATTAAATTCAATCATAGACAGGTCCGTAATCACGGTTTGGACTGAAAAACGCGTGACGAATCACAATTGACTTTAAGTTCTTGGCGATGGTATAAAAAAAAACAATCACAGATGCATTTGTGTTGTCTATTAGTGGCCAGATATGATGCGGAGTCGCAATTACTGTTATTATCCGTGTGAGCTGTTTTTTGGTCATCTAATGGGTAAGGTAACATTCCATTGTAGTATGCTTATCTAGATCTAACTGCAAAAAGTATATACATTTTGCTACCTATAACAACTTTGAATACCGTCCTTCTGTACCACCGTTTCCCTAAGTTGTCGAATAAATGATTATATTACTTTTCAATAGCAGAGGGGCTCGTGGCTAAATAACAGCCGCACAGATTTATTGATCGAAGTAAACTTGCGCTTGCCGCGGTGGAGACGCCTCCGTGCCTCGCCGAGCACGTTAAGCAATCGGTCCCGGTTGTCAAATTAAGATCTATGACAAGTTTTACTTGGGGTCACTGTTTGTCAGACTACAATATATCGTATTACCCAGTAACTGGGTTGTGAAGGTTACATAGGCAGTCGCTCAATGTAAAATACTCGTATTAAGCTGCATCCTCTTTGACTGGAAGTCAACCCCAATGTAATTGGGAAGAGGCTAGGTAGATTGATTAATATGACAATACCAGTGAGGTACCTATGTATGGATAAAATGTTTTTATTTTTCGATCGTATTTCATCAGTGCAGTAGGGACAAAAAAGAAACACATATGGGTAAGCTACATTACATGCATAAGTTAATCATACCCTGCCAGGACTGCGGTGGATACAAACGTGATCAATCCTGGGTTGCCATAATTCTAATTCTAAAATCTGCTAACCCGGACAAGTAGTGTGAAACCCCGGATTTTGGAGCTCTAAACCCGACCATATCAAAACTGTTTTTTTAAGGTTACTAAGAAATAAAAATTGTCAATTTTCTTACAATTTTAATCTAAATTTATTTATAAAGTTTTAATAAACAATTAGCAGTTTTACATTTTAGACGTAATTTTTGGTAGATGTGTCAGCAACATCAAACCTGGACTACAAACGGACGCTCCCCGGACGCCCTCTAAACTAAGACAAATCTGTGGGAAACCCGGACGGATGGCAACCTTAAATCCTGGTAAAGTCTAGGCAGGTCTGTGTGGTGTTAGCTTGTAGGGTAGGAGTCTAGCACGCATAATGCAGCGTCAATAAAGAGTTCCATATGCAAAAATTAAGAAACTGTATGACCCACATCGCGAATATAAAAGCCCGATGAAAAATAAAAATTCCAATAATTTCCCTTTCTAAATTACGTTACACATCAATAACAAAACTAAAGTTTTAGTAGCTTTATAAATATATTTACCCCATGTAAATTAAGCCGGCCTATAAGTTATGGGATGAATAAATTGAGTTGGCAAATAGGAGCAATATTATATTGCTCGTGGTAAATTTATGAGCTCGATAGTGAACCATATCTGTCTAGTAAAATATGTATAATAGCTTATAGTATTTTTAGTACTATATTTGGTTCGATGGATATGGAAACTGTAAGCTTCGTGGAATATTATTTTTAGTGTACCATACATTCAGGAAATAATGTTAGTTTCATGTTGAGATCTTTGTTTATATATCAGAATTGAATAGAAAAATAAATAGGGCCTACATAAAGTATTTATTTGTTCATCTTACTAATATTATAAATCTGAAACTTTGTTTCTCTGTTAAATACAAATTCAAATATTTTTATTTCAAATAAACCATATTACAGGCACTTATGAAAAGTCAAAACTAGGTGCACGGTTCCAAGGCGTTGATCTTATGGAGAAGAGCCGGCAAGAAACTCCATAGACACTCTTTTTAAAATAAATTGGTTTAACAATAAATAAGGTAATGTGAGAATAATGCAGGTTAATGAGCAGACTAAGAAAGGAAAGTAAACTTAAGTTACTCAATCACACACAAACGGCTGAACGAATTCGGACGAATTTTGGTATAGAGATAGAGTGATGGACAAGGCTAGCTTTAGCCCGAGCTAGTTCCATATATATTTATATAATTTTCTATAATCTTAGGGTTTTAGCTCGACTATTATACTGCAATGAAGGTAGATGTAGGTTTTAAGGATTCCTTAGCGTTATGAAAATTCTACTGCCTAGACTCCTGCGAGACACGATTTTCAATCCATCTTCCGTCCTATATTGATATTAATAATCTTTGCTCTTCTGTGGGCTGTATCAAGAGTTGATTTAGAGATATACATAGGTACCGATGCGGTTTATATTGGTACTTATTTAGATGTTTCACGTACAAACACTTTGTAGCGCGATTTAATAATAATATTGTGAAGGTACCTACCAATATTAAGCATATAAACCCAAAAAAAAACGACCTGTGAAGTTGTGAACCAATCTGATGATTACAATATTCAGTTCACTTTTTACAAATAAAAAAGAAACACAAAATTAAAGCGTTCATATTATGAATACACACCTGCTTTCTGCTTTCGCCCTTTTGTTGAGCATAAAAAGGGCATTTCGTAATGGAGATCTCTCAACGGCTATTACGATCGGCTTGTTTACCTGTATTTCTTGTTTACGAGATAGCTGCAGTTAAACGAACGTACACAACGAATGTGGCACACATTTTGATCTAAAACTGTACTAAGTAGTTTAAGAAATACTTGGAGAGTCGAGGGATTTGTAACATTTTTTGGGAATCTCTTTGGATTGGAGTAATGATAATTTTTTGGGTATTTTAGGTTTGAAGCTCTGGTTATATGTACTGTCTGAATTTCTTCTTCTTATCATACTTTCTTCTTCTTATAAAATTACTCTTAGCATGGCTTTTGACTAGTCTTTAAACACCTGTGAGTACATCTCTCAGGTGTGCTGGTATCCCTCACGATGTTGTTCTTCACCGGTTTCAGCAATTGATAATTAATTTCTAATGCGCACGTGATCAAGAAAATATTTCTGAGCGTGCCTTAGATTTGGACTTGCGACCTTTTCGACTATTTATACGGTCACACTACTAGACTATCACTGCTAAATATATCTAAGTAGCTGTAAATAAGGATATATCTTCTTTTTAAATTACAAAAGAAGGTCTACATCGTAGAGGTCTGATGTTATTTTAATTTACAAATGGAAAATCCCTAATATTGAAATAAATAACGTATGTATAAGCAACATCTGAGTGGGTGTCTTTCATTTATACATGACAGCTTATGAAAGATGTGTGTGAAAACGATGAAAGGTTAAAACTTAGTTGTTTATCCACATAAATCTTCCTAAGAAGGAATTGTCGTGTGAATGCTATAAATACTCATAGAAAAACTTAGACAACAACAAAACACCGTGTAGGCAGAGCTACACGCACATTCATAAATAATATCTATTCAGAATATTTATTCAAGAATAACTAATTTCCCCATTTTATTAATTGCCCCTGATTAATATTCCACAATCAAATTTTATTTTATTTCCAAAACTTTAACAGCTGGCCTCGAATGCGTTCGGTTGGGAAGGCCATAAATTCAGTCGGACAAAATACCGGAATATGTGCATTACTTATCCATGAGTTTGTTGGCGTTATCCGCACACATGAAGCAAAATGATTTGTTATCCCATAAAAACGCCTTTACTTTCATTGCGAGATGGGAAGTCATGGTTATGCACAGGAACAATCCAGCCTACCAAGATTTTATGGCTACCGTTCTTTGAAACGCAAGTGTGCGAGTTAGGAGTAACTTTGTGGATTTCAAACTCACACATCGGGTTATTCTGTAAGTTTATGTTGGACAAAATGGACATTTTGATTTACTGTAAACGCCTGCGAGTTGCACTCAATAAATAACAGCTTATTTTGTTCGGAACGTGGCTGTATTGACTAGTAAATTGTATTCATATATTTTAGTACGTAACAACGGATAAGATATTGCAATTGCGGCTCCGTGTTTAAGTATAGCGTAATGATTATAGCTCGCTTCCATTATCGTATAATTTTACGGTTGCGGCTGGAGGTTTTTCCTTATTAACTTACAGATGGCGATACAAATTACGCCTAAATAGGCAGCACAATTATCTTCGTTGCGAATAAAATCTATACTTATCTGCATGATTTGGGTAGCTGCAATAAAAATATCGTTAAAGTTAATATAGAGTCGGATTGTTTTGTTCGAAATGAATCAACCTGATGGGTCTCGAAAAGTGTGTGTACCTGTATAGCTATTATTGATTTGAATTAATTATGTTCATCTCATATTATAGGTACTCCGTCTGACTCCTTAAAAAAAAATATTTGCTTCTGTTTGCCAATAATTATTTGTATTGTAGTACTCAATACTCTATCATTTATTGCAATCATATGTTCTTACATAGGGATGTTAATATTAAATAATTGTGATGACATATGACCCTATTTGAGTGTAGTAATATACATGTTATTACAAAAAACGGACCGATTCATTCCAAAATTCAATTATTTCATTTTAATTACATAATTTAAAAATAATTAAAATAAGTATAAGTCATTAATTCGATTCACATAGTCATTTATTATTATCAGGAGTCATTCATAAATTCACTTAAACTGTAGTAGCATTTATTAATGAAAAACTTTTTTAAACGGTTTGTAAGAATATTAAATTTAGCTTCGTCTTTTATTTCGTCCGATATTTTATTATAATTTTTTATTGACATGACGTTGGGACCAGAGCTGTGCATTTTTAATTTTGATGAAGGTAATTCCAATTTTTTGTTGCATACCGCCTCACGTGGTCGGATTGCTTTATAAAATATTGTGGGTATTTCCTAACAAAAGAAGCTACTTCCATGATATAGATAGATGTCACGATGTAGGTAGTATTAGTATTTACTACCTACTTAATATTTGTCATGTAATACTATACTACTATAAAATAATTTAATTATTCATAATTCCTTGGCATCACGTACAGCAAGATGTTAAATTATTTGCTCAATCAATAACACACAACATTAAAGCGTCTTCCTCAAAGTACTTTGCGCACACGCAGGTCAAGTGGTCCGTTCTTGACGGCCATGTTTGTCTTCACAGCCGACTGGTTGCAGAGAATCTGTCGCCCCACTCGTGAAATAGCGGCGGTTCACACTTCATCATTATTGTTCTGTGACGTTGTGTGTGTTAATTGTAGAAAATGTGGAGAATGAACCTCTACATATTTTAATTAATTTATAGAGAAGTCTATGGCCTGCTGTTGTCGTTTTAACTTAGTGGGTATAAACATAGCTTTAATTTGGTCAGCCGATAAAAGACAATAACAACGGAATAATATTGAATATCTAGGTATTATAGTATAATAACTTTGGTGAGACACATTCATATTAATTATTGTTCAACGGCTATTATTACTCACATACATTCTTCAGGATTGTCCGACTAGTTTCGAACTCGAACAGAGCCCTTATTCATGAGCTGAGTTTGACTCGCGACGTAGGCTCAGGCTCAGCTCATGGATAAGGGCTCAGTTCGAGTTCGAAACTAGTCGGGCAATCCCGAAGAATGCACGTGACTAATAACCGTTGAACAATAATTAATCTAAGTATTAGCAAAAAGAAGGGCTCGTGGCTAAGTAACAGCCGCGCATATCGATATATCGTGGTTAAGCTACGTTTGCCGCGGTTGGTCTATGGATGGCTGACCATCAAGTTACATCGAGACCCCTCGGTGCCTCGGAGAGCACGTTAAACCGTCGGTATAGGTTGTCTAATGAAGACCTATGACAGTCATATGCCTGAAAATCTAACAGCCAGTCTTACAACAACATATCGTCTTAAAAGAGTTGTGCAGATCAGATAGACAGTCACTCCATGTAAAATACTGGTACCTTACTGGTACTTATATTTCAAGCTACATCCGGTTAGACCTAAAGCCGAGCCCAACGTAGTTGGACAAAGGCTAAGCAGATAGTGGATATTAGTAAATAGACATGAAACTTATAAGTTTTGTTAACTACAAATAGTACATAGAATCACGCCTGTATTCCCTGAAGGGTAGGTACAAGCGTACACAATTGTACATCCACATTTCACCAATGCTGTTATTAAGTCCCATATAATAGATGGTGAGCCTATCTGCCGGGCAGAATTCCAAACTCCGGGCTGCTACTGACTTTTACTAAAAGAAAAACTGAATAACAGATTGCTCGACCTGGGAATCGAACCCAAGACCTCATACTCAGCAGTCATGCTTAGGACCACAAGACCAGCGAGGCAAGCAGTAAAAATAGTACCTATTATAATAGATTATTTTTCTTATGGTTAATGAACAATCTGGTGTCAGAGTTTAAACAACCCGTAGGTCTCTAAAATGGCTTTTCATCGAGAACATCTCTCAGGTTTCCTCACGAGGTTTTCCTTCACCGTTTTAAGCTAGTAATAATTAGTTTATAATAGGTACGCACATGACCTCTAAAAGACAGTGGTGCGTGCCTTGGATTCGAATATGCGAACTTTGACTTGTCAGTCCAACGGTCATACCACTAGGCTATCACTACTCTTAAAGAGAGTAGATTATTAAAATGTTAGCTACTAACTTCTTTTCACTAAACTCCCTCCATCGAGGCGTTATAGTAAAGTTTAAAGTCGGACGGCCGAGACTTCTCGAGAACTTATTTATGACACTTCTGAGTTCTATCACTGATAGCGAAGTCCAGACATTTCTACAATGCCTAGTTTTACTACCTAGTGCCCGCAATCTTACAAACTGTAATTTCTTACAGAGATTAAGTGTTCACTTCGTCCAATATCACACGAAGATAGTTTTAATTATAACAAAATGTTGGTGTAATCTACATAATTTACGACTTTATATCACTGACTTAAATGTAGTGTTTATATACTTAAAGTAATTTTTATTTAGGTTTATAATTAATTGTAACTGTATTTAATAATTTCAAATATGTTGAGTTAGCATGTGAATAATTTGAGGTGTATGGTTTTTTTTTAATACTTTTGTTTATGTATTTTTTTGCATGCCTATACATAGGCACAACATGTAGAACAATGAAAATTACTGCAACAACCTGTTACCATGTTTCATGTAAATAAAGATTTCTTTCTTTCTTCAAAGTAACTTAGTGTAGTTGGTAGGTACTAACATGTGAAACATTACAGACAAATCTTTCAAACACATTATTAACGCATAAGTAGCGAACACGAGCTAATACAATATCGTACAGATTTGTCACCTGTATAGGGATTAAACATAGATTAAATAAATAGCGATGAACTCACCAAAGACGTATTAAAATCTGGAAGAAGAATCCGGGGTAGTGAGCAGAGGTAGAGATTACTCAGTGGTCAGAGCGCCGGGAGTATTAATCCGAGAGGCACAGGTTCGAACCCTGCGCACGACCATATTTTTCTTTCCACTAAGTTATGTGAAATATTAATTCTCAGCTTAGCACATGTAACTGGCAATATTTTAATTTACTTTTTTATACACTTATGTCTACTTATTTTTCGATCTTGGTTGAAGGAAAAGATTTTTTTTACGAAATAAGCAGTACCTTTGTAATTTAAAAGCAGCATTGCCGTTTTACTAGGCAATGCCAGTCTTCTGAGCACTATTCCAGAAGACAGCGACGCGGAGGAATTACTATTACGCCTGGGTAAATTTTCTTATTTTAATATTCGGAAAGTATTTATTTTATTGGCTTTGTAGTGTTTAGTTAAATAATAATAAATAAATCAACTCTAAATAAAAAAAGCATCCAAGTGTTATTTTTTCCTATTTCCGTCATATCACATAAGAATATGGGAAATATTTCACTTAGCGCACCAATTTAAACGACACCGATTAAATTGCATCTTACAGCACCATGGTTACTACGGTTCGTGGACTAGATAAAAAAATAAAAATAGGTATTCTATTTCACGATGAGCACAGTTTTTAAATGACTAATGAATGAGGTGTACCTTGTTAAATAAAGTTGTCTTCTAACAAATCATGAATGAAATCAGTCGTTCATCCTTAATTCTAATTCCTTAAATCTAAAGTGTTGGTAACCTGTGTTGACCTATTTTAATTAATCAGCCTTATATTTGCTAACACCTTTTTCAGTGTCGTTTTACTAACATGCTATTCAAATACGGGCTTCGGATGACAAGAGGAGGTTACAAAATCCTGTCTAACATTATAAATAATTCAGTGATGCCATAGTTATTATTCAAAATTTCTTTATTCAATGTTGGTTACAAATTAGCGCTTTTTGAACGTCAAACATTAAGACAGCCTCCAAAAAAGCCCTCCCATCACCGCTTCCTATTGTTTTAGCTGGGAAGAAGAAGCGACGCAACAAACTCTACCTATTTCGCTATATAAACCCTATTCCCCTATATAAAATATTATCACACAGACAGATGTTAAGATTGTAAAAAAATTGTTAAAATAATCGTTCGTTGCCTTTTCAAGCACACTTTCAAGTTTCTGCCAAATGTATCTATCATGAAGGAACAAACATCAATATTATAGTATTCAAGTTGGACACCAAGTAATCAGCCATATTAACTTTTAACCGAATTCCAAAGGAACAGAAGGTTCTCAATACTTTTGAATTTGTTTATAGTATTGTTGCAAAGTACTGGACTATAAGAAATATGAAGGCAGTAAAGAACTTTTTTCACAAAACATTCATCTGTAACAAATGAACAATGTCGAGTTGTTCGACACACAACTGTAAATAAATTCCTTTGCGGATATTTTTGACGTCAATAGCGTCGGCGGCGTCTGCGCAGGAAACGGGCATTCAAGCGGCGTCTAAAGGAAACTTATTGCTCTTTCATATTCAAGCTTCATTGACACTTCATACTTAGTAACTTAGTTTTATTTATAAATTAATGTTAGAAATGTAGCCTTTTTATTTTAGTTTTAGTAGTCAATGGGATTCTGTTACGCACTAACTAAAACTTTATGATGAAAATAAGTGGTTAAGTAGTGGTCGTATTTTTTTCCTACTATCTTGATTCATTATTATTATATTGTAAGTTTACGATTTTTAGTCTATGGTACCGTCATTCGATTCTCAAGTCGAATGGCTGTATGATCGATGGAATCATTCTAAGAAAATGTAATGAGACCGGACGGTGAGGGAGAGCATTCCTGTCTGGACAGCTACACTAGCTGGACGTGTCTTGTCTTGCATATCCAGCAGTATGTTCGAATTTGTATTGCTGTATGTATTATGACGGCGTATTAACTTAAATAAATTATCAAAAGTGTTGTGGCTGAAGTTTTACTACAATATATAGATTTGGGTTCCGCTGCATTCGTCACAGCCCCGCCCCGAAGCATCAAGAGAAAATAGACCAGAAGAACCCATCAAATGTAATAGCAAGGTTTATTCCCAGAGAAAATAAAACAAAATAACCTTCAATATACCTACATATTATTACAAATTAACGTAATTTCAGACCAAAGAGCTAGTTAAGTAGCTAAGCCTACATCAAATTAATTAATTCGGAAGAGCGTACATACTTACCTACCTATATAAGTACTTAGTAAGCCCTCAATTGCCTCCAAGTACGTACCTAAGTACCTCATCGCAACTTGTTTTCCTAATTGATTTTTACACGGAGGTACCGTGAGAAAACTAAACATCTGCGGCTTTGCTTTTTTAATTTTTCATCGCGTTTTAATACTGAAAAATTAATTACAATTCCGTGTCTACTCTACACGTCGTGTATAGCAGACAATACATACAGGCGAAAATAATTAATAGTATTAAATAATAAGATAACTATTATAATAGTAGTTAACTGACTGTAATTGCCTCTGTATCCTTGGTCACAAGCGTGACTGCTGAGCATGAGGCCTCGGGTTCGATTACCGGGTTAGGCAAAGTGTTATTGAGTTTTTCTGTTAGATCATTCTCAGCAGAAGCCCGGGGTTTGGAATTGTGCCCAGTAGATGGCAATAGGCTCACCACTTATTATGGAACTTAATAACGGCATTGGTGAAATGTGAGTGTACAGCTGAGTTCATATTCATATTCCCCGAAATGATGCTATGTCTAAGACAAAATATATATAAGGTCCTAATTTATTAGGTATTTTCCTTGGAAAGGGGTAATATTTAAGTCAAATACATTCACTTAAGCTAAGAATTAAAAGGATATAACATATTATTTGTCATTAACATAGTACTAGCAAGACGAAAACTGCTCCTCGAACGGAGAACATATTGATAAAAAAATATTGTTGTACAAATTTTAATTATGGCTTAAATGAATCCTTATCACTTACACATTGACCCCTTAAAAGGAAATTACCTAATAAATTTGGACCTTATACGGAAGAAATAGCCATGTCGTGAAAGAATAAGTACTACGTATAAATAAATAATGTTAATTATATTTTTCTGTTTCCGTATGCTTAGTATAGGTTAGGCTAGTTTTTTTTTTTATGGGTGGCTTGTGAAGCGACGCAGTCTATGGCACCTCAATAATTATTAAGCTAATGTAAAATGAGGATTGACTTTAACCTTTAGTACCTATGCCGTTGATGCAGTACCTATAAATAGTAACATTTTCCATGGAATAACGATGGACGTCGTGTATAGCAGACAATACATACAGGCGAAAATAATTAATAGTATTAAATAATAAGATAACTATTATAATAGTAGTTAACTGACTGTAATTGCCTCTGTATCCTTGGTCACAAGCGTGACTGCTGAGCATGAGGCCTCGGGTTCGATTACCGGGTTAGGCAAAGTGTTATTGAGTTTTTCTGTTAGATCATTCTCAGCAGAAGCCCGGGGTTTGGAATTGTGCCCAGTAGATGGCAATAGGCTCACCACTTATTATGGAACTTAATAACGGCATTGGTGAAATGTGAGTGTACAGCTGAGTTCATATTCATATTCCCCGAAATGATGCTATGTCTAAGACAAAATATATATAAGGTCCTAATTTATTAGGTATTTTCCTTGGAAAGGGGTAATATATAAGTCAAATACATTCACTTAAGCTAAGAATTAAATGGATATAACAAATTATTTGTCATTAACATAGTACTAGCAAGACGAAAACTGCTCCTTGAACGGCGAACATTAAGAAAAAAATCTAATTGTTGTACAAATTTTAATTATGGCTTAAATTAATTCTTATCACTTACACATTGAACCCTTAAAAGGAAATTACCTAATAAATTAGGACCTTATATAAAATTGTACTTAAAACTATACTGTAAATAGAGAATATAGATTACTTATTTTACGGAATACTAGCGGACCCAGTAGGCAGACGTGGCCTGCCATATTTTCTGGATCTCGACAATAGCGCCACCTACCGGGTCCAACTATAGATAAGAACCATCCAGATGACCTTTCATAAGTAGATGCAAAAAAAACAAAAGACGGTCAAGCCGTTTAGAACGAGATGTGACGTACACACAATGTACTCGTTCCATCGTTATTCCATGGAAAATGTTACTATTTATAGGTACTGCATCAACGGCATAGGTACTAAAGGTTAAAGTCAATCCTCATTTTACATTAGCTTAATAATTATTGAGGTGCCATAGACTGCGTCGCTTCACAAGCCACCCATAAAAAAAAAACTAGCCTAACCTATACTAAGCATACGGAAACAGAAAAATATAATTAAAATTATTTATTTATACGTAGTACTTATTCTTTCACGACATGGCTATTTCTTCCGTATAAGGTCCAAATTTATTAGGTAATTTCCTTTTAAGGGGTCAATGTGTAAGTGATAAGGATTCATTTAAGCCATAATTAAAATTTGTACAACAATATTTTTTTATCAATATGTTCTCCGTTCGAGGAGCAGTTTTCGTCTTGCTAGTACTATGTTAATGACAAATAATATGTTATATCCTTTTAATTCTTAGCTTAAGTGAATGTATTTGACTTAAATATTACCCCTTTCAAAGGATATTACCTAATAAATTAGGACCTTATATATCTCTATCTACCGTTATCGTAGTTTATAGTGTAACAAAAACAATAAACACATGTAACATAATATCTTTTTAGTGTCCATATTGAGACCAAAAAGGCCCGAAAAGTATGACTTCATTGTTCAACAACTTGACGAAAATATTAAACATTCCTTAAGACCCTCTAAAAAGCAGCTTAAGCACAGATTAAATAATACTTACTTCGGCTTATGGTCATTACCTACGTCACGAATTCACGGTCCGACAACATAATAAAATAAACCTCGATCCTGTACACCCATTAGTTACACTCAAAACGCATCGGAACACAAAACTGACTTTACCACCTTGTTAACTTTCTTATCTGTGGCTTTCCAGTAATTAGGATTAAATTATACTGACAGCACCTTATTGTAACGGTGTTAAGGTTGAAATTAATGAACTAAAAATTACGATGCGGTAGATAAGTTCGGGCTAGTAAGTGCGTAAAACAGTTGCGTGTTAAGCCATGATAAGTGGTGGGCAAGCTTCCCGTTTGTGAAGTAATTAAGTGTGGGAACGCAGTAGGAAGATGATGGGGGGTATTATCTGAAGGACTTGTATTGACATGCAAAAGTTATTTCTGGCAAAGTGCAAGACGACAAATAAATAATTAGGCAAGTCATTTAATTACTAAAAATGTAGTTCAAGTTTTTTATTGCATTCATGAGTTATAAACAGGTGTTATATTATATAATAAGGTTCAATATGAAACCCGGTAAGGGTACAGCAACATACACAAGGGTACAATATATATATGCATAAGTGCAATGTAATCTACCCAGATTATATTGCACATAGTGCAAGTAGAGCACTTGGAGTACCTGTCAGGGCACAGGCTCTGACCATACTTGTGGTAATTTTATTCTATCTACAAAACTAATATAACATGACATTAAAATTGTCAGTAGCAGCCTGGAGATTGGTATGTCCCCAATTTTGTGATGGTTAGATCTCCTTGGAGACAACCTAAGGAGTATAAATACCAATAGCTGCATCGGTGGTCCTTTGGGGATACAGGTGTGACACTATGTCATAATATGTTAAAAATTATAACATGAAAAATTATTAGTACTCAAAGGTGATACGCATCGCAGAATATTGGATCATCAAAATCTTTATATAGTTTCTGATAACGGGTCGCTTATAAGAACCATTAAAAGACCATATAGTAACATCATTATTGTACCATAAAAGTTTGTGCAATGCGGAGGTACTCACAAGATTCATAGCTACTAATCTATAGAGCTACTTCTAATTCCCACACTTAAAAATCGGTGTCAAAAACGCTTCCTTATTGCTAGTGTCTGCTTGAAATTCTCCGCGGTAGTCGTGGCCCCACCTCTCGATTTCCATAGGCTAATAAAGCTCTTTTAACAGTATCTTATCAATTGTACATAAAGTTCAAATTCCAGAAAACCAGTAGGTTATCTGTAAAGGCGGGTATAAATATGTTTGATGCTTGCACAGTATGCAAGGTACTTACTAATGAAACTCACTATTTATTGATTCATTCCTATTTTCAAAGGAGTATCAATTGCGGTAGCCCTTTGGATTTATTTCTATGAAATCTTAGGCTAAGTATTGGATAATGAAATTGACTGAATGGACATTCTGAATGGCATGTCTGAAAGAGTCAAAGAAATAGTAGCTGTCACTGGCTTCAGTTAGTTGTATGTCTGTGCATTTCTTCGGTTATATTTTTTCCAAGTATTACAACTTCTTGTAGGTCGTGGTACCATGCAGTTCGCCATAAAGTCGTACGATTTTACTACGCGAGTACTTCCATTGTGACTTTTCTTGCATGCCAGCTTCTTCCCTATGTGGATTGTGTGTTCCCGCCTTTAAAGCGTTAATCCCTCTATCTACTCCGGCCCTTAGAAGCGGCTACGGAGTCGATAATGAATTGCTCGTGAACTCGTGATACCGACCAAATTCATCCGTATGTTGTAAAGTTCTCTAATTTAGCAGTAATTGGACAGTTAGGCGGTCATTAATCATGTTATTAAAATGCCATTTTGAAATAATTTAGTGTAGTTTAATAGTAGCAATAAAATTGAACATGCTTTATTTAAAAAAGAAAATATTCGCACGTATTGTACCTACATACAAATATTTCATTAGTAACCTCCGCAACTTTTTATAGGCAATAAAACGGGCGGGTTTTATTTTTTTGGCACTGGTAGAGACATATAATTGCAAACAACATGCTCCGCTTTCATTTTGTTAAAAGTTGCAAATTGTAAAAATTTTACAAGATATTAAAGATCTCGCATATTTGTTCATATGGCTATCATGATTTTTAAAATCATTCGTGAGAAACGTACTGCCCATAGATGGAACTACCTGTCATCTTCCTTGTTTCCTGAGAAATAAATACAAATCTAGGCATATTCAAGGTTAGAGTGAATAGATTTCTTCTGTATGTACGTGCTCCATCCTCGGCCACACCGTCGCTAACCATCAGGCGAATTGGTGGCCAAACGTAAGTTCATTTCTGAAGCCTTAATCGGAGAAAAAAAGAAAATGTTTGGTATTCATTATTGTTCACCACACTCACGTGCAGTCTTCGGGTTTGGCCGACTTGTTTCGAACTCGAACGGAGCTCTCAGTCATAAGCTGGTGCGCGGCAATGTCGCGAGTCAGACTCTCGTTATTATACAAATGCTTGGTAAATTGTCAAATTCAGTGTTTGTGTTTATCCCGAGCCTTTTTGAGTGCGGTTTATAAATAGAACGCAGGCAACCATTATTGGAAACCCAGGCCACTGCAAGTTAGCATAGTAATCAATGCTTCCGATAGATTATATGTATGAGAAGAGGTCCTTGCCCTACAACGAGATAATTACGGGCTTGATATGTTATAAAAACAGGATAACATAAAATTGTGCGAAAATTATTATTATGCACATCGCGGCTGTGGTAGGTCTTAGGGCGTGTTCCCACTGCGTAGTGAGGCAGTTAACTGTCTGTCATGGCATGGTTATTTAAATGGAGCGGTTCCCATAAATCTTCTAGATTATTTTCACTGCTGTTGTCACGTCCAGAGCCGGTGGGTACTGCTTTTACGCTTAAATATTTGAGTGATTTAAAACAAAATATTGCACGGCATTGTGGGACAGTACGCGGTACATGGCGTTTGTTTAACTATTGTGTCTGCTTCACAGACAGCGAAAGTGTATAGGCTGGGGCGGGCCGCACCGTAACGGAACGCATTAGGGCTCGACGCATATTTTCGACTGCCGCCACGCGTCGTTGACGACGCTCAACTGAAGTCGACGGCTACAGTCGAACGTCGACGGCTGCCACCGAGCTGTCGATGACAACGTGCCGCACATATGAAAGAACCCTTACAAAAATCCTCTTTCATTAATTTTGATATTCTCTCAAAACATCGCACACTATAGGCGGGCCGCACCGCGACGCACTTAACGTGCTTTGATGACTTGCGTTGCGATGCGGCCGCAGTGTGAGCTAAGCTTGAGAAGCTGTTTTACGACAACTACGTAATGAGAAGGGTGGTCAAGAATCATAAGGAGGAACAAAGTAATTAATGTCCACTAAAATATTTTTATGACACAAGCAGCATTTTACTGGGTCGCATTTACGATGTTAACTAAGGATTATCGTTATAAGCTTGTTGCGCACACACATCAAAATAAACGAGAATTTCATTTGGATAGGCTCTCTGTTTATCAATCCGACATTTACAGTTCCTACATAATTTTAGGATGACAATAACTACAGGCTTATTTAACAGGTAGCTAAATATAGATTAGTTAGTGATAGAGTTCAAATTTTTTGTTGGAAGAAACTTTCGTGTTCGCCACGCATGCGTTAATGCGTTTCAAAGATTTATCTGTATTTGTTACGGTAATTGCATCTGTACGACATTGTATTAACTGCAAATTTGGTGTCGGTTCTTACTGAATAGATAGCAATGACGTCACCAAATGACTGGAAAAATGTGGAAGAATAATTCGGGGTACTGAGCTAATCGAGACGATTTACGGGTCATAGCGCCTGGATTATTTATCAGAGAGGCGCAGGTTCGAATCCTGTTCACAGCCGTATCTTTCTTTCCACGGGTAAGTATTTATTTGATTCTTTTCCCGCGATTTCGTCACCGTGGAACGAAGGCTTTTATAATATTTCACGTACCCTCCTGTACCCATTATAAAGGAATGTTCCCTTTGAGTAAAAATTTCTATCATCATATATAAGTTACTTTCCTTCCTTCAACCGTTTTTTTCCCATATCCATACCAGAACATATACCACGTTCTGTAATGCCAAGTACCATATAAACGTTTAGATAATGTATAACTTAAATCAGTCGTAGAATGCGACTGACAAACAATATAACATATTAATTATAGTTACGGTATACACATGACCATATAAATATGAATTACTAGATTCCGCCCGCGACTTCACCCGCGTCAATTTCAGAATTGAATCCAGCCAGGATAAAAAGTATCCTATATGTTAATCCAGGCTATAAACTATCTGTATGCCCAAGTTCATCCAAATCCGTTCAGTAGTTTTTGCGTGAAAGAGTAACAAACATCCATACATACAAACTTTCGCTTTTATAATATCAGTAGGATTGTTCAACGGTTATTACTCACGTGTATTCTTCGGGATTGCCCGACTAGTTTTGAACTCGAACGGAGCCCTTAGATAAGAAGCCCGCGGCGATGTCGCGAGTCAAACTTTTGACTAAGGGCTCCGTTCGAGTTCGAAACTAATCGGGCAATTCCGAAGAATGCATGTGAGTAATAACCGCTAAACAATAATTAATAAGTCCGACTAGTTTCAAACTCTAAGGAACTGTCGCAGTTCAGCTCTCGAAATTACCGAGTTCGAACTAGTCGAGTGATCTCAAAACTACACGTGACTGACTAGGTAATAACCATTAATAATAATTAATATTAAAGGCACACGAAAATTAATAAGGGCACAAAAAATCTTACATACTTGTAGGTACTTTACTTAAATATAATATTTCCACCCTCAACCCTCACATCTATCCAAATATTATATCAATCCTTTAGTGACATCCTCATCTAAAAAGGAATTTCCTTTTATTGTAACAGAGTAAACAAAGCCCAAATGGAATCAATCCTTGACACGTCAGCATTATTTACACTTACAGGGACCCTGGGGGGAGAGGGGGATCATGGGGATTTGAACAACACCCCTGAATTTATGTTGAGACGGAAAAAGTGTTGTATTAGGTTATGAATGTTATGGGGCACTGAATTTTGTAAACATTACGATTGCAATCGAATTTGGAAGGCTACTGAAAAAAAAAACTTACGTATACGCGGTGACTTGAGTACCTCGCCTTTTTCGACGGTTTTACCTTATTTTGAAATTTTAATCTATTTTTTTTTGTATATGACACCACGGATATTTACAGAGGTTATGGAAAACATCATGACGAAGCTTGGATTTCAATAATATGCAATAAAAAAATAAAACATAAAAATTGCATTGCCTTTATTTGTATGTCAAGAACTTAATAAAATAAATATTATAAACATAAGTGTTACAATAAGCAAATATACATAGGGGAGATGTGGCATGAAAGGGACATTTTTGTTGTAATGTAGAGGCTGTAGTAAATTATTTAGATAATATTTTTAACAGGTTGGAGCTGAATGGGGAACTTCCACTATTTGACTGTTGAAATAAAATGCAATACTTAAGACTTCTTCATAGTTTATTTTCGCAACTTTAAAAAATGAGTATTTTGTCCCTTTCATAAATAAGCAGTATTGAAAGGGACGCGATCATTTATGATAGTGAAAGTACGTAATATCAAAGAAAATCACTATATACTTTCCTACATAAATACTAACATATAAGTAAGTATGTGTACAATGACAAAGCTTTAAAATCACATTTTTGAAAGTATTTATTTGGAGAATTATTAGTCTTACCGTTCTCATCTTGAAGATAGACTAGAATATACAAACATAATATTAACAGAAATAAACAGTTTTATTATCGTTTTCATATAAACAATTAAGTTTAATAATAAATTTTACCTTTCTTATTGAAAGTGTCAATTTTAAAATTAATCAAGTAAATGAAATTATGGTTCAAGATAAATCTTTGAAAACGCATGCTTAGCGAACTCTAAAGTTACAATATTAAATGGAAAAAGAATACGGTCGTCAACAGGATTCGAACCTGGACATCCCGGATAAATACTACAGGCGCTCTGACCACTAAGCCATCTCGACCTCTGTTCACCGCCGCGAATTCTTCATCCATATTTTACGATTTCTAATTTACCAGGGATTTCAATTGTCCCTTTCATGCCACCTCTCTCCTACCAAAGCTTCGATGAAATGATTAAAGACATAAATAAAAAAAAACACAACGTGCTGTCTCCCGAAATAGCTATTGTTAATATTTTACGGACTGAAACGTTGCGATAGTTGGAATATCATAAAGTAGACGTTTTGAGTGTGGCATGTTTAACAGGTGACATAAAAAAATCATATCGGTGTAGGTAATAATAACTTATTTAAACACTAGAACACCAGTTTTTTTTAAAGTGTAAAAATGTTGTGGACTTGTTTAGTAAATGAAAAGGAAAACTTCTACAACAACCTCCTCCTTTTAGAAGTCGGTTAAAAAAGAAACATAGGCATTAAAGGCGACTGCCGACAGAATTCAAAATTTATAACTACAAGTGTTTTTTTTATAGTGCCCAAGTGAGCAAACACTCCCATCGTGGGAGAGCCATGCTTCGGCACGAATGGGCCGGCTCGACCGGAGTGATACCACGGCCTCACAGAAAACCGGCGTGAAACAACGCTTGTGTTGTGTTTCGCCGAGTGAGTGAGGGTACCGGAGGCCCAAACCCCTTAAAAGGCCGGCAACGCACTTGTGACTCCTCTGGGGTTGCGGGTGTCCATGGGCGGCGGTAATCGCTTACCATCAGGCGAGCCGTCTGCTCGGTTGCCCCCTATACCATAAAAAAAAGAAAAAAACAGGTGCAGTCCCTCTTCCTTCACTCTCATAGTCCGATGAGACGGCAATCCGAAGCGACCAGAGAGATCAGGCGCAGGACCGACGGCTTTACGTGCTCTCTGAAGCATAACCAATTTCCTAACAGAAGAACCCAATAACAATTTGCGGGACGGGGAATCGCTCAGCAGTCGCGTTTGCCACTATACCAATGAATCTTTCTTAAGTTCCGACATTTCTGAAAAACCAGTGCTAAAATCTGCTTTAGGCGGCACAAAATTCCGAAATTATCACGAAATATATATTTTAGCACTGAATATTTTTCTTTCTCCCCTTAACAACGTTTCCGTGAAACATAATTTCTCGGGAAGTTTAATGAAAATACTTTGTCTGAGCTAATATTTGCCATGTCCTAGAGGACTTCAGTTGTTCGACAAGCGAAATTTTACCGGAAACTCTCAGCAAATTGCTGCTTCGTGTCGGTTTTCAATTTGTTGACCTGGAGGAGTTCGATATAGATAGGTTTATTTTATGTGAGAAATTAACCATAATCAGGCTCCCTGTCTGCTGATCATGTGGATTGCTGGATCAGAAATAATGAATAATGTTTCAATGCTTACTTAATTTATATATTGCATGTTTCTTGCAAACTTTACCACACTAAGGAATAAAAATAAAATATCGTAGAAATTCTTCACGCTGCTTTCTGCGTGTTTTATTCTGCTCTCATTCTGCTTCATAATAGAAAATTTTAATTATTTCCATATTTCCGTCAGAAAACAGGGAACACAATAGATACCTACTTACTACATTTTCAATCTAAATACATATTGATTTTATAGAAACAAAACTCAAAGAAAAGCTTTAAAAATTGCATTAAAATTTTCCGGGATCAATATAAGTCCTTTAAACAGTGTTAAGGTCGAATATTGTTTTACAAGACCACACAGTATGCGACATGATTACCCAAACATTAATCAAGACTCGAAAAAAGATAACAAATATACACGAGACATTATCATCCCAAGGGCGCCAAGTAAATGAGGCTTTTTATTAACTTTAAAATAGGACAGAAATGGAATAGAATCTTCATGGTACTGCATACTTTTTAAACGCTACAGCTCTTTAAAAAGCGTTGATGTAAAAAATACCTAAATAAACAAGCTTGAATTTTTGTATTATGTAGGAACCAAACCAACTTGCTTATCTAATGAAAAGGGCTAATTTAGAGATAACAGAAAAGAACACCATTCTAAAGTAGATAGCCTATCTATATGTAGCAAAATATATTATAAATGTAGCTTCCACGGAAATAACATAATATAACCGGCCCATTACTGTCCCACTGCTGGCCAAGGGAGGCCCTTGCCCTGAAGTGGGACAGGTTCTCATAAAGAGAAGGAACGAGCATTAATCACCACGCTAGCTTAATACGGGTTTGCGATTTCAGACTGTTAAGTCTAGGTTTCCTCACGATGTTGTATTTATCCGTGTACACTAATTCTTTGTGCGAAATGGAGACCAGCCCTTGGGTCACGTGAAGTGTCGACCTATCGCCTTGCGATCTCTTTATAAGCTTGCGAGCGCTCGGACCCGACCAGTGTCTCGTTAGGTGTATCGTTGGGTGTGACCCCAAACGATATAATTACTAATAAAATTATTATATATTCGCCGCTTGAGGTCTTCGCAGCTGCAGCTGCAGCACCGAATGGAAATATGGGATGGCGCAAGGGTATTGACGCATGTTGCGTTCCATACCTGAGGCATACCCATCTTCCACGGCTGTAACGACATGCTGTCTGGTCTCTTACCATCGTCACGCTCTGAGCCATTTGATTGTACAATGGCTAGACCGCCGGCGGTAGTATGAGCACGACGAATAATTAAATAACAATTAAAATTGATGTGCCATGATATGCGTCCCGCACTCCTGCTGTAGGACACGCCGTGGTGTCCGAGGCTGTCAACAGCTTCGCCGCACTGACAGCGATGCGTAGTTCAGCAAGAAGCATCTGTATCGTGGGTGCGTTTACAGACATAATCTCACACGCACATACACCCAGACCTGGAACAGTTAACTGTATATCATACAAATGTTTGCTCCGTGCAGGAATCGAACCTGCGACACGGGACGCAGCAGCAATTAAATGGTTTAAAGCGATATTTTGCTCGAAATTAAATACTTATGATAGATAATATGTTTGGTTAGATAAGGATTAATACTGTGTTTGTAAAAAACTGTTCGAAAATAAGGAATCTTTAGACCACTTTAGGAAATCATAAAAAAGGTTATAATGAGTCAACCTTAAAAGATAGACATCTGCGATTCCAGATTTTTACTTAGAACTTTTTGAGAGGAATAATCTCACCATACATTATTTTAACTATTTACGCAGCGAACGCCGTAGAAGAGAAAAGTCGGCATGATTTTTCCGTTTTCTTAAACTATCGCAAATTTACACAAAACCTCAATTGCTCAAGAATCATCATTGTGTCCTCCTCCTCTGTCCATTGGTGAAAATCGTATGAAAATCCGTTCAGTAGTTTTTAAAATTATCGCGTACAGAGGACAGACAGACGGACGCGGGAAACGACTTTGTTTTATACTTTTTATTACTACGTGGAGATGTAACTTTAATCACAAAATAATAACAGTGGCAGTCAGAATAGATTTCTAGATCTTATAGGTGATTAGCAATGCCAGATACCAAGGTACTTAACAATTCTTATATCTTATTGCGATTTATATTAATGTCTTATGATTATGACTATTGCTGTTTACAATATGCCGCAATCTGACCTGGGGTCACTGGGCGAAGGCAAATCGCGACCATTTGTGGTGACATTTCATTTATAATATTTCGGCATCTTTATAAGATAAAGTTACACGTATTCTTTATAATCTTGCGTTGATTATGGTGGTGCTAATATTTTATTACGGCCCACGAGTAAGATGAAACAACATCAACTGTATTTAAACCTGCAACTCCTTTTATGTACCTAATCGTCCAACAATACTTAAACAGATAGGTGCTAAAACTAGGTCCTTAATAAGTATTATCAAATTTCTCAAAATGGCATTTAAAAGCTATGGTTCTTGCGGTTGTACATAAACGTTATCAATACTCAATATAAATCAATAAAATTGAAGTGTCTGTTTGTAATGTCAAAATAATAGGTTTTTTAAGCTCATATGGTTATTTGCACGATACATATGCCTAAAAACACTTTTCAAAATTGTTGTCTGTCTGTTTGTTCCGGCTAATGTTAGAAATGGCTGGCCCGATTCTGATAAGATTTTACTGGCAGTTAGCAGACTATATAAGGAGTAACTTAGGCTAATTATAATATATATATTAAAAAAACTTAAGTTACTCCGCGGGTGAAGCCGCGGGGCACAGCTTGTTTAAACATATGAACCAACTGACAATAATTCTATTCCAATTTTTTTAAATAAATCTACACTCAATCAATCTGTTTAGCCTTTTCCCAATTACGTTCCGTTAGGGTCCGGTTCCAGTCTAACTGAATGCAGCTTAATACCACTATTTCCCATTAAGCCTATCTGACCTTCTGACCCAGTTACTACCTAGTAGTAACACGATAAATTAAACGAAAAAAACTAAATCTAAGAAACAATAATAGTTGCAACTCTCAGTTAAGTGATTTATTTATCTGCAGCTAATTTCAATACTGCCTCGTTTGTCTAGTAGTCCCAAGCGCGACTGCTGAGCATGAGGTCTCGGGTTCCATTTCCGGGTCCGGCATAGTGTTATTGAGTTTTTCTGTTAGGAAATTCTCAGTAGCAGCCCGGAGTTTGGAATTGTGCCCGGTTGATGGGAATAGGCTCACCTATTACATGGGAATTAATAACAGCATTGGTGAAATGTGGGTGTACTATTGTGTACACCTCTGCCTACCCCTTCGGGGAATACAGGCGTGATACTTTGTTAGTTTGTTATGTTTTTAGTTTCAATATTAGAAACAAACCAATGTTTCAATAAATGACAAAAGCGACAGATTAATGACGTCATCTACCAATCAAAACCTTATCCTGGTCTATCAACACTTAATTACTATAGTTTCGTACTCATCTACCAATCTGTTCCACTAATAAAAGATCCGTGCGATGAATTGTGTGGGTCCTCCCGGGAATCCGAAAAGATCCGGACAAAGTAATCTAGTTCTACAGCACAGATATCATTCGTACCTACCTACTTCGGTTCGGAACAATGAATCCTTACAAAAGTAATTCAATTTATTGCATCATTCCATTCCCAACTTCTATAGTAATACGACGAATTTATGTCTGAGAAAACTAAGGGACCCCTTCATTATTATTATTGAACATTTATGTGCTTACCTGTAGTTTATAAATAAGAGAAATATAGTTGCTTATGTAGGCTTGCCGCCGACTCCTGCAAACGTTCTGGGTTCGCGTCCCGGGTCTGGGAGATAATGTCAATGTTATCCAGAAGGCTCATGTTCAAATCCTGCAATGTATATAGTCTACAAATACATTTAACTTTAGAGTTCGCTACGCATGCGATACTGCTTTTGAAAGATTTATCTGAATTTGTTAACGGACGTCACCTGAATAAGGACTGAATGGAAAGCGATGACATCACCAAAAGGCGTATTCAAATGTAGAGGAAGAAGTCTGAGTTATGAGCAGTGTTGACGATGAGTTTGACGGCGTGGTTAGCGCAGTGGTCGAGAGACCGGCTGCTGCGTCGCGTGTCGCAGGTTCGATTCCTGCACGGAACAAATATTTGTATGATCTTCATATAATTGTTCCGGGTCTGGGTGTGTATGTGAGATTATATGTCTGTAAACGCACCCACGATACCGGGAGAAATTCCTAGTGTGGGGCAACGTTTTTATTTAAAAAACAAAAGAGTTCCAGATGGCTTAGATCAGTCTTTCCCAACAATGTATTAATTAAAACAAAAAATGTCGTTGCTGCTTTCGCAGCCAAACTGCTTCTGCACAAAAAGAATATGGGCAGACGTGAGTTTCACAATTTTCCGAATTTATCAGTATACTGCAGTAACCACGACTTGTTTGCCTACTGCCAACATTTGGAAAACCTCCACATTGACTTCACCGAACGATACCAGGACATTTTAAACTTGGAAATACCAGACTGGGTGTTGGATCCGTTTTCAAATGTCAACACAGCAATGTCACCTCAGCTGGAAGAAGAACTTATAGAACGACAACAAACGAAGAAATAAAAATCAAGTTCAAAAATGGATATCAAGAATTTTGGCTACAAAAACCGATCCCGCAATTGTACCCTGGATTGTGGTCAATTGTTCAACGATTTTTGATAGCATTCCCATCGTCATATTTGTGTGAACGTGGATTTAGTGCTGTGGCAACGCTGCTTACTAAATAGAGAAATCGTTTGCGTGTTACCGAACGTGGCGACTTGCGGCTGTTTTTAGTAAATTGGAACCTGATATCAACAAACTTATTGAACAGCATCAGATTCAAACTTCACATTAGTTTTTATATAAGAATTGATTATGTTTGTTTTATTTTCAATAAAAGATACTCTGTCCGAATACTATAAATTTGCGTTTCAATAATCAGTTATAAGTACTTAGCGGTTTTTAAGTATGTTTAAAAAGGGGGGCGTTAATAAATAATTTATTCTTAAAGTGGGCAGTAGACAAAAAAAGGTTGGGAACCCCTGGCTTAGATGGTAGAGCATCTGGTGTATTTATCCGGGAGGTTCGAATCCTGCTAACGACTGCATTTTTATTTCCATAAAAATTTATAACTTTAGTGTTGACTTTATTTAGATTTTCCGTCCATGAAATTGTGGCCGGTTAGTAGCAATAGGTTAAGAACCTATTACACGGGAATTAATACTACAGTACACCTCCCTTCCAGAATACAGGCGTGATACTGTGTTTACTATGTTACTTGGTTGCATAAAATAAAACATTTTACATATGGTGTTGTTCGCATTTCGCGTCAATATTTAAGAACTAGTTTGTGGAGCAATTCTCCGAGTAACAACTGCTGTTTATATCAATTTCCTACATGTGAGTGCATAATATGTACTTGTTTGCACGGTAGTCCGCGTAGGAGTATTGCAGTCGGGTTGTAGGGGAAATGTACAATGTTTAAAATTATCATTAACGTCTAAAATTTAACAGCGGGCGGTTGTGCGTTCTGCAGCTAGTATGAAATATGTATTATTTACCATATGTAATAACATTTGCTCGTAAAATGATTTTATAATGAAGTTGTTTGTTATGCAACTAACTAACTGTTCGGCAACAATATATTTGCTTGTTTATTTCCATCGAAATAGAAATTTTCTACAAATTCATTCGCGTAGAAGGTCGAGATGTCGAATGATAACAATTTATATAGTTTTTTAATTAAGTTAAATCAATGTTACTAATAATTTCGAGAATAACAAGTGAAATTGTTCCATATTTTATCACCGTGGAGACCGTTTTTTTTTCTCCAAAGTTGAATTTTTCGACCGTCTTTGATTCCGTTGTCTAGCTTTCCGGTTTTTAGACGTCTTGTAATAACGTGGCTATGTAGGTACTCTTCACCACCTAGCTAGTAAAAAGTATTAGGTAATTAATTATCTATCCAGGATTATAAATCTGACTTCTTCGATAACGCACAACTCCAATCTTGCGTCATGATTCTTAAACTTATGGGGGTGGAGTGCATGACGTAGGCGATTCTAAAAAGGGTTATTTCCAACTTCTACACTCAGGGGATGAAACCGCCTAAGAGTTCACCACACCGTGGCCTTTAATTTATAAGTTAATAATGTAATATTCAAAGGAAAGATATTTGAGAGTATTACTTTGTAGCGTGCTCTCTTCTGTTTCGCCCGCGAGGGGTCAAAGATATGGCACAGATGAGGCACTGGTTTGCTTCTTTATGTGCTGAGATGGCCGTGTGGTTTAGGTCGGTAGGATTCCGAGATATCCCTACCCGTCAGGTGAAGGGCATCCATGAGGATTTCCACACGACATTAATAAAAAGATTCCTACCTGCGTAAAGATACGTTATTAAAAAGTCTGCGAAGCATTAGCTCTGATGTTTTTGGGTAAAGAAAAATGCAGCCGTGAGCAGAAGAAAAATGCAGCCGTGAGCAAGATTTGAACCTGCCCCGGGTGACTCCAACTAAGCTATCCCGGTCTCTGCTCATTATTCAGATTTTTTTCTCCAAATTGAAAATATTTAAATGTTAAATCTCTTTCTTATGGTGCCCAAGATACTGGTTCAGCCTAGTCTACGGTGTTATTTTTATGTCTTTACTTTTGATCGGCAATAAATGTTGTTTTTTACTTTATTAACCGATTTCAAAAAGGAGGTTATCAATTCAATTGTATGTTTTTTCGTATGTTTGTTACGCGATTATTCCGCCAATTATAAATTGATATTGATGATTCGTTTTTTGTTTGGTAAGTCATAAATGAGGAGGGTCCCATAATTTTTTTATCGAAACAAATCTGAGTAGTTTGAAAAAATCAACAAAACAAAAAAATATATACACAGATGACGTCTTTTAGTTTAAGCAGGTACATGTAGATATAGTCATAAAGTCGATGTTTGTTATAAAATTTTGTGAAAAAAAAATACGGCCATGAGCAGGATTCGAACCTGCACCTCCCGGATAAATACTCCAGGCGCTCTGACCGCTAAGTCATGTCGACTCGATTATAACTTCACATTACGCTAAGCATGCGTTAATGCTTTTCAAAGATTGATCTGGAAACTGTAGTCAACGCTGTTTTTTTTTTTTTATTCTAAAAATGAACTTTGTACTTTACTTTATTCCACCCAATTACTTGCTTATTATTAATACATCATTTACATCTATTCAGTCTCCATTTAAGCCCACGACCGTATTTCTGCCACTTATCAAGTCTACACTTATATTGTGTTAAGTACCTACTTCTGTAAATTTCAGAATAAATTTCGTCAAGCCTACTTAAGAGACAATTGCCGAGCTTTAACTTACTAAATACGAATTTTCCTACAACTTTTGATATATACCAGGAAGTTACTGGGCACAGGTATCGATCACAAACACTACATACCTACCTACTTAATGATCAAAGCATTTAGAAATCTTGTTGTAAACTGTTGCCGACATTCATACTGATGTCAACATAAGCCTATTAATTGCACAAAATAAATACGTAAGCATCATGTTGAAAGGCAATTTAAAGCATCGATAGGACCTTAGATAAAGTGGAATTTATTTATTTACCTACTGGGAAGTAGTGAATGCGAGGGGCTCATGGCTAAGTAACAGACACAGATCCATCATTTCATACCGGGACCCCCCATGCCTCGGAGAGCACGTTAAACCTTATGTCTCGGTTGTCAAATTAAACAATTAATTGGGAAAAATTTAAGTAGGGAATGCGTTAAAAAATAATGTTACATTTTTAACCGACGAAATATGGAGGAGGTACTCCGGTCGACGCGTATTTTTTTTATGTATGATGAAAAGGAAAAATAGTGAAATATTGACTTTTCACCTGTAAACCGATTCTGTTGAATCTAGACACACATGTAATTTAGATAACACTGAAACATAATGGAACCTTGGAGTAAATGTGACGATGGATATGGAAGACACAAAAATACGATCCCGAGTAGGGTTTGAACCTGCATCCCTGGGGTTGGTATTCCATAGCCTATTTTCTGTGTAACAATGAAACGCTTCCTTATTAGTTAAGTAGATATCTTTTAACACATAATGAAATTCAATAAGTCGATTAGATTTTATTTTAATTGGAATGAGATAATTTACATATATTAATGTATATGTCGCAGATGGATTGTAGAATCAGCTGTTATACAAAACTGCTAGCTGATTTATGTTATGAAAAACAGCTGAAGGACGTTTAGAGATTTTACATAATTACTGAACTATAACACGCAAAATTGTATGTACGTTTTGCGTAGCGAGCGAATTGACCCCGTCATTCTCTTCGTGTTTAGGTTTTTCTGACCTTACAGGCACAAAAATAGGAGCCCTCCGAAGCGGGGCTCCGTCGACCCAGCCACGGAAAGACAAATCAGAATAGAGTATCTTTTTTTTACTTGAGTGACTATTGATAAACAAATCTGTCCCACTGTAGATGTCATTCTGCATTACGTCTAAACGTGGGTAGCAGTTCTGTTAAACGTATCGCAATGGCAATCTAGCTGAACGTTTTTTAGCTGGTTTTTAAAACAGTACTGTTTTGTAAATCAGCTCGCAGTTTCGTAAAACAGCGGATACTACTATCCATCTGCGACATATACATAGATTCTGAGCGCTAAAAGAACAGAGGACATTTTCAGGTTAATTCACAACAAATTCAACTTTACATAAATGAATACATATTTCTAAGAACGTACGGAAAGTACCCTAACGGAACAGAAGTACCCTATAGATTTTCTACCTAAAACCTATAGTATCCTCTTGTCTGTGGCGCGCCGCCATCTTGAAAATGTGCTTCTGTGGGGCTGTACTGCGAGCTCACCACAGACAGGGATTTACGCGCGACCTTGCGTCATTAATATCACGTTATCTTTGTTTTTTTGTATGACAGGCATATAAATGATGTATGTATGAATTAAACCTCATTAGATGTGCTATAATACTGTATTTATTGCGATAAAAAAAAAATTATACTTAAATGGCATTTCGAATGTAAACACAAAAGTACCGCTTTTTTAACTTTTTTTGATTAATTTATATAAAAAATTTTGTTTCACAATAAAAATAACTATTAACCATGATACTATATACCTATTTACATTAATCGAGCAAAGAATATTGATACCCGTACATACATATTCATTCTATAAACACGTAAACAAAATTTATGCGGGAAAGAATGCGCGGCGCCGCTGTGGAATATGGAATATTTTGTTAAACGAAATTAGCCCGAATGGCTATATTGTTTATGTTTTCCGATCTTGATAATCTAATCTAAACGATAGATAACTCATAATAACGCTAAATCATATAGTTTCAATAATATAAGCTTATCAAATAGGTACTCAATTCGCGAGCTACCTACAACTTTGTTGCAATACTGTTCGTTACCTATTATTACGTCATTCAAATTAATTGTTAATTCGAATAATTCATTTCATTACGAACGCATTATAAAAAAATAAAGGGTACACAACAATAAAATGTTATCAACATACCGTTATGAATTACGCGGGAAGCGCGCGAAATGCCGTTATAAGTACCTATGTTTACATACGTAAATGCTGTTACTAGGTGGACTAAAAGTACCTACTATGTTATTATTTAATGACTTTAGTTCATCCTTAACACATATTAATAGGTCCCGAGTGGATTAAAACGATATAAAATACATTATAAAGCACAAATATGATACGAGTAATCGATGACGGCGCCATTTTTGTTACTAACCGCCGTGCGGTTAGCCCACAGACTAGAGGGTATACTTCCGGTTGACCTAGAATTGTAATTTTGGTTAAAAGCAAGGTCTTATAGAACAAAGGGAAAATTTCGAAAAATAAAAAGAGTTAAGGACGGTAAATTTTAGTAGATCTATACAAGTTTTCGCGAAAATCTAAATTTACCCATATATTTTTATCGTGTTGACTCTGGACCTTATACACCTAATACGGACTATAGACTTCAGTATCTGGTATAAATTTCAACTTGCTAGGTCCACCCGTTCCTGAGAAAATCGGTAATGACACACGGACAGACAGACAGACGGACAAGAAAGTGATCTTATAAACCTTCCTTTTTTTAACTTTTGAGGTACGGAACCCTAAAACCCACTATTTAACATTATGAACAGCCACTTCAATTTTTTTTATTGTTTTTTATTGATGATAATCTTAAAATACCTATAAATGAAAGCAATTACAACAAAATAACGCATTAAGTCCGCCTTTGTATATACCGTCCAAAAAGAAGAAATAAATAAATGTTTACGTTTTCCTCCTGGTGTCATACATCTGCTGGCGTGCCTCAGGGCGGCGTTTTATCTCCATTACTTTTCGGAATATTTATAAATTCTATATCCAAACAACTTATTTCTTCCTACCACCTTTATGCAGATGATTTGGAAATCTACTACCAAGTTCCCTTTGAAAAGCTAGCGGAGGGTGTTTGCGCCATCAATAGTGACCTCACACGGATATGCCACTGGAGTAAAGCCCATGGACTCAAAGTAAATCCAACGAAGACGCAGGGTATAGTTGTCGGTAGCTCCAGGTTGATCTCGAAAATTAACTGGACGCAACTCCCTCAAGTCACCTTTGATGGCACTAATATTCCCTTCAGTGAAAAGGTCAAGAATCTAGGGATATATGTTGACAGAAACCTCTCCTGGGAACCACAGTTGCAAGAAGTCAGCCGGAAATTTTTTGCGTCGGCAGGGTCTTTGCGTCGACTACGGAACTTTCTTCCTTTTGCCACGAAGACTGCGCTTTCACAATCCCTCCTACTTCCAATCCTTGACTATGTCAGCTATCTAGATCTCACTGAAGACCAACTTGATAAACTTGAGCGACTTCAAAATGTTTTCATTAGATTCATGTTTGGTTTGCGTAAGTATGATCATGTTAATTTCTATTTTTCAAAGAAACATTGAAAAAATAATAGACAAGAACGGGGCCACCAGGCGTCTCCTTAAGACGTATACAAAGAGGATTGAAAATTCAATAGGTTTGAACATGACAAGGTAGCTCAGTTGGTAGAGTGATGACACGGAACGTCAAAGGTCGCGGGTTCAAGCCCCGTTCTTGTCTATTATTTTTTCAATGTTTCTTTGAAAAATAGAAATTAATATAGGCATTACATGGCCTCAACATGTATTAAAAAATATAATTATATATGATTTATAAAGGATTGGGATGTTGTTCGGCGATTTACAACTGTAAAGTGGTAACGCTAAGTTTAGTAAATCTGTAATGATTACTAGATAAATATCACCAGTCGTCTCCTTAAGACGTATACAAAGAGGATTGAAAATTCAATAGGTTTGAACATGACAAGGTAGCTCAGTGGTAGAGTGATGACACGGAACGTCAAAGGTCGCGGGTTCAAGCCCCGTTCTTGTCTATTATTTTTTCAATGTTTCTTTGAAAAATAGAAATTAATATAGGCATTACATGGCCTCAACATGTATTAAAAAATATAATTATATATGATTTATGATCATGTTTCAGAATTTCGTACTAAACTCAAGTGGTTACCAATACGCCTTCGCCGGAATGCTCATTTACTTTCACTGCTTTACAATGTACTATTCTAATCCTTCTTCACCGCCCTATCTTAAAGAACGCTTTGAGTTCCTGAATGATACACATTCAAGGTTCTTAAGGTCATCTGAAAACCTAAAACTAAAAATGCCGATGCATTCCACCAACTTTCGTGACAAATCATTTTTAGTTCAAGCCGTGCGAATGTGGAATGCTTTGCCGGTTTCAATAAGAAAAGCACAGTCTTTACCTATATTTAAGAATCTTATCCATAAACACTACTTATCATTCTAATTATTTCTTCTTATTCTTCGCATTTCATAATTTCCTCCCTTTCTATATATATCTAGATGGGTATTTATGTATGTATCTATGTATGTATGTGTGTATGTATCTATGTATGTATGTGTGTATGTATCTATGTATGTATCTACGTGTGTATGTATGTATTTATGTAAGTCTGTATGTATATATATATATATATATTTCATTCATCAACGAATTATGCATGATTAAAATGTTATTTTTGTAAATATAACAATTCTATTGTAATTTGAAAAGCGTTTCAATATTTATATCAGTTAATTTGACTTTAATGCAACTTGTGTTGAAATTAATCCCATAATATGTGACAAAATAATCAAATGACATGGAATAAATAACAGCTACACCATTTCATTAAGCCAAGGCTTTTAAACACGTATAGAAATTTACGTAAACGGGTTATTTAAAATCCATTTTCTGCGTCAAGAATGATAGTAGTAATATAGAACTATAAATAAACTAAAAAAAATATGTTTTCCACTGAAACTATTACTAACCTGAGTTTACATATTCAAATAAAATCTTTTATTTAGGCTATAAAGAAAGTTCAAATCTTAAACATACAAGATGAACAAGGCGAACCCGTAATTATGTTAATTTAATACGTAAACAAACCATTTATTTATACCACATTTAAATTTTCTTATAGACCAATAAATAGAGTCCAAAACTAAATTGTTACTTATTATATCAATAAGATAAATGACTGTCTGAATATGTCTTATTTGGCTATAGAAGTCGAAATTGCGCTTTTGAATCCCGGGTCGGACAAAGTGTTATGGGGCTTTTCTGTTAGAAAATTCCGTGTAGCAGCCTGGAGTTTGGTAACTGTTGAAGATCCCAGTAGTAGCACCAATAAGTTATCAAATTCACCATATTACATTCACAGATCTAAAAAAAATACAGATGTAACCTTGCCTTGTCATAAGTGCAGCATAGATTATGCACACACACACACGCAGCCTACAGGCGTCGAGTGGATGAGTTTAATTATTTGTATGCGTTTAGCTCGTGTATGACAAGCGAAATTGGACGACTAGGCATGCTTCTCACATGTCGTACGCAACGCTACGACCGTATTTTTTTAAGGTCCGTGATTACATTATGTACCATATTAAGTGACTGCCTCGTTGTTCTAGTGGTCGCAAGCGCAGCTGCCGAGCGTGACGTTCTGGGTTCGATTCCCAGGTCGGGCAAAGTGTTATAGGGTTTTTCTGTTAGGAAAGTCTCAGGAACAGCCCGGAGTTAGGAAGTTGGTGGAGTGACACCCCCGTGCTTCAGAGAAAGTCGTCGGTCCTGCGCCAGATCCCTCTCCGGGATTGCCGTTCCATCGGACTATGTGAAAAGGGAGTGCACCTTTGTTTGCGCGTACACTTGTGCACTATAATATCTCCTGCGTACTTGGCTATTCTCCATGGAGATAGGCCACCGTGACCGAAATACGGTTGGGAGTATTTTTTTTTTTTTTTTTTTATTTTTTATTTTTTTTATTTATTAAGGGATAATAAACAACTACAACATATAATAGCACATAAGGTAAACAATACTTTAAGTAGTAATGTTGCAGCCCACTGCATTATCCGCAGATAAAACATATTTAATGATCAGTAGTTGCCACTAGACCAGCATTACCAAAATTAACAATTATTTTGAAATAAATAAATAAATTACTATAAAGCTAGCTATAGTTACAAAATCAAATCAGGTCTGGAACAATTTCATTAACTTACAATGCAATAAGCAAATAATACGGATACAAATTAAATTACAATAACATTATGATAATATTTTTATGATATTAGATTTAAATTTACTTTTCGAACATGCGAATATATCAATATCAATGAAATTTGAATTATAGGATTCCAACATTCTGTGAATTGGGCAGCGTAAGCCAGAGTTCGTACGACAGGAATTTAGCGCGAACAGAGTACGTGCACGAACCTGACGCACATGAACTGTTCGGGGGACAGAATAACACAGTTTACTCGTTAGATCAATGACATCAAAGTGATTGTGAACGATGTCATGTAGCACGCTGGCCTCCAGGTATTTGCGCCGGTTCTCCAAGCTGATAAGCTTGAACTTATCAAGAAGTTGGGAGTATGACAGATAAGTCTTGGTCCTATAACATCTGTAGTACATAGTACGGAGGTACTTGCGCTGGACCCTTTCTATTGCAGCTACGTACTTTTGGTAGAAAGGGTTCCAGATAGGGACCGCATATTCTAATTGGGAGCGAATGAGCGTCTTATATAGATAGAGATAAGTTGAGGTACGCTTGAATTCTGTTGAGGATCTCATCACAAATCCATACATTCTAAAAGCATTATTGACAATAGCTTCGACATGTTGGTTCAATGACAATTTGCCATCAAAGAGAACACCTAGATCCTTCACTGTAGAAATATTATTTAAGGGGATACAGTTAAGGTTGTAGTTGAAATTGACAATGAGATTATTCTTAGTGAAGTGTATATAGTTACACTTGGGGATACTAAGATGCAGCTTATTGTCAATACAGTAGGCGGTCAGTCTGTCTAAGTCCTCCTGAAATGACTGGCAGTCGTCTATAGTACGTATTACGTGAAACGCTTTCAAGTCATCAGCGTACATCAAGAATTTGGTCTTTTTAAAACATTTCTTGATATCGTTGATGTAAATATTGAATAATAGTGGCCCCAGGATAGAGCCCTGTGGAACTCCTGAAGTAATATTAACAGAGACAGACTGATGACCATTAATCACAACCCTTTGTGACCTGTTTTCGAGGTACGACACGAACCAACGCAGCAAATTTCCGCGTATACCATTGTAGGCGATTTTATTGAGCAGAATTTCATGATCGACCCTGTCAAAAGCTTTTTGAAAGTCAGTGTAGACCGCATCTATTTGAAAATGCCTGTCAATATTTTCAAAGAGGTAATTGGCAAACATTAACAGGTTAGATGTCGTAGATCTGCGCTTAACAAACCCATGTTGTTCGGGAATGATAATTTTATGCAGAAGAGGGTAAATCTCGTTGTGTATAAGTCTTTCAAAAAGCTTTGACAGGGTCGGCAGAATCGAGATGGGTCTATATTGCTCGACGTCATGCCTTGAGCCACCCTTATGCACTGGGGTAACGTTAGCTCGCTTCCACTCCACCGGGAACACACCTTCATGCAGACATCTATTAAAAAGGATGTAGATCGGCTCACAAATATTATCCGCTGTAGCCTTAAAAAAGGCCGCCGGAAGTCCGTCATGTCCTGCCCCCTTAGAGGGGTCCAACCGTTTCAACTCGCTGAGTATTTTGGTTTTACTAATATGCAGATCACCAATTAAGTTAGCATTCTCTGTGTACTGTTGCGGTGGACCCCACATGGTGAGCGTTGGTGACACGGGCTCAAATACGGACAAGAAAAAGTCCGAGAACATATTGCAGACAACATCGGGATCACTTGACTTGACATTCTGGAACTGCATCATGGACGGAGTACCTGACTTACCTTTACGGTTAGAGATATAGGTCCAAAAATGCTTTATGTTATTAGAGAGACTCTCTTCAACAGAGTTAATATAACTGGAGTAACAGGTTTTACACGTATGTTTGAAGACAGACCTACATTCGGAGAAGTTATTATAGTCTTTGGCGTTGCTGTATTTTTTCCACTTTATCCAAAGACGTTGCTTCTTTTTAAATATTTTAACTAATTGTGGCGTAAACCAGATTGGGAAGTCAAGTGATCTCGTCCTTGCAGGAGGGACAAGGGGGCTAATTATGTCACTCAACATACTATAGAAGGCCTCCACGGCCTCTTTAGATGATAGGTTGTCGAACAGCGCGGACCAATTGACCTCAGACATGTGTTTGTTGATGAGATCGTAATTAGCTTTACGGAAGTTATATTTATTAATTGGTTTTCTCTTCATCATTTGTGTAGGTACTCTAATAGGTGCGGTTACAACAAAAGGGGGGTGATGGGGGTCGACTGGTAATAGCGGATCTTTAAGGAGGCCCGTCGAACAGCAAGTGTTCGAGATAAACAAATCCAGGGTTTTTCCTCCACCATTAGGCGTGCTGTTATATTGGTGGGCATCTAGCACAGACATGAGGTGCGTCAGTTCAGAGCATATAGGATGTGTACAGACACAAGCCAAGCAGGCCCCATCCGCCGCTCTTGCTATATTCCACGTGATATTGGGGAGATTAAAATCACCGACGATGTAAACATTCATGATGTTGGATGCAATTAAGACGTCCTGTAGAAGGTCGAAATGTGACGTGTAGACATCGGAATTGGTCCCCGGCGGTATGTACACTACGCTGATAACATGTATCTTATGCTTATCGTTTTTGCAAGGCAGTGCAACCATGAGGTGCTCAATAAGCGCCGAGGGCTTACAATGTGGGTTATTAAGAATATCGAGTGAGGCCGGTTGAAGCTCACGTAGTATTGCGATAAGCACCCCACCCCCATCTCGCTTTCCCGTAGCGTCGCGATCCCGATCACAGCGGAAAACAACGTAACGAGGGTCAATAAACTCGCTATTCGCAATTTCTGGTACCAGCCAGGTCTCCGTCAATACTATGATGTCATATGAGGATGCCAAGATATTCACGAGCAACGAGTGTAGCTTAGTTCTGATTCCCCTACAGTTCTGGTAGTAAATTAGCAAACTATCAGTGCCATCCATTAACGAAGTATATTGCAATAAATTTATATGGAGCTCGCGTTCTTTTGAAAAACTTGATACAATGTGAAATCCTGTAAATTCTAACAGTACGTTTGTAGCAGTAAAATAATAAGACAACATATAAACTTATATACAATTTTGAGTTACATAGTGTTAT
The DNA here is from genome assembly GCA_935421205.1 of Xylocampa areola. NCBI lineage: Eukaryota > Metazoa > Arthropoda > Insecta > Lepidoptera > Noctuidae > Xylocampa > Xylocampa areola. The sequence goes on along the minus strand of OW285217.1, from coordinate 11,612,646 downwards.
ATAAGATCGATTAAAATTTAAGATTGTATTATATAATTTTGATTTCCATTTCATGGTAAGTGGATATGATTTTATATGAATTGTATTAAAAATTGATTTAAGTTTTATTATAAGTAGATTAAGGTTGATTAAAATAATATTAAGTTTGATGGCATGCACAGTTTTGTAAAAGTTGGTAACGCAACAGAATAAAAAATAAAGGATATAACAGTAAAAATTAAGTAGAATAATCGTACCTATGTGAGTAAGACATTTAATCGACAGATTTGGATCGAATTTTATCGAGGTCTCTTTCTCCGCGTATAGCAAACGAGGCTTCACCTTCACGCTCTCGGACAAGTATTGTGGCATTTCTAATCCAGACATATTTGTAGTGGTGTATTTTGGCGACCTCCCGGGCTTTACGAAATAACTGTTTCTTCTTCAGGGTTAAATGCTCATTAAGGTAAATAGAAGATGATGTTCCAGTTATACCAATTTGTTCTGTATTGAGCGATGATGCCTTACGAAAGGCACTAAGTAGGTTATCCTTATGTATGCACGACGTGAATCTAACGATGACATTTTTTGGTCTTGTGCTTTGTTGGTGTGCATGTGGCACTCTATGAACAGCAACGATGTTCTGCTGTGTCACTGGGGACTTAAGTGCAAGACCAATTGCTTCAATGAGGGCCGGTAGGTTTTCGTTGCGCCTTTCGGGCAAAATAAGAGTATATTAATAATAATACATATTATTATTATTACATTATGTAAAAACGATACAAACGATAAAAAAATAAATGCGATATAAAAGTCTAACACTTCGATAAAACATTACTTTTTTTTAATAGTATCCGTATCAAAACGGTATCGATATCGAAAATGGTGTAAAAATTCTTTTACCTATATTTTACTTAAACGAGGACACATTGAAGCGATAACAGCACTAATTAAGCTTAAAAGCTTTTATACGAAGGATGTTACAAAGGCTCATTTACATAGTTTTACTTACAAAGGGAAATTTTACAGAGTATTCGCATTTTTGTTAAAGGAACAGATTCCCAATAGAAAGACATTTAAATCGAAAGGAGGTCAAAGAGTTGGCTGTTCCGATGTCTACATAATGAGTCAATATTGTGGTTACTTCAAATGTACTATACTTATAGGTAGGTATATTACATTTGAAGGTATCTTCTGGTGGGCAGGGACGCGTCAAAAGAAAATTAAAAGTGAGTCTGCCGACGTTTTCCTTACTGTTTCATTCCCATTTGCACAACGGACTTCAGGCTCCGCCGCGGCTTCCGCTCAGCCACGTACAAATACGTTCTTCATAACAATATAAATAAATGTTGTCTTCTAATTAGCGAGCCAACGGCTTAAGAGATTCCAGTACCTCATCATGTCCGTGATGATGACCACTATCCAAGGTTTTAATGAGGTAAGATTCCCACACTCCCTTAGTCTACTCCTACTATTCTTACTAGTCTTATCCTTGAAGCCCGTGTGCCTTCTCATGGGTTTTTGAAAACCGGAAAAAATTGCTAGAAGTGCTGCCAAATCGCTATTCAACGATGCAAAAGAAGTATACCTTTGGAGGTTCTCATATGCATGTCGCCGATGGATTGTAGAATCAGCTGTTTTACAAAACTGCTAGCCTATTTACAAAACAGTACTGTTATGAAAAACATCTGAACGACGTTTAGCGGTTTTACATAATTACTGAACTATAACACGCAAAATTGAATGAACGTTTTGCGTTTATCAATGCAGCGGGTCAACAATCAGAGATAATGTAAAACAGTGTGAAATGAACTGTCAGATTGTTGATTTTAGTTCCAAATTTTGTCGCATATGGCTCTGTATGTCTTAACATTAATAACCTAACTTTATTTTCTTTGTCAATTGCAAAAAAATATGAAAATTTTGAATGACGTAAATACTAAACCACTATAATAGTCGACAATATATTGGGATTATGAAATAAAATAAACGAAATTGATCCATGAGCAAGCGAAGCGAGCTCGGGAGTTGCGTGTATCCGGACACGGACAGTTTAGGTTCGAAGAGTACTGTTTTGTAAATCAGCTAGCAGTTTTGCAAAACAGCGGATTCTACAATCCATCTGCGACATGCACACACAGTGCGAAGCTGTGCCGAGCCCCTATCACATTACTCTCTGATATACGATTGTATGTTAATTTATAATTCTATAACATGTCACTCGATATTTATAACCTACGCATGCCAGTATTACAATTTGATTAATACGTATTAGATATGTACATTCAAAATGGACGTTTATAGTTCCATTGTCAATTAATCACTGTGACTGTGAAGTTTCAATTGTAATACTTTCTTTTTCTGTTGACGTGGTTTCACTTTTATTTTGATACTAGCTACTGCCCGCGACTTCGTCTGCGTTTACTTCAGATATTGGGTGCAACCGGGATAAAAAGTATCTTATATGTTAATTCAGCTTATAAACTATTTAAGTACCATGTTTCATCTAAATACGTTCAGTAGTGATTGCGTGAAAGAGTAATAAACATCTATCTATCCTCAAAAACTTTCGTATTTGGTATATTAATAGAACATGATTGTTTAACAAAAGTGTTCACTAATTTATGAATGCGTCAATTAAATGTAGATAATGAGTCGATTGAAAGATTTTATGCGTTTGGTAATCTTCTAGTTTTTCAATGACTTTTCACTAAATCGACATTCACCTTAAGTCAGGATTTTATAGATAAAGATCTAAACTTGATTCTGTTAAAATAATAGTTACTAACTGATTGTAGGTTTCAATAGGTAGTGAAATTTCAGCGAAAATCAATCGCTACTTGGGCGCTGTACTTTTGAAGTTTTGGCAGACTGTGAAGTCACAACTGTAATGGAATCTCAATAGTGTGTCACTTGGGTGGGAATTATACATAAGTATGTAATTTAGTTTAAATTATAAGAATAAAAATGATTTATTTACGAGGTACAATTTATACACTTTTCGGTGGTTTCTGCACCATGTCCAAGGCTTTTTTCACAGACACCATTATGATGAAGCAGTGGGGTTTTACATGTACAGGACGCTTGGCGCATGGACCGACACAATCCTTTGAGGGACCCGGAGGGTCCCTAGCCACGAGCATTTTTTTTATAACATAAATTTTTAATATAACAACTTTTAACCGGATTAATCGCGTGTATTATTGGTTTTTTGTTTTTCCTGACGTTTCGAACACTTTGCAATTATAATGTGTAGTGATCGCGCAAACCTAAGATATTACTATTAATTTTTAATTTTTAAATTAGCAGTCTTACGCCCCGGTCGGGCAGATGATATGCAAAATAAAATCTGAAAACTATTATTATCACAGACCAGGGGACTTTTGCCGGACTCCTCCCCTTTACGACTCCGACGGATACCGAAATATGTAGGTATGTATGCCAGCCACAGTTAGTCTACACGGACCAAGGAACCGTGACACTGCAAGGACAAGGCCTCTATACAGTAATGGAACAAGGATGTAAATGAAAATAATGGTGATGATTTTACTTTTAGATATACAGGCTGAATTTAAATCTACTGCGGAAATTTTCAAAATTGATTTTATCAATGAAACTGAACCAGTTTTCTTATGTCTTCAGAATAATAAATAAAAAATAAAAAATATCTTTATTGAACTAAAATTGTTTACATTACATTTATGGCCCTGTGACCTTGTATGGCCCTGGACCCCACACTAGGATTCCCTGTGTCGTGGGGCCCAGTCTCTTTCAGTCCACATAGGTAATAAAGATTATGAATGTAACGAAAGCAAACAAAATAAGTGAAAAATAAATAAAAAAGTTCATCTAAACAACTCCAAATATACTAATAATAAAAAGGTGTGTGAAGAAGAAAAATTAAATTACTTTTCAGCGACAAAAGTCAATGACATTACCAAACTTATAAAATAGCTTTGCTTTGAAACTATTCATCTCACTATTTCGTACAAAACATACAAATCTTGTCATCAACTAATAACAGAAAATGCAAGCCATTTCATCAATTACTAACACTTCAGCCGATGCAGTTGCGAGGCGTGTTAATTGACTCCTGTTGCTGATTGTACCTAAGGTTTTTATATGGAGCGGCAATTTTTTTTCCTCTGATGACACATGTTTCTCTGGAAAAGTTGTTTAGTTTGATTAGTTGAATACATCTTTAAATTTCCGCAGTGGATTCAATTTATTTGTGTATAAATCAGATCAGATCAGAATAAGATCTGTTACATATTGTTTCTAGCAAAATCAAAGGTATGTTAAACTAATTGGGACTGAAGCAAACAAAGTTAACCAAATTATACCAAATGACCTTGATAGTTGATGAATATTCGGTAAATATAAACACAATAGTTAAATTAATGTAGTAACTGCTAGTTTTAAGCAAATATCAACAAAACTGTTAAGCTAACGTGTGTAAAGTTTGGTAGGTAAATAAAGCAAATTAGTAGGTAGTACGGCTGTTGTTGTCAAGGGCTATGTTGTCTCTTGTAACGGAGTGTCGTACGTAAGTGGCGAACGCACGCGAGGTGATGCACGACGCTCCGATTTTTTTTTTTAAATTATTATGCAGGTTGAATTTAAATGTAACCCGGAAATTTAAAAAGTTGATTTTAAAGTTACAATATTAAATGGAAAAAGAATACGGTCGCGAACAGGATTCGAACCTGCGCCTCCCGGATGAATATATAAGAATTTTTATAAGATTATATAAGATATAAGATTTTTTAATACGCACATGACTTCAAAATGTCAGTCCATTGCTCTACTTTATCTGTTCGTAAAAGTCAATTTTAAGAGAAATTCTAATTTAGTTAGTCTATATTATTGACACCAATATTGTTGTTAATCCGATACAAACACAAACACTTCAACTTCAACAACTTCCAAATTAATTCTCCCCCATTTCAAACAAATCCGATTCCAATTATAACTAAAAATAAATTATTTATCTTAAGTAAGCTCCGGACCGGAACATAAATAAAGTAAGCAAGTTTCGTTAATTGTACAATCAGCAACATAAATTGGTGAACATCTCAAAAAGTTTCGAAATTGGTTTATGTTTGCAAACCGTATAATTATTCTTGGTCGGACAAATTATGATAAAGTGGAAAATACTTTGAGCTAAATAATAAATTTTGAACAATATTAAAGTCTTGTCATAAGTTAATTTCAAAATTACAGAATTTTTTATCTGAAACCTACAACCAAAATGTTGGCTGTTTTGCCTTTTGCCAACAAATTCCCTTAAACAGGCCCCTCTACTTTACACGTGCCTACTGCTGCGTTTGAACGTTTTATGCAAAGGATTTTCGTCTTAATGGACATCGACCGCCAACACTTTCGTCTGTACCTAGATTAAGATTTCGTAATTTTTCAAAGAATTTATGACAAACCCTTCATATTGTGCGAATTTATCATTAAGGCAACGAACGAAGCACGTAGGTACTCGTTGTATCTCAAGATCGTCATGTATTTATGAATCATCTGTGATACACGCAAAGGTAAACTGATGATGAATATGCCGACTGTATACGTAGTTATAACATTTGAGTAGTATAATGAAATGGTCTAAGAAACAATATTAATGGTTGTATAACGAGCATTCATTGGGGGCTTCCATCATATATAATTACAAGTTATTTATAGTTAAACAAATATATTTTCGTTATTAAAGTAATAGTTGAGAATATTGCCAGCCGTATTGGTTTTTGAGATCTGTCTTCATTAAGGCTCAGCTGTGTTTAATAAAAACAAAAGGTTTTTATTAGAAGATTTCGCAAATCAAATAATAATGGTAATTTGAAAATATCCAACATTCAAAACAAAATTGAATTTTAGGCCCTTCTAATTGTGTGCTTATGTCTATTTATTTAGAGGCTAAATATAGTTGCAATTTGTTATGTTATCAATAAAAAGAAGAAGAAAAAACTCAAAAATACATTTTACAGTCAAAAACATCTAAAGAACGTACCTAGTAATTTATCCTGAACTAGGTGGACAGATTCAACTTAAAATTCCACCTGTTAGGAAGTTTTTTATACTAGATTTGACCTCAATGAATAACAAAATACAAATTGCACAAAGTCTTTCTTTACAGTATTTTCAGAGAGCGTAATGATATAACAGTAGTTTCAGATTTCCAGCTGTCATCAAAATAGGTAAGTTAACAATTAATAAAAAAACCTTCGTATTAATTGAGGACGTGATAGTTATCAGTAAGAGTGACGTCGTAGACCCTGTCCGTGCTTTTTATCAAATTTTCTCTTGAAGAGGTAAAAATTTAGTGGAAATAAATTTGACATATAAAAATATCCACAATATTGTATTATATACTTTAGTGTCCGCTATTCATATTATATGTGACGTCGGTCTGTCCTATAAATAAAAAATATTATTTTATCCTGTCACATACATACAGTAAAGAAAACTTTAACTTTACGTAATGGTACAGAATAACAAATTGGAAAAAACAAATCTAATAATACACGCGATTAATCCGGTTAAAAGTTGTTTTATTATAATGTTTCCGACAGTACTAATACAGATTACTATTGCCTGGCGACTTTGCATAATGCCCACGCCTACCGCATTGACAAGCTTCGGTTGAGGTACATAATTGAATATCAATCATAGTGAATCCTCGGTATTGACACTTGATATATACCTATCAGTTACGACTTACGACGGATGTTCAAGACATACCTATATGCGTCTAGCTATAAAGATATAGGTGCTAGGTACGAAGGCATTACTGTTTATGTGATATCTGCACTTTGATATTCGATATTTTAGAGTGGAATGGTTTGTGTATACAGAGGTGCCACGTGAAAATTCAACCCAAACCCAACCAATGATTGAAATACTTGTTCCCTGCAAGATTTGTTTCTTGCGGGAATTGAATGCCTTGTAATGATGATAAGGCATCACACCTGTATTGCCGGAGCTAGTGCAGAGGTATACCTAATTACACCCACATATCACCGGTATCGTCGTTATTAGGCCCCATTTAATAGACCTGGTGAGCCTATTGTCAACTGGCGGGCACAATTTGTAACTCCGGAGAGCTACAGAAAATTTCCTAACGGAAATACTCAATAACACTAGGCTTAACCCAAGAATCGAATCCAGAACCTCACGCTCAATAGCTACGCTAGCGTCTACTAGATCAATTTTGCTACTACTTTTTAACCACCCCGTAGCTATCCAATCATCCGATTGTAAGGAAAAGCTGTCTTCATATAAAGGTAATTTAGAAAAATGTATCCATTTCATATAATTATGCAAGATCGTAACATATTTTTATTTGAAATAATTATGTTATGATCTTGCACAGTTAGAATGGATGGAAAGATAGAATATTATTTATAATTTCCGTCACATTTTCCCACAATCTCTCCTAATTTCTGTGACACCTTGTTAGTTTTTAATTTAATTTAATTAATCGAACATTCTAATACATTAGACGCGCAGTTTCCTTTCCAAAAATAAACTTATTCAAACTAAACTAATATAATTAATTAAATTAACGCATACGTTCTCGTGTGTTTTATTTCTTACATAGTTAATGTTCATCTAATTAACATTTATGATTATACATACGATTTTATACATTTTTCACTTGATAATCGTAAATATTTATGTTTTTTTTTTTTGGTTATTTAGGTATTTTCAGCCGACGAAAGAAGCACGAGACTGTCAAGTCAACGTTTTTCTGTTATGTATGACCACGCATAGCTTTCTACAGAGTAATCCGATGTTGATGTTTTTTATTGTATAGAGAATACCTCAAAGTTGGCCCCTTATACATTTGAAAAAGAAATTCTACCCCTAAAGGTAGTTAATATAAAAATAGGGAATGATTGACTTACTCCTAATCTAGTCTAATGAATCATCAGCCAAGTGGAAATCTTCACAACCAAACATTATAGTACTAAGAACAATTGTGATCAATTGAGATAATACAGATGCCCTGAATCACTCATTACTTCTTAGGATGATCCGATAGCATCGTACTCTATTACAATTAATTGACTGATGGAGAGTAATTTTCGTTCTATTCAATGCAGTTTGTTTCAAGCAAGTAGTACTATAAATAAGACCTACCGGAGACAAGAGCACACTGTTCTTTGCCCATCCCAAGCGCGACTGCTAAGCTAGTCGGACAAAGTGTTAGTGGGTTCAGATAAATACTGACGTCACCGAAAGACGTATTAAAAATGTGGAAGAAGAATTCAGGGTAGTGAGCAGAGGTCGAGATAGCTTATTGGTCAGAGCGCCTGGAGTATTTATCCGGGAGACGCAGGTTCGAATCCTTAACACCACCGTATTTTTCTTTATTGGGTTCTTCTATTAGGGAATTCTATTAGGGTAGATGGCAATAGGCTCACCACCTATTACATGGGAATTGCGATCAGTAGTATGGGTTTGTGGTGTGTTTATAATCGGTAGACTCGGTAGTATCGGAAGACTGCCTCGTTGGTCTAGTGGTCGCAAGAGTGGCTGATGAGTGTGAGGCTCTGGGTTGGATTCCCAAGTCAGGCAAAGTGGTCTTCTGTTAGGAAATTCTGAGTAGCAGCCCGGAGATAGGAAATTGGTTGTTTAACATCCCCATGCTTTGGAAAGCACATAAAGCCTGCGGTCCTGCGCCTGATCTGTCTCCGGTCGTGTTGGATTGCCGTTCTATCAGACTATGACAGTGAATAAAGAGGGAGTGCTCCTGTGTTTGCGCACACACTTGTGCACTATAATATCTCCTGCGTATCCGTATCTCCACGACCGAAATACGGTCGGGAGGAGTAGTATTTTTTTTTACTCGGTAATAGTTCAGCACGGTGTCCACGATTTCTACACCTGACAACAAGATGAAATAAATTTTAAAAAGTAACACGTCTCCCACGTGTGAAGTTTTTGTGTGCCGTAGTCACTACATTACCATTTTCTAAAATCTTACTAGCCTATGTTACCCGCGACAATGTAAGGATTCTATGAATACCCCATACCTACATCTAAATCAGTTCAGGCGTTTAGAAGTTATACATATTATAGTTAACTGCCTCGTTGGTTTAGTGGTCCGTAGCGCGACTGCTGAGCAGGAGGTCTCGGGTTCGATTCCCGGGTCGGGCAAAGTGTTATTGAGTTTTTCTGTTAGGAAATTCTCAGTAGCAGCCCGGAGTTTGGAAATGTGCCCGGTTGATGGCAATAGGCTCACCACCTATTACATGGGACTTGATAACAGAATTGGTGAAATGTGGGTGTACAATTGTGTACACCTCTGCCTACCCCTTCGGGGAATACAGGCGTGATGCTATGTTATGTTATGTTTGTTTAGAAGTTATGGTGAAATAAATAAACTCGCAAACATACATACATGAACCCTAAAAACATAACACTCCCTTTCTTGGGCAGTACTACTTTGCGTACATTTGTAATACAAATGGCAGACTAGGTGATAAAAATGATGGTCAAAAAGTCTCTCATCTGCGGCAGGTCTTATAGTGCAAAAGTTGTCGTCTGTGGTAGGCCATATAGTGGTATCCTAGAAAACGAACCAAACCTTGATGAAATCCTAGGCTCGTGACAATTCTGTCTGGCAGAAGGCAAATTCGTGACGTAATGAAAACATATACCAAACAGTCATCCTGTGACCGCGAACGCTGCAAAGTGTTCAAACATTACGAATAACGAAAAATCTACAATACCCACGATTAATCCGGTTAAAAGTATTATTATTGAAATGTGTAGTGATGGCGAACATTTATACATAAATATTACTAAATATATTTTCTTCTGTATAGCAATATTTATAGCTAAATAAATTCAGTAAGATATGTTAGAAAGTTGATGTAGATGTTATTGGCAATTAATTCAAACCGTTTAATAAATTGAGCCGATAACTGTCTTGCATATGTCACTACCATTTAACCTTCGAGAGGTAGGGTGTGACGTCGAGTCAAATTTTCACCAACAGAGGCAAAAACGAGTTTACCGCACCATTGAACTAATGTAGCGTATAAATAACTATTTAATGTTTATTTTTATTGTAACTGTTTGGAAATAAGTTATTAGCCTTGTTTATTAGACACTTTATTACTATGAAATTAAGGAAATTAACGCGCAATATATACCGCAATAAATCGCTTGACGTTTCGACTAGGTTGCACTGATTGTGGTCACAAACAGACTGATTGCGATCTAGGGCGTTAGTGATTTGGAGAATGACAGTTTTAGAAAGCATTAAACCTTGATTAATCAATAATCATATCATCATAGGAAAATAGTGATGGGTACTATACATACAAGGTGTGTAGGCAGAAACTATTGATTACAACTTGCTACGATTCTGAGCCACCTCTTGCGCTTTATCTATGTTCATTGACCCCTTCATGCATGCTTGTCGGTTTAGGTTGCTCTTGTCCCATAAAACCTTTATTTATAATATAATCGAAAATATTTCGAAAGCTATCTTTAAAAAAAACACTGTCACCGGTAGCTCGCTTCAATAACTTAAAGGGCGCAGTGGCAACAAACAGCGTGAGCGCAACAATACATGGAGATTTATCATCCACTTTAAGTGAAAGTAATTCAAAGTTATGTGCTTACCTGAAGTGGCCTTGAGCCAGTGTGGCCCATACATTATCATCGCGCCTACATGTTTACAACGATACCTTCATTATTAATAAAAAATATAAATACTGTCCCGTTTGATGAAAGTTATCGTTATTGTTATGATACGAGACAATTTATTATGCTATAATAAAACAACTTTTAACCGGATTAATCACGTGTATTATTGGTTTTTGGTTTTTCCTGACGTTTCGAACCCATTGCAGCGTTCGTGGTCGCAGGAGGACTGTTTTATTATAATGTAAAGTGATAGCGAAAACCTAAGATATTACTATTAGACAATTATGTTTATATAATTGTTATTTTTATCAGAAATGGATCTACGTTTGGCCACTAACTTGCTTGAAGTTAAGCGATGGTATGGCCAGCGGCGTGCATTGCATATAGGCAAATAGGCAGTGCCTACCTGATGCAATGCAATACACGCCAATGGGTATGGCCGAGGATGGAGCACGTAGATCCAGAAGAAATCTATTCATTCACACACAAGAGACAGTTAGGGAGTTGATTCAACTTCGACAGCGCGGTTGGCGCAGCGGCCGAGAGTCGGTCTCTCGCTGCCTGCTGCGCTGCGTGTCGCAGGTTCGATTCCTGCACGGAGCAATTATTTGTACGATCTATAGATAATTGCTCCGGGTCTGGGTGTGTGTGTGCTTGTGAGATTATATGTCTGTAAACGCACCCACGACACAGGAAGAAATTCCTAGTGTGGGGCAACGTTTTAAAAAACAAAACTGCCCAGACCCGTCTTCCACAACGGTTGCACTGGACTACATCCCGAAACACGACTAGGTCGCTTCACGGCATGGCGTCGTCCGGTGGGTGGTTACCAGCCGCGGCCGAAGCCTCCCACCAGAGTTGTATTGCCTGTTTTGCACCACCCAGGGACCACGTGTAGGGATTCCATTTTAAGGGTGCACTCCTACGGACGCGGGCAACTCAGCCCCTACATAAACATAACATAACATAGCATCACGCCTGTATTCCCCGAAGGGGAAGGGAGAGGTGTACACAATTGTACACCCACATTTCACCAATGCTGTTATTAAGTCCCATGTGAGCCTATTGCCATCAACCGGGCACATTTCCAAACTCCGGGCTGCTACTGAGAATTTCCTAACAGAAAAACTCAATAACACTTTGCCCGACCCGGGAATCGAACCCCAGACCTCCTGCTCAGCAGTCGCGCTACGGACCACTAAACCAACGAGGCAGTTCAACTCAGCCCCTATTATGTTCTATTATGTCTGGACTTTAAAAGAGACGTTGACCTCTGAGTTTGTTTCGGCGTTTCTTCTCAGAGATAGTCAGATAGGAAACGGCGGCGCTATCTAGTTTATAAAATGTCTTGTAGAAGTCTAGTGTCTTCAAAAGATCTATTTTCAGAAATAAAATCATTTGTCATTTAATATTTTTTTATATTTGATTTGACTAGATTGTAATATTAAGTTGATTACCAACAACTTTTGATACTTTTCCTCTATATCTGGAAAATCTTTTATATTTTATGCCTATATTAGTTATTATTTTCTAAGGAATAATTGAAAAATAATAGACACGAACGGTACTCGAACCCGTGACTTTTGATATACCGTGTCATAACTAAGTTACCGTGTCGCATGTTTGAATCTATTAAATTTGCCGCCTGACGATATCTATTTATCAGTCATTTAGCAGGTTCGAGTCCCGTTCGTGTCTATTATTTTTCAATGTTTCTTTAGAAAATAATAATTGATATAGGGTTGAATAATTGATACTTGGAATTTGGAATTATGCCCGGTAGATGGCGATAGACTCACCACCTATGGGACTTAAGGACTTTATAATAGCATTGGCGAAATGTGGGTGTATAACTTCACTACTACTACTGGTGTGTACACCTCTGCCTACCACAAGGAATACAGGCGTGATGTTATATGTTTTTCAAATTTCCGGTCAAATGCTAATTGCAAGTTTAGTTTAATTTGTTAACAAGAAACAAGATGGCTGATCAATTCAAATGAAACATCCATAATCAAGATAAACAACTTAACTTTATCTCATGGTTATGTTATTTTTCACAACATTTATTTTATGTTCCGGAAAATTGATCGTCGGACGAATTAATGTTCGTACTTATCTCTACATCTGGGTAGTGGGTATTATATAACATATTTGGATATGGACGGTGGTTATATAAATAAAGATATTATGCTCGGTGCGAGACCGACCGCGTGTAAAATTGGGTTCTGTAGTTTAACATTATTTGCTTTTTTAAATCACAATATGATTAGACGAGAAACAGTATAATAATGTTCTTTAGAAACTGTATATTTACTGTTCATAGTGTGAATATCAATAAAATAAATATTATTTGAGTAAAAAGTATTGTATTTTTATGAAAAGAAAGACACGTTTGTGGGGTTTGGAACCTCGCCCTCCGAATGACCACTGGAGGCGCTCTTCATCTGGGATACGCAGCAGGTTTAGGTTTTTTTCCACAAAAAAATATAATTTTAATATTTTTATTTTTAAGTTCAAGCATGTGTTGCGTAGGTGTTGGAAAAATGTATCTCCGTTTACGGAAATCAAAGTGATACTCCTCTTCATACTGCGAAGTTAATTGCAAGCTTAAATAATTTAGCATGTCTAACCGTAGCTCATCATCATCATCATCCCCCTGCCCTAATCCCAATTTATTTGGGATCGGCTATGAAACTTAAAAAAATCATCAATCAATCAATAATACACGCGATTAATCCGGATAAAAGTTGTTTTATTATAATCATACTCAACATATTATTGCCTAAATTCTTTTCTTTCTTAGAATATCTGTGTAACAGAAGGGAGCCACAACGAAAAGATTTTATATTTGACTGCGGAACTCCACAAATGGTAGTAATGTATTCCCACTTGTGCTCAATGACATTTCACGACTTTTTCGAGTTGTACTTGAAGCACGTGGTCATGAGGGAACTGATGTTGAACTATTGTCACAGAATAAATAATAACTACGCTTTTGTTTACAATATTGATGCAGTGGTGGAGGGACCGGCTGCTGCACAGCGTGTCGCGAGATCGATTACCGCACGAACATTTGTATGATCAACACATAATCGTTTCGGGTATGGGGGTGTGTGCATGTAAGTTTTTTTTTTATGGAATAGCGGGCTACCGAGCAAGCGGATCGCCTGATGGTAAGCAATTATTGCCGCCCATAGACACCCGCAACCCCAGAGGAGTTGCAAGTGCGTTGCCGGCCTTTTAAAGGGTTTGGGCCTGAGGTACTCACTCAGCGAAACACAACGCAAGCGTTGTTTCACGTCGGTTTTCTGTGAGGCCGTGGTATCACCTCAGGCTCTCCCACGGTAAAAAATTATGTGACATACCACGATACAGTAGGTATAAATTGCAAAGTTTTTAATAAAATTAATTAAAAACACGCCTGCTATGTGTGAATAATATTTTGTTATTTTACACTTTTTTATGTACCATAGCAGCTACATATTTTTTTTAAAGCCCATATCTTATTATACCCGAAATATTGTAAGGATTCTATATCTACCCCATACACCCTTACAAATTATGGTGGGATGAAGAAACTGACAAACATACTTATTTACGTACTTACATATATGAACCCTAAAACATAACACTCCTTTATTGAGCAGTCGTGTAAAAATATCCAAAATTGTGTGGTTTTCGCATTACGTCATGGAAACAGACCGATGGCACATCCTGGTGGAAAAAAATTAAATTGTCGTAACAGACACTTTGAAATTAGTTAATGTCATGGAAATTGAGAGGGATGGACAGAACTGCGCCTTAAGTACGCCGACGGAACCCACCAGACCCATATCTGATTATTTATTTATTAAAGGGTCTCCAACAAAGGATATGCATATAAATTCAAAAATTAAACATTAAGTAGGTAACACTAAAGTGTACTCCTTTAATTATAGGCGACCACAGTATGCGCTATATTAACAACTTGGATAACAACATTATATAACAAATTAAAAAAAAAAAAATAAGTTAAAACAATAAAAATAAAAGCTAATACTTATACAAATAACTCTTTTAAACGCATTAACGAAAGCGTGGAAAACTTCATAGTTAAAAAAAATGTGTATTGAAAAATATCGTCGTGAGCAGGATTCGAACCAGCACCTCCCAGATAAATACTCCAGGCGCTCGGACTACTAGCCCTCGACCACTGTCCACTATCTATCCTGAATTATTTATTTACATTTTAATTGATGACGTCATTGCTATCTGTTCAGTATACAGGTGACCTAACCGTTGATACTTAATTAATTCCGTCAAAAGGCTGGTCGCTAGTCCCGATTTCATATAAGACTCTTTTATTAAATTACAGTTAATTTAAGTTGAAAAAGTAAAATAAAAAAACCAGACCATAATGGTCCCACTGCAGGGTAAGGGCCTCTTCTCATACAGAGAAGGCACGAGCTTGATCACCACGCTAGGCTCACTGCGGGTTGGCCATTTCAGACTACTTAAGTCCATGTTTCCTCACGATGTTTTCCTTCACCGTATGTCTGTGACGTCTTAGATTAACTAAGAAAGTACATATGACATTGAAAAAGTCACATTGGTACATGCCAGGTTTGAACCCACAACCTGCGGCTCGGGAAGCGGGCCCGTAACCACTCCGCCATCACGATATTATATAAATAAAAAAAATTCAAATTCCAAAGCAAATTCACTTGCAACCTGAGCTGAAATCTATCACAAAATAAGTACATCCGAGAAAGCGGACAGTTAATAGACGAGTTAACCTGTAAATGTCACGTTAACAGATTTAACAATCACGAGGATTTATTGGGCTTAAAACCTATTGTAGCGCCGACAATCAATTTGATTCTATTCCCCAACAACATCATTACATTTTATTTCCTTTCGAGATAATGTAATGACTTTCGCGAAATAAATACTTTGTCGGTACTTATTCTCGATGGGTTTTCAAAGAAGTCAAGTGTGTTAGGGGAGTAAGGGCCCGTACATGATACTGCGATGTGTGGTGCGATCGCTGCTGCGATGCGACGCTGACGTCGTCCCGTGATGTCTCGACGCAAAGACCACACCACCTGGGGGTGGTGTGGTCTTTGCCCACAGTTTAAAATTTCCGAAACTTTCGTTAGTATTTTATGAATTAAAATAAGGCCTGCAGCAAGTCAGGGGATGTCACTTGCCTGATTGGAGAATTCTTCCTTCTTATTGGAAGTGCACCTGAACAAAACTGGTACAAAACAGGGATGAATGGCGGAGAAGGGCTTATGCCCTGCAGTGGGTGGTTAAAAGCTGCGAACGGTGATGATGATCAATGGAGGTGCACCACATCTTTTATTTTCTTTTTTTTAACTTATTTTGTCCCACTGCTGGGCAAAGGTCTCTACCTCATCTTTCCAACGATCTCGGTACCTTGACGCCTCCATGCAATCTCGGTTGGAGGCGTCGAGGTCATCCCGCCACCGCTTCTTAGGACGTCCTCGACGTCTTCTTCCCTCGCTAGGAACACAATTGGTGACAATGGTTGCCCATCTCTTACACTGCACCACACCGTATTCTTACATAAACCAATCAGAATGTGGATAACGATTGAAAGATAGTGTCGCGATGTCGCATTTTAAATTCTACGTAACGGTAGCGCATATACTCGTACCTATTTCGAAGATGCATTATGGTGGTCAAATGTCATGGTGGCCGAGTTGTCACTGACCTACTTATTGAGTAACAGGTTGCGGGTTCAAACTTGAAATGTACCAATGCTACTTATTATAAAGCTATATATATTTATTATGTTTTTACTTCATATACAGCGTGTAACAGAAGTAGTCATACTTAAGGGGGTATACGAACAACTTTTACTATAGAACAAACTTTGAAAGCGCGAAAAAAATCTGCTGCCCCATAGAAATGTCGTTACCGACTCGACTAAAATGTATGGAATAGCTAATTATTAAATCGCGCTTTCGAAGTTGTTGCCATAGTAAAAGTTGGTCGTATACATGAATACATTGACCCCCTTAAGTATGACTACGATCTTCTGTTACACGTTGTATAATGATTTTTTATACGTAAAGATTTTTTACATGCCTCGTAACCCGCGATCTTTGACAATCCGTGTCATCGCTCTCCCAACTAAGCTATCGTGTC
This sequence comes from Xylocampa areola, assembly GCA_935421205.1. Taxonomy (NCBI): domain Eukaryota; kingdom Metazoa; phylum Arthropoda; class Insecta; order Lepidoptera; family Noctuidae; genus Xylocampa; species Xylocampa areola. Next base: position 11,595,846 of record OW285217.1, on the reverse strand, counting down.
GGTTGTTCGCATCTATTAAATTTCAAGTTCCCTTCTTTTACTCATAAGGAGATGCCTAGCGATATCTATTGAGCAATAATTTCCAGATGACTAAAATGTCACGAATGCCAAAGGTCGCGGGTTCCAACCCCGTATGTCTCTATAATTTTTCAATATTTTTTTAGAAATGTTTGAACTTTCTTAGTTTATCTAAACATCATGAAAATACGAACTTTTGAACTATTGCGTTGCATGACATTATTATAATGAGGAAAGCTAGATTTTATGGTCTGAAACAGCCAACTAAGAAGAGAGTGGCCTAGCATTATTATTAAGTGTGACAATTACAGATCGATTATGTTTGTTACACGTTTTTTCACATATAAGCGACACGTCTCATCAGTCGCCGCTACATCGTAGTATTGTGTATACATCCTTATCTATGATGGGTTAACTATGGGGCACCTATCGACGGCGGAGGATAGTAGCGGATCTTCTCTCGTTTACATGGGGATTGTAAAATTTAATGGCCCATTAAAGATCGGGCCATGTAATTAACAGTTTTCTTATAAAACTCCAATAGGTAGTAACTAGTAGGTAGGTAAGTAGGTACTTACTTTTCTTTTGAAAAATAACGAGGAAGTCTTTGAAGACGTTTGTTATTTTCTTGATTCGTACAGTCGTACAGTTGGGGCTTTTTGAAGACGGCTGATTTTTTCTTGTAGATTATTAGAAAGTATTAGAACCTATTATTAGAATATTATGTTTTTGGTATTGTACAAAAGTAGGTGTGTACAACTGGTACCTACATGTCTACCTTTGTTCTTTGCTTCAAATAATATTTTGTTTGTTTTCTTTGACGGCGCAGTTGGCGCAGTGATCTAGAGACCGCCTGCTGCGCCGTGTGTCGCGAAGTCAAAGTCAAAGCATTTATTTCAATTAGACCGTTTACAGGCACTTTTGAATTGTCAAAAAAATAAACTAGTTGCCACGTTCCAAAGTGTAGATTCCTGTGGAGAAGAACGGGCAAGAAACTCCACGGTTACTCTTTTTCATTAAACAATTACAATAGGTATTGTTGGTTACATTGTATTTATAATATAGAAATCATATGTGAGAACAATGTAATGTGAAGTCTATAGAGTCTAGTTACAATTTAAAACTTTGCCATGACAGTTTGGAGATGACCAGCCCCAACTAACGGCGCCCGTTTACGAGCATGACGCCAGCGTCAGAATCAGTAAACTCAACCATATTGTAGGGTATCTAATGACCCAACACAAACGCCACCGTCAGCGGGACATTTGTGTGAGCATGACATACTCTAGCTGCCAGACAATAATCAAATATATATATTCATGTAGAATATGTATATTTAAAACTACATACTAAGAGACAGTTAAACGTTGAAGTGATGTTGTTTATAACATTGATTCGTTAGTCAGAGTGCTTGTGGAGCAGGCTTCGATTCCCGCACAGAGTGTGTGTGCATGTGTAATTATATGTCTGTGAACGCACCAAGGTACAGGAGTAGTGCCTCGTGTAGGCACAGTGGCCTATTGTATATATCGTTATATATATTTTAAGATATAAAAGGGGGGAGACCATACCTTCAAATGCCTTCGAAAGAAACAATAAAGAGAACAAAAAGGTACATAAGTATCTCTTTCTTTTGCCTGCCCTGTCCCAAGTCACTTGGTACCCACTTTCCTCTATCAGTCGTCAGGTTATCGTTTACTCCTTTTTCATTCATATCATCCGTCACGCAATCTATCCATTGTTTCTATGGAGATCTTCCCCACTATCCATCTACATTCATGTTCATTACTCTCTCAGTCACATCTGTGTCTTCCCTGCTGATTACGTGTCCATGCCACGCCAATCGAATTCCTTTCTACTTTTTTGTCACTGTCGCTGCTTTAGAAGTTCCTCTAATATGAAGCTATAGTAACTGTAATGTTGTGCCAGTATCCAAAAAAACGATAATTTGTACCAAAACATAGCATAGCATCACGCCCAAACGGGTAGGCAGAGGTGTACACAATTGTACATCCACATTTATCCACATCTACTGGGCACAATTCCAAACTCCAGGCTACTGCTGAGAAATTCGTAATAGAAAAACTCAATAACACTTTGCCCGACCCGGGAATCGAACCCGAGACCCTATGCTCAGCAGTCGCGCTTGGGACCAGTAGACCAACGAGGCATTTGTACAAAACGAGACAAATACACACTTTATACTAGCTCTAAAACTGGCTCGTGGCCAAAATAATTGACATTTTACTAGGGCTACCAATTTGTCATGTTATCAACTGTGCGACGAGTTATGGCGGTCCGGCCATCCCTGATAGCACTTTGAACCCTTCCCAAACTTTTGTTTTAACTGTGAGTTTCAGTTTACATCATAATTATCTGAGTTATGGTTGTGATATAATTGAAAAGTTTAGTCCTATATTAACATATTTGTATAGGCGTTTGAATATTTTATTAGGTAAAAAAAGATGTAGTGGACTGTATAAATGAAAAACGTGGTTTCTTCACAACTTGTATGTTTATTTATCTTCCTTAATTATAATTCCTATTTCTTCCAGTTCCTTGTTCTTGCTTTGGATGCCGAGGATCGAATGAATTAACATGGATTTTCACCCTCCTTTTATAGAGGTCCGCAACCATTGGTAGTGCGTACACGGTACTAAACTACTTGGGCTCGACCAATCCGGTTGTTTCAAATTTGCACACGGCTCTAAAGTGTTCGTTGTATGGGGAATTTGTTTGGTTCGATATCCATGTTATTACACTCGTTACAATGTTCTAACTATTTTACATTGGTAGTTCTCACTTAGGTTTGTCTAAATACACTAAACTATATTGATAAAACCTATGTTTAGATCCTAAAAATAGAGAAATATCGATTTGGCTCTCGCTACAGTAAAGTTTCGCAGTACTTAAACATATGGGCTTTATACAAGTGGCGCCCTCATGCTTCTGGAAGGTAAGTTAATAATTCTTACATATTACGAGTTTGATTATCACTTAGATTATTAACTTAAACTAATCTTGCAGGCTCGGCGTCCGCTACAGCTCTCCCCCCGGCGCAGCTTGCGTAGCCTCTTCCTTCTTCAGCAGGACGACGAGCTTGCTCACCGGGCGTCGGAAGGTTCCGGTTTTGGTCCGAACTTCAGCTACACGAACGCTGCCGTCAGTTGCAGGGTATGCATGCTCCACTATCCCCATCGGCCATGTGTTCCGGGGCAACGTGTTGTCGACTATCAGGACCACGTCGCCAATTTGTAGTGGCCGCGCGTTGTTCCGTGACTCGCCGCGGGGTACTAATGTGGGCAGATACTCTCGTAGCCAGCGCCGCCAGAAGTGGTCGGCGAGCGCTTGACTAGCTCGCCACGTCCGTCGATCGTCCTCTTCGCATGGTCCCGTTGCAGGTAGGCCGTTCGAAGACCCCAACAGGAAGTGGTTAGGGGTCAAGGCTTCGGGGTCGTTTGGGTCCACGCTGACGTGGGTTAGTGGTCGCGCGTTCACGGAGAATTCTGCCTCAACTAGGAGGGTGTTGAGGACTTCTTCTGGAGGCGCCTTCTCTCTCAGGGTCACCTTGAGGGCCGTCTTCACGGAGCGCACCATCCTTTCCCATGCGCCGCCTTGATTGGGCGCGCCAGGAGGTATAAAGCGCCATTCCATTCGATGCTGCAGCCCTTCGTTGTCTAGGGCAGGCAGCCATTCGGCGTAGGCGGTGCGAAGTTCTTGATCAGCTCCGTGGAAATTGGTCGCGTTATCCGAATACATGAGTTGTGGCCATCCCCTGCGCGCAGCCATCCTCCTTAATGCCATTATTGCAGAGTCCGTCGAGAGTGATGCGACTAGCTCGATATGTATGGCGCGGGTCGTGAGACACGTAAACAGTGCCCCCCACCTTTTCTCACGGCGGCGGCCTATCTTGACCATCATTGGTCCAAAATAATCCACACCGCTATTGGTGAACGGCCGGTGGAAAGAATCCAGGCGGGCGTGCGGCAGGTCTCCCGTGGCCGGCGTCTGTGGCGTTCCCTTTAATCTCTTGCAATAAGCACAGTTTCTTTCGATTGTGCGTACGGTGGGTCGCAGATGTATGACCCAGTATCGTTGACGTAGGTCGTTGGTCACGCGTTCACGGTTGGCGTGGCCTGCAGCGCAGTGTTCACGTAGTACCAGTAGCTTCGTTATTTGGTGACGGCCATCCAAAATAATCGGTCGTTTCGTCTCTTGAGGTGCGTTGGATGCTTCAATACGACCTCGTACCCGCAGGAGGCCATCTTCGAAGACTGGATCCAGTGGGTAGAGCCTGCTCGTCCTAGGAAGGGGTCGAGCCGACTGCACCCGCTTTATTTCTTCGCCGAAGCTTTCCTGTTGTGCTCGCTGCAGGAGCTCTTGCTCGGCGCGCTGAATGTGTCTGAGTTCCAGTCTCGTGGCGGCGCGTCGACACATGTCGATGAACGCTAGTGTTCTCGCCGTGGTCCTTACTAGCGTTTCGTACTTAGAGAAGCGGGTGGGGTCGGGCAGCCAGCTGTCTCGTGGACCCTCGACGATGTGCAGGACTTCTTGTTCGTCGTCCTCGGCGGGCGTCGCTTTCCCAGGCCATTGCTCCTCAAGTAGGTGTAAGAAACTAGGCCCCTGGAACCATCTATCGGTCGCGCTGATTGGCGTGTTAGTGAGCCGGGTGGCATCGTCAGCTACATTGTGCTCGGTTGGTAGCCAACGCCATTCTTCTTTGGAGGTGAGCTCGGCGATTTCTCCCAGCCGGTGCGCGACGAATGGCGTGTATCGTCGCATGTCGTTCTTTATCCAATGCACGACAGTGGAGGAGTCCGTCCAGTATACTGTTCTGCTGACCTCAATACGGTGTTCCTTTCTGACGGTGTCAGCAAGCCTGGCCCCTATGACTGCCGCTTGTAGTTCCAGCCTAGGAATAGTTTGCGTTCGTCGTGGTGCCACCTTAGCTTTGGCAACCACCAGTACGATGCTCACGGTACCGTCGCAGTTTTGTATTCTCCAGTATGCTACAGCGGCGTAGGCTTGTTCACTCGCGTCGCACAGGACATGCAGCTCTATGTCCTCGTATTTCATTGACATGTATCTTCTAGGTAGGCGGAGTTGGGCGATGTCGGTGAGCTGAGCGAGCCAAGCCGCAAAAAGTTCATTCTCATCTTCTGGTATCGGCTCGTCCCACGTTATCTGAAGGCGCCACAGACTTTGTAACACAATTTTCGCCCTTATCGTGAAGTGGCTCAGCAGTCCTAATGGGTCGTAGATGGACATCACCGCGCTGAGTGCTTCCCTCTTTGTTGGTGTGCGCGTTCTTTGCCGTACCGGAGTGGGAACTCGGTTCATTGAGGTATTGAATCCGAGTTCGTCTCGTTCGGGACTCCAGTACAGCCCGAGTATTTTATTCGTGGGCTTCCCTCCTCCCAACTGTGTAAGTTTGGTGGCATGCAGTTCCTTAGGTACATCCCGCAGCACTGTGTCGTCATTCGAATTCCATTCACGCAGCGTAAACCCTGCGACCGCGTGCACCTGCCTGACTTCTTCTATTGTCTTCAGGGCTTCGTTTTGGTTGTCGTAACTCGCCACCAGATCATCCATATAGTGGCTGTTTTTTATTGCGTCTAATGCACGTGGGTATTCTTGTCCGTGTATGTCCGCATTGTGATTGCGGACATAATGAGCCATATATGGCGAGCTGGCTGCGCCGAAAATCATGCTCTTCATCTTGTAGCGGCGCGGAGAATTTGATCGGTCGCTGCCTCTCCACAGGAATTGCTGCGCCGGCTGGTCCTCGGTTCTGATTTTAATGCGTAGGAACATTTCTTGAATGTCCGCGGTGATGGCTATCGCCTTTTCCCTGAAGCGGAATATAATTCCCGGTAGCGATAGCAAAAGATCCGGGCCCTCCAGTAGTTTGTCGTTCAGACTCACGCCGTGACTCCTTGCCGCTGCGTCGAACACCAATCTCTGCTTCCCTGGCTTATTCGGGTTCTGCACGGCAAAGTGGGGCAAGTACCAGCAGACGTCGCTTGTTTGTTCTGTGCCGTCGCATGGTACGGCATATCCCTTCTCCAGTAGGTTGTTTATCTGAGCGCTATACTGGTCAGCAAAGTCAGGTGAGGCGTCCATTTTCTGCTCGATCTTTCGTAATCGGCGAAGTGCTGCGCCGTAGCTCGGTGGCATGGTGACGTCATCGTGTCGCCATGGCAGTCCGACTTCGTAGCCACCGTCGATCTTTTTTGTCGTTCTTTCAACGATGGCCACCGCGCGTTGGTCAGTGTCACTAACGCGTGGCTCTCGTGCGATGCTCAGCGCTTCGATCTTGAAGTGAGCTTCCACTAAGTCATGAAGCCGCTGGTTGTCGTGTTTTCGTCTTTCGCTTTCGTATAGATGTAATACGTTGTCTTCATTCATGATGACGCTTCGTGGTGCAGTGCCGTGCACTACCCAGCCGAGCTGTGTGCGTGAAGCAGCGGGCTGATTAGGGCCGCCGACTCTGAGTTCTCTTGATACGATACACTCCCAGTGGTCTGTCCCCACTAGGAGTCCGGGGCGCGTTGGCTCGTAACACACCTCTTTCCTTGGAAGGTTGCGCAAGTGTTCATACTCCAGTACAGTGTCTGGAATTGACTGCTGGTGCAGCTTCAGGTCTTTCATGGTTCTCGCCTGAAGCTTATGCGGTGCGCTGTCCTTGCTGATCCCTCTCACTTGCACTGTGACGATCTTGCTGTCTTGTTCTCGTGAAGACATGTTGATGCCGTGAATGTGTAGTGGTTGTGACATCCCTTTTACCCCAATGCTCTCAGCCAGGTGTTCATCAATAAGGGTGATGGTGGCTCCCTCGTCAAAGAGCGCGTGTGTCTGCACCTCTCCTCGTGGACCTGCGATGATCACGGGGCACATCTTGAGTAGGACTGCCTTCGGGCCGGTGGTTGTTCGGGTAGCCACTGTCATGACCGCTTCTCCTTTTGTTGGTTCATCAGACTTATTTTCAGTCGCTGACTTTTCTTCGGGCGACTCTCTTCTTTCTTGATGCAATGTGGCGTGGTGAGGCCGGCGGCACTGATTCACACCGCACGGCTTCGCCTTACACATGATGCGCCTGTGTTTCTTCTGGGCGCACTTAAAGCATATCTTCTGCTCTTTCACTAACTCCCAGCGTTGGTCCACGGTCATTGCCTTATATTTCGGGCACTGTGTCAACACGTGACTCTGCTTGCAGCTGGGGCACTGGTCTTCTTCGTTTTCTTCGACCGTGGCGTACACTGTGTTGGGCTTCCGTTTCAGAGTTATGGCGGGCTTGATTTCTTTCTTCTGGCTTGTCATCGTGGTGCTTGTTGGCGGGGTGTATGTGTATCGCAGCGCCCTGTCTGCTTCACGCATCAAGAAATGAGATAACGTGACGATTTCTGGCTCTGTTGTCCCTTCGTTGTCACAGGCGAAGTCGCACCATCGGGATCGGAGATGGGGACTTAATTTTTCTAGTATTTCTCTTGTCAGCAAGGGATTGTAGAGGTATCCCCTTCGGTCGATTGTTTTCAGCACGCAGATTGTGTTCTGGATCTTGATTGCGAAGTTATTCAGGTCGCTAGCTGAGGCACTCGGTTTCGGCATCTTCTTCAAGTCTTCCAGTGCTTTGTCTATTATCACTTCCGGTCGGCCAAAGCACTGCTCTAATGTCTTCATGACAGCGTCCGGTTCTATGGCCGCATGCAAAAGAGCCGCCACTGTATCTCGTGCTTCGCCTCTGAGGCAACTTCTTAGTCGCTGGAGATTCTCTGCTGGTGACACGTTATACATGTTAGTCGTGTCGTAGTAGGATGCCTTGAATGGTAGCCACTCGCTGACGGTACCGGAGAAAACCGGCAAGTCGGTGTGCCGAAGACGTGGTCTGGCCATCTTCTCTAGGGTTGCAGCCAGTTGGTCAATGCCGTTTCTGGTTCTTGTCGGCGTCAGCGATCTTCTTCTGATTTTAAAGCGTTTCTGCTTCGGATCTTCTTTAGCTTCTGCGTTTCCTCCCCCCTCCCCCCGTGTACTGAGGGGGTTGGTGCGTAGCCACTAACCCACCTTCTGGTGCTGTTGTTCCTCTTGAAGTAGATCTTCATGGATGCTTTCCTGGTCATCTTGAATCACGGAGACCTCGGCAGCCAATCTCTTCTTCACTAGATCTGCTTCTAGCGACAGCTCCTTTCGTCGAATGGCCGCTAGTTTCTCTGCTGCTTCAAGTTCGGCCAGTCGTAGCCGCGTAGTCACGCTTGTGGTCGACCTTACTGATCGCGGCGGCGATCTCATTTGCCGTTGTTCTGACGACGGTCCTGCGGTAGCGAGGTCCGCGGCGGTAGTCGGCCCGACCATACTCTCAACCTGAGGTGATGCCGGTGGGTCAAGAGATAGTCGTCTCAGCCGCTCTTGTTCAATTCGTTCTGCTTCCCGGCGACGCACTGACACCAACAATTCTCCTTCCCTTCGTTCAAGGGCCCGCCTCTGTTCTTCCAATTCTGCCAAGTCACTTTGACTACGGGTGACGACCATCGCGTTCGGTTGACGGCGCACAGTAACTTGGTAGATTGTTCGGCGGAGATATGCAGGTAGGTTGTCACCGGTTCGGACTTGCTTCTTCTTCCAAGCCGTGGATTCTTCCTTCGTCGGATCCGGCTCGAAGGACCAGACTGTAGTGGACTGTATAAATGAAAAACGTGGTTTCTTCACAACTTGTATGTTTATTTATCTTCCTTAATTATAATTCCTATTTCTTCCAGTTCCTTGTTCTTGCTTTGGATGCCGAGGATCGAATGAATTAACATGGATTTTCACCCTCCTTTTATAGAGGTCCGCAACCATTGGTAGTGCGTACACGGTACTAAACTACTTGGGCTCGACCAATCCGGTTGTTTCAAATTTGCACACGGCTCTAAAGTGTTCGTTGTATGGGGAATTTGTTTGGTTCGATATCCATGTTATTACACTCGTTACAATGTTCTAACTATTTTACATTGGTAGTTCTCACTTAGGTTTGTCTAAATACACTAAACTATATTGATAAAACCTATGTTTAGATCCTAAAAATAGAGAAATATCGATTTGGCTCTCGCTACAGTAAAGTTTCGCAGTACTTAAACATATGGGCTTTATACAAGTGGCGCCCTCATGCTTCTGGAAGGTAAGTTAATAATTCTTACATATTACGAGTTTGATTATCACTTAGATTATTAACTTAAACTAATCTTGCAGGCTCGGCGTCCGCTACAAAAGAGAACAGTATTTTTACAATACCTATTTAGGCTACTAGTTTTCAAGGAAACATTGAAATATAATAGATACGGACTTGAACGCGTGGCACTTAACATTCCGTTTCATCACTCTTCCAACTGGACGAGGGAGGCATTCTCGCATCAACGCTCGCCGCGCACGGACGTGTTACTCCGCGTAATTCGCTCGTGTTGTGTCAGTGATCGTTGTCGCTACGCTCTGCCGTAGCATTCTCCGTAGCTGCTCGCTAGCTACGCCACTACAATTCAAAAGTTGCCTCTTTCGAGGCGGCGGCTGATATCTGTCTTTTTCAAAGTACAGTCAAAACGTGTGTTGTGTAAATTCCCCTTCTGGGAAAATCCACAGTTTCGTGGTTCTCGGTGGAAACCTCACGGTGTCAACGAAACCGAGAGGGTGTGGACCCGATACACCCAGCTGAAGCCCCTTCAGGGTTAAGCTACAAATCGGACGGGAGCTAGAACAACCGGCCTTGGGGGATCTCCTAGTCGACTCTAGCTCTGGTTTCCCTTACAGCAACACACCTAGTGTCGGTCGGGTGTGTCTACACCCTTCGCACTAGACTGGTTCAGGGCCCCGTACGCACATTAAGACTGGCGACGGGTAAAAAGCAAGCTTAGGGCTCACCATTAGGTCACTCACCTCCCTGCCTATACCCGGCGGGGAGGGTTACGCATCCCCGGGCTATCCTCCCGGGGAGTTAGGCCTGTTAGGCATATATTATATTATAAAATAGGTAAATAATTTCTTTTTAATATGGACGCGCTTCTCGCGTTCGTTAAAATCATAGTCAGGGACCCCGACATTCAACGTCGGTACGGTACCCAAATAGCCGACCTGCAGCATGTCAACCCCGCAATAATTTGCGCAGATAGCCCTCTCTCTCCGCCGCCCGCTAAAATAGGTATACCATGCCTCGCATCCTTGCCCATCATCGACCCTCTCGTAGAGGCTCCCTCTACTTCGGCCATCGCGCCTCCTACGACCGCCGTCACTGTCTCGGAAGACATGGACGTGTGCGTCAACCCCTCTCCCTGTCTCTCGGATGCCACTGCCTCCGACTCCGAGACTAGCTCGTCCTCTCCCTCCTCCTCCTCCTCCGAAGACGACTACATCCAGGTCGGCAAAGGAGGCAAGAGGAAGAAGGGGAAAACTTCCGCCCCGGCCAGCAAGGCCAAAAAACCTGTAGCGCCCCCCGCCCCCTCCCCCGCCCCCTCCCCCGCCCCCGCGACTACCGCCACCCCCGCCCCCCCTCCCCCGCGACTATCGCACCCCTCTCCCCCGCCCCCTCTCAGACCAACCCCCCCCTCAGCCCCTCCGGTGCCACTTCGAGCTCTAAGAAGCTTAAATCCCCTCCCCCGCTCTACATTCATGACAAGTCCAAATGGACTGCCATCTCAAAGATGTGTGTTGATCGCAGGATCAACTACACCAGTGCCTGTGCTACTCAGCAAGGCATTAAAGTCAAAGTCCCCTCCACAACCGATTATAGGGAACTCACCAAGGCCCCTAAGGCCAGGGACGTGTCGTTTCACACGTACTCTCTCCCCGAGGAGAAATCTACCAGGGTCGTCATAAGACGCATCCCGAAAGAAATCCCAACAGAGGACATCCTCAGCGACCTTCAGTCGCAGAGAGTCCCAGTATCCCAGGTGCACCGGATGCACCGACCCAGAGGTGGGGCCGCCTACGACATGGTGCTAGTCGTATGCGATCCTACCGAAGGACACCACCCTATCTTCCAGGTCAAAGCGATCTGTAGCCTTTCCGGCATCATTATAGAGAAGCCTTATAAAACAGGCGTAATAGGGCAATGTCACCGTTGCCAATTATACGGTCACGCTCAGACCAACTGTTTCGCCACACCTAGATGCGTCAAGTGTCTAGGTGACCACGGCACCGTAGACTGTCCCCGACCCAAAGATCGCGCACTCTGCACCGACCCTCCCAGTTGTGTGCTCTGCGGCGAAGCCGGTCACCCCGCAAACTATCGCGGCTGCCCTAAGGCACCGAAATCAACCTCGCCCAAGCTCGTGAAGCGGGCCAACGCCCGTCAACAAAGGGAAAGCCCTTCGGTGGCGATCCCCTCTTCTCAACTCCCCGCCCGCCTCAGCCCTCAGAGACCCAGTCCGTGGGCTCCCCTCAACAACCTCCAGCAACAACGAGCTTTCCCAGCTCTCAAAACCACCTCTACGCCCACGATCGCAGCCCTAATGGCCTCGCCCATAGCTGCGCCCCCCTCTCTATCGCCTCCGACTAACGCGTCCGTACCGGCTAACGCCGCCGCCTCTCTACCGGTCGTAAACGACGACCTCGCGTTTGACCCCGCGGTCGTCATCCTCAGCACATTCAGCGTATTCTCTTCGGATAATGCTCACGCTATGGCCAGGGACATCATCGCCTGCAAAGGCGACCCTATGAAGCTACTCATGGTGTACAACACCTTTCCCAAGATTACGCAAGCCCTGCGCAATCTAGCTCACAATAAATAAAATATAAAATCTTTAATGGATAATAGGAACCTATGTAGAACCAAACCGCGCTCCCTAAAAATAGGTTTCTTCAACGCTAACGGCATCACCAAACAACGCGACGAAATAACCACGTTCCTCCGCGACCACCAATTAGACGTTCTCCTCGTACAGGAAACGTTCTTAAAACCTCACCGTCGGGACCCGAATATCGCCAACTACCGTATAGTTAGGAACGATAGAACTAGATGTCACATGGGCGGCACCCTTATTTATTACCGCAAAACGCTCCACTGCATCCCGTTAGACCCACCTCCTCTCTCACTTTTCGAGGTATCGATCTGTCGGCTAGCCATGACCGGTCACCAACCCATCACTATCGTCTCTTCCTACATCCCTCCCGCCGCCACCGATGTGGGGGAAAAACGCGAAATCCTATCCCACGACCTTACTGCCCTCCTCGGCTTGAGTGACTCCGTTATCATAGCGGGCGATCTCAATGCCAAACATCCCGCTTGGAACAGTAATACGACGACCGCGAGAGGCAGGCAACTGTTCGGCCTGTGTGCCACTCTCAACTTCGACGTTATTGCTCCGATGCATCCCACCCACTATCCGCACAACACCGCGCACCTTCCCGATATTCTCGATGTGGCGCTTCTAAAGAACGTAAACCTTCGTTTACAGTCTATAGAGACGCTACACGAGCTCAACTCCGACCATCGTCCCGTGATCATGGCACTGGCACCTCGCTCGGGGCCCTCTGATCCCTCCCGACCCCCTCCCACCCAAACGATCACGGACTGGAAGAAAGTAAGCGAAAGCCTACAATCGACCAGCTCCCCTCAGTTAGACTCTATTCCCGACGTCATCGCCTCGGTCACTGACACTACGAATGCGATCGATTCGTTCACCGGTCACGTACAATCCGTTTTGAACAGTTGTTCACGGGAAGTTCCATTGATGGACAACCATCACTGGAAACTACCGGCGGACGTACGCGAATTGGTAACGGAAAAGAACGCATCCGTACGTGCCTACAGCGCGTTTCCCTGTGACGCGAACAAAGCTCACATGCGCTATTTGCAGCGTGCTGTAAAGAAACGCATCGATAAGCAGCGTAACGCGCACTGGGATAAGACGCTGAGCGACTTAGAGCCCACTCACCAAGCATTCTGGCAGCTTCAAAGGAGACTCCAATCCGATGGAGTGGCCACCATGCCCCCTCTCATCCGCCCCGATAAGAGCATAGCCTTCGACGACATCGAAAAGGCCGAGTGCCTGGCCGACAGTCTAGAAGCGCAATGCACTCCTAGCACCCAACCGGTCGACCGAGCGCACCTCCTCAAGGTAGACGCAGAAGTAGAACGCAGAGCCTCACTCCCGCCGTTCGAAGACCCCGACGACCCCCTACCCCCCGTCACTCCCGACGAGGTGCAAGAGGTCATTAAAAATCTCAAACCCCGCAAAGCCCCCGGCATAGACGGCATCACTAATAAAGTAATGAAACTTCTCCCCGCCCCTTTCATTATACTCATGACCGCCATCTTCAATGGCGCCATGAGTCACAACGTCTTCCCTCAATCGTGGAAAGAAGCCACCGTCATAGGTATCCCTAAGCCGGGAAAACCCGCGAACGAACCCACCAGCTACCGACCGATCAGCCTCCTCAACGTACTCTGTAAAATCTACGAGAAGCTTATTTATAAGCGACTCAAGGACTTTGCCGATGCGAAGAGCCTCATCCCCAACGAACAGTTCGGTTTTCGTACCCAACACTCGTGCGTACAACAGGTCCACCGCATCGTCGAGCACATAAGCGCCGGTTTTCAGCGCGGCACGATGACAGGCGCGCTCTTTTTCGACATAGCGAAGGCTTTCGACAAAGTCTGGCACAACGGCTTATTATACAAGCTGTACCAACTCGGCGTGCCCGACCGTCTCGTGCTCATCCTACGGGACTTTCTCTCGAATCGTACTTTCCGCTATCGCATAGAGGGCGCACTATCCGCCCCCCACTCTATCCGCGCCGGTGTCCCCCAGGGCTCCGTGCTCTCGCCCCTCCTGTTCACGCTCTTCACTAGCGACATCCCCAAAAATAGACAGGCAAAGTTAGCTCTCTTCGCAGACGACACTGCCATTTTCTACTCCGGTATCGTACGCGACCGCATAGCTAGCACTCTCCAAACTTCCGCCAACGTACTAGGCGCTTGGTTCAGGAAATGGAGAATAGAAGTCAACCCCGATAAGAGTCAAGCCGTACTCTTCGCGAAAAAGCGTAGGATCAGACCCCCCGACCCCAAACCGATAACCATGTTCGGCAAGCCGATCCCTTGGGAGAAGCAAGCCAAGTACTTAGGAGTCATCCTCGATAGACACTTGACCTTCGGTGAGCACATAAGGACGGTGCGCTCGCGCGCCGCCTTCGCTCTGGGTAGGCTTCATTTCATCATGAACGCACGCAGCAGATTGTCCCTTAAGTGCAAACTGCGCATTTACACCACGTGCATACGCCCCATCATGACCTACGCCTGCGTAGTGTTCCCACACGCGAAATCGTACCGCCTCCATAAGATGCAGACCCTCCAAAACCGTGCCTTACGTAAGGTCACGGGAGCCCCCCTCTACGTTAGAAACGAAAACCTCCATCTCGACCTCAAGATTCCCACTATCCAACAGTTTATAAAACGCATTTGCAAGCGTTATTTCGAGTCTGCTGAAAAGCACCCCAACCCTCTTATCGCTGCTGCCGCCCGATACACCCCCTCCCAGATAAGTAGAATTCGCCGTCCTAGGCATTCACTATTGTACCCCGATGACGCTATAACCCTGCTCCAAGAGAGCCGTAGGGCCACCAGCACAGTACACAAGCACAGACCGCCGTCATTTAGGCCTCGCCGCCGAGGCCCGTCGCGACGTCCCCGTAATGCACCTAATGCATCACCTCCCCGACCCTTGCTCGTGCCAGCCCGCGTAGCCGCTGAGCCTGTAGCTTTAAATTCCCCTGATAATAATAATTCTTGTTCGATCCAGCCAGTCCCTTGCTGTCCTCCCTCAAGCGACGCCCTAAGCCGAGGCTCGTACCCCGCAGGGGGTGCCCTTAGCGTGGTCGCTTTAGATTTAGTTTAATTCGTAAGCCCCTGGCTGGAGGCCTTAATAATAGTTTATTATTAGGGCATCCACAGGAAAGCCCGGTTAAGCAGCCGACAACCTCCTAGGTTGACCTGCGAGATGCCATTACCAAAAAAAAAAAAAAAAAAAACTCTTCCAACTGAGCTCGACCGTGTCGTTGTACGAGCGTATTAAATTTCAAGCTTCTTTCATATACGCATTACAAGGCCTTAACATGTATAAAAAAAAAACATTATATACTCGTATAACAGCTTAACGGCCATATCACCCACCAAGGATGTTGTTCTCATAAACAAAGAGAAAGGTGCATTATAATAAAGGCGCATTTTGAGAAAGGTGCATTTTGAGAATGGTACGTTTTGCGTATGGGATGCATTTTGAAAAGCTACATACTGCTACTGAACCGTTTTAGTTTTGTTTATATTGCATTTTATTTGTTTTTGTAACAAACTTTCTAAACTAATTGAAACGAACGAGGCTTGAACACTTGTCGTACCTAGCCTTTGGTATATATGTAAAATATATACAGCTATCTATGTAAAATCAAAACTAAATTTATTACTTACCTAAAAACATCACGAGTAAATCATTTGATTCATCGATCGATTAACGGAAAAGTTATTACGTCGTAAACTTAAAAGAATCAAATAAAACTTAATGACTAATACCTTCCGCCTCTACCACAAACGAACGAACGCACGTGAAAGTAAACAAAGTTCTGTTTGAACTTAATTAGAAATCAATTACACATTCTATCCCAAATAAGTTAATGATGCTTCTGCTTGTAATGCTTGGCCATTGAAGCTGTACAAATGGAAAGTGGTAGCCGCCACTGGCACAGTAAATAATAGACGGTAGCGCAACTTTGAACTAACGTTATGATTCGGCTCACGTACGCTGACAGACGCCGCGCCGTTTACGTATTAATAAGTCCCGATGGAATACAGTTTGTTCAAATTTTAAGCAAATATATATATCATAGAAAAAAACAATAAAAGACAGTAATATATTATTACATACATTTAATTTAAGATGTAAACCACACACTACTACTGTATCCTACTAATATTAGGTATAAATGCCAAAATTTGTGAGGCTGGGTAGATGCATGTTTGATATAATCTTTCCCGCAATAATTATTGAACGAATTTGAATGAAATTGGGCACATAGATAGTTTATAAACTTGATTACCACATAGGATAGAACATTGATGGCGGCTGGACCCAATTCTGAAGCCCACGCAGACGAAGTGGCGGGCAGAAGCTAGTATGTTTATATCCGTTTATTATGTGTTTTATTCTCGCGGCTTTAAGGAGGGGCTCGTGGCTAAGTAACAGCCGCACAGATCGATCGATCGAGGTTAAGCTGCGCTTGCAGCGGTCGGTCTGTGGATGGGTGACCAACATATCATACCGAGACCCCTCCGTGCCTCGGAGAGCACGTTAAGCCGTTGGTCCCGGTTGTCAAATGAGGATCTATGACAACCGTTACGGGTAGTCAGAGGCCTGAAAGTCTGACAACCAGTCATACCACGAGATATCGTGTTACCCAGTAACTGGGTTGTGGAGGTCAGATAGGCAGTCGCTCCATGTAAAATACTGGTATTAAGCTGCATCCGGTTTGACTGGAAGCCGACCCCAATGTAATTGGGAAAAGGCTAGGCAGATATATTCTCGCGGCTTTAAGCTTACAATATTGGTAAATGCTGCTGCGAACCCCAGACCTTGGTAAACTTTAGGACCGCGTGGTTTTTAATAAGTAGGAGTCCGGCACAGCGTACATGATGAATTCTCCACACTAAAAAAATAATTCATAGAAATAACCAAAAAAAAAAACACTACTATCTGTGCTACGGAGTAGCATAAGATAGAGAGAAAATTTATGGCGCGGTTAGCGCAGTGGTCGAGAGTCCCGCAACTGCATCGCGTGTCGCAGGTTCGTTCCATGCACGGAGCAAATATTTGTATGATCTGCAGATAATTGCTCCGGCTGTGGGTGTGTTGTGTGCATGTGAGATTATATATCTGTAAACGCACCCACGATACAGGAAGACATAGCTAGTGCGAGGCAAAGTTTAAAAAAAAATGGCCTACCTACATACGCCATTTGTTTTACTCTATGTTAAAACAGCTGCAAACCGGCGACACGTGTCGCGATAGTAAAATGTTATTAACTGAATTTCTATTGACTTTATAAATTTATTTATCAATAACTAGCTGGTGCCCGCGACTTCGTCTGTGCGACTACAGGTAGCCTATGTCCTTCCCCAAGATTCCATCTATCTCTTTGCTAAATTTAATTACTATCTGTTCAGCCGTTTAGTAGTGAAAAAGTAACAAACAAACAAACAGAGTTATTTTCGCATTTAATCAATAAAATTTAATACGAAAGCGTATGGAAATGTGAGATCTAAGCTAGTCTCAATAAGTGCCTAGCTCAGCTGTTGCGGGTCGTCTGAAGCCCCCTTTATGCAAAGTATAGTGATCTAGTTCACACTAGAGGGATGGCAGCAATCTATCTGTATAATCTATGGAATTGACTATCGGCCGGTGTCTAATCAATCGAGTAGAGTCAAGTGGTACTCGTTGGTCTAGTTGGTACCAAGCGCGACTGCTGAGGATGAGGGTTCGATTCCCGAGGCGGGTAAAGTGTTATTGGGTTTTTCTATGAGGAAATCCTCGATAGCACCCCGGAGTTTGGAATTGTGCCCGGGTGATGGCAATAGGCTCATCACCTATTTACATGGGACTTAATAACAGCATTGGTGAAATGTGGGCGTACAACTGTATACACCTCTGCCTAACCCTTCTGGGAATAGAGGCGTGATCCTATTATGTTATATTATGAGTTGATTAAACACTTTTAATTTAACTACCTATTTGGTTTGGTCTGAAGTCTGAACTGCTGGTCTAGTGGTGCAAAGAGCGGTTACTAAGCGTGAGGTCCTAGATTCGACTCCCTCGTCAAAGAATATACGTAGAGATATGTTGAGTTCTCAGTTCTTGACATCTGCAGTTTATAGGCGACATATCTACAATGGAAGAGTCGGGGCAGGCTGACCTCGACGAACGTACCGCATTCACATTGCGGACGTTCTCAAAAAAGGATGGGTCAAGAGCCACCTAAATCGGCGAGCATGTATGAAGAGGTTAATGAGCATAGATGAAGCGAAAGGGGTGTTTCAGAATCGTAGCAAATGGAAATCGATAGTCTCTGCCTACCCCTATGGGAAACAGGCGTGATTGTATGTATTCATGTATATCTATACTTATTCAAATCCGTTCTCTCAACCACAGCTCCAGCCGTGTCTTTGAAAGTAGTTAGTTTTAAAGTCTACTCGTGACCACGATCAATGCCACTTGATCGAAACGTCGAGGTAAATAAATATTATAATTCAAGATAAATCTTTGAAAAGCATTAACGCATGCTTAGCGAACTCTAAAGTTATTATATTAAATGGAAAAACTTCGGTCACCCGTATAGGGACTGAATTGATAGCAATAACGTCGCCATAAGACGTGTTAAAATATGGAAGAAGAATTCGCGGTGGTGAGCAGAGGTCGAGATGGCTTAGTGGTCAGAGCGCCTGGAGTATTCATCCGGGAGGCGCAGGTTCGAATCCTGTTCGCGACCGTATTCTTTTTCCATTTAATATAATAACTTTAAATATTATAATTTTAGCGCGAGTAGGTCCCGTTTGAGTTCTAGTTGCGCTACTTCGGTCTATGTATTATCTGTGTCACGCTCATGTTAATACCGATTTATGTTTGTATAGTTTTTCCTACCTATTGGTAGCTGACCGGCGGCGTTCAAAAACTTGAAACGGCGTTCGAGTCATTAAAATGTCATTACGTACAAAACTCCGTGAAATAAAAATGTTAAACTGTGACATACGGACGTTTTAGATTACGTAAAGGATGATGAGGTTATTTTTGGAGTATTTTTCTGTTACGTTCATATATAGTTATATAGTATCACGCCTATATTCCCTGAAGGGGTAGGCAGAGGTGTACCAACACAGTTGTACACCGGAATTTCATCAATGTTGTTATTAAGTCCCATAGGTGATGAGTCTATTGCCATCCGGGCATTATTGCAAACTCCGGCTACTATGGAGAAAAACCCAATAACACTTTGCCCGACCCGGGAATTGCAGCCATGACCTCATGCTCAGTAGTCACGCTTGAGACCACAATACAAATGTGGCAGTCCATATAAACTTATAAAATCATTTTTAAGGTAAAATTACAGAAATCTAAACATACATGATAACACCGCACCATAGCTCATCAATGGCGGTCAAACGTCGAGCGCTTTAAGAATAAAAAAAGCGGTTAAAAGAATACGGTCGCGAGCAGGATTTGAACCTGCGCCTCCCGACTCCAGGCGCTCTGATCACTATGCCATCTCGACCTCTGCTCACCACCGCGAATTCTTAATCAATATTTTAACACGTCTTTTGGCGACGTCATTGCTATCTATTCATTCCTTATACAGGTGACCGAACCGTTAACCGGTAAGCAGTTAATACAATGTCGTAAAGATGCAATTACCTGAATAATTAAAGATAAATTTTTGAAAATAATAACTTTAGAGTTCGCTAAGCATGCTTTTGAAAGATTTATCTTTAATTTATAAGATGTTATGTTAAGACCACAGAATAAATAATACGCACATACTTAGTAAAGTGAAGACTAGCCAATATTTACTTAATGGCGCAAGTTTCATATAAATATCATCCATAAAGGCTTTATCGCTCGTATCGTTGTGTTTCTTAAGCGATTATAGTTTTAGTGCAAAGTGGCCAGTATGTCTTGACGCTTTATAGCTGCGTAGCTTGTTCAAGCAAATCTCAACGATACGTCCTAAATATAAGGTATACCTTTAGTGTACAGCAAATACTAAAATATATACCTATGCTATACAGTGGTGAGACATACAATCTAGGCATATTCAAGGCTACATTGAATATATTTCTGCTGGATTTACGTGCTTAATCCTCGGCCACATCGTCGCTGACTATCCGGCGAGTTGGTGGCCACACGTAGACGCATATTTGAAAAAAAAAACAGACAATCGGTTCGTTATAATTGTAAGTGTGCTGACTAGTCGCTTTTTGGTCTTTTCAGATGTCAGATGCAGATGATAGTTTTAATTTTGATATAAATAAAAAGATGATGAAAGTATCTAGACTTGCCGACGAATTAGATGTTATTAAAGAGCAATGGTAGTTTAAAGATTTGGGTTTTGAGCATACTATGGTAGCCAAGAGAACCTAAGAAAGTTCGTTGCGCTCAGGACCAAGTTATACTGGATGTTATTATGTCACTGTGAAGAAATCCAAGCGGGTTATGTTTGGCATGTGTAGTATGAGCATATCACGGGTTAATTTAACAAAATACTTTCGTAAAGGCCTAATTAAACATCAGTTAATCGTACAAAAATCAATTACGATGCAAGATATTCACAAAATGTTGTTAATTAACCGTATAAATAACCTGCATTCAGAGATATTAAATACAGATAATAAGGCGTACGAATGCAGAGCACGTCTTTAAGAATGCCACTGGCTATTAGAAGGTACACAAAGATTATGCTTCCACATAGTATTGTATCTGTACTATAACCCATAAAACAGTTAAGATACGAGAAAAAATTTGAACCACGGCGTATAATAAATTATATTATAATTAGCCTAAGTTACTTCTTATATAGTCAGCTACCTGTCAGTAAAATTTTATCGGAATCGGTCCAGCCGTTTCGAAGATTAGCCGGAACAAACAGACAGACAGACAAACATTTTTAAAACTGATCTTTACGCAAAGGTATCGTGCAAATAACTGTATGAGCTTAAAAAATATTCTATTGACATTACAAACAGACACTTAAATTTTATTTATTTCTATTTATAGGTTTGGAGATTGCCACAGAAAATAATAAATAGTTTGCTTATTAATAAAGGGTGGTTTTTTGTTGTGCCATTCATACAAACCTTGAAATTTTTTATCATTGCTAACTGTCTCGTTGATCTAGTGGTCTAAACCGCCACTGCTGAGGTTGAGATCTTCGATTCGATTTTCAAAGATTGGAAGGTGTAGAAGTTGTTGATAGATAATAAATGATAAATGCTTATTTCTGTTAAAATGGTATAATGACAGTATACACAGAATAATATGATAAAAGAGCGAGGGAGTACGCGCGATGACTCTTGTTGCTGTCTATTGTCATACAACTCAATATTAAGGTCGATTGTATGAAATTGAGTAAAATGATGATTAAGCTAAAATAATATGTATGGTTCGCCGTACAGTAGGATGGGACAAAGTACTAAAGGGTTTTTCTGGTAGAAAATTCTCAGTAGCCTAAAGTTTGTTAAGTACTGTGCCCAGTTGATGGCAATTGGATCATCACCTAATTATGTGGGACTTAAAAAAATAATTGTATTGATTTTTTTAAGTCCCACATAATAAGCTGATGAGAGCTTTCAGAAGGTAACTTTGAAATATAGAGTGAGGAACAGCGTGATTAAGCAACATAAACATAATATAGCATCAAGCCTGTACTCCCCGAAGGGGTAGGCAGATGTGTACACCCACATTTCACCAATGCTGTTATTAATTCCCATGTAATAGGTGGTGAGCGTATTGACATATGCCAGGCACAATTCCAAACTCCGGGCTGCTATTGAGAATTTCCTAAGAGAAAGACTCAGTAATACTGACCGACCCGGACCCGAGACCTCAACGAGGTAGTTGATAAAGGAACATTGTGGAGCAAAAGAGGACGTAGTGACGTGGATTAAAAAATATATGCTGTTTTGTGTAGCATGTAGAATGGATGGATGAAAGGCGATTCACAAAACTAGAATATGAGTCTAGTGTGGATGGAAGAGTCGGAGCAAGCCGACCTCGACGAACGTACCGCAATGCATTTGGATTCACCAACGAACCCGCATGAAGAGTTTCATGGACATAGATGACGCGAAAGGTGTGTTAAAATCGTTGCAAGTGAAACGCGATAGTCTTTGCCTGCCCCAAAGAGCACGAGTGATTGTATGTGTTAGCACTTTATATTTTATGCTTGCGTACGACCACCCCAGTTAGTTACAGTTGTAATACTTAGTTAATATATTACAAATAGTATTCAATTACCTGAATAAAGACAGTATCTCAAGAACACGCTATCACTACATATGTATGTATGCATCTCACTTATTTGTAGGTACTACAACATGTAATAGAATCAATACCTACCTAGATAGATAGGAATCGAGTTGTGTGTCGATATGTGTAAGCTTAATTTTGAAGCCTTTATTCAAATTTTTTTTTTTGTATCTTACAATTTTTTTTACTTTATTTTTTGAAGCGTTTGCGTTTTTTTTTTAATACTGAACTCTTAAACTCCGTTTCGCTTCATGGAAAACGACAGACGGGGTATAAGAGCTCTTACTTACGAGCGGCACTTTGCCGACGGAAGCCATCGACACGCGACGACAAGGCTCAGACGGTACGTCGAAGAATGCAGTAGCGTCGACAGCAGTCGCCGGGCATGGTCGACGACGGCAGCCGTAACCGTCGTACGGACGCATAAGAGCCCTACGATTAAACGAACGTACCCAGAAGATTTAAGCTAATAAATTTCCCTAACGTAATCTTCTAAAGTCTGTATAAATATTTAATACCTTTCATGGCATTAACTTACTGCTAAAAGCTGAACTGAATAGTAAACTTTGTTAAATCTTGAAACTGTATGAACAAACGTGTCAGTCGGAAACTCATTAAGTATATGCTAAATATTTATTTAAATGATACTAAAATAGGCATTCTCAAGACACAGATACATTTTACCAGACTCATTATAGGTCGCAGTATCTTCATAAGTTTGTAAACAAAATACATTAGTATGTTATTAGAAAAATGTAATTACTGTTAATTTTCTTTATTAGGTACTTATTTCTTAATGTTTAATAATAAATATAGGTTTTTTTGTATAATAACTTTCGTGAGGCATATTCATATTAATTATTGTTCACCGGTTACTACTCACGTGCATTTTTTCGGGTTTGCTTGACTAGTTTCGAAATCGAACGGAGCTTTTAATCATGTGCTGAGCCCGCGGCGATGTCGCGAGTCAAATACTAAGTTTGAGTCCGAAATTAGTCGGGACAACCCGAAAAAATACACGTGAGCAGTAACCGGTAAAAATAATTCTATACTAATAATATAAAGGGGAAGAGTTTCTTTGTTTGTTTAAACGCGCTAATCTCTGGAACTACCAGTAGGATTTTAAAAATCCTTTTTTTTTTGTCTGTTAGCCAAAATTATGAGGAATAGTATAGGCCTCAGCCTTAAATATTGATACTTCTTAAGTAAGTCGGAAGAAAAAGCGCTGCCAAAACTATTTAGCTCAGGAGTCTACATAGAAGTTTTGTATATTAAGGAGAATAAAAAAAACTTAAAAACTTATAGATAAGAGACATCTATAAGTTTTCTCTGTGCCTCAGAGGGCACGTTGATCCATTAGTCCAGGTTCAAATTCAAATGTTTATTGCTTATTGAAATCGGGTTAATTTCAACTACACGAGAGAAAGAAAAGATTCTGTTAACTGGTACCTTACTCACTAGTTATCGTGACTCGTTTGAAAAGATAGCTAGAGGCGAAATTCCAGTGGGCATTTAAGTGGTCAGTATCGACAATAAAATCTTCAAAATCTGGTCGTAGTTAACAATTATGTATATGGGCGCAACGTTGTATATAATTGAATACATGCGTACTTAACGCAATCATGCATTTCAATAAATGTTAAATATTTTGGTTCTTGTAATAACTTTCGATAAGAGATGGGCTCGTGGCTAAATAACAGCCGCACAGATCGATCGATCGAGGTTAAGCTGCGCTTGCCGCGGTCGGTCTGTGGATGGGTGACCATCATTTCATACCGAGTCCCCTCCGTGCCTCGGAGAGCACGTTAAGCCGTCGGTCCTGGTTGTCAAATTAAGATCAATGACAGCCGTTAATGGTAGTCAGAGGCCTGAAAGTCTGACAACCAGTAACTTGGTTGTGGAGGTCAGATAGGCAGTCGCTCCATGTAACCTACTGGTTTATCTGGTTTGACTGGAAGCCGACCCCAATCTAATTGGGAAAAGGATAGGCAGACCCTTGTAATATTATTATTATGGTTATTAATTAAACACGTAAATTTTTTGCGAGTGGAAAACACTCTCATGATTTTATTAAATACTGAAGAACATACAGTCTTGACTAAGCGCTCCATTCGAGTTCGAAACTAGTAAGGCAATCCAAAAAAAACTGAAATGGTCATTAATAATAAATATGAAGGTTGTCTTGTTAACGGTTCTAAATAATAATAATAATAATATTTGTTTATTGAATAAAATATCGTACATTAATAAAATAACAAGTACAAAGTTTCACTTATAACTCTATATACACATGTAAATGTTTAAATAAAGAAAGGATATCATATGTTTTACCTAACTACAGTAAATTTTATTTTTGCTTCGATAGCGAGAGAGTGAGCTTATCAATCAACTGACCGTTGCAATATATAGGTACTTATTCCTATTTAACAATCAAGGTTGTAACACTCGACCGACAACTTACAAAGGCAGCAGCATACTAGCATCTAATACAAATTAAGCAATTTAAAATACATCAGGCCTCATCTAAATAACTCGATCCTCTCGCAAAACGACAAAATTGGTTGTCAATCACCATTGTGTCCTCACTGTAGCAATCAATTACCAAGTCCTTGAACCAACCGCGACGACAGTGTGTCCCAACACGTAAAAACTCGTTAATGATGTAACAAAACAACTTGAAATAAAGTGTCACCTATCACAAATGTCCTGAAGGTAGTAAAGCCGGGAACTTTAATTAGACCCTGTATTCTGAAAGCGCTGTTTTATGAGTCGCCGGTGGCGCTTTATCGCTTTCCGATTACCATTGCCTACTAACTGGAAGTTACGTCGAATAATTCTTGTAGATTTTAATGTGGGAAACAAATGGATTTGAGCTTTACATGCTGTTAAATACGTTTCAAATTAAATTTTGTGTGTCGTAAAAGAGCGGGGTGAAAATGGTAGCGATAAAGCGGCAGCTTGTGCAAAGATCATGTGTGGTATTTTGTAATATTACGAATTAGTGTCTTAATATGAATTGAATGTCTATTGTGTATTTGAATGGCAGCTACATTCCCTAGTACTAAGTAATTAGAACACACACGTCACGTATTAAGTGATTGTTAATTTCTAATCACTTAACGTCAATCTATACTTATGAGTACCTAGTAATATAAAGCGGAATAGTTTTTTGTTTGTTTGTTTGTTTAAACGCACTAATATCTGGAAGTACCAATTGGATTTAATAAAAAAAATGTATATGATAGCCAGTTTCATGAGGAACAGTATAGGCTCTCAGCTAGCCTTAAATATTGAACGAAAAACGCTCCAAATTCAAATTCAAATTCAAATCATTTATTCTGTAAATAGGTTTTTTGGAACTCTTTTACATGTCAAATTAAAAACTAGAAGGCGCCGGCTTTTCCTGTCTGACTACCTCTGAGAAGAAAAGCCGAAACAAACTCAGAGGTCACAGTCTCTTTTAAAGTCCAGACATCAGAATATAAGGCTATGTGAGCGTAATCATGTAGGGCGTCTGGAGTGGCCTTTTGAAGAAAGAGCCATAGCAGTTTCAAGTTGACCTGTCCTTACTGACGGCACGTATGCATCAGTCATCGTGTAGCTCGACCATAATTAAGGGAACTCAACGACCCGTCGCAAGACGATACCAGATCGGCAGGACATTTGCGTAGGCCAGCTAAAATACTCAAACTCCCTAATTTCTTTCTACGCGTGCGTTGCCGTAATGGTTAGCAATACGTAAATACAATGTCTTACAAAAATATTGGCATAGTACATCTAAAAAAAAACCGGGTTGACATATACCTCTTATACTTAAGTCACATTAAGGTATTCTGTGCCAAAAAAATATTGGAAACTTAAAAGTGATTTTTGTGTTAAAAACAAAACAAGTCTGCTCCATAAATCTTGATCCAGTAGGTATGACCATTTCTATGGAGCAGCAGATTATTTTTTCGCGTTTTTTAAGTTGTTTCCATAAGTAGAAAAAGTTGTTCGTATCACATGAGTTCATTGACCCCTTAAAGTATGACCACGGAATTTTGTGACACCTTGTATATACAGGTGAATTTTTGAAGTGATGGTGGATGGTCAAATTCCAAACTATAAGGGATAGCAAAAAATACTCAAAAAAGGCTTGTCATCAATTTTGATGAAAACAAAAAGTGAATCAATGGATTTTTGAAAAATCTGTATTTCTAGCCATGA
This sequence comes from Xylocampa areola, assembly GCA_935421205.1. Lineage (NCBI taxonomy): Eukaryota > Metazoa > Arthropoda > Insecta > Lepidoptera > Noctuidae > Xylocampa > Xylocampa areola. Next base: position 11,569,594 of record OW285217.1, on the reverse strand, counting down.
ACCGAATCCATTGAGTGTAGAAATAAAAACATATATTTTTGAATAATAAGTTTCGTGAGACACATTCATATTAATTATTGTTCAACGGTTATTACTCACGCGCATTCTTCGGGATTGCCCAACTAGTTTCAAACTCGAACGGAGCACCTATTCATGAGCTGAGCCCGCGGCGATGTCGCGAGTCAAACTCAATCCCGAAGAATGCACGTGAGTAATAACCGTTGAACAATAATTAATAAAAATATACTGTATTTTTGCACCATCCAATCGGTTACTGGCTGGGAATATTGTTTTTTCAAAAATCCACCTTGTATTTAAGTATATCGTGTAAACATTCCTAATCAAAACTTAAAATCTATAAAAAAAAACATACCAAATGTGAGCATGCATAGATTACTTAGTAACTTAACATTGTTTATATTGAGTGCTTGCTGCCTCATTATTGGTCAAGCGCGCCAGGCGCGGCTGCTGAACGAGGGATCCTGGGTTCGATTCTCCGGTCCGGCAATGATCCGGAGTTAGGAAATTGGCGGTGTGATACCCCCGTGATTCCGAGAGCACGTAAAGCCGTCTGACCTGCGCCTGATATCTCATGTCGTGTCGGATTGCCGTCTCCTCGAACTATAAGAGGGAGGGAGTGCACCTGTATTTGCACTATTAAAATCTTTTAATGCAACCGCCACGTTATTTCTGCATCACCCTAAGATTGACTGGTAGAAAATGCCTTTGGCATTAAGTCCACCTCTGTACAATGTTAAGTTGTGCATAAAGCATTAATAAATAATAAATATCTCCTGCGTATTAGGCTAATCTCCGTGGAAATAGGCCGCCGTGACCGAAAATTCGATCTGTAGTATCTTATATTGTGATCAAACTAAATAGACGTGCATCTGCTCACATGGATGCTTCAGCTAACATTTCCGGAACCCACACAGAAAATATGACTCAATATTAACTCTTATAATAATATCAGAACAGCCACAGCGGTTATTCGTAGAAATTCAACGAAGCGTAGTCAGACTCAGAAATAATGTACATTATAATACGGAAAACGGAGATAAGATTTACCATCGGTTACTTATCTTTCACTTGAAGGAACATAACATATTTTCTATGTGACCCTAAAGATTATTCATCAAAGTGGTCGGCCTTTTACGAGCCTATATCGAAGATTCTGGTTGATATTTTTACCAAATAGTTTTGTTTAGAAAGTCGTTCGATACCTCGTTCAATGGATGGTTGGCATATCATTGTGTAGGGCCACCATACTTTCTTAGTTTAGAAAAGAATAAAAATTTCAAAAAGGCAGGTCACGAGCCCCTTAAACCGACGACATGAAGTGAAAGAGGTATGTCAGAATCGTTGCAAGTGAAAATCGATATTCTCTGCATACTCTAATAGGAAACAAGCGTGATTGTATGATGAAGATAGAAATATGTCAGATATACTTGCAAAGCTGGATCAAGTGAGATTGGAGGCGCTACTCACAAAAATATTTTTATGTAAATACATAAAAATAATATACGAATGGGATGAGCCGCTTTGCAGTTTGACACGGAAGAATCTTTTAAATACGTCAGTCAATACTGCAGAGCGTGCTCGTCTGCTTGCCGTGGGAGAATGGGAGTCGGGCCTTTGGCTTCAAGCACTTCCGTCACCCAACATAGGTACTATGCTGGATGACGGAACTTTTCGCCTCGCTACTTGCCTGCGTTTGGGTGCTCCCTGTGTTGCTCCGCATCGGTGCCACTGTGGTGAAGCTGTCGACAGCCTGGGACATCATGGCCTGTCCTGTAGCAGGAGTGCGGGGCGTATAGCCCGGCACGCCAGCATCAACGACATTATCCGCCGGGCTCTTTCCACCGCCGGTGTACCAGCTGTTTTGGAGCCCAATGGCTTGGTGCGGGACGATGGTAAGAGACCAGACGGCATGACGTTATTGCCTTGGAAGCTGGGTAGGCCTTTGGTGTGGGACGCAACATGTGTCGACACCCTTGCTCCATCGCATCTTCCCAGTTCGGCTGGTTGTGCTGGCGCCGCTGCTGCCGCTGCAGAGACTCTCAAACGGCGCAAATATAGCAACCTTATCGGCTGCTACGACTTTGAGCCGTTTGGAGTCGAAACGCTCGGGTCATGGGGTCCCAGTGCCCGCCAACATTTCAAAGGAATTTCTGGCAGACTGGTCGACACTTCGCGGGACCAGAGAGCTGGCCTGTTTTTTGGTCAGAGAATTAGCATTGCCATTCAACGTGGCAATGCTGCCAGTCTTCTGGGCACATTACCGGATGACAGCGATGCGGAGGAGTACTTCGACGCCTAAATTACGTTTTTTCCTTTTTTTTTTCTCTCTTTCTTTTAGTGGTAGTGTAGTTAATATAGTTTAGGTTTTAAACAAATACGAATGTACATGAAAAATTCTAGACCTATAAAACAGAACTAATGAGCTAAATAATGCCTACCTAGGTCATTATAGATTGCGCAATTAGGCATTTAAATATAATTATTAGAGCTATTACGTTGTGCAAACAAAAAAAGAGACATGATATAATGAACCAACTCAGACATTCACTATTATATTTTCATTATCACTAATAGGTATCATAGACACGAAAGCAATTCGTCAATAAAAGCCTAGCTATAATCAGATATCAAAAGTCCTAACTAATAAATAATCCATAGTCGAACATACCAAACAAAAGAATAATTTTGTACCGATCAATAATGCTAGATAAACTAAAAAAATATTTATAAAATGCGCTAAAACCGACGCCATCTTGGAACCACCATCTTGGTCTCGCAAAGAATACACATATAATGCTTACGTGTAAATTTTTTAATAGATCACTCATTTCAGTAAAAAAATATTGCTAAGTACAAAATAATTATGTTGAAGAGGGTGATAGAGATTACAGATTATTTTAGAAAAACCAATATAGACATAATAATGTGAATTTGTTAAAAATCTTGCTAAAAGGATAAAATATAGATCTAAGTATACGAAAACGTGTGTATGACGCAATCTTAACGAGGTGAAAAAGAAATGTGTTTAGATCAGGCAGGCACGTGTACAATTTGTAATTCAGCAGTAATTTTTAACGGCACCTATTACTCTCTATGCCTTTCCAGCATTTCGTGTTAGTCCTCTTCTAAATCCCATTCGAAAGCTTTAGTACATCGGCACCCTCACACTATATTGCATTCCGTGTGTAAAAACGAAAAAGTAAAATAAAGCTGTATTTTACTTGCTTACTTCTCTTATAAAATACTGTATTCACCAATGTAACATTTTTTTTACGTCTTCTTTATAAACTTATTTCATTTTGAGAAGAATAAAAACCTGTTATTTTTTTTATAAAACCTAGCTGTCAAATTTCCTTTTTCCCAAGAAATGTCTAAAACATGACGACTCTCAATTGTCATATAAATATTTTGAGATTTCTTGCAATCATAAGGTACGTATCAATACAAATAAATAAATTGTCTGTTTGTAATGTCAAAATAATATATTTTTATAATACAGTTATTTGCACGATAACTAGCCATAAAAATGAGATTTTAAAATTTTTGTCTTTCTGACTGTTTGTTCCGGCTAATCTTCCAATCGGCAGGACTGATTCTGATAAGATTTTACTGGCAGGTAGCTGACTATTTAAGGTGTAACTTACGTGCTTTAATTATAGTACAATTATAGGCGGATGAAACCACGGGGTACAGCTGGTTATAAATATAATCCAGTTACACTAATAACTAACATTGTGTATTGGAGAGAACTCATGAAGTTTTCATGAGGCATGCAGAGGCGAAACATGTCGAGCTTTTTTTTTTTGTTTGTGGGATCTCGCAGGTCAACCTAGGAGGTTGTCGACTGCTTAACCGGGCTTTCCTGTGGTTGCCTTAACAATAATATTAAGGCCCCCAACCAAGACATGCCGAGCAACGTACGTTATGTATTTATGTATGTATGACGTTCTGTAACCATGCTTGAAGTGAATTATTAATTTTATTTCTATTTTGTACACAATACAAAAAAGAAAGAAAGAAAATAATCTTTAAAAACACAGGCACAATATCATTTTTTTTTTACAAAATATCCCAAGAAAAATCCCAAAAACATGGCGACACCACACTGGAAGTCATCTCAACTTAATAGCTCTATCTGATATAACTGTGAGACCGAACTGCGGCATTCGTGTTCAACTATTAGCATTATAATGTGTTGTGTCGGCAATGGGAACACGCCATAGGTGACGGTGATATCTCTCGTTGCGTTATACCGCCGTGAGATATTAGCCATTGGTCTCATTGGCGGCTGATAGCACTATCTCCATAGAATTTCTTTTAAATTAAACGCAACTTCGGTCAGTTCTTGATTGATATTTAATTTGGTTATCAGCTTTGTAAATGGGAGGCAATGAATAGCTTTGCGATAAGTTTTAAAGGAGGGACGGATTTAGGAATTAATGTCGATTCTAGTATAAAGCAGTTTTATTAAATTTTGTTAACGAATTACTATCTTGTAATGACAGTTATAATAATAGCGATACAGGAATTTGGAGATAAACAACATAACATTAACATAGCATCACGCCTGTATTCCCCGAAGGGGTAGGCAGAGATGTACATAGTCGTACACCCACATTTCACCAATGCAGTTATTAAGTCCCATGTAATAGGTTATGAGCCTATTGCCATCTACCGGGCACAATTCCAAACTCCGGGCTGCTACTGAGTAATTTATAACAGAAAAACTCAATAACACTTTACACGAGCCGGGAATCAAACCCGAGACCTCATGCTCAGCAGTCGCACTTGGGACCACTAGACAAACGAGGCAGAATTTAGAGATGGCTAACAAAATCATTTAATTATAGTTGGATGATTATAATTTTTCTGCACTTGGGTGAAAATATAATGTCTGGTTTTAAACTTTCTCGATTGCGACATACACAATCATTAACAAACTTACGCAATACCATTTTGGGACCAAATTGAAATTGTGTGCGTCAGTTTAAAATCTCGATATTGCCGCTTTATGTAGAAATAGGGGACGTTTTTTTCTCGTGCAAATGGATTAAGTAAGGCTCGCATTATTTTAAACTATATTTGCTTTATTTTTCCTTGTACTAATTATGAGTTCGTTCACAAGACTGAAATAAATACTTCTTCCTTCTTTCAATATTTAATGCCTACGAGGTTCAAGATTTCTCCTCTCAGCTGCAAAAGTCCCTGTTATTAATAAAATCGTTCCATTACCTGCGTCCAAATTTTTTTGCGGATTCAGTATAAGACTTAAGCCTCTTTTTATAGTTAACGGCAAACCAAAAAATGTTCTTTTACGACATTACTTTCATTAAAATATTAAATACCGTAATAAAAGTGAAAAACGAAAATAAAACGTAATCAAAGCTCGTGGGTTTAATTCACAGATAAATTGATATACGATCTTACATAGTTATAGATTAACTATATTTATGCAGTTTTTTTTTATAACTGTATTATGTAGATTCGTAGTCATCAAAATCAAAAATTATGGCGTTTAGTGACATAATTTTTATATGACTACCTATCTTTTATATAAAATGCAATTAATGATCGTAAATTTTAACGAAATTTATAACCCTGTGGTGTACCAGCTGTAATAATAAAATGTTGTTATGTAATCATAAAAATGGTAATACTTATAAATAATGAAAATAGTTAAATATTGTTGTGTTTAATAGCGATATTATGGTATTTAGTCCTGGAACACCTTACATATGAGGTCCAGACCGGTTCTTTTTAATATAAGTTATAAAATAATTTTAAGGAGATAAACAATATAGGAAATGTACAAAATGTATGTGTTTTATTGTATTAATCTGTACATATTAATAATATTTTTAAATACATATTAAGTACCTATGAAAACAATATACATATAAAATGATGATGATGGAATAAAAACTTTATTTATTTATTTTAAAAAAAAAGTAACCCACCGGCGAGAGGAACACGGCGCCGGTGGTTAGGACTCCAGAGAAACCTGACAATTCACACCATGTCGAAGAGTACTGCTTTCTGCATCAAGCCCTTGAGCTGCCTAACATGTTTGTCGAGTTTCCTAACGTGTTTGTCGAAGGTCCTGGGTATTAACTCATTGGCTGAGACGACTATCGGAACAATGACAGCTGATTCAAGTTCCCACATATCATTCCTGAAACCCCAAAGAGTAACGCAGGGGAGTAATGTTGTAAACCGAAATTTCACCGATTACTCAGCCCCATGTGGTGGTGAGCATATTGCTATCAGCTGGGCACAACTCTGAATTCCGGGCAGATATGTACACAATAAAAAACAAGTAACACCAGGACGTCAGGGTCAGCAGCCCCGTTTGTGACTACTAGATCAAAGAGTCTAATCTATTACAACTATTCAATCTGTCACGCCTTTTCCCAATTGCATTGGGGTCGGCTTCCAGTCAAACTGGATGCAGCTTAATACCAGTACTTTACATGGAACGACTGGCTATCTGACCTCCACAACCCAGCTACTGGGTAACACGATGTCTCGTGATATGACTGGTCGTCAGATTTTCAGGCCTCTTGACTACCCGTAACGGCTGTCATAGGTCTTTATTTGACAATCGGGACCGTGCTCTTCGAGGCACGGAGGGATCTCGGTATGAAATGATGGTCACTCATCCACAGACCGACCGTGGCAAGCGAAGCTTAACCTCGATCGATCTGTGCGGCTGTTACTTAGCCACGAGCCCCTGTAACTATTATAACAGCGATATTATAACTATTAAAACCTATATTTAGGTACATTGAATTCATAAAATACTTGTACAGCCCCGTATACGCATTATCCTATTCAATATAATTATATTCATTAGGAGAAGGATCCTCGCAACACGGCTGGGTTGCCCGTAAAAATAAATAAGACCACAAATTGAGATGACTCGGAGATTCGATGTGCCCTCTAAACAGGGTTGCCAGGGTCGAATAATGAAAAAATATGGCCGACGAACTACCAAGAAAATGTCTAGTTAAAATTAGAAAAGATGACTGTGTGGAGGATAACATGTTTAAATTAGTGTTTGTTATATTAATCGTTGGATTTTCCTTTTTATATAAAAGAGATCATTATCATAAATAAACCACTATGCTCATGACCACACATAAATTATAAAATTAGAACTTTTTATTTCAAGATAAAAGTATTTTGAACTATATTAAAAATGTTCCTTTAATGAAACAGTAAATTTTATATAGATTAGCCGAAACCACAAGTTTTAGTATTTTAGTTTAGTTAGTCTGTATTTCTATCTGTGTCTGTCCGAATGCTTCTAACTTCAGAACCAGTGGACTGTTTTTGATGGGGTTTGTAGCATAGCTTAATAGTCCAGGCAACATTTTAGATATATTTCATTACGTTATCACTTATAGGCGCGGAGCAACGTAACTTTTTTTTATTTATTGTTTAACGGTTAATACTCACGCGTATTTTTAGGATCGATTGCATGACTAGTTAAAACGATTCAAACTCGCGTTTGACTCGCGACATCGCTGCGGGATGAGCTCATGAATAAGGGCATCGTTCGAGTTCGAAACTAGTCCGCAATCCCTAAGAATTTGCGTGAGTGATAACCATCAAACAATAATTAATATGAATGGGCCTCACGAAAGTCATAAAAAGAAAATGAATTATCAATTTAGATAACACTTTCATTGCAGCGATACTTAAGGGTATTATAACCTTTTTAAGTAAATATGTATCAAAACGCTATCGCTCATAGGAGCCGTGCAGCATATTTCAAAATGAACTATCGCTACGCAACCAAGTGGTATAAAAGAAAAAGTTTAACGTGAGTCAAAATATTTCAAAGTGAATTTACTTTAAAAAAAAATATTTTTATTTAATTTCTTTACTCAATTTATTTTACTTTGAAATTACACAATTATTACTTAAACTAGTTAACACGATGAAAGTATCAGATAGAGTAGCCACTCCACCTTCGGTGGTGGACACTTTTATACTGCCACGATCGTTAATGGTTCTTTGTCTGATTTTGCTAGAAACATCCGCTCAGTCTTGGTGGTCCAAGGGTTAATTAGTGTCGCCGACGAATGTTCCTTTGTTTCAGTTTTCATAACATCTCCTATGTCTTCCTTGAATACTGTAATTATATTTTTATTATGTCTATTGTCTCGATCTGGTTTACTGTCCTCCCTTAAATTTGAAGTCCATGGTTTCCAGACCTTGGATCGAAAAATTTTAAATACAAATATTCCCATAATGAATATTGTTATACATAATATCCAACCATACTGGATTAAGTTGTGTTTTTCTTGTGTAACTAATTTATCTATTTGTTTGAGATGTTTTAATTTCGCTGAAACTTTCATTGGATCATAGTTTAATTCAATTTCATGGGCATATTCGGTTTGATTTATTTCCAAATTTGTTAGAATTATTTTATCATGTGATTCTTGCGTGCGAAATCTCACTGTTCCAGAAATATTCACCTCACAGTTATCTCCAGTTAACAGATAGGGTCCTTTTATCCATGAGGTTTCTTCATGATTCCCACAGCTAATTTTCACTTCGGTGGTTTTATTGAAATACATATATATAGCCTTGGGTGATATTTCTTGTATTTCTTCAGCTGGACATTTGATGGGAACTTTGACACATTTCTCAGTAGACTTATTCCAAAGAAATTCCGTTTCGCAAGTCGATGTTTGTCGAATATTTTCCTTGCATATTAATTGTGTCAGTATTGTGCAATCTTCTACTTCGTAGGTTTCGAACTCGTTGTACGCTAAAGTAACCTTTCGCATTACGGGATAGGTACAGGTTGGGATATTTTGGATAATGGGAACAATTTTTCTTGTATTATACACTTGTGATTTTACTAAAGGTATTTCTAATATAAAATATACAATGTGATCAATAATTTTGCTTTTAACATTAATAAAAGGTTCTATATCATTAATATTGCTGGATATCATTACATCTTTATTAATTTTATTTAGTGTATCTTGCAAAATATGAGACTGAATAATGCTATAATGATACATATGGTGTTCTGCGAAAGTAATAGCTGTTGACAATCTTTCTGCTATATCTTGTAAAGTCTGCGCTTGTAATAATATTTCTAAGGCTATTTTCTGATGAAGTCTACTATTTGTTACATTTGTGTATTGCTTATCTAATATATTTTGAATATCAATTATTTTCTTAATTTGTTTATTATATTCTTCCAAAGACTCATCTGTTACAGATATTTGTTTATTGTAGGCTACCTTCAAAGTTTCTAAATCTTTCTGAATATTACCTAAATCTTCTTGATCTAAATTTCCTGTAATTGCTTTAATAATAGAACCTAATCCATTAATTAAACCTCTCTTCGTTCTACTTTGTAAATCTAAATGATTACATATTTCAGCTACATGATCTAAAATAATATTAATACGATTATATATGTGCTTTACATCAGCTAACTTAAAATTTGATTGTGAAACTACTTTACTAACGGTTTCCTTAAGCCTATCCTTATGTTCTAATATAGGCTTAATTTTTAAATTATGAATAATAGTCCATCTTCCTTCGATAATACGAGTGGGCTGCATTTCTACTAGTACCACATGTTCATTGGAATCTAGTTTTCTGAACTTGTATCCGAGGATAATGAAGATTCTGTAACAATAAGTTCTTCCTCATGATAAATTCTACCGTTGCTTAATTTGTATTTATTGTGAGGTTCACTGGCTAAAATGTTATAAGGGCCTACATACCTAGCGTTTGTTTTATGTCTTTCTGCTTTACTATTTTTAAGGTATACTTTGTCTCCTACTTTGAAACTTCTATTGGGTCGTACTTTCTTATTAATTCGCTCGTTACGTTTTTGTTTTTGTTTTTGTAATAAATCATGAATATTTTTATTTAACTGATTTGCAAATTGTTTTTGTTGTGTTGTATAATTCTGGATGACAACTCTAAGATTATCAAAACTTTGCAGTCGGGGTTTTCTTCCGAAATGCACTTCGAAAGGAGTCATGTTTATAGCACTATGCGTTGTATTATTATAAGCATGTGTTATAAAATAAATTTTCTGGTTTTGATCTAAGTCAGTTTCACGTTGTAACCTAAATAATTCTTGAAGGGTACTATGTAATCTTTCTACATCTGAGTTTGACTTATGGTGTTGTGGGGAAGTAGTATGATTAGTTATTTTATAAGTTTGGAATAATTCGGATATTATTTCGCTACAAAAAGATTGTTCACCGTCATGAATTATTTTCTTAGGTGCTCCAATTAATGCAAATATTTCGGATAATGTATCGCAAACTTTGCTTTTTTCCGTGGGTTTTACTATAGCGTATTTAGAAAACTTATCTATTATTGTTAAGTACCATTGTCTTTCTAAAGACATGAAATCAATATGCCAAATTTCCATTGGTTCGTAAGGCGTTTCGGTTTCACTCGCTAAGGTAACATTTGGATGTCGATTATATTTTTCCTTTTGACAAGGTTCGCACTGAAGTATAAACTTTTTTATTTGTTTACGCATATTTTCCCAATAATATTTTTCTTTTAACTGTTTATATAAACTTTCGATTCCAGGGTGTCTATTATCTTTTAAATGGTATTCTTTAATTAGTTTTAATTGTTCCTCCTTTTCAAATATTTCTACAAGGCTTTTGGTAAATCTAATTGGTTTAAATTTCGAATGATCGAAATATTTTCTATAAGTTTCAGATACCTTATAATATAAATCATCATTGGGGATAATAAAGGCGTATTTTTCTGCTGGTAAATATTCTAACATAAACTCTTTTATTGTATTCTCTTCATCATTTGGGGGAATATAAAAATACCAAATTCCATTTTCTCGACTTGCCTTTTTATACGGGGCACATTCAAATATAACTCGCCTTAATCTTTTCGGTGGATAAGAGTTTATAATTGGAATACCTTCATCGCTATCTTCCTGATTAGAATGTACGGTACCATGTTGACTAATATTTAAATTATTGGAATTATTTGAATTTTCTATTGACTGAGTCCTTGAACTACTAGTACTAGAATTTGTTAAAGCTAACTCTTCCTCTAAATTGACCTTTAAGGAATCGTTATCAGTATGGTGTATCTCTACACGACTTAAAGCGTCCGCTACATAATTATCTTTTCCTTTAACGTGTTCTATTGTGAAATCATAGTCCTGTAATTTTAATTTCCACCTTGTTAATCTTTGATTAGGCTCTTTTAATTTTGCTAACCAAATTAACGCTTTATGATCAGTACGTAAGGTGAATTTCCTACCGTAAATGTAAGGTCTAAATTGTGTTACTGCCCATAAAATTCCTAACAACTCTTTTTCAGTGGTATTATATTTTTGTTCGGTATTACTTAAAGTTCTTGATGCATATGCTATCGGATGATTATCTTGGCTCAATACGGCTCCTAATGCTATATCTGATGCGTCTGTTGTAATTACAAAGATTTTATTAAAATCAGGAAAAGCTAGAATGGGTGCGTTCATTAATAATCGTTTACAAGTTTGTACTGCATCTATATAACTTTTTTGGGTTATATCTATTGTAGCATCCTTCTTTGTGGCTTCAGTGAGCGGTTTTACAATTTTACTCAAATTAGGAACAAATTTCCTATAGTATCCTATTAATCCTAAAAATGCTCTTATTTCTTTTACCGTTTTTGGAATAGGATATTTTTGAATAGCTTCTATTTTTTTTTGATTGGGTCTTAAACCGTCTTTATTAAGTACATGGCCCAAGAATTCAATCTCCTCTTCCATGAATACACATTTATTTTTATTTACTTTGAGATTGGCTTTTCTTAGGGCCTCAAAGACCTGTTGTAATCTATTTATATGTTCTTGTTTAGTTTTAGAATAAATTATAATATCATCTAAATAGACAAGACATATGTTTCTCGCGATTTCTTGGCTTAGGACATTATTCATCATTCTTTGGAATGTCGCTGGTGCGTTTTTTAAACCAAACGGCATCCTCAGGTATTCATAATGACCATCGGGAGTGCTAAAAGCTGTCTTTTCAATCGAGGCATCATCCATTTTAACTTGGTGATAACCTGAGGTTAAATCTAATGTTGTAAAATATTTATTACCTTGTAACTTAGAAAATAGTTCGTCTATGTTAGGTAAAGGGTATTTATCTGATTTAGTTTTTTCATTTAATTTTCTGTAATCTATTACCATTCTCCATTTTTGTACACCGGACTGATCCATTTTTTTTGGAATTATGTGAACTGGGGAGGCCCATGGTGATTCAGAAGGACGAATAATATTTTCATTAAGTAAAATACCTATTTGCTTTTTAACCTCTTCTTGTTGAGTTTGAGGTAACCTAAATGGTCTTTGATAGATTGGTTCCTCATTTATTAAATTAATATGATGTTTAATTTTTGTGGTTGCGCTATTAGTCACACTTTCTGTGAATAGGTCTTGGTATGTATCACAAAGCTCCCGGATATTTAAATTATTATCATTTGTCATGTGGAAAATGAGTAATTCCCTTTTTGGCATACTTAACTTTCTTTCTTTTAAATCTATCTTCGCGTTTATTTGTTCTATCATGTCTGTACCCATTAAAACATCATATTTATCGCTAAATTGGTATATATAAAATTTCATTGGACCGTTATCGTCTCCAAAATACCTACACCAATAGGGGGTTTCTATTACACCATCATGGGTAGTTATGCCATGTGACGTTCTTACGGTAAAAGTTTCAGGTTTCCAATACTGGGAAAAATATGATTGCTGAGCTAGAGGTGTGATGAAAGATCGTTGACTACCAGTGTCAATTAATATTTTTAATTTAGGTTTTTCTGTTTCAAAATATGGTAAATATGATTTAACATGATTGAATTCTATAATGTTTGATTTGGATCTATACTCGCGCAAAAATCCTGATTTGAATTATGATTTTCCTCTAAAACCAGACAATAATTCTCGGGAATATAATAATAGTTTTCCGGTACATAATAAAAATTTTCAGTACTTTCCGTATTAAGTAACTCTGTTTTTTCGGGTTGTTCATTCTGTTCCGGATGATGGAATAATTCTTTAGCATAGAAACCTTTTCCTATATTGATCTGGTTTGGTTTTAATTGAGGAGCGGTCCTCATTGTTACATCTCCTGTTTGTTGTGTCGGGCGTTGTTGGGTTTGTTGGGGTTGAGGTTGCTGTTGTTGAGGTTGAGATTGTTTGTTATAGTGTTGTTGAAGTTGGGGATGTGGAGGTTGTTGGAACACATTATTAGTATTTGGTGTCCATGGATATCTAATGTGATAAGGTATTTTATTTGTTGATTGGGCATTGTTGACCTTCTGTGTGTACTGAGGGATGAACTGGATGTTGGGATTCTGAGTTGGTTTGTATTGTGGAAGGTATTGTTGTGGTATTTGAGTAACTATACGAGGAGCGGGTAAATAATTGGAGAATTTTTGTTTTATATTATCGAACCTTCCTTCTGCTTCTAACTGCAAAACTTTTATAACTGTATCATTAAAATTACAATTACTAACATAAACTTGGTCATGGTATGGTAGACTATTCCGTAATGTATTTTGAGCTGTGTTAATATAGGGCTCCATTACTTCCTCTATTAACTCTTGTTTGGCTATTCCGTGCTTATCAGTTAACTTACTTTTAATGAAAAATAATTTCTGTTTCAATTCAAATATTAAATCCTTATAGCTACTTTTTCTTTTTACATTAGATAATTCTACCAGTAATGTATTTAATTCCCTATTGTCTGCGCATTCCGACTTGAGGGTTGATTCTATGCAATCCCAATTAAAGGCATGATTAATCATAGATATGATAATTGCGGCCCTACCTTCTAACCTAGTTAACAGTAACATAACATTTTGAGGCGTACTACCTCCTACGGCTGTAAGCCATTGCCTCGCGTTATTTAAATAATTATAAATAGTAAAAGGGTCACCGTTATATGTGGGGACGAAACTTATCAACTTATTAGGGTCAATTGAACACTGCATGGGTGGTGCCGATGGTTGTGTCAATGGACCTTGCGACGAACTAGGTACTCCTTGTGGTACGTAGCCCTGCTTACCCTCCATATTATCAATAGGAAGTGGGTCGACTTCTCTACTAACACTTTCCTTAGGTTTATATACAAAACGTGCTGGTTTAAGGAGTGGAATTTTGGACGATGGGAATGCTACTCGGTACTTACAAGTTGCAGTAGATTACAGCCTGAAGACACAGCATTTCCTTGTAGCTTTGACTTATTTATTTTATGGGTTGCCCAGATTTTAAGACTTGAGAGTCCCGTTGGAGCGTTAGGCGAACTTGGATTCCTCGAAGTCCTCGAACTTAATACCTCACTTTTTAGCTGGGCCCCACGTTGGGCGCCAGTCAAAATATTTCAAAGTGAATTTACTTTAAAAAAAAATATTTTTATTTAATTTCTTTACTCAATTTATTTTACTTTGAAATTACACAATTATTACTTAAACTAGTTAACACGATGAAAGTATCAGATAGAGTAGCCACTCCACCTTCGGTGGTGGACACTTTTATACTGCCACGATCGTTAATGGTTCTTTGTCTGATTTTGCTAGAAACATCCGCTCAGTCTTGGTGGTCCAAGGGTTAATTAGTGTCGCCGACGAATGTTCCTTTGTTTCAGTTTTCATAACATCTCCTATGTCTTCCTTGAATACTGTAATTATATTTTTATTATGTCTATTGTCTCGATCTGGTTTACTCGTGATTGACAAATGTAAGTTTTAATCCAGCAAATACTTTATATTTTTGTATGTAATTGTAATTCTTTCAAATTACTACTGTTCATGATACTATTTTCCGACATCCACGATCGACATTCCCAGTCAAGGGAACAGATATGTAAAATATAATCGTGAATTAAAACACTAATTATTTCTATTTGTAAAAATATTTAGATAATTCGAAAATACACAAAATTGACAGCCCTGCGCATAAGCATTCATAATTATAACGTTCGTCTACAGAGGCCCTTATAATTAAATTCCGAAGCATCTGCACTTATCATCACTTATAATAATTAAAAATTAATTATGACCCACTGGAAGCGTGTGCAGGCTTCTCCCATTTAATTGTGTGCTCTACCGGTCCTGTTATTAAAATATTTATCTTTTGGCTGATACCTGTTTGAAATAAAGTACCTATGATTAAAGATAATTATAGCCGGGCTTTATGTAAAGGTCCCTTAATTATTTTTACTATTCGACGGCCTATAACTAAAAAAGGTGAAATATGTTTGTAAACAAGAATCGACTACCATTTCTACACAACCTTTAACAAATGGTAGATAAAATTTCAAAAAAAAACAGAGAAATTTGGCTAAAATGAGCAATTGGGCACAGCACAAAATTACTCCATCTTTTTTACTATATTATCATTGTTCTAAAGAATTACAACAATTCCACAAATTATCATTGAATTCAACTTTCTCCAAAACAGACTATCTTCAGACGCTTAATCAAATTATAGAAAAGCTTATGGAATACCAGAAACCATTATATCTAGCTTTTGTAGGTTAATCAGATGCATTCGCATTAACACAGCGCAATGTTTTCAGTCCTAAAGTTTAAATTGCGCAAGCCTTGAAATTGGACTCATGATGCATTTATCAAAGACAAAGGATATGACGAATAGCATAAAACGTAGAGTTGTAGTCGATGGGCAGAACATATTTCCAACCTAGTCTCCTTCGAAAACAGTCAAGACCAGGATATCAACCGTCCTCGCGTCGAAAAAGTCTGGAAGAGGTCCATTAAGTCGCTAATGAAGGGTGACCTTCCGATATCCCTAAAGTGAAAACCTGACATCATTTGTATCATGCCTATCCTGTCACGTTTGTATCATGTTTTAAATTTTCAAAACTGTGATGTAAGTAAATTCATTTTAATACATGAATTTTAAGAACTGATTTGACGTTAGAATTAGATTGGGATTTAAATTTATATTATTGTACTTATAGAGCATTAGACAGAGAATTGTGGAACAAAAAGGGGGAGACCTTGGCCCAGCAATGGGACAATATTGATTGGAAAAACAGAAGTATATCTTCTAATATATAACAATCTCGTGTAAAAGTGTTTATTATCGAACTCCTCCGAAACGGCTTGACCAATTATTTTTTTTGTATGTTTGGTAGGTCTGAGAATAGGTCGTAGGCAATTTTCTGTACCCCTAGTTGAATAGGGTGGCCCTATCCAGAAAATGTATATGGCAGAACAACGTTTGCGGAGCACAGCTAGTATTTTAGACTATTTTTATTTTATTGCGCCATTCGCGCTGTCCAAATATAATACTAGACTTAATACTTGAATAAACATTAACATTACTCAGGTTACTTAGGAAGCACTTTAGGTATTAAGTTTTTCTTCTATATTTTCATCGTGAAGTTGAGACAAGAGTCGCTCGTCTAAGTTGTTCTAAGTAATCCAATTTCTACAATTTACTTACAACTCGGTTGGCGCGATGCGTGTCTGTTTTTCTTCCATCTAGATCAGTTAACCACGTTAACGACAAAATAATGAACATTTCACCTATATTTTGAAAAAAATATCACCTCTCACTTACTGGTTTTTTTACAGACACAAATCTCACCGTGTTGTTATGTTGTGTTTGTTTGCAAGACTTATATGTTTATACTTTCCAAACCAATTTTTAACTAAACTTGGTTATGACAATGATGACGATGAATGATAATGACGAAACAGCCAAGTCATACTGACTTGGCTGTTTCGTCATTGTCACATAAGGTATGCCATATGGACTTAAATATTATATCATGTAATAGTTCGACGAGCATTAAACGGCCAACTACAGGACGAGTAGAAGGACTGTACACCCATTCCTCGCCGATTTCCGAAAATTCGCCATCTTGCGTGTTTCTTGAGAAATACAATCTAGACATATTCAAGGATAGTGTGAATAGATTTCCTTTGAATGTATGGGTTCCATCCTCGGCCATACCGTCGTTTACCATCTGCCAAGTTCGTGGCCAAACGTAGACCCATTTTTGTTGAGATGTTGTTAAGATGTAGAGTTTGTGTTGTCAGGGTTTATAGGTAGAGTTATTTGGTATAAATGTGGTACAGTCAAGAGCAGGTTGAGAAGTTATGGCGGAATATAGAAACTCACAAACATACATACATTCATGAACCCTAAAAACATAGCACTCCTTTTTTGGGCAGCCATGTAATAATTTTAACTGTCTCGTTGGTCTAGTGGTCCCAAGCGTGACTGCTGAGCGGGAGGTCTCGGGGTCGATTCCCGGGTCGGGTAAAGTGTTATTGAGTTTTTCTGTTAGAAAATTCTCAGTAGCAGTCCGGAGTTTGGAATTGTGCCCGGTTGATGGCAATAGGCTCACCAACTATTACATAGGACTTAATAATAGCATTGGTGAAATGGGTGTACAACTGTGTACGCCTCTACGATGCTATGATGTATGTTAATAGCCAAATGTTCACTTCGAAATATTACCGAGTTTTCAGAATTAACCCCGAAATGCCCCGTACAACTGTGTACACCTCTGCCTACCCCTTCGGGGAATACAGGCATGTTGATGTTATGTAATAATTTTAAATCACTTGACCACGTAATCAGTTGGCTATAGCTACGCGATAACCACTTACTCATTTTGATAAAAGGAACCTTCCCACACTTAATAAAACCGCAATCATTAAGTACTGACTTACCAAAACAATCGGTTCAATTTATATTATGTACAAGGTCACGGCAGGTCCCAACCCAATCTCCTGTCCGATCTTATGGGAATTCTTGTCTGGGAAAAGGGGGAATATATATGTTTTGTTGTTTGAGAAAAATGATGTAGCAAATGCAAAAAGTTGACAGAAATCATTTCCTGCATATTGAATTATTTTTTCATCAATGTTACTTGTGAGGTGAGGGTTGCGAGGGAAGAAACGATACAAAATCGTTTCTTCCCTCTAATCTACATTATGTGCTTAAACTTTCGTCTTTCAATTTCAGATACCTAAGTAATTAAAGTTAATAAAAACGGAACCCGACTATGATTTATACGAGAGTTCCCGTAAGCTGCGGACGAAATAACTATAACCTTTAATCACATTTTGGTTGACTAACTTTCACTTTAATAAATAACTATACTCGTATACTACGATATTCTTTATTTTTTTCGCAATATAGAATTCGAATAAATAATAAAAGTATAATTATAATGAGTCATAATGGTCATAGCTCTATAATTCCATTTCCATATTTAGATCTCCATCATTTTAATAATACCTATTATATAGGTAAAAAATCTTTAACTGCCTCGTTGGTCTAGCGGTCCCAAGCGCGACTACTGAGCATGAGGGCTTGGGTTCGATTCCCGGGTCAGGTAGTGTATTGGACTTTTCTATTTGGAAATTCTGAGAAGAAACCCAGAGTTTGGAATTGTGTCTGGTAGATAGCAGTATGTTCACTACATATTACTGAGACTTACAGCATTCGTGAACTGTGGATGTAAAATTGTGTATATCTCTGCCTAGCCCTTCGGGGAATACAGAAATTGACCTATGTTATATTAAAAAAACCTGTTTTCAAAGTCACCGATGACATCAACTTGCATGGTAACATATGGAGTGCGTGTTTTGGCTCATTCCAAACAATACCATGTAAAGTGGCGCGATAAAGTTTTCAATTTCCATCGGTATCGTGGGACTAATGAGCATCATCATCATACATGACGTAATTTTAGATAAAATTTTGTATAGCACTCATTAATCTATTAAAATTCTATAAATAGCGAAACTTCATTCACATTGAATTTTTATCTGCGATACGTTTAACAAAACAGCTACCCACCACCTTTAGACGTAATGCAGAATGACATATCTACTGTGGGACAGAGGTTTGTTTATTGTATAGGTATATTATATATGGATAGTCACCACTCAAGTAAAAAAAGATACTGTACTCAGATTTGACTTTCCGTGGCTGTGTCGACGACGACTTCGACTTGTATTACTAGGTATTATATGATACGGGCCAACCGAATTACCTTGACAGTTTGTCACCTCATACACAGCACCCGACGTCGACTGCGCAGGTACCGCAACGCCAATGTAATAAAATGATCAATTACTGGTGAGCCAGCAATGTAAGTTTTTCGGTACGATTAGTTTTCAGTTGAGCATTATGGGGGTGAAACCATAACAAAGGAAACAGCAATCTTTTACATAATAACTAAACGTTGCAGTATATCTGGCCAGGATCAATCATCGTATGTCTCGACATCAAGTGTTTGGATCTTTTAAATAATGCCATGGCCGAAATGAATAATGCCCAGCAAGGGAGAGGTATGTAGGTATAACAATCATTGTGCTTATTAGCACCGACGGTGAAACTCGCACAAAATGTAACTTTTTGATTGTTCGATACTTGCGGATAGCGTGTAATTATATTCATTATAAGAGTACTTATAAAACATGAAATTGACCCGCAGCAACATTGGTGATTGGAGCATTTAATGAGTTTATGCATCGAGATGCGTTTGGAATGTTCACGCGCAATATACATCACATGATTCGAAGCTCGGAACTTATATGACGCCGGCGGCGGCTTTTGATCTTGGCTCTATTTATCGACAATCCGAGTTCACTGCAGATACATTTCATCTTGTTCAAAAGGGTAACCAGCGAAATCATTTCGGTTATCTAATGGATTGCCACGCATTCGACCGATTGTCCGCTGAGTTGTGCGGGATACCCTTCTCTTATAGTTTCCAACAATTCTGGAACATGTGCTGTATGTGGTCTTTCAATATAAATGAGTCATATGCTCTAGCTGTTGATTTAGTCTCTACATGCTTGAACGTACTCGTGCTGATTACCAAAGGGTTCATTTCATTATTTTGCCGCACACGTCCCTTTATAAACATTTGAATGAATTTATCGATAGTCCACAGAGGTGTGCAGGGGGGGGACTCCTCTCTTATAGTTTCCAACAATTCTGGAACATTCCATCTGCTGTATGTGGTCTTGCACTATATACGAGTCATTAATAAATGTGTGCGACATTCCTTATAAGGGAAAGTGATAATGAATTAAAAGACTCGTCTAGCACAGGAGAGAACCACTCATCGATCTAGGACCACCGTAAGCCGTAATATGCGGGTGACGGACTCATGGTAGTTACCTTATCAGCAGCAAGAGAATCGAGACGCCGCGGGTGGCACGCTCTTTGAGGTGTCTGTGCAAGCCGACTGTTGCCTGCAGAATTGACTAAACTATAACTTTTCCTGGGGTTGCGGTCCAGAGTCTGAGTAGGTCTAATACAGTTGTATTCGGTAAGATGTCACTAGGCTTACCACCTATTACATCGGACTTAATTACAGCGTCGGTTAAATGTGGATGTACAACGGCGTACACCTCTGCTTTCTCCTTTGGGAAATACAAACGTGATATTAATATGCTATGTATTTAAGTTAATGCTGCGATAAAATTCATAAGCTTTATAACCGATGATTTGCTCATCCAAATCAAAATATGGAAAAAGTCTTCAAAAATTGAAAATATTCAAGGTGGATTATAATTATTTTTTAATTGCAGGCCATGATAAGTGTTGATACTTTAGGACGTAGTTATGGCCTCTGCAGACAATGTACATGTACATTGTAATTATACGGTATTTAGTTACGAACACCGAGTTTCGTGATTCATGGATAGTGAAATTATTATGTCAGAAACCAAAGTGAATGAACTGACTGAATACTGTAGAAGTTGTATCGGTTCAGTCAACTATATAGATAGCGATGATTTCTGAACCACCATAAGGCGTGGAGGGTGAAATCGGAATAGTGAGCAGAGGTCAAGTATGGCTTAGGTAGCATAGCATCTGGGGCATTTATCCAGGCGCAGGTTCAAATCCTGTTCACGAACGTATCCACAAAAAAGAATATAGTTCGCTACCCATGCGATACAGCTTAAATAAATATTATATTAAATGAATTATCTTTATTATAGATTAGTGTCAAAAAAAGATGACTTTTTCAAGGTACAGTTCATATTGAATAGTCATTCTCAAAAGACCTAAAAAAATCTTATCACGCAATTTTGCTTTTCTCAAAATTCTATTTGCCGAGGAACAAAACAAGCTCAGCGAGTAAACACCGTAAAAAACATTTTGTAGCGCACTTAATATGGCATTTTATTTGACATATTATAACGGTAAAGCGTTGACTGTTGGTTAGAAGACTGACAATTTCAGAAAGTCAGTCAAGTTTAAATGATTTTCTTATATTTTATTGCGGGTTTGAAAAAATATTTTGATGGCAAAACTTATCCAACCTGTCTCAAATCTTTTTTTTTTTGTACAAATCTTGTTACGATCTTTTGCCTTTTTCTAATACTTTCACATTTTGATGTCGCTTACCGATCTGAATCAATCACCCCATAGTTTGGAAACCCTAAGAAGACCCAACGAACATTTCATCACCGCTATGATATTGTAAGTAGTTATGTACGGTCAACGACAAAATTACGTGAACACATGTCTGAGTTCAATCGACGATAAGACAGTAGTCTGGAGAACAAAACATTGATGAAGATTGTTATCCTGAAAATACAGAAAATACAAGCCTTTTCATCTGTACTATAATAGTAACTCTAGAGGTATTTCTCTACACAGAATAGTATCCAAAATTTTGATAGGGATTACTGTCTAAAGATTCCGAAACCACAATTTCAGGAGAAGTTGTCTGTCCGAATGTTTATAACTTGAGAACCAGTGGACCGATTTTGATGGGGTTTTCAGCGTGGCGTGGTTGGTCTGGACAACATTATTGATTACGCTATCACTTATAGACGCCGAGCAGAGCAAAAATATTTATTCATAATATATTTTCAGTATCAGTTCGGCAACCAACTTGCGTTAAACGAAAACTTAAGTTGGCAACTTGGCAACGTGATCCCACAGGTAACGAGTTCAAATCCAACAAAAACTTTTTACAATTTGAATTAAATTTATAATTATTTTATATTATTCTGGCGTTTTGTTACATATATTATTTTAGTTTCGTGCGTGTTAATTGATTTCTGTCGCCGACTGTACCTCTCCACGTTTCTTTTTCAATCGTGACTTCAGCCCACGAACTTAACGGAATAGCCGTAATCCATCCAAATATTATTCCAGATTAATTTGTCTAATTCAATAAACTCCATTATAGAATAATTAAAACGATTCTTTATTGATGTCAATGGCGGGCTTAACTCCGAGTCGTCGCTATCTATTCACATCTTATTCATTAGTTTCCGTCAGGTTTTCCATTGATATGTATATTTATGCCAAGTTAGATATGATGTTTGTCGGTGGATCTTGGAATAGGTTATTACTGTAGTGTATGTGGAAACCTGCCACTACTTCCGCTAACACCCATCTTCTAAGTTGTAACTAATCTATATTTTTTATATCACATAAGCAGCCGATAACTGTCCCACCGTTGGGCAAGGAGTTCTTCTCATGCAAAGAAAGTACGAGCATTGATCACCACGCTAGCTCACTAGATACGGATTGGCGATTTTGGACCAACACGTTCAGGTTTTTATGCGTGCCTTAGGTTTAAGTACGTACTTACATTATGACATTGAAAAAGTCACATTGGTACACACCAGATTTTGATTATTATTACACAACATTTAAAATAGCATCATGCCTATTTTCGTGGCGAATTATTTTCACTGATGCATTTATTGAGACCCAGGTACCGTTCCCGTCTTCGGGCAGGTATTGAGAATCTTGTAACAGAAAAACTCAATTACATATTAATACTCAATTCGGATGTCATGTCAGCTCATATAGAGATAAATATATATGTTCTTAGTCAGTCACAATTTCTGTCGCACGATTTTATATCATAATTCGTACGAGAAACATTCTCAAAAAAAAACGGTCGAAAATATTGATCTTACTAATATTTTTTCTATCTGTAAGTTTATTAAAACGACTACTTACGACAACATACAAACGTTTCTGTAATTCAAGTTTTACATTAATTAACACCCAATAATGTCTGAACTGAAAATGGTCGTTGAAAAACAAAAGGTGCACATTTCCAATTAAAATCTCACGGATATTTTATTTCTATTGTAACATAATATCTGATGAATTTAAACGTATTTATCTGAACGAACAATGAAGCACGTGTTTGAATAATTAATAAATGAATGAAACTTTGATAATGTTTTGATTAGATCCGCCATTACTCAGTAATTAAATGTACCTGACATGGCGCGAATGTTCTAATGAGATTTAACTGGTAATTGGTATGAAATCGAATAAATTGTTGGTAAACGAGTTATTTGTTATGTCTGCGCAATAATGCTGTTAATTTCATGTGATGAATTAACTTAATGAAATACTTATTTATACGAACGCAATGCAGCATAAGCTACAGTCATGAACAGAATGTTCTCGAAAAAATTTAATATCATAAAAAGTCCAACGTTTTAGGTATACTTACCGATATTCGTTCATTGGTCTATGTCACAAGAAATTTTTTTGAAAAGCATTAACGCGTGCTTAGTGAACTCTAAAGTTATTATATTAAATGGAAAAAGAATACGGTCTCGAACAGGATTCGAACCTGCGCCTCCCGGATGAATACTCCAGGCGCTTTGGCTTCTATGTCTATTTAATTTCATTGATAGTATTCGAGGATGTTCGATGGCATACCATAAAGAGTGACATATATTTCGCTTATGACAAACGTAATATTAAGATTGCCGTTGTTTTTTTATTATGTGTAGTGCACGCGTATTCTAAAGACTTCTACACTAAAGAGGGTAGTCATGCAATAACCAGCGCAACAGATATGCATATACACAAGCCGTAAATATATCTACCACCAACTACGTACATAGTGGCGGCGAGGTTGTCTTTCTTTCTATAAGATTCTGTATGATTGCATTATCAATGATTATTTTTAACTAATCCAATTTTTGTTGCAGTTGAAAGAGAGGCTTAGACGTCCACCAAACCTGTTAATGATTATAGTTAAGTTGTTTGTACAAATTAAAAATTGTGCTAAAATTGCATGCAGCTGTTGTCAAAGATACGTGCCTTAATCGACACAAAGCCGGCTAAAATCCTTGGCTATTAAGCCAGACGTCATTCCAGCGGTATCCCGCGGGCTGCATTCGACGTCGTCTGGAACCCGGCGGCATATGGCCTGGCCATCACGGAACCACTGAGCCGGGGCTGGCACAAAGCTGCTCGTATTAGCCGTATAGGCTGTCTGTGCATCCGTTTATTGTAGAACCAATTGAGAGGTTCACATAATTGCTGCCGGCTTGCTCAACAGATTGTATACCGCCTTACCCGGAAAATTGGTGGAATATGCGATTTAATCCGATTCTGTTGACATCTGTTTTACCTGGCGACCGAGCGCGAATTTTTGTCGAGAAATTTGTCGAGTCGATAAAATTATCAATTTAATCGTTTTATCAACTACTTATGTTTAATTTGACGTTTAAAATCGACAAATGTGTCGACAAATAGAACCATTCTTGCACCGCTGATTAGCTTAAACGTTTGTGTTAATAAGGAAAAGTAAACTAAAATGCATTTTTTTTTTTGGACAAATATATTAATGTAGCCGTAATTTTATGTTATATAAATATACGTTGACTTGAACCGATGTCGTGTAGGGTACTCACTTAATAGAAAAGGACGTTAAAATCACGGTTTTCCTCAAAGAGAAAAAAAAATAAAACTCCATAATTTATCCGTGCCAGTGGTCATTAATCTGCTCCAATCGTGGAAGCTCATTCCGCAGTCAATTAAGAATGATTTTGTCAAAAGCGTTGGTACAATTGCCTGCTCACTTGCTTTCCTATGGCGTCCTTTACAAAAGAGTCCCTCTTTGTCAACGTTTCCCATCGTTAATCCCTATTATTTTTAAAAATTTCGTTGTGATTTTATTTTTTTGTTTTGATTTGGGTCAGTAGGAACAATTGTATCAGGATAAAATCAATAGCTATCGCTTTTATTATGGTTTTTTATTCGTTTTATGTGAAATAAAAATAAAAACTGGTACAAATTCTTTGTGGACAGAAGATAGTCATGAGCAGGATCTGCACCTGCGCCCTCTGGATGAAGACTTCTGACGTTGTGCCTGAATAACAAAACATAACCGGCTCGTAACTTTCCCACTCCTCTTCTCATACAGAGAAGACACGGGCATTGATTACCACGCTAGCTCACTGCGGGTTGGTGATTTCAGACCATCAAGTCCAGGTATCCTCTCGATGTTTTCCTTCACCGTATGTCTGCGATATCTTAGATTAACTGAGAAAGTAGGTACATATGGTATTGAAAAAGTCACATTGCATGCTAGATTTGAACCCGTAACCTGTAGCTCAAGAGGCAGGCTCATTGACGTCGCGTCGTTCTGCCTGCGTAAGCTACCTATTCCATAAAACTTTGGTTACACGTACCTATTTTATTAACAATAATAATACACAGCCTTAAACAGCTTCGTAACAAATTGAGTGCTATTTCTATGTCAAACCTTATTTTCCTTAATATATACGTTCCGAAGATATCTGCCTAGCCTTTTCTTAATTACATTGGGGTCGGCTTCCAGGCAAAACGGATGCAGCTTATTTTACATGGAGTGACTACCTATCGGACCTTCACTACCCAGGTACTGGGTAACACGTTATCTCGTGTATGACTGTTTGTCAGACTTTCAGGCTTCTGACTACCCGTAACGGCTGTCATAGATGTTAATTTGTCAACCGAAACCGACGGCTTAACGTGCTCTCTGAGGCACGGAGGGGTCTCGATATGACGATGGTCACCCATCCACAAATAGACCGCGGCAAGCACAGCTTAGCCTCGATCGATCGATCTGTGCGGGTGTTACTTAGCCACGAGGCCTCTCTATATATACCTTCTGAAGATTAATCAAATATTAAACTTATTTAAGGATTTATAATAATTGGATGCAATTTTAAGACTAAATTTATCTTGAACCTGGGCCTACCGGATAAATAATTGAGGCGCCCTGACTACTAAGCCATCTAAACGTCTTGCGATCGAGATGGCTTAGTGGTCAGAGCTATAATATAAAATTCTATAACAATTTTACAGACAGCCAAAAGGAAATAGGGAAAAGCTTTGTATCACACAAAGAACAGCACACGGTGTATAAATAGATAATAATTATAATTACTAGAAAGATATAAAGAAAGAAGTTTATAGAGAAATGAAACAATGGATTACAATATAAGACAGATGCTTCTGTCAAACATGACAAAACATTGTAGTGCCAAAAGGGCCACAGCTCAGCATAATGTTAGTGAATTATTAATGTCTCATCAGTCATCAATACAAGCCCGTTAGCACTTCTTTATTTATCTCCGTGTAGCCTCTGTGACCCTGGTAATCTCGGCTCGTCGGTCGGGTAAGTAAGCGGGAAGTCTTTAAAAATAGTGACCAAGTTCGATTTCTGTCAACAAATTAGGGTGTTCTGTGCCGCCGTGTACCGTGAACATGGCGTTAATGATGAACTGCTTCCGAAAATATAAGCTCACCGACCCGCCTTTGTGTGGCCTATTTATAGAATTAACCATTAACCGTACATAATTAATGACAAATAAATCTACAGTCAGCGACATAAATTGCTGAACACACAAAAAAAAACACAGACTGTCTGCGAGACTATGCTTTTAGCCAACTGTTCAGATCTCAAAATATGGCCTAAAAGTTGTAATACTTTATATGGGTATCGATAGTGCGTCGATGGAATCATTTTAGCCATTTGGTACTCAGCTAGTCAATTAAGAGGAGATGGTCTTTCAATTACATTCCATTGAATTACCATTCAGCGTTTGGATGACAATTGTATGTTTTATCATTATATTAATAGGTATAATTGTAAATTTTATCATTACATTAATACGTGAAACAAAAACTTTATACATCATAATTTAAAAATTACGCGTAATTTGAAAACGGCTCAGAGTCGTATCAGCCGACTAAATTACTGTATTTGCGCCATTTGAGGGTCTGTGCGGCCAAAGCAGCGGCATCTTTTTATACTATTTAAATTAATTACTAATAATCTGGTACTTATACCAATTGTCGGCAATGACACAGCAGGGGTTAAACCACTAATTCAATTAATTACTGTTAATCGGTTTGATATATAGTTGTTTATAATACTCTGTAAATATTAAATATTTAAAAGAGTCGCGTTTGTTTGTTGGTGGTCTCTGGTAGCTTAGTAGGTACACTCGAGAAAGTGGAATCATTACTTTCATAAAGAAATTCTAAATGTTATTTCTTCATGTATTTTTTTTATTGTAATTATTACTACCATTGTAATAAATAAAAAAAAACTTATAGGTCGTAATTAGCTTGCCATATTATGTAGCAATATAACCCTATTTTTTTAAATTAAATTATATTTTTTTCTTAAATATCAAGCAATTCCCTAAACCCTGTCCTGTCCTGTGACTCACATGTAATACATTGAGACAGTTTAGCTATTGTGTCTATTTAGTGTAGGTACAAGGAATCTGTGAATATAAGAAACAAATACCTGTCTAATATATGTTATTTATTTTCTGTATATTTATAAATGATATACTAACAGCAGTAGACATATTAACTATACTAAAACTACACAATAACAAAAAACACTGATATGCATGCTCATTGTAGGTACGCACAGCATTCACCATTTAAACAAAGACAACACCATTATTAATAACGAATTATAAACTATTCATGTCATAAAAGTAAATTACACTTATTTTATATTCAGTCACTAAAAAAAGTTTAAATCTACAGTGGCAATGAAAAGTACTGAAAGATTATATTTAAAAAATAAAATAAAAGTTAAACAGGAAGCGAGATGGACCCCGCAGTCTTGGCGGATTTCGGGGAGGATGCGGCTTCGGCGGCCCACCCGGAGGTGGCAACAGATCCTTCAACACGTACGGCGGCGGTCGGCCCTACAATCGCAACAACCAACGCGGTGAGTATGGGGGCTCCGGCGGCGGCAACTTCGGATCTAGTTCCAAGGAACTTCTTCTGATGAAGGGTCATTTGATTTATCTAGAAGTTAATGCAAGAACAATCCTTCAGTGATTAACATAAAAAAATCGTGTTAGCAACATTGTGATAAATAGTGACATTTACAAGACAATAAATTAACACAAGATCATAGTGATACAACACCAACTGAGATGTTCTCATGCCTTCTTTATCTTCGACAATATACAAAGTGCTCTACGAAGCCACATTTCTCAGTACCTGTGTTCTACAATATTACGGCAGTTGCGGTACAACACTACAACATCTCGATATCGATTATGGATTGAACGTCGCAGCGAGTCGATAATATATCGCAGGTCAGCCTCCCTGCATTAACCTATCAGTTTCGAGCCGCGACTGTTAGGGTAATGGTCTAGTGAAAGATAAGCGAGTTTAGGCTTTCAACGTGTCCTACTAACAACTAGGTACTTGCTACTAAGGCCAAAATAAATAAACATTACTTAACAAGCTTTTGCTAGCTACGT
This sequence comes from Xylocampa areola, assembly GCA_935421205.1. Lineage (NCBI taxonomy): Eukaryota > Metazoa > Arthropoda > Insecta > Lepidoptera > Noctuidae > Xylocampa > Xylocampa areola. The sequence continues at coordinate 11,540,992 of OW285217.1, read as the reverse complement.
TCCCGTCCCCTTATCTTGCACTCGTAGTTTGGCAGTTGTGTGACAGTGACAGGAAAAATGGTAAGCCAAAACACGTGCTAAGTAATTTTTATTTCTGATTAGCATGTCTTCCACTACATAAAAATCAAAGGGGCTTGTTTAACTTTTCATAATCTCTTATAATACTCTAATCATAATCTTTCATATAATTCCACAGTGGTTTATTAAATTAAACTTTCCCGTTTACAATATTTCATTTAACATATCAATTCATGGTCTTATAAAGATTCGACACATCACAAAAAAAGCTCCGGACGTTCAAACGACGCGTTCAACGTTCGCGGTTCGTAGCCGAGTGTGCTACATTATAGTAACGCTTTACGTAGAGTGACTAACCTAACATAGTAGTTTATTACGGCTCATACACGCTACGTAATTTGAATGGGGCTGTGTAAGAGTTATTTATCACTTTATTTTATGTTCCATTCAGCTCTATTTGTTACATTCTATAGTATTTTAAGCCTTAGTAACTGCTGGAGTTAATATAAAGGTCTTAATTTGTCTCTCTGTACTTACCTACTGACTGTTTATTGCCGTTTATTTTGTCGGAAGGCTTGTTGGCAACCACAGTTTATTGCAAATTAATTGGTTGACAAGGAAAACATTTTTGACCTGCTAATCACATTTACATATTATGGTAGTACCTACTTCAAATAAGGTTCTAGTATGTCCCTTAAAGGCTTATTTTGTAAGGGATTATTCTGTAAGGTAGTTTAAGGGCCAATATTAACTTCGTTTATGTTACGATATTTACAAATATATGCGTGTGTGTTTTGCCTTTAATTTTTATATTAACTAACTCGTATGGCTTAAGGGCGCGACCAAGTGAGTCTCGACCCTCGAAACGAGAACTTTCCACTTAGCACGATATTGCGCGATTCCGCGCGAATTACTTGCCTGAATGTCACACAGATCGGCGTAGCAGTGTCTTGGACGATCCACCAGTCTTTATCCGGTAAATAGATCTATATTCACTCCTCGATTATTTTCATGTTATATTAATGTATTTGACGTATTATATCTATGGACCTCCACGTTTAGAGTAATTACGTTTAGACGTCATTATAAGTATAATAATACTAGCGTCAGCCCGCGACTTGTGTGTACGTGGACTTCAGAATTGTGTCCAGCTGGGATATATTATTTCACAGCAGTTCCGTAGAAAACTATTTACCTACACTGTATATCTGTACCTACAGAGTATTCAAACAGTACTTTATTTATTAAATATCACACTTTGGTATACATACAATGAAAGAAAAAGTTACAATTAAATAAGAAGTTCCATAAATTAAATTATAGCAGACGAGCTCTTAATAGGTACGTGTCATATGACCGCTAGTTAATTAAAATATGTTGACCTGTGACAGTTTCCATACAAAGTTAGAAAGCCATTTAATTTAGGATATAATTTATCATTATATGATGTGCAAACTTCACGTAGCAGCCGCTCCGTGTAAAATATTAAACCCGATCAAACTTAATTGGAAAGGACTGATGACATTAATGTCAGCTAATTAATATTTAAAATATTCAGCCAAGGACGAGTTGAACTCGCACCCTGAGAGTTCCGTATGAAAAATATGTGTATGTGATAAAACTATAAATACGCGTTTCGGCCCTTTTACTTTATGCCGTGAGAAATTGCTTCTTGCCAAATTTCATGATGCTACTTGCACGGTAAGTACAATAGGTTTTTGATTCAGGTACTTGCGAGTGTAAAAATATGCGGCATAAATGGCCGTATTTGTTTTTATCAGATGACTCAGAACTTACTAACTACTACTATAACTAACTTACATAACTTAGTTCTCCTGCAACCACGAACGCTGAAAAGTGTTCGAAACGTCAGGAAAACAAAACCAATAATACACGCGATTAATCCAGTTAAAAGTTGTTTTATTATAATGTCTAGTAATCGCGAAAACTTAAGATATTACTATTTGATATCAATTTCAACTTGATACCTTAACGCGTTCTTGAAAAAGATCGTGACATATAGACAGACGGACAACAGAGTAACCATAAAAGGGACCTGGTTTTCTTTTTCAGGCACGGAACCCTAAAAAAACGATTTCTACTTTTGGAACCAGGTCGTCTTTGTATTACTATTCCCAAATATAGAAAACACGATAAGCGCATTATCGATAACAGCACGAAAGGTGATGTGAAAAATTATGATGGCTTTCAAATAATTTTCCCGGGTCTGAGTATGTGTGTGATAATATATAAGATAGGGGTTTGTAAATCTAAACACAAACAAATTTTTCTTATTTTAAGTAGACCTGTAGGGTTACTCTTGAAACTAATACCAATTCCAATCCAATTCCAATATTAACTTCACCGTGGGAAAGCCATGCTTCGGCACGAATGGGCCGGCTCGACCGGATTGATACCACGGCCTCACAGAAAACCGGCGTGAAACAACGCTTGCGTTGTGTTTCGCCGAGTGAGTGAGGGTACCGGAGGCCCAAAACCTTTAGAAGGCCGGCAACGCACTTGCCACTCCTCTGGGGTTGCGGATGTCTATGGGTGGCGGTAATCGCTTACCATCAGGCGAGCCGCCTGCTCGGTTGCCCCCTATTCCATAAAAATAATAATTAAATAGACGCCTTAAAACAACTCGTAATATTAAAATAAATTTACCTACATTATAGTTCCCTCAATTTTAAAGCATGTTGTCTTCATAGTATCCCGAATCTATAATTATTTTTTTGACATTTTGCTCTCTCTTCTCGGAACCCCGGTAAAGATTGGGAGTCCGACACAATGTACTTAATGGATTTCCACACATAAAAAAGATATTATATTAGAAAATGATTATGTATGACTACGACACCTGTATACATACATAAGTACACGCCTTTTTCTCATGTGGGTAGGCAGAAACTACAGAACGCCACCTGCTTCGGTCTTTGCATACGCCTTTTGCTTCATCCTCCATCATACATCTGGTCAATGGCTTTTTTGAGGATTATGACCATAGTGCACCATAGAGCACTAGGTACAGCAAAAGTTACATTAAGCGCTTTTTTTTAATAAGTTGCATTCTTATTAGTGGGCTAATTAAATTAAAATATTTTCTTGTCTAATATAGATAGTTCAGTAACTATTGTGGAAGTTCTAACTGCTATCAAGTCTATTAATGTGAGGATATGAAAGTTAATCGTTGCTTAATTAATCATCATTATAAGGTTAACTAGCTTCTGCCCGCGACTTCGTCTGCGTGGACTTCTGAATTAGGTCCAGCCTTAATAAGAAGTACCCTATGTGTTAATCCAGGTTATAAACTATCTGTGTGCCAAATTTCATCCAAATCCGTACAGTAGTTATTGCGTGAAAGAGTAACAAACATACAAACTTTCGCGTTTATAATTTTAGTAAGAATAGGATGTTAAACAAATGGTCAGTGCGACCATTTGTTCAATTATCGGTCTGATTAGCGATCAAAAATGTATTATTGTCAATAATGACATTATTAAGTTGGCAAATTTTTATTACATAAACAGCATCACACCCGTTTTCTCCGAAGGGGTAGGCATAAATGTACTTCCCCCCCAGGGGTTCCACCTTGTCGTGGTGGGGGGGCTCTAGTAGCCGTGGCTTGGTCACCCACGGTGAAGCTAACGGAACCCGAGGAGGGCCGCTCCTCTGGGCTTTGCCTTCAAGCCTATGTTGGAGCGGCGGCGGCGTAGGTTGCGGGCCTTATGGGTGGTGTCGCAACTGAGGTGGGCTGCGGTGTCGTATGGGCGGCACCGCAGCTGAAGGGTGGGGGCCGCGGCGGGAGAGGAGTGCCGGTATGTCGATGCGCTGCTCTCCCTACCTTCCGCGGCCTTGACGGGGCCGCCACCGTTAGATGGCGGACGCGGTGGGGCCGCAGGGGAGGAGGAGTGCCGGTATTGCGCGGCGCCGCTCTCCCTATCCTCTGCGGCCGTAGTGGCAGGCGGCGGGGCCACAGACCTGACCCGTCGCAGGGGACCTAGGGCGTCCAGACACGGGGTCGTCTGGCGCCCATTGCACATGGTCTCCGAGGTGGTTGCGGCATGCCATGTGTCTGGTGTGCCGAAGCGGGGGGGGGGGGGGGGTGTAATACCCAACCCCGTGAGGGAGTCCCGTGAGGGAGGGGGCTGCGGGCGGGTTCGCGGTTGTGTGCGAAAGCGTTCCCGCGTCCCGCCCTCAAGCAGCTGAGGAGGTATACTGTGGAGTTTTAGTGGGTTCGAGTCCCACATAACCGCTTTGCCTGACCGGAATCGAACCAAATCTTTCTATCAAGCTCATTTTGATTTTGTCGCCACAAAAACGTCAACTGAATTTCAGTCATCGTAACGTATCTATATATTTTATTGAAAATCTACTATCGAGCCCGAAGTTAAGGAAATCCCTCTGGTGTTTATTTATACAAAGTCTATATTCGGAGCGGAATTCAGACAGCCTGAAGTGCACTGGATTGGCTTAAACCTCAACAAAGCGCTGTCTCATATGTCATCAACTATCGGTGACGTGGGCACGAGTGTTGAGGTTTGCTAACTGATAGTATATCTGTATTAAGACGGCATAGTAAAGGTTACCTCCTGGAGATCATCGTATTTTTAACTAAATCCAATAATGAAAATGTGAAATGGTTTTGCGGTGCGTTACTTGAGACGTAAGTGTCTTGTTGGCTACGAAAAAGCCACTTTATCGCCTCCTGAAGACGAAGTTTTTTTTCCCGGCTACGAAAAAGCCACTCTATCGCCTCCTGAAGCCGAATTTTTTAGTTTCCGGCTACAATAAAGCTACTCTATCGCCTCTTGAAGACGAAGTTTTTTTGCCCGGCTACGATAAAACCACTCTGTCACCGCCCGTGGACATCGGTTTTTGTTTCCGGCTACGAAATGCCACCCTATTGCCGCCTGTGGACAAAGTTTACATAGTTTTTTGTTCCAGAAAAAGCCCCTAAACAATAAAAAATATACCTAGTTAAAGTTATTTTTAATAACACACTGCAATCATCAACTTGTCTTCCCAGAGTGGTGAATATTAGAATTTATGGCAAAGCCTATCGGTAAAAACATTTTCTGGCTGATATAAGAACGATGTCAATGGTGATGATAGTGTTAATTCCACCTTTGTGTCCTAAAAGGCATTCATTACCTTAGAAAACAATTACTCAATTCCGCATTAAAACTTCACGTCCTCACGTGGGCGATGTTTGTTAACACTCGCCCGCTACTTAGCATCAATCTGCGATCGATACTCAAAGTTTAAATGTTCCATTAACAATTTACCGAGTTCGGGCCATACTGCGATATAACGTCCTGCGAAGTTCACACAGTGCTACCTTTTTATAGCTTATGGCGCTTTATTTAGCGCTTTTCTGTCTGTTTGATGTGCCTCTAAAATTTTTAGCACTGTGGATAAAATTTAAAATCGTCATTGTCTTCTTCAACCTTGATATTGGCAAAATCATCGACAAATGAGGGAACTATAAACATAAATTGGAATTGAAACATAACATCAATCATGACCAGCTCATAGTTGTCCTACTGCAGTACAAGGGCCTCTTCTCATAAAGATAGGCACGAGTATTGATCACCACGGTAGCTCACTGCGGGTTTCAGAGGAGTCAGAGAAGGCCAGTTTATGTATTTCAATGTATGACGGATAATGTTTCAACATTTTCGTGATATTAATAGAATAAACAGCTGTTAAAAACATTTGCCATGAGGAAAATGGTAAACCGGACGAGGCCGGCCTCTTGGATTTATAACATATGTATAGTATTTAATATGACAGAAAGAACAGATTTTTCCTTTTTTGACATATTCTATTTTGTGAGCAGAATCTAGGGCTTTTTTGGCCTGTAAAAGCGCTGAATAAGCTTTATGATCTGGCAACAGGGTTCACAGTAAACACCAAGTTTCGTTTCCCAAACTTTTACATTGTTTAAGTTCGCGTTGTGTAAGATTGAGTCGGTGGATTGAAGCGTTTCGCTTTTTGACATTCTTTGTGATTGTAATTAGGTTTTGTTTGCGAACGGGTTGAAGTTTTTCGAGGAAATTAAAGCTGAAATGGATTAAATGAAAGTGTTTTCTTTACCTTATACGCATGGACAGGTTGGGATATAATTATGTATCGACTGCTCTTCAAGACACTCGCATACTCGAAGAGGGTCATGGAACTAAGTAGGTATCAACTGCATATATATCGATCTATCTAGGTTAAGCTGCACTTGCTGCGGTTATTCTTAGAAAAAATCCTTAGAGTTTTTCCTTCCAGTCCTGTTTGAGGAAAAATAGACTTACTAAATAGAATAACTTTAGAGCTCACAACCTGCGTTTGAAAATGTCGTGAAAGTGTCGCGCGGACACTGTTGCAGGCACCGGATAGTAATAGAGAAATATATTCTATGTCGCTAATACAGTTTCCTTGTGTGTGGAGTTTCTTGCAAAAACCAAATTGTTAATTTAAAAAATTTCTATCACCCCTATAAGACCGTATCGAAAAAGTTTAATATGTATAATCATTCGAATTTCGAAAAACAATGTTATATAGCTGCTGGGACTGGCCACAAAAAACATGAGCACAAATATAGATAAAAGAAAAACAAAACACGTAGGTATAACGCTTGTAAAGTAAAAAAAACAATTGATTGAGCAAGTGGGTCTCCGTGATAGGTGGTCGACGAGTAAAAAATTAATGAAAGTTGGTCCTGCCCCCACTTCCGATGACTGCCGAAACTAATGGGAACGAAGTTAATGTTCTAATGATGTTGAGTAACTATGTCATTTTAATTATTTTTTGTCAGTAAGTCTGTATAGTGTTTCGTTTCTAAAAAGTATTGTAGACAGTTTTATATAATAATATAATATAAAATATTGTTGATATGATAACAAAAACTGGAGAATTTTTTCTTGACAATTACCAGAACGATAAGCGATTAGCGAAAATGATAATGTCAAATGTAGTGTAACTTGAATGGGTAGTATTAGGAAAGAGTGAGGTAATGAAAATGTCTAATCCGAATTTTCGGTCACGGAAATTTGCCAAGTACGCAGGAGATGTGTATAACACAGGGGCTCTCTTCCTTCACTCTCATAGTCCGATGGGACGGCAATCCGACTCGACCGGAAAGAGAATAGAAGCAGGACCGACGGCTTTACGTGCTCTCCGAGGCACAGAGATGTCACACCGCCCATTTCCGAACTCCGGGCGCTACTGAGTATTTCCTAACAGAAAAATCCAATTACGCGTTACTCGACTCGAGAATCGAACCCAGGACCAGCCAGCTTGCGGCCACTAGATCAATGAGGCAATTAATTGTGATGTTAGTGGTGATGGTTACATGAATAGAGGAAGAAAGGGAGTGACTACTGAGATAAGACTGATAGAGATGAGACTGAGAGAGACTATAAATAAATTGGTATAAGGACAGGGGAATTATAAAATAATTATATTCATATATTACAAAATTAAAAAAATTAAAATTGCCGCTACCATTTTTTTTAAATCTTACTATCATATGTTACTCGGATAATGTAAGGATTCTAACGATACCTCGTAAATCGAAATAAGTTCAGGCATTTAGAAATTATGGTGGAATAAAGTAACTCAAAAACATACATGGACCCTAAAAACCCTATTTTTGGGCAGTCGTGTAATGATAGGAGAGCGACGATATACCTACTTTAAGCCCTCACCCGTAGGCTACGATAGGAATACACATATATGGCATGTTTGTACGTATTTTCATTTCTTTCTACTTATTCTTCTAAAAATAAATATATAAATATTTAGCAAGCCTAATAAATCTCGGCTTCACAGCACTATCGCCTCCTGACACCTATTTGAAAAGGTGGGGCGTAGATTAACGTCCCTCTCTGAATTCAATCGCTGATAACCAACGATTCACGTCCGACTCGAGCGTACGACTCCAGTGAAAAATAAAATAGATCGATCACGTTAGAAAACTGTTACTATTTACTGAGCATTTACCTAGAGATTGGAAACCTCGAAATAAGTCATTTGAACTATTTCAATAAGACTAGTTATAGGCAACTATAGTAAATAGGTAGGTATATTTCGGGTTTCTTGTGCGTAGCTCTAAAACACGACTGGTCTAGAAGCAGGCGCGGATCCAGCCCTCAAAAAGGTTTTGGTCACGAAAATTAAAAAAGTCAATCACATCTAGATTCAAAACGACTGAACCGATTTTGATGAAAGTCTTACCGCCTAAAAACATATCAGATTTTTGATTTAATTAAAAGTAGGTATACATTATACGTTGAATAATTTGATTTAGTTTAGGTAAGTTAAATTATTACGCTCTTATGTGTGTTTGTTCTGCGTTGCATTCCAAATCACGCACGAGTTGCTTTTTTTTCAGTTTAATAAGGTCTATCCACTTCAAATATGGTTCAAATATGATCATGCCCACTGTGCCCACAATTGTGGATCCGCGCCTTTCTAGAAGTAAACTTTAAGTACATACTCTTGAGTAGAATGACTCCACGATTTTTGGATATAAATAAATTAAAGATAAATCTTTGAAAAGCATTAACGCATGCTTAGCGAACTTTAAAGGTTTAATATTAAATGCAAAAAGAATACAGTCGCGAGCAGGATTTGAACCTGCGCCTCCCAGATAAATAATACAGACGCTCTGACCACTAAGCCATCTCGACCTCTGCTCACTACCGTGAATTCTTCTTCCACATTTTAACACTTCTTTTGGTGACGTCATTGCCATCTATTCAGTCCTTAAACAAAAAGAAAATTATGAGAAAAGAAAAAAGATACTTGATCTAAGCAAAAATACGGGTAGTAAAATACCATGGTCGGTTTATTTTGAAGTGCGTAGTTCCGACTCATTAATTTTGATTATTAGAACCTATTATCAGGATTATATAGCGGCATATACCTACCCGTTTTCCTCAATCACTTTAAATACACACTTGTGTTACAATCACTAGGTAATAGCTTATCAATACATAACATACGTAATTATAATATCATTAATGCTTCAAAATGAGGTAACGCAGACTGATTGGTGAACAGATGTTTTATGGTCGTTAAAAATATAAATAGGTAATGAACTGTGCCTTCGACTTCGCTCGCGCAGGACTTGAACAAATATATTTATATTTTCATTAATTTCATTTTAGATTAATCATCTAAAAGTTCTAAGGACGAGGTCTTGGGTTCGATTCCTAGGACGGGCAAAGTATTATTCGGATTAACTGTTAGGAAATTCTCACTAGCAGCCCGGAGTTTGAAATTATGCCCGGTTGCTGGCAAAAGGCTCACCACCTATTACATAGGACTTAATAATAGCATTGGTGAAATGGGTGTACAACTGTGTACGCCTCTACGATGCTATGATGTATGTTAATAGCCAAATGTTCACTTCGAAATATTACCGGGTTTTCAGAATTAACCCCGAAATGCCCCGAACGGCTCTAAGAATAAGTTGTTGGCATTGTCAAAGGACAACTATTCTTCTTATGTAAGAGACTGTGAAGTGTGGACTTGGTGGTGAACACTGCACTGCCCAACAGTTCTTGATGACACCCCTGGAGGGAGCGAAACACGTGTGGAATTCTATGGTAGTTGCCATTTTTCTCCGCTTGCGTATGTTCGTATATTTGCGGGCAGACGGGTGATACACAAGTAATTGCTTGAACCCTCAATATTGTGGAAGGAGCTAGATTTTGCAACCAAGTGTTTATTAAGATATCTGTTATTGAAATGAAATCGAACGATTAATGTTGCACATTAGTGTAATTCGTTCAGTGAGCCCCATGCGGGGCTAAGAAAGGAGTCCTTCTTTCACTGACGTATTACCACCAATCAGTTTCAGTATGAAACATTTGTCAAATGTATGTTTACTCTGAACACGCGTTTCTAAAACAAATGACTAGCTTAACAGGATCCTGATTTATTTCCAGGCTAGGTTCAAGGCAAGATGGCGGGCTCACTGAAACGCTACTCGTGTTAGATTCGCTATCTTGCCAAAGTACGTTAGAATTACACTACGCTTCATAAGAAAATAAGACACATGAATTTCTCCTACGCTATATAACGTCACATGTCATATCCGAGAGATAGATTTAATAATAAAAGTAATTAGAACATTGAAATGTTGTTAAAAATATAAATTTGGTTATTTAATTAAAATCCAGTCATAATGAATGTATATGAACAGCTCTAAAATTAGTTAAATTCATTATCAAAACAGTACGTATGAAAAAAAAATTGCCTTGAATACAAAGAAGCAATTTTTTTTTACAGATAGTTCTCTACTAGATATATATTCATCTTCTTCAGTATTATTTCATACTTTTGTTACGCGATGTAGTTATATTAAAAATTCAATACGTAGATTTCAAATAAAATTTCGTCTTTGTAATACCTACTTGTCCTGCAAAGTGAATAAATTACGTATTGTTTTTAATGTGAGGGTTAGACTTTACCCACTGAGGTAACAAAGTCCCACCCAAAAGAAGATTAAAGATTACTTACTTATTTTAGGGACTTTAATACCTGTTTATAAAAAAGGTCGGAGTTACATTAATGTCAATGAAACCCACTCACTGAGACGAGAGTATTCACTGGATTATTAATATAATATTGTAAATAGAATTTATGTTGGAATAATTTGAGTAGTCTTTATATTCTGTTTCAAATACGTGCTTAAATTTAACTAACATATATCATAGCAAACATTAGTCTATTCGTGGATTTACCTAAAGATAGAAGCAAAGCTCTTTACTTGAGTCTCTACATAAAATATTACATTGAATCTTTATTAATTCTCATTTTTTTACATTTAAATACATGTAATGAAGCTTTTAGTAGAATTATTTACAATTCATTAAAAGTATGCTTACACATTTGACTCACAAATGCATAATATTCAAACAAAAAAAAAAACACTATCGTCAAGGGCCATTAGGTGCACGATTTGTTTATTTTCTTAATTAAACATTAACGTATCCGCTTGTCCGAGTATTTTATTTGACTTTTTTATGTTTAAGTAACATTATAATTACTAGGGATTCTCATCAAACATCTGCTTTCTATATAATTGGTGAAGTCTTTCGTGTATTAAGGCACGTAATAAAAAGATTTCCAATAATCTAACGTGTGAATTGTGTTGTAAAGGTTGTTCGTAACTAACTTTAATTAATGTAAAGTTGAGGAATTTACCTTATTACCGAAAGTGGGTAAATTAGGGTTACCAATTCAACGTTATCAATGAAATGAGGAAGTGATGAAAATACTTTTAGTTAAGTCACGAGCTTTCCAGATTAAGTTTTTTAATAAGTTACATTACACTGTAAATAATAATTAAGGTATGTATTGCGTGAGCGGTAATAAGGCCATACCGGTAAGTTGGTCCAGCGGTCGCAAGCCCAGCTACTGAATGTTAGGTTCTAGGTTGGCTTCCCGAGTGGAGCAGTGTTATTGAGTTTTCTTGGTACGAAATTCTCAGTACCAGTCTGGAGTTTAGAATTGACCCGGTTAAAGGCAATAGGATTACCATATGGGACTTATTATCTGAATCAGCGTCGCGATTTATTATCTCCATATCATGACATCAAGCCTTTAGGTACGATGTCATGAGGTTTTTGCTGAAAATCAGCGCTGTTGACCGAAGCCACAGCTCTATACCAAGCAAATATATCTTCTTCTTCCTGCCCTGGTCCCAAGCTATTTGGGGTCGGCGCAATATGTTTGTCTCTTCCATTCTTCCCTGTTAGCCGTCCCTATATCGTTCACCCCCTTTTCATTCATGTCATCGATCACACAATCCATCCATCTTTTCTTTGGTCTACCTCTACCTCTCCATCCATCAACATTCATATTCATTACTCTCTTAGTCACATGTGTCTCATCCCTCCTCATCACGTGCCCGTACCAAGATAAACGGTTTCCTCTTAACTTTTCTGTCACTGGCGCTATTTTCAAACTTCCTCTAATATACTCATTTCTTACCATAACCATTCTTGTCACTCCACACATCCATCTCAACATTCTCATCTCCGCTACATGTAGTCTTCTTTCATCCGTCTTCTTCATGGCCCAGCATTCCGATCCATACAGGACGACAGGTCTTATAACGGATTTGTAGATTTTGCCCTTTAACTTGAGTGGCATCCGTGGGTCACACGTTGTTCCTGTTACCTGTCGCCATTTCATCCACCAAGCAAATATATATGTGCGTTTTTACGCACATAGGATGCAAAACAGCTACTACCAAGTTTAAAAAAAACACATTTTAATTGCCTTTTAACTGTTCTTCTGATAACTCATAAATTTTTGATGGCATCAAAATTTACATGATTTTATTGTTGTGTTTTACAGCGCTAACGTTTGTGAACTCTTTTGATGAAGGACCATAGAATACATTTTTTTGTTTAATTGACGCCCGCCTTAAATTATAATAAATCTATGGTGCCCGCAGAGTAACAAACTGTTATGGATATATCAATTTGTTTTGTGTTTATATTAATAAGTTTTTAAACTAAGGTTTTAAAATGTTCTAGTTTTGCCGTAGTATTACGTAGTCTTGGTACATAAAAAAACTAATGGTATTTTGTATTATTATTGATCAATATTAATTAGTATTAAATTGTATAGTTTTAAGTGTGTGCGGCAGATGGCGCGTAGAAAAAATAACTTTATCTTTCCTCTTTTTTCTATATAACGTAATTGGCTATACCTGTAGGTATGTAGCGCGCATTTAATATGAGTCATATTCATGCCTACCTCTAGGTATTCAGTATTCACCTAAATTGTATTTTTTGTATTGACTTATTTTTAATGAGAGCGCTCTCTTTTGTCAACCCTGTGCATCTAAGTGATATTTTTGATAAATTTTCTCTACATAGGTAAATTTTTCAAGAGAATTCAACCTTAACTTTCTAAGCTAACTTGTTTTCAAGTTACCTTTATCAAATGGCAAAGTTTTAAAGTTTAAACTATTTTAACTCTTTAGCATAATACTGTTCAGCGTACGTGTTAAAACTAGTTGCAATGACATTCAAGTTAAGGTGACTTCAAGTACTTAGAAGTTTTGACTGGATAGGATTGAAAGTGCGAACACATTCGACTTTAGTCGCGTGATTTTTTGTCTGAATTGTGTCTAGGTTCTAGAATATCTATACTACTGAAATTTAAAATTGACTGCCTCGTTGGTCTAGTGGTCGCAAGCGCGGCTGCTGAGCGTGAGGTCCTGGGTTCGATTCCCAGGTCGGGCAAAGCGTTATTGGGTTTTTTTTGTTAGGAAATTCTCATTAGCAGCCCGGAATTAGGAAGTTGGTGGTGTGACAGCCCCGTGCTTCGAAGAGCACATAAAGCCGTCGGTCCTGCGCCGGATCCCTCTCCGGTCGTGTCAGATTACCGTCCCATCGGACTATGAGAGTGAAGGAAGAGGGAGTGCACCTGTGTTTGCGCAAACACTTGTGCACTATAATATCTCCTGCGTACTTAACTAGTCACCCCGGAGATAGGCCGCCGTGACCGAAATACGGTCGGAGGAGTATTAATACTGAAATGTCTAAAATTAGAATTGGATTTAAACTTGTATCTTATTAAATTATTTTAAAGCAATGAAATATTAATATCGTCCTTTTAACCCACTAATTGGCTTTTTATATATGTGGATAATCCATCATAGTCGCTGTAGCGGACACCTACCTAATAAAAACCACACAAACCTTTACCGGAGTCCCAGGATCAACTGAATTCACCACAACCCCGGCAGAAAATGGTCCGTCGAATGTATCGACCCATAACTCTTGCAGGCCGATCGCAGTTGGCCTGCACAGACACTCCAGAGAGGCGCGCGCGTTGGGCGAGTCACGCTGCCGTCTTGGACCTATTGCTGGCCAGGCGACGAACCACTCAAGGCCGTCACCTGCAGGCTGACGGTGGCCGGAGATCTTTGAGTGCCCGTCGGCGCCTGACACGGCAGGGATGATGGGAGTTCATGTCTCTCTCCCTTTCCGCCGCCTCCTTCGCAAGCGCGCACTTCCTCGCAAAAGGTGGCGACGGCACCCCATGGGGTCTCTGTCCCGACCATGTATCTACTCACAGCAGGAAGCGAGAGATGGCCCGTCCCTAACCCCGTGCGTGAGGTCCTGGATTAGAATTCCGGGTCGAGCAAAGTGTTATTGGGTTTTTCTGTTAGAAAACCCGCAATAGTCCATAACAACACGGAGTCTCGAATTGTGCCCGTTTGATGGCAATAAGCTCATCGCCGATTACATGAAACACCTCTGCTACCCCTTTTAGAAATATAGAAGTGAAGTTGAGTTACAAAATTCAAATAAAAAAATATTGGATCACGAATCGTAGGTCCTACTCTGTTGAATTTAAATTGAATTCGAATAAAACCTCAACCTCCATCAGTTTTGTCTCAATTTAATTTACTTTTAAACTGTTATGGTTGGTTCCAAATTCATATAAAAATAATTGTAGCTCTGGGATTGCTTGAACTAGGCGTCCCTACACAGATTCATAATTAGACAACTATAACGCTTAATTGTATAAAAACTAAGCGTGTCAGATTTTGTATGCCTTTATTATATAAAAAATAGTAATAAAACAATTACTATTCACTCGGCTTACTACTTTTGGCAGATTAAACAGTTTATTTTGTTAAAGACTGACAAGAGTCAGTCTGAGTTTAGATAAAAAATAGACCAACCAAAGCAGTCTTAAACGAGGAGAGCGAAGACCTACATATTTTTGTATGAATTTCTTATACAAATAAGAAAATCATACAAAAATATGTAGGATTTTGCTCTCCTCGTAGCATATTATGTCTAGCATCGGAATTGTATGTTTGATTAAAACCATAGTTGTATACGGGAGGAATTTTTGAAAGGGGCGTGGATGGCCAAATCCGAAACTATAAGGAATAGCGAATAATACGTAAAGGACTTTCGTACTCCATTATGTAGGAAACTAAAACTGCAACATTGGATTTTTGAAAAATCAACATTCCTAGCTAGGAATCGAACCCGCTGATTTTGTAGAAACACACGATGCATTATTCTATATGTATAGAAGAATCATTTCACCCACTTCTAGATGGCTATATTGATAGACATACCTATATTTGAAACTTTCACTGCCTCGTTGGTTGCAAGCTGAGCGTGAGGTCCTGGGTTCAATTCCCAGGTCGGGCAGTGTTTTTTATATTTTCTGTTAGGAAATTCTCACGGGCAGCCCGAAGTTAGGAAGGTGGTGGGTGTCACAACACCCCCATGCTTCGGAGAGCACATAAAGCCGTCGATCCTGCGCCTGATCTCTATCCGGTCGTGTCGGATTGCCGTGCCATCGGACTATGAGAGGCAAAGAAGAGAGAGTGCACCTGTGTTTGCGCATACACTTGTGCACTATAATATCATCTGCGTACTTGGCTAATCTCCATGGAGATAAGCTGCCGTGACCGAAATACGGTCAGGAGTATTTGAAACTTTGCAAATATACAAGGTGCTCTGTTAATAATACGATATACTGTGGGGGCGAAGACTTGGGTCTATATCCATCAGAATAGCAAATTATTTTCCCCAAGTATCTACCCTACTAGTTCCCTGTATGCAAGTAAATTTTATGACATGGCCATATTTAATATCCATACCAATACGAGTATTATAAATGTGAAAGTCTCTGTTCTCTGTTTGGATGTTTGTTTGTTTGTTACCTTTTCACTACTAAACGGCTGAACGGATCATAATTAAATTTGGATAGATTGGACCTTGGAGAAGAACATAGGCTACCTTTTATCAAGCAGACGAAGTCGCGGGCATCAGCTAGTTATCTATATGTGCTACGAAGTGCTCTGATGTTGAAGCGAGAGTAACCCTAAAATGGATAAGTAGGTACTACCAACAAGTCAGCAGTTGCAGAACACGCTTGCAGCACGGGTGCGGCACATTTCAAACGTTTCGATAAAGCAGCCGCACTAGCGAGGGAAAATATTCCGTACCGCGAAAAATGCGTGAAGCTATCGAAATAAGTCGTCGCCCGAATTTCAACAGAGACAGTGGTTGGACGTTGCCACCTGCTTGGAAACCAGCTCTAAAGTCCACGTTATATAAAAGTGGGTAAAGCCTGGAGTGTGACACAACGCGGTATGCACCGACATACGTCATAAAAACAACATCTCGGACACGACGAATGGCGGAAATCCACGAATACTTACACATCATCGGCGCGATGCAGCTCCAGTTTGACTCGCGACATCGCCGCGGGCTCAGCTCATGACTAAGGGCTCCGTTCGAGTTCGAAACTAGTCGGGCAATTCCCGAAAAATGCACGTGAGTAGTAACCGGTGAACAATAATTGAGTAAGTACTACTAGTAAAATTAAAGGTTTGGGCTCATTAGATTTTTTTAACAAATCCAATAATTCAAGATAAATCTTTGAAAAGCATTAACGCATGCTTAGCGAACTCTAAAGTTACAATATTAAATGGAAAAAGAATACGGTCGCGAACAGGATTCGAACCTGCGCCTCCCGGATAAATTCTCCAGGCGCTCTGACCACTAAGACATCTCAACCTCTGCTCACCACCGCGAATTATTATTCCATATTTCAACACGTCTTATGGCGACGTCATTGCAATCAATTCAGTACCTATACAGTTTACCGAAATTTGATGACGAGGGCTTATTGTGGGTACCGTAACCTGAGCGTGCTCTGTAATCTTTTTATTAACCATCTTTTTTTATTCTGTATAAACTTATCCGTTGACAAACAAAAGTATCCTTACAGAGAACTCAATTTCACCCTGATTAACCATCACAATAACAATTACCGCCAACAAAAAAATAATCATAAGGAAAATAATATAACATTTTTGAGTGACATAAAAGAACGAAATAAGCGATCCTAAGAAGAAAAGGCGAACATGTTCGAGTTGACGTCCCTCGAAATCTCGGGGAAAATACGTTTTGTTTGTGATCCGGTCCCATTAGTGGGGTCCTATTCGACCATCGTATTTTGCCAATAATAATAATTTTGTACATTTTTTATTTTGTCTGTGACCCTTATCTCTACTGGTCCTCTCTGTTGACATGTCTAGCCGATTGCTTGGGTTTGATTATAGGTACTAGTGTGCAGCTTTTTATTTGTGTTGTCGTTTTTTTTAATCATCGAAGGGCTCGTGGCTAAGTAACGGTTGGTATGAGGATGGGTCAACATAATTTTATATCGAAGCCATTCCGTGCATCTGAGAGTATCTGGGCTCCGTAATCGTGTAGGTATTAGAAATTAATGATCACTCGCATTATAAAATGAAAGAAAACATCCTGAAAGCTCCTTTTACCTGACTACGGCGAAACCGGAGGGTTATCTTATGATTCCATAACATAGCATCACGCCTGCATTACCCGAAGGGGTAGACAGAGGTGTGTGTACACCTCAGTACACCCACATTTCACAAATTCTGTTATTAAGTCGCATGTAATAGGTGGTGAGCCTCTATCTACCAGGCACAATTCCAAACTCCGGGCTGCTACTGAGAATTTTCTAACAGAATAACTCAATAACACTGCCCGACCCGAGTATCGAACCCGAGACCTCCTGCTCAGCAGTCGCGCTTGGGACCACTAGACCAACGAGGCATTTAGATTTCAGTTCCAAGATGGAATATCCATCTTGGTTTGTCAGAGATCTACCAGCTGTTCAAACTCAACGATGCCATAAAAGAAAGGCGAAAGTGGACCAAAAACTAAGGTTTAAATTCGCTACTTACTTGTGACAAGAGCGAAAAAATTATGAGTTACTTTATGTTTAAGTCCTCCTCATTACTCATAACGTATACGTGGGCTAATAAAATACACGAAATGTGAGAATATCATAATTTTGCTTCAGTCATGATTCAAGTAGATGGATTGTGTATGAAGTTTTTGTTATATGTGACAGAAAGTGGATGAGAACCTTCCAAAAACCTTTTTTCGTGGGATTTTATTATTGTAAGAGGTGTTCTTATTAATTATTTATTTATTGTTCAACGTTTATTACTCACATGCATTCTTTGGCTCGACTAGTTTCGGGTTTTTGACTTGCGACGTCGCCGCGAGATCAACTCATGACTAAGGGCTCCGTTCTAGTTCAAACCTAGTCGGGCAATCCCGAAGAATGCACGTGAGTAATAACCGTTGAACAATAATTAATATGAATGTGTCTCACGAAAGTTATTATACAAAAAAGAGGTGTTCAACTTGTAAATGCATAGTAGCGAAAAAAATGCTGCATCTCTATGGACACATCTCTTAAATTCTCGAGATAATTAGTTGAATACATACATAAAATCACGCCTGTTTACCATAGGAGTTAACGACACCGGGGTTGGGATAATGCATTTCTGATCCCGAAACCCTGCCGAGGGTTAATGGAGGAGTGTGTGTTTTTAGTCGGAGTCCGGCACAGGGGCCATGATGAATTAAATTTCCTTTTCTATGGATTCAGGCGTTACTTTGCGGAAGTCCATTACAATGGATGCAAATAAATACGATATCTAGCTACTTCCACAACATTGAGGGCAGTAATTACCTCACACACATTATTTTTGACTTCTTTTTTGTGGCATACGCATATGTTCTCCTGATCTGGTATCGTCTTGTGACTGGTCGTTGAGCTTCCTTAATTATAGTTGAGTTACACAATGACTGATGCATACGTGCCGTCAGACGCCATGCAGATAGGACGGGTTACCTCAAAGCTGCTATGATTCTTTTCTCAAAAGGCCATTCCAAAGAATCTCTAGTTATGTATTATTATTTCTGGACTTTAAAAGAGACCATGACCTATGAGTTTGTTTCGGCGTTTCTTCTCAAAGATAGTCAGATAGGAAATGCCGGCGCCACCTAGTTTTCAAAAATGGCCTGTAAAAGTGTCTTCAGATCTATTTTCAGAAATAAAATCGTGAATCATTTACCTGTGCATCGCCTGCCCGTCCGTGTCCATAAATAACTAAGCAATGAAATATTGTAATTACCACCAACTACTCTACACATGTTGTCCAACGGGGCATCAGCAGGAGCTGTTAGACCGTGGATTATCCATCACTGAATTACACCGACTACGATTTTTACACAGCTCTTTCGCTTCAATGTACGTTAATCTCCTCAGCATACTCATCAGTTTCGACAATTAATTGAACACGATAAAATTAATTTAAGAATCAGCCTTCGGTAGAAATGAGATTAATTTTAAAACAATTTCGCTTGTAATGGAATTCTACCCGAAACGTAACGTGTTGGTACCGCCAAACAAAAGGGCCCGGCCACAAATTGCCACCACACCGCAAGAAAAATTAGATAAAACCATTATATCAATTGAGCATTGTTATCTTAACTGCTGCGAGATATTGCAGCATCACGTATATTATCATTTACTGCAGTAGACTATGGGCTGTTCTTATTGAAAACCCATAGCATTAACATTAAGTGATACAATTGTTAAAAAGCCATTCCAGACGATGTCCTACAATGTCTACACTTCCATAAATAAATCTACAAAGATGTCTCGCATCTGGTTAAAGTACTATTTTTACCACGACTGCCCAAAAAAGGAGTGTTATGTTTTTAGGGTTCATGTATGTATGTATGTTTGTGAGTTTCTTTATTCCATCATAACTTCTAAATGCCTGGACCGATTTAGATCTATGGGGTATCGTTAGAATACTTACATTGTCCCGGGTAACATAGGTTAGTAAGATTTAAAAAAGGAGAAATATAATTCACACATGGCAGGCGTGCTTTTTAATGTATGAATTAATTTCATCCTGTTGCTCTTTGGCCCTAGTTAGGAATATTAATTAGACATTAAATGTTGACTGTTTAATGTATGATTTATGTTTATACAGGGCTAGTCATAGTATAGACGAAACCTGAAACTAGTTTGTTTAGAATCAGTAACAGAATCGATTGAAATATTTTTTACACCATGTTATATTTTTAACTGCCTCATTGATC
Organism: Xylocampa areola; assembly: GCA_935421205.1. NCBI lineage: Eukaryota > Metazoa > Arthropoda > Insecta > Lepidoptera > Noctuidae > Xylocampa > Xylocampa areola. The sequence continues at coordinate 11,520,980 of OW285217.1, read as the reverse complement.
TAGTGGTCTCAAGCGCGACTGCTGAGCATGAGGTCATGGGTTCGGTTCCCAGATCGGGCAAAGTGTTATTGGGATTTTATATAAGGAAGTTCTCAGTAGCAGCCCGGAGTTTGGAATTGTGCCCGGTAGATGGCAATAGGCTCCCCACATATTACATGGGACTTAAAATAACACGATTGGTGAAATATGGGTGTACCATTTTTGGTTTAAGACTATGATGCTAAAATATTTCGATATAGATTTATTTAAGTTCTCCCTGACCTTTTGGAAGTTAAGTAATCTTTTAAGTGTTCTGCCTACGCTTAAATCTTCCGAATTGCTTTAAGCTCGAAATTCCCTTGAAACTATTTAGAAGCGAGAAACGTTTAGCATCTAAATAATATGACGAATTCCTAGATCCGGGGTAAGTAGGTACCTATATAGTTTTGAATACTTTAAAATAACAATCAAACGGTTAACATACTTTAATTATTGAATACTGTCTCCTTGGTCTACTGGCCCCAAGCTTAACTGGAGCATGGGGCCTGGGTTCGATACCCAAGTCAGTGAAAGTATTTTTGTTTATCTGTTAGGAATTCTCAGTAGCAGCTCGGAGTTTGAAATTATGCCCGGCAAAATGGGACTCATTAACAACATCAATCAACGAACAACAAAACAATCTGGCTGTACAACTATGTAGACCTCTACCTACTATGATGCTATATGTATAAATCACTGAAATGATGTGTTTATATTTCAATTACTTTATTTACTTTTATTTTAGATAATTTAAACCGTTATATAAATTTATAATTAGTTACTTATAGACTACTTAACTATGTACAAGAAAATGATACTTAATAAAAGTAAAATATATAGGCTGGCGCCGCTGCTGCTGCTGAAGAGGCTCTCAAATATAGCAACCTTCTCGGCTGCTACGACTATAAACCGTTTGGGGTCGAAACGCTCGGGTCAAGGGATCCCAGTACATGCCAGCTTTTCAAAGAAATTCCTTGCAGACTGGTCGACACTTCGCGTTAACAGATGGCTGGCCTGTTTCTTGGTCAGAGAATTAGCATTGCCATTCAACGTGGCAGTGCTGCCAGTCTTCTGGGTACATTACCGGAGGACAGCGATGTGGAGGAATACTTCGACGCCTAAACCACGCTTTGTTGTACGTTATGTATTTCAATTACTTGGGTTTTATAAGTCATACATTCATGTGGAAAGAAAAATACGGTTTTGAACAGAATTTTAACCTGCGCCCCCCGTATATGTGTGAAATACTTCAAGGAGCTCGCAAGATTAAATCCTCATGACCATTGACCACATTTAATTCTGGGTGGTTTAACCTTTTCATTGTCTTAAGAGTCACTTGTGATACCTACGCAGCGATTGGATAACTATTATGGCTACTACACCGACAGAGAAGTTTTCAATCATAAATATCTACAATTAAAATAAAATTGAATTGTCTGTTTGTAATGTCAAAATAATAGTTTTTTTTAAGCTCATACAGTTATTTGCACGATACCTATGCCTAAACATCAGGTTTACAAATTTTTGTCTGTCTGTTTACCTATTTGTTCTGGCTAAACTTCGAAACGGCTGAACCAATTCTGATAAGGTTTTACTGGTAGGTAGCTTATAATATAATTATTCGCGGGTGAAACAGCTGGGGGCAGATAGATATGCATATATTTCGGAAATTTTGAAATATATGCGTAACTAACTGTGCCACGCGGTGCCGTGAACGTCATCCGAAGAAGTTATCACTAACGTTTTGATCCAATTAGAGTTCACACAAACCCGGTTCAGTTTAACTTAGTTCCTCATTCACTTTAACAAGACACAATTACAATGCGCAATCACGTCATTTAGTCTTTTTATTACCAAACGGCGCAGTTATGCAAAACGGTTAGGCATTTCTGTACAATTGTTGAATTAAAATTCTCGCTGCGACATAGATATACAATGTCAAAAAAAGGTATATTTGTAGCTGCTACACCATTTTTAATATTCTAAATGTACAGAGAAGTGCACAATTTTAATGTTTAGAGCGAATAATAAAAATTTATAACGCAAACATTGTTGCATTTGCATTTTGTTATACAGTTATGAGAACCAATTAGTTTGTTGATTGTCTTGCAAATTGTACACTTTGTCATAGTATTCTCCGAAATTACTATCTACCAGGCATTGCGGTAAAAATCCGTAAGTTTTCCTTCCCAAATATCTGTGCATATGTGGTGGTGCATAGGAAAGCGCGCGCACTGCTTCAAAAAATCGCATACGAACCTATTTCATAATTCACATTCACTGATACTGCAGCGGAAATAGAAAGAAAGAAAAAAAAGGTTTTATTTTGGACCAACATAGGAAGCATAACGAGTAACAATTAATAAAAAAGGGCTTAAACAATTACTCAAATAAAAAAAAACCTGTGTAAGTGGTAACGGTTTTTTTTTATTTTATTTTTTATAAAGATCGCTATGTCAACATAATGTTGCGACATTGATTAAAATATCAAAATTGGTATTCGTGTAATGTCGTGTGTGACTAATCATTTTCTTTGCCGATTTTGTTAGTGTGTTGTGTGTGTACCTTCATATGGTCTAATTGGAATAAATGATTTTGACTTTGACTTTGAAGTGGCATTTTTGTGTGTTTTGTTTGTAGCGTTTATCTGAAGGTACCAATAAAATGGCGCAGTAACCGCCGCACAGATCGATTGATCGAGGTTAAGCTGCGCTTGTCGCGGTCGGTCTATGGATGGGTGACCATCGTTTCATACCGAGTGCCCTCCGTGCCTCGGAGAGCACGTTAAGCCGTCGGTCCCGGTTGTCAAATTAAGATCTATGATAGCCGTTACGGGTAGTCAGAGGCCTGGAAGTCTGACAACCAGTCATACCACGAGATATCGTGTTACCCAGTAACTGGGTTGTGGAGGTCAGATAGGCAGTCGCTCCATGTAAAATACTGGTATTAAGCTGCATCCGGTTTGACTGGAAGCCGTCCAGTAATTGGGAAAAGGCTAGGCAGATATAGTAGCATTTCTGCTTCTAACTTAATAAATATATATTAAAATCAATCGATATTAAACTCTATTATAATGATGCTGAAGAGTTTGTTTGTTTGTTTTGAACGCGCAGTCTCTGGAGCAACCAGTCGAATTCTAAAAAATATTTTTGCATATGACAGCCTAGTTCTTAAGGTAGGTTATTTAACATCACGCTGTTACCTTTAGGAGCCGAGCAAAAAACAGCTAGTAAAGTATACAGGGTTCTATATTGCTATTTGAAGCCACAAGTAAGCATTCTGATACGTTGGTTCAACCAATTACGTGTGACAATCGATATCACATTACATGACGCTCTCCATTACGCCACAGATAAGGGTACCTGGCTACTATCAAAATGAAGATATCATCATTACGGAGCCACGATCCTCAACAGTGAGGAAACGATGCAAGAAGATTGCTATTCAAAAGTTTAAAGTACATAAAGTAATGTAAGATTTTTGTATGAAGATCATTTGGCACCCCAAGTAGGTACGTACAATTATATTCCATTGGACCACAAAAGGTCCCTATTTTTTTGGCTGTGGAAAATCCTCGTGGCTAAGTAACAGCCGCACAGATCGACCGATCGTGGTTAAGCTGCGCTTGCCGGGGTTGGTCTGTGGATGGGTGACCATGATTTCATACCGAGAACCTCCGTGCCTCGGAGAGCACATTAAGCCGTCGGTCCCGGTTGTCAAATTAAGATTTATGACAGCCGTTATAGGTAGTCAGATGCCTGAAAGTCTGACAACCACGAGATATCGTGTTACCCAGTATTAACCGGGTTGTGGAGGTCAGATAGGCAGTCGCTCCATTTAAAATACTGGTATTAAGCTGCATCCGGTTTGATTGGAAGCCAACCCCAATTCAATTGGGAAAAGGTTAGGCAGATTGATTTATTGATTGATTGGGTGTGGAAAGTCATCATGGACGCTGTGCGGACTCCTACCGTCTAAAAACCACACCGTCCTACTGCAACCTTTACCGAGGTCCCGGGTTCGTTGCAGCAATCACCGCGGTGCATTTTGTCTGCGTCCCGGTTTTTTAACCCAGTCGAGCTTTTTTGTACTTATATTCCGTCATTTAGAAAAACAGATCCGGCAACATGAATTGGTTGGTTAGCAAAATTATGACGAATGTTGAAAACACAATACAAAAGCAACCGTTCTAACCATCTCCTAAAAACTAACTGGATTTTATGAACAAGAAATATTCCACGCCAAAATACAACAGTAACAGCAAAACTTCGAACGTAATACACGACAAAATATAACACACATTTCTAGAAACTTCGGACATGATATTAGAGATATTGTAGACTTGCTACTTTTTACTACGCAGATCTTTTCGGAAGCTCGATACAGCGACAAAATGCTGAAGCGTGCGATTTACTTCAGCGACCGAACGCAGAATCCCCAAAACACGATGCAGTATTGATACCGTCGACAAATTGCCGATTGCCGATGCTAATAATAGCAAGTTCTCAACTTCCACACACGGCTTCGGCCGCGGCTGGTAACCACCTACTGGACGAAACCATGTTGTGAAGCGTGTTTCGGGATGTTGTCCGGTACAACTGTTGTGGAAGACGGGTCTGGGCAGTTGCATCAACTCCCCAACTATCGTTCTCTCCAAATCTATCCACTCTACTTAAGAGTGAATAGATTTATTCTGGATATACGTGCTCCATTCTCGATCACACCGCCGCGCCGCTTACCATCAGGCGAGTTGGTGGCCAAATGTAGATCCATATTTGAAAAAACAATGTTATGAACTAAAAGTTTGTATATTACAATTTAATGTTTAATGTCTATTGTTTATTAATTGGATTTATACTTCTTAGAATTATTATTACTAATATGTGTACGCTTGTTACAAGATATTGTACGACACGTCGAATTGTAATATCATTTAATTTATTGTACCCAGAATGTATACAAATAAATTCTATCTATTGATCTATCTAATATCGAATCCGTAGTTTCTAGAAATATGTGTAATATTTTGTCGTTGTCTCATTGTCGTCCCATCGGACTCTGAGAGTGAAGGAAGAAGGAGTGCACCTGTGTTTGCATATACACAAGTGTGTGCGCACTGTAATGATTTCTGCGTCCATGGCTAATCTCTCGAAATCTGCCGAAAATTCGGTGGGGAGCAGTAGTTCTAGTCAATGCAGAATTGATGCTGTAATCAAACCGAAGATTTTAAAAGAAGCAAGTCTGCGAAGGCCTGAACAAAATATTTTGCGAACTTCAAAGAAATTAGGTATTCCTCGTAAACTGTTACTGTGTAAGATATATTTGTAGTCATGTGTTTCTTTTGGTAGGTACCTACATTAACATTCAGTGAACGATCTCTTTACTCGTCTTACTGTAGGAGTTCGAGTTGTCTTCTCAGAAAGACTACACCTATTTGTCAGATGTGTACTTAGTAACTAAGCTGTTAAAGTGTCGTATTTATACGAGGTATGAGCTGAACTATGAAATTAATTATGAATACTTTTTATAATAAGTCTTACAATCGCTTTAGTTTAAAGAAACATCATAGATAAGTCATAAATAAGAAGAGGTCAAAAGAGTGCGTAATTTAATTAAAAATGTTCGTTTCTGAAATATTAACTTATAACCACCTAATTCAGGTGTACGTGCTTAAAGTATCTATGTATTTTGCCTTGTAATTTTTTTTTTTAGATTTATAACATTGCCCCACACTATCAATTGCGTCATGTATCGTGAGTTCGTTTACAAACACATAATCACTCATGCACACACACACACCCAGACCCAGAACAATTATCTGTAGGTTATATAAATATTTGCTCCGTGCAGGAATCGAACCTGCGACAAGGGACGCAGCAGTCGGTCTCTCGACTACTGCGCCAACCGCGTCGTCAAATTAAATGATTGAATAAAAACCAATAATAACAGGTGAACTTATTTTATTATATTTTATTAAGTGTGAAATACTGGTATTAAGCTGCATCCGGTTTGACTGGAAGCTGACCTCAAAGTTATTGGGAAAAGGCTAGGCGGAGATTCTCTGTAAATATAATATGTTCTAAGTACTCCATTCATAAACCTTTGTTTAGTATTCAAAGTTAAATTAGACTCAAAATCAATCTACGACTACCCATAACGGCTGTCATAGATCTTAAATTGTCAACCGGGACCGACGGCTTAACGTGCTCTCCGAAGCACGGAGGGTTCATGGTATGAAATGATGGTCATCCATCCACAGACCGACCGCGGCAAGCAGCTTAACGTCGATCGATCTATCTGTGCGGCTGTTACTTAGCCACGAGCCCCTGCTCCTAATAACATATTATATTTATAGAAGATTAGACATTATACATTCTAGTACGTAACATTTAACATCTCTAATATTATTAAGTTATAAATAAATGGGTACCCACTCATTTCTGCGAAACGGTTTAACCTTGTTTGCGGGTCATTCATAACTTTTCAATGGTTCCCTTTAATGGTATTTGAACGACCTTTAAAATTAAGGTAGGTAAGTATAAAATCTTCTTGCATAGAAATTTGATTTCATTTCCCTTTTTACTCGACTGCCAAAAAAAGGAGTGTTATGCTTTTAGAGTTCTTGAATTTATGTAAGTATGTATGTTTGTAAGTTTCTTTATTCCACACTAACTTCTAACCGCCTGAACCAATTTAGACGTATGGGGTATCGTAAGAATCCTCAAATAACAATGCTTGTAAGATAAAAAAAAAATGTTATATAGTGGCTATAGTACACACAAACCTGTAAAATAAAATAAAAAAATCACAAATGTCACGCCTGCTTTTTAATTTTTTTATAATAATTGAATTCATCTTGGTCAAAATTTTTGCTTATTGCTCGTGCCCCCTCTGTGTGAGAAGGGGCCTTGCCCTACAATGGGATAGTAGAGTTGGTTATATTAGGTATGTTTTAAAAATATTGCTAAGTACAGCAGTACGGGTGAACAAATCGTAATGAAATTTGGCAAGGAGATAGATTGGACCTTGGAGAAGGACATAGGCTACCTTTTATCACGCAGACGAAGTCAGTATAATATGCATTAGAAATACATTAAAATAATAAAAGAAATCATTACACACACTACCATGCTTTTGAACCACACACACACACACATATCTTAGACAATAGGTATCTTTGACAATAGAACCTTAAATAACGTTCAAATTACATATGTAAATTAATTATGGTCGAATTTGGTTCAGCCGTTTAGTCGTGAAAAGATAACAAACAAACAAACAAAAAGATTTACTTTCGGATTTATAATATTAGTATGGAATAGTTGTCTGCTTCATATAAACTTTAACTATCAATTATTGTTCACCGGTTACTACTCACGTGCATTTATCGGGAATTGCCCGACTAGTTTCGAACTCGAACGGAGCCCTTAGTCATGAGCTGAGCCCACGGCGATGCCGCGAGTCAAACTGATTTGACTGACCAGTTTGACTTGCGACATCGCCGCGGGCTCTGACTGTACACAATAATTGATATGAATATGCCTCACGAAAGTTATTATACAAATAAAATAAGTTTAACTGTGGCAAATTTCATCCTCCGTCCGGGAAATGTTCGTAAAAAGGGAAACAAAGTTTTTCATTCACGTATTAATATAATGATTCTTGTGCTTTACCTTGCTTTGTGCCAAATTTCATGTTTTCAGGTCAACGGGAAGTACCCCATAGGATTTGATTTACTGGCGAAAGTCAAAATATGGGGCATAATTACGCGTATTTTTTTATAGCATCGATTTAGAAGCCTGATTTTTTTACAGCCCCAAGTTACCGAAAAAAAAAGCTTTCGTATTTAATATTAATTTTAGCCTGATACCATATCGCGTTCCTGGGAAAAAGGGCCTTGACAGACAGATGGACAACGAAGTCATCTTACAAGGATTCCTTTTTCCCTTTGAGGTACGGAACCCTAAAAAAGATACAATTCTAATTACTAGCGAACGCACTGAAACTGAAGTTAGCTACTTTACTCAGAAAACTCGTAAAATCAAAGCCAGAGCTTAAAATAAAAAATATAATGATGTCGAGTTTTAACCGACTTTCTAAAAAACCTCATCGGTCTAGTGGTCGCAAGCGGCGGTTGCTGAACTTGTGGTCCTGGGGTTGATTCCCGAAATTTTTAGTAGCAGCCCGGAGCTCAAAATTGTGCCCGGTCGATGGCAATAAGCTCACCATATATTTATTACACGAGACTTATAACTGAATCGGTGAAATTTGGGTGTACATCAGGACATGTAGGTATATTAAAAAAGGAGAAGATTATCAAGTGTTTATTTTCTGAACAAGACATTCAGTAGTTCCTTGGGACAAAATATATTGATATTACTATATTTTAACAGGAATTAACGCGCAATAAATACCTTTGAATCGCTTGACGTTTTGACCAGGTTTCGGCCATCGTGATCACACCACGATCAGTGCAACCTGGTCAAAAGTGCAATGGTATTTATGGCGCGTTAATTCCTGTTAATATATAGTAATATCATGCAACGCGATATTTTAAAAGTTACATATATACAATCACGCCTGTTTCCGATAGGGTTAGGCAGAGACTATCGATTTCCATTTTCTACGATTATGACACACCTTTTTCGCTTCCTCTATGCTCATTTAACCTCTTCATACATGCTCGTTGATTTAGGTGGCTCCTGACCCGTCATTTTTTGAGAAGGTCCTCAATTTGATTGCGGTACGTTCGTCTAGGTCGGTCTGCCCCGACTCTTCCATCCACTCTCGCCTCATGAACTAGTTTAAAACTTGGTAAAACATATTGATATTGATTCCAATACTTACTAATATTAGAAAAGTTGTTCCAGGTATTCTCTGAAAGTCTATAGTCTATAACATCCAGACTGTCATAGGAAATAAATACAATATCACAGACGAAGTTCCGAACTCATTCCACTCCACAGTCGGTACTGTTGGTAGTAAGTCCTCCACCATTATTGTCACTACAACACAATACAAACTTAAACTCATCTCACAATAAAGGTTTTATTATAAAACTTTTTTCCATTACACAAGTAGAAACATTAAAACTGACGTATTAATAAAGCAATAACTATTTCGCTTCCCCGACACCAGGTAACGCCCCATCCTTTATTCAGATCAGGGAATCTAATAAAAAGCTGTCTTTCCAACATTAAGTTACCTTTATAAAAGCATAAATTGGTAAAATGGCTTCGTAAAGCTGTCCGGGCCTCATTTCATCAGTTTATCTTTCCCAGCTGTCCCACATTCCCAATAGGAATTCCCGGAGTGATCGTTTCGGAGGCACTTCATTCATTACCACCACCCTCTTTTGTCTTATTGAGCTTGACAAAGATATACAGTGTATGGAAGAGATAAAGTTACGGTTTGAATTAATAGCCAACAATTGCGCCATTAAAATTCAAATACACAGTCGATAACTTTATTGGTTTTGACTTTATAACTTTGGTCACTGTTTCAAGTCTTTAACTAAATACCATTTATGTGATGTAATCCACTTATGACTATAATAAATTCATGTTTCAGTTGAAATTCGTCAAAGTTCTAGTAAAAGTTTAATTTCTTTATAATAAAGTAACAAAAACTTTTGGTGCATTTTAAATGACAGCAAAGTGAAATTGTCAAAGAGAAAAACTTGGATAGTTTTATTTGGAATACTTTTGTATTTTTACACTTACTTTCATTTAAAGTGTCTAGATAAAATTATATTTCACTTTCAGCCGCGGTTACGCATGTTGGGATGGGCCACTTTAATTTGTAAATCTTCAAGGTCGCAAAATATGTAAATAATAATATTATAATCCTATAAACTTAATTTATACAATTGTGAATGAAAAACATAAATTCCGTTTTAAAATAGTAGCAGTTAGTAAAAACTACTTAAATAAAGAAATAAAAAACTTAAATTCATACAAATCATTTTATACTGACATAAATCAAATTAAGTGAGCATACCGTATTATGGCGTGAATAAATAATCCGCGGTTTAATTTCATTACTTTAAGGCGACGTATTTCAACACAACTGTTCAATATAAATATATTTTACAATGAAAAAAAATAACCTAATACCTTGGGGTCTTCCAGTCTAACCAGATACAACTTAAAAATAGTATTTTATTGGATGAAGCGATATACCTAAAAGTAAAACAAACAGTTATTGTAAAATACGATACTGGATTATGTATCTGTTAATCCTGCTTACCACCGGATTACTTTCTCCACAAAAATGTATAATAACAATAATCGTCCTTAAACATTTTTTCGAAACTGAAAAATATTCAGCTTCATTACTTCGCAAAGACTACATCCCCTTAACACAACCTAAACAACATTATATTGTAGTCAATTTAATTGGTACCTCAGCTATTCATAACTTTAATGAAGCAATTAGTAACTTAATATCTTGTTTCTTAATGTGTGACTGGAAAACTTAGACATGGATACATTTATATTAAGTACACGGTAATTCATTTTCCAATAGAATTGATGGCTCTTTTTTATCATAAAATTTATCTAAATATCACACAGAAAACAATTACAGGTTTATTATCCTAATGCTAAAATGCTTCAGTTACAATCTGGGTGTCTTCAAGACACGAATGAATCGGTTTCTTCCAGGCAAGCGTGCTCCATCGTAGACCGCATAAGCGCTTAACATCATTATCATTAGGCGAGATGGCGGTCAAACGCAAATCAATAAGCTAATAAAAAAAAAACTATACAATCTTATACCAAGTAACCTAAACACGATATTGCTATTAAAACAGTGTCAAACACTTCACACCATGTTGCTTTACTAGGCATTGATTGCAGTTGGATACCCACATTTCACCAATGCCTGTCCCAATTACAGTAGGTACGGCTGTCGTGTCTAGGCCGCCCTGAATATAAGCTTTCCGTCTCCGTACCATATCAACATTTTTTCCAAAATATTCTAACTTCGGAACAATCCGAACGATCATTATTGACGGTCATAATACGTCAGCCGTACTGTAATAGGTGGTGAGCCTATTGCCATCTACCGAGCAAAACTCCAGGCTACTGAGAATTTACTTGCAGAAAAAAAGAACAGCATTGTCCAACCTGAAATCGAATCCAAGACCTCATGCTCAGCAGTCGCACTTGTCCAATGAGGCATTAATGTCAATATTGATGAAACTAGGGTTGCCATCCGTCCAGGTCTGAATCTCCAAAATGCGGGATTTTTACACTTCTTGTCTGGTTGGCAAATTTTTGTGCAACCTATGATATTGCTGCTATCGCTGGAAAAACCTGGATGAGACTAGCACAGGAGCGTGGAGACTGGTACAAGCAGAGAAAGGCCTATATATGTTCTGCAGTGGGTAATGATGAAGATGATGATGAACCCTAGAAGAAACCAAATTGACAATCTCATAAGGATTTTTCAGTTCACGAAAATCATTAAAGAATAGTACAACGTTGTTCTTTAAGAACCGATTTCACCGTTGTCATTTATAATTCCTTATCCGTTCTTAATTAATAAAATAAATGTTTTTTTTTTACCACGTATTACAATTCTATCAAATATTCAAATTTGTCTACCGTTTAACGTTATCCGATGCGACGTAAAACCCAATAATAACTACATGTATATTGTAGCGAATAAGTGAACATCGTAAATAAAACTATCCTACAAAGATAGGAACCAAATCTCCATCAATCTTGGCATTGAGCTAGAATCTAGATGGAACCTATTCCAAATCCAAGGCGCGCGACTGTTGTGACTAGTCAGCAAAATTCCTTCGGCTTTCCGAAGTTTAGTAGACAGACAGATTTTTAGGCAAAGATGTATAAATCGGGGTTGTTATGGTTAAGAAACGGATCTTATTTTTTTGTTTAATAAAATTGGATCTACTTTTGGCCACCAATTCGCCTGATGGTAAGCGACGGTGTGGCCAAGGATGGAGCACGTATATCCAGAATAAATCTATTCACCCCAAGGGGTTCCGCCTTGTCGTGGTGGAGGGGCTCTAGTAGCCGTGACTTGGTCACCCACGGTGAAGCTAGAGGATGCTCCTCTGGGCTTTGCCTGCAAGCCCATGTTGGAGCGGCGTAGGTTGCGGGCCTACCACCGTTAGATGGCGGACGCGGTGGGGCCGCAGGGGAAGATGAGTGCCGGTATAGCGAGGCGCCGCTCTCCCTATCCTCTGCGGCCGTAGTGGCAGGCGGCGGGGCCACAGACCTGACCCATCGCAGGGGACCTTGGGCGTCCGGACACGGGGTCGTCTGGCGCGCATTGCACATGGTCTCCATGGTGGTTGCGGCACGCCATCCGTTTGGTGTGTCGTGAGAGAAAGTCCGGCAACGGACGGCTGTGGGCGGGTTCGCGGTTGTGTGCGAGAGCGTTCCCGCGTCCCGCCCTCAAGCAGCTGAGGACGTATACTGTGGAGTTTTAGTGGGTTCGAGTCCCACATTACCGCTCTGTCTCCCCGTGTCAGAGCGGTATGCGAGGGCATTTCACACATAAAAAAAAAAGAATAAATCTATTCACACTCAAGTAGAGTGTATAGATTTTCGGAGAACGATAGTTGGGGAGATGATGTAACTGCCCAGACCCATCTTCCACAACGGTTGCACCGGACTGCATCCCGAAACACGACTAGGTCGCTTCACAGCATGGCTTCATCCGTTGGGTGGTAACCAGCCGCGGCCCAAGCTTCCCACCAGATTAAAATGACTGGATACGGATACGGATATTTGAATAATATTATACCTGTTTCAGATACTGTTGCGGATTTATTATTATTTCGGATGATCCGATGGTTTCAGATAGGGATATTTGATTATAAGGAATTGTACTTAAAAGGAAAATACAAACAGGTAATGAATTGACTTTATTTCTGGGTTACTATTTCATATTATTTTAATTAAATTCTCCCATATCATGTAAGCTCACGCACGTATAAGCATGTACGTCATAACAATTAAAATCTATTGTGTCTGCTAATTAGTGAGTCAAAGGGATATATCGTATCTGTAAATTGTTTAATGAATGAAGTGGATCTATAGACATACATCATCTTTCACTCTCCAAATTCCGCAAAAGTCTCACCTGTGCTAAATAATAACGACGGATTGATAATGTTTCCCTTTTATTTTGTGGCCATGTTGGTTATATGTATCTTAAAATAAAAAAAAATATATACGTATGTACTCTATTGTTTGTGGTGTTTGCCTGTAATAGGTTATGCATTTAGCTTTAAGTTTTAGCATTTCATCATTGATACTTGAAATTGTGTAATAACTGTTGGCAATCCGAATAAATAAATAAAAAAAAAATTATAATCACAGAAACAACAACAAAAACGGTCATATAACTGTCTTATTTAGACTTTTATGTCAGATTCAGTAACGATTTTAGAAAGGTGTTTATTTAGGATATTCAATAGTTTTGGTTTACGGTTACGGAGCTCCGTAAAATCCCTGCTATACATAATTGGCGGTACATTCAAATTAGATAAATACTGATATATTTTACAAACGTATGAACGCAAGCAAAGTGAACTTAAGTTTTTCGTAGATAGAAAAAACATAGTGAGAAAAATGATAAAGGAAGTAAACAATAAACGTGACTGAAGACATGGGGAGAATCGAAGAAAATAATATTGATTTACTGTTATTTTGTTTTTTTGTTATAAAATTTTTTAAAGCATCAGTATGTAATTGTCCGATTGATGGCAATACGCATCTATAACCTCACTCATCAATCACATGTTTTCAATACATTTTAGGATGAGCTTCCAATCTAATCAGACCCGGCTAAGAATATTGGATTTTCCAAAAATTCTATTAATACTAAATACAATGAAAAAAAGTAAGTTGCGCTTAAAACTGAAGACATTCGTTTATTTCTTGAAACTACTATATAATAATTAGAAATATTTTGTTATCACTAGACAAAAATGTATAAATCTTTTTTAATTTTTTTAATTTCACATTGACCAGATTACAGGCATTTATGAAACGTCAAAGCTCCGCACGGTTCCAAAAAAGTTGATCATAAGGAGAAGAAACCGGCAAGAAACTCCATAGTCAATCTTTCTAAAATAACATTTTATTAAAATCGTATATTGATAGTATGTGAGAATAATGTTAGAGGAAAACAAAAGCAAATGATTGAAATAGTACAAGTTTATAAATCCAAAACGATTACCAAGGCAATTACGAGCTGACCACTCCCGACAGACAGCACCCGTTCACGAATATGACGTGCACATCAGCATCGCTGGCTCAACAATTTTGAAGGGAACTCAATGACCCGATACACAACGCCACCATCAGCAAGACACTGTAGTCAGTATGACAAACTCATAATGCCTGGCAATAGGCAGGTGAATGTATTTATTAATGTAATATTTAACATTATTAACCACATGATGCTCACATTTTACAGAATAGCAATGAAATATTAGAGACTCATATGAGAATATAAAGTACAATCTGTAATTAGTACAAAAACAAGAGCATTTTAATCTGAAGATGGCAATAGGCTCACCACCTATTACATGGGACTTAATAACAGCATTGGTGAAATGTGGGTGTACAACTGTGTACATCTCTGCCTACCCCTTCGGGGAATACAGGCGTGATGCTATGTTATGTTATGTTATGTTATTTTAATCTTACAAAAATGTTATCCTAAAATGTAATACAAAGATAAATGAACCTATCTTATTTTTGAACTAACTAAAACCACATTGGGCGTTTCTTACTTTATAAGAGATAAGTTAATAATTAATTATTATTACACTATACATGTTGTTACGGATTAACCTTTCGCCTACGTTCAATATCCAATTTTCTCCGGGAAACTATGTGCGAAGATAACTAAGTAATATTGATTTTTCACTTAAGAGTAGAAGTAAATATAATAACTAATGTTAGTCAATTGTTGCAATTATTTACGTAGAAAAATCGGTCGTGATCTGGCAAACCCAAAAAAGGTTTTTAACTCAAATACAAATCATGAAATAAATATTTAAAAAAAACACTCCACATATTTTAAAGAATAGGTTTAATGTAAACGTCCGTATACAGCTGTTGAAAGTGAGTGAACGCATTTCGTGCGATGCGGCACTTTATAGCTTAAATCAATGTCACGGCGAAGTGCATATCTAAAGTCAGTGTAGCATAAATCTCAAGACTGCGTCACTGTCACTGCATAGGCAAACATAAAAACCTCATCGTACCGTAGCGCAAATCTAAAGTCTACTTCACTGCGTAGCACAAACAAAAAGTCTACGTCGTAGCGCAGCGCAAATCTAAAGTCTGTATCAATGCGTAGCACATATCTAAAGTTTTCGTCACTACTTTCATCACTATACCGCTCTGCCATCCTTTCATATAATGTTTTAATCTTTTTATTTTTATGACCAGTTGCGCATGATCACTAATTGATGAAAAGCTACAGTTCAGTGGGACTCGCGGTCGCTCATGAAAATTGACCGATTTTTAATTGGTTACGCTTAAAGCTTTAACTTTACGCTGTGACCATTTACTTTTATCTGTGCTTAAAAAAAAGATGCTGTGTTCATGAACTACCTGTCAGTGGGCAGTGATGTAGCAAGAGACCGAATAATCAAACGACGCACTTTTATTTGCGTCGATCTAACTATTGCGCAGTTCTCTGCTGTTGCATCATCAAAACATATTAATATCGTGCTTGCCGTTTTATTTTTTTGTATTCGTATTTTCATATTATTATATCATTAGTCATTAAACTTGCTATCCATTTTTCGACTATACAATAAATGTTATTTGATGACAATACACCAGTAATAATTTAATCTGCTTAAATAACCGAGGGATATGTTCTCCATAATTAGTAATTAATTCTAAAATCAGCTTAGCATCGATCAGCTTCAGTTTATCAATCAGGTAAATAATTTCAAATACCACAACATTCGCTAATCCACTAATCTTATCGGCTCACAATATCCTAATTACAAATAGTATACATGTAGGTACTTAGATCATTTGGTCAATAGAACTAGGTACACTAGGTGAAATTAGGTACATAGTAAATTAGTTTTTAGTCGGTACGACTCAGCGGCCAGGATGGAATTTCCACACATAAAAAAAAGTGAAGGTGAATGATGTAATATTTAAACTTCACTGACCCTACAGACGATGTCCAAAATCCCATAGAAAAAAAAAAAACTATTTTAATTTTTCCCGAATTTCCCTATTTTACTGGCAACTTTTCAAATTTTTCTTTCCTTATAAACCTTATTCGGACAATATGCACATTTCAACAAAGCCGTTCTCAGGTTATGCGCTTACTAACGAACAGCATTTCATATTTATTTATATAAAAATATAGATAATCAAGATGTAAGTGATCAACTAACACTAAGACACACTACTAAGCTTACACATTTAAAATTAGCGCTTCCAGTAATGCATGTATCAACAACCACTGATTAGGGTGACAATGAGCCACAGTGACAAAAGACAATTCCCGTTTCCGAACGATAAATAAGCGGCAGCATAAATACGTCGGCGCTCCCAGTCACGCTGCGTGGTTACTGCATTGTTAGTGCGTTGTTTGTCACCCAATGTGACTTATTGGTTATTTATTTTATTGCTATTACACCTGATTGTTATCTAATGTTGTGATATAGCTTGTATCGTAGGTGTCACTTTTGAAATCACCGGTTGAGGCACGGCAGAAAACGTTTTAAAAAGTTGTGGGCCATTTGTATAGGTTTTTATAAAATTAGAAATCTAAAAATACGCATTCATTTTGTCTATGTATGTTTATGACATCTTATGTTATAATTCTACTCTAATTGCGTCTTGAATAATGAATCAGGTTTTTATCTTTTGCAAAAATGGTACATCCATATTTAAAACAGTGTAGTCAGTGTGTAATCTTTTTTACCTACATCTCAGACCACTTATACAGTCTATAAGAGCCAGGACTCCACCCAACTAGAGTCAATCCAATCGTCATTTGTCGAGCAGCATTCCAATCCCAGGCGGTAACTAAGATTTCTTTCACAATATTACGCTATAAAGGACGTTAATAATTATAAAAGGTAAAGCCCAAGTCTACAGAAATAATTGTGATTGTTATCGTTTTACAATAAGGTGAACGAACCGAATGCCAATTGAAATTGTAGTAACTGTTTAATACCGTCCTCCATTTAGAGTGATTGGTTATTATTTCAATAGGACTTACAGGTTGATTACTCGGAAACTAACGAAACCCTGAAGGCATTTCGAAAGGATCCGATTTCAGCGTACCTATTCTCAATTTTCTCTTTACTGTATTGTAAAATGATTGTAAAGAAGGAAATTTAAAGACTTGGAATAATTTCCAATTAAAAAAGTACAAACCTAGTGAGCGGGAAAAAAGCGATGTTATTTTCTAATTTGAATTTCGAATTCGATTTTCAAAGCCCGCGAACACTAGGCACTTGATCACGTTCCCATTTTTTTTTTTTTAAAGAAGCACTTTAATTAAATCTGACAGTTGACCATTTATGTTCCTGCAGTTATTCTAAGAACGTTTGAATATTGAACTAGCTTGGGCCCGCAGTTCCGCTCGCCTTAATCACACACGAGTTTTTAATTTACGAAACTATTAACGCTTAGAGCTTTTTAAATCATCAGAAGACCGCATTAATTAACCAAATTATTAAATAACTATTTATAAAACCATTAGGTGTTTTCCAAAAACTGAGACATTATCTATCATCAGAAAACTGCTATGAACGGTTTTACAGAAGGTGAGTTGCTTATTTACTAAAGAACTTACGCTAAGGCCTAACACGCACTGTGTAAAATGATATGCCTTTTTAGCTCGTAGAGCTAGCGCGCATAGTGATGCGGTCAATAGCGATGCGTTTTTTTTTCCGACACATCATCTTTATAGTGTGAAATAAAACTGCAACCTTGATTTGTTTCTCGCAGTGCAGTGTTCAACTTTAGTTTATATTTTGAGATTCTGCGGAATAATAACGCATGGAGTTGTACCGCAGTGACGCGAATGATTAGTATTTTATATTTTATTTATAAATTAAGTTATTTCAATTACTTACCCTGAAAAGTTATTAGCCGGTAATTTAAGATGATTTCCTCTCGATATGCCCTTCACCTGACACCTTTCAAAAGAACTTGATTAAATATTAATTAATCAAGAATCTTCGTATCATATTATATTTAATAATTTAAGTGTCCAATATCATTCTCTTAATTAATGCCTGAAATGTATTTCCGTAGAAAATAATTTGACCGCGGGAAAATGCGGAGTTCATATAAAATGGAATTTATATATGGAATTAGTGCGCCCAGTCAGCAGTGCTCATAATATTTTGATATTGCCACAGACTAAATAATGTTACGTAGGTATTACAACTCATACTTAAGTACATATGACATGTTTATGTAATATATTCGCGAGTTATTTCTATGGAAATTCCGATATCTATTGAAAATCCAGCAACATTTGGTTGACTGAATATTAATCTAGTTTATCAGATAGACTCTAAATAGTATTTATGTAGCAAGAGCGATAATTTTTCCGAAAGCTTCTATATTAGGTCCTAATTTATTAGGTATTTTCCTATGGAAGGGGTAATATATAAGTTAAATACATTCACTTAAGCTAATACTTAAATGGATATAGCAAATTATTTGTAATCAACATAGTCCTAGCAAGACGAAAACTGCTCCTTGAACGGTGAACATTATGAAAAAATAAAATTGTTGTAAAAATTTGAATTATGTCTTAAATGAATCCTTATCACTTACACATTGACCCTTAAAAGGACATTACCTAATAAATTAGGACCTTGTATAGATACTTTTTTAATTTCATTAAAAGTATACAGGCCAATATTTAATAAAATGCTTCATCAATTGTATTTTTCGCACCATTCAAGTTATATACATTTTTTTTTCCAATAGTAACCAAATAGTACACCTATTTATTTACTTACACTATTTTAATAATACTGAAATCATTCTTAGCATAGACCCCAAAAACCCAACAAATACATTTATAAAAATACCAAAACTTAATAATTCGCGATATTGTTTCAGCCGTTTTTATCGCAAATAGCGGCAATTTTATAGTCCTTAGTACAAAAGCTACTTAGCACATCCTTTTAAGTTTCCAGAGGCAGTGAACGCAGTCATTTATTGTATGGCTTAAAATAATAGTGCTGACGTCATCAGCATTATAACTATATAAAATTTACTGCGACTTGTTCTCGTGTGCATTCCCCCTAAGAAAATGTCAACGTCGCTTTTGGAAAAAGAAAAGGTAAATCGTTTTATAATATTAAAATGAAGTTAGGATATTTTCTGTTGCGTTAATAGGTTAAAAGCTTGCGGTTTCAAGCCCTGGAGTATATTATATAATATTTACCTTAATTTTTGCAACAATTTTTGAAGAGAGATCTTGCCATAATGTGAAGTTACGCAGTGCTCTACTAGTCTCTGTTAGAGAGCTACAACTCATTTTTATTTAAAGAAAAAAATAAGAATTACGGCGACCTTTCAACTTTTAAATCATCATCCACAACCTGAATCTCCCGTTAGGTAAAGGCCTGTCTGCCTGTACAAGACTATGTTTTTCCGGGTAGGTATATAAATACTGAAACTTAATTGATATCAAAAATAATTAAGTACTGTGGCAATAACACAAGCGCCCTTTAAAAAAGACGGGCTGATTTGTAATACATATCTTACACATAACTCCTTGTTTTCGTACGATCGCGATATTTATGCTACACCCACTTTCCGGTATGCAAATTAGTCACATAACTGACACGACTGAGGACAGGTTTCCACCAACCTGTCCGTTACAAACTCAGCTGGACCACAAATCTATTAAAATAATACCCATCTCATTCAATTCTCACAAGCTCTCATCCTGTAATGACTGCGTTGAACAGGCCTCACTTTAAAAAACCGGACAGTCCACAACCGACGTCGGTGTGAGCCGCACGCGTCCCCGCTACGTGTATCCGAACGCGTGGTTTACGAAATACGAACATCGTGTTCTGAATTTAAATTAAAAACAGATACATAATATTTTCAGTGTGCCATTTTTTTGTGAATCCGAACAATTAATTAAGTTTGCGTGTGTGTGAATATATTCAAATTGACTTGTTTTTTTTTTTTGTTTATGTGGTTTATCCAATTTTGTGCCGCTATATTTATTTGAAGAAACTGTGTGAAGTATTGGTGTGGTTTACCTTGGCTGGTGTTAATTTTTCTACGAACTACTTTTGTAAGTTATTAAGTTATTTTGACCTTTGATTAATTTACTAAATTGTGTAGTAATTATTCTAATGATATCGATTTGAGTTCGACATATTTTATTTATTGATAACTTGTGTTTCTGAAGATTAATATTGATGAAATATCGGTAGCCCTTTATTGATTCGTAATATTTATTAATGATCCTTGCGTAATTGCTTATGTTAGCATATTTTAGGAACAAAAAATAATTAATTACAACGTTACAGTTATTAATTAATATAATTAAAGAGTTTAATAAAGTGATTAAGGATTACATATTGGAAACTGAATTCTTAATTAAACGTACGTTCGCGCGTTTAAGTTTATGGAGTGAATTTAACTGTTAGTTAAATTAATTGCACCACCAATCACCACTGATCTACGGGTATTCACGCCGATCTGATTAAGGATATTTGATAGGTAGCTTCCATACATACAAACCACCTTATTATAGGCTGATATTTTTGCTATTATGGACTGTCAACTTTGAAATGTTAATTTTCTTCTTCAAGTTGCGAAGTTTCCACGTAATGATATGTTATTTATTTGATTTTGTCAAATACCTGTCGAGATTGGAATATATATTGTTTTTGCATTTTTAACAACAACTAGCTTAAGTACAGGATAAGCTCACCCAATCGTCAGCACTGTTAGCACTTTAATGGTGCTACCAAAGCCTTACTTTTTCCTGTAAACAACAGACTTTTCGGAAAACATTAATAAAAAAAAATGCTTATATAGATAGAATTAATTTAAAATTGACTGATTGTGGTGGCATCAAAAATCCATTATATATAAGATAACGGCATTTTAGTTAAAGGACGGCAGAATAGTAAACACATTTTTAAGGTCCACACAGATGCGACGCGATATTGCGACATATTTGCGATGTCTATTTCCAGTATATTTTATATGAAGGCACATGCGATCTTACGCTTCGATTTTGTCGTATTGAATTCATATCGCAGCCGTGTCGCAATATCGCGTCGCACCGGTGTGAGAGAGCCTTAATACTCTGTTTTCAGAATAACTTATTTAATACCTATTGCCTAGAGAGTATGTGCAAACTGTACCTAAACATGAATTTGCAGGTCTTCTAAAAGCATTATCGTGTTAGATGTTTAGTATCTATCAAAAACATTTGGTACATTATAACGCTGTTGTTTTGTACGTATAGATGCATTTAGAAACAAATTTATTGTACTTTTATGGACAACAACTAGTACTATTTGCCAAAAAAAGATTCCCAGAAACCTTCTACATAATTTAAATAAATATTCTCTCAACCAATCGAAAAGAAAAACAAACGTTAATTAAAGAATATTATACCTACAAGGGCCTAACTGAATACTTCCTTATAAGGAGGAGTCAATATGACTATGATTAGGATTCATATAAAGCATAATTTTAAAAGCTATTATTCTTTTTATTTCTAAATATTTACGGTTAATGGAGCAGTTTCTTTATTTTAGAGATACTATACTATAATAAAGAAAAAATGTATTTGACCTATCATCAACCCTCAAAAAGAAGTTAAAGTAAATATATAGGATATTATGTAAATATACGAAAAAAAAAACCAATTCCTGGAATATCATGTGATACGGAATGATACGAAATTTAAAGTTAGAACGTTATAATTTTAAATTGAGCACACTGTATAATTTCACTTTTAGTTTTTAAACAATGATACCTATGCGGACTTATAACAAATGGCGCAGATTTTCGCCATTTGAAGATAAAGTTTTATCTTTTATTCAGAGGGGCGTTATCTCGTCGGCTGCCACCGGCCTCCATTCAGCCAGGCTATGACCCACAGCCTGCCGACAACTTCAAATTTTCCACTTTATTATTTTTATCAAACTCGAGGCCTCCATTTTAATTTTAAATATTTTTCACCAGAGACCTGCGTAGTTAATTACTTTTTTTACTATTTGTACATGACTGTCTTTGATTCATTTGTTTTTAGGTCATCTTATTTATGAATCGGACTTGCAATTTTGAATCGAGTTGAAAGGCTTTCATTCAGACTTTTAAATTTTTTAGTACTCCATTAGCCGTTTGTATTTCTACCGTAGTGTTTCTACGAAGATATTAAAATTTAAAGCTGTTAATAGTGTTGCGCTTACATTTTCATATCCTCTCAATATTCAGATGCAGAGATTTATAAAATTGTAATACTTTATTTCTTGTTCTTGTTGGCGCAAAAAGTCGGATGTATCAGCTGACGCCTTCGCTTGCTCTCGTAAAATAACTGATGAAATTGGATCGTTGTCCGAAGTTTGAAGGCTATCGACATTGCAGTGCTTATGCATAATTGCAATCCTTATAACATAAATGTTATGATTCTTGTCGACCAGTAACTAGGGCATAGAATAAAAAAAAGAAGCGAGTTATCTTGGAATAGTGTAGGCAACGCATCTGAGATGCCTCAGTTATTGCAGATGTTTATAGGTGGCGGTGAACACTTGCCGTCAGGTGTGCCACCCTGCTATTTGTCACCCCATAATTCATATTGTTTTATTCAGGAAAATACTGTTCCTCGAATTTTTATCTCTAAAAATAAAAATATTTTATATATTTCTCAACTGTGCTACTATGTACCTTCTTGTGGGAAAATGTGCATTCCGATTCAGGTTTAAACCTAGTTCATATGTTCTTAATTTTCTATGTCATTAAAGTACCGCTAGTGTAGTACTTTGATCACCTAGGTATGGTTTCCATTACTTGTTTATAATAATGTGTGTAATATGTTTGTGAAAATAAATGAATGTAGAATTACATATATCTACATGATTTATATTATTAAGGAAAAAAATTGGCCATAACATAGACTTCCTCACTTATCATTTCAATAAACTGTCACTAAAAGTAGTACCGATATCAATAAACAGTTATGCTGATGTGGCCTTCAGTCCACGGCAACATCACTTCGTCATCATTATCAACACGTCAAGATAGTGAATACTTTATTTACTACTAAAAACAACACAATAAAAATAAACCCAACAAACAAACACGTTTAATTTTCGATTCTATTTTTTTTTTTCATTGAAATCTTCTTTAGTCGTGTTGAGCACTTTTTGGGTGAACAATAATCATGGAACTCGCGTCATTTTCACCGAATGCTTTCCATGAGATGTTTGTTTAATAACCAAATTATACGCTACATGTTTGCAGTTATTCACTGCAGTTATTTATTCCAAACTCAAACACACAGGACAACATACAAAACTACTCACCAGGAATAACCAACAAACTGGATATTTCGAATATTTGCCGGCGACTTCCACACAAACGATCCAAAAATTGAGTTCCTATATTGAAAAATGTTATAGCGGGAAAGTGACAGTTAAAAATGGTTCTCGCCAACCGTCGCGCGTTTGTATCAAATGTCCCTATTTTCTTTGTCTACAGAGTCGAGCTTAGACATGCACACACGCTTAAATCAACACTTATCCACACTTATCATCATTTTTATATGAATAAAACATGCGTAACCTGAATTTTTTCGACCTACGTATAAAGTTCAAACGGTAATTATCTAAAGTACCTAATCTAAGTGCCTATTATTACAACGACGAATAATGATATAACTTCAGCACGATGTATATACGTGTAAGTTTAATGTAACCATCGGTTTGATTAGGTAGGAACGCCACAGATATATAAATTATTCAGTACAAATCGGTCTGTGCACCTAATTAACTAATTGAGGACTAAACTGGGACACAAATAACTGAAACTATGAGTATTTAACAGTTATGGCTGCCCCTTCATTTGATTTTGACGTAAAAGCTAGCGTAAGTAGGAAGTTCTACCTAACTGTTAGTATTTGTGCCTCGCGTGTAAACTTTTAATAATATACTGCGAAACTAAAAGGTGTAAAAATACCGAGAAGTGTTATTTACAGTTTGTTAAAGCAATAAAGTTTGTTGAGCTCCATACAAAATATTATTTTAATTTCATGGCTTTTTATTTTTATTTTTCTCAAATATAATAATTGTAGTAACTGAACCGGTGAAAATTAAATAGATATACAAAAAATAATAAGGCTGTTTAAATATACACCGGTGCTCATAAAACTTAATAATGAATAATAATGTGTAGGAAAAAAATATATTTACGAATGCACTGAAAATACATGAGAAGTTTTTCTTTTTTAAATGAAATTAGAATTTCTCATAAGCACATAATAGATAATAATAAATATTACAGACAGAATAAGTTTAATTTTATTCAGTTTTAATATGTTAATTATAAAATACAATTGTAATAGGTACAGCTTCTATTTAGCAACCATTTAAAAAACGAACCGTAACTATAATTTTGTATGAAGCAGCAACAAAACACAACTACCTGAAAGACTAGACTTACTACATTAACGAGAACGTTTTTAAAACTTGCCAACGTAGCGTGATGCATTATAATGACCGCCCTCCCCCCACTAGTACGCTGCTTCCACAAGTTAAGTCCGCAGCGATCCAAATAATTCCGACTCAAAGTTTCTCATCGGGATTTCACAGTGAGTCTATTTTAGTTCAGAAGTTATATTGAAAACAACGTCATATTGTGGAAAATAGCGTAAAGCGCTTTCGAAGCGAGCTACGACTACCGCATCGGTTTATTGATCTCAAGCGCGGCTGCTGAGCGCGAGGTCATGGTTCGATTCTTTAGATAGGCAGTGTAAAAGTTGTTTTATTATAATGCAGTTGTAAACCGTTTCCATAGACTAGTTTGTAAACTTTGCGTACAGATAACAAATAATTATTTTTCAATTAGTTTAGTGCATGTTGGTAACATAGTATTTATGTTTATTTTGTTTATGTCAAATTAATTAAGGTTTAGGTTTATGTTTACTTATATTAAACTGAAATAAGTTTAAACTAGTTGTGCCAGCGATATTGTTCGCGTGGGATTTGGACAAATATCAATTTATATTTAGGTATATTTAATATAGAAGTAGCCTAAGTTGCTCCTTATAACATCTGCCAGTAAAAGTCCCGTCAAAATCGGTCCAGCAGATTCAGAGATTAGCGGAACAAACATAGGTACAGACAGACAAATATCTTAAACTTTTTTTTTTTTGGTGTTATGTTCCTACCGCATATACTTTCATATGCATTTAGTAAAAAGCTGTTATTTTGACATCACAAACAGATACTTCAGTTTTATTTATTTGTTTAATTTACCGACATCAAAACTAATATGACGCCTGTCACTTTAGTCATCCTGCGACCACGAACGCTGCAAAGAGTTCGAAACTAAAGGAAAATCAAAAAACCAATAGTACATCTGTAAATCAATCTGCAGCCTTGTTCCCAATTACATTGGAGTCCGCTTTCAGTCAAATCGGATGCAGCTTCATACCTGTATTTTTCATGGACCGTCTGCCTATCTGACCTCCTCGGCCCAGTTACTGGGTAACACGTTATCTCGTAGTATTAGGTGGTCAGACTTTCTGGCCTCTGACTACCCGTAACGGCTGTCATAGATCTTAATTTGACAACCGAGACTGGCGGCTTAACGTGCTCTCTGAGGCACGAAGGGGTCTCGGTATGACAGACCGACCGCGGCAAGCGCAGCTTACCCTCGATCGCTAGATCTGTGCGGCTGTTACTTAGCCACGAGCCCCTCACTCTTACAGTAGTATCTACATCTGTAGCCCTTCGGGAAATATGGCGTGATGATAGTATCCAAGTCTACAGTGATACCGCTCAAAAATTGAGTTCCGACAGAAATTTAATCTTAACTCAATACATGCATGGCGGTACAAAATAATATTATGTAGATACTTATATAGTAATAAAATCTTCGAGCAAATATTATATTCGTAAGGTCTAATTATAAAGATGGGCAAAAGGTGCTTCATGTCCGCCAGGAAGAATGTAAATATGACATACGATATTCATGTAAGACTAGCTGTGCCCTCCAAAGTTAGCCATCTCGACCTCTTAAGTCACTTAGTGGTCAGAGCGCCTGGAGTATTTATCCGGGAGGCCCAGGTTCGAATCCTGCTCACGACCGTATTCTTTATCCATTTAATATAATAACTTTGGAGTTTGATAAGCACGCGTTAATGCTTTTCAAAGATTTATCTTTAATAGTTGTGCCCGCTTGCCCAATTCACCCGCTTTTTTCTTTTCGCTTGACTTCTAAGAGCTGCAGATAGCTTTAAATTTAAACCTTTCTCAAGAATTAGGCTACCAAATGTAACGAGATGAAATTTCATAAAAAGCACGCCAGCCATTTTTAAAATCTGATAACCTGTTACTCGGGACAATGTAAGGATTTTAAGGATACCCCATACATTAGAAATTATGGTGGAATAAAGAATCACACAAACATACATACATACGTGAACCCTAAAAACATAACACTCCCTTTTTTGGGCTGTCGTGTAAAAAGACCTCGTTGGTCTAGTGGTCACAATACAAAATACAAAAACGCGCGACTGCTAAGCATGAGGTCCTGGGTTCCATTCTCAGGTCGGGTAAAGTGTTATTAAGTTTTTCTGTTAAGAAATTCTCAGTAGCAGCCCGGAGTTTGGAATTGTGCCCGGTGGATGGCAATAGGCTCACCACCTATTTATTACATGGGACTTAACAGCATTGGTGAGATGTGGGTGTACAACTGTGTACACCTCTGTCTACCCCTTCGGAGAATAAAGGCGTGTTGCTATGTTATGTAAAAAGTTCTTTTTTATTCAGACTAGTTTCAGAGAATAGCGAGTTTAAACAAAAAAGCTTTATTATATAAATATAGATACAATCTTTAACCTCCTAAAATTACCATAACCCCCTCCTGTCCCACTGCATGGCAAGGGCTTCTCCTCATACAGAGAACGTTGATCACCACGCTACCTCACTGTAGGTTGACGATTTCAGACTATTAGTAGTTTACTCGCGATGTTTTCCTTCGCATTATATATTTGACTAACTTCTGCCCACGACTTCGTCTGCGTGGACTTCAGAATAAGGTCCAGCCGGGATAAAAAGTACCCTATGTGTTAATCCAGGTTATAAACTATCAGTGTGCCAAATTTCATCCAAATCCGTAAAGTAGTTATTGCGTGATAGAGTAACAAACATCTATACATACAAACTTTCGCGTTTATAATATTATATATATGTAATAGGATGTCTTAGATTAACTAAGGGACTCAAGAGGTGAGCCCGTGATCACTCGAGTACCACGACATGGCATCAACCCCTTGTCAAGTCGTCAATAACAGAATTTGGTCCGATGATAACGATAAGTGTATTGGCATTAACATGACAAAATTCCAGAACCCAGTCACAGAATAAATAGTAAGTAATACCTAAAGTTATAAATTTTGTGAAAATAAAATACGGTCGTGAGTAGGATTCAAACCTGCGCTTCCCGGTTAAATACTCCATGCACTTTAACCGCTAAGCCATCTCGACCTCTGCACACTACCTGGAATTCTTCTTTCACATTTTAATACGTCTTTTGGTGACGTCATTACTATCTATTGAGTCCTCATACAGGTATCTAATAGTACTTACTCAGTCTAAGAATTACCCACTAAAATAAAATAAATATACTAAATCTAAGGCTTATAATATCTAAGGCTCAATTGCACCAACATAACTTTAACCGTAACCAATATGTTACTGTGTCATTTGGCAGAATTTACATAGAAAAGTCAACATAATTAAGTTACACGTCAGTTATGGTTAAAGTCATGTTGTTTAGTTAAGGCGCTTAATTTATTTGTTTATTTAATATACGCAATCGGAACGGCTATCGCCAATTACACCAATTGAAAAAACAAACTTGCCAGCTTTCTTCGAAAATGTATAGCGCACAGTTGGTATCTTCTTGTCACTCTTGCTGTAGCTGCGTCAGTAAATGTATAGCGCACAGTTGGTATCTTCTTGTCACTCTTGCTGTAGCTGCGTCAGTAAATGTATAGCGCACAGTTGGTATCTTCTTGTCACTCTTGCTGTAGCTGCGTCAGTAAATGTATAGCGCACAGTTGGTATCTTCTTGTCACTCTTGCTGCAGCTGCGTCAGTAACTGAATAGCAGTATGTATAGAAAAATACACAAAGTATTTTAGTTATGTCATATTCACACTTCTAGCTACGTAAATAATTCAATCTGAATTACAAACCCGAGACGCCCAGTATTTGAGATCGATAGGTCTTATACAGGATCCGTAAAAGGACCGACTCCATACCTTCTAAACGTAGCTAGTATTGAAAAATAGCTAACCAGTTTTTGAAAATACTATAATTAAAGGCAATTTAACTGCTAGCTAAAAGCTTTTAAAGACCGGAATGAGCCGTTACATTATATCTTTAAATTTTATTTGAAAAACTCACAGTTACAATATCTATAATAATATATACTACCTTAATTAACCTGCTATAGTATTATGATAACAACCATCGACTCGTATTTATGTTACTGGCCTTTTCAATCTTTATAAAATAACTCGTGTATAATTGCTGGACAAAAATGGATATTCTAGTAATGAACTATGTTCTAATGTTATAAATGATACAGGAAGTAATTCCTAGTGCTGTTCAATGTATTTATAAAAAAAAAAAAAAATTTGGAAAGAATAAACGGTCGTGAGCAAGATTTGGACCTGCGCCTCCTGGGCAAACCCATGTCGACCTCTGCTCACTACCTCGAATTCTTCTTCCACCACTTTTTAATTAATACGTCTTACGTTGATGACGTCATTGCCATCTATTCAGTCCCTGAGTCCCTTTACTGGAAACTGAAACTATGTTCTAATCACGGATTTGAAAAAAATACGGATTGAACCTCATTTTGTCATAAGCGAAGCATAGATTACGCACACACACATATATTACACGCAGCGTACTGGCGCCAAGTGGATGAGTTTTAATTATTTGTATGCGTTTAGCTCGTGTATGGCAAGCGAAATTAAATGACTAGGCATGCTTCTCACATGTCGTATGCAACGCTACGTCCGTATTTTTTTAAGGTCCGTGGTTCTATGTTCTCTTGAATAAATAAAGTTCTTTAACCTAATATCAATTTACTTTATATTGAGATGACTGTGATGACACACTGTTTTCAAAGATTATCTGAATTAGTAATGAGATTAAATACGATTGGAATTGATAGGATTGTCAAGGGTAAGCCTTCTTGTTATTGATGGTAAACTAATAAATTACCGTAGTAAGATACTTCTTACTGATTATTATTGTAAATTACCGAATACCGAACCGAACGACTACCGAACCTTACCGAAATTCTACCCGGAGAAAACATAGGGCACTTTTTATTCCGGAAAAAGTTACTTTAAATGAAGACACTGATATCAAATTGTTACCTAAGACTTCTAAGGTTGGCATTCGAGTAATTGAAACACTATCCGACGAGCAAATCCGCGAACAGAACCAGTATAGATTATAAAATCACTAGCTTCTTCTTCTTATCGTGTGGTTGATGAACAACCTAGTGTCAGAGTTTAAACCACCCGTAGGTTTCTGACATGGTTTTACACACCATCGAGAACATCTCTCAGGTGTGCTGGTTTCCTCACGATGTTTTCCTTCACCGTTTTAAGTGAGGAATAATTAATAAATAATATGCACATGACTTCGAAAAGACAGTGGTGCGTGCCTTGGATTCGGCTTACCACTAGGCTATCACTGCTAGATCACTAGCTTCTCAGCTATCTTTCTGAATCCGTTTCATATTTATTGTGTGAAATAGTAACAGACATCCATCGATCCTCACAAACTATCGCATTTATAATATATGTAGTACAAATGTATATAGACAGAGAAACAGGTTTATCGGACGTCTCAGTCCATGAGACAAGACAATAACCAGTTTGTCACGTGACACCGCGGCTGTGGTTTGTGACCTACTAATCTTACATGCGGTTGGATTGTCATATCACTTACCTACTTACCATCAAATCTGTATTAATTGAGCGTAACAAATGATTGAATTTGGATTTAAACCTTAAACGCATCAAGCAGGTACCTAGTATGACTTTCGATTGCAAAACAAATTTATTTGTTACTTTTCAATATTTATTGTTGAATTATATAATTGTATATGGTAATTAGGAATAATGTTTTCCCTTAAATTACTTTAAAAAGAAATTACCAAAGATGTCATAAGGCTAGCACCTATTAGGACTGGCTGCACTACAACGCAACGCACTATAATATGTACGTTTATTCCCTGTTTTTGCTGACTGTAGAGAAAAAAAAGCTCATACCTTTATTGTAGTTTTACCAGTACTCTATTTAGGTCAATTCAAGGTCCATTTCTACCACCTGTCTCCCAATTTTTATAACATCTGAACTCCTGAACGGCAATCAAAAATGTATCAAGGAATCCATACGTTAGTTCAGAAAGCTAATCTCCAGAGAATGACGTGAGGCTTAGCGTACTCGTACTAGACACATGAGATATGATAGGGTTGCAAACATGAAAAATTGTAGCGTATTTTCATGTCAAAGATAACATAGCATCACGCTTGCATACCCTGAAGAAGTAGACAGAGTTGTACACTGTTGTACATACACATTACATCGATTCTGTTATTAAGACCCGTGTTATAGGTGGTGAGCCTATTGCCATCTACACTCTGAGCGGTTAATTTCCCAACAGAAAAACACAATAATACTGCCCAACCCTGGCATCGAACCCAGGACGCTTAGCAGCCGCGCTATATTAAACGCTACATGAAAGAATCAAGAATATACAAAAAGCGTATAAGTATACCGGTATGCGATACTTTACGTAAAGTACTTTAGATTAGTAATTCCAATTTGTTAGAAATGTTTCTCAATTACTCAAAGCTCACAAAAACATGTTTCCTTTCGATTTCAGTCTGGGTATTCCATAAGTCACGTTAAGTGATTAAAAATCTACATCACTTTAATAACTTTTACTTTTCCAGTAAAAACGATACCTCTTCTGACTATAAAATAAAAAAAATACATTCATAACACGAACTAACTTAAGTGTACTTACATCAGAGTGCACCGTCTGATATAACATAGATCTAATCGTATAACACTGTTGCCAAACCACACATCACACTAAACACGATCTAGCAATCAATCGCACGACTATAACACAATCGGTTGCCGCCGAATCCTAGTGCATGTCTTAGGAGATCACTATAGCCTGGTACAAGACACAGGCAGCACTACAACGTATTGTAGGACAATGAGCTCGCCACAGCCCAGCCCAGGCAACAGAGAGCTTACCATAGCTTAAAAAAGGCCTAAGGGACTCCACTGTCGCTTCAGTGAGCATAATATATTTTTATATATTGATTCTTAACTCTCTAATGGTTTTGAGTATTTTAGCTGGCCTATGTAAATGTCCTGCCGATCTGGTATTGTCTGCGATGAGTCGTTCAGCTACCTGAATTATGGTCGAGCTACACGATGACTGATGTCAGATGTGCCGTCAGATAGGACAGGTCAACTGGAAACTACTATAGTTCTTCAAAAGGCCATTCCAGACGCTCTATATGTGGCGTAAAGGGGGGGGGGGTTGGGGGCGGTCCGCCCCGGATGCCAAACACCAAGGGGTGACAACGTGGTGATAACTCACTCGCTCAGCTTAGCAGCCACTAGCCATGGTCCTATAGCTTAGAAAATAGTAGGGTAGTGTGATCCGGATAGTTTGGAAAAGTCTTCTCTTAGAAAGATGTATCATTTAAGCTATGAACTTCTTAATTAGTCGCATAGCAATATTCATTGTTTTGCTTTTAGAAAACTGCCCCGGGTGCCAACCCATGCTACGCCACCACTAATGATTACGCTCACATAGCCCTATTCACTGATGTCTGGATTTAATAAACAGACTTGACCTCCGAGTTTGTTTTGGATTTCCTTCTCAGAGATAGTCAGATGGGAAACGCCTTCTAGATTATTTAAATTATTATTAGATAATTTCAATTTTATGCAGACATGACAGAGACACGCACATATCACGATAAAGTCTAATGTAGCACAAAGGTATATACCAAAAGCATTTCTACGATTTCTATACAAGTGAAGTTTCGGCTATTATCTTTATCTGTACTCAACTAAGTTTATCGTAGGATGTCTGGGCTATCACATAGAGACGAGAAGGGCATATGACCATAGAAGGATTAAGCTTAAAATATGTCGGGGCAAGATGCTCCAGATCTTCACATGCAATGAGTTGATTCGAGTTTATGCACCTAACAACTATCTCCGTAGCAGAAGGCACAGACTATTGGCCGTCCCTGTGTGCCGTTGAGTAGCCCGCGCCTCGTCTCCTATCCCGCGCGTATTGGTTATGCTCAACAGCCTCATGGAAACCAACCCGGACTGCGATCCTGTTTTAGTTTTAGCGAAGTTCTACACTTTTTGTATTATAATTATTCTAAATTCATATCTCTTAGATAACTTGCAACTTTACATTAGTGTATGTCGATTGTAAACAGTTCTAACTAAAGTAAAATAAATAGCACCTTTAGCACAACCGTCTGTATAACGTCTGTGTAAGACACAGACAATTTAGCACAGCCTAATGCAGGACACAAAAATTCACCATAACCCAGTGCAAAACACAGCGAGCTTACCACAGCACATATGACATCGGCAGTTCTACTCAGACTAGAGAGTAAGGCCTATCGCGTGCAAAACACGTACGATCTTTTCTTAAATCAAAACCATAGTGGAATATCACACACTGCCAAGAAAAAAACGCGCTTCACACGAAAATAATTCTACGCTTGCTCCAATAGACACGAACAATTCACCACAGCGCAATGCAGGACACAGCGAGCTCACGACAGCCTAATACTGGACACAATGAGCTTGCTACAGCCGCAGCCGTGTATAACCTGAATACCTACAGTGCCGCTAGTCAATGCATTCAACCACAACTGATGTTCGCTGAATAATCACGTCAATATTAAAGCACTCTGTATTATTAAAATAGCGGTTTTGATGCATTCAGTGGATAATATTTATCATTAATTAATTTATAAATAACTACCGGTGAATATGTTAATACGCTTAAACAGGGAAATAAATAAACTACCTCTCTTATCACCTAAAAGCTTTAAGCTCCTTATCTACTATATGAAGTACATTATGAGCTTAGATCTAAGATCTAACCATATAATAGCGGTGTCGCCAAACCGCGTCGCGGAGTGAAACACGAACTTGCAATCAATCGCACGCTGTAGCAACCGGTTGCTGCCACAACCTGTATAACAAACGCTTGTAAATCGTTGGCATGGTACTTAGCGATGTGGTTGGTTAATCGTATAATGTGTACTTAACCATTTGATTGATAAATACAGAAGAGATTAGCGTACACCGTTGCACTAAGCCGCAAATAACGCTTCAGTGAATGATCGAAACGGTAATTGGCAAATCACCACGCTTGGTAAAATGTCGTTATTGGATAGCAGACATGAGGATGTCGAACCATATGATCATTACTCGACAGCCCAAAAAAGAGAGTGTTATGTTTTTAGGGTTCTTACATACAGTAAGTATAAATATAGGTAAGTATGTATGTATGTATTTTGTAGAAAACTCGTGACTCGTGAGAAATATTCATATCAATTAATGTTCACCGGTTACTACTCACGTGCATTTTTCGGGATTGCCCGACTATATATATATAACTATATAAGACTATATTAAGCTGCTCAGCTCATGACTAAGGGCTCCGTTCGCATTCGAAACTATTCGGTATCTATAGAATCCTTACATCATCTCGAGTAACATATAATAGTACGATTTAAAAAAATTGTGGCTGTGGCACATAAAGAGCTGTGAAAAAAAACACACACATGCAGGTGTGCTTTTTATAACGTTTTAATACATTTCATTTTGTTATAACTACATACACATTATTATTAAGTAACTTTTAGGTAGATTAATGGTTTAAAATTTAAGCACTTACCTAGATTGTTTAGAAACGATCGCCGAATCGCTGTAATACCGCCGATTGTACTGTAAATTATTATGTTGTGTGATTACTTCGATCAAATATTACTGATTGAAGTGTGATTGGGTATATTTCTTTTTAATAATGTTCATGAAAGAAGAGTGTGTGCGTTATGTTATTTAGGTTATGTTTTTTCAGTCGGATTTTCTGCCGATAACCATGAGGCGGGTTAACGTATTCGTGGCTGAGAACCAGGCACGGTAATTGTACCCTATCTGTTCACACTCGTTCCCTCTTGATCATCAGTTAATCTGTATACTCGCGAAAGTACAAAATTTTACTTGATAACAATAATACCTATTTATATTGTATCTGGTAATTAGCAAGTCAACAGATTAATTAGAAATAAATAAATGAGTGTTTTATGACCAACAGATAATATACAATACATCGACAATCACGCCTGTTTACTAGTTTTGTAGGCAAAGATGACTGATTTCCTCTTGCTAAAATAACTCTTTCGCTAGCACACCTATGTTCATTAACAAAGAGGTTAATGCACACAGCACAGAGGAAAATGCACGCTCGTGTTCGGGTTCAGATTGCTCTTGGTCTGTCCTTTTTTGAGGACGTCTTCATTTTAATCACCAACAGATGCATGTTGCAATTCTACAGCCAATGAGCTTGTGTAAATCAGTCCTTAGCTGATACGAAAACAAATCACGATTGTTACAAATTATAAACGATTAAACAAAGCGAGTGCCAAACAATCATTGATCCGCGACACTTTATTAATTATTCGTGCCATGAAATTAACAAGAATGATTTGTTATAATATATTTTTCACATCAAGATGCGTGAATTTCATAAAATTTCCTTAGCCTCGCCTTTTTATAAAAAAACAGAGAAATACATTCTTGTTTCTCCAGTTAATAATACTGTTGAAAAGTTTGTTATTTAATAATCGCTTTTGGGAATAAGGTGGGGACTTTTGTTAACGTTGTTCCCCATGTTTTGTACGTGAACCAGGTATTTAATAAGACTTATTTGTACGGCTTCGGCTTTCTACGTAAATATTGGCAAAGCCTACCTACTGTCACTTTATATGACAGCACAAGTAATCGAGTTTTTAAAAGATGTTTATACCCATAACGTGTAATATTACGAAGTGCCTTTAACAAAATTATTCTACCATTTTCATGGTAAGATAAACATACCATTAGGCGGGTATTGGTTAAGCAAAAGTGTGCTTTGATGCACTCACATTACATTGATGCCAAAGTAATCTATATTAATAATCCTACTAATATTAGAAATGCGAAAGTTTGTGACGAGGGATGGTATATGGATGTTTGTTACTGTTTCATGCAGTAACTACTGAACGGATTTGGATGAATTTTGGCACCATGTAACAGGTTACATGATGCCAAATTTCATCCAAATCCGTTATCTATCAGCCGGAAAGAAAGTAAGCTATGTGTGTTACTGCTGGACCCAATTCTGAAGTCCATGCACACGAATTGGCGAAAAGAAGCTAGTATATTACCTATATATATATATATATATTTAATATAATAAAGCTCAAGGGTTTGTTTGTTTGAATGCGCTAATCTCTGGAACCAGTCGAACTTGATAAATATGTTTGCTTTTATAGCCCAATTCTTGAGGAAGGTTATAAGTTATTTAACATCAAGCTACGGTCCTTAGGAGCCAAGAAAAAAGATAAAGAAAAATATAGATAGATAAAGAAAGGCATAGCTATAATATGTACGTCTTTACGAATTCCCTCGCCGACGAAGGAAACTGTTTGCATTACTTCCGGGAGTGCGCACACGTCGACTTGCTGTAGCATGGCAGTCACACTGAACTCGTTGTGCACTCAGCACATTAATATTGATTTGTTTCATGATAAACCATTCCAATTGTCAATGTTTATATATTACGAGTAGAATAAGATATTATTATCACAATGGTTTATTGTGTGGCAATAAAAAAAAAACAAATCAAATCAATCAATGTATATATATATTTTTAAGTAAAATAAGTTAAGATAAATATTTGAAAAGCATTAACGCATGCTTAGCGATGCTTCCGTTAAATATAATAACTTTAAAATAAGTAAGTTAAAAAAAAAGGTTAATTCTATAATTGTAAATATTAAATGTGTTTTGGTAATAGTATTCTGTAAACTTATTGTTTTTTTATAATAACAATAATAATAATAATTGAGGATATAGACCGTCACTTGCTACGATTCTGATACACCTGTTTTGCATTAACTATGTTCATTAACCTCTTCATGCATGCTCGTCGGTTTAGGTTGCTCCTGACCTGTCCATTTTTTAAACGTCCGCAATTTGATTGTTGTACTCGTATATTCGTCGAGATCAGCCTGTCCCGACTCTTCCATCCACACTCGTCATATATGCTAATTTACAAAATAAATCCATGTAAAATACAAAACAACAATTCAATTTGTACAAAGGAATTATCACACTAATTAGGAAATTATAATTATATATGACACCAATTCTCAAAGCATTCAAAAATAACTCCTAACGATCTGATTTCCACATTAAACGGAAACATACCCATTAAAAACTACAAAAAGAACCTCTCTTCTGTTTTTTTATTATTTACCTACTATTTACAACCTACTTAATTGAATTCACTTAAAATATCAATCAAACTGCGTAGCTGCTGAGCGTGAGGTCCCTGGTTTGATTCCCGTGTCGGGGAGTGTTATCGATTTTTACTGTCAGAAAAATCTCAGTATTTGTAGGCCTGAGTTTGTTATTGTAGCCAGTCGACAGCAATAGACTTAATAACTGCATTGGTGAAGTGTGGGTGTAGCAAGGTGGGCACACCTCTGCCTACTCCTTCTGGGACCACTGGCGTGATCCTGATTGTAAGTTACATAATTCTTAGAAATAAAGTCAGATCTTACTACGATAGGGAGGCTTAGGGGAGACCCCTTTACAGTCTCTCCAGGGATGTGCCTTAATAGGCGTTGCACAGCGGGGTTGCTGGTGCTGGTCTGTTGAGAGGACTCAACGCCCCCCTCCATATGCTGATGGTGACTACCGGGGTGGTTTTAGTGAGGTAAGAACCCCACACTCCCCGGACTTATCACTAAAGGCCGGGCAACTTCTTGAAGGTTTCCCTCTGAAAAAAAAAGGCCAGCTCAAGGTTAAAGTGTTGAGGACGTGCAGTACTGTACAGTCCCTCTGGTATAATACATCTTCAAATTTCTTCGCCTTTTTACCGCCTACACTGTATAATCAGGTAATTTATAATTTAGTCATATGATTTACCTTCCACGTGAAAGAAGGAATTAATTAAATAGAAAGAGAGACCTTAATTAAATAGACATAAATTTAATTAACTACAGCCACTAAAATTGAGGAAATGTGATTGATTGCCAGCCGAACAATTAAATGCTATACAATTTTATAAAGCCCTTAAATCTTGTGCGTTTACTGTCGCTTCACTTTTTTTATTTGTGTTTAACTCCTACTGCATAAAAACATCACAGCAAACCCGGGACTGGGACTGCGTTATTTTCTGCATGCACGTGAGTAGTAACCGGTGAACATTAATTGATATGATTACAAAGCAACAAAAATGTATTGCTCAAACAAATAAAAAAATCTGTATCAATTATTACTATTTTTTGCGTATACCATATCAGAACGCGTATGTCTTATCAGAGCAATCGTATTACCTCCAATCGTGCGGCGTTGTTCTTTTTTTACGTAGTACACGAAAATTTCTCAGATAAGCGCCAGCTATTACGAGACGAATAGGTCACTGAACTCTTGGTTACTATGGTTTTTATTATTCAATATAATAATATCAACTTATATTACTCTATAGTTTTGTACAATATGGGTACTATTTAAAAACACAGATGGTATTTTCGTAATCTTCAGAACTGTACTGTATGTTGTTATAAGCACAAGTAATTCGGATGTCGAGAAGTAATTAATTTTCGGTAGCCTTTTACGCCACACGCGCAGGCGTCAAAGGCCGGTAGCTCAATAGGTAATTTTATTAAAGTAAATCACTTCCAGCGTTAAAAGCCATAAAAAACTTAATTTAGTTCTATTGCTTAATATTTATTAGAAATTGGGGTGAAATTAAAAACAAATTGATTTTACGCTTTCATTTTAAATGCTCTAACACGTTTAGGGCTGAGGCTAAGTTACGCTTTCTTATAACTGCTAAGTGCCGCATCTTATCCAAGAAGTGAGAAAACAAACCTCGCTCGCAAAAAAAAACAGTACCTTTTCGTGTTTCGGATAGTATGTAGTATAGGTTAAACAAAGTGTAAGAGATAATTGCTAGGCCTTCAGCTTTTCCTGTAAGAGGATCTTTGTTTTCTTGACGACACTTTATTCCACACAATTATATGTAAGAAGATGATTTACGGACTAACTTTTTAAATTTGCCTCATAGTTTCCAGGGTTATGCAAACTTGTGCCTATGTTGAAGCGCGTAAACAAGCCGGCAACATGGCAGGTACAACACCACTTTAGCTGTCTGGCCTGCAAGCTAGAGAGACAGCCCTATTTATAGACTACTCCTTTAGGCCACGACACCAATACAAATTCTAATATTATATTTTTTTCATTTCATATTAAATTATGGATGCAAATGGGATAAAAATGAATAGATTATAGCGAAAAAATGCTTTTTAATTATTTATTGGCTTGCATTTAAATACCACCTCACCTGATGTTAAGCGATGGTGCGGCCGACGATGGCACACGCTTGCCCAGCAGAAACCTAATCACTCGAGCCTTCAAGTTGGTCACTAAAGTCATTTGTGCATTCAATTAGTTTATTTTTAGGTATTATAACAATGCTCCTCTTTGTTACTTTTTCTAAATTGTGGTAGATTTAAAACAAGACTGTTACTACAAACAACATAAATTATCGTTTTAGGCCATTCGAAATTTTGAATAGTGAACCCACGACCCCAAACGAAACGCAAATATACATATATACCTACTATAAAAACTTTTTGGCTTGCCCATCAGAAACCTAATCACTGGAGCATTGAAAAAGTTTGTCACTAAAGTCATACTTGCACTTGATAAGTTTTTTTAGGTGTTATAACAATGCTCCTGCCTGTATTTTTTTCATAATAGTGATAGATTTAAGCAACATACTTAAATAATCTTTTTAGGTGAATCGAAATTTTGAATAGTAAACCCACGACCTGTACCACAAAACACAATCGTCACTAATGTAACCGCAAATATAAATATACTAATATAAAAACGTATTTTTTATATAAAATAGAAAATCCAGTTCTGATATTATGTAAGAATTCATTAAACATGCGCAGAGCCCAGTATTCTTATAATAATATTAAAATATCTTTGATGATTATGACCTGCCTTATATGGCATTCAACAAAAACGATAAAATATAAAACAAATTCTTATATTTTATAAACACGCGAAGCGTTTATCATCTTTGTCCGGGAATTCCCAAATAATTACCCACTGATTTTTTACTTGTTTTTGCATAACATAACATAGCATCACGCCTGTACTCCGCGAAGGGGTAGGCAGAGGTGCAACAGTTGTGCACTCAAAGGGTGCACAACTGTTGCACCTCTGCCTACTGTTTTTTTCTGTTATTATTAAGAAACATTATCAAAATGTTGATAAAGTTTTTTTGCATGTTACCTACTAGTAATATAGAAAAAAACAGTATCAAGATGTTTTAGCAAAAGATCTCTTAGCATTGCTTATTAAAACATTACAGAGCAGTTAAAAGTCAACTGCTGAAGGGTGGAAAAATGGACATTTTGCCGGACTCCTACCGGCTAAAACCACACAGTCCTCACAAAACCTTTACTCGGCACTGCAGCTGCAATCGCAAATTGCTGATATTAGTCGAACCCAAGGTCGGTAACGCTGACTTTTAGGAATCATCAAAAATAATGAAGCTCTTGCTTAAAACGGTGAAGGAAAAGATCATGAAGTAACCAACAACCTGAGGGATTTCCTCGATTATGTTTAAAGTCAGGTCAAAGCAGGGGCGTTACTACCGCCGTATCAGCCGTATCAACGTCTGTCCGTGTAAGCAAAAAATCGTAAAATGTTATAAAAGGCCCGTT
Organism: Xylocampa areola; assembly: GCA_935421205.1. Taxonomy (NCBI): domain Eukaryota; kingdom Metazoa; phylum Arthropoda; class Insecta; order Lepidoptera; family Noctuidae; genus Xylocampa; species Xylocampa areola. Next base: position 11,480,592 of record OW285217.1, on the reverse strand, counting down.
TTTTTTTTTATACAGAGCCTCCTAGGTATTTAGCTACGCCACTGTTTCAAAGGGTGGCTTATAAGACACTAGGTCAACCATACGATAAATGCATAAGACTTGAACCCGTTTAAATTTCAGTCAACCCATGACCAAGCCGATGCAATTTGATCAAAACGTCGGGATAAAAAAGGTATCGTAAACCTTTAAATATTTATACGCGATTTGGACTCCATTACCGTTCTCATAAAGCTGATACCCATTTCTGGGCGTAATCCCTTTTTTTCACGTGGGAAATCTGGCAAATACTACTGTGTGTCTCCAAAAGTCTTTAGATACAGCTGATGTCCGGAGTCATGGCCGTGGGCGGGGGGTGTTCAAACAACACAAATACGGTCGTGAGTAGGATTTGAACCCGCGCGTCCCGGATATATCCCAAAATACTCAAGGCGCTCTGACCACTGCCTCGTTGGTCTAGTGGTCCCAAGCGCGACTGCTGAGCATGTGGTCTCAGGTTCGATTCCCGGGTCGAGCAAAGTGTTATTAAGTTTTTCTGTTAGGAAATTCTCAGTAGCAGCCCGGAGTTTGGAACTTAGTAGATGGGTATAGGTTCACCACCTATTACATGGGACTTAATAACAGCATTGGTGAAATGTGGGTGTACAACTGTGTTTTCCTCTGCCTATCCCTTCAGGGAATACAGGCGTGATGCTACGATGCTATGCTGTGACCACTATACCATCTCGACCTCTGCTCAAATTCTTTACAGGTCGCTACGCATGCGTTAATGCATTTGAAACATTTACCTGCATCTCTTTTTATACATGTCGTTTTCCCTTTCTAGTTATTTAGAAATCATTGAAACACCAATGTCAAGTTTTACTTAACGACGCTCTCACAGTTAGGTACAGTCCATTAATATTTCCGGCAATCTACCTTGCCGTTATAAAGCTACGTTATTTCAACAAAATATATAACTTGTTCGTTCCATTCAACAAACCGCGTCGCAAATATTTGATCGAAACTAGTTTTCAATTACGTAACGTTTAGTTTATAAGCCAGTAACTATTCATTAGTTGAGATGTTGCCTTGGCCTTAAATTAGAGTTTTTTGACACTGTTTTTGTAAGAATCAATCAAAGAGGTCAAGAATGTCCACGGGCAATAAAAATGACTCAACTTGTACGTAATAATAATTATACTTAATTTAAAAGCATACTATTAATCATTCTTTTTACACTATGAATATGTAAATTAACTCGCTCAAATATTTTCGGTCATATATATTTTTTCGTCCTGTAATTAAATCGTTTGAGAACTCGTGTACGTGTCACTAAATAACATCCTTAATATGTCCACAGAGTGCTTTTAAGAACTATAAGTAGCTACCTTTAGTGGACCGGGACCTATTTCCGAACGACACGACAAGTTCCTAAAACCATAATTGTGTGGTTTGACACTCTGCGACTCTGACCTTTTGATGTCAAAACTACCCGCAAGGGAAAAAGGTTTTCGGTGTATGATATTTTCTAGTAACTAACGTGCTAGTTTTACACAATCTACCATACAATATAGACGTCTACTATCATGTTACTATGTACTCATGCGCCAAATACATTCTTTAAATTAAACGTCACATAAAATCGCATGTTCACTGTGAATTCTGTCCGGAATTCGGCGTGACTACGCTACAATATGTAATAACTCTACCCAGCGCTCTCTGGAATCCCTATAACATTCCACCTAGGATACCCAATACTGGGAATAACTGGAATAAATAATCAAAACTCCAAGAATAACTCGAAAAACCTTTTCCTTTAGCGCAGAAAAAACTTTAGTCATTAGTCGATAGTCGAGTTCTTAGCGTCCACTTTCCGATCGTAACAGTGTCGAAACCAAGCAATAATGTTTATATAATACGTACGACCTGATGAATTAATTAGAAATTTGGAAGCTCATCTAAAAAAGGGCCACAGGGCTTTTGAATCGGACCGGAGTCTTTGATCTCCGAGCGAGGCGTCTGCTTCGAGATTAATACCCTAACACACCATATAAATCACTTAACGCATTTTTAACTCAAATAAAATGTCTTAACTAAAATTTAATGTTATCGATTATCGATAGAAACAACTTTGGGAACGCAAAGCAGCTTTCTGGCTCGTTAGTCGAATAATTTCTCAACAATATTGGATTATTTTTCTTGGGGCGGTCGTGAGATAAGATCGATAGATCACCATAGTTAAGCAATGTTTTGCCGTGGTTTGTACTGAATGAATATTCCTCTAACACTTTGGCCTCGGTTTCAAATTATGTAACTTATCAACCTCAATACTTATATTGTTAAATTGTCCTCAGTAAAACTATATGTATTCAAATACGCTTGGCAAAAGAGAAAAGGAGGCAGCTAATTGGATTTGCCTATCAACAAAGCCATGCGTGGGCTGAATGGCCATTCAGTAGTACTGAATCAGTACACGCGGACTATTGTCAACGCTCTTCTTAGGGTTTCTGGCGCATGAAAATTACACAGAACAACAATACAGATGCCTGTAATCAAACTGAACCGTGAATACCTGTTCATTAGTTACCTGAATACTTAACAGCTTTGTCTTGTGTACCTTACGTAATATATGCGTTTACTACGACAGTAAGCACATATTACATTGTTGCTAGAGTTATATTATTTATACATTTTTGTAGTAGTTTCTCACATCATTAAGTCTCATGGAATGTAAGCGACTGAATTGGAGTCATTATGGGACCCTGACCATATAATTTTGTTTTATTGTGTGGAAATCGGTCAAGCAACTTGCGTCAATGTTGGAATAATTAGAACTTAGATATGTCTCGTACATTATATTGTTGCATATCATCAACTCTTGATGATTGACAAATGGCTTGGATCAAGAGGTTAATTACTGTTACACTGATAATGTGAGATTGCTTGTAATTAATTAATTTAAAAAAAAAGTATAAATTAATATTTAATTAGATGAACATGTTTATTATTTATATGGATAGTGGAAACGATAAAAAAAAATTATCGTCATCCGGTCTACACATTTGACATGATATATAATCAATATTTATTTTCTTTTGGCCAAATGTAAGCTTTCTTTAGTTAGGATGATCGCGCACTATATGGCCTGGAATAACGCTGCTTACGTTATCAGCAGTTCAATAATACAAAGACGATAAATTGGTTAGATGCTCGCTGTAACCAGTAGAATAGTAAAGTTACAATATTAATTTGAAAAAGAATACGATCGCGAACAGGATTCGAACCTGCGCCTCCCGGATAGATACTCCAGGCGCTCTGACCATGACGTCGCCATAAGACGTGTTAAAATATGGAAGAAAAATTCGCGGTGGTGAGCAGAGGTCGAGATGGCTTAGTGGTCAGAGCGCCTGGAGTATCTATCCGGAGGCGCAGGTTCGAATCCTGTTCGCGACCGTATTCTTTTTCCATTTAATATTGTAACTTTAGAGTTCGCTAAGCATGCGTTAATGCTTTTTCAAAGACATATCTTGAATCAGTAGAATAGTATTTGACTGCGCTGACTGTGACGCGTTCCGGGATTAGCATCAAGTTCAATTTCATTGTACTTGTATCCGTCATAACTATCTACTACTTATGTATGTGTCTCACTCTCTTTTACTATTGTTTTCTGACACCGTATATTACCACTCCGACTTATTTGATTTTAAAATTCCTTTTCACGGACTCATTTCGATAAGCAGTGGGGGGGAGGGCGTGAAAATTAATTTATCTACATCACATTATTACATTTTAAAGCATGTTTGGCTTATTAGTATCCCGATTCTTTAATTATATATAAGACATTTTGTGGTATAAAAATACGATCTGACATATTTCCAATGTCAATCGAGCGGATTTATTTTCAAGAGTAACCTTAGATGATCCGAAAAATATAAATCTTAATACTTAACAGAATACTTAGATCAGAGATGAGATTAGTGATCAAGTGAACATGTTGACAGCAAAACAAATGAAATACCAAGAGGTCATGACTTTCGCATTAAAAAAAAAACTCGCAAACTGACAAGTCAGCTTAGGCCCTTACGCGCCCTTACGTAACACTACTTAAAAACTAGAGTGTTGTTGCGAGGAGTTATGCCAACATGAACTTTCGATAGTTTCCATGACGGTTACAACATTTAGTCTTGCGGCGAAAAGGTTAACACAAAAATACCAACCAGCCCACGGAGAAAAGGTTTGAAATTGAGTCTATCAAAATTTATAAGGAATGATAGCCTAGTACTATGACCGTTCACTAACAAGTAAGCCCACATAATCGAACCTAAGGCATGTACTACTGACTTCATATTCATTTATTTATTACTAGTTGTGCCTGCGACTCCGTCCGAGTGGATGTCGTAAATTAACCCCATTTCGTGTATGAATGCTTAATTAACAAATGTTCGACGTGATTCTTTAAATTGCCATAACTTTTTTATTTATAAACCGATTGACATAAAACAAACACTAAATATTAAGTGAAGCTTACCACAATATATTAGTGAAAACCACATCTAAATCGGATAAGCCGTTTCAGCGATAAGCGTGCACAAACGCACAGAAAAACAGACAACAATTCTATCAGTTATTGTTTTGGGTGCTATTTGCGTTGACAAAGGGCCCAATAAAAAAAAATCTCATATATTTTCCATGTACAGACAGCGATCTGTTACATTTTTATTATATGTATAGATAAAATAACTACATATTTCATTAATATAATCACGGTGTTATACGCAAGGACGTGTAATGATACTTTGTGGCAGAATAAGTATTATGAATAGACTAAGACATTAGAAAGATTTAGATATAAGGTTATATTATCTAGCGGCTAGATGGAGACCCTACTACACACGTGCATTGTTCGGGATTGTCCGACTAGTTTTGAACTCGAACGGAGCCCTTAGTCATGAACTGAGACCGCGGCGGTGTCGGAAGTCAAAGTGGCGCTGCGCTCGCGCCGTTGACGTACTAGGCGCGGCGCGGCGTCTAGAGTCTTCGTGTATTCTCGTAAATCATCGTGTTCGAGCTACCCAAGGAGTACAGTCAGCAGCTGGTATACGATTAACACATTTATGTATAGTAACTTTCGTTAGATGCATTCATATTTCTTATGGTTCAACGGTTATTACTCTCGTATATTTATTATAGAAATTGCCCGACTAGTTTCAAATTAGAACGGTGTCCTTATACATGAGATGCGCCCGCAGCGATTTCGCGAGTCTCAGGAGCAGCCCGGCAAACTCGGTCCGATAGATAGTAGTAGGCTCGCCACCTATTCCATGGAACTCAGCATGATGGGATAACAGCATTGGTGAAATGTGGGTGTATAGGTGTGCACGCCTCTGCTACGAATACAGGCGTCATGTTATGTTATGTCTTATGCTTAAAACTAAACTAAAAATGTAATAAAAGATGGTGAGGTTACCAACACACATGAGAGATGTTCTCGATCGGGTGTAAAGCCACGTCGGAGACCTACGGGGTGGTTTAAACTCTCTGACACTATGTTGTTCATAAACCATACGTTATGCAAGAATTTATCAACATATCTTGACATTTAACGCCATCACATAAATTAAAAATGTGTTATTTTTGTCACGCAATGGAGGTGTGTTTGTAGACATTGAACTTGCTTAAGGTTTAGTTCCCACGACATTTCCACGCAAGAAATCAAATGTTTTCTTACTTAAATAATATATCTTTTTATCTCTGTCTGTTTGTTTATCTGTTAAGTTTTCACGCTTAAACTGCTAAACAAATTATTATTAACTTTGGTACCTGTAGAGATAGATGAGACCTTTCTCGCGGGCTCCAGCTATTTTCAAATTAAGCATCGGAAAACCAGTAAACGTTCTGTGGGTATTAAGAACGAGACAATTATATTGGGGTTGGACCTGATGCAGCTTAATACCAGTATTTTACATGGCGCATGTGCCTATCTCAACTTCTGACGTCAACAACCCAGTTATGGGGTAACACTATATCTCGTGGTATGACTGGTTGCCAGACTTTCAGGCCTCTGACTACCCGTAACGGCTATCATAAATCTTAATTTGACAACCGGGACTGGCGGCTTAACGTGCTCTCCGAGGCATGGAACTTGAGTTTACTTTAGTAATGTATATAACAGAGTATCACGCCTGCACCCCCATAGGAGTAGATCCCCATAAGAATGCTGTTATTAAGTCCCATTGTAAGTCTAATGCCATCCGAGGAATTCAGACACCGACCTACTACTATATTTATATCCTAATAAATAAACCCAACAATAAAATTAAAATGTTTAACCAGGGAATCGAATCCAACTCTAGCAGCCGCGCTTGCAGCTCTAGAATAATTGTATTTTATACGTATATATTCTACTCTAATGGTATACAATAAAGCTTATTCTATTAAATTTTTGCATCCCAATCCAAAGAGGTTAATAGTTTATTTACTGAACACCCAAGTAATGTTCTCCATCGAAGATTTTTACATTCACAAGAGCTTGCTAATTGCTAGACCAAGTTACAGTAAATACCATTACTTCGAAAATGCATAGCAGACTGTCTCGAAGGAATAGAGTTGTGCCCTCCTTGGGACTAAGGTAACATCTTATTTAGGGTTGCTTTCCAATAAAACAGAGCTGTGCGCGCTAGTGGAGTGATGAGTCATGAAAACGTCCATAGTATTGCTTAGGTTTTTAACCGACTTCCAAAAAGGAGGACGTTATCAATTCGGTAGTTTTTTTTTTATGTTTGATACCTCAGAACTCCGTCATTTATGAACCGATTTGGAAAATTATTTTTTTATTTGAAAGGATATACTTTGATTGGTCCCATTGAAATTTTATGAAAATTGGTTTGGTATTTTGGTATTTAAATCAAAATAACTGAAAAATATAACGTCGTCGAAGTAAACGAAATGGTGTATTTTGCTTTCTTGTGACTTTCCAGTGGTGGTTACGGTCTCTAGAATAGTTCTAATGAACTGCCTATTTTCCAGCTTCATCATCAGATGATGATGATGAAACCGGAAGAAAAGCACCGGAAGTCCGTAATTTTTTTTGGTATTTAATTCTTTTTAGTGTAAGCCCGCATTCTCAAACGTCTCTTTTTACACGACTGTCCAAAAAAGGAGTGTATCTAAGTATGTATGTATGTAAGTATGGTTGTGAGTTTCTTTACCTATTCCATCATAACTTTTAAATGCCTGAACTGATTTCGATGTATGGGGTATCGTTAGAATCCCGTGAGTAACATAGGCTAGTCAAATTTGATTTCATCTTGTTTTACGCAGTTCACTACTCTCTTTTGAAATAGCCTTAGATCTAAATTTCCTACTTTGATATAGGCGTTTCCCGCTTCTTTGCTCGTCTAAATTAAATGGCCCTGTCATCCCTCATATGGACAGCGTGTTGAGTAGGTCTACCCATATTCACTTCCGATAAATCAGCTATGTAACGCAAGATTCACTAAAAAGTGAGAAATAAAATATTTTTTAACAAAAAAAAAAACTGACTCCGAAAATCTTTCTGTTAACTAAAAATTCACTAAAAAGTAAAAAAAAAATTGTATTTTTTACTTACTTCAATTTACATAAAAAAAAAATTTAGAGGATTCTGAATAAAATCAATTTATTAGGACAGTAATATACAATTATTATTACGATCGAGGTTAAGCTGCGCTTGCCGCGGTCGGTCTGTGAATGGGTGACCATCATTTCATACCGAGACCCCTCCGTCCCTCGGAGAGTACGTAAATTATCAAACTATGATCTATGACAGCCGTAACGGGTAGTCAGATGCCTGAAGTCTGACAACCAGTCATAGCACGAGATATCGTGTTACCCAGAAACTGGGTTGTCGAGATCAGATATATATAGACTTTACATGGAGCAACTCCATGTAAAGTACTAGTATTAAGCAACATCTGGTTTGGCTGGAAGCCGCCTCTAACAGTGTCGGGAAAAGGCTAGGATTCCAATATTTGTATAAGCGCATCGTTTGTGTGGACGTGACCAAATTAAATTGATTTTAAAGTTTCCAGCTTGCTGTCTATGATCGATTTCTTTGAGAATTAATTTAATTGAGAAAGGCTAGGAAGATTGAGTATCACGAGGCAAGAAAAATGAAGAAATACCTTATAGAAAGAGTCACACCGCGACACGGTTCTTCTACTCATCCTCGCACTGCTCCGCTCCCTTGCTATTCTTTGATAGGCGTCAAACATCTTTTCACAGTTCAGCTATACCTCCTCGCACTACTCCTCAGCTCCTACGCACAGCTTTGGTAAAAATAATCACACCGTTTTACAGCTTCGCTACGTTTCCTCACAGAGCTCTACTTCTCCACAGCTTTAGTGGAGAACCGCCCTTAAGTACATAAGACGACTCCAACCTTTAACAAACAACCTTGAAATTTCGAGTTTATACATAAATATCATCGACATTAAGTATTCACGTTATTCTACATTAATTTATTATTATTATCTTGTATCGATAAGGCAGGTGGGGTTTTTAATTAATATGCGTAGCTGGGACAATTTTCTTCGTGCAGTATATATTTATTTCCCCTTGTTAGACGTTTCCTCGGTCGTTTCCACGCGATATTTCAAATATAATAAATACCTTAACACTATATTTTACATTGTAACGATACATAGGCAGAATTCCATTCATTTTTATGTGGTAGACGTGACTGGAGCCATTAAAAAAAATATCGGAATAATTATGTTTTGTGAATAGAAAATAGCGTCTGGCTACGCAGTTCCTCTGTTTTATTCTGTTTTTATTTGTGTTACCATTTAATAAATGACTAGAAAAAGAAATACATTGACTTATTTTATCTTGAATGAATACGAACTGGATGAAAATTGGTAGTGTTGTTAGTACTTTGATTACTAGGTGATTAACTGCCTCATTGGTCCAGTGAACGTAAACGCGGCTGCTAAGTGTGAAGTCCGTGTGTTCAATTTCCGGGCCGAATAAAGTGTTTTTAAATTGTCCTGCTAGGAAATTCTCAGTAACAGCCCGGAATTAAGTCTTGTGCCCGGTAAATGGCGATAGACTTGCCACGTCTTACATAGGACTGAACAACAGCATCGGCGAAATTTAGGGGCAAAACTACATATCTGTAATAAAGTAGCCGAAACCAGCTTGGATATTTAACAGTTATTATAATTTCTTTAATTTATTTTAAGAGTAGCTACATAATTATAATAAAACAACTTTAACCGGATTAATCGCGTGTATTATTGGTTTTTGTTTTACGTGACGTTTAGAACACTTTGCAGCGTTCTCACGCGATTAATCCGGTTAAAAGTCGTTTTATTATAATGTGTAGTGATCGCGAAAATCTAAAATATTAGTACTTTCATAAATTACATTTTTAAATATATATCCTAAAAAGAAAATAATACACATTTAAAAATATTAAAAATAGCATGCCACCTGCATCGGGAACAGGGTTTTAGCGGTTAGGACACCAGTGAGAGGAACCTCCTCACAATACGTGCCGTGTCAAGGAGTACCACTTTCTGTGTCAGACCCTTGATCCAGCCGCCTAGCAAGAGCCTTTTATGGTGTAAATCAAGGCTCTTCGCTATCATTCCATTGGCCGTCACTACTATTATTATTATTATAACAGCTTGCATGCTGAGTTACAATATAATATAATATAGTACGCTATCCCAGTAAAAGTAACACCTACATTATATCTGTATTTGGAGACATTATTTTAATTACAACCATGCATTTGACACCACGCCATAATTCTTTTCACAATGACCTACTTATAGAACTTTCTTATACGGGTGTCGTAAACAAACGAACTCAGAAAACAGGGACGTATTCTCAAAGCCACCACACCCCGCCTCTTAGTTTAAATTTTTAATTTGTCAGAACACTTCTGCAACTAATTGTTTCATGTCAACGACACTGGAAACCAGTTCCGTATAATTAGATACGGAAGGAGCCATAAGCCACAGCCACGACAAATGTCCCACAACATTACAAAAGTTTGAGCAACTTGTTGTAACAAGTTTGTTATTATTTTGTTGACGTATTTCCCCCACATTCAACTACATAAATGAACTGTTTTGTACATAGAGCTTTTAGTTAATTGATTTTGTCGTTTTTATTAAACTGTGCCGTGTTTATTTTTAACAACGCAAGCGTTAATATTTTATTACTGCAGTCACAAAACGCTATTCCGATATTGAAATAGAAACGCTATTTCAACCTCTGAATTGTAAATGAACTTCGAAAATAACAGGCCAAGGGAAAAAAATAAAATTTCCTGATTTTCCTACCATATGACCCTAGAGGGTCTTCGCTCGGTCTTAAATCTATCTTAAGGTCGGATTTGACTTCTAATTTTGAGTTATTCATGTTTGAATTGGGTTCCCACGCCGCTACCCGTACCCACATCCCTTTGTGATCAATGAAAAATTCTGAGTGAATAGAGAAAAGAACATTTCAGAGCCAAAGAAAATTCGGGAAAAACAATTTTCCGTTGCTGTGAAAACAATTCGTTCTTTGTGAAATATTTGTTGGCGAATGAAGTTAAGCATTCGGGGGTCTCGGTAACCGTAGAATTTCATGTTACTTCCGGGACATACGGAATACCTTTCGACGTACGTAAGAATAAAGTTTTTATGAATACTCAAAAGCTTCCTTGAATATTCAATGTGTATTTACTAAACCGATAGTAATGTTACTATGGAATATAAATAACGGTGTAATATTGTCCATGATGGAATGATGTTATGGTGGATTTCCACACATTACAAAAATCGTTTATAATTATGAAAAGTTGATTTAAGCTGTACGAATCCCAGAAATAGTAAAGGCCTGCGCAGACGAGGGTGTTTTTTCCGAGGAATACAAAAATTACCCAAAGCTTTTAAAAAACTTCCACTGAGAGCTTGCAACGGACTCGACCCACACGGTGTGCAACCATTTGTTCTGCGGAACATAAGTGAAGCGCACGCTTCGGATGTAAATATTCTGAAATTACGTTGTTTAGTAATTAACTTGAAGTTTAAAAGAAAAAAACGTTATCAAATCAACTTTTATTTATTTCGGATCGGTTAACGAATGGATATTGTCATGCAAAACATATTCAGTATATCATAAAATATCGTTTGGAACTTCTGATGACTTGCTGTCAATTGTGTTGTAAAACATTATGACATTATTATGAGGAATTATTTTATTAATATCTTTTATTACATTTTTACAATCGATTTCAAGCGTCATCGTGCACATTCAGTCTCAAACACTCAACAAAAACTGTGTGCACATGAGTTCTATTTTTTTTTCTGGGTCTTTACTCCCGTATTTTGGTGTGATTTAGTTTGTCGATATCCTCGGTTATACCGCGGACTTTTTATATGCAGTACTTTTAGTCCCCCGTGTGCGTTATTCGATGCAGTTGTAAAGTACCCCGAGGACTTTCCCTCGTCTGCGCAGACCTTTAGATAGTATGACTAACAATTAATAACAAAATACTGGATTGGATTAAAACAAGAGTTTAATAGATTACATTTAAAAACATTTCTCTATTTTTTGCCGGTCACGTAAAAACGTTGTAGGCAGTTCTTTAACAATTCATCATAAAATCTCTGTACATTTCTGTATGTACAATTCATCGTACAAATTGTAAAAAATATTACGCAAATGGAAGTAGGAATTGCAAAAAAAAAACAAGTCAGAATTTTACGTAGGTAAGTAATTTCTGAAAACGTCGGCTTTTATATTTTAACATTGTTTCTTTTTGTTTTGATAGAAATTTTATTATAGGCTCAGGTTTGTGTACTATTGGGTAGGAACGTACTTGTAAGTCTCACACCACCTGCATGGCTTAAAGCAGGCGGCCTTTGGGGTCGCGGGTGACCCCTTTAGTCTCTCCAGGGATTTGCCCTAATGGGCGTTGCACAGAGGGGTTTTGGAGCTGGTCTCTTATAAGGACCCAATCCCCCATTCATGGGATAATGGTGACCACGATGTGGTTTAAACAAGGTAAGAATTGCACACTCCCCGGCCTTATCACCGAAGGCCGGGTGCCATTTTGAAGGTTACCTAAATTAAAAGCATAAGTTAAGACTTAAGGGTCTTCTAATGAGAATTGCTTGGCTGACCCAGAACCTCACGTTCAACAGCCATTCTTGGGTCCACAAGACCAATAGGGCAGCTCATCATATTTTTTTCCATTCATGATACAAACACTATTCGACTCTCTATTTAATTTATAAAGACGTATTTAATATAACATTAACAATAAATAAAACAAGCGTCGCAGTTCAAAGGCCTCTTTTCGCCCAAAGAAGGAACGATTTACGCTTGGTCACTGCACATTGGCTATTCCAGACAGCCTTATGATACTTCTTCGACTGCTGAGCATGAAGTCTTGGGTTCGATTCCCAGGTCGGGCAAAGTGTTATTGGGGTTATCTGTTAGGAAATTCTCAATAGCAGCTCGGAGTTTGGAATTGTGCCCGGTAGATGGCAATAGGCTCACCACCTATTACATGGGACTCAATAACAGCATTGGTGAAATGTGGGTGTACAATAGTGTACACTTCTGCCTACCCCTTCGGGGAATACAAGTGTGATGCTATGTCATAAAACCGTGATGTCTTTCATTATCATAAAGAGACTTCGATTTATATAAAAAAAAGCATACGGAACCCGAAAGATGATGCTCAAAAAAGCAGGATCTATCACGAGTCACGACACAGTTTGAAAATAACTTCATAAATTCTAAAGTTATAAATTTTGGTAAGAAATTCATTCCAATAAAATCACCGGTAAGGAGATTGCATCACTCGCGTGCAAACTTCTGTGTACGTGGGTACTATATATACATGTATAGTTACGTAGGTACTTTTGAGAGACAGTTTCTAAGTTCAAGCAACTAGGACATGAAATCGATCATAGAGAGCGAGGTGGAAACTTTAAAATCCATTTAACTTGGTCACGTCCACGCAAACGATGCGCTTGTCCAAATATTGGAATTTTATTCTCTTCTGCCTAGCTTTTTCCCGACTCTGTTCGAGGCGGCTTGCAGTCTAAGCGGATGTAGCTCAATACCAATATTTTACATGGAGTGATTGCCTATCAGACCTGCACAATCTAGCTACTGAATAACACGATATCTTTATTATATGTATTAGGTAACCGGGCCGATAGTTTAGCATGCTCTACGAGGCCTGGAATAATCTGGATATGAAATTATGGTCACCCATCTACAGATCAACCGCAGCAAGCACAGTTTAACCTCAACCGATCTATGTGATTGTTACTTAGCAATGAACCGAAGGGTTTACCGATATAATATTAAAATTAAAGATAAATCTTTGAAAAGCATTAACACATGCTTAGCGAACTCTAAAGTTAGTATATTAAATGGAAAAAGAATACGGTCACGAACAGGATTCGAACCTCCCGGATAAATACTCCAGGTGCTTTGACCACTAAGCCATCTCGACCTCTGCTCACCACCGCCAATTCTTCATCCATATTTTAACACGTTTTTGGCAGGTAGTGTGGTAGATAGCAATGACCTCGCCAAAAGACGTGTCAAAATATGGATGAAAAATTCGCGGTGGTGAGCAGAGGTCGAGAAAGCGACCGTATTCTCTTTCCATTTAATATAATAACTTTAATATTAAAATGTTATTAACGATTTTTGAAATGTAGTGCGACTAAAATTCGATTCAAATTCGATAAGTACCAGTTGAGTATGGAATAGAGAGTCCACCGATCGGAATAATCGATAATGCCTAGTCAGTCTGATCGAATATACAGATGACTTGACAATCGACAAGTTGAGAGTAAATTAAAATGGACAAGCTACAGCCCACGAACGTACGGGCGGCGTGCGGTAGAGGCGGTGAATTTGAAAAATACCCCGATAGTTCATTGGTATAGCGAATCGATGATTTATTCGAATAAACATATATTAATTCGATTCTTTTAAGTTTCCTTATATTGTTGGGGCATAAACATAAATCCACTTTATTGTACACCAAAAAATTGCACTGACATAGATATAATACTTGGAACTTTTGTGTTACCCATGTCTTATTGTATCAATAATTCGATAAAATTTTATTTTTTACCCCTTATTTTCACAATCAATTACCACTAAATAATTATTAAAAAAAAAAAAAAAAGTCTTTTAAAATTAATTTTATAGCTGTCATGTTTTTTTTTTCTTCGTATGAGTTATTGGCCAATAAATGCGTTTTAAATATGATTCAACAAAGCTTGCTTACAAGTTATGGAATAAATTATAATATATTCAATTGATAATTCTGAACCGCACCTCTCTATTCTACAACTTAAAGACAATATCTCAAATGTAAAAGTTCAAATAACATTCCCAACTGACAGAAACGATTAATCATTGGCGAAAGATCATTTTAGAATATATTGAAGGCAATTAAGATTAAAGCCTCATTCGCGTTATCAAGTTAATAAATTGAATGACTCGAACAATATTAGTAACTTGTTGAATAATGAACATAACACAACCAGCCCGATACTGTCCCACTGCAGGGCAAAGGGCTCTTCTCATAAAGAGAAGGCATGAGCACTCATTACCATGCCAGCTTACTGCGGGTTGGCAATTTTAGATCATTAAGTTCAGGTTTTCACTCGATATTTTCCGTCAAGACAAAAAAAATACTGTCAGATAAGTACCTACTTAAAAAAGTCGCACTGGTTTAAATCCACAACCTGTTGAGCAATAAACGATCCTGCAACCACTCAGCCCCGTAACATTTAATGAGCAATTTACACATTTAAGGACTTAATTTTAAAATACTCTTGAAATTGTGTTCTGTGAATATCGTAAGAGGTGGAATCCGGCGTGATTGTATGAATGTATCCTGTTTACAAGCTTAGTTTAGACTGGTACCTAGTCGACGCCGTAGGTTATAAAAAACAAACAGAATTACACTATTGGCGGTTTGATAGGAACAGATTAACTAACACATTTTTCAACATATATAATAATACAATAAAACTGAAGAGTTTTTTTGAACCCGCTTATCTCAGGAAATACAAGTCGGATTTGAAAAAATCTTTTTGCATTATATCTATTTGCATAGCCCATTTCTTGAGGAAGGTTATAGGGTATTTAAAACCACGCTAGGAGGTTAGAAAAAATAAAAATCGGGTAACACCGTGGCCACAGCTAGTCAACTATACTTACGATAAGAAGAGGCCTGAAAAAAATTTGTTATTCACCAAGAATTGTTACTGGGAACTATAACCACAGATTACTTAAGAATAACTACGTTCAGATAAATCTTCCAAACGCATTAACGCATGCGCAGCGAACTCAAAGTTATAAATTGTCGTTGAAACATAAATACAGTCGTGAGCAGGCGACGACAGCAAAAGACGCAGTAAAATATGGAAGAAGAATTCGCGGTAGGGAGCAGAGGTTGACATAGCTTAGCGGTCAGAGCGCCTGGAGTATTTATCCGGCAGTCGCAGGTTCGAATCCTGCTCACGACCGTATTTTTCTTGCCACAAAAATGTATAACTTTAGCGTTAATGCGTTAATACGTTAACTAAACCTGAACTACGTGTAAATGCCAAGGTCCATACTTCATATAACGTTACAAAGTCGAGGACAAGTACCTACTTACCTATGAATTGCTTAATGGTCCAAACAAGCCATTCAGATGCTTATTAAATATAATTTTGTGTAATATTATGCAAATTCTGTCGGTTTTCATAAACGTTTGTTTTAATGGAATCTCAATTAGCATACTTTACTTGGGGAACGGTTATTTTACTGTAATTTTTTTTTTGTTGTAGAATGAGGAAATCTTTTTAGCAACGTTTTTGTTGAGATTTTGGTATTTTTTTTATTCTCAGAAAATATACGTTTTTATAAACAGTATTTACATCTGCCAAACTACAGAGCAGTTTGTTGGCAGATGTAGCTCCCATATAATAACATCAGTACACTTATTAATAACACTTTCTTAAATATTAATGAATTATTAATTACAAAAACTGTCGCGTTGGTCTAGTGGTCTCAAGCGCGACTGCTGAGCATTGGGTTCGATTCCCAGGTCGGGAAAAGTGTTATTGAATTTTTCTGTTAGGAAATTCGCAGTAGCTGCCCGTAGCTTGGAATTGTGCCTGGTTGATGGTTGGTCGATTCCCGGGTCGAAAAAAATGATATTGAGTTTTTGTGATAAGAGATTTCAGTAGCAGGTCGAAATTTAAATTTGCGTCACCGTGACGCGAAAAGGCGAAGAAGCTCAGAATAGTTCGCATTGAGAATTTGACAAACACATTGCCTGTGCTTCATATCAGAACAAAATAATGTATTAATATAGTATTTTGAGAACACCAAACAACCATAGAAGTTACTAAAATAGACAATAAAACCATCCGCTTAACAAAAATAAAATATAAGTCCATTATTTTGAGTACCTAAATATCTGATAGGTACAAATAAGTAAAAGCCAGTTTGTCCGAAATGGATAAATATTCGTTTTAATTATTTTTTCCTAATCGAGAATAAACCTATCGAGTACCTATTTATCCTCCGCCCATCACTAGCGTCACCACATTACACGGGACTAACGGCATCGTTGAATTGTATGTCTTGAAATGAAATACTATTTCACACACGTCGTCATAAAAAAAAAACTATTCATATCAATTAATGTTCACCGCTTACAACTCACGTGCAATTTTCGGGATCGACTAGTTTCGAACTCGAACGGAGCCCTTAGTCATGAGCTGAGCCCACGGCGAAGTCGCAAATCAAACTCTCTTTTTATACAAAAATAAATATTCTTATTGAGTTTCTTCATGTATTCAAAAAACTGGGGTTGTGTGCTGAATTCTACAGTATGAATGGACTGACAAGCACTTGACATTTTCGAGTGTCCAAATATAATTCAACAAAAGCTTCATATTTTGTCATAAAAATATTTTTCATATGAAAATTCCTACGTCATTTTCCGAATATTTTTATTGAACATCGTCTAGTATTTCTTTATTAATAAAAAAGTTATATAACTGAAGGTTATCAATATAGTTTTTCTTATATAATTTTAGAATGTTTATCTTATTATTTCAACCGCGCCCGAAAATTGTTCACAAAAATTTTCTATTACCTACGGAAAATCCCAAAATATTTGGATTTATTCCGTCACAAAACGGATATCTGGGTTGACGTGAAAAATTCGATTATGTCCGCCTATATATTTTTACAGCTAAGTATAATATACACAAAATATATATTCGTATATCTTGGTGTAAAATAATGTGGATGTGTGTTTATCATTCATATAATAATCATAATAATCATTTATTCATATAAGATAGTACACAAGAAAAACACAAGACTTACAATCTAATAATTAGTGCTGACATGATATTTGCCTGAACTAGGTTGGACCTGTGCCTCAGGCGAAAAAGTGCTGACAAGATATAAATGTAGCAAACATGTATCAATCATAACGATTGATGTTTATACCTAACACTAGTTTGGTACTTGCAGTTTTATTTACACACTATAAGAAGGTCTTCCGTCTGTTCGTAAGACAGACTTTGCAAATAATTATAAACAGTTTTTTTTTACATTTAAAGCAATTAAGGTTATAAATACTTAGTTGTCTATTTAGTCTATTATATAGGAGTGGGCTTAAAAATCTACAAAATCTATTCGAATACACATATTTTGAGGTTGAACTTGTATTGCAAACTATATCATTCCGTCTTTTGTTAGTAATGTTAGCATTGTAGGAGAGCTGAGAGTGCTGTTTTTGTATTACGTGCATAATAAATAATTGCCTTACAGTTAAAACGTTGCAGGATTTATAGAGCTGGACAGTAGGAAAGAGGAAAGGATGGAAATGGGCTACTTTTAAAATTGCTCTCAATAGATTTTGGTGCTCCGCCCCACGAAGTGACACAGTATGTAAGGATGGATTGACATAGGGCCAGATAGACTCGGGTGACCAGTTTGGGTTCTGCAATTGTGCGTAGCTTTTCAAAAATAAATATTAATTTACGTACTCTCGATACTAAGCTTTGAACGTGTTGTCTAAAAGAAAGTGTGTAATAATGATACCCATATATTTTATATTACTAGTTTTAAGGATATTAGGACAGTGGCACGTGTTATTTAAGGGGTTATTACATCGATGCGCGTATAAATGAGTGTCAGTACTGTTGTTATGAGATTTGCGCATGGAAAATTTTATATATTTGGTTTTGTCAATGTTAAGTGTTAGCAAATTGCAGTTGAGCCAGTTAGTCACGAGATTAAAACCTTTTTGTGCGCTTTCGTAGAGTTCATCCCTGGTTTTTGCAGAAAAAATTAACGCTGTGTCATCGGCATATGATATTATTGTGCCGTTTACTATATCTAGATTACACAGGTCATTTATGTAGATAAGGAAAAGGGTGGAAGCCAAAACGCTGCCTTGAGGTACCCCGAATTCATGGTTTTGTTGGTCCTCACTCGTTGTTGTATCAATTCGTACACATTGATGGCGATCATTTAGATAATCTGCAATTAGTTTAAGCTGTGTGCCCCTTATGCCTACAGTCTCCAGTTTGCGTAAAAGCAGAGGAATAGGTACAGTGTCGAAAGCTTTAACTTTAATTTAAATCTTTTTATATGAAACAACTTAGACTAATCCTGTTTGTTTGTTTTAGATAACATAAACATAGCATCACGCCTGTATTCCCCGAAAGGGTAGGCAGAGGTGTACACAATTGTACATCCACTTTTTTTTATGAATGGCCTCTTGCAGAAACCCAGAGGGGTTTTGTCTGCGTAACCGGACAATATCTAAGGCGACGCAGTTTGATGCCTCCAGCCAGAGCATATAATACATATAGATATAGAGCATATAGTACATCCTCATCATGCTCTGATTAAGTCCCGTGTAATAGGAGGTGAGCCTATTGCCATCTACCAGGCACAATTCCAAACTCCGAGCTCAGCTCGGCTAATGCGAATTTATTAACAGAAAAACTCAATAACACTGCCCGACCCGGGAATCAAAGCCGAGCCCTCATGCTTGTCGCGCTTGGGAACACTAGACCAACAAGGCAATTTGTTTATTTTACAATTATTATTTTTCTAATATTTAAAGATAGGTTTTGTTATATGTAAAATGTTGTTTCTATTAAAAAGTGGGCCTGGCTTATATCTTAGGTCAAACATATACACGCAAACATGTTATCGGAGACGGACAATAACATTTCCGCGTAACTACGTGTATGTTCTATTTAACCTTATTTTATTGTATTGACAGAGTCAAAATTAATATCCTTTTTATACGTGGAAAATTCAATAAGGACGATATTCCGTACTCCTAGCAACAAAAAACCGCACTATCCTTCACTAACCTTTACCGGGTTCCCGGCATCGCATCTGCATTCACCGAAACGTGGAGGAAGGGGCACTCAATAAAAACATAGACACAGCTAACTAAAACATTGTTTCCTTATGTCGCAGCTTAAGGGTGTTTGACAAACATGTTTCAAAACAAAAAAAATGCGCTACGCTCTTACTTAAGTGTACGGTCTACCACACGACAGTGTTAACACTTGAACTACGAGAATCATCCATATTGCTACGACATA
Organism: Xylocampa areola; assembly: GCA_935421205.1. Taxonomy (NCBI): domain Eukaryota; kingdom Metazoa; phylum Arthropoda; class Insecta; order Lepidoptera; family Noctuidae; genus Xylocampa; species Xylocampa areola. The sequence goes on along the minus strand of OW285217.1, from coordinate 11,460,955 downwards.
AAGACGCTGTCACTATCAAATTGTAGCAGTCGACAGTACGATTCACTTCTCCAGCTAGCTTGTTTTTTATTTTGTTTTTACAAACAAAAAGTTTTTATATCCTCTTATAGGATCTGCTAGACGAGTTATTGATGCAGACATTTTTAATTAACACTTTTCATGTGCGTAAACTCGACAAAACATGAGTGTACCACTACCAACATTAATTACAAGAACTCTTTATATAAAAACAATAACCAATCACTCGGCTTTATTGTACTTGTAGCGACATCTAGCACGCTACATAAATACTACGCGCATAACAGATGACGTCAATGAATCCTGCATCACACAAGTAGAGTTTAGTAAATATACATAATTATTTTATATTGTAATTCTGGAATGTCGTAGTGGCCTGGGGTGGTTGCAGGTCCCCCTCGTGACCAACAGGTCGTGGATTCAAACCTGATGTATACGAATGTGTCAATTAAAAATTTGTGAAGAGGCCCTTGTTCTGCAGTGAGACAGTTATGGACTGGTCATGTTTAGGTTATTTATGTTGTTGACTGCTTTGTTAGTCTAGCAGTCGCAAGCGCGGCTGCTGAGCGTGAGGTCCTGGGTGCGATTCCCAGGTCGGGCAAAGTGTTATTGGGTTTTTCTATTAGGAAATTCTCAGTAGCATCCCGGAGTCAGGAAGTTGGTGGTGTGACACCCCTGTGCTTCGGAGAGCATGTAAAGCCGTCGGTCCTGCACCTGATCTCTTTCCGGTCGTATCGGATTGCCGTCCCATCGGAATATGAGAGTGAAGGAAGAGTGCACCTGTGTTTGCGCATACACTTGTGCAATATAATATCTCCTGTGTGCTTGGCTAATCTCCATGGAGATAGGCCGCCGTGACCGAAATACGTATTATTATTATACTATTTATAATACTGTGAAGTGCAATACCTTGTCCCAATTTCTTTTCTACGAAAAAAATCATTCAAACACAATATCGAACAGCATCATTTTTTGTAGAAAGAAAAATACGGTGGTGAGTAAGATTTGAACACTCTTTCGAGTAAATACTCCAGGTGCTCGACCAATTAAGGCATCCGACCTCTACTCACTACCCCGAACTTCTTCCACATTGAAACGTCTTATAGTGACGTCATCTTCATCTACCATCATCTTTTTAGTCCCCATATACGAACAGACATAACGAAGTTAAAGTATATTGTCAAAACAACATTGTTACTAAGTACAGTAGTTATTTTCGTAATATAAAGTTGACAACACAAAATAGGTACATATTTAAAACTTTAAGTTGTCAAGGATTTCATTATCACTTTCACCAAACTATATAATCTACTTAAAGAAGAACAATTATTTAAACGTGGTGGTGAAAATTCGTCTGCACTGTACAAATGTGCGTAGGCGGTTGTCCATTACGCGTGGATGCGCAAGCTCATTGCTTGACATAGACAATTCGAATTTTAATCCTCTTTGTTGCTCGCAGTATGGACACTATAGCGTGAAGAATCCTGATTTTAACACGCTTTTATTAGCTTAGTATGTATCTATGTAACGGAATCTTTGAACGTGATTTGCACGCACTTTAAAACGTCGGATTGAATTGATACTTCGCACACTTATCAAGGACCGGTGATGTTGATGATGGTGATTTTACGATAAAATGATTTTTTTTCTTAATCACTCTATATTTTTATTTTTTGAACTAATAGATAATTATTTCCTACTTTTTAGTTCGGATAGTTACAAAAGCGTGATATTTTAGTTTTTTAAACTTATTTATTTTTATTACTAGAATACTTTCTTGTCAAGTTTTTTTATAATACTGTTATTGAAACAGCATCCGTCTCCTATCAACAATTAACAACTTTCCATTCGATTTGCATGGCAATAACCAACAGATCATGGATTGAAGCCTCTCAAAAATTAAATAAATACTTGGAGTAAGAACGAATTTGTTTTTACTGAATTAACAATTACAAATAATTTGTCTCTCACACTCTGTTAAAATCGTCTATAACAAACGCAAAGGCCACCGCATTATCAATTAATAATAACTCCTCAGAAATACCGTTCTAAAAAGATTAAAATAATACGCTATTAGAGAACTGACAAAACGGCTATGTACAAATGATTCGGCGCGCAAAAAATCAACTAAATCAACATCAACACACACAAGTGCCTATACAGCTCATCAAAGTCATCACGGAACTAAAACACCCACAAAAATCATTAATAATTCTTAAAAATATAAGATTATGTCATAAGTTATGGATTCTATGGTACGAGCTATGTGTCATTTAAGTGAATATGTAAATCCCCATAACATGTGATTGGCAGTAGACATGGATTTGGTTTTGTCTCGAAATTAGTAGAAAATCACTGAGGTCATCCGATCGGAAGGTATTTTTCCACCAGCAAGACCTGGCGAGACGAGGCGAGAGTTAAATTTTTTATGAATTATTTTATTGATTGTAATTAATTCTTATCTTATTTCGTATTTACATTCGCATCGTCGGTGACAATGATCGAGATAGGTGCAGAAGTTAGAGATACGTATAATATTTTGTTTATAAAATAATAATAAAAATTGATTATTTTCAGACAATTACAGCCCAAAATATTAATTAATGTATATTAAAGTGTATTGCTGCGCATATGGATAGTTTGGTTCTCGTGATGACTAACGCAAATTGGCGAACTCTAAAGTTACAATATTAAATGGAAAAAGAATACGGTCGCGAACAGAATTCAAACCTGCGACGTCATTGCAATCATATCATAATCATCCTGTATAGGTACTGAATTGATTGCAATGACGTCGCCATATGACGTGTTAAAATATGGAAGAAGAATTCGCGGTGGTGAGCAGAGGTCGAGATGGCTTAGTGGTCAGAGCGCCTGGAGTATTTATCCGGGAGGCGCAGGTTCGAATCCTGTTCGCGACCGTATTCTTTTTCCATTTAATATTGTAACTTTAGAGTTCGCTAAGCATGCGTTAATGCTTTTCAAAGATTTATCTTGAACAATAAATAAATAATAATATCGATAAAGTAACGTTTACGTTTGACATAAAAACGCATGACTCATCGCAATTAAATAATTTACAGAAACCCTATCATACCTGTATTATAATGACTCGCTTGATATTGATAGACATTGCGATCTCCGGGCATAGATAGGCATAAAGACACAATAAAAAACGCACTTTTAATGAGCCGGCGAGATTTCAATTCTCTCCTCCATTCTCGCTTCGCCTCACCCCGTCAGTGGAAAAGCACCTTAGTGCTAGAATAGATTAAGTCACCTTTTTTCAAGAAGCGTTTTATATTATGACTCCGTAAACACCTGCAATTATAGATACCTAATAAAACCGGTTATTTCTCATAATTATTATACACGTACATATACTAATAGATCTATGATGATATATAACCAACGTGACTCATTCAGTGAATAGATACTTAATCAAAAATACCGGACAAGTGCGAGTCGGACTCGCACACCGAGGGATTCGTACAAATTTGTAGGTACATATTATAAATAGTTCAGGAATCGAGTCGTTTTGATCTTTTATCGTACGTATCGTTCATACCGTTGCTTAACCTCGATGACTGATTACGTACTTTAAACAAAGCCAAATTTTTTAATGATTTGATTACAAATGTTAAATGTTTTCAGATTTTTCCTTGTACTTGTAGTATGAGACTTACTTACCAAATTTCATAGTTCTAGGTCAACGAAAAGTACCCTATATTCCCTTGAGATAATCGAAATATACGTTTTGTGCGGCATAAACGGCCGCGTCTTATTTTTACGTTAACTTAGAAGTTCGATTTTTTATAACTTCAAGGGATTGTAAATTCAAATTCAAACATTTATTGCGAATATAGGTGTTTGAATTTGAATTTGAATTTACAATCCCTTGAAGTTATAAAAAATCGAACTTCAAATTTTTAGAAGTTATAAAAATTTCAATTGTAGACCTGAGTATATGGTTTTAAATTCAACTCGATACCTCCACGAGTTCCTGAGATTAAGGGTTTTGACAGACAGACCGACTGACAGGTGGGCAACTAAGTGATCCTATAAGGGTTCCGTTTTCTCTTTTACGGAACCTTTAATCGGAATTAAACAACATTTAACGCGATTAATCTCGTGTATTTTTTTTTCCTGACGTTTCAATCACTTTACAGGGTTCGTAGCATGTAGTAATATGGTTTATTTAAAAGTAATTTTGTACAACGATAACCTAAACTTATTTTCTACTATAATTAGAAATTAACTGCTTTGTCCTGTAGTTGTCGACTGACCTGAAGCACGACTGCTGAGCATGAAATCTCAGGTTTGATTTCCGGGTCGTACAAAGTGTTATTGAGTTTTTCTGTTAGAAAATTCTCAGCCCGGAATTTGGAATTGTGCTCAGTAAATTGCAAAAGGCTCGTCACCTATTACATGTGGCTGACACAGTTGTACAAGTTTCATCAAAGTCAAAGCATTTAGTTCAATTTAGACCATTTACAGGCACTTTTGAATTGTTAAAATAAAACTAGTTGCCACGTTCCAAGGTGTAGATTTCTGTGGAGAAGAACGGGCAAGAAACTCCACGGTTACTCTTTTTCATCAAACAATCACAATATTGTTGGTTAAATTGTATTTATAATATAGAAATCATATGTGAGAACAATGTAATGTGAAGTCTATAGAGTCTAGTTACAATTCAAAACTTTGCCATGACAGTTTGGAGATGACCAGCCCCAACTAACGGCGCCCGTTCACGAACATGACGCCAGCGTTAGCATGCTGTTATTACAGCATTGATGAAATTCGTACAACTGTGTACAAAATCAAAATTTCTTTATTCAAATTAGGCATAAAATTTGCGTCTAATAGAACGTCAAACATTAAGACAGCCCCCAAAAAAGCCCACCCTTCACCGCTTCCTAGTGTTTTAGCTGGATAGAAGAAGCGGCGCAACAAACTTCCCAGCAACACGTCTGTCTGTATCAAAATTATTTATAGATTCTATACAAATCTAAAATTGAATTTATATAAAATAATTATATCTAGTGAGATAAAATATCTTGGGCACAGTTAGCTAGCACGAACCTATGTAATATGTATGCCAATGCATAAAAATATTAAATTAATCGAGAAAAAATGTAAAATTACCGAAAGCGTCCAATCTAAAACTATTTCGTATGAAAGTCGTACCCACTTACACATGCCAAGAGATAGAAACTGCACATTAACTAGGACCAGCTTGGCTAATTCAATAAATGCATTTTAATAAATTAGGAACTACGATCAGCAAGACGACCAGTCACCACAAGCAGCACCCGTTCACGAGCATAACGCAAAGATCAGCCATCGCCTCCCTCGCCATTTTAGAGGGAAGGTGGCGACCCGATCCATGACGCTACCGCAAGCAATGACGTCAAGGGGAGCATGACGAACTCGCTGCCTCTTAGAAGAATAAAAATAAAACCATTACTCACTAGCCGAGGTCACCAGTTAACGGCAATGTATTTTTAACATATTATTGTCATTACAGATATACACCTCTGCCTACCGCTTCGAGGAATACAGGCGTCATTCTATGTTAATTAGAAATTACTACTAAAAATAGCACCACAGTCCCAAACTAAAGCATTTATACAACAAAGTTTATAAATTTCCCAAATATTTGTTTCGTTATCTACTAATGCTTTTCACAGAAAGCTACCAAAATGAAAATATTACCTCTCGTAGGTCTGTTGAGAGATATTTCGTTTTGAAATAGGCAGTACCTTTGTACCTATCTACTGAAGTTTTGGTATTAAATGTAACCTATATTTTTAACGGACACCATTTTTTTTAACCTTTTTTTTAAACATTACCCCGCACCAATTTCTTCCTGTATCGTGGGTGCATTTACAGACATATAATCTCATATGCACACTTTTCCCCAGAAGGCAGAAGCGTGTTGTTGCCCACATTTTACCTATGCTGCCATCTATCGGGCACATATAAAAAACTCCAGGCTGCTACAAAGAAACACCTAATAACACAACCCGACCCGAGAATCGAACTTACGACCAAGCGCGCAGTAGCCGCGATTGCCAGTGCCACCTATAAGGCACCAAAAAATAACTAAACAAAATTTTATAAAAATGACATACTCTCTACCTACTTGTTTTTCCCCTTAAACTGTCTCTTTGGTGATCATTCCCAAGCGCATCTGGTGAACATGAGGTCTCGGGTTCGATTCCCAGGGTGTGCCAAATGTTATTGAGTTTTTCAGTCAGGAAATTCTCAGTAGCAGCTTAGAGTTAGGAATTGTGCCAGGTAAATGGCAATAGGCTCAGCACTAACTACATGTGACTTTATAACAGCATTGGTGAAATAAGGTGTACAACTGTGTACACCTCTACCTACTCCGTCGGGGAATACAGGCATAACGCTGTGCATGGTCTTTACTAAATTAAATCGATATAAAAATAATTTCACATTTGCCTACCCTACTAACTGCGGTGGGATCGGCTTCCAGTCTAACCAGATGCTACTTACTACCAATATTTTTCATGGAGCGACTGCCTGTCTGTAACACGTTATCTTGTGGTAGGATTGGTTGTTATCAGGTCTCTGACTACCCGTCACAACTGTCATAAATCTTTATTTGAAAACCGGGACCGTTAGTTTAACGTGTCGTAAAAATAACTTCAGAAACCACATTAAAATCCAATATAACTAATACATAACATAACATAATATTTCACAATGCTGTGCAGCCGTGTGCGATAAGGCCACCCATTGCACTATTTTTATTTAATAAGGATAATAATTACATATTCTTGGTGTACAATAAAGAATCAAATAAATAAAATGCTGTTATTAAGTCCCATGTAATAGGTGGTGAGCTTATTGCCATCTACCGGGCACAATTCCAAACTCCGGGCTGTTACTGAGAATTTTCTAACAGAAAAACTCAATAACAAATTGTACGACCCGGAAATCGAACCAGAGTCAACTGCTCAACAGTCGTGCTTGGGACAACTAGATAAAAAGGCACTTAATTTCTAATTAAAGTAGAAAATAAGTTTAGGTTTTCGCGTTGTACTAAAATTACGTTTAAATATACCGAATTTCCGTACAGAAAAACTCCATAACACTGCTCGATCCGGAAATCGACTCTGAGACCGCATGCTCAGCAGTCGCGCTTGGGACGACTAGGCCAACGAGGCAGTAACTACAACAATAGTAAATATTTATCCTCTTCCAAATTCCAATAAACATGACAAATTGCCGATTGCTACCAACAAAATAACCGCTTTACGAACATCGATAGAAGCCTTTGATATAGCTATTCTGAACAGTAGTGTAATAAAATATTGATATTCTACTCATATTTTATACTCGATAATAATAAAAATGTGATTTATTAATATGCTGTAATCGGTGTTTAAAATATTGCGATTCTCGACTACAAAAAACAATACGTTTCTTAATATTGAGCTGATTGCTAACGTTAACGATTATTCAAAACTAGGAATAGTGAATAGCCTCAAAATAATTTTAATTAATAGGTTAAGGTATAAAATACTTGATTATAAATACATTGCCTTCCCATGTTAATTACTCTCTCATCAGGGAATAAATCTGACGCGACATTGCGACAGAGCTGCGATACGAATTCAATAAAAAATCGCGGCGTGACCGGGCGCAGTCGCAGCAGTGTAGGATTACATGCGACTTTTTATACTATAGTGTATTACAAATATATATATTATCAGTAGGTAAATAAAATTACCATGCCTTAGCTTTTTATAACATAAATTTTCCGAAGGTAACAGAACCATTTATTAAAATAAATAAATATCTATTTGTTCACGCAACAAACTATAACAACTATTGTCTATGCGCGAGTGACAACACTAGCGGAAGAGTCACATCCCTCAATATTCATCTATCCGGCAAAAACCAAAAAACCGACGCTCTTAGCGAAACCGTAGTTATCAATGGTATTATTATAAGTGAATACATTTTTACAATAACAAATTTAACATTATTAATTACATTAAAACAGGTCGGGGTTATGGGATTTTGAAGTTTTATTACCAAAATTATCTACATGTTGGAGAGTAAATTCATTATAGAGACTTAATATTCTAGTCTTACGGCATCAAACTGCTGTCTGGAAGCTCTCATTAGCCTATTAGATTAACTACAGTATCTTGCATATTGATATACCTATTACGAACATAGTCGTAAACCTGATAAGTATAATCACATAAGTAGATATCTATGATGCGCTTAGGGCTTAGCTCTCTGACATTCGACGAAGCTTAAGTACTTAAGATTCGGTATAATAGATGTTGACCTACTTTAGACTTGGAACCTAGACAGGTAGGAACAAGCAAATTACCAAACATATTTTTGGCGGTGCGAAAACACGTACAGCAACTCATTTGCATGTAAAAACAACATTGTATTGCTATGAACTCATATTAAATAAAACTCGAAACAAAAACCACACGCTGCATCTATGTGATTATGACTTTGAAATATGTTTTGACTTCTTAGCTTTTTACTCTGATGCTTCATGCAAAGTCTATATACCTACAAGGAAAGTCAAAATCGCATAAAACGCGGACTCACCTACAGAAAGTACACACTAACGCATGTGCTGAAGTCTGTCCGAAGGCAAAGTATTTTAAAATCTAACAAAACATGGGCTCGCCTTCAAAATGTCTTTTAAGAGGGTTAATTTCGTAGCATCGATGAACATAGAATTAGCTTGGAAACTTGCAGTAATGTGTAAGTTCAGTCGCTTAAAAGAGATTTGGCCTTTGTGGCCCTTAAGAAATAAAAATGAGACACATTTTAGCAGAATTGCTTCAAAATTATAGTTATTGCAGTTTTCAGTTTCATAGTTTATGAATTTCAGTAATGTTAATTGTACGGGATCGTCGTTGTGCGAGTCACACTCGCACCTGTCCGGTTTCCTTGCACACACAGGATTTTTTCTTGTAAGTTATTTTGTAAGTCTGCGGTTATAGAAACAAATCTCACATGCACATACGCTCTAACCCAAAACATACTGCCCACAGTCAAACACAATTATTTGGGAATCGAACCTGGAACACCTGGCGCAGACTTCCATCCTTCAACTACTACGCCAAGCTTACTACAGTCTAAAACTTCATATTCATAACAAAAATTTTCTTTGTTTCAGATACATAAAATTTCCTGTAAATCTGCCCCCAGCAAGGTAAGTCGGAAACTCGGAAATATACGCCGCACCCCTTTCCCCCAACCATGAATTTCATTTGTCATCTTTTGCCGAAACCCTTTTAAATATTTGTTCCTTTGATTACGTCCAGCCTTCAATAGCAAAATAATTAGTCCATTACAAATAGAATATTTACGATAGAACGGGTGTAATTCTACCTAACAATCGGTTTAATAATAGCTACTGAAGTTATTTTGCTATTAAACATTCCATTTGACTCGATAGTATCCATTCTGAAGGTCACGTTGTTCGATACTGCTTCTTTAATGGCTGGGACCACAGAGCATGTATTTTTTAAGTCTATATATATGGTCCTAACTTATTAGGTAATTTCCTTTTAAGGGGCCAATGTGTAAGTGATAAGGATTCATTTAAGCCATAATTTAAATTTTTACAACAATTTTATTATTTTCTAAATGTTCGACGTTCGCGGAGCAATTTTCGTCTTGCTAGTACTATGTTAATTACAAAAAGTTTGTTATATCCATTTAATTCTTAGCTTATGTGAATGTATTTGTGTTATATATTAACCCTTCCAAAGGAAATTACCTAATAAATTAGGACCTTATATATAACTATCTAACCAAAAGCTAGTGGAAAATTGACTAAGATAGTACGGGCATGTTAACGACGGATGGTTTAACACGATAGGTGCTTTTTTATGGTATAGGGGGCAACCGAGCAGACGGATCGCCTGATGGTAAGCGGTTACCGCCGCCCATGGACACCCGCAACCCTAGAGGAGTCGCAAGTTCGTTGCCGTTTTTTGGGCATTCGGTACCCTCACTCACTCGGCGAAACACAACGCAAGTGTTTTTTCACGCCAGTTTTCTGTGAGGCCGTGGTATCACTCCGGTCGAGCCAGTCCATTCGTGCCGAAGCATGACTCTTCCACGGTTAGAAAATTTTAAAACGATTCCTTGATATGAGCCCCCCACCTGAAACCCCCAAAGAAGAGAAAGACCCCAACAAACGTGAAAAATGCATAGACCCAAGACCTAACATCCTGGAGGCAAATAATTCTCCTAGCTATTTTTCTACGGTTCACTGATCTCAAATAATGGGAAAAAGCTGAGCAAAGAAGAAGAATAATATAAATATCGAACTATCAGTAACATAATTAAATTAATAGGCACTTTAAAAATTAATTTATTACAAGAGCTTATTGAGTTATGCAACATTATAATACCATTTACATAAAGTATTCTTTAATTTAGTACAATGTTACACGAAAAAAAATGGGATGTTTTGATTCGTAACGTCTTCTGAAACTTTTTAAGCGTTATATATACATATTATACTTACTCGTATATTGCTATACGAGTGGCTCTGTGGCTAAGTATCGATTAATAAAGATTTGCTTGCCACAATTGTTTTATGGATGGATGATCACCGTATTATATAAAGACCCCTCCGTGCGTTTAGAAAGCACGTTAAACTGTCAGTTTCATTTGACAAATAAAATATCTATGACATCGTTACAAGTACTCAGATGCCCGAAAGTCTAGCATCCAGTCTTACCACGAGATATGACGTTAAGGCACTTATATACGAGCGGCACGTTATCGATAATAGCTAGGCTGCAGCTCTCGACGCGCGTCGACAATGCTCGGCGGCAGTCGTCGACGCTCAACTGCAGTTATGGAGGCCAGATAAAAAGTCGCTCCTAGTAAAAAAAAATATACGCGTCGACTTGAAAACCTCCTCATTTTTCGTCGTTTGAAAATACTGGTATTAAGCTGCATCCAGTTAGACTGGAAGCCGACTACAACGTATTTAGTTGGGAAAAAGCTAAGCAGATAAATGTCTGTCTGTTTGATCCACCTCATTCAGTGTACATGGTTAAGTTCACCATTAACGGAGTATTGACTTCCATGAAGAAACGCTAACAAACGAGCTGTAGTAATAATACCTATAATCAATCAATCAATAATTCCAAGTCGATTTCGGCTACGGCGGTTAGACTTAATTTTCTATGAGCTTAGGTGTTTCACTCTCATATGGCTAATGTCGTCTATTTTAGTGATCAACATTCTAACGCAATGAAGCAAAGTATTCCCATCCAAGTAAATTGTATTGTATCTAATCTCCTCTATTTATATTTCTCGATAGTCTAAATGCAAAACGAGAATAGCAATATCTATAAGCGGATACGCCACTACGAAAGCAACCTTCTAAAATAAATGTCGTACTATTTTATCTCTAAAGATCCGGAGTTTTTTAAATACATGTGTATTTAAAGGAGTCGGTTCTTAGCAACCACTTGCTAAGGAACCGACTCCGTTATAAACATCCAAAGTTTTTTTAATTCACATGATCCTAAGGAATCAACTCCGTTGATAGGCTCCCCCTCCATATTTTACGTAGCTGTATATGTAGGACAGTAGCTACATTCTAAACAACCGAATTACGGTAACGGCACTGAAAATCAATAGAAACACAAACAGACCAAGTACACGTTACTACGTCGGTTTATTTACATAACTATGTAAGTAATCGTTGTTTATCTTAGATATCCTTCATTCCGCTGTATTTCTCGTGCTACGTATAATTTGTTAAGACAACATAATTATAGGGAGACTTAGATCGGTACGCCAAATTATCTATATCGACGGTTGAAAGGCTATTTAATTCAAGTGTCATATTTATGCTTTAAATAAATAAACCATAAAATAACAGGAAGGACGGTTTTAAATTATAAGCAACGTGGAATCCAGTCATTAAAATATCAAAACCTCGATAATTTAAATCGGTTAAAAATACGGACACGGTGAGTGTAGTGTGTCACGGCCTTTATAGTAATAGTGAAAACATGGAGTTTGATGAAGAAAAATCTACCGCACCCATGACGGAGTAAACTCGCTGCATCAGTCTGCCTGTGACCACGATCAGTGCAACCTGGTCGAAACGTCAAGCATTCCTGCATGTGTAGATATACATATAATAATATCATGCAACGCAATAGATTAAAAGTTAGTTTAAAATAACAGTCTTTAGAGACATTTTCATATTTCACAAAACTGCCTCATTGGTTTAGTGGTCCGTAGCGCGACTACTGAGCAAGAGGTCTCGGGTTCGATTCCCGGGTTGGGCAAAGTCTTATTGAGTTTTTCTGTTAGGAAATTCTCAGTAGCAGCCCGGAGTTTGGAAATGTGCCCGGTTGATGGCAATAGGCTCACCACCTATTACATGGGACTTAATAACAGCATAGGTGAAATGTGGGTGTACAAATGTGTAGACCTCTGCCTTCCCCCTCGGGTAATATAGGCGTGATGCTATGTTATGTTACAAAAATGTCGCTTCGGCCAATTAGCCTTTCAACTGACCAATATAAAAATTTACAATAAAATCCAAGTCCAAATCTCGTCGTCGGTAGCCGAATGATTATGGACTCTAAAGTCTTAACTTGTGGGTTCAAACCTGGCGTGTACCAAATTGACTTATTTAAAGTCTATAGGTACTTAGTTTCTAAGATATCACGGACGCAGTGAAAGAAAACATCGTTAGGTAACCTACATATTTAACAACATACAATCATGCCTGTTTCCCATTGGGGTAGGCAAAGACTATCGATTTTCACTTCCTATGATTTTGACGCCTCTTTCGCTTCATCTATGTTCAATAACCACTTCATGCATACTCGTCGGGTGTAGGATAATTAATCGGAAATCGCTAACCCGCAATGACTTAGCATGGTGATTAATTCTTGTGCCTTTTCTGTACGAGAAGAGGCCTTTACCCGCGGAACAGTTAGCTGGTTATGTTATATTAGTAATCCCAATAAATTATTACAAATAGTACGAATCCAAGGGTACAATCTCTGCATACATTAACCGTATTATTTCTATCCACATTATTGCAAAGGTTCTTACAAACGAGCGGCACTTTTTCGACGGTTGCAGCATAACAGCTCTAACCTTGTTTAGAAAAAAAGCGTTTCATCGAAAAGCCTGTGATATAAAATAGGTTGTTGGAAAAACATTGATGTAGATTCTGATGTAGACCAAATACAAACTTAGAGAAAAAAAAAACGAAAATTTCTATTTGGCATTTTTTAATTCATGAAGTGTCCCTGAGATATCTGGAGGTCGATAAAAATAGGGTTATTCATTATCGATTCATAAAATATAGTAATTCCGTAATTCTATTTTGTATTGGCCTGTATCAGAATTGAATCTATCTCATCTCATAAGTATATTAACACATAACATAGCATCATGACTGTATTCCTCGAAGCGGCAGGCAGAGGTGTAGGTACGCAGTTGTACACCCATATTTCACTAATGCTACTATTAAGTTCCATGGAATAGGTGGTGTGTCTATTTCCATCAACCGGGCACAGCTCCAAACTCCGAGCTGCTAATGTCAATTTTGTAACAAAAAACTTAAATAACACTTTACCGAACCCGGGAATCGAACCCAAGACTTTGTGCTCGGCAGTAGCCCTTACAACTACTAGACCAATACGATAGTCTCCTCATATACGTATATTATGTTATCAAATAAACCAATATTCATGCCTTCTATTTTAGGAAAATGATATAATCATATAACTTTCTAGACGTCAAATAAATAAACATATTTCTGGAAATAGAAATTGTATTGTTATTCTAAAACTAGTCCTGCCCACGCCCTCTGCGTAACAAAATCACGATACATAGCTCTTATTTTCGGCAGATCCAAAATGATCGAATAGACTTACAACATGTGATTTTAAAAATATCGTCTGCGCGTCTACATCAAAGCATATTTATTATTGAACTGTCAAACCGCACTTAGATGATCTATATTACGAGTATATTAGATAACTGGGATACTGAACTCATAAACAATCAGTAAAAAAAAATACAGGGACAAGTCCGAGTTAGACGCCCTGAGGTTAGGTTTTATAATATTTTATATCTACAAATTAACGAGCATGACAGCCAAGTGGTATGACCGTTTGACTGACAGGTCGCAAGTTCGATTCGGCACGCACTACTGACTTTTCGAAGTCATGTGCGTATTACAATTTAATTATCACATGCAAAGGGGAGGAAATCATTTTTGGGGATGTAGTCCGGTGCAACCCTTGTAGGAAAACTCCCCGACTATCGTTCTCCCCAAATCTATTCACTATACTTCGAGTGAATAGATTTCTTCTGGATCTACGTGCTCCATCCTCGGCCACACCGTCGCTTACCATCAGACGAATTGGTGGCCAAACGTCGGACGAATTTGGTAAAAAAAAAATTGTGCTGAAACTAGCACACCTTAGAGATGTTCTCAATGATGTGTAAAGTCATGTCAGAGACCTACGAGTGGTTGAAACTCTAACACTAGGTTGTTCATCAACCACAAGATAAGTAAAAGAAGAAGAATTAACGATTTTCAGATGTTGATGTGATGTGATGATGTGATGTCTTTTACTGGTGATGTGATTTCTTTGATTCCAAATTTCATTATACTTGGTCAACGGGATATACCTATAGAGTTTGGTGAGTACTACAGCACTCGCTGTACCCGCAAATGTCGAGTTTACCGATTACAAACAAATATACAAATCCCTCCTTTTTACATAACTGCCCAAAAAAAGGCGTGTTATGTTTTAAGCGTTTGTAACAAAAAGTTATGAAAGTATTCATAGCAATTGGGAGACAGTACTGTGGAACATTTTCTTATAGGTTCGTTGCTTGTCGAATATGGCAGTCGTGGGTTAAAATTTTTTAATTATATATTTTTAATAATATTAGTATACATTAGCATAGATTAGAATCACATACCTCGCGAGTGTCATGTCGGAATCTGGGGGTACTGAAGATAACTCTTCACGCATTACCAAGGCCCGAGCAACCTTCGCACAACTCCGGCCCGTGTGACAGTCACGGAAATTATTGTGTCACGTCCTACTTCAAAACCGTACTGCTATATGTGTGTGTTAGTGTGATGTGAAGACAAAGTCGTCCCGCACTAACTCCTGGTCTTCGCCAACCGCTGTCTTCGCCGAATTCTCTGTTTCTACTGGCCCGATAAAATCGCCAACGAGCATCTCCTGGAGCGCTGCCGCGAATCTCCGATCGACCTACAGATCTAGCGTTGCAGATGGAACTGGATGGGCCACACCCTCCGAAGAGATTCCGATCATATTCCCAAGCAGGCGCTCGATTGGAATCCACAAAGCAGGCGCAAGCGTGGCCGTCTCAAGTAGACCTGGCGACGCACAATTGCAGATGAGGCAAAGAACATCAGGAAGACGTGGAGTGATATAAAACGTGAAGCGTGAAGGCCGAACGCGATGGACGCCCTCTTCCCCATCCAGGGGACATAGGACATTAAGTCAAGTAATTAAGTCATTAGCAAAGACATTTATGTATAAATAGCTATTAATTTGGTTGAGTTGACTCTGAAGCTAGATTTTTTGCACCTCTCTGGAGAAAAAAGGTCGAGACGCATTTGTTTTCGAGGTACAGACACTCAGACACTTCTTCTTCTTCCACACTAATATTATGACGTCATCGTAGTCTATTCAGCCTCTATACATTGGTATGTATTCTCTATACATGTTTCTTTTTTTTATTAGTAATAGGCTTGCGTTTGACCGCCACCTCCCCTGATGTTAAGCGATGATGCGGTCTACGATGGAGCACGCTTGCCTAGAAGAATCCGATTCACTGTCTTGAAGACACCCAGATTGTAACTATCGGGGAAGACCCACTCTGGCAGTGCATTCCACTGTTTCGCGGTTCTTATAATGAACGTGGAATCAAAGCGCTTCGTTCGGGTTTTGTAAGAATCTCTATCAGTTAGCAACTAAGTAAAATATAGTTATTCCAAATATGGTCCTTGTACAAGTAGCTGCACTAATTGGGTTCCCTCTTCTGAAAGTAATAGTATCAAAAAAGGATACCCCATTAATATAGACGTGTGTACATAAACCTCTTGAACTATGTATGTATACAAATTGTATGTCAGTAACAAAAAAAAGTACTTCAGGCAAAAAGGTCACTGTATCCACTTACACAGGTAGAGTAAATCAAATGACGTCCCACTTGATGGAACGTTTCGTAAAAAATAAATTATGTACTACATGAGATACAGTCGAAAATGTTTGTGGTCGATCCCACTAAGGCTAAAATTGCTTGCATAAACCAACCAAACCTAGCAGTAGGCAAGTGTAAAGCAGCGCCAGCCGTTCAAGGGATTCTGTTACCAAAAGGTATTACCGCCAACATTTACGATTAAACAGACCTAAACGTAAGCCTTAACTAACATTAAAAACTGAATTAAAATGGTGGAATGAAAGCCTATTCAGGTTAAGGTACACATACATTTAAACTCTGAATCATACATATTTAAGATAGCATCACGCCTGTATTCCCCTAAGGGGTAGGCCAAGTTGTACACCGATATTCCACCAATACTGTTATTATTACTAAACCCAATATCATAGTTGGTGAATCTACTGCCCACAATTCTAAACTCCGGGCTGCTACTAAAATTTCCTAACGGAAAACCCTGACAACACTTTGCCATTATAATCATCCTTTATATTCCAATCCTAATACCATACATTTCAAATATTATCCGTCCGTCTTTTTATTTAACTATTAGGTACTTGAAATTATATAAAAACACGGTTTCGAACAAAAACGTTAGCTACACAAGAAAAAATCTCTCATATTTTAATGAGAGCGATTTACTACAACAAACCTAAAAAGCACACCAGAATCTCTAAAAAAATTTTAGTTACCACAATATTCTAATCAGACTTGATTTTTTTTTACCACAATAACCTTAATACATAAATGCTGGAGGCATCCGGTTCCAATCACACTGTCATTGACCAAAATGTTCGCAAAAACTAGTTCGTCAAATTCCATGTAATTGGTATGGCAAATCTGTTTTTTTTTTTATTACAATTAAGTACCGCAAAACTCTGCGAAAGTCATGATATAGATAAATAATGTTATAGGCTATGACACTTCTGTAATTGAGACGAGTGTAATGACACCTCGTAAGTTAAAATTCATCTAGCCGTTTAGGCTGTAGGGCAAGCTAAAGAAATAGACAGACATACATACATATCTGGGTTGCGGGGTGCGTTTGAGATTGTATGTCTGTCCCAATACTGTATTGTTGATGTAACAGTTCAAATAGTTACGTGTAACGGTGTACCTACCAAATTAATTGAATAAATTGGCAGTGGTATGTGAATCTGTGCCGTAAATTTTGTATAATTAAGTAACACAGATTCATTTATCACGCTGTATTCCTTGAATGGTTAGATGGAGGTGCACTTATTGTATACCTTCAATTCACCGATTCCGTTTTTAATCCCTTGTAAGAGATTATGAAAGTATTGTCGTCAACTGGGCACAATTTTAAACTCCGAACTGCTATTGAGAATTTTCCGGCCCGGGAATCGAACACAGAAAATACATCCATCAATATACATCATTTTAATAGGATTAACTAAAAGCGTTTATACCGTTTGATACGAATGTCGTTTATAAAATAATGTTGACTCTCCATATGAACAAAAGTCTTGTTAAGACCAATGTACGAGTATAATATATATTTTTTGACTGTAAAAAATACCCATTACTAAGTCCTTTTGCACAGATCAAATGACTAAGATTCTTTACGGTTCGTAGAACCCAAAGGAAAACATCTTAAGAGTGCTCTTAGAGTCTGCCTTTGTATTTTTAACTTCAAGTATTTGTCAATTATCCTTAAAAAAGTAAAACGTTGGAACACAAACTGCGTATTAATTGAGCGTCCACAGTACGCTTCCACCGACACGCGGGCTTTTTTACACGACTGCCAAAAAATTAAGTGTTATGTTTTAGGGTTCATTTTCTGTATTAATGAGAATTGATTTCGATGTATGGGCATCGTTAGAATACTTACTTGTTCCGGGTAACATGGGATAGTAAGATTTTTAAAATCGGCGGGAGAACTTTTTGGATTTTTTATTTCATCCTCGGCATATCTCACACTCCTCACACTCGGCAGCCGCGCTTCCGACTTGGAAACAAAGCGAGTATATCCCAGTTTGGATCACGAACACGCACGGTCGGGTACCAGGACGTCATATATTACAGGAGCTAAACCAAATTGATACATATTCGCAATGTTCGCAGCCCATGGCTTTACGCTCAGTTAACTCCAACAACTTGTGCTGAATTATAAGCAGACGATACATTATATTTTTTCTTTTATCTTCAAATCGGAATAGAATAACTTTTACATTTTTTCTTTATTGTTTATAAAAGAAAATAATAAAGGCCCTTGCGGAGTCGGCCTCTACTACTTCCACTCGTAATACCTATCCTTTTCTTGATGTATTTATTAAACGAGTAGGTACATTTCTATTGTATTTTGTATTCGAGAAACTAACAAAGGGTAACCTTAAAATAGACAAATAGGTACTTTGTTATCATTTAATTTGTTAACCGACTATTTAATTATACAGATTTTCTAAATAAAAACTACTGTGGAAAAAATCTCTGGTATTTTTGATGAACTTGAGCTCTAATAGACTACGGGAACCGTAGCAAGTCTACGAAAACTGCTACAATTCCTTGCTACGACTTATTCTAGGCCTGTAATTGGTAAAAAATAGTTTTCATCTAATAGATGGTTGAAATATCTAAATCTCAGGGTAAGTTGATGTTCAGCAGTATCGGCGCGGTTAGTCTATGGATGGGAAAAGAGCATTTTCACCTAAACGTTTCCGTGTTTCGGAGGGGACATTCAGCCAATGGTATTTATAGCAGATTTTAAGCTAAGTCGGCGGCCTACGCGGTTATAATAACTCCGACATCACGTAAAAAGATAAAGAAGAAAAATTTCATAAAAGAAAAAAATTGCATGAGGAGCGCCTCGAGTATAATACTCGAGGCGCTCTTCATGGAATTTTTTTCTTCCTTTTTTTTTCTTCGCCGTGAGGTGAAGGTTCAAATCCTCCACACGACCGTATTTTTCTTTCCACAAAAATGTATAAATTATGAAGGAGCGTGTTTGTCTGCAAAGTTCTTAAAGTCATGTCTCCTCTGTTTGTCAAGATTTATTCATGGCCATTCATTCATTGTAAAAGAACTACATTTCCAAGACATTTGGCAACATTCATACTAAAGAAATATAATATTATAATGTCGAGTCCATTTCGTACTAACAATTTGTTCATACATCTGTTTATTTTGTTCAAAACGATGTCCCACACTGGGGATTTCCTCCTGTGTCGTGGGTGCGTTTACAAACACATAACCTCCGATACACACGCCCAGATCCGAAACAATTATCTGTAAATCATACAAATATTTGCTCCGTGCAGGAATCGAACCTGCGACACGCGACGCAGCAGCCGGTCTATCGACCTATACTATTTATACGTACTATTTCTGTACATTCTTTCTTCAAAAATTTGAATTGTACTGTATAAATATTGACAAAATTAAAAACCGTTTTTTTTTTTTTCCATTCTCGCATCAACGCTCGCCGCGCACGGACGTGTTACTCCGCGTAATTCGCTCGTGTTGTGTCAGTGATCGTTGTCGCTACGCTCTGCCGTAGCATTCTCCGTAGCTGCTCGCTAGCTACGCCACTACAATTCAAAAGTTGCCTCTTTCGAGGCGGCGGCTGATATCTGTCTTTTTCAAAATACAGTCAAAACGTGTGTTGTGTAAATTCCCCTTCTGGGAAAATCCACAGTTTCGTGGTTCTCGGTGGAAACCTCACGGTGTCAACGAAACCGAGAGGGTGTGGACCCGATACACCCAGCTGAAGCCCCTTCAGGGTTAAGCTACAAATCGGACGGGAGCTAGAACAACCGGCCTTGGGGGATCTCCTAGTCGACTCTAGCTCTGGTTTCCCTTACAGCAACACACCTAGTGTCGGTCGGGTGTGTCTACACCCTTCGCACTAGACTGGTTCAGGGCCCCGTACGCACATTAAGACTGGCGACGGGTAAAAAGCAAGCTTAGGGCTCACCATTAGGTCACTCACCTCCCTGCCTATACCCGGCGGGGAGGGTTACGCATCCCCGGGCTATCCTCCCGGGGAGTTAGGCCTGTTAGGCGAAAATTAGAGTTATAGTGATATAGTTAAATTAATTTCTTTTTAATATGGACGCGCTTCTCGCGTTCGTTAAAATCATAGTCAGGGACCCCGACATTCAACGTCGGTACGGTACCCAAATAGCCGACCTGCAGCATGTCAACCCCGCAATAATTTGCGTAGATAGCCCTCTCTCTCCGCCGCCCGCTAAAATAGGTATACCATGCCTCGCATCCTTGCCCATCATCGACCCTCTCGTAGAGGCTCCCTCTACTTCGGCCATCGCGCCTCCTACGACCGCCGTCACTGTCTCGGAAGACATGGACGTGTGCGTCAACCCCTCTCCCTGTCTCTCGGATGCCACTGCCTCCGACTCCGAGACTAGCTCGTCCTCTCCCTCCTCCTCCTCCTCCGAAGACGACTACATCCAGGTCGGCAAAGGAGGCAAGAGGAAGAAGGGGAAAACTTCCGCCCCGGCCAGCAAAGCCAAAAAACCTGTAGCGCCCCCCGCCCCCTCCCCCGCCCCCGCGACTACCGCCACCCCCGCCCCCCCCTCCCCCGCGACTATCGCACCCCTCTCCCCCGCCCCCTCTCAGACCAACCCCCCCCTCAGCCCCTCCGGCGCCACTTCGAGCTCTAAGAAGCTTAAATCCACTCCCCCGCTCTACATTCATGACAAGTCCAAATGGACTGCCATCTCAAAGATGTGTGTTGATCGCAGGATCAACTACACCAGTGCCTGTGCTACTCAGCAAGGCATTAAAGTCAAAGTCCCCTCCACAACCGATTATAGGGAACTCACTAAGGCCCTTAAGGCCAGGGACGTGTCGTTTCACACGTACTCTCTCCCCGAGGAGAAATCTACCAGGGTCGTCATAAGACGCATCCCGAAAGAAATCCCAACAGAGGACATCCTCAGCGACCTTCAGTCGCAGAGAGTCCCAGTATCCCAGGTGCACCGGATGCACCGACCCAGAGGTGGGGCCGCCTACGACATGGTGCTAGTCGTATGCGATCCTACCGAAGGACACCACCCGATCTTCCAGGTCAAAGCGATCTGTAGCCTTTCCGGCATCATTATAGAGAAGCCTTATAAAACAGGCGTAATAGGGCAATGTCACCGTTGCCAATTATACGGTCACGCTCAGACCAACTGTTTCGCCACACCTAGATGCGTCAAGTGTCTAGGTGACCACGGCACCGTAGACTGTCCCCGACCCAAAGATCGCGCACTCTGCACCGACCCTCCCAGTTGTGTGCTCTGCGGCGAAGCCGGTCACCCCGCAAACTATCGCGGCTGCCCTAAGGCACCGAAATCAACCTCGCCCAAGCTCGTGAAGCGGGCCAACGCCCGTCAACAAAGGGAAAGCCCTTCGGTGGCGATCCCCTCTTCTCAACTCCCCGCCCGCCTCAGCCCTCAGAGACCCAGTCCGTGGGCTCCCCTCAACAACCTCCAGCAACAACGAGCTTTCCCAGCTCTCAAAACCACCTCTACGCCCACGATCGCAGCCCTAATGGCCTCGCCCATAGCTGCGCCCCCCTCTCTATCGCCTCCGACTAACGCGTCCGTACCGGCTAACGCCGCCGCCTCTCTACCGGTCGTAAACGACGACCTCGCGTTTGACCCCGCGGTCGTCATCCTCAGCACATTCAGCGTATTCTCTTCGGATAACGCTCACGCTATGGCCAGGGACATCATCGCCTGCAAAGGCGACCCTATGAAGCTACTCATGGTGTACAACACCTTTCCCAAGATTACGCAAGCCCTGCGCAATCTAGCTCACAACAAATAAAATATAAAATCTTTAATGGATAATAGGAACCTATGTAGAACCAAACCGCGCTCCCTAAAAATAGGTTTCTTCAACGCTAACGGCATCACCAAACAACGCGACGAAATAACCACGTTCCTCCGCGACCACCAATTAGACGTTCTCCTCGTACAGGAAACGTTCTTAAAACCTCACCGTCGGGACCCGAATATCGCCAACTACCGTATAGTTAGGAACGATAGAACTAGATGTCACATGGGCGGCACCCTTATTTATTACCGCAAAACGCTCCACTGCATCCCGTTAGACCCACCTCCTCTCTCACTTTTCGAGGTATCGATCTGTCGGCTAGCCATGACCTGTCACCAACCCATCACTATCGTCTCTTCCTACATCCCTCCCGCCGCCACCGATGTGGGGGAAAAACGCGAAATCCTATCCCACGACCTTACTGCCCTCCTCGGCTTGAGTGACTCCGTTATCATAGCGGGCGATCTCAATGCCAAACATCCCGCTTGGAACAGTAATACGACGACCGCGAGAGGCAGGCAACTGTTCGGCCTGTGTGCCACTCTCAACTTCGACATTATTGCTCCGATGCATCCCACCCACTATCCGCACAACACCGCGCACCTTCCCGATATTCTCGATGTGGCGCTTCTAAAGAACGTAAACCTTCGTTTACAGTCTATAGAGACGCTACACGAGCTCAACTCCGACCATCGTCCCGTGATCATGGCACTGGCACCTCGCTCGGGGCCCTCTGATCCCTCCCGACCCCCTCTCACCCAAACGATCACGGACTGGAAGAAAGTAAGCGAAAGCCTACAATCGACCAGCTCCCCGCACTTAGACTCTATTCCCGACGTCATCGCCTCGGTCACTGACACTACGAATGCGATCGATTCGTTCACCGGTCACGTACAATCCGTTTTGAACAGTTGTTCACGGGAAGTTCCATTGATGGACAACCATCACTGGAAATTACCGGCGGACGTACGCGAATTGGTAACGGAAAAGAACGCATCCGTACGTGCCTACAGCGCGTTTCCCTGTGACGCGAACAAAGCTCACATGCGCTATTTGCAGCGTGCTGTAAAGAAACGCATCGATGAGCAGCGTAACGCGCACTGGGATAAGACGCTGAGCGACTTAGAGCCCACTCACCAAGCATTCTGACAGCTTCAAAGGAGACTCCAATCCGATGGAGTGGCCACCATGCCCCCTCTCATCCGCCCCGATAAGAGCATAGCCTTCGACGACATCGAAAAGGCCGAGTGCCTGGCCGACAGTCTAGAAGCGCAATGCACTCCTAGCACCCAACCGGTCGACCGAGCGCACCTCCTCAAGGTAGACGCAGAAGTAGAACGCAGAGCCTCACTCCCGCCGTTCGAAGACCCCGACGACCCCCTGCCCCCCGTCACTCCCGACGAGGTGCAAGAGGTCATTAAAAATCTCAAACCCCGCAAAGCCCCCGGCATAGACGGCATCACTAATAAAGTAATGAAACTTCTCCCCGCCCCTTTCATTATACTCATGACCGCCATCTTCAATGGCGCCATGAGTCACAACGTCTTCCCTCAATCGTGGAAAGAAGCCACCGTCATAGGTATCCCTAAGCCGGGAAAACCCGCGAACGAACCCACCAGCTACCGACCGATCAGCCTCCTCAACGTACTCTGTAAAATCTACGAGAAGCTTATTTATAAGCGACTCAAGGACTTTGCCGATGCGAAGAGCCTCATCCCCAACGAACAGTTCGGTTTTCGTACCCAACACTCGTGCGTACAACAGGTCCACCGCATCGTCGAGCACATAAGCGCCGGTTTTCAGCGCGGCACGATGACAGGCGCGCTCTTTTTCGACATAGCGAAGGCTTTCGACAAAGTCTGGCACAACGGCTTATTATACAAGCTGTACCAACTCGGCGTGCCCGACCGTCTCGTGCTCATCCTACGGGACTTTCTCTCGAATCGCACTTTCCGCTATCGCATAGAGGGCGCACTATCCGCCCCCCACTCTATCCGCGCCGGTGTCCCCCAGGGCTCCGTGCTCTCGCCCCTCCTGTTCACGCTCTTCACTAGCGACATCCCCAAAAATAGACAGGCAAAGTTAGCTCTCTTCGCAGACGACACTGCCATTTTCTACTCCGGTATCGTGCGCGACCGTATAGCTAGCACTCTCCAAACTTCCGCCAACGTACTAGGCGCTTGGTTCAGGAAATGGAGAATAGAAGTCAACCCCGATAAGAGTCAAGCCGTACTCTTCGCGAAAAAGCGTAGGATCAGACCCCCCGACCCCAAACCGATAACCATGTTCGGCAAGCCGATCCCTTGGGAGAAGCAAGCCAAGTACTTAGGAGTCATCCTAGATAGACACTTGACCTTCGGTGAGCACATAAGGACGGTGCGCTCGCGCGCCGCCTTCGCTCTGGGTAGGCTTCACTTTATCATGAACGCACGCAGCAGATTGTCCCTTAAGTGCAAACTGCGCATTTACACCACGTGCATACGCCCCATCATGACCTACGCCTGCGTAGTGTTCCCACACGCGAAATCGTACCGCCTCCATAAGATGCAGACCCTCCAAAACCGTGCCTTAC
Organism: Xylocampa areola; assembly: GCA_935421205.1. Classification (NCBI taxonomy): domain Eukaryota; kingdom Metazoa; phylum Arthropoda; class Insecta; order Lepidoptera; family Noctuidae; genus Xylocampa; species Xylocampa areola. The sequence continues at coordinate 11,436,282 of OW285217.1, read as the reverse complement.
GTAAGGTCACGGGAGCCCCCCTCTACGTTAGAAACGAAAACCTCCATCTCGACCTCAAGATTCCCACTATCCAACAGTTTATAAAACGCATTTGCAAGCGTTATTTCGAGTCTGCTGAAAAGCACCCCAACCCTCTTATCGCGGCTGCCGCCCGATACACCCCCTCCCAGATAAGTAGAATTCGCCGTCCTAGGCATTCACTATTGTACCCCGATGACGCTATAACCCTGCTCCAAGAGAGCCGTAGGGCCACCAGCACAGTACACAAGCACAGACCGCCGTCATTTAGGCCTCGCCGCCGAGGCCCGTCGCGACGTCCCCGTAATGCACCTAATGCATCACCTCCCCGACCCTTGCTCGTGCCAGCCCGCGTAGCCGCTGAGCCTGTAGCTTTAAATTCCCCTGATAATAATAATTCTTGTTCGATCCAGCCAGTCCCTTGCTGTCCTCCCTCAAGCGACGCCCTAAGCCGAGGCTCGTACCCCGCAGGGGGTGCCCTTAGCGTGGTCGCTTTAGATTTAGTTTAATTCGTAAGCCCCTGGCTGGAGGCCTTAATAATAGTTTATTATTAGGGCATCCACAGGAAAGCCCGGTTAAGCAGCCGACAACCTCCTAGGTTGACCTGCGAGATGCCACTACCAAAAAAAAAAGTTTTTGTCAATCCGGCTGTCTATTGAGAACTAGTGACCGATTTTGATAGATTTTTCACTGTAGAGTAACTTTGTGGCTCGTTCATCATCATAAACATATTTATTTCATTATATCATTATTCACTTATAGGCGAGGAACAGTGTAAAATAGCAGAATTTTAATATGTAATAGAATATACAGTTGATGAATCAACCGATTTTGATGAAACATTCACTGCATTGATACTTAACTCTGCGATTGGGAGACGTACAAAATTATACGTCATACCACTAAAAATCTATATATATACAATATATTACTGTATTCCTATAGTACAATCATAAAGAGTCTCCGGTTTGTGTCCCGACTCAATTTAGATTGAAACTCTCACAAAGGCCTCTGTGTGTTTCTCTGTTCTCCAGGCAAACCCTCAAAAGGACCAGGTTGATTCCAGAGAATTGTTGATTAAAGAGAAAATCTAGTGTGTCTAGTAATTAGCGAGCCAACAGATTAAGAGTCAAACTATTACAGTAAATAAGTATCATCACATCACGCTCTCGCTCGTGGGGGCCGGACAGTCCTATATTTTTCCAATAATATCAACGGGTACGCAACCAATGTTTATTACGTGGTGATATTATTAAGCAGTCCGAGGCACAACTAGTTATACATATAATTTAAATAGCAGTTGTCTGTCAGTAAAAACTGCGAGACTGATATGTTAACTCGTTACGTATGTCTTGCTCGTAATGATTGAAGTAACCTTGGTTAAGTTTACTAACATATTGTGTAAGTTGTCAAAATTTTTGACGCGTAAATAGTACCGCAAACATTGATGGTCAACTAAAGTGGGCTCCCACCACAGAAATTTAATTTTTTGTCTTTATGTTTCATTTTAATGAAAATTTTTATTATCAGTGGCGTCAATTCTGATTGCCCACCTAAAATTAATTTAGAGCATTGTTGTATGTTACTGACAGTTCCTATATGAGCAAAACGGACGTATAAGAGACGTCAAATTCAAATTTAGGCACGTCAAACTAAAATCTCCGAATATTTGTAGTAGGCACAATTTTATGCAGCCGCTAAAATTAGAGACGTCAAAAGTTGGAAAATTTAGGTTAAATTTGATTTTGAATTTCTCAATGTATCCCGTCCTACTCAAGTAGCTGTTCATAGGCGATGTTCTTATTATAGTATAGTTTGCTATATCAGAATTGATGCCATTGTCGTCACCTATGTGGGATGCGTGTCACCGGTTTGCAGCTATTCAAACAGAGTCAAACATTTTGCGTACTAACTTGGACTATTCGTACACTGTGGTCGGTTGTGTACTCACTGTAAGCTCAGAGAGAAGTTCATCTTCAGTTAAATGTTTTCACGCCTGCCCAAAAAAGGGCTGTTATGTTTTTATGATTGATGTATGTATGCATGTTTGTAAGTTTTTTTTATTCCACCATATGTTCTAAACGCCTGAACTGATTTAGATGTATCGGGTTTCGTTACAATCCTTACATTGTCCCGGGTAACATAGGCTATAATAATGAATTTCATCTTATGTTATTGCGTGTTTAGATTTCTGAAGGTGCATAAAATGCATACAATGCCACTTTACCATATTTCTTGTACATTATATACATATGAAGTTACACGCAATCCTTACCAGCACCGAAGTTGCAAAATCAGTATGAAACAGAACCCTCTTTTTAACGTATAAAAATAAAATTGCTATGGTGGACCATTACCGACAAAAACCACACCGTGCCTCCAATAACCTTTACCGAGGTCCCGAAATTCACAGCTGTTTTCCCAGGGGGTCATAGTCTGCCGAAAGTGTCGACGGATTCCGTCACGTCACGCAGACTACTCAGACTGTTAAAGTCATCATAACATAACATAACATAGCATCACGCCTGTATTCCCCGAAGGGGTAGGCAGAGGTGTACACATTTGTACACCCACATTTCACCAATGCTGTTATTAAGTCCCATGTAATAGGTGGTGAGCCTATTGCCATCAACCGGGCACATTTCCAAACTCCGGGCTGCTACTGAGAATTTCCTAACAGAAAAACTCAATAACACTTTGCCCGACCCGGGAATCGAACTCGAGACCTCCTGCTCAGCAGTCGCGCTACGGACCACTAAACCAATAGCCAAGAACGCAGAAGATAATATAATGCACCAATCTATGCGCAAACTCAGATGCACTCCCTCTTCCTTTACTCTCATAGTCCAAGCAATCCGACACGACCGGAGAGAGATCAGGCGCTGGGCCAACGGCTTTACGTGCACTCCGAAGCACGGGGGTGTCACTCCCCCAGCTTCCTAACTCCGGGCGGCTACTGACAATTTCCTAGCAAAAAAATAACAATAACACTGCCTGACCCGGGAATTCCGCCACCAGAAGTTCCAGAGCTTATATGGGGAGAACCTTTAAGACTGATATTTAAAATACCGTGTGTCTCTTTAAACAGATATTCACGATGTTTTTTATTAACATTCAGGAAGAAAGACAGTAAATCTAAAAGCATAATGTGTTCACAAACAGCATGACGTGATTGGCGGAAACATGTTTTCCGTTATGCATACTACCCGTTTGCATGGTAAAAACTTGTAAACGGGGCATCATACGTCATTTTACATGACCTATATACCCATGTAGGTACTTAAAAACATAATTGTACTGGAAAATCCTTGGATTCTTGTAATTACTTATTAATGGTATTGAAAGAGATAGAAAACAGTAAGTGACGGTTTATATTTTACGGTTTTAGCCACACTGACCATTTTGAGGACATACTAATGAAACTAAATGACTACCGGGACAGCTGTCCCGGCCTGAATAATGGTTAGAGTAAAAAAAATACAGAAAAGGTACAAAAAATAAAATAAAACTTTTTCACCACTATAATCCACATTTCGCGGTAGAAATAGAAAAATGTTCATAATTAACTACAAATTTCACGTTTATTCAAATTAATTTCTAATATAAACATGTACCTAATATCGACCAAAGCTGCCAGTCTCATCGTGTATCTCCCACAACGAATTGCTCCTAATATATATACACAACATATTGGGGCCAATATACGTAACATATTGGCCCAGTATGTGGTCGCCAATATTAGCATAATGCTCACATAGATTTATTGTTCCCTCAGACGCTGACCTCAGCCAAAGTTTATTCGTTGTATTAAGGTAAATACTTATAAAAGTTATAAATATGATTTGTGGTACCTAAGCAAGTTTCGTCATGATCTTTTATATCCTTGTGTAAGAGTAATAATATTTTTATGCGCCTCCTCAAGGTTCGTAACAAGAACGATCGTTTGTAGAATGAAACTACTTTTACGGATAATTTCGGTTTATTCAACTTTTTTTTATTTGTTGCCGCCTCGGGCCCTTTATAGCTCATTCGGGGTGGTCTGAGAAGGGCGGTCCTCAGAGAAGTGTCCCCTTTTAAGGAGATAATTTCAGTGTACAATTCACGTACCTACTCAATATAAGAAAGTGTCGTTTGTCAGTTGTCGCACCTAGCTAAGTTTGTCGTATATATCTAAATAAACAATTGTTACAGAGTTAAATTTAAAATTGAAGGTGTTTCCTAAACGTTGTGTCAATTTTAAATTCTATTTAAAGTATGTGCTCTATGTTAATAAATTTTCGATGCGATATTTCAAACCTGTTTCTATTATTTGTCTCTAATTTTCATTATCTCTAATTTCTTATAGACTGGTCCATAAAGATTATCCCCTTCTTCATAATCTTCTTCAAAACCTCTTTTAGCTAAAATGATTTTCAAGTCTGTCATATTTAGTTGACAGGGAAATGTGTAATTTTTTGTATTTTAAAATCATCAGTGTTTATGAACACGGCTGTATGTGTTTTTCATTTTGATTATGTTCATATAAATACATAACAAGAACTTTTTTTTGTTATTATTATTTTGATTTATTTTTTCTCTCATTTCTCGAGGTTCTCTTCAGGAGGAACAGAGATATGAACAATCATTGTGCGGCGCTCTAATCGAACTATCACCACTATATCAGGCATATTATTGGCAACACTAGTCCAACAGTGATGATAGGTCGATCCCAGTACAATGTGAAAATAGTCATATTCAAGAATTGGATTGGGCGTATACCAATTTGTTGTATTGCAGAGCAAGTTGCTGGTGGGTAATCCTGGCCACTAGATTATGCCTGTGCAAGTACTCGCCGTTAGCAAGACGAGAGCAACCGGAGATGATATGCTAAGGGATAGACCCTGACGATGACTTGCCCGACATATGTCAACTGTCCCATCCTATTATTTCTTATTTATTATTATTATTTGTATCTCTATAAATTCTCGGCATTTCCTCCATTGGAAAGAAACCCCGGTCCTTTGGAAGGCTTGTCTGGAGACACAGGTCAAACACACAGAGGCCCCTGTGAGAGTTTTAATCTAAATTGAGTTGGGACACCAACCGGAGACTCTCCATGATTACACTATAGGAATGCAGCCATGGAGAGTTCCCGACAGATGTAGAACTATAAAGATTGGAAAAATTACATAAAAAAAAAATGGTCTATTGCTGTGTCGTGCTACATGGAATAGATTTAAAATTCGGTTGCCGGAATTAAAAACGGCGTCTGCCTTTCAATGATAAAACATTAAAATGTGTTGGCAGACGGTGACTTGCCAACTCACTACATGGGCCCCTGAAAATGGGTGTGAGCGGCTAGGGGTATCAAGAGGAGCGGCCCCGGTTTCCCCATCGTGGGTCTTAAAGACCCAGAGCGGGTTTCCCCGTTGTTACGCCATTACTTACATAACACTTCCACCCCCGAGCATATAGCTCTGGCGACCCCTCTCTGGCCGGCCAATTAAGGCAAGACAGAGTTGAGAGTCCTGTGGGCACTCTTGAATTCCACTCTAGCTACCCAATGAGGGCAAACTGGAGGCGAGGCCCTGACCGACTCTCTGGGGTATTCAGGAACGCAGTGTCGCCACTCACCAACAGCTCGCCACAAGCTGCCCTGCGTTTTGTATGCTTCTCGTAGACTTTATGACACTTATTTTTTGTTTTAGTATCATTGGTCTTAAAAAGCTAGTATAATGTTCCCTCCGGTTTGACGTCAGTCTCATGAGAAGAGGTAACGTCTGCCGAACTGTCCCAGAGGGTTATTATTATTATTATTATTGTGAGTCTAAACACACTAGCCTATACACAATTCCAAACCCCGGGCAGTTACTAAGAATTACCTAACAAAATAAATTCAATGTCACTTTGCCCGATCCGGGAATCAAACACAGGATCTGACGCTCAGTAACCGGCAACTGGTTTTGTTTACGAACTCAGTTACTTGATTATTTTGAACCAGACAGTGGTTAGTTAGAACCGAGCATGGTTCTTTTTGTCGACACATCTGTCGATTTTAAACGTTAAACTTGACATAAGTTGTTGATAAAACGATAAAATCCAATACAATACAATATCGACTAACAAATTTCCGTGCTCGGATGCCAGTCTAGCTCTGTTTCCCAGTTATTTGCATCCCCCACATAATTAGCGCAAACTTAATTAAAAAGGTACAGTGTTGCCAGAAGGAGCTTATGCTCGTAACATAAATAAAGATGTTTTGTGAACAATAAGAAGATATAATAGCTAATTATACCATCCAAACATTAGTATTCTATGATGTTACTTGAGGAAGAAGAGTAAAGTTTTATAAAATATAACCCTTAGCTGTTAAGACTGCGGAGAAATCGTTATAACTTTGTTGAAGCTGCCAAGTTTAATGAAACAAAGCCATTCAATCATTCGTGTAAGAGGGAAGGAGAAAGAAAATATTTCAGCCGAAGAATTTTTTTATTTTTGTATTACCTCTATTTTATTTTTACCATGCATTTGATTGCGGCGGGATTCGAACCCCCCGAAGTTTTGGTTAAGTTTACCTATAATTTTAAGTTAACTAGAAGGTTGTGGGTTCGAATCCTGCTCGGACCACGTCCAATTTTTCTAACCACAACTTATTTATTTATTTTATTTATAATATTTATTTGCGTCAAATGTGGTACAAAAGTAAGTTTTGTATTTTTGTAGGTAGGTATGTAAAAATAACTTAAGTATCCGCTATCTGAGATATTATATTATTTATGTCCGCCTACGTAATAATAATATTGCCCATAAAAGGATAACTTAGATAAAGAATATTTCTTACACCAGATGGTCTTTTATACCTTATGTTTAAATGATATGTAAATTATATAATTATTAATAGTCACGTAAAATTCGCATTACCTGCTCGTAAATTATAATCGACAAAAAATGCTATATTATTTTTTTGTTATTTTTTTGTGTTATAAATGTATTGGGACCAAAGGAATATATTATTTGGATTATTTTAATAAAACCTTTATTGGTATGGTAAAAACATATTTATTGTTTTTATGCAGGATTAACACAACTGTCTCTATTAGTCTAGTGGACGCTAGCGCGGCTGCTAAGCGTGAGGTCCTTGGTTCGATATCGGGTTGCGCAGTGTTATTGGGTATTTCCATTAGACAATCCTCAGGTATTCCTAATACTATAACTAGAGCTACGTTTGACAATATAATAGTATTGTCGAACGTGGCGTCCGTTATAATTTTATGTGGAAATTGAAACGTTATTTAAAAAAACACCTTTCTGTACGGTCAACGACAAAAATCACTGAACAAATCCAAATTTATAAAATGCTTGTGCATAATGTTAAAAACATTACAATCCCGTCAATAAATATACAGAAAATGTCTAAAAATATTTCGTATCATCACAATAATCAGCACTATAGTCGTTGCAGTTTTATGCGTGTCAATCAATTTCTGTCGCTGCCTGTACCCACTTCGTCTCCTTATAAACTTTAACTATGACAAATCTTCTGCACGCGCAATATTCTTAAAAAGGGGTCCAATATTTTCGCTTTACGTATGAATTAATTTAAGTTCCTTATTATTTTCCTAAATGCTGCTGTTTCTTTTTTTAAGTTATGAATCTAGTCCGATTTGCAACATCCCTATATGATTTTTTGTGGAAAATAATACGGCCGCGAGCAGGATTCGAACCTGCACCTCCCAGATAAATACTCCAGGCGCTCTAACCATTAAGCCATCTCGACCTCTGGTTCGAATCCTGCTCGCGACCGTATTCTTTTTCAACAAAAAATTATAACTTTAAGGTTCGCTAAGCGTGCGTTAATGCTTTTCAAAGATTTATCTTTTTCCCTATATGAATTTTCATTCTATAGTTCAACTGCCTGATTATCCATCTTGTTTTATTTCAAAGTTATGATATCTTTCAGACAGACAGCGTTACCTTACCACAATGAAAGCGTTCCATTCGAACTATTTGTTTATTTATGCACAGAATTATAGAGCCGTCTGCATTAAATATTAATATCGACATATTTTATTCAGAGATATTTGTTACTCTGCTCAAAGGATATCCGAAGCTATGAATGAATCATTACGTGTTTTTAAATACTTACCTACATTTTATAGATAAATCTTTCGTAATGTATATTTTTAATGGTAAGAATAATACGGTCGTGATCAGGATTCGAACCTACATTTGGTCGGGAAATGCAAAACAGAGCCCTTATTCATGAGCTGAGCCCGCGGCGATGGCGCGAGTCAAACTAGTCGGGCAATCCCGAAGAATGCACGTGAGTAATAACCGTTAAACAATAATTAATATGAATGTGTCTCACGAAAGTTATTATTATTTATTTATTTACTATTTTTGCATGGTATATACAAATGCGGACTTAATGCGTTAGGCATTCTCTATCAGTCTACCATAGGTAGAAACAAAAACACAGTAGGGGTAGGTCCATTAAAAAAAAGGGTATAAGAGGAAAAAGATAATACACAAAATTATATTCACATAAAGTATATAAATAAACGGTATATATAAATATATTATTACAAGCCTAAACTAAAATTACTCTACAAAAAAACTGCAGTAACTCACTAAACCATCAAATATTCTCACGAATTCTTCGTACCTGTACTGTCTTCTAAGGTTTATTTTCGCTTCCATATCCTATTTCCACGTGTGTGTTGTACTTGTGTGCACTTGTTCGTCGCTATTAGAAGACATATGACCGTGTCACGTTACTGAACAAGTACTAGACTGCTTCCTTTACCACAGGAGCCATTAATGGATAAATTATCGTGCATTTATTTTCTCCTTAGAGGTTATAAGAACACAGAGAATTGTACTGTTGTTAGGGTTGGGTTCAACAAACTTTCATCTATGTGATGACACCGGGCAGTCGATCAGCTGCCATCTGATAGTTTCGCCAACGAATGTAACCTTATATTTTCTTAATTATTGTTCGCTAGTTACTACTAACGTGCATTTTTCGGGTTTACCCGACTTGTTCCTTACTCGAACGGAAACTTTAGTCATGGGCTGAGTCCGCGGCGCTGCCGCGTTGTCGCGAGTCAAATTCGCCGCGGACTCAGCTCATGACTAAGGACTCGTACTACTATACTACTGTACTCCGACAAAGCGTTTCTTCGACATAACTTAACTAGGAAACGATGCGAGTTCGACAACATACTTCTTCGACAGTAATGCTCTGTTTTGTATAAAAACTTTCGTGAGACATATTCATATCAATTAATCTTCACCGGTTACTACTCACGTGCATTTTTCGGGATTTCCCGACTAGAAACTATAAACACACACACAATTTGACTAGCGACATTGCCGCGGGCTCATTTCATGACTAAGGGCTCCGTTCGAGTTCGAAACTAGTCGGGCAATCCCGAAAAATGCACGTGAGTAGTAACCGGTGAACATTAATTGATAGTAATGCTCTGAGTTAATTACGACGTATTCTACTGCGGCATGCTGTACTTCGACAACATCTTAAATCGACGTGACACGTCTACGACACAATATTACTAAATAAAGTTAAGAAGAAACTTCGAAACAACATCGTATATTTGAGGGTGCGTCTCATTTCATATAAAGTTATTTGGTATAATTTCATTTCAATATCGTTGACAGGAAATAATAAACATACGATATACCAAACTCTTGAGATAATTTAATTACGTATAACATACATTAACTCGAAAACTTGTTTCATATAACATTGTACATGAAGTTCATTTGTTTTTGTTTGATCTAATCTATGAACAATAAATAATTAAATCGATACCAACTAACAGGGTCAACACCGTTGTGCTTGGGACCACTACACCAACGAGGCTAAATACTGAACCATTAAAACCTCACAAAAGGTGGTAGAAGAACTCGAACCATGGTCGGGATAGCTTAGGTGGACAGAGTTTCTGGAGTATTTTTCCGGGAGGCGCAGGTTATTGCTCACGACCATATATTTCTTTCCACAAAGAAAAAATAACCTTACGGTTTACTGTACGATATTATGTTACGTTAGATGGCAATAGGCTCAGCACATATTACGTGGCACTACTACACTTACTTAATAACAGCATTGGTGAAATATGGGTGTGCAACTATGTACACCTATAATGCTATGTTATGTTACTACACTATCCGCTATGTATGCGATAATGTGTTAATTTTAATTGGCCGACGCCTCTTGCAGTTAACCCATGAGGGTTTAACATGGTTTGATCTGCGTAACCGAACAAAAGCTATGGCGAGACAATTTGATGCCTCCAGCCAAAGGAAGTTTTGTAATACTGCAAACTAAGCAACACGTCGTAAGGGCGTCTCTTGCGGGACACGAGCCTCGGCTTAGGGCGTTGCTGGTGGGACAACTAGGGACTAGCTGGATCAGATGAGTTTCCTTAATACTAAGGGTAAAATTTAAAGCTACTGGCTCGACGCGGGCCGGCTCCAACAAGGGTCGAGGTGGAAGCGATAATGTGTTTGGAAGATTTATGTATATATTGTAGGTATTAAGGTTGCTAGTAGGGTATTATGTAAGTAATTATGATTTTATTAGTTATTGTTCACCGGTTACTACTCACGTACATTCTTCGGGTTGGCCCGAATATTTCGAACTCGAACGGAGCCCTTAGTCATGAGCTGAGTCCGCGGCTATATCGCGAGTCAGACTGAACAATAACTAATATGAATATGCCTCACGAAAGTTATTATGCAATTGTGATTTTAATAAGATTTATCCTCGTTCTTATATTCGAATTTTTCCACGTGTGTGTTGTACTTGTGTGCACTTGTTCGTCGCTATTAGAAGTATGACCGTGTCACGTTACTGAACAAGTACTAGAATGCTTCCTTTACCACAGGGGCCATTAATGGATAAATAATCGTGTATTTATTTTCTCCTTTTGAGGTAGGAAAGGATACTAATGTTGTGCTATACTCTATTATTAAATAGTGTGGTGTACAAGCAAAGTAGTTTTTACTTATAACACTACTTTTTTGGGCAGTCGTATAAAAATTATGAAGGACGAAAACCTTCATCATTTTTATACAACTGCCCAAAAAAGGAGTGTTATGTTTTTAGGGTTCATGTATGTATGTTTGTAAGTTTCTTTATTCCACTATAACTTCTAAATGCCTGAGCTGATTTAGATGTTTTTTATCGTTAGAATCCGTATACTTTTCCGCCTATCATAGACTACTGAGATTTCAAAAAATATTAATATATTCAAGATAAATCTTTGAAAAGCATTAACGCATGCTTAGCGAACTCTTAAGTTACAATATTAAATGGAAAAAGAATACGGTCGCGAACAGGATTCGAACTGCGCCTCCCGGATAAATACTAATATTAATATAGTAGCTATGGTACACAGAAACGTACGAAACAAATAATAATTAATGTAAATAACGTACGAAACAAATAATAATTAATATAAATAATTTAAACACACGACTTCCTATTTATTTATATTTTATTCACTTAGCATCCCCCGACGCGACGAAGTTTGAATAAAAATAATAGGTATTACTACGAAAAGCATAGTGAACTCAAAAGTTATAATCTTTTGTGGAAATTTTTCAAACTCTTAAGTTTACTAGTAACACTCCCTGGCCCGGAAATCGAACCCAAGACCTTACGCTCGGCAAGCAGTTACTTGATTACGTACTTAATAAAAAGAGTAAAATATTTAACTATAGGTATATTTTTTTTCTGAAGTTGATGCTCGGTAGGCTATAAGGAAGAATAATTATATTCGTGGCATGTGACATTTTACTTTGATCATGAATTATATAAGCAGGTAAATATAATCTACATGAAATCCAATTTTATTCATACCTACAATATCACATGAAAGACCCTTGAATATGACGACATTTTTGCGACGCGTTGTATTTTTTTTTATTACTTGTAACACTGGTTTGCGGGTAAAAGTTGGCTTTGTGGTGATAAATTAACAAATACTGGCAATACCTTTTACTTCAGAAACGACTTTTTGGAGTGGAACTTTAGATGTCGTACTGGCGCCTAGGGGGCACTCTGGTGCAAATTTTATATCTAATTTACCGACGTTATGACCTTATATCGAAAAGTTCTTCACCTCATTGGTCTAGTAGCTGCAAGTGCGGCTACTGAGCGTGAGGTCTTGGGTTCGATTTCCAGGTTCTCCTGTCATGATCATCATCCACCTGCCCTTATCTCAATTTAATTGGGGTCAGCGCAGCATGTCTTCTTCTTCCATACATCTCTGTCAACCGTCATCTCGGTACTCACTCCTTTTCTGGCCATATCATGTTTCACATAAGCCATCCATCGTTTCCTCGGTCTTCCTCTACTCGTGTAGCCTCATCATCATACTCAAAACTTTCCTCGTCATATGATTATCATTCCTCCGCATTACATATCCATACCATGACAAACGATTCCCAGTCACCGGCGGCGGCGAAACTCTCAGACTTCCTCCTACTGAGTATGTATTTCTAATTCTATCCATACACATCACAACACACATACCTTTTAACATTCTCATCTCAGCTACATGCAGTAGGCTTTCATTCATCCCTTTTGTGGGCCAACATTCAGCAGGTCTGATAACTGTCTTATAGATCTTCCTCTTAAGTTTAAGGGCAATTCAGGGATCGCAAATAATAGCCGGGTCCTGTATGTTAGACGATTAGATACTATATCTGTTGCACTGAAAGAACGAAAGCGCTAATTGACCAAAAACCAGCTCACAACGCGTTGTAGTTTCTGTAAAATATCTAAGTAGATATATCTCTAAATTCATATTATGATTTCTAAAAATGTCCGCGACGCGTTGTGGCAAATACAGAAAGACCACATGTTCAATTCGTGTCGTGACTGTCATGCTATTGACGAAAAGCCATGAGTTTTGTGCGTTTGATAGATTTTTCTGAATTTAATTATTTTTACACGACTGCCCCAAATGAAGGAGTGTTGTATTATTAGGGTTCATGTATTGTGTAGGGAAGAGGAAGGAGTAAAAAAGGTGATATTCCTTAACCTACCTGGTTTTTCACTGGACATTTTTTTTTATTTTTTTTTATATACCGTTATTATCTATATAATCTTACTAGCCTATGTTGTGTTGTGTATGCTTTTGAATTTTATCATTAATCTCTTTTTCCTTCAAAGGTTGGACACATAATGAAGTAATTGGAAACAGCGTGAATATTGCATAGCATCCTTTGCCAGTTGACGCTAGATACAAATTAGATAAATTGCATTCTGGCGTTGTTTGCTGCTCAGCACCGTGTAACATGAAGCAGCCTTAAGTACTAGTGGTAGGTACTTAAGTACAGCCATCATAGAAAAACTTCATTATTCTCGACTAAACATAACATTAAAGTTTTGTTATTTTCTGTTGAAAGTTAAGATAATGTAAATATGACACAACTGCCTCGTTGGTCTCAGTCATAAGTACGACTGCTAAACGTGAGGGCCTGAGTTCGATTCCCGGGTCGGGTTGTTATTAAGTTTTTCTGTTAGATAATTCTTAGCAGAAGTCTAGAGTTTGGAATTATGCCCGGTTGATGGCAATAAGCAATACATAATAATTAGATTCCGCGATACGTCTGATTACTATATATAAGGTCCTAATTTATTAGGTAATTTCCTTTGAAAGGTTTAATATATATGTCAAATACATTCACTTAAGCTAAGAATTAAATGGATATAACAAATTATTTGTAATAACCATAGTACTAGCAAGACGAAAACTGCTCCTTAAACGGCAAACATTAAGAAAAAATTAACATTCTCGTAAAAATTTGAATTATGGCTTAAATGAATCCTTTTCCTATTTTTCCTTATATTGACCCCATATAAGGAAAATACCTAATAAATTAGGATCTTATATACATATACCTTACCAATATACCTAGTCTACGCTTATTCATTCAATAAAAATCAAAGTATTTTAAAGTTAGCAATGTTCGTTAGAATTAATAGATAATAAACATTTTATTGAAAAGGCATAAATATTTAATTTTATCCTAAAATATACATTTTAATTTCATTATTTTAAACACGTCGATACAGTTTTTTTTTATTGTGTCCTGACAAACGACATATTTTAATGTTGTAAAAGTTGAGTAACACATGCAATAAAAATAAAAATAAAACCGAATAACGAAGACATTTATATTCATAAAATGTTTTAAAATTAGAAATTATATTATACCTATGACTACGGCTAAAATTCACTATAGATATTTAAAAGATAACACATTTTTTTATAACGAATTTATTGGCGATAGCAAAGTTATCGCGACTCAATAAAAACTCATGTATTTATCGATCTTTACCGCACATTTGGCACAGTACTATACTTGTTTGTCACCAAGTGGCCTACTGCTTACGCCATCTTCCTATGGTAAGAAAAAAGGTACGTTACTTTTTCTCAGAAACCGTGTTTAACAAGAAACCGTATTTTCCAGTACCTATTGAATGGATTATTAGAAAAATACTGGCTACAGGAAATTGCAAATTTTACGACAAAGCCTACCCATCGGTTTTACTAGAATTGCTAACTAATGACAAGGTAGTCTTCATAACAATCGGTAAAGTTTAAACGGCGAAAACATGTCTAAGCTGAGAGTATGCATATGACAAGCTCAATTACGTTGAACATATTTTAAAATTAAATACGCAATAATGTTATGCGAACATTGAATATGACCTAAATCAATGTCATTTCAGAATTCTAAAGAATAGTTCCTAACAAAAAATAAATACTTTCACTCAGCTTTTCTTTAGAAGCCTCTGAGTCTAACGTGATATTCAAATTAAGCTGTTTTCGTCCAATTTATTGAAGATAAGCACTAAATTAGACAATGAGCCAAACATTATCAATCAAAGTTCTAATCACAGTTCTAATGATATTTTTACTTTGTCTTTTGCCTAATGCCTACTCTTTCAATCTTTGCTTTCTTTTTTGTTTTTAACTTTTGTTAAACTTACTTTGACGGATATTATACATTGTTTTATATAGCTTCTTTAGCTTCAACATTTTGTAAATGTGAGAACGCCGTAAACTTGTCAAATGCGCTATTCATTTAATAAGGCTTATGTAATTATCTTTAATATTAGTGACTGCATCCAAGATTACGTTGTTTTTATATCCCGCCCAAAATTGTATCTACAGAAATTGTAAAAGATATACAGTTTAAAAGAGTAACCATGGAGTTTCTTGCCGGTTCTTCTCCATAGGAAGCGACTTTTTGGAACCGTGCACGTAAATTCTGACTTTTCAAAAGTGCCTTTGTATGGTTTATATGAAATAAAAACCTTTGACTTTGACTTTGACTTTGAAAGGCCTTTTTTTCTATTCCAGACAATTGATGGTGTACCTACTGTATGGGAGACGTTTGATAGAAAAATAAACAATTTTCGAAGTTATATATAAACTACTAGCTTCTACCCATGACTTCGCCTGCGTGGACTTTAGAATTGGATACAGCTGAGATAGAAAGTATCCTATGTCTATGTGTGAATCCAGATTATAAACTACGCTTGTGCCAAATTTTATTAAAATCCGTTTAGTAGTTATTACGTGAAAGAGTAACAAAAATTCATGTATCCTCCCAAATTTTCACATTTATAATATCAGTAGGATATTATTAATACTACCTAATGGACTGGCCCCAAGTAGCCACAGACCGGGAATAAGAGGAAAGAGGGAAGGGGCAGTGGGACACTACAGGCTTAAAATAATAATTTAAACACCTGCCGAATAGTAAGAAAGATCATGCAAATAGAAGAAATTTAACACCTAAACACAACACACCGTCAACATAAATGACACCACACGCTACATTTACTTGACTTAGGCTCACAGATGTAGTTATAACAAGCCAACTGGCTAAAGAAAAATTTTAACTACCCCAAATTAATATTAGTAGTATAATACTGGCAGACGTACGGTCAAGTTTTATTCTTTCTACTGCATATCGCTAATCTCACCGCAGCCTATGCAATTGTTGACACTTCTCCAGGCGCTCTATAGCTTACTTCATTCTCTATTCCAAAGTAACATGCCTTCTAACCTGTAAAGTACTGCGAGTGTATTGAAAAGTGCGACGGCGAAGTACAAAGTACCTAGTTCTGTTTACTGTTTACGATGTTTCGACCATTATGAATCACTGACTTATACACTTTAAAGGTGATGCATAGAAGGGCGGACCGTACCACAAAGCAACGCACTGCAAAAATCCTACTACATCAATTCCCTATATTTTCTGTGAACGCACAACTATGGCGGCCGTATTGCAACGCATTAACGGATCGCGCGTCAGGGTAAATGCGTTGCGATGCGGCTAAAATCTGCAACCATAATCTGGTTAGACTAAACTTCATCATACGTTTTATTTTCTCTGTTTAGATATTTAAAGTTAGTTCGTGACCTATTTGTGAATTTTTTGGTATATTTATTTCGCCGGCCATTTTTACTCAGGGACACAACATTAAAATTGTCATTCACCGCGTCAGGCAATGATATTGGGTTTTTTTGTAAGGAAATTCTCAGTAGCAGCTCAGACCTAAACCTAAATAAGACTAGATAAAATTTTATTGGTTACGGAATTATTTTGTATAAATAGAATTAATATAGGCATTACATGGCCTCAACATGTATTAAAAAAATATATAATTATATATGAATTATTTTGTCTTTGACGGTATTTTGCTGATTACGTATCGTTACGTTACAGAGTATTTACGTAATTATACTATAGTCTGTGAAAATAATAAAGCATTTAAATTTTTACGTTTTATTTTTATTTTATTAATATAGTAATATTATTTACTTATGATAAATTTATGATTTTCATACAAAAATACCAACCATATTTCAGGCATTTCCGATCGATCTTCCAATAAATTTTGTTCGTGAAAAATACGATCGAACGATCGAACCGTTCTCAAGTGATGATTTTTATACATTCGGTAAAAGATTTTTATTCATACTACTATACATAATATATTGGTCAACAATATGACACGCTACTCCTATTTTCGAATTATTTCATTTACAGTCCTCGTTATACACATGTTTGTTTGTAAAATTAATTCCATATAAAAAGCCCACAGTAATGTAGATGACGACACCACAAATTCACCAGAGGACCCCATCAATCGCGGTAACTTGGCACTCAATGCGCGCCCAGCGTGAGAGATGGCATTACCTTTCGCCTTTCCCTGAATTTATCACCCTAGTGAGAGCTTTCCGTCCTTTTCGAGTTGTTGCGAATGATATGTGAGTACATAAACGACTACAAATATATTGCATTTCCATTCCAATTGGACACTTGTTGCTATAAATGTAACATCGCATCAAGGTGATTTGGGAAAACTATACATTCCCAGTGGGAAAAGTGGTTCTTATTCTTCAAATTCACATTACTTTATTTGCGAAAATGTGGTAGGTTCTTACATAGATATTATTAATTCAAGATAAATCTTTGAAAAGCATTAACGCATGCTTAGCGAACTCTAAAGTTATTATATTAAATGGAAAAAGAATACGGTCGCGAACAGGATTCGAACCTCTTAGAGGTCGAGATCTGGGAGGCGCAGGTTCGAATCCTGTTCGCGACCGTATTCTTTTTCCATTTAATATAATAACTTTAGATATTATTAAATAAGTAGTTAATTTACCATAATAAAGCCATGCAAATAAATTGTAGATAACAAATATATTTTTAATTGTATACTTTAATGACGTAAAAAACTGATTAAATAAAATGACAAAGAATATAAGATATTTTAAAGGAATTGAGGTAGATATTATTTTACATAAAAAGTCATCAAACCATAAAAAACCAATATCATGTCATAAGGTTGATGATGAATCTAGTGTCACAGTTTAAACCACCCGTAGGCGTCTAACATGGTTTCACACACGATCAAGAACACTAAGCTGCTCAGCGATCAACTGCTACAGTTTTCTCAGTGGCAAAGAGCCAAATAATATAGAGAGCGTAATTCCGTATTCCGTTCACATTAGTAATAGCAACAGGCTGGATTACGCATGCGTAGTGCACAGTATGTTTAAGAATCCGTCTTAAGGCCTACTGACCCATCTTGTCTATGAAATCAATTGAACCAAAAATATTTGAACCATCAAAACACCTACACAATGAAGCAACTGTTCACAGCATACAACACAAAACCGCTCATGAAAAATAAATTAAGAAAGGAAGGAAGGAAAGAAAGCTGACTACAAATAAAGAAAGAAATAAGGAGAAATTAAAGTATTTATTTTGGTATTGGTCCCTTAACAGGTTGGCAATTGCACAATAAGAAAAAAATCTTACTAACTAAAGAAATGCAAAAATAACTCCCTATATGAGACCAAAATAAACCCCAATCTCCACATATGCTGCCCTGAAATATGGCAGCGCTGGTTTACGGATAGGTCCAATTTAAAAGTGAAGCCACGGCGAACTACGGCGTACGCAAACGTGCAAACGATAATAATAATAGTGATAAATATAATCATCTATATGCCTACCCTTTTCCCAATTACATTGGAGTCGGCTTCCAGCCAAACCAGATGCAGCTTAATACCAGTATTTTACATGGAGCGACTGCCTATCTGACCTCCACAACCCAGTTACTCGGTAACACGATATCTCGTGGCATGAATGGTTGTCAGACTTTCAGGACTCTGACTACCCGTAGCGACTGTCAAAGTTCTTAATTTGATAACCGGGACCGACGGCTTAACGTGCTCTCCAAGGCACGGAGAGATCTCGGTATTAAATTATGGTCACCTATCCACAGACCGACCACGATAGTGATAAGTATAACTAAATACAGCAAAAGAGAAAGAATTCCTAACTGAACCTTTAAGGGGAAACGTTAAAATTCAATTCATGAGATCCTACGAACCTGTCAAAATATGTTCATATCGCCTTCACATGCCATTAAAACTAAACTAAGTCCATTGAAAATACCAAACTTAGTTAAACTATTAATTCTTGTACTTTGGAAGGCGGAAAGGTCAAACTGCCTAAGGCGTATTTAACTAGGCAACATCGCACCCTTGATCCTTCACACACAGTTTTACAGAAATATAACCGAGAATTCACGTGTTTATATGGTAACTGACCTGTGTCATTTAGGAAATGTATTAAACTGTACCTAATTTATTTATTTAAACAAGGTAACTTTACGTCTCACAGAAAGTAATATGGAAATAACGTTTTTTTTTAAATTAATAACAGCAAGACGAAACTGGTCCTATAACGGCAAAAATTAGGAAAAATTTAATTGTAATTGGATTTTTAATTAGGGTTTAAATGAATCCTTTACACCTTACACTTTAAAAGGACGTTACCAATTATAATAAAACAACTTTAAAGCTGAATCGCGTGTATTATTGGTTTTTGTTTTGCCTCGGTCATCCCGCGACAACGAACACTGCAAGTTGTTCGAGATTTATCGGTTAAAAGTTACCTTATTATAATGTGGAGAGAACGCGAAAACCTAAAATATTATTATCAGCAATTATCTAATGAATTAGGACGTCGTATGAAGTTAAAAAAGGGACGAACTGAAAACCAGCGCTGATCAGTGCGTGGTTATAATAACTTAGCATTGTCAACATTTGCTGAGTCCGCCCTTTTGCTATACAACCACGGGAAATATATTTTTCCATCTTAAAATTTATAAATCACAATTTTACCAATTTTTTACGTAGTTATTTCATATTTTATGATACATATTTAATATAATGTCTTTATTTTACTTCCACAAATTAATCTTATTTGCTAAATTTATGTACAGAATATGCTCTTAAGTATCGAATAATTAGCAGGTTTATTTGTGGGAGACTGGAGCCTAAACTAAGCCGAAGTCTGTATCTTAGAACACTATTATAATAAAACAACTTTTAACCGGATTAATCGCGTGTATTATTGGTTTTTTGTTTTTCCTGACGTTTCGAACACTTTGTAGCGTTCGTGGTCGCAGGAGGACTAAGGTGTCAGGTGTCTCAACAGTTTATTTAAAATTATTTCAGTCTACCGTACATATAATTGATAAATTCATAAAATTATTTTTGTCTCTGATACATGTTTAAAACTAAATCGCGACGGTATTTCCTAAGACTATCCCTGAGAAGAAATACCGAAACAAACTCAGGGGTCACAGTCGTTTTAAATTTAGAGATACAATTTTACAATTTTATCGAATTATAAAATAAAAGGTGTTCCGATGCACGCAGTAATCGCTCACAGTATCTTGATTTTTCTTGTGACTTGACTTTGTTTGGGACTTGATTATTTTCAGTACAGGGTTCCAAACAGGTGGTAATTGCCAACCATCTTCTCTATTGAAATTTGGGTGTTTTTTAATTTCAATAGCCTCGCGGAGCATTCTCGGTATATATCGGTTTTCTTTCGCGAGGATTTGGGGTTGGTCAAAACGTAGAAAATGGTTGGGTTTGTCTGTTGTATGTTCACAGACTGCAGATTTTGTTGAGCGTCTATTCTTGACGTTAGCTATGTGTTCTTTCAACCTGGTGCCAATGCTACGCTTTGTTTGCCCTATGTATGATAGCCCACAATCGCAATCAATCTTGTAGACCCCTGCATCTTGTAAGGGAATGTGGCACTTCACCGGTCTGAGAAGTTGGCTGATCTTTCTATGTGGCTTGAAGTAGGTTTTGATAGAAGCACGCTTCAAGATGTGACCAATTCTATCGGTGACCCCTTTGATGAAAGGTAGGACAGCAGGTCTGCGATCAACTGTGGTGGGCTTTGGGCGGCTTCTGCGACGGGGATGTGGAGCTCGTAAGTTATTATGTTTGATAACTTGCTTCACATGGTTGAGTTCCCCTGCCAGGTGGTCGGCGTCACAGATGCCTTGTGCTCTCTGTAACAAAGATTTGGCGACAGTAGCTAACTGACAAGGATGGTGGTGAGATTCACCGTTCAAGTATCTTTCTGTGTGGGTGGGCTTTCTATACACAGTGTGACTAACAGAATGATCCGGATTATGGATAAGTAATATGTCAAGGAAGGCCAGTGACTTGGTTTTCTCTAATTCCATAGTGAATTGAATTTTATTATGTATGGAATTTAGGTGGTCTAAAAATGCAGGGACCCCATTGTGAGGCAAGATGGTGAAAGTATCATCAACATACCTCTTGAAAATCTTCGGCATAGCCGGGGCCGTCAGGAGGGCTCTCCTTTCAAAATCTTCCATGAAGATGTCGGCAACCACCGGGGAGACCGGTGAACCCATGGCCACACCGTCAACTTGCAGGTAGAATTCATTGTCCCACAATAGGTAGCCGCTGGTAAGGCAGTGCTCAAGTAACTAACCATCACTTCATCCTCAGTCAGTTTTAGGTCTTTGATCTGGCTGATGAAATGATAAGAATCCTTCACATATGTGTTAGTTCGTCCACGAAGTTTTGAGAGTATCTTCGCTAGGTGTTGTGCCAGTTTGTAGGTTGGTGTGTAAATCTGGCTCACTATTGGTCGTAGTGGAGCGTTCTCCTTGTGTATTTTAGGCAACCCGTACAGTTTAGGTGGTTTCGCGCAAGATGGAATCAATATGTTTACGTCCAATTCCAGGGTGTCGGAGTATTATGATATTAATTCTGATGTTTTCTTTAGAATTTTATTGGTAGGGTCTTTGTTTACCTTTTTATATGTGCTATTATCCGACAAGAGATCTCGAATTTTATTATTATAATCGGACGTATCCATTATTACCGTTGCATTACCCTTATCGGCGCGAAGGATAGTCAACTCGGGGTCTTTACTCACGTTTTTTAGAGCGAGGTATTCGTCGCGAGAAAGATTTGGTTTGGGCAATTTGCTTCGACGTAGTACACATGAAACGTCTTGACGAATCGCCTCCAAATCTTCCTTTTTTACGTTGTTTTTTATAAGACAGTCCTCAACGTTGCATATTATATCTTCGTACGGGATTTTTCTCGGTGCTAGCGCGAAATTAAGGCCCTTTTTTAGAACTTTAACGGTGTTTTCATCCAGAGATTTTGTTGATAAATTTACGACCGGTTCGATATTATTACTCGATTTTGACAGCTGGTTAGCTGTATTTTTAATTTCCGGATTTTCGCGGTTTTGGGTACTAGGGTTTTGGCCACTCAGTTTTTCATACTTTATTATTTGTCTTTTAGTATATTCACTGAATTTTGTGGTGGCTCTTTTACTATTATTGATGAAACATTGTTCATAATCGGATTTATTTAACACGTTTTGCAATTCTCTGGACGAAATCTCAATCAATTAAAATTATCTAGTTTAATAATAATACACGCGATTAATCCGATTAAAAGTTGTTTTATTATAATGTGTAGTGTGTGTCCTCCTGCGACCACGAACGCTGCAAAGTGTTCGAAACGTCAGGAAAAACAAAAAACCAATAATAGTTTATAAATCATTATTTTACTAATTTTTAGGTAATAAATTATCTTTTAACATATCTTATCCAAACATTACGTCACTAAAACAGTAAACAATAAAAGTCACTTAAAATATTAGTAAGACTAGCAGTTTTGTTGTTACGGACGGTCGCCCAACTCCCATCTGGACTGTACGGCGCGGGTTCAATTGGGAACAATACGGAACAAATATTTTGTATGATCGGCAGATAGTTGTTCCGTGTCTCTTTGAGTGTGTGTGTGTGTGTGAGAGAGAGAGACACGTATCTGCAAACACACTCACAATACAAGAGAAAATCCTACTGTGAGGCAACGTTTTAAAAATAAACTATAGCCACTTCAATAGTGGGATATGCAGAGATTATAAACTCGGAACAAACATCGATCCACGCCTCCATTGAATTCCTCCTTCCATCCTAATTCAATATCAAACATGTCCATTGTACGAAACAAAGTTAATGTTTACACAATCGAGTTTACTTTTAGATAAAATATTGTTCGGACATCTGTAACCACAAACATAGCCGAACTAACCGATATTTATAAAATCTATATTCGATGTATTATCCAAATAATAAACTGACGGATGAAAGGCCACAAAGGTTAGTGGAAGCCGAATTAGCAACG
The DNA here is from genome assembly GCA_935421205.1 of Xylocampa areola. Lineage (NCBI taxonomy): Eukaryota > Metazoa > Arthropoda > Insecta > Lepidoptera > Noctuidae > Xylocampa > Xylocampa areola. Next base: position 11,413,168 of record OW285217.1, on the reverse strand, counting down.
GATTGAGTTTCCAATTATGTTTTTGCACTGAAATTAATCATTTGTGAATTGTGACGAATAGTGTGAATTTAGAATTATTAATTCTTCAAACTGGTCAATTTATGACTCCTGTTTTGGATAACAAAAACTTGAATTAGTAGGTAACAACGTATTTGGTCAACAAATATTATTCCAGTCACGCGTTATTAATTTGTTTAAAATCTTCGATACAGTTAGGTTCAATGATTTAAAAACGCTTAGGTCATCGTGAATCCAACAAATAAAAAAAGGAACTCAGCTTAATTTGTTTAAAAGCTCCTCTCAACCGTACCGCTTTAACTGTATTTGCTAATAATTATTAGTACTGTTGATTAATATATTTTGAAACATCCACAACTTTTGCCAAGTTAGTAACTTCGATTACTTTAAAACGCAATTTGAAACTCTGCCGAATACTTTATCATCGAACAATGAGTTAAAGGAAAATGTGCCATACAAATTACAAATTATACTTCTTATATACCTATCTCTGAAGTCGAAGATCGCAGCGTCAGATAACCCGTGAAGTTGGCTTGTGTTAGCGAAGCTTGACTAATCAAAGTTTTTGTTTGGCAGGCTGAATTAGCAATACAAATTGCAAATGTCGAATAAGATTTATATGTTTGTTCTAAGAAGTTGGCTGAAAGCTGAGTTTAATTTGTGAAGGTGGTGATTTTCTTTCCAAAGAAAGTGTGATTATTAGGATTAGGCTGAGTCATTGGTCTAGTAATTGCAAATGCGGCTGCTAAGCGTGAGGTCCTGGGTTCGATTCTCGGGTCGGACAAAGTGTTATTGAATTTTTCTGTTAGGAAATTTTCAGTAGCAGCCCGGAATCATGGTTCGGAGAGCACGTAAAGCCGTCGGTCCTGCGCCTGATCCGTCTTCGGTCGTGCCGTCCCATCGGAATATGAGAGTGGAAAAGAAGGAGTGCACCTTTCTTTGCGCATACACTTGTGCACTATAATATCTCCTGCGTACCGGGCTAATATCCGTGGATTAGCCGCCGTTACCGAAATACGGGGGGAGGAGTATAAATATGGTTTTAATTTCATTATAACTTGAAAATGTTTTTTGCGAGATCCCCATAGGCGCGAGGCCGTCGGCGGTCCCCCCACGTCGCCGACGCCTAACGCCGCCACTGGCTGTAAATTTGTATAAGTAGGTTTACTGGTGAAAGATATCCTACATTGTATTATTGATTATAATTACAGTTAGTTGTTGGTACTGAGTATTTATGAATTATACATTGCACCTTATTCTTTAATTACCAGCAAAAATTCTAGACATTATTCCAAAATTTTAAATTACGTAATTACCTTAAACCTAATATCGTCGTCAGCGTACACCACCCGGGATCGCAAGTAATTAAACAAAATGACTGTTTTATTACAGTTGAAGTGCTAACTGGTTCAGCTCCAGACTAACAATTAGTTCTAACTATTAATAGGAAAACTGTCTTCAAAACGAACAACTGTTATCGACAGCAATTAATTGACAAGTCGGCCATTTTAGTTTACAAAACGAAAATAGAATGGAATTATTAATAAACAATTTCCCGGAATCGTTAAATAATAGCTGTTATTTCCGAATATAACAACGGTTCACATAATTTTCGAGGCAGGTAAGTATACAAAATTATTAAACATAAAAAGGGTACTGTTTGACCAGTACGATTCGGCAGATCACGAACGATGACGGGCCATGAAATAAGCGGTGGTAAAAATAGAAAAATACTCAAACCGAAAAAAAACCTTAAAAACGAATTTGTGATTGCGCTCGGTCATTTTTGAACTTAGCTGACAATCTATTATTTTTTTCACCTATGTCGTTTAAACGTCATGACGTCATCAAGGCACATGAACAACTTTGACCACTTATGTATTGTTTCTTTCAATATTGATATCTTTTAACTTATTTTAATAAACCTTTGATCTCACACATTGATATTGTCGATGAGAAATTCATAAATACATTATTAATTCATAAAGAGAAACATAATACGTATATTGAACATAAACTACCAAAATTTTCAAAATATTTTTTATGGAAGCTGTCAAAATTATTCCTCGTGGTTCGTACAAACCAAACTTAGTGGATTCAAATTTTCTTTTGCCATTTCATCAACAATACCAACTGTGCCTTAATGGCCAACTGCTGAAATTACAAGCACTATATTTACATTAAACTTTGCGGGTCTTTGGCAAGAATGCGAATTGTGCCATTTGTGCCTTCGCTTTCATGTGGTAAGTTAACCACAACACTATTAGGTACGCAAAATCTAATATTGTTTTTGAATGACTATTGTTACAGTTTGAAGGTTAATTGCTCAGAATATTTGGTGCCTAAAAGTACCTACGTATCTTTACTCTGTAAATTGTTCATATTAATTTTTAATTATGAGATTCTTGTGTTGCTCTTTGTGATTTTTGTATTTTGTTAAACATTGTATACCAATTATACTTAGTAATTATTTTAAGGTTTTCGCGATCACATTCACCTGCGTATGTATAGAGTTTCCATATATATGTAGATTACACATTGCTCTACAGCGAGACTGAAGACAGCAACAGAGGTGGACGGGGTGAGAATGAAGTTGGAAGCGGCTGACATGTCTAACCATTATAAACGCATTAATCGATTTGTTAACTTATTTATAATTTGACTAGCTGTGCTTCGCGGTTTTACTCGCCCCGTGTTCTATAGGGATAGAATCTGAAGAATTTTCTAATAACTAAGTAGGTACCTTGTATTCTGCTGCAAGACTTAAAGTTATAGTTAATTACCTATGTAGAAAATTGTATATCTATCCTCACAATCATTCTCCATTCTCCGTTTCTGTAATTTCACATCTTACTTAATTACTCTTCTTACATTAAACAGCTACAGTTGGTATTTCAAATAACTCTTAATTTAAAATTTAATACGGTCGTGAGCAGGATTAGAACCTGCGCCTCCCGGATAAATAGTCCAGGCGCTGCTCACGAACGTATTTCTTATCCACAATTTTTTTAAACTTTTGATTTCGTTACACTTGTGTTAATGCGATTGTAAGAGTTATCTGTATTTAAAATTGAATCTATTTTCCAGAATTTCGAAACCCACCTGGTTTTTTTTTAAATGTCATTTGAAAAGCAGAATTGCACTTATGACGCAACAAAGGTCTTTGAACGCGTAACTCAAAGGTCGAAGTTGGTTATTGTATTCTTAATAACTACACATTCTCAAGGTATTCAGTTTTAATTTCTTTTGATAACTTTTACGAACACGTTCCTTTGTATACGAGTTTGCTACAGTTAATAACGACGATCCTTTTATGTAAGCTCCTTTCATGTTACAAATAGTTACAATTTGTTAAACTAACAAAGCATCAAGATCAACGCTTTAATCTATTATTTACTTTGAGGTTGATTAAATATAATCTTGAGAATTTTCAAAGAGAATTAATAACAATATAAAATATAAATTATATTAAAAATCTTGAGAGTGAATAGTAACTTTGTAAATTAAAAATAATTCACGAACCCAATTACAATAGCAATTTAAAATTTATTATTATTAAATTATTTTTATAAATCTAAAGACACAGTTTATTTTTATTCAGCTCAAACTTTAAACATATCAAAATTGCGCGTTTAATGTTTTTTTACCCGAGACGTTTACTACGTCTCGCGTGTTTCATAGCCCTACCATTAATAATACACTGTGAGGCCACAAGACGGGCCGGAACCGCGGTGACCCCTGCCCTCGCCTTGGCATTTCCGTTCAATTACCTGAATCTTGTTCGATGCTAATCTAATGATTAATTCTGTTTGTTTAAGGGTGCCTTCACTACTATATTTTTTATCTACTTTGATTATCATAATAATGTTGTGTAGAGGATTTTTTGTTAAGATTCATTGGTAGACAACCTTTGGCATTGTAAAGTATTGTTTTATCTCGATCCAATTTAACGTATTTTCGATATTCTGTATGTTTAAGGGTGCTCCTATTTATTTTTATTAATGTTGCCGTTTGGGGTTGAAACAATCGGGTCGTGGGGTCCGAGCGCTCGCATTTTCTATAAAGAGATCGCAAGGCAATTGGTCGACACTTCACGTGACCCAAGGGATGGTCTCCATTTCGCACAAAGAATTAGTATTGCTATTCAACGTGGCAATGCTGCCAGTCTTTTGGGTACGCTCCCAGTTGACAGCAAAGCGGGCGTTTTTTTTTTTTATTAGCTTGTAGGCGTTTAGCCGCCATCTCACTCGTGTCTTGAAGATTTTCGATGCTGTCTTATAGTTTAAATTTAGTTTTAGTTTATATATTTATAATAGTTGTTTTAGTAGTTAACTGTGTGTCTGTAAATTGTACATATGATTCACAATAATTACATAATAACTTCACAAATTAAAAGAATAAAATTTATTAATACTGTAAATAAGAAAGGATTTTATTTGTAGAGGATTATTGTGACAAAGCTGTGAATACAAAAAATTGAAAGTTGTAGTAGGCCATTTAGTTTATGATAAGAGATTTTTTTTTAAGATTGCCATCGAAGCTGTAAATATCATTTGTGGCTAGAAAAACCATCTGCGGCTTATTGCCAATTTTTTGGAACGTCCATATTTCGCTAGTGACTCTAAGGTTCCAATGACAATAAAGAATAGATAGCTCTACGTATTTTTGGGCACTGTATAAATTCTCGCTGAGAATTTTCGATCTAAAATCGCCAACAACAGTTTGACTAAACTGAGTGTCAAGTCCAGGTTTTGTTTATGGGAGCTTTCGGCCTTTTGTTTCACCTCCCATTTCAGCCAACTTTCAAAAAGGAGGATGACTTAGAAGGGTCTCAATGTGCCAATTTTTAATATAACGAATTGTTTTTAGATTTATCTTCAAGTGAGTCGAAATAATTAACGGTATTAGACTCTAACTAGGTTCTTCAAAGAGTTCTGGTGGAGTTAACATCGCGGCAGTGTTACCCATTTATAATTAAGTTGTAGATTTCATTAGGAACGCGTTCATGGTTTGAAAGTTGGTAATAGTTCAAAATATTTATCCCATTGTTATGTTATGGACACGGTTATGGAAATTAATAGTGTAAACTCTGGTTAGGTAATTAAACTACTAATTAGGAATTAGCGCACATTAAAACAAAAAGGTACTTATACCATTAAACAAACATTGTTCATGTAATGTTTAATAGTTTATTTCGTAACAAGAAATAGTTTATTTCTTAACAAGAAACATTTTTTTCCATACTCACCAACTTAATCATCTAAATAAGGTAGGTACTCGTACGTACAGTCACGTAAAGATGATTACGATGAACGCAATTTAAAAGCGAATTTTCTCTCTCGGAAATCAGATCCGGTATTCTCAGAAATAGTATCTGAAGAAAGAAAGAAAATAAAATTATTTTTCTGGGAACTCGTACTACTGGAATTCGTAAAATATAAAAAACTATATCTCCGACCGTATTTTGTGGCCTTATCTCCATGGAGATAAGCCAAGTACGCAGGAGATATTAAGTATGCGTAAACACAGGTGCACTCCCTCTTCCTTCACTCTTGTAGTCCAATGGAACGGTGATCCGACACGACCGGAGACAGATCAGGCGCAGAACTGACTGTCTGGAGAGACGACACGGCGTCCTCGGCTTCCGTATGACGCAGATACTCTCGGACCACGAATGATTCGGAAAGTATCTGCGTCGCATAAGCCGGGAGCTGACACCGAGGTGCTACCACTGTGGTGACTGTCCCGTGGACACGACGCAGCACACGCTGGAGGTATGCCCAGCTTGGACCGAGCAGCGCTATGATCTCATCGGGACAGTGGGGGCGGGCGACCTCTCGTTTCCGGCTGTGATTAGATACATGGTCGGGAGTGAGAGCGCTTGAAGTACCGTCACCACCTTTTGCGAGGAAGTTATGCTCGCTAAAGAGGCGTTGGAAAGGGAGAGAGAGGCGAACCCCGCTCACCCCTGTCGCAGAAGGCGCGCTAAGCGCCGCAGAGCGTTAAACGATCTCCGGCCACCTTGAGCCGTAGCCTGCGGGCGTCGGACTTGGGAAGTTTGACGCTTGAACAGGGACAAGCCCAAGACGGCAGCGCGTTGCGCATCAGTGCGCGAGCCTTAAGTGTCTGTGCAGGTCAACTGTGCCTGCCTGCACAAATGGTGGGGTCCGCAAATTTCTTTGGACGAACTGGCACCTGCCTGGATTGCGGTAAATGCAACCAAGATCCCGGAACCCTGGTAAAGGTTAACGGTGGACCGTGTGGTTTTTAGTCGGTAGGAGTCCGAGCACAGAGTCCATGACGGATTTTCCACACTTAGAAAAAAGAAAAAGGCACACGACCGACGGCTTTACGTGCTCTCCAAAGCACGGGGGTGTCACACTACCAACTTGGTAACTTCGGATTGTTACTGAGAATTTCCTAACAGAAAAACCCAGTAACACTTTGTCCGACCTGGGAATTGAACCAATAAAAAAAAGTTTAGAAGTGCTAGTGCTAAACTCATAAAAAAACATCTAAGTATTCTATTTATATAAACCTTTGCACATCGCCACAGTCGATTCTTCAGCTCTCTGCTTTATAACAAATTGCACTCAAAAATTAACATCCACTAGCTAAACGCTTATCAATGTAAAAACAAAGTCAAAGGATATCTAAAGTTGCTTGACTACGATGACACAGAGAAGCTCATCAAACCCTTATTTATTTAATCGTCGGTCATTATAATTACACTTAGATACCCGTTAATCACCTCCTCACACACATTGCAATACTCTCACGCAGATATAATTTACATTACATGACATTAAGTTGGTTGGTTTCAGTTCTAGAATTATTCAACTATCGCTAGTACAGTACCCAAATTTTGCATGCATTTATCTACTTTTAAAAGCATAATTGTATAACACACCAATTGGACGGTTGGATGCCTCTCATAACACAGGATTTTCCTAGCATGGGGGACATTAATCTATCTGCTTGACCTATGTTTTTATAAGTGCTATGTCTGTCTTTACATTAATCATGTATGTACTATAATTATGATGACAAATAAATAAACTATATTATTTAATTAATTTGTTTACCAATACTCCTTTTCAATACGAACTAACTACCTATCGACGCTTCCCGAAAATCGCATTAAAAATGTATCGCGCACCGAATACGGACCGCACGAACACCAAATTACAACCGAATAGTTAGCGCTATAGCTTCATCAACCGCAAAATGAGAAAAGCTAATAAACAACCATGATAAGGAACAACTTGGCCTCTCCAACTTCACCGGGAATAGGGTTGCCGGGACGGGTTCGTGTTTGTCCGAACTTTTTTGGGTACGTCAGAAATAAGCGGAGCGCCACCAGTCTCTATTTTAACGTAACTTAACATGGTCAATATCAGTTTTGTTTAAAAAAAAACGACTAATTTTATAGTCATTCTCATGGAGGTTATGCCGGTAGTATTTTGTACTCATTCCATTCAATATCAAGGCATCTATTTTTTTAGGCAGTTTTGTGATTCCAGGTAAAGCATAGATCAAGACCTCCACGTGGTAATACTCTTCAAGTACAGATAAATTCTTCAAACGCAATCAACGCATGCGTAGCGAACTATAAAGTTATAAATGTTTGTGAAAAGAGTTTATACAGGAGGCGCAGGTTAGAATACTGCTCACGGCCATATTTTTGATTTCACGTAAGTTTATATCTACTATTGAAGTGTTTTGTCAAGAATTTTCAAACTTCAGCGTGTAACAACCCTAACAGGGTACGAAATTAATATTCTTCGGCCGCTCTCTTAAGAACGTTATTAAAAAAGTATCAGCCGTTTTCGCGCAATGTGCATGATAATAAGCGAAAATAAACTACTTATTCCCTTAGGGGAACTTCTTTGACGTAAATTACATTATACCTAAGTAAAGTTACAGGCAAATATTTTTACTCACAACGCTATTAATACCTAAACTTCGGTAATAATTTTATCTGCGAAAACATTAACAATATAATTTTGTAGTGCTTTTGTACATAAATTCTGTTTTGTTCATCATTTGTGGGCCGATATATATATCTAACAAAAAGTGATATAAAAATTAGTTGTGTAAAAAAATTGCAAGTAGCTAAAATGAGTTTGATCAATAATGCATGGAATTTATTTCATCCGATTAGCAACTACAGAACCAGGAATTTAAAATAAAAACAAAATATGACGTTCGAAAAATAAACATTAGACAATCGAGCGGACAGCCATGTTTGTGTGTAAGCGTATAGATACATTGGTGTGAGGCAAAATCCTTTCAAGGTGTTGGAAGGACTTTAGGAAGTTCATCAGACTGGTCAGATCTTAAGAGGTAAAGGGATTACCACCTCCAAAACACAGCCAAATACCTCTATATAACATTGATCCATTCAAAGTTTTGTTATATACGTATAGTTCTAATGTACAGGCAGCTGCTCCAATTCGTTACCCTTTTCGCCAATGTACATTCATGGGTCACCTAGAGAAGCAACCAAGTGTACGTTCTCCTATAACGTTAGGTATTTTATAAAAGACTCAAAAAGGGCGGGCGGGCTTTGCACAGGTAATGCATGACTACCCACAATATTGTGTTAGTCAAACCGCTACTCCGGTTTTGTGGTACAATATGTAACTTTTAAGTGTATACTTTGATAAATATAAAAAAGTAACTAGATATTGTATTTATTTGCATCTTAGCTATACGACGAATCCTTTTAAATAATTTTGAATAAATCTTTACATGTTCATAAAGTTAGAAGTGGAAGTAGCTAGATATTGTATTTATTTGCATCCATTGTAATGGACTTCCGCAAAGTAACGCCTGAATCTATTCAATACTTATAAAAGACTTTCAAATTTTCGCTGATGATCTGCGGACGGGTCACCATCATCTCATGGCGACCCATCGTGTCTCGAAGAGCTCGTTAAACCGTCACCGTTGTTACGGGTAGTCAGACGCCTGTAAGTCTGACAATCAATCTTATCAAGAGGTAATGAGTGTCTGGATTGTGGAAGTTACATAGTCATTCGCTCCATTCAAAATGCTGGTGTTGGACTTCATCGGGTAAGACTGGAAGCTAGCGCTGCCAGATCTGTTTTTCTAAAGGTCGGGACTTAAGTGGAAAAAATGCGGGACTGGGATGAAAAATCGGGACCAGTTTTTTTTTTAATACATCATTAATCTTACATAAATTTATTTATAAATCAATTCTAATCATAAAACAATGAGATCAACAAACACTTTATCTCATTATTTTTACGCTCGCTCGGGGCGTTCGTTTCTTTGTTCTTGAGGCTGGCTAGATGAAAAAGGAGTTTGGTCGTCCCGCCCCGGGTGCTAGCGGGACGCCTCCCGAGAGGCTTGAAAAGCGGGACGCACCGCAACAAGCGAGACATTTGGCAACGCTACTGGAAGCCGCACCCAACGTAGTTAGAAAAAGGCAAGATGCAGATATAAAAGTTTAAACATAACATAGCATCACACCTGTACTCCCCGATGGGGAAAGCAGAGGTGTAGGTGATACACCCACAATGCTGTTATTAAGTCCCGCTTAATAGGTGGTGAGCCTACTGCCATCTACCGGGCACAGTTGCAAACTCCGGGCTGCTACTAAAAAATTCCTAACAGATAGACCCAATAACACTATGCCCGACCTGGGAATCGAACCCTCATTCTTCAGCAGTCGCGCTTGGGACCAACGAGACAGTCTAAATATATTCAAAAGTAGGTAACCAATAAATATCGGTACGAAAACTCATTTTTTTCGCTGTTTATGTATCATGAATTTACCTCCTTCGGCAAACAAGTACATAATACGTTTATCTTTCATTTTTATGTTCTACAGCCATATTTTCCCGATTACGGCATAGGTGTTCTACACCAGTGCCGTTTATTTGGATTTTATTTCCTACATAAAACAAGGGAGCTTTCGTGAATATTTGGTGTGGCTCTGTGTGATATATTGGCTATTTCCCAAACGTTTATCCTTGGTACACACGGAGGGATGGAACCTCCTCCGTTACCTATTTGTTCGGTAACTACAAACATATTGACTCCAGTTCATTCGTTAGGAAAAGCTACGTATACACTGATACAGGTATATCTTGCGTTTGATCAGGAACGTTATTTAGATAGAAGTTGTGTGAGTTTCTAATTTAGAAGAACCTTTTTGTGACGTTTAGTTGAACTGAAGTGTAGGGAAAGACATTCGCCGGGACCTGTCACAATGAATAATAAAAATGATCGCCCTGTATGTAATGCCTTTTCTTTTTGCAATTTTAGCACTTTAATAACGATATTTTGTCGATAATGGAATGAAACTTATACTATAAATGTGATGGTTTGTATGTTTGTTACTCAGATACTCTTCCCTTCGCTCGCCGCGCACGGACGTGTCGCTTTCTATGATTTCGCCCGTTGTGTTTCGCCGATCGTTGTTTGCTACGCCCCGCCGTAGCAATCTTCGTAGCTGTCTTAGCTACAACCTATTTCAATCAAAAGCTGCCTTTTTCGAGGCGGTGGCTGATCATCTATCTTTCTATAAAGAAAGTGTCAAAAACGTGTGTTTTTCTAACCCCTTCTGTGTAAAGCCACAGTTTCGTGGTTCTCGGTTGAAACCTTACGGTGTCAACGAAGCCGAGAGGGTGTTGACCCGATACACCCAGCCGAAACCCCTTCAGGGTGAGGCAGTCAATTGGACGGGAGCTAGAATAATCGGCCTTGGGGGATCTCCTAGTCGACTCTAGTCTCTTGCTTCCCTTTCAGCTACTCACCTAGTGTCGGTCGGGTGTGTCTACACCCTTCGCACTAGACTGGCCAGGGCCCCGTTCGCCCAATAAGACTGGCGACGGGTTACAAGCTTAGGGCTCACCAATAGGTACTCACCTCCTTGCCTACACCCGGCAAGGAGGGTTACACATCCCCGGGCTCATCCTCCCGGGGAGTTAGGTTTAGTAGGAGATTTTTAAACAAAAATTCCCTCTTTGATATCCTCAAAATGGACGCTACAAATATTGTAGCGTTCCTTAAAAAAATACTTTTAAAGGACGCCGATTTCGAAAAGAAATACGGGCAAGATTTCGCTGTATTACTGCAGCAAGTTCACGCTCAAAGCCCCGATAACGATGTTTCTGCAAACCCCAAGCCCGTTCCAGGTAGTCGCGGCGGCATATCCAAAGCTATCACACCTGCGCCAAGTCCTATTGTTCGTGATTCTCCGGAATCATCCGACTTATCCCCGTCATTGTCTCCTGCGTTGCCTTTGTGCGACGCTAATCCATTGTTCGCCGAGAACAATGGAATCGAGAATTCCACAGACCCTTTGTTACCTACAATAAAGGAAACCGCGTCCCAGCCGGACCTCATGGATGTTGCTATGCAATCATCCTCTTCTGAATCCGAAAACTCAGACACTAGCTCGTCCACATCCTCTGACGGCTACATCACGGTAGTTGGCAAAGGGAAAAAGAGGGCCCGTAAGGCCAAAAAAGCCGCCACCGGCCAAGCGCCCGCAAAAGCTCTCAAGACCATTGAGGCAACCCAGTCCCATGACCTCCAGCCCCCTACACCTATGGACACAGTACCAGTCTCCAGGCCCGCGAGCCCCTCTCAATCAAACCCTCAGGTTTCAAAAAAGTCAGCCACCCCCCCGCCTATCTACATTCAGGATAAGGCGAAGTGGACCGATATTTCCAAGTGGTGTGTTGACAAGAAAATCAACTACACTCTAGCTAGGAATACCCAACAAGGCATTAAAGTCCAAGTGCCCTCCCCCAGTGACTTTCGTACACTGACTAACCTCCTTCGGGAGAAGTCAGTCTCCTTTCATACATATGCTCTTCAAGAGGAGCGCCTCATCCGCGTCGTCATACGCGGAATTCCAGTAGAGATCGACACGTCATTGATTTTAAGCGACCTTCAGTCGCAACAGATCCCCGTACTCGAAGTGCATCGCATGCATCGCGCTCGTGGCGGACCACCATTCGCAATGGTGCTAGTCGTGTGCGAACAGGGCCCGGGCTCTAAAGCACTGTATAATTTAAAAACCTTGTGCCATCTTTCAGGCATTAAAGTAGAAAACCCGCACAAGTCAGGCTACATCGGGCAATGCCATAATTGCCAACTTTACGGCCATGCACAGCGTAATTGCTTTGCGAAACCCAGATGCGTTAAGTGCCTCGGTGACCATAGCACTAACGCCTGTGAAAGGCCTAAAGATAGGTCCCTCTGCACCGACCCTCCCAGCTGCGTCCTATGCGGTGAATCAGGACATCCGGCTAATTATCGCGGGTGCCCCAAGGCACCGAAAAAACCGAACATCAACACGAAACTCGCGAAACGCAATGCCGAGCGTACCATCAGGGAGCAGCCTTCTTCAAAGCTACCCGAGCGACTCAGTCCGCAACGGCCTTCACCATGGAACGCGCTGAACCACCAGCAAGCGTTCCCGACCCTGAAACCCTCCGCGGCTTCTCAACCCACCGTCATTCCACCGCTCATGGCGAACCCCATCCCCACCCCTACACCTATCCCGATACAACTCGTTCAGGTCGCGCCCGCGTCCCCCCCTAAACAGGCCTTCGTTCCTAGGCTAAGCCCCGCTCGCTCTAGCAGTCAGCCAACGATTGGATCAGACCTAGAAGTAGTTCGAGCGTATTCTCGCTCATTAGCTCGGATAGGTTCAGCGCACTAGCTCAGACTCTGCGCTCTATGCAAGGCAACGGCTTTGCTATTCTACAAGTGATGCTCGAATATAAAGACATCACTGACGCCCTAGCTAATATCAACTTTAACGGTAACTAATGGATACCGAAAATAGTAAATTTAAGCCCCGATGCCTTAAATTAGGTTACTTTAACGCTAATAGCATAAACGGCCAACGTGACGAAATCGCGACCTTCTTACGTGACCATCAAATTGACGTTTTCCTAGTACAGGAAACCTTTCTCAAACCCGCCCAGAGGAACCCTGCAATTGCAAACTATAGAATAGTGCGCAACGACAGAACCCGTTGCCAGGCGGGCGGTACACTCATTTATTACAAAAAATCGTTATACTGCATCCCTATGGACCTCCCACCTCTTTCTCACATAGAGGCTTCTATATGCAGGCTAGGCATGACAGGACACCAGCCGATTACCATCGTCTCGGCATACCTTCCACCTAAAGTCACATCTAAAGTTAACTTAGCTCCCGACATTAAATCCTTATTTGCTCTGAGCGACTCAGTTATTATTGCTGGCGACCTTAACGCCAAAAATGAATCCTGGTGTTGCAATACGACGACCACACGAGGCAGACACCTCGAACGATTAGGTATCGAACTTCACTTCGATATCATCGCCCCGATGAGCCCCACCCACTTCCCTGACAACGTAAATCACCGACCTGACATACTCGACATAGCGATTCTAAAGAACGTTAACCTCGGTTTACGCTCTATAGAGACGCTACAAGAGCTCGACTCTGACCATAGACCGGTAATTCTAGCACTTGGCCCCCGCTCAGGTCCCTCAGACCCAGATCAACCTGTCCCCACTAAAACCACCACGGATTGGGGAAGACTAGAGGAACGCCTCAAGTCGACCTCTTCTGTGCACTTAGACTCAATTCCCGATAATATAGTGTCTGTTGCCGACACGGTGTCTGCGATCGACTCCCTCACTAGTCACGTGCAATCCGTAGTGAACGAATGTTCACGGCAAGTCCCGGAGGTGGATGAACACCGCTGGAAACTGCCGGACGATGTACGTGAACTGTTGACGGAGAAAAACGCAGCTATCCGTGCCTACGACAGTTTCCCCAATGAAGCTAATCGTATCCATATGCGCACCTTGCAGCGTACTGTGAGGAAGCGCATATCGGAAATGCGGGAAGCTAAATGGGACAAAATGCTCGATGATATAGAACCCACCCATCAAGCTTTCTGGCAATTGCAGCGGAAATTAAAATCCGATCAATGCGCCGCTATACCCCCGCTCAATCGACCTAATCAACGACCTGCTTTTGATGACGACGAAAAGTCAGAAGTACTAGCCGACAGTTTAGAAGCCCAATGTACGCCTAGCACTCTACCAGTAGACAACGCTCACCTGTCCAAGGTCGATGCTGAAGTCAAACGTAGAACTGCACTCCCGCCCCCACACGACTCCGACGATCCCTTGCCCTCCGTCACCGTAGACGAAGTCAGAACGATCGTGAGGAACCTCAAACCCAGGAAGGCCCCAGGCTCAGACGGAATCACCAATAAAGTGATTAAATACTTTCCCGCACCTCTCATAGTTCTCATGACCGCCATCTTCAATGCGGCACTGAGCAACAATATCTTCCCACAATCGTGGAAACAGGCAACAGTTATAGGTTTTTCAAAGCCCGGTAAGCTCAAGTGCGAGCCGACCAGTTATCGCCCGATCAGTCTTCTCAACGTCTTCGGAAAGATCTATGAAAGGCTAATTTATATTCGATTAAGGGATTATGCCGAATCCAATAAGCTTCTTCCTAACGAGCAGTTTGGCTTTCGAGCTAAACACTCATGCATCCATCAGTTGCACCGTATCGTTGAGCACATAAGCGCAGGCTTCATGGGCAAGATGAAAACGGGCGTATTATTCTTCGATGTAGCTAAAGCCTTCGACAAGGTCTGGCACAACGGCTTAATCTATAAGCTGTATCAATTCCAAGTGCCTGACCGTCTCGTACTCATCATTCGAGATTTTCTATCGAACCGTAGCTTCCGCTATCGCGTAGAGGGCGTTTTATCGTCCCCTCATCGGATCCAAGCCGGAGTCCCTCAGGGCTCTGTGCTATCACCTCTTCTCTTCGCGCTGTACACCAGCGATATTCCCAAAAGTGGCAAAACCAAGTTAGCTCTTTTCGCCGACGACACGGCCATCTATTACACTGGTAGGAGTCTTGACTGCATTACCCGATATCTCCAGACCTCGGCCAACGCCTTAGGCGCTTGGTTCAGGAAATGGAGGATTGACGTCAATCCAGATAAGAGCGCCGCCGTTCTCTTTTCGAGAACGGGCGCCGAGGAATTTCTTCCCCAGCTTCAACCTATTACAATGTTCGGCAAGCCAATCCCTTGGGAACTTCAAGCCAAATACCTGGGTGTGATTCTAGATCACAAACTGTCCTTCCGTCCGCACATTAAGACGGTACGCAACCGCGCGGCCTTCGCTGTCGGCCGTCTATTTCCCATGACAAATGCGCGCAGTAAATTGTCACTTAACCTTAAGATTAGGCTCTATACTACGTGCATTAGACCCATTATGACGTATGCTAGCGTCGTGTTCGCACACGTTAAGTATTACAAAATCAATAGGATGCAAACCCTGCAAAATCGATTCCTTCGAAAAGTGACAGGCGCCCCATGGTTCATTAGGAACCTTCAACTCCATCTCGACCTCAGAGTGCCTACCGTTAGGCAATTCATGAAAAGGGCATCGAAGAGATACTTCGAATCTGCCCCTAATCATCCGAATCCCTTAGTTGTCTCTTCCGCTGATTACAGGCCGTCCCAGATCAACAAAATCCGCCGACCACGTCACGCTCTCCTCCGTCCCGATGATAGGATCACTGTAGCTCAAGAGTCTAACAGACACACAAGCACACTCCGACGCGCTCGACTGCCTAGTTATAGACCTCACCGGCGAGGTCCGCGTCCGTCGCGAAATGTCTCATCATGTCCACCCCGACCCTTGCTCGAGCCGGCCCGCGCCGAGCTAGTAGCTTTAAATTCGTCCCTTAATAATAAGGAAACTGATATGACCCAGCTAGTCCCTAGTTGTCCCCCCCAGCAACACCCTAAGCCGAGGTTCGTGTCCCGCAGGGGACGCCCTTAGCGCTGTTGCTTAGTTTGTAGTTTATAAAAATATGCTCTGGCTGGAGGCATCAAACCGCCTCGCCTTAGATATTGTCCGGTTACGCAGACAAAACCCCTCTGGGTTTCTGCAAGAGGCCATTTTATAAAAAAAAAAAAGTTTGTTACTCAACTCTCGCTCTGACGCTCGCCGCGCACGGACGTGTCACTCTCTGTGATTTCGCCCGTTGTGTTTCGCCGATCGTTGTTTGCTACGCCCCGCCGTAGCAATTTTCGTAGCTGTCTTAGCTACAACCAATTCAATCAAAAGCTGCCTTTTTCGAGGCGGTGGCTGATCATCTATCTTTCTATAAAGAAAGTGTCAAAAACGTGTGTTTTCTAACCCGTTCAGGGTAAAGCCACAGTTTCGTGGTTCTCGGTTGAAACCTTACGGTGTCAACGAAGCCGAGAGGGTGTTGACCCGATACACCCAGCCGAAACCCCTTCAGGGTGAGGCAGTCAATTGGACGGGAGCTAGATAACCGGCCTTGGGGGATCTCCTAGTCGGCTCTAGTCTCTGGCTTCCCTTTCAGCAACTCACCTAGTGTCGGTCGGGTGTGTCTACACCCTTCGCACTGGACTGGTCAGGGCCCCGTTCGCACAATAAGACTGGCAACGGGTTACAAGCTTAGGGCTCACCAATAGGTACACACCTCCCTGTCTAGACCCGGCAGGGAGGGTTACACATCCTCGGGCCCAACCACCCGGGGAGTTAGTTTGTTATTTATTAGGAAATTCTTAATGATAATTCCCTCGTTTTAAGTCCCCTAAAATGGACGCTACACTTATTGTAGCGTTCCTAAAAAACATCCTCTTAAAGGACCAGGATTTTGAAAAAAAATACGGAAAAGATTTCGCTGTATTATTACAGCACGTTCACGCTCAAAGTCTCGATAACAATTCTACTGCGTACTCCAAGCCCTCCTCAGGTAGTCACGGCGGCATAACCAAAGCGGTCACACCTGCGCCGCGGCCCATTATTCGTGATTCCCCGGAATCGGCCGACCCGAACCCGCCTTTGTCTCCTGCGTCGCCTTTGTGCGACGCTAATCCATTGTTCGAAGAGAACAATGAAATCGCTAATTCTGTAGACCCTTTGTTACCGTTAACAAAGGAAACAGTATCACAGCCGGACCTCATGGATGTTGCTATGCAATCATCCTCTTCTGAGTCCGAAAACTCTGATACTAGTTCGACCACATCCTCGGACGGCTACATCACTGTAGTCGGCAAGGGGAAAAAGAGGGCCCGTAAGGCCTAAAAAGCCGCCGCCGGTCAAGCTCCCGCCAAAGCCATCAAAACAGTTGAGGCAACCCCGTCCATTATCTCCCAGCCTCAATATCCTATGGACACAGCGCCAATTTCTCGGCCTGCTAGTCCTCGCCCCGCCAATATTCAGGCACCCAAGAAGGTACCTACCCCCCCGCCTATCTACATTCAAGATAAGGCAAAATGGACAGACGTGTCAAAGTGGTGTGTTGATAAAAAAATCAACTACACATTGGCCAAAAATACGCAGCAGGGCATTAAGGTCCAAGTACCTGCCCCAAGCGACTACCGTTCCCTAACCAACCTTCTCCAGGATAAGTCAGTGTCGTTCCACACATACGCACTGCAGGAAGACCGTCTCATCCGCGTAGTCATTCGCGGAATACCTGTTGAGATTGACACTGAGTCGATCTTAAGCGACCTTAAGTTACAACAAATTCCGGCTCTCGAGGTGCACCGTATGCATCGCGGTCGCGGCGGCGCTCCATACGAAATGGTGTTAGTTGTCTGCGAGCAAGGCGCAGCCACTAAAGCAATTTATAATATAAAGACCCTGTGCTACCTTTCTGGACTCACGGTAGAAAACCCACATAAGTCAGGCGTTATTGGTCAGTGTCACAACTGCCAACTATACGGTCACGCACAGCGTCATTGTTACGCGAAGCCAAGGTGCGTCAAGTGCCTTGGTGATCACGGCACAATTGACTGTGAAAGGTCAAAGGATAGGACCCTTTGTACCGAACCTCCCAGCTGCGTTTTATGCGGTGAGTCTGGCCACCCGGCCAACTATCGCGGTTGCCCTAAGGCACCCAAAAAACCTAAAAACTCTAAGCTTGCGAAGCGGTATGCAGAGCGGGCGATTAGGGAACAGCCCCTTACAAAGTTGCCTGAGCGACTTAGCCCTCAACGGCCTTCACCCTGGAGCGCGCTGAATCATCAGCAAGCGTTCCCGGCCTTAAGGAACTCTCAAGCCACTTTGCCTTCAGCCATTCCAGCACTGATGGCGTCTCCTATCTCCGCCCCACCATCTGTGCCGGTACAACCCCCTCGTGTCATGCTTGCACCCGCCCCTAAACAGATCCCGCTTCTAGGCTATCTCCGGTTTGCTCCGGTGGTCAGCCAACCACTGGATCGGACCTGGAAGTGGTACAGAGCGTGTTCTCGTTAATTAGTTCTGATAGGTTTAGCGCACTGGCGCAAACACTGCACACCCAGGAAGGCAACGGCTTTGCCATCCTCCAAGTGATGCTTGAATACAAAGACATCACTGACGCCCTAGCCAACATTAAATTTAACGTTAACTGATGGCTACCGAAAATTGTAAATTCAAGCCCCGATGCCTTAAGTTAGGCTTCTTCAATGCAAATAGCATCAATGGTCAACGTGATGAGATCGCAACCTTTTTACGCGACCACCAAATCGACATCTTCCTCATACAGGAGACTTTTCTGAAACCCGCCCAGAGGAACCCTGGAGTTGCAAACTATAGAATAGTGCGAAATGACAGGACCCACTGCCAGGCGGGCGGTACACTCATATATTATAAAAAATCATTATACTGCATCCCTATGGACCCCCCACCTCTTTCTCACATAGAGGCCTCTATATGCCGGTTAGGCATGACAGGACACCAGCCGATCACCATCGTCTCGGCATACCTTCCACCTAAAGTCTCATCGAAAGTTAACTTAGCTCCCGACTTTAAAGCCTTATTTGCTCTGAGTAACTCAGTTATCATTGCTGGCGACCTTAACGCCAAAAATAAATCCTGGTGTTGCAATACGACGACCACACGAGGTAGATACCTCGAACGATTAGGTATCGAACTTAACTTCGATATCATCGCTCCGATGAGCCCCACCCACTTCCCTGACAACGTAAATCACCGACCTGACATACTCGACATAGCGATTCTAAAGAACGTTAACCTCGGTTTACGCTCTATAGAGACGCTACAAGAGCTCGACTCTGACCATAGACTGGTAATTCTAGCACTTGGCCCCCGCTCAGGTCCCTCAGACCCAGATCAACCTGTTCCCACTAAAACTATCACAGATTGGGGTAGACTAGAGAAACGCCTCAAGTCGACCTCCTCTGTGCATTTAGATTCAATTCCTGACACTATAGTTTCTGTCGCTGACACGGTAACTGCGATCGACTCCCTAACCAGTCACGTGCAATCCGTAGTGAACGAATGTTCACGGCAAGTCCCGGAGGTGGATGAACACCGCTGGAAATTGCCGGATGATGTGCGTGAGCTGTTGACGGACAAAAACGCAGCTATCCGTGCCTATGATAGTTTCCCCAACGAAGCTAACCGTATCCATATGCGTACCTTGCAGCGTACTGTGAGGAAGCGGATATCGGAAATGCGGGAAGCTAGATGGGACAAATTGCTTGATAAAATAGAACCCACTCATCAAGCTTTCTGGCAATTGCAGCGGAAATTAAAATCCGACCAATGCGCCGTTATACCCCCGCTCAATAGACCTAATCAACGACCTGCTTTTGATGACGACGATAAGTCTGAAGTCCTAGCTGACAGTTTAGAAGCCCAATGTACGCCAAGCACTCTACCAGTAGACCAAGCTCACCTGTCCAAGGTCGACGCCGAAGTCAAACGTAGAACTGCACTCCCGCCCTCAGATGAATCCGACGATCCCTTGCCCCTCGTCACCGTAGAAGAAGTCAGAATGATCGTAAAGGACCTCAAACCCAGGAAAGCGCCAGGCTCAGACGGGATCACCAACAAAGTGGTTAAATACTTCCCCGCACCTCTGATAGTACTCATGACCGCCATCTTCAATGCGGCACTGAGCAACAACCTCTTCCCACAGTCGTGGAAACAGGCAACTGTTATAGGTTTTCCTAAGCCCGGTAAGCCCAAGTGCGAGCCGACCAGTTATCGCCCCATCAGTCTTCTCAATGTCTTCGGAAAGATCTATGAAAGGCTCATTTATATTAGATTAAAGGATTATGCCGAATCCCATAAGCTTCTTCCTGACGAGCAGTTTGGCTTCCGAGCTAAACACTCGTGCATCCATCAGTTGCACCGTATCGTAGAGCACATAAGCACAGGCTTCATGAGCAAAATGAAAACGGGCATATTGTTCTTCGACGTAGCGAAGGCCTTCGACAAGGTCTGGCACGACGGCTTAATCTATAAGCTGTATCAATTTCAAGTGCCTGACCGTCTCGTGCTCATCATTCGAGACTTTTTGTCAAACCGTAGCTTCCGGTATCGCGTAGAGGGCGTTCTATCCTCCCCTCATCAAATCCTAGCCGGAGTCCCGCAAGGCTCTGTGCTTTCACCACTCCTTTTCGCGCTTTACACCAGCGATATACCTAAAAGCGGCAAATCCAAGTTGGCGCTTTTCGCTGACGATACGGCCATTTATTACACCGGTAGAAGTCTCGACTGTATTACCCGATCTCTCCAGACCTCGGCCAACG
The DNA here is from genome assembly GCA_935421205.1 of Xylocampa areola. Classification (NCBI taxonomy): domain Eukaryota; kingdom Metazoa; phylum Arthropoda; class Insecta; order Lepidoptera; family Noctuidae; genus Xylocampa; species Xylocampa areola. The sequence goes on along the minus strand of OW285217.1, from coordinate 11,392,551 downwards.
CCTTAGGCGCTTGGTTCAGGAAATGGAGGATCGAGGTCAATCCAGACAAGAGCGCTGCCGTACTCTTTTCGAGAACGGGCGCCGAGGAATTTCTTCCCCAGCTTCGAGCAATTACCATGTTCGGCAAGCCAATCCCTTGGGAACTGCAAGCCAAATACCTGGGTGTGACCTTGGATCACAAACTGTCCTTCCGACCGCACATTAAGATAGTCCACGACCGCGCGGCCTTCGCTGTAGGCCGTTTATTTCCCATTACAAACGCGCGCAGTAAACTGTCTCTTAATCTTAAGATCAGGCTATACACTACGTGCATTCGACCTATCATGACTTATGCTAGCGTCGTGTTCGCACACGTTAAGTATTACAAAATCCGTAGGATGCAAACTTTACAAAACCGATTCCTTCGCAAAGCGACAGGGGCCCCTTGGTTCGTTAGGAATCTTCAACTCCACATCGACCTCAGAGTGCCCACTATTAGGCAATTCATGAAAAGGGCATCGAAGAGATACTTCGAGTCCACCCCTAACCATCCGAATCCCTTAGTTGTCTCTTCCGCCGACTACAGGCCGTCCCAGATCAACAAAATCCGCCGACCACGTCACGCTCTCCTCCGTCCCGATGATAGGATCACTGTAGCTCAAGAGTCTAACAGACATACAAGCACACTCCGACGCGCTCGACCGCCTATATAGCTATAGACCTCGCCGGCGAGGTCCGCGTCCGTCGCGAAATGTCTCATCATGTCCGCCCCGACCCTTGCTCGAGCCGGCCCGCGCTGAGCCAGTAGCTTTAAACTCGTCCTTTAATAATAAGGTAACCGATATGATCCAGCTAGTCCCTAGTTGTCCCCCCAGCAACGCCCTAAGCCGAGGTTCGTGTCCCGCAGGGGACGCCCTTAGTGCTGTGTTGCTTAGTTTGTAGTAAATAAAAATATGCTCTGGCTGGAGGCATCAAAATGCCTCGCCTTAGCTATTGTCCGGTTAAGCAGATCAAACCCCTATGGGTTAACTGCAAGAGGCCACGCCAAAAAAAAAAAAAAAAAGTTTGTTACTCAACCACGCAAAAACGGCTGAACGGATTTGGATGAATTTTGGTACAAAGATAGATTGAAGCTTGGAGGAAGACAGGCAGGACATATTTTGCTGCGCAGACGACGTCGCGGGCACCAGCTAGTGAAAAATAAAAATGATCGAAATTAATGAAGTGGCTTTTTGTCACTTTAATTATAATATTTTGTCGCTATTACAATATTTTATATAACCTTATTTTTAGACAGCCTCTTTGGTATAGTCAACGCAAGTTCGGTTGCTAACTGAAAGGTACTGAGTTCAATTCCCGTTATTACATTTTTCTATGGGAAATTCTCTGTAGCAGCCGGAGTACAGAATTGTGCTCGGTAGATTAAACTCATCACCTAATAATACTAAAGGGCAACGATTAAATAACGGCACTGGTTAAAAGTACACCTCTGCGTTACACTTCATGGAATAAAATCGTGATGATATGTTTTAAAATAATATTTTATTACATACCTATCTCAATACAATATCTTTTACGCTAACACAAAACAACGTAAACACCATTATCGATATAAAATAGACAACGAACCACACCCCGTTTTGTTTTTCTTTAATATTTGATATAATTCGTCGCATGTGTTCGTAGAAAAGTCCCAAGATGGATCCGACGTGAAACAGATAATATCTTTGATAAGATAAACTGTATTCCATCCTATATAGACAGATGATCCAAAGTAATCCAATATATAGTCCCGGATTCGTGGTATACAGTCCGCTCTCAATACCTAAGTTAACATCAGTTCTGTACACCATAAACCAATAATATACTAAGGCCCCCCACAGACTTCTAGTCGGCCGACAATGTAGTCGATTAATTATGAAGAACTTTTATGAGATTAGTTATGCACTGGCTCATAGCTAAGAAACAGCCGCACAGTTCGATCGAGGTTAAGCTGCGCTTGCCGCGGTCGGTCTGTGAATGGATGACCAAAATTACATATCGAAACCCCTCTATACCTCGGGGAGCACGTTAAACTGACGGTCCCAGTTGTCAAATAAAGATTTCTAAAAGCCATTATGGAGAGTCAGAAGCCTGAAAGTCTGACAACCAGTATTACCGATACCAACTGAGATATCGTTTTAGAAGATAGAAAAAAAAAACAAAAACAGTTTTATTAAACAACCCAAATTGTAACAAGCGCAAGAAAAAACAACATAATAAAAAGGAAACGAAATACTTCAAAAAACATTACAATACACCCAGCATTTCCCAGTAACTGGGTTGTGGAGGTCAAATAGGCAGTCGCTCCATGTAAAATACTGGTATTAAGCTACATCCGGTTAGACTGGAAGCCGGCCTTAACATAGTTGCCTAGGCAGTTATTTAGTTATGAAGTCCTTAGTTTATTGCATGGCATCACGCCTGTATCTCCTGAAGGTTAAGCGGACAAATCCCTTTGTACACCCATATTTTTCCTATATAGTTACTAAGTCACGGGACTTACTCCCATATGTGGGTGATAGACATATTGCCGTCAACCTTTTTTGTCGTGTGCAAATAAGATTTAAAAAAACTAAAAAAACACGTTTTTGTAACTAGCCGAACAAAGTAGAATATAATTTTCTATAAGTTAAAACAAAATGAAGTGATTAATAAAAAACATTTTATCGTAAAAAATCGTGGGGTGCTAGATGTCATTTGTTTAAATATTTTATTGACAGATATTGGTAAAAGTAAAGTCATTATAAAATATCTTAAAACCCCCCCACGCTTTTGTACGATAACATTTTTTTTTTTCATAATCACTCTTTTTATATTTTGTGAACTTATAGAAAATATTTTTTTTAGTTAATCTTTAATTCCGAAGATCCTGATCAGGATAATCGGCCAATTTATTAAATTTGTTGTTTTGTCATAGGTTCTTAATAAGTGGGCAAAGTTTTAATTCGTACCGACATTTAAAGTGGGTGAAAATCATGTTCAAAGATTCCGTTACATAGATACATACCAAGCTAATAAAAGCGTGTTAAAATCCTTATCACCTGACAGCGACCCCGGGTATTTCGAACTCTGACTAAAATCACACACATTTGATACCTTAAATGGTCCAGGAGCTTCAGATGTATGCTTTTGGAACATTTGAACAAAATAGTTAATCGTGCGTAAATTCGTTGACTGAATTCCTTATATAAAATTGAAATCAGGCAACTATCGTATAAATCTCAAAACTAAAGTGAGATAGGACAGCCAAAATAACCATGCAGTGAAGCCCTGACACAGTGGCACGTCAGCAAACTAGTGGTATTACCGATGTTCGGGCAAGTCAACGTTCGCAGGATCCAATCCTCCACAAAACCAGAAAAACAGATGTCATAATTAATCACCAACTAATCAACGTCAATTGAGAGTTGAAAGATAAAATATTAACTAATTTCATGAAATAATGATCAAAGAAAATCCCTTTCATTGAAAAGTTTTGTGTAATGAAGGCTCCTTTTGTCTATAATTTAATTTAATATTTCTCCGCTTTGATTCATTTGTGCTTTATCCGGATTATTTTTGGTCTACTGTATTATGATAATATTTTACATGTAATTATGGTTGTTATGACAAGATAACGTGAAAATTTAAGGGACGTGTTGATGCGTGTTAGACTGGTAAACGATTTTGTGTTATTGATTAGTGATGTATTATGAAGTAATAAAAACGTTTAGGCCAACAACATGCGAGTCCAAAATTAGCGTCCGAGCACAGGTCTTTGTTGACAGACTTGTCGAGTCGATTATGAAGTATATATGTATCGTAAAATACATATATTACTACTACAATCTGTGTATATATGTATATATATTTATAAATTAAGTCAAATTAGAAACAGCAAATGTTTTAAATAAAAAATATGTGCTTTTTAATTAATCTTAGTTACCTACTTTGATTTTTTTGAGTACAGATTATGCTTACATGTTACGGTGACCCAAGGAAAGATTAGTGATGGACCGTGCGTGTAGTTTTTTGTCGGTAGGAGTCGGCGGACTGTTACCACACGGCCTTGGTAGATTTTCCACACTTAAAAAGTAAAAGACTTATGTATAGATAGTACGTATACAGTATAATTACTGGTATAAGGTTTTGCTAAGAAGATATTAGTATCTTTCATAATAAAGTAGAAGCAGTCCTATATAACACAAATTTAGAAAATTTCGCTGTGTGAATAAACATTGCCAAAGATAGATCAATTTTTGATTTAAAAAACACTTATATGTACATAACCAATTTATGTAATATTAAACATATTTGAGCGTTTTAATTTTAAATAGTCTTCCAAAGGTAAAATCAGGTGAGCTGAAGATTAAAATTTATGAAACAAATCTGTAAATTACAGTTATATTTTAAAACTAAAAACGTATTCATACATTAAAAGCCAAGAGCATGGTTTGAACCCTCTAGCGGCGCGAGTATGCTTTTTGCTTTTTATTTTTTATTTTTGCCGACACATTTGTCGATTTTACACGTCAAATTTGACATAAGATGTTGATAAAACGATAAAATGTAATACATATAAACTTTTATCGAGTCGACAAGTTTGTCGACAAAGATCCGTGCTCGGACGCCTATGACGACAAGTCCATGATGGATTTCCGCCTATGAAACAAAAAAAACTTACTTATATTTTTTTTCTATATACTTTCGAGAAATAAAGTCCTCATATCGATGTACGAAGTAGGTATACATAGGTATGTATACGTATTTTTCAAATCATAAAAAAAAAAGTTTACAACCATCTAATTGAGCAATAAATATAAAATTGGCCATTATACCTAATAATTATGTAGTTTTAAGTCTAAAACATATTGATATAAAGATATAAATTTTGGTGGAAAGAAAATTATTTGATAAGGTAATCGCAACTTAACCGCCGCTAGCTGTACCACGCTACAAAGTTAGTCTTGTCGGTTCAGTTACTTCTAGAGGGACTGATAGCGTCAACAAAAGACATATTAAAATGTGGAAGAAGAATTCGGGGTAATGAGCTGAGGTACATATGGCTTGTTGGTCAAAGCACTTGGAGGATTTATCCAAGAGGTGCAGGTTCAAACCGCCCACGACCGTGTTTTTCGTTCCATAAAAATGTATGACTTTAGAGTTAGCTACGTATGCGTTAACGCATTTGAAAGATTTATCCATACTGATATAGCTCACATAAAAAATCTTTAGCAATAAAAAAGAAATATACCTAACCTAAGCCTAACACGATAATGTTTCGTAAAATGTCTCCCAAGTAAAAATTGTTAGTAATTTGTAAGTAAATAAAACGATTTCTTGTATCACCGTTTACACTTGCAAAGATTTATTGTTCCATCTAATCCCAACATTAATCCGATTAGTTTGGATCAAGAGGGGCAATATTTTTTACTTTTTTTATTATTTTCTAGGCCGTAAATCTTGAATGTCTGGATAAATGTTTCATTCTGAGAGTAGATAAGTAATTAAAGATAAGAGTTTAGTCAGAGATAGGGTGAGGTAGTTAAATTGGTAGCAGATTCTTAATGACAATACCTACATAATATAAAACGAAATCCCTGCTGTGTCTGTCTGTTTGTGCACGATTTTCTCCGTTAGTATTAAACAGATTTGATGCGAGTTTGCAATTAATTGAGTGGTTTAACAAAACCATTTAGGTATCTAATTTGCGGGCATTTTTTTTAAATTTGTGTTTTTTAAACTGTCATTATATCGGCAAAAAAACAGTAATGATCTACAAAGCCGGCCGGGCCGGATCAGCTAGTAATGTACCTATTAAGATTTTGAATTTGTTATTAATTTATCACATGAACTTAGTAATATTTCACATTGACATTAAACATATTGATCAATGAAATCATATACTTCTTTATTGTAGGTACTAAGTACACCAATGAACTTTGAGATTGCTGAAATTGTACAAAAGGTCCTCTTACATTTTTCTGTATGTAAGTAACAATAAATATGACGTTTTATAACAACTAACTTTAAAAAGGTCACTTCTTTTCTACGCTGACTGTACATTCTTGTTCGCCGACCACAATCTGCACATAATCAAAATAACCGGATATTCTAAAATAGGAACCTATTAGCAAAATATGCCTTGGTAGTAATTTGAGAAACCTATCATAATTTGCGTTCTTACCAAAACAGGTTTGTGGAATTCGTATAAAATATACTTAATACCTTTTTATTGTGATTAAACTTTGAGAACAAAGTATGCCGAAATTTAAACCATTGATACAAATCAATATCTAATATTAATATGGACATGAAAAATAGCACATTTTTAATATAAATAAAAATGGGAAATTCAAAAAAAAATTGTTTCACATTCCATTAAAAATACACGTGACGACACAGTACCGAAAAATTTGGATGTTTTGATAAATTATTTCTATAATAAAGATAATTGTTACTGGTCTATAAGAAAAAAAAATTACCATAGCAGAAAAAAAAACAGTTAATGCTTGTGTTATAAGTGCTAAAACGTGAAATTCCCATTACCGTAATGTTGGCACCTCTGTCTTTTAACACGGGCCGATTAAAAGAGAATTGTTACTTTTACAATGTTACCAACATATAGGCGAGAGAACTTCTTGTGTGAAACACAGTCCACCTATCTTCTTCTTTCATGGGTCACTAATCTAGTGGCAGATTTCCAAACTGCTTATTACCTCTTCTGACTTGGCTTTATTGATTGCTATAAATTAATAAAACAGCCGAAACAAACGCCGAATACACTTCTAAGCACGGAGACGCTCAAATAAAAATGTTATTATTGGTCAGAAATCTGCAGATTGGCCGCATTCAGCGATCTTTTATCGACCAGGAATATTAGTTTTAAATTCAAACTGCTTATTCTGTAAATAGGTCACTACAAAACTCTTTTATATTACACTTTATTATCTAGCGGACACCGGTATTTCCTATCTGACTACCTCTGAGAAGAACAGCCGGTCCAAACTTACAGTTCATAGTCTCTTTTAAAGTACAACATCACTGTTTATAGTTATGTGAGCGTAATCATGCAGGGCGTCTGGAAAGGCCTTTTAAAGGATACCTTTTTTTATTATTTAACCAAATATACTACTATACTATGGGCCTTCCCACGTATGAAATAGTTCTCAATATCACATGTTGTATCTAAATACAACATGTGATATAGACTAACGTCATGAATTCTAACGTTAGTCTTCCTGGAATTAACGCAGTCACCTGGACCACCCGTAAAAATAGTCATGGGTTCCCTTCTTCAACCGGGACTGACGGTTTAACGTACTCTTCGAGACTACAATTAATAAATAAAAATAAAACTTGTGTTTTTTAATCTCCTCCTAATCTATGTATACATAATTATTATGTTTTACTATAATGACTTGTCGATATCCAAATGCTCGTAACTTAAACAAGATCTAAATTCGTATTTATTACTTCAATCCGTTAAATAATAAATTTGTATGAAAATATGGAAAATCCCAAGTGGACAAGGTCAATTTTATCAGCTACTGTCACATAAGGATTTTAAATACCTATTGCTCTGTTTAAAATTTTATTGTTTTTAATACGCACTTTATTTTTTATTACCATAACAGAATGGCATGTGGAAAATCAATCTTTTATGTATACGATTTGAGTCGAATATTGAATGATCCAGTCGTCTAGTATTTACAAATATTATAGAATTAGATTAAATAAATTAACACTTCAGGCTCGAGCTCCTAAACATTCAACCTTTTTTTTATGATGTAATAAAATAAGGAATTTACATCTAAATCATCAAGTGGTCACACACATAGGGTTACCAGTCGTCCGACTTTAGCCGAACAAGATTTTTACAACCAATTAGTTACTCGCCCGGCCTATCCGGCTTTTGGCAAAGCCAGAATAATTATAATAGTATACGTACAATCGCGCCGAAACACGATTTGTAACAACGTAGAAACGAGACGCACAAACTGAACACGTTATTCAAAAGGTTATATTCAGCTTTTAGGGTACGATTCCGATTTTTCGAAGTGCCGAGTCCGACATTTCGGAGAGCCGAATCTAGCTTAAAGTTTTTTGGACCTGACAACCCTAGATACTAATGCATGTATTTGTATTCATTCGTTTGGAATGTCAACTCTTTGTAATGAGTTACTGTCATCAATCTTATTTAATTTTAAGACATGGCAGGGACAGCTTGGCAAATTAACAAAAACATTCATTATTATACTGTTAACAAACTTAAATAAAACAAAAGACGTTCTTGTTTTGTCAGATTGAACACAAAAAGTAACTGTGAAAATAGGTTTTCAACAAAAGATTTATTCAGTCTATGATCATTTAACTACCTCGTTGACTAGACCAATCAGGTCACATTTCCGGATCGGTCAAAGTGTTAATGAGTGTTTCTGTTAAGATAGTCTCAGTAGCAGCCCGGAGTTTGGAATTGTGCCCGGTTACATGGACTTAGAACAGCATTACTGAAACGTACACTTTAAACACTGCTACCTTTTGGGGATATATTCGTGATCCTATGTTATGTGCGGTCATTAAAACTAAGATGATGAATTTGTGATGACATTATATTGCGCAGTTCTTATTTCGCAAAATAAATCATTATCGACCGCCCATGTCTTAACATCTTTTATACAGCCTTAATTATGTTATAAACCAAAATTCGAGTGCCTTCATACATTACTATTGGGCAATTCCACGCCTTACGGACGTAATGACTCAGTTCACGTCGAGTGTACGTGTGGACGTGCGTCCATTTATCATGTTGACTGTAAAATATGCGCTTGATGAACACACAACGATCGGTAATGAAGTGTGGCAACACTAGCGTTTGACAATTAACGTCATTTAGTCCCGCAATCCGGAGCTCAGGGTTGTTATATGTAAATATGTATGTAAAATCAACTCAGTGATTTTTATAATTTATATTGTATCTATCGATTAGAAGAAATGTTGCGAGTAAAAAATAATTGCCGAGAATTTATGACGTCAATTATGACTGACGTCACATGTTACTTGGTTAATTGCCTTAATGTTTTAATTAAAAAAACATGAGTATGTTTCATAGGCTCGCTTACTTTTACAAGTACAACTGTATTATTGTTATGTCTACAATAGTGCCTAGGGCAAGTTAGGCACGTGAAACTAGTACAAAATTTAACCCATTTAGGAGAACTACCTACATTCTACTTAAGCTTATTTTCCAACAATGAAAATGGTCGGAAGAGGAAGGAAAAGACGTGTGTACTGTTCGACAATCCGATGTCATGTAGCGAGAAAATACGCTGTCAAACAATAACTATTGAACGAATAAATGAGTAATGGAATGGATCGAGTGAATTAATCGAGTATGAATTAATATACTCTACTAATATTATGAATGCAAAATGTTGTAAGGATGGAGGGATTTCAAGATAAATCTTTGAAAAGCATTAACGGTCACCAACTAGTCACTAATGGTCAACCACTATCGGTCGAGATGGCTTAGTGGTCAGAGCGCCTAGAGCAGGGGTTCCCAACCTATTATCCTATGCGCCTCCCTAAAGTTTACGCTAAAATACTACGCCCCCCTTATCCCAACTTAACTACAATGGACAAAAAACTAAACGATGAATACTTTAATTTTTTCGCAATTTTTAAAAGTATCGTGCGGAACGGTCAGCGAAACACACTTCACTCGCATACATCGAGTCACTGAGTGAGAGAGAGCGAGGCGCGGACGGGGTAATGCGACAAGCGCGGGCGGTGATCGCGTCTTGACTTGTCGCTGTTGCAGTCCGTCGCTCGCAGTTAAAAGCGTGCGAAATTATGATTTTTTTTAAGCCCCTCGTCGCGCCCCCCTTTGGATCACTCTACGCCCCCCAAGTGGGGCGCGCCCCACTGGTTGGGAACCCATGGCCTAGAGTATTTATCCGGGAGGCGCAGGTTCGAATCCTGTTCGCGACCGTATTCTTTTTCCATTTAAATATAATAACTTTAGGATGGATGGATGTTTGTAACTATTTCACGTAATAACTACTGACCGGATTTGGATGAAATTTAGCACACAGATAGTTTAGAACCTGGATTAACACATAGGACACTTTTTATCCAGGCTGGATCCGATACTGGAGAATACGCAGTCGTAGTCGCGGACCCTCAATCATCAAACAAAAATCCATCCATCCTTATAATAAAACAGGTATGAGTTCTCCTGCGACCACGAACGCTGCAAAGTGTTCAAAACGTCAGGAAAAACAAAAACCAATGATACACGCGATTAATCCGGTTAAAAGTTATTATTATAATGTGTAAAACTTTCGCATTTATAATATATTAGTAGGATAATATAGTACTTACGTATACAGTACATATTCACACGGACTGTGAGTGACGTTTATGTTTATGAGTGTGTACAGATCCACTCGAGCGCATTGTGGCTCACGACCTCGCACGTGAAGGCCTCATGAATATGGGTTCCGTTCGAGTCCGAAACTAGTCAAGGATCCCCAAAATATGTAGAGACCAATAAGGTTGAAAGTGGCCCTTACGCAACTCGTTTACATGGATATTGCTCATGGCAATACAAAATTTTACCGACACGCTTACAGAGTGAACTTTTCAAGTGGGCATGAATGGCCAAATCTGAAACTATAAAGAATATCGAAAAATATTTCAAGGAGTCTTGGGACCGATTTTAAAGAAAACTAAAATTGCATCGTTGGATCTTTGAAAAATAAATATTCCTAGCCAGGAATCGAACCCGCCGATTTTGAAAAAACAAAAAACAAATGTCAAATTCAAATTCAAATTCAAATTCAATTTTTTTTATTTCACATAGACCAAATTACAGGCACTTATAAAACGTCAAAGCTAGGTGCACTAATGTATTATTACAACGTTACTAAGAATGAAATTCTGAGAAGTAATGTCTTTTTTAACTATTTATTTGATGGACTTTGTCCGCCTAGCCACCAAATCGCCCAAGAAGAATCGAATCATTTTATTATAGGGAAAACGAAAAAGTTATTATGAGCAAAAAGTCATTAAATAGACATAAGAGGTTTCAAAAATAAACAGTAATATACATAGGTAAATGGGCACAGCTCTTTCACGTACAATTTTCCTTTCGCTAGAAACCGGAGTACCAGGAAATTCATAACTCAAACAACATTGTCAAAAAAACTATAAATAGACAAAATATATTACTTACATAAGTGAGTTTCTATATGAGCCAGTTTAACAAGCAAAACTTTCCTTCTTAATAATATGACAACGTGAAAATATGTTATAAATTGCCTAAAGGTATGCTCACACCGACGTCATTTGCTTACGAACGTCTGTGCGGTACTACCTACGTTGAATGCTCGCACGTTAGCTCGTAGCTTGTATAGTAATGACGTGCTATCCCCCACATCGGAGATATTCATTACGTGCCGATCTAAATTTAAGTGCCAGCTAATTACTGGCTTAAAAATGTTATAGGTAAAAATAATATTTTTCGACTTTCAAACTCAAATACATAGTAGCCAGAGAGAAAAAGCTGTATTTCGTAAAAGTAATTAACAGTAAATAATATTAATTATTGGGTACAATGTGTATGAAACCTGAACGACAGTAATTTTATTTTTATAATTTTCGCAACGTCTAGTTCCAATGCTCGCTTTCGAATGCTCGGTGTGGACGCACCTCATAACATCTTGGGATACATGTTCCACAACATAAGCTTAGTCTACAAAGGCCACATTCCAAGATTCCGATCCACATTTCATCTTGATACGACAGTCTATTGTATGCAGAAATTAAAAACATGTAGCGATAAGTCCGTAAATTGTTGTCCATATCTAAATATATCAGTTTATGTTAATGTATTGTTTTACGAACAATAATGAATTCGTGACTTCTGTAATCTTGTGTAATCTCATCTTTAGGGCGATCAATTATTTTTATTAAATTAAGTAGCGTGTAAATTGTGTTGCAATACTTGTAATTGTTAACTACATAAATATTTATGTAACTTTATCGAATAAGATATATTGCTTTGATCGCCTTATAATTAATTTTGTTAGTTAGGTAGGTTCCAGTAATTATTAGGGTCACAGAGTTTTTCTGGGTTTTATCTTCATATGAGTAACTGACTATAGGTACCTAATCTTAATACTGTCGTGCAAGCCCTAAAACTCAGTTTCGCGGTTTGTTTCGAAACCTCGATTTTCCTCTTACTGTTTTTTAGGGCCTGCACCGCAGAATATTCCTCCAAAATAGACAACTCATTACTTGGAACTGGAACCATCCCAATAAATAGCAATCAGCGCGTCCCTATAACAATCAACCTAATACCAACCAAGCGAGTCCACTCCAGAAATTGAAGGCACGTCACTGTATTAATTCAACTACATTCGTTCACAAAATACCTTTCAGTTGATTAAACTAGGCTAACAAACAGAATGACCGGAATAACGAACGTTGGCACCTAGTGCGTCAGGTTTGAAGTAATACTATTCAGCCGAACCAAATACCTGGTATAATTAACTGAGAGAGCTAGGTAACCAGGCTTTTAAACAAACTAGTGGTCGCCCACTGACCGAAATTCGACCATAATTCATTTAAATTTTATTTATATTTTCACAATTCATTTAAATTTTAAATTTGGACTTTATTATGGACGCATGTGAGTGTGTGTAGTTTTTTTTATAAATTGACCTTATTTCTAATGCATATCTATTAAATATAAATTTTAGCTTACTACACTCCTTTTCCATATAAACTTTAACTGTGCCAATTTTCATACTCCTACGTCCGCGTCATTTTCGTAAAAAGGGGTACAAAGTTTTTTCTTCACGTGTAATATATAGATTACTTAGATTCCTCAAAGATTGACATGTTTAATCTAAAGTCTAGTACTTTACATAATAAAAACAACAGATTGGCTCATAAGCCTTAAAGATCTACGGATTGATCGGCCGATAGTTCAGTAATAGTTTAGTGCGCGATCCCGATAAAGGTTAGTGGAGTACCGTGTGATTTTCCTCAGCAAAAAGGAGAGTCCACTATAATTTTCTTTTTATATGTATACCTACATATAAAAAGAAAATTATATATATATTAAGGCCATTTAATCCCGCTGTGTAATGCTTATACAAATTTTAATTTTCTAAGGAAAAGGAGGATTCGTCCTACGATACTATTCAGTCCGTGACAGCTAGCATCTAGTGTTTTGATCGTCTTCGGTAACATCGCTCTTCCAACTATGCTACCGTGTCGTTCATTCGCATCTATTACATTTCAAATTGCCTTCTTTTGTCTTATGGAGACGCCTAGCGATATGTATAAGCCACAATTTACAAATTACTAATATGACAATAATCCCGTTCATGTTTATTATTTTTCAATTAAATACTACAAAAAAAAGAGTATTGTCTACTTAGATTCCAGTATATAATTAAACAGCCAACATTCCTTGTATAAAATTAAACAGCCAACATTAATGTCCCACTGTAGGACAAGAGCTTCTCCCTATACACAAAAAACTCGAGTATTAATCACCACGTTAGCTCATTGTGGGTTGGCGATATCACACCCGATTACTAGCTAAGAAACTACATACGAGGATAGATTTCATAAACTCATATTGATTAATGCCAGATTTGAACCCACAACCTGTGGCTTTTTTATAAAGCATTAACGTACTTAAAGCGAACACAAAATATATCTTTTGTACTAGCGATAGTGCAAACTAACTACGAGATTCCCGGTGGTATTACCAAAAAAAAAAGACCTTTCTTACAAACCTTGTTCTAACAATTACTAATACAACAAAAAATATCTGCCAGATCTCTCAATTTTGAGTCATAGCCAAACAAACAATCAACGAAAATCATTAAATTACTTAAAATAATCAAATAAAATAACTTAAAATTGCAACATGGACCTAACCGTTCGAGAATACAGGCGTGAATTCTATAGGCATATATATTTTTGTATGTCCAATATTTTTTCCCATATACAACATGCCACAGAAAACCTAATGTCCCCAACAAAATGTCCACCATTATATTGTAATCAGTCGCTCGACAGTTGGTCGCGACATTTTTTGCTCACAACCACTGCCTGCGTACTAAGTGACCGACCGACCGCGCCTAAACTAGTTCGTCAAAATTTACATCAATTAAGCGGTCCCTTGTTTTGACACTTAATTATGATTTATCTTTAATCTACGCATGTGAAAATTGACACCAGACAATAACATAAATAATTTAAATGAATCTGCCGAATAATCGCAAAGGAACTATAACTTTAATGGCCAACGATCATCGTGAAAACTTGGTTCGTCGGCGCGGCGTTTCAATATTCGTAAAGTAAAATCGTAATTATAACATAATCATGTCGTAAAAACGGTCATATCCTAAAATGTATCCTAATCAAATTAATTATTTTATATTTTAGGGACTTTAGACACCTAGAGGTCTGCGTCTAATTATTTTTTATCCAGATAAGGTCAGATGGGATCTCGAGCTAATGCGGGCTTTAGTAAATGAAGAGCTGACTGGCGTTTTATAATTTAGAGTTCTAATTAATTGATTCCTTTTAAAAGGCCGACTGAATTCTGAATTATAGATACGGAAATATGTGAAAAGCCTTTATGAATGACGATACCTACCTACCAACCTATATATCACGAGAAAAAAAAACATGAAGAAATTTTCTTGTATGTATTGTACACTCTCGCCACGTCTTTTTAATAAAATCTTTCACTCAAAAGGTTTGTAGAAGAAAAGTTAAGTTCGCCTGTGTACATTTTTTTTTTTGTATTTTTACTTTGAGTATTTTATTTGATTTTGTATTAATTAAAGAAGTGAAATAACAACGAATTACTTTATTTTATTTAACGGTTATAACGTACTTTTATCGGAATTGCCCGACTAGGTTTGAACTCGAACGTAGTGGAATTTGGTCTCGGAAATCGGGATATCACAGTCGGCTCACACCTACGAGCCCCGTACGAGTTCAAAACAAGTTGAGCAATCCCGAAAAAGATCCGTGAGTTGACAAAAGTTATTATACATAAATAAGTAGTAATTCTCACTGTTACTTATAAAACCGCTCTACAAAAAAAAAAAAAAAGGTTAACCATATTTTTTTTTTAATAGCAACGGTTTGAGACCAATTAAAGTAACTAAAGTATATGTTAAAGTGATCAAACATTAGGACAAAGAAATTAACCTATTCTCATGTAGGTCTGTTGTACTAAGTACCTCGGCAAATCAAGTATAGCCTTCGCCTAAGGCCTTTTCAGTTAACAAAACAATACATTAACTAGGTACTTTACACAATATCTTGTAATGGCACATTGTAAGCATAATACATTGCCAGAATTATTAATTAGACTTTAGCTATTGATCGTCATAAAGGTAATAACAATCATTGAAACAAAGGGTGGGAGGGGAGGGAGGGGATCGTAGCTAAGTAACAGCCACATGGATTGATCGGTCGAAATTAAGCTGCGCCTGCCGTAGCGGCTCTTTGGATCAGTGACCATCATTGCATATCGAGACCCCTCCGTTCTTTAGAGAGCACGTTAAGCTGTCGGTCCCTGCTGTTGTTAAGTCGCCAAGCCACGAGCACCTTGAGCGAAAGACCAAGGTGCTCAGATATCAATTCCGTCAAGAGTTCCTTAACCTAAAGCAAGGGTTCTAGCCAGGAGTTTATTTCGTGGGGGGTTTTACCCTCAGGATTTTATTTGGGGGAATTGCCCTTGTTTTCACGTATGGAACAACCATTACATTAGAAATGGGATTGAACTGGGATTTCTGAGGGGGGGGGGGATTGAGCAATGGCTACGGCAACCTTAACGATCGTTTATCGACCACAGTTTGCAAGAGGTGTCTGCCGAGGATATAATTAGGCATTTAGAAAGAACCTGAAATACAGCCCACCCTTTTGACATAATCGGCCCGATAATACCACAACCTATATCCGTCCAAAGCGTAATATGAAATGTCAATAATAATGAAACTGTTTCAATTGAGGTTAACAACAAACAAAGCGCAAATTATGTTCCATTCCACTTGAACAGTTTCAGATAATAATGACGTAATCAAACAATGCAATTGTACTACCTATCGTGAACTCAATCAATTAGGTATAATTTGATATCATAATCGAAATTGGCTTGTTAATTAATTCTATTGTTCTATGTGGTTTCCGGCGGGCAAAGAATAGGAATCTCCCTTAGAGACTATTGAAATGTTACATTTAGTTTAGTGCAACATCTCGTTTTTTTTTTTTTACGATTATTCAGCTGTTTTAACAGTAGCCATCATCATCCCCCTGCCCTTATCCCAATTTACTTGGGGTCGGCGCAGCATACCTATATCTGGCATGCTGCTAAAGTAGCCATATAGTACAAAATTATACAACAACAACTTTTAAGTTGTATAAATTATATAAAAACCTTATTAACGAGCAGATTCAGTGCAGTATTCGTGTCCTGAAATCTGACGCGTACAAAACTGTTTCGTGTACTGTGCTAAGGATCAACACAACGCCGCACCATCCGATTCACTTGCATGGTCTCGCAAGTATTGTCAAACAAAAAGCATTTCGGAGTAAGTAGTATCAACTAAAGCTAAAAAATGACAAAACGCGAACTTCGATCGATCATCGAATCCGAAACACTTCATAGTAGCGAAATGTGCAATCCGTCCGTCGAAGCTTCGATTTTCGGAGTAGCATCAACAAAAAAAACAGTGCCATAAACATTTTTGTATGTTAAAGATAGTTTTCTTTTTATTAATTCAGAAATATTTACCCTAAATAGATTCATCACCTTCAATCTAACTACTGTCCAAAACTTGTATAGTCTATCCTACTTCTAAAACACTTCTCCAAAAACAATCTAATGTTCAACCAACCACCTTTTATTAAAATTATGCACTAATAAAGTTTTGCATTTAATTTTAAATAATGAATAGAATGACCAGTAAAACCTGCGTATTCAACAAACTTGTTCGGGAACACATAACTATGCTTTTGCTTCGTGATTCTGTCATATGAATGTCACATTTCGTGCGGATCCAGCTTGTTACGAAACAAACTTTTGCATTTCTAACAAACTGAAATAACTGGTGTCCAACTGTCCACTACTTTATAGGTACATGAAAATGGCTGAGCCTTCCAGTTTTATGACGTCATAAAGAAATGGCTCACCTGTGTTTATTACTGTACGTATACCGACATAATGCATATGAAAGTTCTTGACCTTTCATAAGTGCGTATAAAGCTTTTTTTATAAATTATAAAACTTTACTATTTTGCCTTAATATGCCACTAGAAGTGAATCTCTAAATGAAAACTCGCTATATTAAATTGTCACTTTCTGAACGTCAAATATTTATAGGCGGTACCTACTTATTTAATACCACTACTGACATCAATTAGATGCTCACTTATTTTTTTCTATTTCAGATATTCTCCGCGAATAAAATGAGTACATGTCAGTCGCATAGATGATGTCGCACAAGTCGTGACCGATGCGCGAGGCCAGCGCTTCCCTCGACCAATGAGAGAGCAGCGCGGGAGCATGGATGGGCCGTAGAATGCGCCTCACTCCGGCGCCGATATACATATTCCTTCTCATCTGTACCGGTGGCTATGCTTTTATACCTGGCGTTGACGGTAAGATATCCCTCATAATCATGATTGTGAAATCAGTCAATTAGTCAATCATATAATTATAACAAAAATAATCCACCAAAAACTCATCAATTAAAAAAAATATATATATCTGAGTATGTTAATTGCTATCAATACTGGACATATAACTTTCCCACAGATTTCTATTTTAAATTTTAACAAATTATATTGGCAAACCTATCTGATAGGATCATATACGACTTATTTACGATAAAAGCTTGGAAATTTTTTATCTTATATTTTACCACAATCTGTCGCTTTTGTGAGGAAATACTGCTTGTATGTGGGTCAAAAGGCTAGAATAGAAAATAAAAGAAAAAGAAACAAAATTCACAAAAAAAAATTATTACCCTATACAAAACTCTAAAAATAAAATTAGCAGACAATGCAGAAGCTGAAGTGTCTAAAAATACGAGAGTATCTGATTTATACCTCTGTGGTAACAATCTCTTAATCAAAGTCTGAGTCCCAATTGGGTGCCCATAGCGGCTGCCGCGTCCTTTTACTGTACCCGCGTTTTCAGATAAAGAAATAATAGAACAATTTCTATCTGATTTAAAATAAAATGTAACAATTCAAGAACTTTACTGTAAAAGATTTATTGGCTAATATATCTTTCTGGTGTCAACATAATTTAGGTTTCTGTAACGTCTGTCTGTTACGTAGATTGATAGTCAGGCGAAAATATACGATGAAATTGTGTCAGTGAACATTTAGAAAATAAATAATACCTGCTTATTAAATGAGACCTACTACTACTAATTTTCGGTAGTGATTATAATCTTTATAACTACTCTTGTTAGTACCACAATAAGAGAGCTTGCCTTCTCAATGTATGTTTAATATAAAAAGTAGTTTGAAAGTTGAGCTTCATTTGTGAAGATGGCTGGATGATGGTTTTGTTTCCGTAAAAAGTGTGATTAGAAAGATATAAAAAAAAAAAAATTATTTCTGAAACTTGTACAACTTCTACAATAATTCTCACATAGGGGTCTCCTTTTAAGTATATAAAATACCTGTGCTAAGAGGCCCCGCTCCTCATAACAAGTGCAGCAAAATGTATGAGTGTGTACACATAAACAGTCTCGGGGATTAGACTGCTTAATTGTACTAGAAAACACAATCGATCGGTTCGATTCCTTGGTCCACCAAGATGTTTTGGGTTTTTCTATTAGGAAATTGTTTGTAGCTACCCTAGATTCCGGTACATGGCGATAGGCACTCCACTTAATAACGTAAAATGTGGGTATACAACACTACTTCTCTGCTTAACCTTACGGAGATGCATCAACATCATCTATTTCTAAATAATTATTAACTACATGAAGGCAGTCATGCCTATATATTATATTATAATAAAACACACGTAATACCTGCCATGATAGTTTTATTGTATTTTCTCCAGTCCACAATAGATAAATTACACACAACCTGAACGACGTCTGTGTTGCCAATAGACAAAATGGATAATATCGATAGTAGATAATTTAATTTGCTATGATTATTTCAAAACCTAACAACATGCAGAACTGTTATTAAAACCGACATAACTCTGTAACAGTCTCTGAATGTGATTACCTACAGATAAAATCTAACATTACATGTAAATATTTTGAATTTTTTAATACATATTTATCCGCTAAAAGCTTGTCGCGAGGTTTGCGTAAGTACCTATAAATATTTAATTAAACTGAAAAAAATAACTTAGCAGATTAAGTTACTCAATTATATAAATAGGTACTAGATTATTTACACAAGTAAATCACGCGACAAGCTTTTATGATCATATAAATTGTGTATTGAGGTTATAAGTTGATAGATAAAATTTAAAAAAATAATTTTATTTTCTTCTTTTTAAAGCATTTAAATAAAAGCTTTTTCTTAAAAAGGTTTTTTTGCTTTTAATTTATTTTTTACTTTTTAGTTATTAACCTGCATTTTTATTCTCAGCGAACCCTTTCATTTAATACCCATACTATAATAAGCATAAAAAACTTCAAAAGTCCGCCATATTGGATTAAGAGCGATGACAGAATATTTTTCGATTTACTCTCAACAAGCTCTTTCCTCTGATACCCATATTGTAGAAATGCATTAAAATTAACTATTCCGCCATCTTGGATGGTCCTCCATATTGGATTTAGAATGACGTCATACGTGTATTGTCATCCAAATTAAACGTGTATACAAAATTTCAGCTCAATCGGTTGAAGATATCTGCTTCAAAATTTTGTAGCAAGATTCCACCAGGACAAACATACATACATACATTGCAAGTTAAATAAAAGCTTTTAAAATCAATACATATAATAACAATTTAACGGATCGCTGTCTGTACATGGAAGTTATATGAGAAAAAATATTATTTGGACCTTTATCAACGCAAATAGCACCCAAAACGATGATTGTTAGAATTTTGTCTGTCTTTATCTGTTTGTCTTTGCGTTTGTGCACGCTAATCTCAGAAACGGCTTGTCCGATTTAGATGTAGTTTTCACTAATATATTGTGGTAAGCTTCACTTAACATTTAGTGTCAATCGGTTCATAAATAAAAAAGTTATGCCTATTTAAAGAATCACGTCGAACATTTGTTATTTATGACATCCACGCGGACGGAGTCGCGGGCACAGCTAGTCGAAAATATGGATGATTGTTATATTTTTTTGTAAAATTTGTACTATGAAATATGGAAAAATATGGAAAATATAAATTAGTTTTTCACAATATATGATAATCGATGTAGAGAACACATTCGAGACTGAAAATCGTGTAAATTAAAAATATGTATTTACATATTAATCCGGACCCTATTCATAACTGACTCCCGTAATCTCTTCCAGGCACTATTTTATGTTTAAAATATCTTTATTCATCAGGTCCCGTCTCCAACGTGGAAGCTCTGGAAAGCGGCGATGTCTCTCTGTTTTGCGATTCAACCCCCGACTCCTCGGACGACGAGTTCATGATACTTGTGTGGTACAAGAATAATATGCCTATATACAGGTACAGGTGAACTAAAGAAATTTTTATATATTAATATTAAGTTTTAGTCTAATCACAGAACCAATGATTTTTATTTTTTTCTTATTAATTTTTAAACTCGCGGTTAATACGTCTTTCGATGACGTCATTGCCATCTATGATCGAGATGGCTTAGTGTTCAGAGCGCCTGGAGTATTTATCCGGGAGGCACAGGCTCGCAAACTTATAGACCTCACCGGCGAGGTCCCCGTCCGTCGCGAAATATCTCATCATGTCCGCCCCGACCCTTGCTCGAGCCGGCCCGCGCCGAGCTAGTAGCTTTAAATTCGACCCTTAATAATAAGGAAACTGATCTGATCCAGCTAGTCCCTAGTTGTCCCCTCAGCAACGCCCTAAGCCGAGGCTCGTGTCCCGCAGGGGACGCCCTTAGTGCTGTGTTGCTTAGTTTGTAGTAATATAAAATATGCTCTGGCTGGAGGCATCAAATTGTCTCGCCATAGCTATTGTTCGGTTACGCAGATTAAACCCCTATGGGTTAACTGCAAGAGGCCACGTCCAATAAAAATAAAAACTCGCAAACTGCTCTCGACCGGATTCTTTTTCCACAAAAATTTATAGTTTTCGAGTTTGCTAAGCATGCGTTAATGCTTTTCAAAGATTTATCTGTAGGAGCAGTTCGAATTGTTTGTCATGCTAACTTTTTCACTATATGTTTTGCCCTTGGATACGATTTAAGAAAAAAAAAGTTCTGCGTAGTATGTGATATCTCTGTCTATGGTCGTAAGTAGCCACACGGTATACAAGAAATTATTTTATTTCATAATAACATAATAGCCCTGTTAAATAAAATGAGTAGGTACCTAGGGTATTTTTATTTTTTATAGGAAACATTGATATATGGACTTACCAAGATCCAGCGAATCTCACGGGTTCAAGTCCCGCTCGTATATATACTCGTATATGTCTCTTTTGTAATATGTTTATTAAAGTTTTCTTATAAAAATAATTACAGAGGCAACTGCTTTTTCAAACTAAACTTAGGTAATCTAATGTCAACAAACCAAAGTCGCCAGTATCAATATCTTAATATATGTCCAAATAATTATATGTCCAAATAATTAATCAGCATTCTGGTCGACGTCAGAGGCTAGATAGTTATTCTGCTTATATAGAAAATGATTCACAAATTATATATTTAAACATTCAGTAATAAATAAAAACGCTCATCCGGTCAACGAATCTACGCCTACATGCCAATCCCACAAATCACAAACAATATTTATTTAATGCCAAAACACTACGCAGAATCGCGAAAGGAAATAAGAAAACAAATCTAATAAAAACAGACAAACAACCATTACCATAGAATACTATTTTTAAAACTGTTTTCAAAGAAAGAAAGAGAAACGCCGTAAGCAGTGATAGCCTAGTAATATGAACGTTGGACTGGCTCGCTCTCAACTCAAAAGTAGCAAGTTATAATCTAAGGCATGCTGCAATTCAAATTCAAATATTTTTATTTCAAATAAACCATATTGCAGGCACTTATGAAAAGTCAAAGCAAGGTGCATGGTTCCAAGGCGTTGATCTTATGGAGAAGAGCCGGCAAGAAACTCCATAGACACTCTTTTAAAATAAATTGGTATAACAATAAATAAGGTAATGTGAGAATAATGCAGGTTAATGAGCAAAATGATAAAGGAAAGCACTAGAAGCAATAACTTATATAGCCTTTTAAAATGATTGCCAAAGCAGTTAGGAGCTGACCAGTCCCGACAGACAGCACCCGTTCACGAGCATGACGCGCACATAAGCCTCGCTTAGCTCAACCATTTTGTAGGGAACTCGACGACCCGATGATACAACGCCACCATCAGAAGGACATTTTAGCCAGCATGACATGCTGACTTTATTTACCCATCATTAGCATAACACCATAAAACGATAAAGAAAATATCATGAGGAAACCAGCACACCTGAGAAATATTGTCAATGATGTGTAAAGCGATGTCCGAGGTCTACAGGTGGTGTCACTTCTGACACTAGATTATTCATTGACCACTCATATAGTAGAAGACCGCAATAAAGTACCTCTATGTTAAGAATATTATCTTAAAAATCTTTACGAGCTGAACATATTTTTTTAAATTTTTACGTAAATCTCAGAGTTTTTTTTTTTAGGTAATCCTAAGTGGACTTTGTGCCGGACTCCAACCCACATAGTCCTTCACTAACCTTAATCGGGGTTCTAGCATCCCCATGCTGAACAAACTCCCATTGATTTCCAAAGTGTAGGTACCTACTGTTTTCCTTTTTTTTCTTATGAATCGGAGCATATGGAAATCAATAGGATCTAACTAAAGTTTTCGAATAATTTAATGGGAAACGCAGAGTGTGTCGCCTCAAAACTTATCTATTGTTTATTCTATCCTTAAAAGGGCTGTTATTCTCTAATATTTTAGTTTTTTCGTCGGTGTAAACTACCACTTAATGGACACCACTGTATTTAATACATTTTTAGACATATCGTTTGTAATGCTTGACGCCGCGATTGGCGCGGTGGTCGAGCGACCGGCTGCTGCATCGCGTGTCGCAAGTTAGATTCCTACGCGGAGCATATATTTATATGATCTACAGATAATTGTTCTGGGTCTGGGTGTGAGATTATAATTATTTCTGTAAACGCACCCACGATACAAGAAGAAATTCCTAGTGAAACGCAACGTTTTTTTTTAAATCTAAAGCAAAATCCAGGTAATACTTTCACTTTAACACTCAAATTCTTCCCCAGCTTCGAGATACCAGACAAGCAATGGTCAGAGCCATCCTTCAACACGAGCGCAAGACTTCGGGCTGACATCCGCTCCCAGCCAACATCCGTCACCATATCCTCGCTGTCAGAAGACGACCAGGCCTTGTATCACTGCAGGGTTGACTTCCGACTGTCCCCCACCAGAAATGTCGGCATTAATGTCACTGTTGTTGGTAAGATAACTTTAAAGCAAAGGCATTTTACATAAAGCACCTTCCTTTCTTACCTCCACAACCCAGTTACTGGGTAACGATATCTCGTGGTAAGACTGCCTCGTTGGTCTAGTGGTCCCAAGCGCGACTGCTGAGCATGGGGTCTCGGGTTCGATTCCCAGGTCGGGCTAAGTGTTATTGAGTTTTTCTATTAGGAATTTCTCAGTAGCAGCCCGGAGTTTAGAATTGTGCCCGGTAGCATGGCAATAGGCTCACCATCTATTATTACATGGGACTTAATAACAGCATTGGTGAAATGTGGGTGTACAATTGTGTACACCTCTGCCTACCTCTTCGGGGAATACAGGCGTGATGCTATGTTATGTTATGTGGTAAGAGTGGTGGTCAGTCTTGCAAGTTGACTACCCGAAACGCCTGTCACATTTCTTCATTATATAACCGGGACCGATGGTTCAACGCGCTCTTGGAGGTACTGAAGGGTCTCGATATGAAATGAGGTTCACCTATTCAACGGCGGCAAGCGCAGCTAAGCCTCGATCTGTGAAGCTGTTACTTAGCCACAAGACCCTCGTTGTGCTTTTTTTGAAATTGACGCGAATTTAAGGATTTTGTGTGTTACAAAATTTTAATGTTATTTTTTTGCAGGGCAGTCTTATCTGTTTTTTTTCTTGTGTCAAGTCTATGATGTTATACACTGTTTCAACAATTCAAATATTTAAGGTGTACTCTTAACTGGACGACATGGACACTAAACGAAAGAACTATTTAAAAAAAGAACTTGTCTTTCAAGTCTAGTCAATTATTGTTCACCGGCTACTACTCACGTGTTCACTCGCGCAATCGCTGCGGGCTCAGCTTATGACTCCTCCGTTCGAGTTCGAAATTAGTCGGATAATCCACGTGATGCATGCACGTGAGTAGAAACCGGTGAACAATAATTGATATGAATATGTCTCACTAAAATTATTATACACAAATAGTGCAGAAATAAACTAAAAGAAAAGACAAACTAAATTATTAAGAGAACATAGGTATTCTCTCCTCTTTTTTTAGTTTTCTGTGTGTACACATGGCATTTATAATAGGGTACTCTCACGATACACGTACGTGAAGGTACCCAATTAGTGTTAGTAGTGGTCCGTCCCTACATGAAGTAAATTAATAATGAATTAAAGAGTCTCCTGTAGGGTACCCTTGAAACTAATTTATATTCACAAACAACTAAACTTAAACTAACAACAACTTCAATTAACAATCAATATCAAGGCAACAAAACATAATAAATAACGGCACCAGTGGCGATGGTTGTGAGTGGACAATAATCTTGTGGTTTTGAAGAAGAGGATAGATTGTGAGAGAGGAGGAAGAATGTATTGTTTCCGACCAGCAACAGCCCTAGTCGTGACGCGCTGCTCATACAAGCGTTCCAGTCAGGAATGTTTGTACAAACAGTGACAGGCCTGCTTAGATGACGTGATCTGCAGATGCATGCGGCCGATCATAATCTGCCGGGGCTGCGGCAAATGCACCTGGGATCCTGGAACTCTAATTTAGATGGAGACGATGACAGACCGCCCGTGTGGTTTTATTCGGTAGCAGTTCGGCAACGTCCATGATGGATTCCCACCCATATTTTTTTCCAAAAAAACAGGTTCCGCCTTCAATGGCATGGTGAAAACAATATATAGGTGGATCACACAATCGCGGGTCATTTGCTATTAGTTATTGAAGAGTTCCGTTATCTATCTCCGAAAAGCTTCATCAGATCCTAATATATTATATACTAAACCTTCCCAGAAAAATATGTATTTAAATAATGAAAACCCCATTCAAATCGGATCAGAAGATTTTGAGAAAATCGCGGTTTTACAAACATACATACATACGGGTCGAATACAGAACCTCCTTTTTGAAGCCAGTTAAAAAAGGGAAGTTTTTGTCATTGCAGTTGCGATCCTGGGACCTGGGCAAGGTTTAATGGAGTACCGTGTGGTTTTTAGTCGTAGTAATGATTTCCCACTGTCTAAAATAAAGGTCGGTCTATGGGTTGTCTAACCTGGTGATGTAATATGAATTTCTATATAAATGCCCCACGATAAAGGACAAACTCATAAGGTTAGGCAAGTAACTCAATTATTTCGTAGTACGTCTAGTGGTCACAAGCGCAACTTCTGAGCTGAGGTTTTGGGTTTGATACCTAGGACGGGTAAGGTGTTATTGAGTTTTTCTGTCACAGTCAAGCTCCGGGCCGCTACTGAGAATGTCAGTAGCAGCTGGATCTTGAATTATGCCCGGCAGACGGCAATAAGGTCACCAGCTACATGGGACTTAATACGAGTAACAACAGTGATGAAATGTGGGTATACAATTGTGTACGCCTCGGCCTATATAGACTTTATTTATTTATATTATTTAATACAGGCGTGATGCTGTGTTATGTTAGGAGGCAAGGCTAAAAATATCAGAGCAATTCATGGTCTTAAAACAAATCTCGCTACATTAAAGTTATCTCATTTTATAAACGTTGCATAGAAAGGCTTATTCACAAAACTAATACGGTCAATTTCACATTCAAAAACACGATCTGTCATAACTCCAATGTCGATCGATCAGCTTCAGATTAACCCTGCTGTTCATAGAATTAGGTTACTTAATCGATTCTGTTAATGATGAAGCTATTACTATTAAACGGTCATTAAGGAAAAGATAATTACCGCCGTAACAGGAAGCCAAAGCTATTTGTGGTGTTTTCATGTCGCACGGCCGCACGTGCTAATTTATTTATTTAACGCTTTATATACCGAAGTATATATATAAAAGAAAGGAGACAGAATTTAGACCATGTAGAATAAGAAGACAGACATCTAATTCGGCTTGATATATATTTTTTACCACGAATATTATCGAAGTAGAAATAGAGAAGAGAAAAATCAAGAAAGAATTACATAGATCTTCTGAAAGACAGAAAAAGACAAAGAAGAGAATTAGGTGGCGATTTCTATACCAACAAGTGCACATAATATTGGAGGGGCGGGAGAGTAAATCCAAAGTGACGAGTACCTATTGACTACCCCCATTTGCTCACATCTATACTGTCCATCTTAAGATTGTCTGTGGCCTTGCCAGATGTCTTGCTTTTGGTGGGACGTCCCGCTTTTCAGGCGCCTCGGGACGCGTCCCGCCAGCACCCGGAGCGGAACGCCCAATATCCCGCTTTTCATCTACTCAATCTCTGATCAAAGAAACGAACGAAGCGAGCGAGCGAAAAAAATATGAGATAAAGTGAAATTTGTTGATCACATTGCATTATGATCTAGAAATAAATGTTTGAAATTTTATTGATGTAATTTTTTTCGGCTTCCCGATAATTTCATGCCAGTCCCGCTTTTTTTCCACTGAAGTCCCGATATTTAGAAAAACTATTCTGACAACGCGAGTTCTCTGGTAGATCGCTATTACTACTAGATTTTTTCATAAGATATTTGTATAGTGTACAAATAAGCTTATTCTATCATAAACTATGACAAAAGTGTCGTAAGTGGCAGTCGAGCCAAAATTAAATTAATCAAAATACATTATAAACTTTGAACAAGTAATAAGTTATCATTGCCCATTTAACTAATAATAAATATGATCTAATCTGACACTTATATAATTGCTACCGTACGATCTACTGGAAATCAGTATTGGCTATTATATTAACAGAAAATCGGTTCGGTGTTGACGATTATTGAAAGAATCACTTTTGAATTTAGTGTAAAAAAAGAACAGTCCGTCGTCAGTGCTAACCCACACAAAATTACCTACTTTGCAATAAAGTAACATAGTGTGGGTCATGCTATCAAGTCATATACCTATACATATACACGAAAACCCGCGCCCACGGAATCGAACAGAAAGTTACTTTGATGCAACATCCTGCTAATAATACTACATACCGTCAGAACTGGTCAAATTAACAATAGAATGCGAAAACATCCATTCTATTAAAAACAAACAGGAATCAAAGACAAAACAAGAAACAATAATATTTAATCAAATTCGGAATTTAAATATATAAAAAATAACGACATTTCTCACAGAATGTCACAATTTCCATAAATGATATCGTCTAGCAAATAAAACTGAAACCAAATTAGGTGAATAAAGTCAATATCAAAATATATACACACGCAAAATGCCGCACAAAAAATAGTAGGTAGGTGGTATGGTAGGTTTGGGGTTCAACAAAATTCGGTTTTATTTGGCTCGCCAACTATCAAACACTATAGTGGAATAAAAAACGACCAAAAGTGGTTTTGAACAGAGTATGAATAGGTCGTAATGACCTACGCTTCGACCACCTGTGCCACATAGTTTCGACTTTAGACCACTAAAGTTAGAAGTGCTGAAAATACCCGTTTTCATTACTACACTGTTGCAACATATATCCTACAAAAGAATAAACAGTACCTACATTTATGTCCTTATATTTGAAAACAAATTGCTCGAATCGAAATCATATCATAAATGTATTAAATAAACATTAAATATATTGTATATATTTACTATTTGGTCGCGCAAAAACACCTGAACGGATTTGGATGAATTTTTGCACACAGATACTTAGTTCATAACCTGGTTTATATTTTTTCGAGATTTCCCGACTTTTTTCGAAAAAGTGTTGGAGTCAAAAGTGCACGTGATTAGTAGTTAATAACCGTTGAACAAGTCTCACGAAAGTTACTTTACAACTGTTAATTAATTATAATATAAACAAAGAATTCAGTCATTCCCAAAGAGGGTTGACGTCAGGCAGGCGGACGGTCATAAAACATAGCCGAAACTTTAGCAGTATGCTAGATAGATATATGCTGCGCAGACCCCAAATAAATTGGGATAAGGCCAGGGGGATGATGATGATTGTGATAAACAAAGAAAGAAAGTAAATGAATTTATTTCTTTGTACAAATACGTACATGAGTACGAAAACTCAATGTTGCTTGCTATTATAAAGAAAAATTCCTTCTACTTCTGAAATGAATGGCCCTCAGTTCAAAATATTTCAGTATTTTCGATTTTACAAATAACAAACTTGAAGTACATACAGTTATTTATTCAATTACAATATTAACATGGACAATTGTTTTTTGAAGACAGCCTCTCTGTTCCAATGCTCGATTCCAAATAACTTAAAAACTAGTCGGCTGTCGGCGTCTTCGAATGTCATGGTTTCCGTTTTTTGTTCAAATCATGTGGGTACTTTGATGTTATGTTTGTCGATACAAAAATAATTAAAGTCAAATCAAAATACCTTTAATTTCATAATTTGTTTTAAAATCTCCACCAATTCTTACATTAATAATCCGAACGAATGAATGAATTAAACATAACACTGTGGGTGCAAACCTTTGACTTGCCAATCCAACGGTCATACCATTAGGCTATTAATTCTATAGTATACTAAAGATTTAATTACCCACGGAACACATTGAGGGCCCACGCTTAGCAGTAGGCATTTACTGTTAAATAACTCAGTATTATACGACTTTTACTGACGCAATTCGCAAATCTACGAGTCTGAAAAATCATCAAATTGTTATTGAGTTCTTTATTAAGAAAATCTCGGTAGCAGCTTGGAATTTTGCATAGTGCCTGGTATGACAATACTTTTTAGCAAGTTTTGTATCCTTCAAAATATGACGTATCGCTAACTGGTTCTAAAACTTACGAATATGTATTACTAATTTTCTATCCAGCTTTTAAAAGAAGGTTCATTTAATATAGACTATTTACAAATATATTTTACTGCTTTCAAGGTTTCATAAAGCCCTCCTACTGGAAGCTAAGTGCTGTCCAATTAAATATAATTAACGCATGAATCAACATTTGAGGACAAAGAATAAATGAATGAATTGAATCTTTTTATATTTAGTTCTTAGGTCTCGATGAGTCAGGAAGTATGACATTGTAATTTCAGTGTCGAGTCTAGTCAGATACAGGCAGTTCAATATCTTCTTCTTATCGATAATAAAACTGGAAAGGTAATATGTCTGTGCATTGGATATTATTCCAACTAAAAACTTAATGTCTTGGGAACATTGTCGTTTTTTAAAGTGTATTTTTTGTATATAATATGTCAGTGATGTCTTACATTAACTAAGTAAGTGCATATGACATTGAAAAAGTCACATTGGTACATGCCAGGTTTAAACCCACAACCTGTGGCCCAGGCGGGCTCGTAACCACTCGCGGAACATAGCAATGCTGCGAAGACCACAGCTAGCAATGGCCGGCAGGCTGATTAGGGGATACCGTACGATCTCCTTCAAGGCGGTAAGCCTTTTAGCCGGATTACCGCCCTGGGATTTAGAGGCGAGAGCCGTCGCGTCCTTGTATCAGTGGCGCGGCGAGGCGCTAGATCGGGGCGTTTGACCGTCGCCACGGGAATTCGTGGCGAGGCAGTCTGAGCTCCAAGGGATCCTGGTGGCGGAGTGGAGTGAGAGAGACTTGCGCGACCGCGGGCAGGGCACGCCGTAATATCGACGGTAGGACCCGTAATGGACGAGTAGCTGGAGAGGCGACATGGCGCCCTCGGTTTCCGGACGACGCTATGCTCTCGGACCACGGGTGCTTCGGGAAGTATCTGTGTCGCATAGACCGGGAGCCGACACCGAGATGCGGTAACTGCCCCGAGGACACGGCGCAGCACACGCTGGAGGTGTGCCCAGCTTGTGCTGAGCAGCGCCACGACCTCATCGGGATAGTAGGCAATCTCTCGCTTCCGTCCGTGATAAGATCCATGGTCGGGAGTGAGAGCGCATGGGGAGCCGTCGCCGGCTTCTACGAGGAGGTGATGCTCGCGAAGGCGGTGGCGGACAGGAGGAGAGAGCCGAACCCCGCTCACCTCTGCCACAGAAGGCGAGCCAGGTCTCGGAGGGCGCTCAACGATCTCCGGCCACCGTGAGCCGTGGACTGCGGGCGGCACAGCGTCCATGATGGATATTCCAAACCTAAAAAGAAAAGGGCCCGTAACCACTCGGCCACCACGACACGTGTTCATATACGATATGATATTATTTTCCGCGCGAACATATTGACATCCACGGGGAGTCGCGCGCACAATAAATTATTATTTTTTTCCCTCTGGCTCCGGATACCCGATTACTGGGCAATACCTAGAAAGAGAAAATAAGGCAAATACCTAATACATATTAATTTATTATAAAACAACCCGTGACCGTGATCGACGGCAATTTCTTATACAGCCACCTTATTTCGCTTCCAAATGTGATAAAGGTTTTTTATGAGTACCTATTTGGCGCAGGACGTTATTTTTACCCGATTACAGCGAGCATAAAGGAGGGTTAAGATTTACCCGTATGTTTTTATTTTTTATTTATTTATTTATTTAACCAAAGAAATTACATAGTAATATCTTAGGTTTGCGCGATCACTACACATTATAATAAAACAACTTTTAACCGGATTAATCGCCTCCTGCGACCACGAACGCTGCAGTGTTTGAAACGTCAGGAAAAACAAAAAACCAATAATACACGCGATTAATCCGGTTAAAAGAAATTACACCTTAAAATTAAACAAAAATTCATTCCAAACTGCCGAACAGTTTGTCGGCAGTATTGGCAGTATGTACTCGTATATATGTTTGTTCATCTGTTCCCTCATAACTTCTAAACTACTTATCATAATTTGACAAATGAGGTAAGTATATCGTTGGAAGTATATCCCCCTCCGCTAATCTCTGAACATCACTATAAATTTGTTTTAAATGCATTTAAATATATTACGTTTAAGTTGTTTATTTAATAGACGATAAATATTGAATAATTCAAGATATGTCTTTGAAAAAGCATTAACGCATTGTTAGCGTTAATGCTTTTAGTATAGTTAGCATCTATCCGGGAGGCGCAGGTTCGAATCCTGTTCGCGACCGTATTCTTTTTCCATTTAATATTGTAACTTTAAATATTGAATAGTTTGTAGATATATAACGGTTTATTTTTGTATCCCCAAATTTGGGACTTTCTTTTCTACGCGGACACAGTTATAGTTCGAATTTGACAATTTAATTCATAAAAAGGAATAGTTAGGTCATATGTTTTGATGCTTATACCTGTATTAAAAACTAATCAATGTGTAAGTACTTCCTAAGGCCAAAATAAATAAAATAAACATTACCTACATTACACGTGCTTTATCTTAGCATTACGGGTGTATATGGGTATATCTATCTCGCAATTCCAGATTGTTAGTTGTGCGACAGTGACCGGAATAGCGCTAAACCAAATACACGTGTTACTAAGGCCAAGATCCTTAAATTTGACTTAGCACGTGCTTTTACTTCACATTATTCGTCTCACTGTCACACAACTTACAAAATACAAGTGCATGATAGAGACGGGAACATAGCTAAACCAAAGCACGTGCTAAGTAACGTTTTACTTATCTTGGCCTAAGTATTATTCTCATATTGTAAGTTGAATCGTATGAAATTTTCAAGTTATAAGTATGTACCATTGTTAAAGGTGGAGCTTCCCAATGAGATCGGTTTATTAAGCTATGCTGAAAAGGGTATTACACTATTTCTGATTTGAAACTGCTATGGCTCTTTCTTCAAAAGGCCATGCCAGATACTCTACATAGTTGCACTCACACAGGTGCATAATGATGTCTGGACTTTAAAAGAGACCTTTGAGTTTGTTTCGACGTTTCTTCTCAGAGGTGGTCAGATACGAAATTGAATATGAAAATAGGTCTACCTATTTACAGAATTAACAATTTCATTTCATTATTAATTAATACGGGCCTAAATATATTAGCACTAATTAATTATGAAAACCCACGGTCCAAACATTTAAAACCCTAGCTTAAAGTATTAAAAATTTAGAAGAAAACAACTTAGCATTAAAACTGATCACCTGTTACAGTTTCATAAATCTTAAGGGATCTAATAAAGGCCCTGGCTTTATCTTGGCGCCACATATCTCCTGCAGTAAAGAATTACTTTTAAAGTAAACCCATCACTTACCTTGTGACGTGTTTTCCGAAGCGCCCCAGTGAGCGTCGAACATTCCCGAATATTGAATACATGAGAGCTTTTTGTTTTCAGTCGAAAACATACATTACTGTTGATTGATTTATTACAAGGTAGATTTAATACTTTTTCGTGTTATGGTCTGTTACAACGTGTGAACGTGGCACGTACCAGTAATGGACAATACATTTTTGAAAAGAGTACAAGATGTATATTCCTACGGATTACTATAATGAACATTTTTATAAAACTTCCGTGTAATGACTATGCTAAGCAAAAGGACAAGTAATCGAAAATGATTAGAGTACTACTGACGCGCTGACAAAGTGATTGATAAATCGTAAAGGAATAGGCACTCCACAAATACAGCGCTTAGCAAAATGATTGATAATCGTAAATAATTAGACACTCTGCACCTACAGCGCTTAGCAAAATTATTGATTATCGTAAAGAATTAGGCACTCTGCAACTACAGCGCTTAGCAAAACGATTGATAATTGTAAAGGTATAGGAAACTCTAACAGGCGCGCTTGACTAAGAACATTAATAATCGTTGTAGGTATTTTGTTAATAAAACAAGGAAAGTCTTCCTATCCTTGTGGTTATCATTTAGTCATTTTACAACATCATTAACTATTTAGTACAGTTTTCTTTGAAGATAACCACACTGCATTAACAAGACCAAATATCATCATAAATAGATCTTTTGGGACACGCTTTTACACGGTCACCAGACGATTGGTCAGTAAATACTTCAATGTATTTAATAATTCATGAATGGACGTTAAAATATATCCGACCTAACCATCACAAGAGCCATGAAAGTTGAAACAGGTGGAGTCGCTCACCGGAACATACTTTGACTGGAGAATATCTTTAAGTAAAGCAAATAGTCAGGGCACTGTTTAACTTTTATTCGTAAGTAAGTTCAACAGGAATCTAGTACAATGTTTGTCATTGAGAACCTAATTGGGAATTAAGGCGACCTATCAACCTTGGAATATTGATTGACTTGACATAGCATCATGCCCGTATTCCCTGAAGGGTTAGATAGAGGCGTACTGGTGGTACATCCACATTTCACAATATTTACTTGAGTAAGGGCGCAATTTCAAACTTCCGGCTGCTAATGAGGTTTTATTACCTGGCAATCCCAGTAACACCCAGGAATCGAGCCCAAAACCTCACGCTCACCATACGCAACCCTATAATAACTTGCGGTAACCACGCGGAGTGAAACGTCAAAATGGAATCAAACGGTAGAACAAGGAATGATGAGATGGTTTAAAAAAAAGCCAAAAATATTTTTTAATGAACGATGCGGTCCTGAAAGTGATTTTAAAGATATACCTATCTGTATTTTTAATACTACATTTAGTAAAGTCAAAGTCAAAGCATTTATTTCAATTAGACCGTTTACAGGCACTTTTGAGTTGTCAAAAAAATAAACTAGTTGCCACTGCGGAGAAGAACGGGCAAGAAACTCCACGGTTACTCTTTTTCATCAAACAATTACAATATTTTGGTTACATTGTATTTATTAATTATGTACTATATAACTAAATATATTAACTGATAAACAATACGCCTATTTAAATCTGTACATTGTTAGCACAACACATTGAATATATCAATGGCAGACATGTTTATTTTGACGCATGCGCATACCGACAGACGATGAATGAACGTTTCTCGTACCATAGGGAAAGAAAAAAGTTTGTCTTGTAACTTTAATCGGCCATGAACGAATACATTTATGTAGGGAGACCATTTGTCTAGATTCTTTCGGATTTATCCCAGACTTCAAAGTTTTGGCGTCGGTGGGGCCAAAAATAATTAACGGCTTATAATAACGAATTACGATTCTATTTATGGATAAATAACATGAATAATAAATTAGCATTCGTATATTATTTCCATACAAATTGTATAAGACCTAGGTATCTCATACAATATATAATTAAAGTCTATTAAAGATTTCATTCACACTTGATATTCATGATCGTAAATTAAAGATATAAAGTCAGTATCTTTTGTTTACAAGCATCATTAATTAGGATGAAAACTGTTAACACAATGACGACGAAATGAAATTTATCTGAATGATGATGACTTCAAATGAACAATTGGTTATGTAACTCGCACATTTTAATAAAAAATCTTTCAAAAATGTATTTTACTGGTTTCCACCTGCGTACTTCGTATCATTCAAATCGGACCTGACCGTCAAAAAAAAGACAAACATGACAAAGTGATATTAGCGTCATCTAGTGTGATTGGTAGGTACTTTCTTTAATTTTACAGGTGTCCCGTATCATTGATCAGTGCTCGTGCCTTCTGTGTATTGGAAGAGGTCCTTGCCCTACAGTGGGACAGTTATAGGCTGATTATGTTAACATATAACGTTAATCTATCCACATTGAGTGACTAACACATAGCACAGAAAAAAGACACACACTATTCGTATAACTGATATAAAATCACCCTTGTTTTAACATGTAGAGATCCTCTTAGTTTCGATTCGGAGTGTTACCAACTAAAACCACTCTGTTTTCCCCAAAACCCAGGGGTTTCACAGCAGAATTTGCCGCAAAGCCTGCAGATTAAAAATTCACCTTGTAAAAATAACATTTTGTCCCGAACAAAACATTTTCGTAGCAACCCTACACTAGAACAATGAGATACATTAGTCCTGTTTATAAAAAAGCTTTCAAAGCTATATCCCTCGTTCGGTATTCACAAAGGAACGAAACCGTTCAGTGACAGGAAGATGAACTTTGTAGTCTTCAGGAAGCGTGGGGTATGTCGAGTTTGATGTAAGCCGGGATTAATATTTGGTGGATAAAATGAAGCAACCATGTTAAAAATAGGCAACCTTTCCTTATTTGTGATTGTTATTGTGAACCAGCATTTTCACATATGGCACGGTAAAGTCATCTTTATTTACCTACAGAAAAGGACCCGTACAGGTCTATGTGCCTTTTATAAGGCTTTT
The DNA here is from genome assembly GCA_935421205.1 of Xylocampa areola. NCBI lineage: Eukaryota > Metazoa > Arthropoda > Insecta > Lepidoptera > Noctuidae > Xylocampa > Xylocampa areola. Next base: position 11,356,833 of record OW285217.1, on the reverse strand, counting down.
TATATTACATGTTTATTTTTTCTAAACTAAAACACAATTCCCTCCTATTTTTATCCAATGTTGCCAAAAAAGTCGGCTTAAATGGCTGCTCTGATTTCAGGTTTAACCTACAATTGTACGTACAGAGCGTTTGTCATTATGTGTTTGCAGTTTCAGACTAATAGAACCTAATTTCTCATGTTTTTTTTTGCAATACCGCATGTGATGCGTCCTATTTTAATACATAGGACGCATCACATGTGTATGCATACACTTTAGCAATTTTTTTCTATGAAGTCATTATTCCAACCATCAAGAAACATGAGGAATATCTACCTTGATATCGATAGCTATATGACACCGATACACGATACCTGATAGGTGCAGAATTACTGCCCCCAGGACAGTTTGTCATGGACGACTTAGGCTCACATATTATACCTGCGAAATACACAGTTACACATAGATGCAGGATTACTGCCCCCAGTTTTCCTTCGGCGGATTAGTCAGGCTCACATAATATTATACGTATGAAATGCGACCCACTAGACTGGGGGTGGGCAAACTACATATTTTATCAGGGGACAAAAAAGTAAAAGATTTTACAGAATTCCAATAAAAGGAAAATGGATTTTGTTTTCATTTTATCAAGCAATTTACGGGAGATGCAGTGGAAAATCAAAGAATCCAAACTTACTCACTTCTAGTGGTCGTATCTAGTTGAAAAATAGCACATATTTTTGTTAGTCCTTTAATAATAATTTAAATTTGTTGGAATATTACAAAAATCCAATCCTCATTATTATTTAATTACCTAAATCATAGTCGATTAAATTACTCTATACATTCAATCACTCATTCATTCTTTCGCTAGTTCATGTTTGACATGACGCATTAAATCAAACCATCAAACAGTACAGACTATCGTAAGACATATATTGCTAATCTGTGGTGCAGACGTCTTTTCTTTCCTGTTGCGACCTTTTCTCAGCAAAATTGGTAAGTACCATTGAAATTGTTTGATGATGGAGCTTAATGGCTACCAGTAAACTCATCATGTTCAGGTTCATTAGATTTGCCTTAACAAGTCCTATTAACTTTACCATATCATAATAAAGCTAGGAGGTGGTTCGTTAGCGTACCCTTTTTTTATTAATTATTTATAAATTCATAGTCAGATTTTATTATAATAAATAAAAATAAATTTTGCTGTTCGACGATCCTGCCGTGGGTGTCTTGACATTTTATGGAACTGGTTCTGACCATGATGTACTCATCTGTTGGGTCAAGCCGAAATTATGATATTTTTAACGCTGTTGGGTCGCGGGCCCTACTTTTCTCACCCTCTCGGTATGACCAATGATTTATGTGGCTGTCTACCAATATAATATCGGATTCGACTCTGTCTATTGTATCCATATAAAAAAAAAGTTTCATTGTTCATCACATCACATAACTCTGATTTATTATACACCAGAAAAAAAAAATATAGGTACCTACCAAATACATACCTCACACGTATAATACAGTCACGGATGTGCGTATGACTGTTTTAACATTCGTATTTATATTTATGACTAACTAATGTCGCAACTCATGATCCGCATCCCACCTGTTATCGGCAAAATTTTCTCGTATTTAGTCTAATGTAACCCTTTTACTTTTAATTTGCTGGTCACAAATACGAACCCGCAGACAGAGAAAGTCCCTACAAAAAAATTCAATTACATTTTATCCGAATTGGGAACCACGTCTTTTCAGCAACCACAGTCGTGATCACAAAGACAAGTCAGAGGCTTCTGAGAGTTTGATCAACTCTGACAGCGTGTGCCTCTGTATTTACGAGATCCTAGTATATAAAGTTACAATATTAAATGGAAAAAGAATACGGTCGCGAACAGGATTCGAACCTGCGCCTCCCGGATAAATACTCCAGGCGTTCTGACCACTAAGCCATCTCGACCTCAGAGGTTTAATATTGTAACTTTAGATTTCGCTAAGCATGCGTTAATGCTTTTCAAAGATTTATCTTGAACCTAGTATATAGTTAAATGTCTTTGACGAGAATACACCTAAATAATATCCCCTGCATAATTGAGTGCTTCCGAATTATGGAATCACCGATATCAATGGTAACACCAGCTTCGTTTTTAACCACCATGATAGAGAATCGTGTATTAGTAGAAATCTTTTTAGGATCTTCTTCTTCATCTGGTAAAAGTATTAACCGACCGTAGGTCCTTGACATGGCTCTACACATAATCGAAAACATCTCTCAGATGTGCTGGTTTCCCCTCTATGCTTTCCTCCACTGTTTTAGCGTTTAAGCAAATTATAATTATTTTATTATGCCCATATAATTACCAAAAATCAGTGCGTCAGCGACCTTGAGCTTGCAAGTCCAGTGGGATTACTAGCCCGTCACCACTTTGTGTATGTATATTATTATGTTTGGTAGCTTAATTTATTTATTATAAATTATTTCTGTGTTGACACTCTTAATAATGTTTATGTATAGCTGTTGTAGGTTGCGTGGCTGTCCGTGGCATCACGATGGGCCCTATCGGAATATCAGCGCTGCGACATTCTAATCAATGTCGCAGCATTATGCTGAGATATTAACTATTATTCATTTTGTTATGGTTATTATTTAAACACATTTTATTTTTAGTTAAGTTTTTTTTTTTTTGCTTCCTGTGCAGGTCCAGAATAAAACTTTTTCTTTTCTTTATCACTTTTTCGGATCATTGTATTAGTTACTATACTTTTTAAGTCAATTCAATCAATCTGCCTACCCTTTTCGCCATTACATTGGGGAAGGCTTGCAGTCAAACCGGATGTAGCTTACTGAATTACACGATATCTCGTCTGGTATCACTGGTTGTCAGACTTTCAGGCCTCTGATTACCCGTCACGGCTGTCATAAATCTTAATTTGACAACCGGGACCGATGACGTGCTCCCCGAAACACGGAGCAAGACCCCTCCGTATGAAATGATGGTCACTCATCCACAAACCGACCGCGGCAAGCGCAGCTTAACCTCGATCAATCGATCTTTGCGACTGTTACTTAGCCACAAGTCCCTCTTTTTAACTTAAGGAACCAATCATTAATAATTTCGACTCAATTCAATTTCAACCTCGCTGCACAATAAGCTCATGATTTTGAGAATTCAACCAAAATATTCAAAGGCATATGATTAATTTAAGTTCGAAACTAGTCGGACTCAGTCAATCACGGGACACGAACATGAATAATACAGTACCTACATAAACCACAGAATATATATTGATATATAATAGTACTCCGCCGGACTATATTAATATGGATTTGGTTCTATTTAGGAACATAATTACTGATAAAACTTATGCAATAGGTGCTGATTTAGATTTAACTATTAAATCATACTTATATTATTAATACGAAAGTTTTTAGGATGGATAGATGTTTGTTAATGTTTCACGAACTGATTTGGATGAAATTTGGCACACAGATACCTTATAACTTATTATACGGGCTGGATCCAATTCTTAAGTCCACGTAGATGAAGTCGCAAGCAGAAGTTAGTATAATATGTTCATTAGCGTAAGAGACTTTCATATATAACTTTAAAATCATATTAAGTTTATTTAAGATACGAGAGTCGTAATTATATAGCGCTGGCTACATCATGATGCTCCTTACATTCTAAAGATAAAATAAAACTATTACCGCATTTTACCAGAAATTAAACATTTATACTTAAAGCACTTAACATAAACACCAGGACTATTCATGCAAAGACACTATTTGTGTGAAATTATGTTTCCCACTATTAAAATCGTAATACCTCCAGACAAAATATTTGGACATAATCCCTCTTTTAACAAAACGAGGTCAATTCGTAGTACACGGTTTTTTTTTTTTGTGTTTTAAACTTTATTTTAACTAGCCTTTAGAGAACTATTGCTGAAAATTCTGCTACCAAGAAGGTATATACCTAGTTGATTGTATTTGGCATCTACCAATACCTACTTTAGACATCATCCACGAGCAAGAAGTGCATAGCCTGGCGGATTATGTATCGGGCACATTTTTTTAATTTTAGTTTTATTAGCTCAGTACTTACCTAGTTTGAGAGCCTGAGAGCAAGCCATTATGTATTTCTTAAGCCCATTTTAACAACCAATTGTTTATGTATTTAATCTGGATATAGGAATGAATAAAAACTGTTTATAAAAACCTGTACGTTCCACAGGGCAGAGATCTCCTTATCTCCCTTTTTATGCAACAGCAGGCAATCCCTTGATAAATATATCTGGGTCATCACGCCACCGTTTCTACGCCTATGAAGGTGACAATACCTCTCTTCAGACACCCACTATTTGAAGACTCTATTAAAAATGCATTTCTTTCTTTCTTTATATTTACAAGATGTATTTTATCGTTTCAGTACTCCCAAGCCCGCCCTTCTTCATGGATGAGATGAGCAACAAGGTGGTCGGCAGAGTGGGTCCCTACCACGACGGAGACACCTTGGTACTTCGCTGTCTAGTTATAGGAGGTGAGTCTCTTGAACTTTACACCTTTTAAATCTTTGAGTTCATTTGTGTATGAACGAACAACAATTTAGACCAAGGACCGAATCAACACTGTAGACATAAATTATACACAATTGGTAAAGATTTATTTCAACAACTAATTGGTACTGATATAGCTCTTATGTTACGCAATTTTAGGTGTTGCAATTTAATTCGACTCTACAAAAGCGTTAAACATTAACAGCCTTACTTATAAACGTTGCTTAAATTTTAAGTTATACTTAACGGTTACTTAGGAATATTTCTTACTCATAAACGTTGGTTAACGTTAATCAGTTGCTTATTAACGGGACTAAGTAGCTGTCAAATTAAATAGCGGTGGACCGTTGTTTAGCATGTTAAGTAACAATATGGCGGTCAACTAACAGCTGACAGCGGGCAGATTCCCACTTCTTTCACATTGATGGTTTAGGTTTGTTATGAGTAGGTACTGACTAAAATGGATATTTTTGAAAACTATAATGTATATAAACACGTTTCGTAACGAAATAGAAGAATTAAGGAGCATTATAAGAGTAAGGAGATGTTAAGGAGAGCAAAATTTTATAATACAAGAGAAATCCCATGGAAGATTTGACCGATAAAGAATTTAAACAAAGGTATAGATCTAGCAATGAAAACATGGTGAAAATAATCGATATTTTAAAGAATGACTTGCATATGGACAGCCGAGTTAGTACCATTTTCTTTAAGTACGCACCGAAGGAAGTCAGACAATCTCAAAATCTCAATCTCTTTCTTTCTTTCTTTCTAACTAAGTGACGGAATGTTGCCATTAAATTACGATTTACGTCTGATATTCGCGGCAAAAAATATTTAAATCTATCAACATATGGTGGTATTGACAGACTAAAATATTTTCTGTGTCATTATCCGCTGATTAGTTAAGTCACGCTTAAACAACGTTTATGAGTAGAAAATATTTAATCATTAATTAAGGAGTTAAGTAGTAATTAGTTAATTCGTTGTTAAGAAGCTTATTAGTTGATTTTTATAAGTAAGACTGTAAGTGTACAGGTCAATTAAAAAATAGGCTTAGTAGCACCAACTTAACAAAAGACGAATTTTGACAGAATTTCTGTAATTTTCCCGTAGCGTCTCCTGCTTTAAATTTCCCCAAACTCGCAGATGCACACTGAAAGATACCCCTGTTTCACGGTAATCTATGTAACAATGGCAACACCTCATTCCCTAATACGTCACTACAAGCGAAGGAATTGCCGGCCAAGATTTAATACCCTGTCTGTCTGTGTGCTTAAGTGTCGCCAGGCAACATCCCCTGAGACATGGGAGCAAACTGCACGGATAAGATAAGTTTAGTTAGAGCTAGTCTTTGATATATTTGTGCTTCTATTTGAACTGTGTTATCACAGCAAGGAATCGAATAACTTAGACTAACATTAAGACCTTGTTTAGAGAAGCTAGTCTTCATGTTAAGTAATAAAATACGGTACACATCGATATTGTGTTTTGTATTATTGCGAGTTCCAAAGTTTGAGGTTTTAACTGAGACAAATTTATCCGTAAAGAGTAAATATCAAAAAAGGCCTAGAAGTGGATAGTGATTTTTGACTAAATTCGGTGGGTACAAATTCAAAATATTAACCTCATTTTTCTATTGACTAAACCCACAAAAAATCTAGTCCAATATTCTGGAAGGGAAATTACAGGATAGCAGGTAAACCAAACCTGTTACCTGGTAATATTTGGTAAGCCTTTCATTTATTGCAACCAATTTCTGTAACGACATCCTATACTCTAATTAACTCGCATTTTTCAACTTGGCAATGTGCACAATGTCCGCAATCTGCGCTTTAACTTTTTCCTTTAAAGTTTGCCGTTTCGCGGAACCAAGGAATCAATTAAATACAACTATTTCACTTACTTTCTACTTGCTTTAACTTCTTGGTTTCTTTTAGTTTTCTTGCGAAACTATTAGTTATGTTTCTTGTAAGTTTCGTTAGTGAATCGTGAAAAAAATTTAAGGAAATGAATACAGGAAAAATGACCGAGTTCAAACCTAGCCTATACAGATGAGACTTTTTCAATGTCATATGTAAATTCTTTGTCTGTCTGAAATTACCAACCAAAAGCTAGCGTGGTGATGAATACGCGCTCCTTGTCTGTGTATAGTCGACCACGAAATTGCTTTACCATATTTGAAAAAAAAACCAGTAAATTAAAATGTCAATAAGGTTGACAGTATCTGACTGACACTTTGATCTTGTAAGCGAAAATAGACCTTGTCATATTATGATGTGCAAACGAAATTCAGCATTAGGGTGGTAAAGCAATTGTATGGTCCACTATACAAAGAGGCCCTTGCCCTGTTAGATAGTTTGACAGTTACAAGTTAGATAATACCGGTGCTGTTCTTGTCGCTGAATTAACACCTCTACAAACTCTCCGTCGCCTCTTCGTATATTAGTTATATCAGCTACGTTTAAAAGGCGTTATGGCTTTTCTTAATAACCACAACATGTAGTGAACAAATCTGATGAAAGCCACGTATTTCAACTTGTGATATTTTTGAGTTGTCAGTGTCACTAACGCGTTAGGGCTGTTCTTGCAAGTAAGAGAAAACAAACTTCTGTTTGTGAATAATTGCGAGGAGCCACAACCAGCTGTTGGAATTTGTTTCGCTTAATGACCGTTTTCATACTTTGGGCCAATACGTCTTGTCTTATTCGGATGTATCTAGGGACACGGAAGTTCTCACGCTATGAAAAGCCAAAAACAGTAGAAGCACTGCTGGGGTAATTTTTGTCAAAACGATTAGGAGTTATTAAGAGTACCTCAAGTAAGTGTCGTGGTGGCCGAGTGGTTACGGGCCCGCCTCTTGAGCCACAGGTTATGGGTTCAAATCTGGCGAGAAAGCAGAAAGAAACTTCTTAGTTATTCTAAGACGTCACAGACATACGGTGAAGAAAAACGTGGTGATCAATGCTCGTGCCTTCTCTGTATGAGAAGAGTCCTCAATCATTGGAATCAATTGAGACACGCGCCATGAAGCCCATTAACAACAATTCGCTTGTCGAAACAAAGCTTCAGAGCCTCGAACACGAGGTAGAGTTGCGAGTTTATCGGTTTTTTATCGCATACATTTCGGCGAGTGTGCCTCGGAGTTGCACAACTTAATTCCTCCATCCCCTTTCCAACATCGGACAACCAGACGCACGGCAAAGCGTCATCGATATATATGGTAGACATTCCACCTGTGCATACAAAGCGTTTTGATTCTACATTCATCATACGTACGGCTAATGGAATGGAACTCTTTGCCACATTATTGAATGTATTTCCCGATAATTACAATCCGGGCTTCTTCAAGTCGCGAGTGAATAACTTTCTTTTAGGCAAGCGTGTTCCATCGTAGACCGCATCGTCGCTTTACATCAGGCGAGGTGTGGTCAAACGCAAGCCTATACTGAAATAAAAAAAAGGTCCTTGCCCTGCAATGGGACAGTTATGGGCTAGTTATGTTATGTATGTGTGTAAAAGTACCTATATTCTTAGCCCCCTTTGGTCTGGATAATACTTAAGTAATCAATTTGTATATTTCATGATTTGCGCATTTTCTATAAGTTACATAAAACCGCCACACCCTATAATTTCCTTTGGCCGTAATGCGGAGTTACCTCTTTAAATCTGGGTTTTACACAAGATATCTAAACTTTTATGAGTAAAATTGCTGCGAGTCTTTGCAATTTTTTATTTCTATTATTACCAAGATGAACCACTGTATTGATGTTTATATATACATCGTTTCACCCACTTACTATCACTCTTTCGACTTTAAATGTCCACACATCAAACGTTGCGTTCATTACTAACATTCCTGCTAACTACTCCTACCTTAAATAAATAAGTTTATGTTAGGGTAGGGTCCGTCGGGCCTTCAGTCCGTCGGTCCGTCACAATAATTCAACGAGGCACTCCGAACCCTTAACTTTTCCACTTGCCAACATTCCGACTGTTGAACGGTTATCGTCGCATTTTTGTCCAACTACCGTTGTTTCTGTGTGCTAAGCCAATAAATAGATGCTTGTGAAGGGTTTGATAGTTGCGTTTCCATTTTACTCTGTATAGACTGATAAGTTTGGTTGGTAGTATTCATTTAAAAGAAGATTAACAAATACTTATCTCTATCATATAGTTCGATATCCCTATTTACTAACAAATTATAATATTGCCCTAAAAAAATGGGAGGATTCTCCAACATTATATTAGTCGGCCGTGGCTTGACGGTGTAATATAATATTAAGCGCTACTATTTATGCTAGTCGCCTCTAAAACTTTTTTCTTGTGATGCGCTGTTAGAGCACGACATCTGCATGACATCGTTAACACTCTATAGTTAATTAAATTATGATATGTATCTCTCACTGCGTGAAAACTGTAGAGCTGGCTTGCTGCGCAGTAACATATGTTCTGAGATAGATGGCGCTACATACCAAGATCAAGAAAATGATTTATATCACGATGTTGATTCTACTATAGTGGCTAAGTAGCCGTAAAAATCGTGTTTCCCACCACGATAATTAACAATTATTAACTTTCTAAAACTGTTTCCCCAATTTCTCGTGCCAGGTCGTCCTCCACCCCGCATAAGCTGGTACTCAGGCGACACACTGGTGGACGCATCGGACGGGGACAGCGAGATCCCAGCAGTACGAGAGAATGAGCTATATCTACCGCTGACAAGGGACAATGCTGCCGCCTTGTCCTGTCGAGCGTCTAACACACACCTTGCACCTCCAATAGTAGCCAGCCTGGAGATTGAGCTATATTGTGAGCATAAACTTTCAAGTCTTCAACATCCTGCATGATCTTTTGGCAAACCTTTTGTTACTACGTTACCAGACAGAAGCAAGTGGCTTTCTCTTTTTTTTCACTAGATGACACGACGTGGCAACGACACCTTGACGGCACAATACATTTGAAGCTGCTGGACGATATAATTAGTATCGTCACTGTGTAGTTATAGTATCCTTTAGTGAAAAAATAGCCTATGCCTTACATAACCATGGTACAGCAGATGTAGTGTGGTTTGATAATGACATCACCAAATGAGTTTGATCTGTATAATGTACAGCCCACCTATCAACATTGCATGTACTTATTTGGTCATTTCTTTGTGTGCTTCGTAGAACGTATGGTGATTTCATATGTGACAACAAACTAGATACTTTCCTAATCCACCAAATTCCTCTGATACTATTGCGTAATTCAACCATTCTATTCCACAGTGCCTGCATATAACGTGTCAATCCACTGGGTGCGTGGCACAGCAGGCGACGCCCTACGCGCTGGTGGAGCAACGCTCGCGCAGTGCACAGCGCGTGGCTCCTACCCGCAGCCCGAGCTGTCCTGGTGGCTAGACCATAAGCATCTCACTCATCACAGCAACCAGGTAATACTATCTTTCTGTAAAATTGCCTTTTGTTTTGATAAAGTTTTCTTTTCTTTCTTATTGTTTTCTATCTCTCAATAGTCTCATTACGCGAAGTTGTAAACACAACAACAACACAACACAACTTGAAATAATAAACCTTGATTGAGTTTATTTACTATTTATTACTGATAATGATAAACCGAACGCGAACTAACTTAAAACTACGAACGCGGTACAAAAATGCTTATTCAGTATGTAGAAATGAATGAAATGTACAGTTGTATCGTACATACCTATTACCTATTTTATTTTTTATTGTCTTTTATAAATACGTTCTTATTATTTGTGTCCTGTATTGCACTGAATAAACGTTTTATCTATCTCTGTCTTTATCTATCTAGTATTGATTTGTATCAATACAACAGCGAACTCAAGATGGAAAAAAGCTGTTAAGGTTGTCCTTAACAGCTTTCACAAGTGCCAACGGCTGATTGGAATACTGTGAACACTATATTATTATAATATACAACACAAAGATAACAAAGGACAAAGAGCCCTTTTAAAGTTTGAATACACAAAAAAAGTCACGCCTAAACAAACTCGACATCGGTCGATTACTACACCGTAGAAAATCAATTTACTAATCAAAAGATCCAGGTAATTACTGCCTGTCATTAGAAACGATGGTCAGCGATGTTAGTGGTTCGACAAATTGTATTGTTTTGTACCATTCCAGAAATAATACCAATGATAAACTGTCAAAAGACTTTGACTCACGAGTTATACGTTGGGCAGCCAAAATGAGGTCCATGAGGATTTCTAGGCGCCAAAGATTACAAAATGGAACTGATCAAATATATTTTTGTTCAATCATGATTTTCAAGACCGATAAAAATTAAACAAGACTCAAACTAACTTTATGAGAATTTCACAATTTTGTATATTTTTTAAGATACAATTATTTTTTTGTATTTCAGACCTGGTTCAACTCGTCTCTTACAGCGATATCATACTTAGAACTAACGCCGTCAATAGCTGACAACGGCGCGACTCTCGCCTGCGTCGCCACCAATCCGGTAATGGCGCCCAGCAGGGGCTCCAAAGCTGATGTCATTACACTTAATGTTACATGTAAGTTATAATAGTGATATCGCGTCTAGACTTTAGTTTCTTAGTAAGTGTCGTTGGTGTATATATTATGCCTGCTTCGCCACCTATCCGGTAATGGCGCCCAGTTGGGACTCCAAAGCTCACGTTCGCTAAATGTAAATTTATTACCACAGAGATATTATTCCAATACCTAAGTCCCGCTATATAAGCGTCTCTAACATGCATCACTCCCAATACTGTAGTGGCGCCCAGCTGGGAAGCCAAGGCTGATATTATTATATATTATCTAGTATCATATGTAGGTTATCTAAATAGTTCATCTAATAATTTTTCGCAATTATTCCATTCCACTGAGCACTTTTTTCTAAATTAATTTTCACTGCGTATTGCCCCCTGGGAAATCTATTTTGGTATTCTTGCCGAGTGTAGTTTTAAACAAATTAATAGTATAAATTAGTCGTAGTTTTAATCTCACGCAATAAATTATTATCAAGTTCAAACCAATTTAGGTATATATAACTATTTATTTAATAAGTCTAACCTTTATCTTTGCAGATAGTCCTATGGTAGATATCATAAAACTGGGTGACGGCAACTTGAACGATGTGGTGGAATTGGACTCACTTCAACTGGAATGTGATGTCAGAGCCAACCCACCCGTTGAGAAGTTTATATGGTACTTTAATGTAAGTCCTACTCCATATGACTTCATAGATTCACATCATATAAAACTAATCTTAGATAATATAGATTTGCCTCATTAACTTTAGATTTAACTGTTTATAATAGAGGAGAGGAAGTTTTAGACTAGTACAGGTACCCAAGGCCCTAGCCAGGAATTTATTTCGGTTGAGGGGGTGTTCTACCCTTTTTTTCAAGAATTATATTTATATATTATATTATCGAACAAGACTGACTGCCTCGTTGGTCTAGAGGGCACGACTGCTGACCATGAAGTCTCGGGTTCGATTCACGGGTCGGGCAAAGTGTTATTGAGTTGTTCTGTTAGGCAATTCTCTGTAGCAGCCCGGAGTTTGGAATTGTGCCCGGTAGATAACAATAAGCTCACCACATATGACATGGGACCTAATAACAACATTGGTGAAATGTGGATATACAACTGTATACACCTCTGCCTAACCCATTCGGGGGATACAGGCGTGATGCCATGCTATGTATGTTATGCTATGGAACAAGATATTAAAAATAATTTCTTCAATTTCTGGGTGGAGGTGAACCCCCAGCCTCCCCTGGTTACGGCCATGCATCTTCCTCATAAAATCCAATGACTAGGAAGATACCAAAACCGGCTACAATTCTCATTACATATACCTTTAACGATACAATAGAAACGAGGTAAATCTATCAACACGTTTAATTTCAACCTCTACGAAAGTTACGTACTTACTATCTTACATCATTTTCCAGGATATAGAAATAAGGCCTGGTGACATCTGGGGCGATGTTACCTCGACGCATCAACTGCTAGTCGAGGAAGCAACGCGGGCACATGCCGGCCGATACGCTTGCGCAGCTGTTAATGCTATTGGAGAAACTAGATCGGAGACTATCGTTATCACAGTGTTTTGTAGGTATTTTGTACTACTCAGATGAACTTCATTCATAGCAATTTATTTTAGATCGATAGCAATAAAACTCACTATTATATTAAGACGATCTGTGCAAACTAAATCTTCGATGCTATCATTTCAGACCCGCCAGAATGCACAGGCTACGGCATCAGACTCGTCAAAGAGACTATACACTGCATCGTAAAAGCATTACCAGCTCCCGACACCTTCTTTTGGCACCTTCAACCTTCTGGCTTCGAGGTTCAGCACCTGACGACAGGCTCCCCAGTATTACCCCTGGATCAGATCACGGGGCCCTTGGCGGAGTCTCTGAAGGCTAGCTGTGAGGCCAGCAATGGAGTTGCGTCGCAAGAAGAACCCTGTGACAGGCTGTTCAGCTTTGATCATTTGAGGCCGCCGCAGCCACAACAATGTGACATTGCGTACGAGTTTGGAGAGTTTCAGATGCGGTGTATACCAGGTAAAACATTTAATTCATTTGATTTATATTTTTCTTGGATCTGTATCCATGTACTCCATGCTTCTTAGATATGACAAAGCATTAAATTCACTCTAGTGCAAAATGACAGTTTTGTGTTTGAAAATGTATGTCCATGGAAAGGTATGGTATATGAGTTGAGCATATTATAAGAATACATTAAGTAAAGTGATTATTCAAATTCAAATATTTTTATCTCAAACAGACCACATTATACGCATTTATGAAAAGTCAAAGCTAGGTGCATTACATAAGTACCTGAGATTGACCTACTATAAAAATAAGAAAAAAGAGACACAATTAAAAATGTATGTGATTTTATTTGCTTCATGATTTGATTACTTTCTAGTGGAAAACGCGACATATTACGAAGTATCAGTATGGCGAATGTCAGAGAGTAACTCCTCGCTGGTGCTAGAGCGTCGCGCCAGTATGGGCTTCGGTAGCGGGCGGGCGTTAGCCGCGGGTGGGCCCGGAGCTGCTAGTGCCGGTATCTCCAGTGGCCTAGCGGTGCGGGCCGGCCTCGGTAGTGTGCGGAGAGGCGATGAAGCGGGGGCTAGGGCTTGTAATAGATATGGATGCTCGACTCCGCTTCTCTTGAGGCCTACAGACACATTGTTACATGCTGCTGACCCGCCTTGGTGGCATTGTGAGTATGTCTTTTAATGTTTGAAAATGTTAGTATTTTTCGCACCACCCGCTAGGTGTCTCTATTAGGTAATTTAATTACTACTAATCTTTAAACCTATAGTAATAGAAGCTACCAGCAACACATATAATTACTACCATCTCCAACAACTAGAGACACCTAGCGGGTGGTGCGAAAAACACTAACATTTTAGAGCCTAGTCACTAATGTAGTCGTTGCGTGTTGGGATTACCTTCGAAGGGGAACTTCGTTTGAATTTTAATCCGGTAGATGGCGCTCACTACAATTTATCCCTTTCACTGGCCAATGACCCACATGTGGACAGGGAACGTGTTAATTTTGAAAATATTTATGCGTCTGTTTTCACGCTTAAATGCTTTCATACTCTAAATATAAATTAGTAGGATTATTAATCATATAAAACACGTTATTACATAACGGTGACAATAACCTAGGTTTTTAAGGGATTTCCATATATCTTTACATTAACTTCTGTTTGTGGCCAAATGCAGAGACACCACAAGTTTTGAGTAGCTCTCATACTATCATTGTCACTACTCGTATTAGAGATAGCACGAGATTAGAGCTACCTACTTAAAATTATTTACTGTTTGAGTATTAATAAAAAACAAAAATTCCGTTCTTATGAACTATAAAAATATTCATTAAGTATATATAAAAAATAAAATTCTTTAATAAACCAGTGCGTAAAGCTCAGTACTTAAAGTTTTCCTCGACCATCTTGTAGCCAATACAATAAAATCAAACATTTCAACTCCTTCCTTTCAACTATCCCGCAGTTTTCCTAGAAAAAGATGTGGGCATATCCATCGGCGCCGTGGTGCTGGTGGCCGTGTTCATCATATCTTCGGTGCTAGTGGTGCGGTTGGCGCGCAGACCACGCTCCAAGCCGCAGCCCGTCATACAGGTGCTGCAGCTGGATGACGTGGCCAGAAACTACCTGGATAATATAGGAGGTATGTTGTCTTTTAAACATAGTATACTAGAGTGATACGCAAACTCGTTTTAGTTACATTTTCATAATATATCAAACTATTATATTATTTAGTTTTAGTTCTATATACCTATTAACTAGCTGTCCGCCGCGATTTCACCCGCGTATAATTATATTTTAATTACGTACTTAGTACTAACCAACAAATAGAAAATAATTCAAAGTTCATCTCGTCATTCTCGTTGGGCGGGGTTTATGCGACACACGGCTCGTTCGCGCGAGTGTGAATTATTTTCATTTTCCATTATTTCCTATACTAACTATACGTCCAAATAACATGCTATAAAGGGCAAAGTTTATCTCGATAATATTTGTGATGAAGAAAACAACTTTGGTTCGTAAGGATATATATGCCATTCCTAATGTCAATGCTTTGACAAAAAATACCTTAATGTGACTTATGTATAAGAGATAGGCATATGATACCGCGGTTTTTTTTAAGTGTACTAAAGATCCATATTTTTGTAGAACATTAAATTAACGTATCACCAACCATTACGCTAGCGCATGAGGATAAAGTTGTTCGGCAGCGCTTTTTCTTCCGACTTACTTAATAATAAAAATCAATATTTAAATTTGGCTAGCTGAGAGGTGTAACCGAATGTTAGATAGTCTATATTAATCATAAATTTGGCTATCATATACAAAAAGATTTTATCAAATCCGTCTGTTAATTCCAGATATAACATTCCTTCTCTTCCTCTTTATATTTTTAGTAAAGACAACAAAACATTAGACTTCATATAATTAATCTACATTTATAAAACAAAAAGTTATCTTGGTGGTTATAGGTAGTCAGGAAAGCAGTCGGGCTGAACACTAGCTAATTTTTATACGTTCCATAAGTAAGTACAATGATAGGTGCTCGGATATGCCTTGTTTCGGTGACTGGCCTGAAACACCCGACTGTCGGGTTATATAGAACTTTAATGAGGCCTCTCCCTTTTGTCTCGATATGCCTGGTCTTGACAAATAATTGAACTGAACCCGTCACTAAATTCTTCAAAACTCATCTTTCGTTTCAAGAAATATAACTTACTTACTTAATTATCAGATTGCATATGCTTTCTGGAATCATTAGACAGGCAAATAAAAAGGTTGGTTGCAAATCGTAGATCTTCACCAAACCGCAGAATATCGAAAAATTTTAGGCTTACGGTGGTTTAAATTTTGACACTAGGCTGACAACATACGATATAAATTAATTTTAAACAAAAAATAAAAACCGCCTTCCAAAATCTACTACACTAAAAAGTTTAAAATAATATCAAAATTTGCTTATAATAAAATAATTTTAAAATAACAATATATAATAATAATCTGTTAATTTTGGAGTCGGTGCCTGTACTGGGAGAGGGTTATTGTTTTCCTCTTGTTAGTCACTTATGTTCGTTGTGCTGTGGTTATGTTACTTATGTTGTTTGTATCTGGTTGTAAACCCCACATACATCAGGCACCGACTTCAAAATTAACAGATTATTATTATATATTGTTATTTTAAAATTATTTTATTATAAGCAAATTTTGATATTATTTTAAACTTTTTAGTGTAGTAGATTTTGGAAGGCGGTTTTTATTTTTTGTTTAAAATTAATTTATTTTAGTCTTTTTAGTTTTAAGTCTAATATATATATTGTATAGGTCATATATAAGTTTGTATACTTCATAAATAAGTTAATTTAGTAATTTAATAATATGGGTAGGCCTTCGAAAGCCGCTAGGACTTAATAACTGCATCGGTGAAATGTTTGTGTACAACAGTGGACACTTCTGCCTACCCCATCGGGCAATACAGGCATGATGCTATGTATGTATTGAGTGGCATGAACTATATATGAACATGTGATTACAGAAATTGCGAGTGATTTGCTGTGATTTATTGAAGAATTCCATCGTCTAACTTCGAAGATCTTAATCAGATCTTCACTAAATTGAAATAGGACCACCTCTGGGGACTATTCTTTCAAACAAATATATCGACGGACATACATACAAAACAAGGTAGCTACTGTAAAACGTTGAGGAGTTCCCTTGACTGTCCTTCGTCTTCATCATCAGACCCCCAATGACAGTCACAACCTATCTAGGTGTAAAGTTCTCATCAATACAAATTAATGAAGCCCAAACACCAGGTAATTGTTGTAAATCGTTAAAGAGTTCCCTAGATCATCTTTCGGCTCCATCATCAGATCGACTCCAGACCTTCATTAAATAGTAGTGCTTTAAAATACTTAATGTAAAAAATTAACAAATGCACGAGTCTCCCCTACGATTTTCGAAGGTTTCTCTCGATTTCTCGGAGATCCATCATCAGATCCTGGTTTCCTTATCATGGTACCACCGTTGGGATATCTTCTTTCCAACAAAAAAATAATTATCAAAATCGGTTCATAAACGACGAAGTTATCCCCGAACACACATAAAAAAAAAAAAAAAAAAAAAAAAAAAAATATGCGGTCGAATTGAGAAACCTCCTCCTTTTTTGGAAGTCGGTTAAAAAGGAAGAATCGACTCTCAATTCACATAAAAACATTTCTCGTTCCAGAGCACAAAGTGCACGCTTCGTGCAGCCTCCGCTCGTGCAGTAGCGGCTACTCGGACGGCTCGGCGGAGTCCGCGCCCCCCGAGCGGCGCCGCAAGACTGCCTGGGAGCGCTGGGAGCCCCCGCCCCCTGACGTCACGCTCACCTTACATAGAGAAAGTGCTGTTTGAACCTTCGACTGATTTAAGTATTTGTATGAATTTGTTTTGAACATGGCTGCTTCTGTATAGCGAATAAGAATAAATTGTAACACTATTGAATAGCTGGAAAAAGGTGAGAACCTCAGTTAATTTTTGTGCCTCATACATTACACTGGGAAGAACAAAATTCTACACTTCCCTCTACAAAACCCGTGGTCAAACTACGCGTGCAGGAATATTATACAATGTGTCGAATATTATACAAGAAGTATGTGGTCAAACTTTGAGAGGTGAATGTACCCATGTTTACTAACAAATTTTACCATGGAACCAACTTGGAATAACTTTTGGTCGGGTAGGAATGAACATTTTTAAGGAGCAGCTGATTTTTATTACGCGCTTTCGAACTTGGTTTCATTGTAAATATTTTTCGTAGTCATGAGTACACTGAGCCCCTCAAGTATGACGGAATTCTGATCGGTACACGCTGTATTCAACCCCAAGGGAATATATGTTTCAACATAACATTGTGTCTTACTTTGCATCAGCGGTTAAGATCTCCAAAAATAATCTGTCATAAGTAGACAATCTATACAAAGCTACAGTGGCGTCACCTTAAAAAATTTAAGACACTGCCGTGAACCGTCTCGTAACCGCTACCATAAATTTAAAGGCAATGGCGTAGCTACACAGGTGAAAAGTACAATCCACCTATTAACCCCATATATGGAGTATACGTGAGCCTTATTTGTCTAATGTTATGCCAAAAAAGTATATCTAGGCCTAAAGGCGAGGCAGCTATAGAAACCACCTAAATCTAAAATGACTTCAACGTTAAAGGAAAATTGAACTGATTCAGATATTCTATCACATACATTCATCAACAGAGACATTTCAAATTGACCACGTCCCTAATTAGACTTCACTCAACTTTCGCTGACACACAGCAAGGGCTAATCGTTTTTTTATAATCAAAGGACAAAGTCCTTACATACAAAGATCCAAGATCTTTCAATTATTGAATCATATTAACCGTAACACCTACGTCATGTGGGTATACACCTATACCTTACCCTTCAGTGATACAGGCGTGATGATATTGATATGCTATGTGAATTTACGGCCTAAGAATAAAATTTTTTAGGAAATTCAATTGGTGTTATCTAATATTACATTATAAAAGAAATAAATGAAAATATATAGAAGGTACAAATTGTACTTATTAACGTTTTCAGGCTACAAGATGTTTCTTTAATAATAAATGATTACGATGTTTGTTTTTCTAAAATCATAATTACACTGCCATATTGTACAGTATAATAAAAGTATCATGAGATTTTAATAGAATAGAGAATGAGCTACTGTTACGCCATCTGTTGCAAGGTTTTCGAAATCCTCGCCGTATAATATACAGGTGAATTTAAATCCATACTCAAACAAAGGTATTATACGCACATAACTCGAAAAGTCAGTGGTGCGTGCCTTGGATTCGAACTTGAGACCTTTGAATTGTCAGTTCAACGGTCATACCACTATGCTATCATCACACACCATTTTAATTTGTTGTATAGGTTTAAATTGACCTGTATTTATGTAAATTATACTTGAAAAGCGACTTATAAATAATTGATCACAGGATTTAGGTAGACCGCATTATAAATATTTTAAATTACACTGATGTCCATATATTATGACAAATACAGATCAATCTTTCAAATACATTAAAGCATGCGTAGCGAACTCCGCAGCTATACATTTTTGTGGAAAGTAAAATACGGTCGCGAGCAGGATTCGAACCTGCGCTTCACGGATAAATACCTACTCTAGACGCTCTGACCACTAAACTAACTATTATGACAGTAAAACACTGAAGACAGTGAAGTTTTCAATTCCAAAGTTATTATATTAAATGGAAAAAGAATACGGTCGCGAACAGGATTCGAACCTGCGCCTCCCGGATAAATACTCCAGGCGCTCTGACCACTAAGCCATCTCGACCTCGGTCTCGGATCTCGGGTCGAGATGGCTGTCATGATGAAAGAAATTACCTAATAAATCAGGACCTTATTATTATTTATAATGCGAAAACACTTATATAGGGAATTAAAAAACAATCATATATCTACTATGCCAATTCCGAAAGCATGTGATGCTTATGTAATCTTACAAATATTTTCTTCAACCATTTTGTAAAACGAGTGTCTGTTTAAGTAGTTAAAACAATGCATTTTTTATTAATTTATGTTGTATTACATTAATTAATTTATGGATTACACTATATCTACATGTTGAACTATCCATATCTGTGCCATGACCCCAAAAGGCTCCATTATATAAAAAATCAGGCTTTAAATGATGTTATTTATTATTTGTTTATTACTTAAAGCTTATATCTAGAAATATACAGTTAATTAAGTAAATCTAATAATAAATATTAAAAACTACTCATTGACTATTTATTTACACAATTATTCTGGGATGTCACCTCTCTCACTTACGTCCACAGAGTCGCCATTTATTCGACTTCTGACAGTCATCGAAGAAACATCTGAGTTCCTTTGCTGAAAAGAATAACCCCTACCAACTGGTAAAACTGTTGGATTGTCTTTATGAGAGGTCACTTTATTTGTAGTCGAACTTGTTACAGAATTGCTAACACTTGGAGGACTAACTGTGACTGTATAAGCTCTAATATCATTGTTTACTTTAGCGTTAGGAACTGTATTTACTGGAGGATGAACATTATAATAATTGCCATTTGGTTTTACATTGGTCTTTGGTGCCTTTTCCACTTTCAACATTTTTCCAGTATTTGGATTAGTCTGATATTTGTAAACGTAACTGGGAATATTTCCATTGGCAATATTATTATTTGTAGGTACAATTTGGGTAGTCATCATTTCAACAGGGTCTTTCTCCTTTGATATATCAGGTAGCTCTTTATTTGTATGAGCCATATGTTGAGCTGGATACGGCCCTAAAGTCTGCGATATTTTATCCTTATCACCTGAATTTGTATAAGCCTGAGCTTCAGTAGTTTGCGGTATGTTATTTGTTTTAGGGGCACTAATATCAACTACATCCGATTGGGGAGATCTATGTAAATTCATAGGTAGAGGATATGGATTTATGGGCTGTCTTTTCATCGGTCTTAAATTATTACGAACGGGACTATCTTTGAATGATTGAGGTTGCAATCGATAATCGGGAACAGCTGCAAATCTTCCATTAACGCCTCCGAATGCAGGATTCTGAATATACAAATTGGGTTCTACTCTTGGATATGAGAAGTCCACAACTGGAGAAGGTTGGTACTGATATATTTCTTGTACAGGAGCCTGTCGATATGGGTCAGCACCCAACATTATGACATCATCAATCCCTTGCTTAGTACATATTGGCAGTTCAGGTTGTATTTCCATTGTTTCCACAGGTTTATAATCAAAGTTACCATTATACGTCAGTTCTGGCCGATTATTCTGCATATCTATATACGAATATTTTGGCACAAACGGCAATTTTGATTGTACTCTTTCCGCATAAGGTTGGATTCCCTCTGTAATTACTGGCGGCTTAGCTTCAACTTTTTGAACTAATTTGTTCTTCTCTGTAGCCACTTTATTAACGGTGTGTTTTGGAGAAACCGGATCAATAGAATTATTCTTCATGTTATTATTAGGTTTCCCTTTAGAATTTTCCTTGCTAAGCAAATTGTGGAGTCCCTTTCCGGCTGTAAGCTTGTTGTCATGGGATTTAGTGTCTGCAACGTCTTTAAAGCCATTTAAGTGAACCGGTTTTACTTCAGGATATAGATATTCATTATAGATAGGTGTTCTCGGCAGAACCTTGACCATATCATCGTCATATCTAGATGGTCGATATAGTTTGTATCTTGACTCCGTCTCAAAAACAGGAGGTGGTTGGATATTAATTAGACTTCGCCCAAAGATTGCTGATGAGAACCAGTTCTTTATTGTCGATAAGTCTCTTTTCTGACGTACATTTGGTGACCCTGCAGCGACGCTTGCTAATAGCAACAACTGAAATGTAAACATACTTGGTAAGTTGTGCTTTTCTGAAGGTTTAACAACAATGCCTTTCAAATCTATGTTATTATAAAGGTAAGACAGAATTATTAAAGAAATTAATAACTTTAAAATTGGGCCGTCACTGTAGGGAAATGGCACACCGGGGACGACATATTTTTTTAATAAATTCCCCAACAATAGAGTGTTCGCCATCAATGACTAAGTTAAGTATATTGGGTATGCAAAACACTGGTCTAAACCAGGATTTCTACGATCCATCTACTTAAAAATCAATTCAAATTGAGATATTATTAAATGAAGAGATTTATTGTAACGCTGCATTGTACAACTTTTAAATGTATTTATATAATTTAAACTTAGTTAAACTTGGTATAATGTATGAATAACTATATAGTACTTACGTTTATCACAAACAGACGCATATTAAAAGTCACAAAAGTCTACTATTTATTTGTTAAACTTCACTTACACTCTCCAAATGCACACTGATTCAGAAATACCCTGTCCTACCATTTATATGGCAATCATTTGTAATGAAAGCTCGTTAAAGGATATTAATCACCTCAGGAAGTGATTAGTTAAATGAATTGATTCATAGAAATATGCATGATACCTACTAGCTTAGGAATCGAGGTACCTAAATATGCTTTTAAGTAATTAGCACTAAATACATAATAAGGTACCTAACACAGCTTAATCTTAATCTGTAATTAAGGATAGAACTTCAAAGTATTATAAAATTGCGTCATCTTTTTTTAAATTCTTAGCTTAGAGTGTAAAATCGATATTATAAATTAAGATTTTGTAATCATCATTACAATCACAAATCAAAATTCATATAACAAACAGATCCCTGAGGGTATCAGTAAAATAGATCAGAGCAGAATACAATTATTTTAATTATGTAGATGCCTGTAATTTGTATTAAGTAAAAATAAGTACTAGGTGTTCATCCGGAACGGCTTATATGAGATATCGTGTTATCCAATAACTTGGTTGTGGAGATCGGAAAAAATTACTACACCTTTTTGACGTATGGAATACCTATATAATTAAAAATAATTTCACTTATAATAAAACAACTTTTAACCGGATTAATCGCGTGTATTATTGGTTTTTGTTTTTCCTGACGTTTCGAACACTTTGCAGCGTTCTTGGTCGCAGGAGGACTGCAACCGACGAACGCTGCAAAGTGTCCGGTTAAAAGTTGTTTTATTATAATCATTTCACTTGTCATTCATTTCATTTCTGCTACGGCCCTCCTGGCTACGGGAATGTCTCTCAGACACTTTGACACAAATCGTCGAAAATCACATGATTTCATTCTGATAAGCTTTATTAACTTAGCTTCATTCAGCTGACAATAAAACTTGAGAAATCAAATCAAAACCAATATTCATATTAATATATTGTTTATTATACGATAATTATACTAATGGAAGACAAGAGTTACAATCATGGAATCACATAATCATGTACACTTACTTACTTTATTAGTATGACGTTTATAATTAGGGTTATTCATTTAATTAAATTGTATTAGATGGTCGATATAGTTTGTATATTGACTCCGTCTCAAAAACAGGAGGTGGTTGGATGTTAATTAGACTTCGCCCAAAGATTGCTGATGAGAACCAGTTCTTTATTGTCGATAAGTCTCTTTTCTGACGTCCATTTGGTGACCCCGCAGAGCAGTTTATAATTAGGGTTATTCATTTAATTAAATTGTAATTTAGTTTTTATACAAATCATATGGCACATTAATCTTTGGGTAATAAAAAGATAAGCATGATTAAGAAAAACCATCTTCCGAAACCAAATCCGATATTTAAATAAAAATTACAAGTTAGGTACCTACTACTCACTGTCTCACACACATTTGAATAAATAAATAGATATCTTAATTTAGATTATTTCATTCTTAGCTTTAATTAAACAATTAAGGTACACCTACTGTACAAAATCAATAGCATATCTTATAAAGTAGAAAGAAAGAAAAGAAAACAAGAACAGTTCTACTGTTATTATAGATTCTATACACTGATTGGGTATTATTTGTAAACAAAATTATGACAATTTTATTAAAGGCTTACTACATAGGTAGAATTAACATAATATTTTTTTTTGTAACTTTGGAAATGTTTATTCATATTAATTAGGTATTATTAACCGGTTACTAACCGCATGCATTTTTCGGGATTGTCCGACTAGATGTTGAAGTTGCGACATCGCAGCGACGCTCAGTTCATGACTTAGGGCTCCGTTCGAGTTCGAAAATAGTCGGGCAATCCCAAAAAATGCACGTGAATAATAATCGGTGAACAATAACTTAGGTAATTCATGCTGGCTTCATCAAACTCAAATATTTATAAAAAAAAAATGTTATGATGTAATTGTATTTAGTAGATAAGCCATCTGGTAGCATTACTTATATATTACTAGAAGAATTACTTATATCTAAGAAAATAAATGAGATCATCATGAGAAATGGCTGGGCTTTTGCGTACGTAATTCTGTAACATTCTCCATTTTAAGCGCACCACGGCACTTCAGCATCAAAAACGTGTCTCGGCGGGTGTATGGCGTGAGGCGCATGGTGTGGTTGAGGGGACCCATGGAGAAGCTCACACATAAAGCTGATGTAGGTAATGGCCAGCCGCAGGGTCTCGATGCGGGAGAGACGCTTCTCGTAAGCAAACGTCGGCACCTGAATATGGATAATAAAGGTTGAGAATGACGAAAATAAGTTTGAACTTGAGAGTAGCTTAATGATAATGTTCATGTCATCCGAGCCACTACAGGCTACGCTTTTTTTCTGCTTATAAATAATATTTGACGTTGGTGTGCTCTGAGATGACTAATGTAATCAATATTGGCCTTAAAACTATGTGCCATAAAGGCACATCGTCACCAGGTCAGGACACCGTTAACGTAGGTAATTACCTATATCGTTTAATAACAAGTGGTTTAGTTTCTAGTTGATCACATCTATGATCTAGTTCACGTCTACGTTAGTCTTCATAGCAGGAGTAACGTATTCGCAATGTAAAACATGCCACAATTTTATCAACACTTCATACAGAATGAGACTTTTCATCGGATAAAAAGGTAAATTGGAAACGTTTTATGCCTTCTTCTAACACAATACCGACTTTGAAAGCGATTTTTATATGGTATATTTTATTTCTGTCTGTTTTCACTGAGTCAGTCATAACTTTTTGTAGCACCAGATAAAGAAAGGCTCTTCTGTCACCTATTGGCCCAAAAAAGAAAAAGCTTTTCATGAGAGGCAGTACACAAAATTAATAGATTACCTGATTACTCAAGAGAGAGGGTAAGTTGTCCGTCTGATCTTCTGCAGTTATAATACGTGGCTTCTTGCCGCCGTGGCCGGGTGAATCCTGCGTTTCTTTGAGTCGAAAATACTGAGTTAAATTTTTTACCTTACCTTACGCACTGCCTATCAAATGCACCTGGTAGAATATGCTTTATCAATGACGTGGTCCGATCAAGTCGTTGATTAAATAAGTTGACTGGTGGATTCATGCTGCCCGCGGACTGAATCCTTGTCAGCCGAAACTAATCATATTTTTAGTGTAGACTTCTAGAGTACTCACTGTCCCACGCCGCTTTTTGAATGCTTTAGGGTCAAATATCTCCCTACTGATTGCCAAAAGACATCAGTAAAATATTACGGTGGATTTGCCGCCAGTCAAAGCCTTTGCTGTTTTAAGTGATTCGTAATTTGTAAGTTTTTAATACAAACCTTCCTCCGCAACCTATCGAAGCCCTCATTAAGGTTGAACGTGCGCCGCTGCTCGCGCATGTTGGCGGCACGTCGTTGCGCGACTGAGGCGACGCGGTGCCTCGCCTTCTTGCCACCTGGATGCACACGCATGGTTTAGCTTGAGTATCGAGTACCAACCTTCCTACGTAACTTATCGAAGGCTTCATTGAGATTGAACATGCGTCGTCGCTCGCGTATGTTGGCGGCGCGGCGTTGCGCGACGGAGGCGACGCGGCGCCGCGGCTTCTTGCCGCCGGATGGGACGCGCGCGCCTCCTCGAGCGCCGCAGCCCGCCGCCGACCACACTGGTCAGGCCAATTTCATTGTTATATATTTCATTGAGAATTGTGGTACCACACATGTTAGTACCTACTAGCCTTCTCTTTAGAACCTAAATGTCTGCGTTTAAGGAGACGGGCGACTTTCTAATATCTTAAGGTTAAATGGAACCAGTACACCTTCCAAATGGAAGGTGTACTGGTTTACCTGCGTCGGTTATAAAGCATCAAACTATCTCATGATATACTTACGGTAGGTAAGTATATCAGGATTCAGTATCAATCCATTTTATCCTTGATTTTGGTTCTGATTTTTGATTGCTGTAGCCTGATTTCTTAAAAACATCATAATAGTGTCATATTAGTAACCAATAAGGTTCCTAAAAAACACCTCCTAGGAATAATTTAAGTATAAGTATAATAATAATAATATAATAATAATATTCCACAACTATCACACAACGCCGTCTAGTCTCAAGCTAAGCAGAGCTTGTGTTATGAGTACTAGACCACTGATAAACATACTTATATATTTCTAAATGCATACATATTATAGATAAATTACATCCAGACACAGAACAAATGATCGTGCTCATCACACAAACATTTGTCCTGGGTGGGAATCGAACTCACGACCTCCGGCATAGCAGTCAGGGCTACTAACCACTAGAACAACAGGTCAGTCGAAGAACAACAGGTCAGTCAAAGTATGAAGACTGTACATTAATCAACCGCTTAGTGATTTGGCAGCCTATTAGCTTTAGTGGTACCTTATACCTGCTGGGGTCGCGGTGAATGCAGCTACAATCCCAGGACTCCGGTAGAGGTTAGTGGAGGATCGTGTGGTTTTAGTAGTTAGGAGTCCGACACAGCGCCCCTGAAGGATTTCCCACACCAAAAAACGGTGGTGCCTAGTTACTGTAGGTGTACGAGAACCAAATTCGCGACCTGATTGGGGTATCACCTCATTTATAAGGGATATTTTTGAGTGTTGATCCTCCGTCAAATCACAAAGCTCGTGCGTCGCACTTTTATAAAGTATACTCAGGTAGGATAAAGTAGGTAAATAATATGACAGTAGTTACCCAGGTCAGCCGGCGGGAAGGCCAGGATGTCCGGATACGGCACGGGGGCCGGCGGCGCGTCCCACAGCGGCCCGTACGGAGACACCTCGCTGCCCTGGACATTTTAACCTATTTTAACACAGCTTCGGAATATAATATAGATGGGATACCTACAACCTAATTCAGGACAAGTCATCTTTGTTCGTTATTTCTTACCTTAAGATATAAAACACTTCGCTATCATTTAAAGATATGTTATATTTTAATTAGAATTTTAACCCCCTTTTAATAGCTATAGTTAAAATAAAACCTAATGGGTCCTAATTGAGGAGTGGAGGAGTTTGCTTGAACAGGAAAAGGTAGATAATAATGCATCTCTGTTCATTCATATGCTTTTGAATTTAGATTAAAAAAAAATAAGGAAAATTTATTACTTTGAAAAGATTGTCTTATAATTAAGTAGAGCATTGCAAATGGATGAGAAAATAAAATAAAATACTAAACACCTAGCAGGTAAACTACTAAGGTCCCGAATGATTCCTTGAGCCTCCTTTAGAGTTACTAGAACACCATTAAGCCTTAGTCGGCGACAATCTATTATAAACCTGTGTTCCCAGGTGGTAGACATCCAAAGAAATAAAAAGGACTTAGAAAAAAATTACTAGGTAATAAGTAATGCAGGAAAATCCTTACTGCTGAGCTGCTCCAAACGTGCGGCGTCTCGCTGCCGTATGACATCAGCGGGAAATGAATCTTGATACCTTTGCACACACTCCCGGACAAAACTGACACCGCCACCAACCCACTGAGCACAGGGAACCAACTCGCTGACCACCAACGATGGAATCGACCAAAAGCCACCAAGCATCACAATGAACTAAATCAAATTATGATATCTTCACGCTATACCCAGATATGAGCATCGCAGTTTTATTAATTTTGTTTGCCAATTGAAACAGTACCTAAATTGAACGTGTTACAGTCGAAATTGCTTTGGTGTAGTCTCAAATTCACCCCTAACCATGCCAACGACAGTCTTCTCGGTCCTGATTGGCCGAGCAAGGGGTGAGGTAAGGGTGGTTGCCTGTGATTGGTCGCAGCAGGCGCAGGAGGCGGGCAGTATCGACTTCCTAGTCCTGAATTTAACTGTAAAACTGTGTAAAGTACGCAAAATGTATATTTTATAGTAAGTATAGATAACATTTTCGAACTGAAAGGTCAAGTTAATCAATTTTCATTTTGATCAATTAATCTTTAATCGTCATCATTTTAATTATTAGCATTAATAATCTATACTATATTATTTAGTATAAAGCGGAGTTTGTTTGTTTAATATGCAAATCTCTGGAACTAGCGGTCGGATTTGAAAAATTATTTTGTATAATAATGATGGATTCATAAAGAATATCTAACATTGGACTACACCTCTCAGCTAGCCTTAAATATTGATTTAAGATTATAAGATTAATTTTCTTAATTAAGTAGGAACAATAAGTGTTTCCGAACTGCTTTATCCGCGTACTGTGGCGTCATGGTTGTAATACGTAAGTTCAATGTTCTACAAAAATATTGGTAGTCTTATAATTAGTAGGTACATTTTTTAAAGGTCTTTCTATTTCTTGGTTAGTACTAACTAAGTAATTAATTATAATATCATTATACGCGGGTGTAACCGCAGGGCAAAGCTAGTGAGCGGGCAGGGCACGCCGTAATAGCGGCGGTAAGGCCCGTACTGGCGGAGTGGCTGGAGAGGAGACACGGCGCCCTCAACTTCCGGATGACGCAGATGCTCTCGGACCATGGGTGCTTCGGGAAATATCTGCGTCGCATAGGCCGGGAGCCGACATCGAGGTGCAATCACTGTAACAGCTGCCCCGAGGACACGGCGCAGCACACACTAGAGATGTCGAGCAGCGCCACGACCTTATAGGGGCAGTCTGGGGGGGCAATCTCTCGCTTCCGACTGTGATCACACACATGGTTGGGAGTGAGAACGCATGGAGAGCCGTCGCCACCTTTTGTGAGGAGGTGATGCTTGCGAAGGAGGCGGCAGAAAGGGAGAGAGAGGCGAATTCGTCCCACCCCTGCCACAGAAGACGAACCAGGTGTCGGAGGGCGCTCATTGATCTCCGGCCACCGTGAGCTGTGGCCTGCGGGTGACGAACTTGGGTACTTCGATGCCCGACCAGTGATAGGCCCGAGACGGCGCGGCGGCGGCGCGCCGCGATCTGGCGCACATAACTGCGTGGAGTGATTAGCAGGCCAACCGTGGCGGACCTATACAGGCAATGGGGTGACGAGCCATAACCTGCCGGGGTTGCGGTGAATAGAGTCGCGATCCCGGGACCCCGGTATAGGTTAGAGTAGGACCGGTGTGGTTTTTAGTCGGTAGGAGTCCGGCACAACGTCCATGATGGATTTTCCACCCTTGAAAAAAAAGGGCGAAGCTAGTGAACTTTAATATAAAATTATCAATTTCCTAGCAACTTCCTTCGTTGATAAATGCCCTCGTTAATGTTACAAATTGTAATGTAAACTTCTTTAAAGCTAAATAAATTAGGAGCGAGGCTTTTTATTCCTGCTTTATAGTATACTGTATAGTGTACTCGTACCGGTGTGTGCATTACGATGTTTTATTTGCATAATTTTTGTGGTCTAAAATCCATCTTTGCATTATTGCCTTTCTAATGGTACCGGTTTGGAGCGAATCGGTTGGATGGTTTCAAAATCTATAACGGACATAGGTAGTTTTTTTTTTGTGTTTTATATACTTAGGATATTTTTAAGGAATCAGTACTGGAGTAGTTTTAGCGGGCATACCCCTCTCGCAATTGGCATATTAGTATGGTTACAATGATAGTACACGATTTTCATTGTATGTCACACAATATTTTGTTAGTGTTTAGTTTTTTTATGTGTGTTAATACTATTAATTTAATGACGAGAGGTATTGTTGCTTTAGTGCCAGTTCTTTTGTGCTTGTGTGTTACCTGCCCCCCGCAAAAAGTGGCGAGCAAATTTGTTCGATATTTAGTCAGCCGTCTCCCGTCTGGTCTTCTAAGATTGATCCTAAAGCGAAAAATCTTTTTTAAGGCAACAAGAGAAATAACAATAAAAAATTCTGCATGTCGCTGATTACAATGGTATAGTCTGTTTATTTATTTGAATAGCGAGACTGATGCATACAAAAATCACACTAGTACAACATTATGATTATAAAGAAAACTATCTCAATCTGTGATTTATTTTCTGTACCCCTGAAAAGTGTAACACACGATCATAGCTTTTCGATATAAGTAGTTACGCCTAAACTGCTCTCTAACAACATGTCATAGGTTTTTAAGAGCAGTCAAAAGCCTTCGGATAGCGTAAGCCTTACTGTGACGGCACTGTTGACGAGGTCGTCATGAATTCCCAAATCAATCATCAATTTTTAACCATCTTTAAAACAGAAGCCTTTTCCGGATAACACTGTTACTTTTACCATACGATCTAGCTTCTTCTTCTTCTTATCGTATGGTTGATGAACAATCTAGTGTCAGAGTTTAAACCACCTGGAGGTCGCTGACATGGCTATACACATGACTTCGAAAATACAGTAGTTCTTGCCTTGAGTTCAAACTTCCGACATTTGACTTGTCAGTCCAACGGTCATACCACTAGGCTATCACTGCTACTGATCTAGCTAAGTAGATCACAGAAGGTTCCCTAACCAAAGTTATCATAATGCACCTGCACCCAGTAATACTAATTTGAAGCGCATTTGCTAATCCGTTATTGATCATATCGCATTAGCAGGATAGGCGTGACCCCGGACAGATGGCAGATTGGTCTCGCTTTCATTGTCCAATACTGGCGAAATTGACGATATTTGTCAATTTTGACGCGGAATTGGTGCGGATAGGGTAAATCCATATTCATGCTTTCATCGAGGGGTTATATTGAAATGTTAATTTTTGTATTTTCTCTTGACAACTGTGCCTTGTGATATCGTTAGTCCCTCATCTAATTCATTCATCTGCATCGCAGCAAATAACAACATGTTGGTGTGCTACTTCTAAAAATCCTAACTGCGTAAGCATAGGCACCTAGTACATAACATAGCATCACGCCTGTATTCACCGAAAGGGAAGGCAGAGGTGTACATAGTTGTAAACCTACATTTCACTGATGCGTACATTTTAGAATCCACCCTTTATATGGATATTTTTGTATGTATGTCTATGTAGTTGTCTATCTCCCAGCTCCCAGTATTTAAAGAGAAGAACAAAAGGAAGGAAATACTGCAGGCGCTAAATACGTGGAAATCATTTCCCAATAAGATGGCATTAGACGGGGATATGAAGAGAACCTAGTTTAAGCGTAAACTACTTTCCTCATCTTTGTAAGATTGTTCAAGTGCCTAGATATATCAGTTAACTCTTTTGAAAAATCTCTCCCCAAACTGTACCAATAATACGATTCCAAAACTTAAAGTCAATTCTAACAAGGGGCTCTTTATCCGTGTCAAATTATGAGATTTAGCAAAACATGTCACATGATTACACGCTTCAATTACCAAAAAAGGGGACATTATTAAACAGGGGTGTCGGGGCGGCCGCACGTGGCGTCGCAGGGTACAAAATATGTTTTGATATGATAACTAATGCTTCATATTGTGATCTAATTGTTTAGGGGGCTGTCTTGTTACGCAAGTGTCCTACATTGGTTTGTGTTATGAATCGGCTTTTGTTGCCAATTTAAAATAAATTAAATTCGTGGTTAGTACAAAATGGGACACTAAAAGGTGCGCTAGGAACTATAAAATACTAAAAGTATCTGGCACATGGCCTAGAACTCTGAAATTGAACGGTGCATAAGACTACAAGGAACCCTTGACCTTGCGTCAGAACCCACTGCTGAACTTTGAACCTGAAAGTGATAGCAAATAGGCTGATCAGGAACCACTTTCCATGTTTAAGTGGGTCGCACAGCACTGGCTACTTACTCCATTACAATGATGTCATTATTATTGCAAATAGTAAAGAAAAGAATAAACAAGCCTAATATTTTCCAAGAGTTTCCTACTTTATCTAACTTTTTAACCGACTTCCAAAAAAGGAGGAGGTTTCTCAATTCGACAGTATATTTTTTTTTTTTTTTTTTTTTTTTTTTTATGTGTGTTCGGGGATAACTTCGTCGTTTATGAACCGATTTTGATAATTCTTTTTTTGTTGGAAAGAAGATATCCCAACGGTGGTACCATGGTAAGGAAACCAGGATCTGATGATGGATCCCCGAGAAATCGAGGGAAACCTTCGAAAATCGTAGGGGCGACTAGTGCATTTGTTAATTTTTTCATTAAGTATTTTAAAGCACTACTATTTAATGAAGGTCTGGAGTCGATCTGATGATGGAGCCGAAAGACGATCTAGGGAACTCTTTAACGATTTACAGCAATTACCTGGTGTTTGGGCTTGATTAATTTGTATTGATGAGAACTTTACACCTAGATAGGTTGTGACTGTCATTAGGGGTCTGATGATGAAGACGAAGGACAGTCAAGGGAACTCCTCAACGTTTTACAGTAGCTACCTTGTTTTGTATGTATGTCCGTCGATATAATTGTTTGAAAGAGTAGTCCCCAGAGGTGGTCCCATTTCAATTTAGTGAAGATCTGATGAAGATCTTCGAAGTTAGACGATGGAATTCTTCAATAAATCACAGCAAATCACTCGCAATTGCTGTAATCGCATGTTCATGTATAGTTCATGCCACTCAATACATACATAGCATCATGCCTGTATTGCCCGATGGGGTAGGCAGAAGTGTCCACTGTTGTACACAAACATTTCACCGATGCAGTTATTAAGTCCTAGCGGCTTTCGAAGGCCTACCCATATTATTAAATTACTAAATTAACTTATTTATGAAGTATACAAACTTATATATGACCTATACAATATATATATTAGACTTAAAACTAAAAAGACTAAAATAAATTAATTTTAAACAAAAAATAAAAACCGCCTTCCAAAACCTACTACACTAAAAAGTTTAAAATAATATCAAAATTTGCTTATAATAAAATAATTTTAAAATAACAATATATAATAATAATCTGTTAATTTTGGAGTCGGTGCCTGATGTATGTGGGGTTTACAACCAGATACAAACGCCGGTAACATAACCACAGCACAACGAACATAAGTGACTAACAAGAGGAAAACAATAACCCTCTCCCAGTACAGGCTCCGACTCCAAAATTAACAGATTATTATTATATATTGTTATTTTAAAATTATTTTATTATAAGCAAATTTTGATATTATTTTAAACTTTTTAGTGTAGTAGGTTTTGGAAGGCGGTTTTTATTTTTTGTTTAAAATTAATTTATTTATCTATGGTAATCATCGGTGAATGTTGGATGAATATTATATCTCCTCCGCTCCGATTTCGCCGCATTCGCCTCGTCATTAAGTTCGCGACCGTCGAGATCGATACTTGGTCTTCGGGATATTGTTAGTTTAATAAAACCTCTTAAATATTTGTTTTTCACGGTTAAGTTACTCAAATTAAAAACGACCTCGCAGTTAAAACAATGTGAAATGACCGATCGTCGAACGATGTGGATAGATTGTAGGCTGTGTGCAAATAATTTAAGAGATTTAGTACTAGAACACTCATCGGGCTAAGTCGGATGACGCTTCGTGTAAAATTTACTGAACTAGATCTGGTTAAGTTTGAGTTCCAACACACAAAAGTCCTCTCATCTGATCGCCACTTTTATTCAAAAGCAGTGCGAGAAGCTATTGAAATCCAAAAACAAGACTTTCAATCGCGAGGACGGCTTTAAATTATCAGCTAGGTGGAATCCAGTGACTAAAATATCAAACCATCGCTATTTAAAGTCGGTTATAAATACGGATACAGTGAGTGTAGTGTGTCGCGGGCTTTACAACAATAATGAAAACGTGGAAGTAGATGAAGAAAAATTTACCGCACCCATGACGGAGTAAACTCGCTGCATCAGTCTACTTGTGACCACGATCAGTGCAACCTGGTCGAAACGTCAAGCGATGCAAAGGTATTTATTGCGCGTTTATTCCTGTTAGTTATACTTATAGATCTGGTTAGAGTTAACCATAGCCGAACATAAGTTAAAGCCTTGATTAAAAAATTAAGCATTAACCTGTAGAATGCAAAAGTGTATCTACTATTTACCTTACTTTACTATTTAGTCCCTACCATGTGATGAGCCTGTTACAATTGCCAAATTCTCAGGAGCAGCTCAGGGTTTGGAATAAGGCCCGTAGACCTATTTCAAACTCCTAGCTGCTTCTGAGAATTTTTAACAGAAAGACCCATTAGCGCTTAGCCCGTCCCGGGAATCGAGCTCCTTTCGCAACTAGACCAACATATTTGTCATCACAACAAAAAATTACTTTAATAAAATCAAATAATTTTTTTTGTGTTATGGGCACACGAGCGTACAATCGCCTTTTCTACGCAAATGCGCTAATGTGATTTTAATAACTCGGAACCGTAGATAATACTTGCATTTGGACACACTTCCACACAATGCGGGGTGACTTAGCGAAGGGTACCGTACCGTAAACTTAGGGGATGGCCCAAATTAATATTGACGCGTCTATACGACAAAAATTTTAGATATGACCGCGAGCGGGGTTTGGACTGTTGCCGTGGTGGAAAATCTCGTGGATGTTCTCCACCTTGGCGTAGGCGTAAGGTTCTGTCAGACTCTTAGGTACTTACTAAAACTACTCAGGTGTTCCCTCGCACACTTAGATCGGAAACCCCGGGAGCGACGGGAGTCTTCCCCCGACTGGTGCTGGCCCGCCTTATACGTGCGCTCTTCAACTGGAAGGGTATCTACTCAAAGTGCTCTACCTATTGAAGACCGACGCACCGGGTTGTTGCGGTGAATACATTTGCGAAACCGGGACATGTTGGTAGAGGAAAATATGGTTTTTAGTCGGTAGGAGGCACAACGACCATAATGAATTTTCCACAAATTAAAAAACCATTTGCGATCATATTTTTCGGTTAAAATTTTTTACGATGACCTAAATCTTTAAAACTTAGAATAGTACGTACATACACACCAGATATAGAAAAATGTGGGTACCACAAATTTTATGCTAGGTACACTGTTCTGTGGATGTGCTCTTCTATACGGTAAATAGGTTCTTCTTAACCCAAAAAACAAACCACGGTTATGGACAAGTATCTACTGATATTTCTAATTACATATAACAAGATGTAACCGCACATTTGTGGACGCAAGCGCGGTTGCTGAGCATGAGGCTTCGATTCCACGGAGATTAGCTAAGTACGCTCCTGCAGGAGATATGTAATGTACAAGTGTATGCGCAAACACAGGTAGCTCTTCGTTCACTCTCATAGACACGTTTATGTAGATACTCTCCTAAGCACGTAGGTGTCACACCGCCAACTTCCTAACTCCGGGCTGCTACTAAGGATTTCCTTAATCTATATCTATATCTATACTTATAATAAAATCGTAACTCGAAAACCCGAAAATTTCAAATTCGCTTTTTGTTTTTTTTTCTTTCGTAATGTGTTATTTAATCGATACTATTGCCAAATATGATGTACAACTGAAAATTTGAAAAAAATATCTTCAGAAGCCGGGTCAACTTATAGGCTATTCAAAATTGCGCATTTCCTCAAGGGAGCTGCGCAGTGATGTTAAACATCACACACTCAGAATCTAAATTGGACGGATTTCAATAAAAATTGCACTGTTGTATAGCTTATTAAAAATGATAAGCACTGCAAAAGGTATCATTGCGCTTTATCACATAGGGACCAAGCACTTACCGGTTTTGTATTTTGATTAGTAGATTGTGAATGCCTATTTTAGCAGCACTGTCAACTGAGTAATTAGTTGCATTCCATACATAGGTGACTGGCACAGTATAAGAGTGACGATCGAATCCCGGTACAGGATATATTATTTTTGTATATTTTTAATTTTGATAATACAAGGTTTATCTGTTATTTTGCAGAAAAACAACGTTATTTTAGTTTTTCGTGTCTTTTTGTAATATAAACCCACTTTTTATGTGTTTCTCTTGCTGTCTCATATCAATATGGTGAAGCACAGTGAAGATGTTAAACGTTAGCGTTATGTAAATTTTTTATCAATCATATCTCATCATTATCATGGTACTTCTTTCGATAGAAAAGTCATTTTTAAACTCTGTAATAAATTATATAAAATATATATATATATATAAAATGGATCCACGTTTGGCCACCAACTCGCCTGATGGCAAGCGACGGTGTGGCCGAGGATGGAGCACGTACATCCAGAATAAATCTATTCACTCTTAAGTAGAGTGGATAGATTTTGGCAGAACGATAGTTGGGGAGTTGATGCAACTGCCCACTCCCACAACGGCTTCGTCCGGTGGATGGTAAACAGCTGTGGTCGAAGCCTCCGACCAGTGTTGTGTTGCCTGTTTTGCACCACCCAGGGGCTACGTGTAGGGATTCCATTTTAAGGGTGCACTCCTACGGACGCGGGCAACTCAGCCCCCAATACCTATTTAGTAACAAAACTACACATTCCCTCAGCCTGGCCTTAGGATTAATTTTATTGCCTAATCCATAAGTAGGTAATAGCGAAACATCAAATAAGCATTACTGACGATTTTGTTAGAGGCTGTCCAGCTATTGAGGTGGTTGGAGAGTACATTCTCGATGATATCCAATGAAATACCGTGTAAAACATTGCTTAACCTCAGCGAATGTTTACTAAGCGGAGATTGGAACAGACTATCAGTACCTGCATCTTGGGCATTCATTTTATAGATAGCCAGACCCAAGCTGTACTGAAAACTCCATTATGGAACTCAACAACACTTTTTTCGACTTGGTGATCAAACCCAAGACTTACCTACGCTTATACTCACTTGCAACCACTAGACTAATAAGTCCGTTTTTCTAAGATTCTCTTTACACTGCACAAGATTGATGATCATTAATATTTTCATTTTAAAATGAAGATGCAGTGACAGAAACTGAAAAAATTATACTTAGAGTCATGTTGAAAAGACGAGGCAGGTGTAAGTGGACATTCTGAGATCCCTAAATGGATATAAATTGACCCACTGAAACTCACTAAAAGGTCAAAAAAGTAGTGCTCACAACCTGCATGCGTGTATTAACAGACTTATGAACGTGATAGAAGCAAAGAGAGTATGTAAGGATCTTAACAGGTGGCGTTCTATAGTGTCTGCCTACCTGAAGCCTAGGCCAAAGTCGTGAATTTATGTATGTACCTATGTATGTGACATTATCATTTTGGCCAACACATATTACCATGCCGTCAGTTCTGCGCCTGATCTCACTCCAGACGTGTCGGATTGCCATCCCACCGGAATACGTGAGTGAAGAAAGAGGGAGTGCACTCCATAGAGATAGGCCGTCGGTACAGTCATTCGGGAACGTTCAGTCGGGAGTACTCCCGGTATCGAAGAGGTGG
The DNA here is from genome assembly GCA_935421205.1 of Xylocampa areola. Lineage (NCBI taxonomy): Eukaryota > Metazoa > Arthropoda > Insecta > Lepidoptera > Noctuidae > Xylocampa > Xylocampa areola. Next base: position 11,319,661 of record OW285217.1, on the reverse strand, counting down.
TAAAACATCCCGGTATCTCCAATGTATCGGTAACGGCGGCTTATAAAATTTTTCGGTAATACTATTGGGAAACGGAAAATAACGTAAGATCATCTATGTCGCATCTAGCATTCAGCTGGTTGTACTGCTGCCGAATTCGTTCATCTTCCGTGTTTCTCAATAAATATATATCTGTTGATTTTCAAGGCTCAAGTGAATAGGTATTTAGTGGTCAAGCGTGTTCCATCGTCAATCGTCATCATTGCTTAAAATCAGGCGAGTTAGCGGTCAAACGCAGGCCCATTGAGATTATGTAAAAATCTAATTAATGAGTGGAATCCTAATATTGCATGGTATAATCTACACCACTTCAAAAGCTGTATCCGACAGCTGATATAGCGCCCCCACATATCTACAGACAAGTCGCGTGTGATGTGGAAAAATCCAAGCAGGAGTCAGACCCTAGACACCCACTGTATGACGGCCAGTTACCAGCACAACATCTAACCACCTAACAAGCCAGGCACAGTTATTTAAAACTGACCGAGGCAGTGTCAGGATGCCCAGTCGAGACTCACCGCAAAACTGAGGCTAGGAACTTTTCCACCACCCGCTAACAAATTAAGCATATAGTGAACCTACCTGAAAACAATTTTGGACACAGCAAGTGTGGATCTAGGCAACCAAATAATTAAAATTGTACCATCGACATGAAGATGAAGAATCGTTTATTAATTATATTGTAAAGTAATCCTAATCCGGATAAATACTCCAGGCGCTCTGACCGCTAAGCCATTTCGACCTCTGCTTACTACCGCGAATTCGCATAAAATCTGTACGATATTGTATTAACTGCAAAGTTAGTCGTGTCGGTTCGGTCACCTGTATAGAGACTAAATAGATAGAAGACGTATTAAAATGTGGAAGAAGAATTCGCGGTAGTGAGCAGAGGTCGAGATGGCATAGCGGTCAGAGCGCCTGGAGCATTTATCCGGGAGGCGCAGGTTCACGACCGTATTCTTTTTTCCACTAAAATTTATAACTTAAGAGTTTGCTATGATTTATCTGTATGAGTTTGGGTTGCTAGGGCAACTGTCAAGTATCTGAAAAGTCACGGCTGTCTGTATGAGGATGGCGTCAATGAGGATAGACAAAAATAGAATAATGCAACAATTATTACCAAAAAAGGAAGGGGTGGAGGGTTCAACGAACGTACCTGACCTTCTCAAAAAAGGCAGGTTAATAAACTGAACCGTCGAGCATGCATTCTTCATGTATGTAAGATAAAATCTATAGTTTCTGCCTACTGGAATGGGAATCAGGTGTGAGTTGGTTTGTATGATTAATTGAAATCTTAGTTTGGCGTTAAGATTACTTTGACGTGAGCAAAGCCACGGGTACAGCTATATAGGAATAAACGTTTTATCTATCTATCCTTACAGAGAAACCCAAAAACACTGCCGATCTGGGAATCGACCCAGAGACCGGTCCGGGTTGTTATAACTGTCTCGGTAATCAGTTGCAGGTAATCAGCTCAACACAGATCATCTAGGACAGAAGTGTGATACTGCTAATATTTGTATGATGCACAGAGTTAAAAAGCCCTAAAAATGGAACCAGGAAAATACTTACGTTGCCGTTTTCCGTCGCTTTGATGATGCGCTTTTTGTGGTAAAACTATTATAGATGCTAGAGACTAATTAAAAAGATTGCATTTCGCATTGTCTCTGTGCCTCCTTCTCTAGATTTTTTAGATCGACATAACGGTTTAGTCATATTATTAAATACTAACCGAACTCTTTAATTATACCTAATTATTATTATTTTATACGAGTTTTGAAGTTTGGTAAACACAACGGTATGATATTAGATATTTGTTGTTGTGTCAGTCAGATATTATTTATTAATGATTTAAATACGGTCATGAGTAGGAATCCAACCTTTTCCACAAAATTTAAATCTTTAGAGTTCGCTATGCATGCGTTAATGCATTTGAAAGTTTTATCTGTATTTTTTAGGTAATTGGATCTGTACGACATTGTATTATGTGACAAGTTAGTCGTGTCGGTTCAGTTCAGTATATATGGACTAAATAAATAGCGATATGACTAAATAATAACGTCATCGCGAATAAATGTGGAAGATTAATTCTGGTTAGTGAGCAAAGGTAGAAAAAGAAGGGTGTGGAAGCAAGAATACTCAAATAAAAACATCTTAAAATTCTCTCATAAAGTTTATTATTAATTAACTTAAATGTTTAATCATATATTATAGTATATAGTATGTTCCTACGTATTATTGGTCTGTGAGTCGTGCGACTGTTCTGACCCGGGGCCCGTGTTGTTGTCACGGGCCGCTCTCGCCTGTCAGGAGCCTTCCTTCACTTTGCCGTTTTCCGTCGCTTTTGTAGTGATGCGTTCCATCACCTCGTGGTTGTAGGTCGAGTGCAGCATTAGGCCGAGGACACCCGCTCTATAGACAGAAATTAAAATTATCAACTACTTAAACAGTTGTTGTAATATAACTGTGCATGTGTGACGTTAGCCAAACGCACAGGTATAGAAATATGTTACCGTGCTAAACTATTTAAATTTGTTAGGAAATCAACACGACTGCGAAATATTAATAACACCGAATTTTCTCGGTGTTTAAGCGAGCCAGACAGATGTATTGACGGAATATAAAGGAGTGAGTGACAAAGCACGCTCTTACTGCGCTCTCGCTAGATCACGCATGCGCCCTACCAATTTTAGCATACAATTACTACCGCGCTAGCATACTCGCGTACATTTGCAAAAAACTTTACGGTCTCCTTCACAGCACATAATCATGTAGTGATTTATTTTCTTTATCGATAAGGGGCTATGTAACATGCGTACGAATTAATAGATCGAGGTTAAGGTATGCTTGTAAAGTTGGTTGTGGATCGCTGACAATCATTTCAGATCGAAACCCCTGTTTCTTAGAGAATAAGTTAAACAGTCAATCTTGGTTCCCAACTAAAGATCTACCACAGTCGCTAGATATGCTTAAACGTTTGACGAACAATCTTACGAGTCATCGAGTTATGGAGTCATTTTAAAAATATTCCCGAGTGAGATATCAATACATTCATTACTACTACTCATACATAGGATTCAGAGGCCTACGGGCGGTTTAAACTAACACTAGGTTGTGCATCAACCACGGGATAACAAGAAGAAGACTGATACATACCTAGAAGCCATAGCCAGTCTGATACTCCTCTCCTGTTCAACCAGTTCGTCTAACTTTAGCCACTGCCTGACTCTCTCCATGTCGATTTCTGCGCGGCGCAGCTTCTCCCACTGGTAGTGCTTCAAGCAGGACTTCTTGGGGGCTCGGCAGAACTCGCCGGTCGGCTTGAACACGTTGCGGACGAGCGGACAACCGCAAACGTCGTGGTCACCGACCTTAGGGTCTTTAAAGTGTTCTGGACACATTACCTGATGATAACATTGTTAGATTAAAAAGTGCTTAAAATATTTGCATGCCATAATAATGAAATGGCAAATTTGTGGTTAATGTTAATGACTTGACTTGTATTTTACCACATTTACCCGCCCTAATTTATACAAAAATACCAATCAAATACTCAACATTTTTGGTGGATTTCCAAAAACTTTCATTCATACAACAAACCTTGTCCTGACTGACAATCACGAATACAAGCAGTTCCCAAGTTATAACCTTTGATACATGCGGCAATTGATTCTGTTTTCATTTAAATAGTGTCGCTTGCAGTCATTTCGATTTTACTTTCGATATTCTTGTCACTATTTTTTTAAGTTATATTTTTTTATTATTATTTTTTTGTTGTTATTTTCGACATTTTTCCGCTGAAGGGTCCCACAATTTTTAACCACGTCGTTTCTCTGATGTTTTTGTTTGAGCGACAGAGAATGACGGAACTATAAAGACTGAATAGCGCTGTCTCTCACAACCTCAATACTTGTGGCATCTTCTCCTAATAATGGTTAGTGGTAGCCAACTGATCGAAATTCGACCATAATTAAGGTACATTATTAATGTTGTTTTGTGAAAAACGCATGGTAGTGTGTATAATGTTTTTTTTTTAAATATATTTCTTAAGCATATTATATAAAAATACTAGCTGTGCGCAAACGTTGTTCTGCCACATAAATTTTCTGGATAGGGCCACCCTTATCACCTAGGGGTGGAAAATATAGCCTACGACCTATTCTCAAACCTACCAAATATACACTAGTTTCATAAAAAATTGTCAAGCCGTTTCGGAAGAGTTCGATAACAAACACTGTGACACGAGATTTTTATATATTAGCTTATCTTTTTGTACTCCTTCTCCATATAAACTTCATACTTCTCCATACATGTAATTTTCGTACAAGTTGTTGCTTCCCGTATATTAATATATAGATAAAGTTTCGGCTCAGCCACGTACAGAATTATATATTGTAACAATAAAAATCTATTGTGTCTGCTAATGAGCGAGGCAACAGCTTAACTTACCCTCAATCTCTTACAATATGTCGCATTAATAGGGTTGTAGTAGTCACAGAACATGCTCTGTCCGTCGATGCGCGTGCGATGTCTACTACCGAAGGACGCCTGCGCCTCGTACTTCACGAAGCACTTCTCCATATGTTTTACAGCTGTACGAGAGTGGATCTCATGGCCGCAGGTTATACAGTACATTGATGTTTCATCGTCGGCGTCCTGAGAAAAGACATTAATTTAAAATACATTGTGTGCATGATATATATTTATTATTTTTGTCTATATCCACAATAATATAGTTGAGACATCGAATAAACTGATTTGATTGTGATTACAAATATAAATTGACGTCTTACTAGGCAAGCCAAGCTAAACATACCAAACAAGTAATTTTTGTTAATGACCCTAAAAAATCCTGCTACAGTTACAACTTTTTCTTATATATTTGGGCTGGGATTTGACTCCTCATGTGTGTTCCTCATTTTCTAATGGTTTAATATACTTCATTCAATTGGCTGTTTCATTTAAATAAGATTTTTTTTGTCTTATTTTACGTAATGTGCTTGCATTGCTACAAGGAAACTACAATTAATTTTGAAGTTTTTAAATCATTAATAAATATTTATACAAACTCACTTTATCATCAGTATGCACAATAGTAGCGTTCTTCGCTCTAGCCACAATAGCGTCTAAGTCAGAATGTTGCTTGTCCAACGCTCGTAACGCGGCCTGCGCCCGCGCCAGTCCTCCGCGTACCACTTCTAACGCCTTACGATTCTTCTGTTCAGCCACGCAGGTAGATAGGGACCACTCTTGGATACGTTGGGGAAGAACCTGAAACAGATTTTGAAGTTAGTGTAATCATCAGAACTTAGCAGTCATCGTAACTGTCTCGATTGTTTAGTGAGTGCAGGGCCGGGGTTTAGGATTTATCGGTTGCTCCATTTCTTACAGTGCTTTATTCTGACGATTAAATCTGAAAATGTCGAGTAATATGCATAGGATGAACACAACCAGACTTGGGCAAAATGTAATCAGATTAACGATTAACGATTACGATTACATTTTGTAATCTGTAATCATGATTACAGATTAACGAAAGTAATCAAAAAAATAATCATTTCAGTGATTAATGATTAGTAGTTTGTAATCGTAATCATGATTACTTTTTTTGATTACATTTTTTGATTACTTTTCTTGACTACTTTTTTTGTTTTTTTTTTATTACATTTTTTGATTACTTTTCTTGACTACTTTTTTTGATTTCATTTTTTGATTACTTTTCTTGACTACTTTTTTGATTACTTTTTTGACTACTTTTTTGATTACATTTTTTGATTACCTACTTTTTTGACTACTTACTTTTTTGATTACTTTTTTTTTATTTCTGATTTGACTACTTTTTTGATTACTGTTTTTTATTTCTTTATTTGACAACTTTTTTTTGTTACTTTTACGACTACATTTTTATAACTTTTTTAGACTACTTTTTTGATTATGAACGATTTGAAAATGTGGTAAATTGGTTCAGGCTTATAGAAGTTACAGTGGAATAAAGAAATACATACATACATGAACCCTAAAAACAAAACAAGGTGTTTTTAGTGCATGTTGTGGCAAAATCAATAATTAATTACCACTTATAGATGAGTCCTCTTGGTTATGATGCGATCTTACCAAAGAACATGTTGGAGTGACCTAAAGGTGTACTTCGGCAGCTGCTACTGGAACTCTTAGACGAGTATAGCTAAGTGTGCCGAGCTTGGATTCGTTTTGTTAGTTATGATGAGATCTTACCTACGAAAAAGCTAGAGTGACCTGAAAGTGTACTTCGGTGGCCGCAAATGGATCTCCTAGACGAGTAGAGCTAGGTGTGCCAATTAAACTTTCACGACTACTAAGCTATTCCACATTCAAATATCTCACGTTGACGACATCACCTTTTCAGTCTATATGGCGACTAGGCCTGGTTGAACGCTTGAGTATCCGACGCGCGTAGGTTCAAATCCAGTAGGTTCAAAATAATAATTTTGTATTTATAGTTACATTCTATTAGTGCTATATGTTGTATGTGTATTTAAATAGTTTAGTATTTTTAACCGTGACATCAAAGACTTCATTGGTAAATATTTTTATTTTTATGATTGATATGATTTAGACATTGCAAACAGCACCATCTATTGACACATTCAAACCTCAAAGAACCACAAATTTTAAAAATGTTTATTATTGAAATAGTTTTAGATAGTTTAGTACTTAGATTTAAAAAGTGAGAATGTTAATTTTTCATTACCTATTTTCTTTATATTTTGATTTTCACACAAACTTTATTATCAAATCGATACTTATAGCGCCATCTATTTAGATTTATTTCTTTTTCGGAGTTCGGTCTTTAAGGGTTTCCTTCACCGTATCATGGGGTAAATCAATCTCAATAGATGGCGTTATAAGTATCGATTTGATAATAAAGTTTGTGTGAAATTCCAAATAATTATAAAGATATAAATAATGAAAATTAACATTCGCAATTTTTAGAATCTCCTTAATATAAAACTACCTAAAACTATATTTATAATAGTTTTTTTTAAATGGGTACTTTAAAGTTTGCATGTAAGTTGATTTGCATGTGTCAATAGATGGCGCTGTTTGCAATGCCTGAATGATCCATCTTAAAAATAATGTAGTAGAATTAAGGAAGGCAATAAAAAAGGTTCACATTTAGACATTTCACATTATATTTTTCATAAAAGTAATAAGAATTTAAAAAATGTTAATAAAAACATTTACCAATTATTGTTATAACAATAAAGATTTCACTTTTTTGTAAAGGTTGAAAATACTAAACTATGTAACTATTCTATCTAATGTAACAATTCTTTTCAATTTCTTTGGTAAGATTTCATCATAACTAACTAAATGAACCCAAACTCCGCACACCTAGCTCTTCTCGTTTAGGAGTTCCAGTAGCAGCTACCGAAGTACACCTTCAGGTCACTCCAGCAATTTCTTAGGTAAGATCTCATCATGACTAACGAAACAAAAGAAAACTCAGCACCCTTAGCTCTACTAGTCTAGGAGTTCCAGTAGCAGCTACTGAAGTACACCTTCAGATCACTCCAGATATTTCTTAGGTAAGATTCCATCATAAATAATAAAATGAGCCCAAGCTCGGCACACCTAGTTCTACTCGTCTAGGAGTTCCAGTAGCAGCCATCGATGTATCCTTAGCGGACGGACATTCTGCGTCAAAACCGTCTCCCGCACCCTTACAGTGCGTCTGGTCTTTGGGATATAGTCGGTCGGTACCCTATAAGTCCTTTTTCGAATTTCTAAATTAATTTTAATGTAACAAAGATGGAAAATCAGGGAAACTTTGAAATTTTTGTTTACAACTTTCGTTAGATTTGGTTATTGTACGACTATAAACATGAATATGACAAAAAAAATTGAAAGTCTAACCGCTAAGACGACCCACTGACCAATAAGTCGGTAAAACTCAAGCATGTGTAATCATGTAATCATGATTACTGATTACTGTAATCAAGATTAACGATTAAAAGTAAGCATGATTAAATGTAATCATGATTACAAGTAATCATGATTAATGTAATCATGATTACTTGTAATCTGATTACAAAAGTAGTTGATTACGCCCAACTCTGAACACAACACGTAATATACGCAATAATAAAACATTAATAATTCTACTTCAACATTTTCTAAGCAATGCTTTTTAATACATAGTATCACGTCTGTATTGTGGTAAACAGAGGTCTACACAGTTGTACACCAACATTTCACCATGCTGTTAAGTCCCAGGTGGTGAGCCTTTATTGCCACTTACCAGCACAATTCCAAACTCCGGGCTTCTACTGAGAATTTCCTAACAGAAAGAAACAATAACATTTTGCCTGACCACAAGACCTGCTGATTTGAGAGCTTGGGACCATGAAGCAAGCTTTTTTTATTAAATTGTAATCAGTTCTGTCCATAGATTTGACTTAAATTGCCCCACTGTTTAAAACTACTATTAGCATTTATCCTTTAATATTGCTTTTTACACAACTTGCCTGATATATTCTTGCGGTGGCCAGTCTCATGCCGCACTGTGCAGAGCAATACTTGGACCCGAACAGTGCGGCGCGAGTACACTGTGGTCCATAACACTGTCGCGCCTCTGACGTTTGTAGGTGCGCTATTGATTCCTCTGGCTCATGGGGCTCCCTCTCATGGTGCTTCTTCTTTATTCTGTTACTGCTGCTGAGAATTGTACTGAAGTTTATTTAGAGGAAAGCCCTGATGGTTTTTTGATTGGAGAATAGTGAGAATAGTGTTTGCGTTACACAGAATAAACACAGCAATAGGCCTGAATATAGTACCGTCAAATATTTCAAGAAGTTGCGCTAAGAATTGAAATTTGCCATACAAATTTAGATTTCATTTCACTGCAGTGGTTAAAAGCACTTATAGGGTAGGAAAATAGACATAAATGCTGTAACAATTATACACGTAAGGTGGGGCAAGTATTACATAAGCACTACAGGGGGGCAGGGGGGTCTTTGCTTTGCTTACTTTTGCATGGGGGATGGGGAGTCTGGATGGTGATTAGGTCAGCAATTTTTTTTTTTACTCTGTCGGATTTTCTAAAAAAAAATGTCGATTTTGGTTTGAGCCGTAGACCGTTGTTTGCTCTGTATTCATTAAGAACCCGAATCCCGAACCGAGACAAGTAGGTTTGCCTTATGGCAAACCTACTTGTCTATGCTTAAAAACGAAACACATTATCACGTTTATTCACTTCGAATCGAGTAAGACTTTTGTTATATCTAGACTTGCTGTTCAATAATGAATCAATAAAGAAACCAGAACACATTGAAAAATGCACGTACCAATGTTTACGTAAGCATGGGAGCGGGGGGGGGGGAGTAAGATCTTTGCTTATTTTTGTTGACAAGGGGGACGAGGGGGTTATAATTGCAAAAAACCTGCTTATGTAATTCAATACTTGAACAACCCCTAATCAACGATTTTATTTTTATATTTATTAACTTACATTTAGATACACTAGCATCTCAGTGAATTATCTATGATTCATGCAAAATGCTAATGGAAAATAAAAGAAGATTAAAAGCCAATAAAATTAAAAATGTGTTGAATAATATAATTGTTTAATACCTTGATTGTCTAGAAGTCTTTTTATTCTTGATACACAACCTCATTTTGCACTTCAATTTCAACTTATTATTGCTGCCATACTTGTACATATCTTCACAAGCATCACAGCTAAAAGGAAATATTGTATTAACATTATCTTCTGAACAAAAGTATTGAACTTCATAACATTATGTGTGGTAGCTAAATATTTATGTTAATAGCAAGTTTAACAGGATTATTGAATGAATGTGATTGTTATGATTTGTTGAATGTCAACTTCACTTGTTTTGTTCTTACTTAAGTTACTTTATGGAGCCTTGATTAGTACTACTACTTTGATTTGATTTGATTTGACTATTATAGGTCTGTGATTATTATAATGAGCATTTCAACAAGTACAATGGTCCATAAATTGTTACACATCTGTAAGTTGCTGATTAGCTCTGGCCACATAATACATTAAATACTAAAGGTTTACCGTTCAGAGTTCCATTTACTGAACATGTGATCCTATTGTAAACAACAATAGAATCACATTCTTTATAGGATCCCTTTTTAGAACTATTTACCTAAATTCTGACCTTTAAATACTTCTGGTTTTGACTACAACAACAAATTTAAATGACAATTGTGGATAAAATAGACCTTGTCTTCAAATACAATGCTCACATATGTTTTGTATAGAATTTGAATTTTATGTTGTTTTCTGTTGTATTAATTGATTGTATGTTTAAGTTAATTTTAAGTATATATATCTATAAATGTAAGTGCTTTGGTAATACTGTAAACTTACATTTTTATATTGCAATAAATAAATAAATAAATACAAGAATGTATCTGGGCCTTCTGGTTTAAACCAAATTGGCTTCCAACAACTTGCTCTTACATTCCGAATTTAAATGATTTTGTCTAGTTTCTATAATAACCTAAAGATCTGTACATCTATGAGAATACTCACTGGCCACAATCATTCAACTGCAGACATCCAGGACAGTCTCCGCAGCCATCTTTAGTGCTTGGTCTCTTTGATGATTTGTTCTCAGAGTGGTCCTTCTCTTTTCGCTTCTTTTTTCTATCATCACGGGATGCTAAATAGTATATTTATTTAATTTTGATTGAAGAACATGTAAGTGACATTGTCTTAAGACACTAGGAGGGCAATTTATTGATATTCTGTTGATGGACTTGTCAATATATTAGTATTTGTGAGGGAAAGCTATTAATGCTAAAAATTTGTGTTTTTTTTTAATCCATTGAATAATTAGGATTTTTATACAAACTTTTTAAGTATATTGAATTTGTATGTTGTATATGTAAAGGAGTGTATATGTATGTTTATGTATTGAATGAGTTTTATTTACACAATCAATTGGTCATCTTATTGTATTCACTGATGCACATTATTTACAAACATTTCCATCACAATTCAGAAAATACTAATATATTTTATCAGCAATTCAAGTACATCCTGTGAAACCTACAAATGTAAAGAAATCAAAATGAAATTGTGTAATAAAAAATATAAATATTGCTGACACAAACTTAGATAATAGAACATGCTTTGCAGATTATAATTTTAAGAGTTATAATTATTTAAAAGAAATAGATCTCAGTGTGTTATATCATAACATACCAACATCTCCATCAATCTCTCGTTTCTGTGGCCTGAACCTGGTTTTAAGAGTAGGGTCTTCTTCTCGGCAGCGATCACAGAAGTAGTTCTTGATATACTTTGCTTCCCTCTCAGATATATTTATACAATCTCCATGATACCATTCTTCACAGGAGTCACAAGCTCTAAAAATGTTATAGTATTTAAACATAGTTCAGATAAGTGATATGTGTTAACAAAATTCAATATTCTGCTGTAATATGTTGGCTTGTTAATTAAGCTGTTGCGTCAGTCATTAGCAGACACAATAGATTTTTTTTGTTACAACATACAGATCTGTACGTTACTGAGCCGAAAGGTACAGTGAAGTACAATTTTGTACTAGTCCAATCAAAGCAGTTATTACTGTTAAATATTTTCGAGGCTTCCAATGGCTTCCAAGTAAAATAAAATGATTTAATGGTATTCTGAGCGCAAATAAGATCAAACTATGAAATGAAATTGTTTATTCTGTGAATAGGTATAGTAAAAAAGTATTTTACATGACATTTTCTATTGGACTTCTCTGTGAAGAAACACCAAAAATAAAAATCAGAGGTCAATCAACATCTCTTTTAGCGTTCAAATATCATTGTAAATGACTATTGTATGACATTTGGAATTGTCTTGGGAAGAGCCATAGCAATTTCTAGTTGACCTGTAATCAGACTCACATCATAAAGCGAGAACTGTCCGATGATCGACATATGCAGTACGCTTGGCCAGCCTGATTTAGCAACGTTGTGATTTTAGATTGTCGCTCAGGCAGATCAAATTGCTTCGCTATATCAGCTTTCTGTAAAAAGAAACATCGCATAAGCCACACTAAACTACTAGTCATTTCGGAACGCCCGATAGAACTGTTTATACTTACGCTTTGCTTGTATTTCTTGTCACTCATGTTGATGTTATTATAATTTACTTATACTATTTTTGTAGCTAATAAGACGATAAACAGGAATAAAAACAAAATATCGTAAACTTTTCGTGGTTGTCCATTGGAACCATAGATTTTTTATATTTTATACCGCAGATTAGTTATTATTTTTTTATGTATCTTACATTGGAATTAGGGAGGCCGACTTATTGATCATCAAAATCGATTCTAAATAAATATCGATTTTAACGTTGCTTTGTCAACCTACGAATAATCGTTGTCATACAATCATATAAATACATAAATTACAAATTACAGAAACTATGGAACGTCACCTACTACGATCCTTAATTTCCTTACATACTCCTTTAACTTCTTCCACGTCCACACACGCACGCTGGTTGTTAGTACTACTCATCGGTGTCAATGAACAAATAATTATAATTGGATTTCGGACCATGATATATTTGAATGCGCCCAACTCACGTATGACTAGCGATGTTTTAGAATTTGGATGCATACTTTGCTATACTAACTTTTAAACTATCGCGTTGCATGATATTATTATATGTATAACTAACAGGAACTAACGCGCAATAAATACCTTTGAATCGCTTGACGTTTGGACCAGGTTGCACTGATCGTGGTCACAAGCAGACCAGTCTGCGATCAGTGCAACATAGAATCTATGTAAATTGAAGTAAGTAAATAATGCATTTTTACTTAACAGAAAGATTTTTGGAGTCGGTTCTTTTTTTTTGTCATTACGTGTATCATTAGTATGTACCGTGACTTACTTATTTTAATTATCCTTTCTACCCCTAATATCGTAATTGATATTAAATGTTCTGTACTTGTATAATCAACACTTTAATGGTGCTGAGTGCGTCGACTTGATCTGCCTTTTTCCTAATAAGGGGAAATATTTTAAGCATGACAACATCATAAAAACTATAGCTGTCTCAACAGCGGTGCGAGTACGGTTCTTTATATCGAGTCATTTGTCGATTTTAAATGTCAAATTTGACTTAACGTGTCGATAAAACGATAACGGTAGCACGGTTCGTGGTATATCGACCCCTCGATAAATTCGACAAATCTTATCGATTATGTCGACATAGCTAGCAGTTCTTAAGTTTGACAGTTCTTATTGGTAAATTTGCCGAATTTTGTCGAAATTTTATCGTCATTTGAAAGTTGGTAGATAAAGATTCTCTAAAGCTTTTTTGTAAAACTAAAATGGTTTTAGTAGAAATAATCACATTAGAATACACATGGAGGAATGTTGAAAGGATCCACAGGCCAATCTGCTTAATTTGGAGGAAGAATTTTAGGATATATTGTAGAATGAGTTGAGCAAGAAAATAACCCATACCCTTAGTTATGTTGTGAGGAGTGTAAGGGTGATGTTATCTGTTGGCTCATTAATTACCAGACACAATAGATTCTTATTGTTATGATTGAAGTACAATTTTGTACTTCTCAATATAAAGAGTAATGATTTCCCAGTATTTAGTGTCATAACATAAATTGATCTTCCTTGTGTTATGCTAAATATTTATCTATCCGCTCATAGCCTATACATGATAATCATAGTCTCCTTTGACTGCACTACAGTTTTATATCTTTAGTACCGACTAATAACACACCAAAGGACCCGAAGGTGTGTGGTCTAAACTACAATATTGCACTGGGATAGTAGGCCTTATGTATGGTGAAGGAGGTGTCCTAAGCCAGGAAATCATGGACTCAAGGCATGCATGTACTTAAAACACTTACACATTTCTTTATTCATTCATTTATTTCAGATAACAAAAACTCACTTAATTAACTTATAGATTATCATACATATAATAATACTTAAACTAAATTCGGACACTGGAACTTGGATGTTTCGGTGGTGCTTCCATGTCCTATCTGTACACCAACACTTGCTGATCGATAGTCAGCACTGAGAAAAACAGACTTGTGCATCACGTAGACATGACTTCTCCATTCCATCCGTCCTTCAACATCGACTTGACGTTCACTATTAATAATTAATAAATTAAGTCGGTAGGTACTCAGGGAGCCTATCTCCCAATGTGATGGCGCGGGGCGCTGTAGCTTTAATATTTTTGCTGGCATATTAGCGGTGTGGCGTTAGTTGCAGTGCTCTTCCAATAAGTCTACTTTACAGGCTCTAAGGGTAGGCGTCTTCTTCAGCTCCGTTTATAAACCACCAACAGCAGGTATAATCAATTGAATAATCATATCCCTGCCGTCGACATCATTACGATTGTATTAAAGTTATTTATGCACTTTACAAGATGACAGTGATACGGAGGAATACTTTCACGACTAAATCACGTTTATTTTAAGTTATATTCCTTTTTTATTGTTTCTAGCTTTATTTAATAAAATAACCAAAATTAAATTTCTTATATTCGACAACGATTGATAGTGACAGTTAAGTCAGATCGAGAGAAAGTCGGCAAACATCCTCCTTGAAACCAATTAAATATTATGATTTTTAAACTATATTTCAAAAAAGAATAAAACGAAATAATTTTTCATAAACGCGAACCAATTCAACCTGGGTCGGCAACGATGGCCAAACGAATAAATGTTTACTATTTCATTATATTTGTGTTGTTAGTACATAATATGTAAATGTTATCATTTATGATTCCTGAAGATTCCGGCACTCCAAGAAAAGTAACATAACATAGCATCACGCCTGTATTCCCCGAAGGGGTAGGCAGAGGTGTACACAATTGTACACCCACATTTCACCAATGCTGTTATTAAGTCCCATGTAATAGGTGGTGAGCCTATTGCCATCAACCGGGCAACCAAGAAAAGTAGTTAAATAATATTCAATTGGATACATAAGGTGACCCTTATGATAACGATTAATTGATTCGATCGATATAATAAAAACGATTAACAATATATTATCTGCCATGGGCAGCACTAGGTAATGGGCGGGGCCTACGCCATTTTAGTCTCTTTTTTGGCGCACCAAATTATTGTTTCGTTCATGTCCTTGACTTATTTTTTGGTCATTAAAGAATAAGTAGATTCAACACGAGCAATATTTTTAATTTTACTAAATGGCATTTCGTGGCTGTAAATTGTTATGAACTTGATGATGATGGAACAAGAGCACTGACTGGCTGGCACAATCTGTGAGGTGGCCCATAGCTGGCCTCAAAAACTTAAACAACTAAACGCGAACTGTCAATGTCTTGGTTACCATAGCAACCACAGTTGTTTATTTTTGAGGTTACAGGATTTCGATTTGTTTGGGAAGAGAACACATTTCAGTGATTTCGGAACCACTTTAGAATAGAATAGAACCATGGAAGAGTTAGATACTCCTCAAATAATTACTCATATTGAACATAATATTAACCATTCTATATTTGATTGCAAATGGGTTCCATGTTCAGCAAAGTTTGTTGTTATCGGATCTTTACCGAAAGGATCTGGTACAATAGAAGTGTTTGAAATCACATCCGGTGAGATTCGCAAGATTAAAGAGATCGAAAGACCAAACTCTTATAAATGTGGAACCTTTGGAGCCAGCAGCGACGTTGAAAGAAGATTAGCTACTGGTGATTTTAAAGGCACTTTGGAAATATGGTAAGTTTCTGATAAAATAAAAATTCATTCGTTCATAAGTGTCCCAGTCCGCCTCTCAGGCTATTCTCTGACCACTGTCTCTATCCTTAAATGTACCCCAAAGCAATGCACACTTCAATAATACCATCTAAAAATAAGTCTTGTTCCTAGATTGGCAAAACCATGAAATTATAGATTACACCTATGCCCTGACATAGTTCTATCTCTCATCATCTGTGCATGTTAGGTAAAACACTGTTTATTCACAGGGATTTAGAGAAAAGCTGTCAGATGTATATTACAAAGGAACATACAGATATTATTAATTCCATAGATGGAATGGGAGGCAATACAACAAACTGTGGAGCTCCTGAAATTGTCACTGGCAGCCGAGATGGTAACTATGACTTTATGCCATGTCTACAAGCACATTTTTTTATTGTGAGGGTTGAATTAAGAATGAATTGAAACAGATCTTGTTCCTATCCAGAGACTCAATGTTTATGTCCATATATCTAAGAAGACTATTTTTGTTTAACCAATTCTCTGAGATCATACTTTAGAATATTCTTTCAGGCACAGTAAAAGTATGGGATCCACGTCAAAGAGGCAAACCAGTGGCAAACATGCAACCGATGAAAGGGGAGACAAAGCGAGACTGCTGGTCTGTCTGCTTTGGAAACTCCTT
Organism: Xylocampa areola; assembly: GCA_935421205.1. Taxonomy (NCBI): domain Eukaryota; kingdom Metazoa; phylum Arthropoda; class Insecta; order Lepidoptera; family Noctuidae; genus Xylocampa; species Xylocampa areola. The sequence goes on along the minus strand of OW285217.1, from coordinate 11,303,209 downwards.
CAATGATTCTGAGAGGATTGTAGTTGCCGGATATGATAATGGTGACCTCAAGATGTTTGACTTGAGAACTATGTCACTGAGATGGGAATGTAATCTGAAAAATGGGGTATGTATGTTGCAATTTCAAATAGACATAGCCATACTAGCAGAAGGCTAAAAAAAAAACAATAGGAAGAACTGTCTAGAGATTATGACGTCCTGGGCAATACTGAATAAGCTAATTTATCAGGAGCCTTTCATTGAACATAATTTCTCACTAATCAGTATATAATAGAAACACTAACCCAATACACATAATTCTTCAAGATATGTCTTTGAAAAAGCATTAACGCATGCTTAGCGAACTCTAAAGTTACAATATTAAATGGAAAAAGAATACGGTCGCGAACAGGATTCGAACCTGCGCCTCCCGGATAGATACTCCAGGCGCTCTGAGTCTCTAGTCGAGATGGCTTAGTTGGTCAGAGCGCCTGGAGTATCTATCCGGGAGGCGCAGGTTCGAATCCTGTTCGCGACCGTATTCTTTTTCCATTTAATATTGTAACACATAATTCTGATAATTCTATCTACCTACCTTGATTAATAAAAATTATAGGTATATAAAAATATTTTTACAGGTATGCTCAACTGAATTTGACCGCAAAGACATTCCAATGAATAAGTTAGTTGCAACCACTTTGGAAGGAAAGTTCCATGTATTTGATGTGAGAACACAAAATCCTACCAAAGGTTTTGCACAAGTAAGCACACATCTTGAATACCTATATTTTATTAACTGTATAATATTTTAAGTATATTATTACTAAATTGTGGATTTATTTTAGGTCCTTGACAACACAACGAACAGTGGGACAATATGGGTGGCGCGTCACATTCCTCAGAATCGGGACATTTTCGTTACGTGCGCCGGGAATGGTCAAGTCTCCTTATGGAAATAGTAAGTAGACTTTGAAGCATTTAGAAACTTACTGCAACGGTTTCGTTGTTGTTTGTCTGCACAATCGTCAAACACCAGTGGGGGCTAACTGGCACTAAAGATTCAATTTTACGAGACAGCTATCTGCAACAGATACAGGACAGGACAGGACAGAGACAGAATGCAAATGACGTCCATCTCAGCAAGCAGGTGAAGGTGGGCGCAACGTGACTTTGTGAAGGTGCATTGTTTATTTGTAGAATCTACGTACGATAAGAAAACGCTGCAGTCTTTAGAAAAGCAAAAGAAAAGAGGCGGCCGCCCACACCCCCCCGAACAATCACGCGCCTTGACAAGTTGCTTGCTAGTTGCTAGACATTTCGCGTTGCTTTGCGAAGTTTTCCACCTCCTCCAACGGTACTATGTATTTCAACAATGAGCATGAAGATAAAGTTAACTACGTATTGGTGCCAAGGTATATTAACATTTTGCCTTTTACTGTCATCCCAGCGAATACCCGGAGCGACGATACCACGTAGACCCCCAGGGCGTATCCAGCGGCGTTCCAGGAAAGCTGAAGCGTCTCCAGCGAATGGTGATCAGCACACAGCCAATCAACGCACTGGAGTGGAACCGCGATCATCTCGGACTGGCAGTGGCCACTGCCTACGACCAGTACGTAAGGATCCTAGTCACTACTAAACTTAATTTGCAATAAGATATATTTTAATTTAAGTGCGATTGCTGTTTTAGTATGAGAATGTCTTGCACCAAAGTGTATGCAACATTCCATTAGAATAAATAGCTTTAAATGTGATTGCGTGAGTGCCTTGTTTGCTAAACAAATATAATTATGATAATTTAAATTCGGTTGTTATTATTTACTTAGATTTATATCTGCATCATTATGAATAATCTTGCTAACTAAATTATTCATGTCTAGCAACATGTTAGTGAAACTTGTATGGGAAGTCATTAGGTTTTTATTATAGTCTCATTGGTCTAGTGGTTGGAAGCGCGACTGCTGTGTGTTCTAGGCTCGATTCCCGACTCAGACAGTGTTGTGGGGTTTTTCTGTTACGAAAATTCTCAGTAGCAGCTCACCGGCTATTACTACTATATGGGACTAATATATGACTGCCTCGTTGGTCTAGTGGTCGCAAGCGCGGCTGCTGAACGTGAGGTCCTGGGTTCGATTCCCAGATCGAGCAATATTATTGGGGTTTTCTGTTAGGAAATTCTCAGTAGCAGTCCGGAGTTAGGAAGTTGGCGGTGTGACACGCCTGTACTTCGGAGAGCACTTAAAGCCGTTGGTCCTGGTGTGACTGACACTGGCATGGCCACCATCATGTATTTTAATTTTGATAACACAAATTAGTCGAAATTAGTCGCCAAATATCAGAATTAGTCGGTCACTGGTTCAAAAAATATAAGGGTTTATAGATAGCCGATCTAGGGAGCATCTCCCCAGCTTGACCCAATTTAAATCTCAAAAACTAGGGCTCATAGCGAAGATCTGTTTCCTCCCGAATTTATTCGCTAATTAGTCGGAATCAGACGCCAAATATCAGAATCTGTCGGTCACTGGTTCAAAAGTTATAAGCGTTTCTAGGTGGCCGAGTTGGGGATAATCTTCCCAGCTTGGCCACATTTATATCTCAAAAAGGAGGGCTAGCGAAGATAAGTTTTCTCCAAAATTTAGTAGCTAATTAGTCGCAATTTTTCTCCCTATCTAGGGTCCTGTCTAGTGGTCCTAAGCGCGACTGCTGAGCATGAGGTCTCGAGTTCGATTCCCAGGTCGGGTAGTGTTATTGTTTTTCTGTTAGGAAATTCTTAGTCGCAGCCCGGAGTTGGACTATACCTTAAAATTTTAACTCAATTATATCTTCTGAATTAAGACCCGTCACAATATGACTTTAAAAAAAATGGAAAAATTTGGGGGAAAAGGGATTGCACCTGTTTGCGCGTAAACTTGTGCATTATAATATCTCTTGCGTACTTGGCTTATCTCCATGGAGATAGGTTGCCGTGACATAAATACGGTTTGGAGTATAATATTATTATTAAAGATATTTAAACTTTTGATTTACGCGTGTGTCCTGAAAGATCCTTTAAACCAAATTCTGAAATATAGTATTTGCTGGTGTAAAATAAAACACCATGTAAATTTTCTAACTAAAAGAGCGATTTATTGTTAGCCCTAGTACTTAGGTACACATTATATAAATAAAAATTAAGGCTAGCATTCAGTTCTTATAACCACTAATAATGTTTCAAGTTGATTGATCGTGCGCTCCACACTAAAGTCGTGTCGAAATCATTGACAGTTTAGAACTAGGCCGTAGTGAATATCGTGGATAGTAAGGCCTTATACTACGTCAGCGCTTTTCGGTAATATAGAAAGTAGTCCCCTTACACGCTAATAAGTCTGTTATAGCCATCATAGCGTTCTTACTACACAATTAATAATGATAACCGATAAATGTTTCATTTATTCATTACGACTTTAGAATATCGCGACGATAAGTCGACATAAAAGCGTGACTGATTACATTCTTCACATAACATCTTCACCCTAATGAAAATAATTCTAAGTAATTGAAAATTCGTGAAAGTCAAGACGGCTTGCTGCTTATCTAACTAAAAATTAAGATGTTGACTAAATATTGCTACCTATTCGCTACGTATAATTAAGTTAAAATAATTATTAGTGTAATAACATTTGCACTATTCGCCATAGTTTGTGCAAACGCATACTAACCAGCCATTCTGACGTCAGAATGGCATTTCACTTTTTAAAATACTTAGCTTTTCGTATTAAATAAGTACCAGTTACTTAGTTAGATTGTAGCAAATACGTAAAAATTTATAATCAACATTTCAATGCTGAGTGGAGTAGGCGACCAGCCATCCTGACGCACACGAAATTCTTAGTAAAGAAACGCAATGTTAAAATGTAACACAGACAATACCATCGCTACAAAGTTAGATTGTATGGTCCAATATTTCCATAGCTTTATGGTTCTTAATTATACAACCACACTATTAAAATTAATTGAAAAACATACTTCATATCATGGCTGATAACATTCCTACGCTGATTTAAACGACTACATTATACCAACTCTTTAAATAAGCATTCATTTTTTTTACCAAATCTTATATTTTAAGTCTAAAACAATTATGTGCAATCCACTTGCATTTTGTAGTACACAATTTCAGCTGGACAACACATTAGTTTTTTGTATTGTAAATTATTACTCGAAAGCAATAATGTTACGTGTAACCCCTAACTAGTGAATTGTACAAAAACTAAATTTTCATACTCTGTAAGCTAATGTTCACTACTTCTATAAAACTTATATTATTTTTACATTCTCATGTATGATTGACTTATTTCAATTGTTATTTGCTTAATAAGCCGGATTTCTGTTTTCACTAATTTGAGACCTGTATCTCGTTTAATTACGAATTGCACATTGGGATTTGACATATACAATTTATTGGAAGTACCTTTTAAAGCAAAGGCGATATAACGCAATAGGAAGACAAGCTGTAGACGCTAGGCGTAACGTGACGTAAATCAAATGCATTATGGCCGAGGCAGCCGAGTCACTTGTCTGATAAATGCCGTCGGTGTCGCTAACGCTCATAGCTGTACAGCCCAACTATTTATTGCGCTATATGCCTAAGGTCACTTTTTACTATGATTCGGGCAGTCCACTACAAAATAGTACCAATATAAAAATTGGCCCACCCAATATGCAAGTGCTTTTTTTAGTCATGGTATTTTTGTATCTTTCGTCGACATATTTTTTACTATGACTACACCAATTTTCACAGCAATTAACTTCCAACATCATCAGATATTGACTTCTATATTAAGTTGTAACAGCCAGTTAAACATAGAACATTTCATTCAAATACAAATCATTTTTAAATATAACAATCCACTGTATATTCTTAATATAATAATAGATGAATATAATTATTTATCAAATGAAAAAAAAACTGCTTATGCTCTATTTTATGTGTATACTTTACATTTATATCCCATTATAATGATAGTCAAATAAGAAATGAGACCATACTGAAAGAAAATAGAATTTTATTAAACATATTATATAAACTTAGGTACTGTTTGAAGCTTACACCAGTCGGCGTCTATAATTCTATCGCTAAAAGGCTGGCTCATACTTAACTACTAAACATCTCGCACGCTACGGAAAAACCAACATAAATTACTTATCTACCATGTATAGAAATGAACGTACATTGAATATTTACATTTGATTACCTTACCTTAATAGGGCTGGTATTACACTATCAACGAAGTCTGTGTAGTCATAGCGTTATGTTTGTTTGTCACGAATCGTTTGCCACACAGATTTTTGATAGTGTAGTACAGAATAAAAAGCACAGGTGGATCCATAAAAATATTGAGAAGCATGTGCATTCAAAAATCATTATAGTCTAAATAAGTTTCAAACGAAACCTCTATTAATTAAATAATTCAGTTCGTTCATAATTACAACAATTATTAATTCTAGCAATAAAATCAGCAGAGCAATGTACAAAGCATTAAATATTTTTTGTTATTTCCTGAATTTTCTTTTCACCATATCTTACATGTTGAGTTCAACAAATAAATATTAATAGTTTATCGCAAATGTATAATGAATCTTAAGTTAAACATACAGACACTATAACATAGAATTATGAACGTAACACATTTGCATACACATTGACTTAATAAATATATCGCAATTCAGAAAGAAGTAGTTCATATTCAATAACATTTTATTGGAATTGCGAAATTAATATAATAAATAATTTTATAATCGGGAAATTTTTATGTAAAGTTATAAATAAATGTATTGTCTAACTGTTTAGTTGCTCATATTGCAAATGTAAGGTTGGAGGTGAAGCCTCAGTGTTTGATATTCGCTCACACTGTGTGGTGCATAGCCAGTGATGTAGTATGCCTTAGTTAGTAAGTTTACTAACGTAGTCATGAGAGTACCCTCACCGCGGTGAGGATCGCCATAACTAGGTGCTATGATAACTTTATCGTAGCGAAGCTGAGTGTCCGTCGTCACGAGCTCGGCGCTGCGTGGCCGGCCGTCAATATACACGTCCGTTGATGCACTTTTACGCACACGTCAAATAGCCGCTGGCGACCTGAAACATACATAATCAACACTTAACAATAAGGTTAAAAAAATACTAAAAGACACGGTAAATAAAAATAAAAAATATATATTAAACTAGAATAACTACTTTATTCTTTAGTTATAAAATGTAAATAGTTACTGTCACATGGTGCTAGTCGCCCAAAGCGAGACTGCTGAGCATGAGGTCCTGGGTTCGATTCCCGGGTCGAGCAGTGTTATTGGGTTTTTTTATTAGGAAATTCTCGATAGCAGCCCGAAGTTTGGAATTGTGCCTGGTAGATGGCAATAGGCCCACAACCTACATGGGACTAAATAACAATATTGGTGAAATTTTGATATACAATTTCGTACACCTCTGCTTGCCCTTTGGGGGAATATAGGCTTGATGCCATTTTATGTTAAAGTTACCACGACATTGGTAAAACAAAATTGACATAAATAAATAACTTTATCTAACAGAATGGAGACGAATTCGCATTCCAAGGCAAGTATTAATTAAATTAATTAATTTAAAATAATACATGTATGTAAACACTTGTTGTCCAGGACTTGTTTAATGTGCTTAGAAAATGTTTTCAATTACTGCGATAACATCTGCTTCCGTTAGTATGTGGGTTCAGCCTTTATGAATTATTTATAAAGTTCAATGACGATGTTTGTTCATTAATTTGTATCCTGTAGTCTATGGATTGAAACAATAACGTCCTTCCATATGTTTTATCTATATAGGTTATCTTTTATTGTAAATCTTTATTATAAATCTAACAAGTTAATATCATACTTCCGCAAAGTTTTTGAGTCTCTTGTGGTTGCTTAAGCAATCATTTTGTACAGGTGTTGACTGAAGCGAGTGCTACATATGCATATCGGTTACAGTTATCGTATTATAACTCTGCACGTCAGAGGTTGTATATATTATGGAAAATCTCATAACGAAATTATGTAAATTTAAAACTCAACGCCATGAAACGCGACGTCATTCATACGACGCTGAAACAATTTCACCCGCGTATGCGAGAGAGAATCACTCTCACAGAGAATAATACATAATTTTCGTTGTATGTATAATACGTCTCAGACACATGCCTTGGTCTAATGTAGTTTCGCTTTAGCTAAGTTCAATTCGATTCTTCCTAATTTAGTATGGGGCGCCCGGGCAGAGTTCTTAATATTATTATTTAATTTAAACAAATCATTGGCAAAAAATAAGCCGTCAAATATGCGCGGCCCTTACACACAATCTCGAATCAACCCCTTCCTTGCCCCTGATTAATTTAATTTTTAGGGTTCCGTATCTCAAATGGAAAAAACGGAGCCCTTATCTGTTTGTTATATTTTGTCCGTCTGTCTGTCGGTCTGTCCGTCTATCTGTATGTCCTTTATCTCGGGAACGCGTGGAGGTATCGAGAGGAAATTAAAACCATATACTCAGGTCTACAGTCCCTTGAAGCTGTGAAAAAGTCAAACTTCTAAGACAAATATTTCGTCACTCTCAAGGGAATCAAAATTTATAGGGGTATTTGGCAAGTAATATCATCTTATACTAGATGTAAATGGAAAAATCTGAAAACTATACATTTCTAATTAAATCATAAAAAATATAGTCTATATTAATTAATTTAAGTATGAACTTCAAGATATGTCTTTGAAAAAGCATTAACGCATGCTTAGCGAACTCTAAAGTTACAATATTAAATGGAAAAAGAATACGGTCGCGAACAGGATTCGAACCTGCGCCTCCCGGATAGATACTCCAGGCGCTCTGACCACTACTGCATACACACTGGTCGAGATGGCTTAGTGGTCAGAGCGCCTGGAGTATCTATCCGGGAGGCGCAGGTTCGAATCCTGTTCGCGACCGTATTCTTTTTCCATTTAATGTTGTAACTTTAAGTATGAACTGTTAGTATAACCACAATTTCACTTATATACACATCAACATAAGTTTTGAAAACTGAATTTCAGGAACAGCTCGGTAAAAAAACTGTTAGCCTCGATTTCTGAACTATTTATAATATGTAATTACAAATTTGCACGGAACCCTCGGTGGGCGACTCCGCATTTGTCCGGTTTTTTGTTATTGCAAGAAAGACATCTTGGCTGTTTGGGTGGGGCTAACAAATGATTTAACTATTTTTTTCGGCTTGGAATCTTCAGACCTACCTAGGTGTTGTTAATACCACCTATCCTGTTGTTCAGCACAATTAAAATGCTTATAGAAATTTAGTTCATAGTCCTATTGTCGATGTTAGCACGTACCTGTGCGTTAGTGTCGAGATTCAGTCGAGGTTGTCCTGGAAGATGAGCCGCACGTATCCGGGCGAGCCCTGCAGCGGCGCCGCGCAGAACGGACAGATCGCGTGGAAGCCGTTCGTGCCGTGCGGGATGTCTACACTGGCCCAGTATCTGCGATAAAAAGTATTACTGTAAATGCATGCATACGCAATTTTTTTAAATACTTATTAACGACCACGACGATGGTTTAGAATCTGCACCTTCTACTATTGGATCAGTACATCAAGTGCTCCAACTGAGCTATATATCGAAGAATACGGTATATAAATGTTGTTTTTTTTTTTTTTTTTTAATAGATTGTATGGTACATTGCAGTAAAAAATATAACACTTACAAAAATATTATTAATGACTATAGAAAAAAAAAAAAAACTAAAATCAGTTTCGGGCGTTTCAAACGCCGCCATTTTCTGACGTCAGCGTACGCGACTATTCACATAAACACGTTACGACGACGCAACGTGCCACGGCACGGCAACGTGACGTGGAATTCCACGTCATGGTGCCGTGACGTGGACTTCCGACGTTCTTGAAAACCAGGTAATAAAATTTCACACACCTCTTTCCATGCTTTTTCTTTTAAATTTTTGTTCGGAGTAATCGACTTCAATGTCGTCCGTCATCTTTGAATATTGAATAACAAATGCGGCACAGCTGCAGGAGTGCACCGTGAGATTTTACGTCACGACGACGTGCCGTGCAACGTGGCACGTTGCGTCGTCGTAACGTGTTTATGTGTTTGAGCCCTATGTCCTCGCCTCGGTGACGTCACGTTTAGTACCAACCAATACGGTTCGTTTTGATATTTTAAATTTCCCGCGTCTTTTATCTTATTTTTTAACAATTAAATTTGATAGTTAAAACAACATTAATTAAAAAAAATATAGGTAGCATTCTACATTAATAACAGGGACCGGCCGGATGCTCGTTGAAAGGGTTTTTAAAAGGGTTTATTTAAGCGCTTAAAAAGAAACCCTATGATACCTGTTACACCCTCGAACGTGTGTAATGTAACCCCTTCCGAACAGGTTACCCTTAGAATACCCTGTAACACTGTAACAGGGTAAGCCATTCCAACCCAAGACATTGTAATATGCAGTTTATGTAATCGACATAAGTTTGAAAATTGCATAAACACGACCGCACGATACGTGGTTACCATACTAAAGGTGTTAACCATTTTGCTGGGTTTCAAGGATGTAGCTCGAACAAAGGGTAACACTGCGATATGCATATATTTATGCGATATATTTTTCTTTCTTATATGAGTTACCCTATGTACGGGTTAACCTATCAAAAGGCTTAATCCTTAAGCGGGGTTGTCCGGTGCCTGATTAATAAAGATTACAAATAAAAATATTTGACCTATATTTGAATCACCTGTATATTCCGTATTCAGTTTAGTTAAGAACAGAAGTCGATAGCTTTGTTGAGTAGAGAGTACTGATCTGGGTTCAACTTGTTCGCGCCCCAATTTCTCAATATATATTTTTTTTCTAAAGATTTATTGCTGGTATAGCTAGTAATATAGTGGTAAGATGTTGGACGGCCTTTTAGCCGTATAACCATTATGAAGATTTTTGTGTATTTTGGAGGCACATCAAATGGTATATTTGTATACATACTTGTCTTGTACTATTTGATCTAAATATAATCAACTTTATGTTTTATACATACAGTATATTTTGTCTTGGCAACGTTTGAAAAATGTTTACAAATACACTATGGGAAGTGCCAACATTAAAGGTCAGGTGGAATGAACAATGGTCACCACAAAATAATAACATAACTTGAAATTTCCATTGAGGTTATATGTTATGGGACCTACATAGTAAGACATTTTAGGAAGAAAAATAAGTTTGTTTTACTAACTTGACGGTCCTCTCCGAGGCCATGTGTCCACATGGGTTGAAGGCATACGTCGGTGGTCCGGCATCAACATAGAACGCTGGTTCGATGCCCATACAGACGCGAACGACACTGCCCGCAGTCAGACACATCGGGCAACGACGGGAACCTGACTCGGTGCCCTCAGCGCCCCATGAGTGCTCGCCTGTGTTAAGATAACAACAAATATTAAGATGTGATCTAATTAAAAGGCAAGTATATAAGAAATTATTATTATAACGATGTCCTTATTGTATGTGATATGTTAAGACGGTTTAAACTATTGACACTAGGTTATTAATAAATCATACGATAAGAAAAAAGGGAAATGATGTAATTATTGTGTAATGTACGGTGAAGACAAATATTGTGAGGAAACAGACTTCATAGTATCGCCAACACAAAGTGAGCTTAGCGTTTTAATGAATTGCCTGTGCTTTCTCTGTATGCAAATGTGTTGAAAAACGTCGTATGAAACGTGTTAGCATTGGTCATTACACCGAGGCTGGATTGCAGCCCAAGCCGAAGACGACGGCTGTAATCCTAATTAACTATTATTAAAAATAAATCTTATTTAAGTTACATGCATAGTAAACCTCAATACAGTGTTTTCTTGATAATGGAACGAATAAAGCGAAATCCAAACTAATATAAGTTTTCACACCTAAACTACTGAATAACTTTTGATAAATTTTGGTATAGAGATAGATTAAACCTTGAAAAAGGATATATGTTACTTTTTGTCGCGCAGACCGTGTCGCACTAGCTAGTATAAATATCATAGTACAATTTTGGTCACTAAGAACACTTTAAATTAGTAGGTACCTACATAACGAATAATCTAGCTTATCAGTCACAATAACACACTTTCCTCAATTAATTTACAATCCGTAAGTAAGTGTTGAAATGCAAAGCGTAATACTTTAATCTATCGTTTCTCGTACAATTACCTATTTACCCCATTAGCAATTTACCTCAATTGAGTTGTTATGAGGGAAAATTTGAATCATATATCCAGTATGTAGGAGGGTTTATTAACGCAGTTTACTTTTTTTACGGTATGCCAAGACGGTTTGTACATGTAGAAAGAATGGATGAAACGATGTTAACTAGTGTGGATAAAACAGTCACTGGCAGGCCCACTTCGGCAAACGTACCGCAATCAAATTGCGGTCGATTTTAAAAAAGGTCAGGTCAAAAGCAACCTAAATCGATGAGCATGCATGAACAGAAATAACTAAGATGAAGCGAAAGATGCTTGTTAGAATTTTAGCAGGTGGAAATTTATAGTCTGCTTACCCCAATGGGAAACAAGGGTGATTATATGTATGCACTAGCGGACCCAGTAGGCAGACGTTATACTGCAATTTTTTCGGGATCAAAACTACAACGCCGCATACCGGGTCCAACTATAATAAGAACCATCCGGGTGAGACCATAAGAACAAAAAAATTACATTAAAATCGGTCAATCACTTTAGGAGGACAAGAATTACGAACACACGAATACCGGAATTTTATAAACAAGGTCCTAATTTATAAGGTACCTTACTTTTAAGGAGTGAATGTGTAAGTTTATGGGTTCATTTTAACCTTAATTTTAATTTCGTTTATTTTTTTATATTTATAATATTTTCCATTAAATAGTCTAGTGTTTTTCGTCTTGCTAGAACTATATTATTTAAAAAAATTGATATTTCCCTTTAAGTAATTATTGGCTTACGCTAATTTATTTTCAAAGGAAATTATCTACCGATCGAACCGAGCCACCGGATCGCCTGATGGTAAGCGATTACTGGGTGTCTATGGGCGGCAACCCCAGAGGAGTCGCAAGTGCGTTGCCGGCCTTAATATACTACTATTCTAAGTATTAGAAATTAAGATAATTAAATTTGTTATGACATTTAAACTTAATGCAACCCTCATCTACCTTAATATTTGCTGTGCCCTACAGGGTCCATATTGTTCTTATTATTTAATGTAATTGTCCACCTTATTGCACATATGGAATGCAATAAAGAATTGAGTATTGAAAAAATGTATATTAAAGCAGTGATGGTTACCTTGCACATGTCCACAGTTGAGGTAGACGTAGGGCTGGTTGAGGTCCTGGTGCGCGGTGGACAGTTTGCGCGGGATGACGAGCGTGTTCAGTCCCACGGGGCACTGCGGCCGCCCCGCATTCAGCTCGTCCACTAAAGCCTCGAGATCGCGTTTTGTCTGCCAAATTGATTATTAGGAGTTAAACAAAAAATTTGATACAAAAGGTAACATGTAAAAACCAAAAAGTATTATTTTTTCTCCTCCTTATATTTTTAGTAATTCCAGACTCGAATTCTTGTGTACTTGAGAATATTTTTGGACTAGACACTTTAGTATAACCACACTGTTGCCTGATATTATACACAGAGTAATTTATTGAAATGGGTCAGGTATAAATTGCATTGTTGGTCTATTGAGCGTACGCAAGAGCTTAGGAGCGCAAGGGTTCGATTCCCGGGTCGGGCAAAGTTTTATTAGGGTTTTCTGTAAGAAAATTCAAAGTGATAGCCCAAAGTTTAGAATTGTTCCCGGTTAACACCAATAAGCTCACCACATGGGACTTAATAAAAGCATTAGTGTAATGTAGGTGTATAAAAGGACACCTTTACGTAATGCTTTGGGTATATCAGTATCACAAATCTGAAACTATTGTGGTGTAGGGATTTTATATCTAAGAAAGGTCTAATAACAATTTTAGAAAAAAAAAACTGTAGTTCGGAAATAAAACCAACTTACGTAGACATTCATAAATTAAGCTAAAAATAACCTTGATAAAACCCTACCGCAAAACTTTTCCGTATTAAAAATATGAATGCAAATACTAACATAACGTCCAGTGGCGTAGCTAATGCTTACGGGGCCCTGTATCAAATTTTAAATTCGCCTTTTTATAAAAAAAAAATCTTACACAGTACATACGTTGGGGCCCTTATGGTTCGGGGGCCTCGTATCCCCGCATACGTCTGATATGGCGGTAGCTACGCCTCTGATAACGTCACCGACTTACCGGTGAGTTTTTAAGTCCTTCAGCGCTCCTCCACAGCAGGGTCGCGCCACACAAGTCTATCATCGTGCCGTCTCTGAGGACGTTGGTCTCTGCTTGACAGGGTAGGCCCTATAATTAAAATAATATAATGTTACTTTACTAGTTCCTGGAAACCAATGTGGTGGTTATTTCAAGGTTTTACTGTAAATGGAAAATGTTGTCATGATCTAATTCTAAGGTCTCCAATTACAAAATATATTGAGATTCTGAGAAATGCTTCTTCGTAGAATTGGCCTACGTCAAGTTGGTTATATTATAAACACCATGTTATGGTGCCTAGTGGTTACGGACACACTTAGTAACAGGTATACCAATGTGCCTTTCCAATGTTAATTAATCAACCTTACAATTAAACACATACGGTAAATGAAAACACGGTCGGTTTGTGAATGGTAGACTATCATTCCATACCGAGACTCCTCCGTGCTTCGGATAACAAGTTAGGCCGTTACGGTTAGACCTGAAAGTCTGACAACCAGTCATACCACGAGATATTGTGTTACCCAGTAGCTGGGTTGTGGAGGTCAGATAGCCAGTCGCTCCGGTTTGACTGGAAGCCACCCCAATGTAATTGGAAAAAGTCTAGGCAGATTGCTACAAGAAAACATCGTGAAGAAACCAGGACTTCATGGTCTGAAATCACTAACCCGCCGTGAACAAGCGTGGTGATCTAAGTTCGTGTCATCTCTGTGATATATGAGAATATCAGGCTCTTGGCTTGCAGTGGGACACTTATGGGCTGTTTAAGTAAATAAATATCGGGAGCTATTGTGGGTGTAATAAATAAATGTCGGCCACTCAAACAACAAGTACTTAAACGAAGGAATGAGTTTATCTGGAGGGTTCCCCATGCGTTTTAAATTCTAAAAGAATTCCGAGAACAGCTTTATATTGAGGTTTTAATAAACTATCAATGAGATGCATTCTATTAGGTACTCTAAGAACAGGCACGCGATTGACATGCTGACGTGTTTTTTGTGCGTCAAACATGCGTAAGCTACGGCTTTTTCTTTTTTGTAAACAAATTGCATTTCCTACACATCTGTAAAACCTCGTCTCCTTTAACAAGAGCAACATCTGCACAATTGTTTTATGGCATGCTGATTCCATAAGATTCTGGCCGGTGTTCAACTCAAAACCCAACGTAAGTCAACGTAAGTAATCTAACAATACGGTCAACCAGCTGTCTTTTTGCGTTCTTATCATCTTTTAGCTTTTAGCATCTCCTGTAAATCGTAAATTGTATAGTGGCTAACACTGGCTACCTCACTTCGACGCCGTTGGAACCAATCACCTGCTACTTTTTTCATAAAAGAACATGTCTCTTTCTCACCTTCTGTTGTGCAGAGCGGCTCTCCCTGAGCGAGAACACGGCGCCCCCAACGGAAGTCTCGCGCCACGGCCCACAGGTGGCGCTGCCACCGCAGAAGTCACCGCGCGGATGCATGATCAACACACCATTTGTCGTAAGACCATCTATTTCGTGGTTCTCTGTCCATTTAGTAGCTTTTTCCTGAAATTAGTTATGATTTATCATTTTTGGCATTCAATTTCTAGTAAGGGAAACCGTAATCGGTATGAAATATGACTAATTAATGTCAAGGGATTTGTTGAATCTTGGGAAAGGCCTATGAACAGCTGCGATAAGTTACCGAATAATTGGTAAAGACACTGGACGATGCAAATCCAGATGTTAAGTGTGATAGGTTATGGTACGTATCTACATGGAACGTGTTATAGTTATCTAAGAAAATTATTCTAATATGATTGATTATATTCATGAACAATAATAGCTATTTATTTTCTTCATCATAAATAAATACAGTGAGCTATTGTTATTATATTATTATAAACATGACATAGGTTGGAAAATTTCCAGAATACGTAAAAACATAGTTAGAAGTCGTGTCTCTGAATGTTCAACATTAAAAGATCGCTGAATCTAAGTGGAGGCTCATTGGAGTAAATGGCAACTAAATCGCTGGCATTAGTCGCTGATTTACGTGACGAGGCTACGTCACAGACGCCTACAGATGTCGTCAGTAACATCAAATCTGTACTAGGCAAAACACCTTCGTAGGAAATGTTGTAGGTGGAAGTGTTTATTTCATACTCATATTACATTACCGTAGATCCAGGTCCTTGAATTCCTTATCAACAACCTAAAACTAATATGGACCATCATTTTCTTCAACTTCCTTTAAGCTCTTTGGTTTCTTTATAAATTACCTAATAGAACATGCAAAGCGGTAGCGTATTTGCGATCTGTCAGTCAAGACAGAATAATTGCACACCCAGATGCATTGCTTGAAAAGATCCTAGAAGTGATACTTTAAAATGCTTAACCTTGTTTACCCTTTTCAAACCCTTGTTAATATAACCCGAGAACTCTACTTACCCCTAAAAATATATTTCTGGAGGAGTCAAAACCGGCTGCGTATATGCGGCAATTGTTGACGTCGTTGCGGTCTGCTATGATACGGCAAGCGAACCGCGATATTGTGCTCTGCAGCACCTTGGTGTCGCCACTCTTGTCACCCGCCACTGTGTCCATCACCACAAAGTCGATCGGTGATTCCGATGACCTACCGATCTGGCGACAAAGAAAAACTATTATAAGATTTCAGTAGGTGAAATCGGAAGCCTGGGTAACTATTTCACCTATCGTCAACGTAGGCGTAGTAAAGTAAATGTGCGAAAATTTTGTTAGTAGACATTCAAATCACGTTTTCGCTGTAACGGCCAATGAAGATCACGCCATTTTTGGTCATGGAATTTACGCCCCGCCATAATTTATTGCCATAACAACATTTTATTTAATAAAAACATATTTTCATAAAATGGTGTGTGGGAATTCCGAGACATCATTAAAATACCAGTGCATGTAAAATAAATAAGAACAATTGAACTGATAAGAGATTTGCTTACGAAAGTGGGAATCCCGATATACATATTTTTGAGTATACTACCAAACGATCTCTTGACCTATCTAAGATTGTTAAACTGCCTAACGGACTAATATAAATTACTAGCTGACCCGGCAAACGTTGTTTTGTCATATAAATAAAAAAAAATGGGGTGGACTACCCCTAACATTTAGGGGGATGAAAAATAGATGTTGGCCGATTCTCATAGATACCGGATAAGCACAAAAAATTTCATCAAAATCGGTCAAGCCGTTTCGGAGGAGTATGGCAACGAAAACTGTGACACGAGAATTTTATATATTAGATACAACGTTAGTCAGGCATCGAAACTTGAATAGCTGAGAAACAATTTCCTCGTTATCAAAAAACATCTAGACATCGAAGCAATTTAAGATGACAAAGACTTTTTATTAGTGGGCGGTGATTACTGCCTAAGCCCTCAACAGCCACCGGTTGCAGTAGCTGAGAAGTGTGAAGGCTGCATTACGTCACCCGTTCCAAAGAGTGATTGCAGCGCTCTGATAGTCAATGGCGAGGAGCATGTACGAGCCTCCTGCTAAGTGCTCCTCAAAGTGCATCGGAGGCCAGAGGAAATTATAATGCTAATAATATACAAATATTAGAGAATTTCCGTTTTATAACAAAGATTGCCGGATTGGCTCGTGTCGAATGAAACACCTCTTCTATCTAGAATCTTCTTTTATAAGCTCACTGGTAAATTGGAGATATATGTAATACTTTTCCACATTTCGTAGAAATCGGCCAAAAACAAATAGGAATATGGAAGTAGTCTTAAACTATTCGTTTTTGATACAAATTCATTAATTTCGTCAACGGTGTCCGATTTGTTGTTTGGCAATCTTGCATCTATTTCTTGAGCCAACTGGGACGTCAACATCATTTTATTTTTAAACCAACGCCAGCCATTGTATTTACACATTTTAAAGAATTTTCATGTGTTACGTGAGTTTAAGGTTACCTTCAAAACCGAAAACACTTAAGTAATCTGTAATTAATGCTTGTTTACACAGATCGTTATCAAGATAAACTTTGAATTCCAAATTACGAGGGATTCTAAATTCAATTTCTATCGATATTGGATAAGATGGAGTTCAATTAATAACTTTAGGAGTAAGAGCATACTGATTTGATGGAAATACGTATTTGAACCGTGGAACCCATTTAGATTAAGTACTTGGTTACATACATACGAATAGGTAGGTTAAGCGTTGAAGTGTAATAATTTAAATTACAAAATTATCGGCTAAGTTCACATGCGTGATCAGTTCACACACATCATGATCAATAAATTCGCGGTGTAAAGACAATGGATGAGGACATTGATCCGTTAACACCGAAAATTTGTTGCGTTAAATGGTTTGCAATTTTGTAGTCGTTGGCATATATGCGCTGGGTAGCATAAGAATGCAGATTAGCGTGATCGACGCTGTATTGCCGCTGTTGGGTAACTTGAGGCAGCGACAAGGCGTTTGCGTCACGAGCCCGGCGCGGCACCGGCTTGATGCCGCATACATTACCAGTACACGCGGCTCTGCATTATGCACTCGTGAAATTAACTTCATGACAATCGATTGGCCGACCGTTACTTCAAGGCTGAATAGAAAATACCATTGTTCTACGAAGATACGCTATAATTTTCTTGATTTTAAAAATAAATCAAGATGTACTTACAAAAGAACTCAAATTTAAATTTATTTGTGGGTACGATGAGTTAGATAGTTTGCCCCAAATTAATAATATATGTCTGCAGGATGTTTCTTGTATCATAAACAGCAGGAGAATACAATGCGTTCCAGTAACTGGCCAAAACATCATTATTACAATTTGTCATGTCTGAATTCAATCAGAGTGGCACTAAACCCATTGCGCAACGACAGCTGCGTCTAGGTTTCAATTGAGCAACTCTGAATTATATTTTTTCTCTCCAAACCACAGAATTGGATCAGCGGGCGTGACGAGAGAATAAAGATGGTGGAGATTACACGCTATCCGGTTACCATCCCGTTATGTACCGCCAGTTGCGTCCAGTGCGTTAGTGCCTTAACACCAAGACTAATCTAATCTGACCACGGCTAAATATTAACCAAAACAATCGATAATTACATCTTGTGCAAAGAGATAAGAACCCTGTCACGCACGGGTATCGGTCGTGTTTTGAATGTGTATTGTTTTCAAACGATCTGTAATTGCGTAGCCGTTTCAAAATAATGTTTCTGCGACGCTATTAATGTCATCCCACAGGTATAAAATAAGGAGCGTACTTGCACTTAAATGGAATTAAATGTGTAGATGGAGAACTTATAGCTATATTATGCCCGAATTTGGAATTCAGAATCACTTGACCACAACTATAGTCAAAATAAAGTTGTGCATCATGAAAAAACTGTTAAAATTAAACAAAATACCCAACTGCACTAAAAAGAGATATATATCTGCCTAGCCTTTTCCCAATTATATTGGGGTCGGCTTCCAGTCAAACCGGATGCAGCTTAATACCAGTATTTTACATGGAGCGACTGCCTATCTGACCTCCACAACCCAGTTACTGGGTAACACGATATCTCGTGGTATGACTGGTTTTCAGACTTTCAGGCCTCTAACTACCCGTAACGACTGTCATAGATCTTAATTTGACAACCGGGACCGACGGCTTAACGTGCTCTCCGAGGCACGGAGAGGTCTCGGTATGAAATTATGGTCACCCATCCACAGACCGACCGCGGCAAGCGCAGCTTAACCTCGATCGATCGATCTGTGCGGCTGTTACTTAGCCACGAGCCTCTCCACTGCACTAAAAAGAGATATAAGATGAAAAAAGAGATACATACTCTTTCTTTTGTAGACGTAATTAAATATTATTGTAGCCCATAACACTCCTAAATTCAGACGAATCTAATGACACCTCGTATATTAAAATCCATCTAGCCGTTTAGGCTACAGATCGTGCCAAAGAAATAGACTTACATACATACATATAAGGTCCTAAACATAACTATACGAAGAGCTTCCTGAAGCTGTTACTGCCATTGATGATGATCTTCAGAATATCAGTGAATGGGCTAAAGCCTTTGGTCTCTTAGTTAATCCAAAAAATCCCAAGCTCTCATCATTGGTGGCAGGTACTTCTACAATCTTTTGTATCACAAGTCTCTTTCACCAATTATATTCGACTCTACCCATATAGCCTACTCAAAAAGTGCAAAAAATCTCGGTGTCTTCTTAGATTGCAATTTGTCATGGGGTGTTCACATTGCAGAGGTAAGCAGGAGAATGTATTGGTCCTTTCACTCCATCAAGCGCCTCCAGAAGTTCCTGCCATTTCAAATTAAAATAACTCTTGCGCAATCACTTCTTCCTCTTTTAGATTATGCCGATGTTTGCTTTCTCGACGCTACAGAGGAACTGGTGAACAAACTGGAACGTCTGCAGAATTTGTGCATCCGCTTCATTTTTGGTCTTCGGAAATACGACCATGTGTCGGAATTCCGGACAAGATTGAGGTGGCTGCCTATTCGACAACGTCGAGATGCTCACATTCTTTCTTTTCTCTACTCTGTTCTTCACAACATAAATTCCCCATCATACCTTCGTGAACGCTTTGAGTATCTTGTCCCTCGGGGGAAATCCTGTCGCTCAAATTCTTCTCTTCTCCTTCGTACTCCTCATCATACCTCAAGCTGTTACGATGGATCATTCACTATACGTGCTGTGCGGCTTTGGAACTCTCTTCCACATTCTTTGCGAGATAGCCCTTCTCTGGATGTGTTCAAGAAAAGAATCAGGGAACATTTCCTTTCAACGTAATTAAGTATATATGTAGTATATGTATTGTGTATATATTATATTGCTGTATATGATTGTATTTAATTTATCAGTTCATATTTATTATAATAGTAATTTTTGGTGTTTATTTGTAGCATTACTGTGGTGTTGTACACTTCAATCTGTCCTCATCTTTTTCTACTTTTCTATCGCTCGAAGATTTGCTGGTAGAAAACTCATGTATGGGTTAAGCTCGCCTTTGTACATCAATTTTCTTTATCACTCTTTGTAATCTATGTTTTGTGTGTACAATAAAGAATAATAAACTATTTCTGGGGCAGTCGAGTAATAATATATCATGAGATATGTGAACCATACCCTAGAATTAATTTATTTGTCGTAATAAAGAAAGACGAATTAGAGTAGAGAGAAGCATATTATTAATATCAAATACAAAGTAATACTAGGTCCAAGCTATAATATTTAAAACCGTCTAGTAAGGTACTGCAGTGGCCACGTGAAATTGATATCAGCTGACCGCAACTAGGTAAGAAGATCCTACGTAACAAAACCACAGCTAAGCGATTTTGTAATTAGCATCGATAGATAGAAAAGCAACAGAGAAATAAATTGTTAAAAAATAATTAAGTGCGTTTATAAATTTTCCATAATTCACTTCGAAGGTAAATGTTTGCCTTCAAACGTAGTTAGAATCAAATTAAAATTCTACGTGGTGCTAGTAAGAAAAGATCTCCTTGAACCGTTTAGTCCTTTAAGGTCCATTGTGTCTGGCGCGTGCTGCATCTTCATGATAGCCATTTGAAAGAAATTCGATTTGGTTCTCTTCCAGCAATTTCCTTTATTATTTGTGTAGGTGCTGGAATTGGCCACTTTCAGAGTAGGTTCTATATGTTTTATATCGTGTAATATTGAAAACTAAATTCCGAAATTGCAGTAAATAAATATTTAAATTTATTGTTTTCAATAATGAAGCCTGTAAGAGACATTCTGAGAGACATGAAAATCCCCCTTTCTTACAAACGAATTCATAACAACCGCAGGTGTGAGCAGTTAAGGAAGGGGCTCGGTTTCGATCCGGCAAGCAATGAAGCCTCCACTCGAAGGCAATTTCCTTTTCATTAACTTGATACTGACAGAGTTAAGAACAAGATGATAATGCACCCCGAAATATTAAATAAAAGTTAATTTCCAAGAAAAGACGAAGTGAAATTCTGTGTTAAAATTCGCAATAGAAAAACCCTAGTCACAATAACATTTTTCAGAAATATGTTTCGGTCTTTTGAAAGTACCGTCTGTCGACGGCGGTGGACGCCATTTAACTGGCTGTATCTACTTCCTGTTATTCGGTACTCGGCACGGCGACAAAAACTCAGGTACAGCACAAACAACATTATACGCATTGTTCAAGAATGAAATTCACTATAATTTTTCGGTAAATAACGGAGAAACCTTACATTCCGCATCGTCATTCTGTTGAGACTTCTATTCACTGCTAGTTTACGATGTATTTGTTAAAACATTTGGGGTTTAAATAGTAGATATAGAGACGCACCAGTCCTAACATGCTAGAAGTAGCATATCCATTACAAAGAATCAATACTATCTATACTAATATTATAAAGCGGAAGAGTTTTTTTGTTTGTTTGTTTGATCTCTGGAACTACCAGTCGGATTTGAACTAAAAAGTCTAAAATAAAATAAATTATTTATAAACCAAAAAACCCGACTGCACTGAAAAGAAGGAAACAAGATGAAAATAGAGAAACGAATATCCTTTTCCAAAAATTCAAAAAATCTATTCACTCTAGCCTTGAATATGATATACCTAAATTATAGTTCTCAAGAAACACGGAAGACGGCAGGGAAGTTCCATTCATGAGCTGTGCATACATGAGTAGATCAAAAGATGAATTAATACTTATAAAAGCTTTCCAATATTTATTTGTACAATTACGCACAGCCTAAACGAAAACAAATGCGTAGGTAATTGAGTACGTAATATATCAAGTGGATCTCTGACTTGACAGTTTACCGATCGAAGACATTCACAACGATCGGTTCGTAGGCGGCATGTAGGCGAAGTTACGGGGGCTACACACGACTATCTCCAAAAGATTCAGTATACATAATTATGCCACATTATCTGAACAATGAACCTTTAATATAATTCGACATATAATCCCATTTACATAATTAGGTTTGTGCCAAAAAGGAAACTAGCTATCAAAGCCTGATTGCATTGCATGTTCCAGATTTTTATCGACCGCATATGATTCAATTACTTATCTGATTTTAAGTTTGCAGATATACATTAGGCATTCCATCGATATTTTGCTATCTGGTAACTCATAATGATTGCCGAGCTTAACATTTAGTGCCAAAACTTTTTTTATTTTTTTTCAATATATGGATCTACGTTTTGCCAACAACTCCAAATATAGTTTCGATTTAGTTTCTTATATTCATGGGATAAACTTCCTAAGAGTTACCGAGCTTCATATCCTCACATGTCATACCTAAGTATGTTAAGCAACGTGATGCGACGCATGTGCTCATGTCGATAAGCGGATACAATGCTACATTTGGCTACCTGGATTTTGCCAAAACTGTCGTCAAGCGATTTCAAACTCTATAACTCTTTGCATATGGTGAACATTGGAGAAAACATTGTTTCATAATAAATAAGTTATGGAAACGTAAATGTTGGAAAGATTTCCGTAGTTCTCGTTGTACTCGACATGCTGCTGTTGGCTTGCTGTCAACTGTCGAAAGACAGGTTCCCCTACGAGAGGAGGTATCAACGGAAGGCCTTTTGAAAAGGTCGAAAGTGATTGACGTGAAATGTAGAGAAGAAAGATGCTTGAATTGATCGGTAAATTACACTATGCCACGAGGGACCTCGCCTACATTATACGCAGAAATATTGTGTATATTATCGTGTCTCTCCATATTTCCCCCGTTGCTGTCGTACGTAAGTTTCAATAATAAGAGATTTCATTATGCACAAATCACGTTTCAATTAAATTTTGCAACTAGAAAAGTAAAAGAAGCGTAATTTAAGAAAAAATATTTTTTGAATTTGGTTGGCCGATGATAAAAAAATGTTTGTTAATGCTCTTTGTTGCTAACTTGGTAAGACCAGATTCTTTAAACGGACTGGATTCCAGGTACGGGTAGGTAGTGGAAGTGTGCTGATAAACAAGAAAATATCACGTACACCTTTACATAAACATATCCTTGACACAATCATGTACTAACTTAGTTTCACACATATTTCGAAACATCGAAGTTCCGTTCAATTTTGAACCTGTAAGGCCAAATTGCATGCCATGCTACCTACACAGACATTACGCCGCACTGGAATGGAAAATTTACCATCAAAATAACCAATAATCAAGTAACTGTATGCAATGTGCAGTGTATTTCAAGAAATTATTTGCTACATACATGGTTCGATTTGGCCAGTTAATTTGATAGGAGAGTCAATATTATCATGTCGCATGTCGAAAATTTTTGAAATATTCCGTGTGGTTAGATGGTTAACGCATTGTATCAAGACTCTCTTGATGAAATATACTAGAAACCTTAAAACAATCATAGGCCATACGCAGTCATCTAATTCTCCCACGACGATCGATTAATGTCGTAGCCTAATGTAATCTCAATTCCAGCAGTCAATGTTCGATATGAAACGAGAAAGCGAAGAGAAATGAAGGACGGTAAAACTAATCATAATGTCCTTTCAAGCCTGTCCTACTAATGCTTCGGAAACAAGTGTGAAATGAAAATTTTTACCTTCCGACCACAAATAGCAAGTCGCGTTGACTTGACAGCTAAACCCAATAACCCTGATGATGAAACCTAGAATCGGTTCATCCAGCAAAAGAAGTTCAACAAACTAGATTGTAAATTTTCGATGTATTTAAAAAATGCACCAATATTGGCCAAGAACTATTACGTTATGCTGCAAACAGTAGCAATACCAGGTATAGATAGATATTGGACGAATTCCGGCGCACAATGAGGCCGACCCACGCAAATGGCGCGAAATGGGACATCCTTCGTTCTAGTTGCATGCGTTGCATTGTTCTTTCGCAAGCTAGCGTAGTAGAGCATTAATTAAATTAATTTGTTTACACAATGATTGGCATAGCTGTAGCGTATCTTTAAATTATTTTCTAATTAAATTGAAATTGTTAATTTCGCGACGCTTAGGAACTTATATTTCAAATTGTTAAATGAAAATTAGTTAAAATTTTAACGTAGAGAATTGTAATAGACGATGTACTCCTATTTTAAATTTCATCTGCATACATGCTTATGCAGCGTATAGAGAAATAATAAATTACAAGAATAAAAAATATTATGAACACGAAAGATTGAATTATATGCTGCACATGAACTTTGAATTTAAACTATGCGACCATGTACGTATAATATAAATTTCACAGCACATAATATATGATAACAGCATATACCTAATACATCATTTCGCACTGCATGTTAATTCAAATGAAATTTAAGATGACCAAACTAGGGAAAACATTAAATAATGACGGTGAACAAACGTGATTGACGAATACAAGGTGGACCCAAATATTTTTATAAGCTTATCTTGTTTGGTTTACGATATACAATCGCGTCTCAATATTATAGTTATGATAAGTATGATGTTTGATTAAAATACCGTATGACTAATCGATGACCTCTTCATTTTAAAATAAATGCACATTGTATTTCCTGCTCTTACTGACATTTTAAATAAAAACGTGATTTTTTAGTTTTTCTTTAATTTAAGAGCTGAACTCTTGTCGGTGGAGCAATCATCACTGTCCCCTATTCTCTGCCTTCATTTTGACCATTTGTTACGACGGGACTCCCGAGTTTTTTCTTCAGTTTTAGATAAAGCTTCGTCTATGTGCTCACCTTTCTCCTTTTCTAACTATTTTTTTTTAAAATGGTCTAAAAAAGTTAGCATATTATATGGAATGACTTATGAAATAAAATAAACGATTAATAAACAAAAATACCGACTGCACTGAAAAGGGGAAACAAGATAAAAATAGAGAAAAAAATATCCTTTTCCAAAAATCGGGTCAGGTGGGTTTTTTGTTTATAATAATTTATTTTATTTTATACTTTTTAGTTGCAACTTAAGTTAAATGTACTTTCTTGTAGTTCGTGTCAAAATATTAGGACTAAAGTATTATAATGTCTGTATATTCGAAATCAGCTATTTACTAGCTTTCCTTTGATACCCATATTGTTATAAAAATTTAATATTTTTTGATTCCCCCCTCTTTATTTATTTGTAGTAGCCATTTTTTTTTTAACGTTGCCCCGCTCTCGGAATTTCTTCCTGTAACGTGGGTGCGTTTACAGACATATAACACATGCACACACGCCCAGACCTGGAATAATTATCTGTAGTTCATACAAATATTTGTTCCATGCAGGAATCGAACCTGCGACACGCGACGCAGCAGCCGGTCTCTCGACCACTGCGCCAACCGCGCCGTCCAAAATATTGTTATAGCTTATGACACTTCTGAAATTGAAACGCATCTAATGACACCTCCTATGTTAAAATCCATCAAGCCGTTTAGACTGTAGGGCGTGCTAAAGAAATAGAAATACATACATACGCTCGCAAATCATAACCCTGCTTCTGAGCCAGTTGGGTACAAATAAATTAAATCTTTCATTTCATGTTATCTACGAATATCAGAATTTTAAGCTACATAATAATCAAGTATCGAGAATTGAAATTAAAATATATTCGTATTTTGCCTGTGGGATAGCATCAGGGGAATTCCTAGCCGTCTGGCGAACGCTGATATTATTACTAAATCCCATAACTTTCGGGGAAAGCCACAAGGCACGTCAAGGGCAAAACCCTTAATGTAGTTGTTGTGACAACACAAAAACGCGGAGATGATTGGTTAGTCGCTTTGTCGGTGAAATGGACATTTGGATGATTTGTGAAGAAAACATTAATCAACAGTGTTTAAGAACAGTGAGATTTGCTCAAATCAAGGTTAATTGGTACCCAGACGAGTATAATTTTGTATTCTCCACATTATAATCTCTAAATCGTATGTAATTTATGTGTAGTAGCTGACATTAGATTTTGTAGCGATCGCAGTACTGTCTTCCACGGTTGACCTTAAAAATAAAAAATAAAAAAAGTAAATTGCCGAACACAGTCTATTCAGTAGAAAAACAAACGAGGACTATACAATACAACAAAACAAATGTCCTATACAAACTACAATTACCACTACAATGATTCGTAATGAGTAGCCGATTGTTTACCATTGTCCACATATTCGCACATGTTCTTGACAGGCCATCCCAATTCTCGGCGCCATTGTCCTACGAACAAAGGCCATATTCCAAGATGGCTGGCGGCAAATAAAATCGTACCCACGTCCTTACAGAGAGTGGTCTTTAAAAAAAATGGAATGGCCTGACGAACGCCAGCGGTTCTACAGATGACCCAATTTGGAGAGTCCCCAAGGTACAAAATTGCGCCTTTTACGGACCCAACAGTGTCTTTCAAGCTGTGAAAGCACTTTGATTGCGTTTAAGTTCCGGTATACATGTAATGTTTTTACTGTTAATGAAATTAAAACGAGTATTCGTCACCCATGAAATTCGTGTGGGAACTTTCGAACACTTCAAATACCTATCTTGCTTTCAAAGCCTTTAGATACACTCGATACATACATATAGTGTTTAGTTGGGACGAATTTAAGCACTGATTGATATTATTACTTCAAGTCGTAGTGACCTAGGGTTTAAATGAGGTCAGAATGTATCAATTTGTTTAAGACCATCAAATATAAGACCAAAAATATTTGACATTGCCATTATGCTATCAATAATTGGTAATTTCTAAATATCCTTGTGTTTATCGGTAAATGGATGTATCCATTAAATACCGTTGCTGTCGCTTCCGATGTGACGTATGAAGAATATCGTTTCGTACATTCGCTAGACTGTAATACGTATCTATTGTATTTGTTTCCAATGTGAAAATATTTTGTTCATTGTTCGCGAAATGATTCAGTATTTATTGATAGCGTCTACAAGGTTTATAGAAAGCAAAACGTATAGAAGGTAATGTGGAGTAATTATTGCTAACAGTGAACCGTCCGTGTTTCTATAAAGGAGAGTTAGTCAAAAATACCCACTTCATAGTAGAAAAAATCTAAAAAAATTACATTGTCAAAATACGATGACTTACTACTACTACTTTACTGACATAAAAGTATATTAATAAACTGGAACAAAAAGTTTTCTATGGGGACGTTGATTCAAGTGTCAAGCGGTTTTACTGGCGAGCCACAAGGAGGTCAAATGCACAAGCCTAACGGTACTCTTATAATAGTCTTCGTGTGGTGAATGAATTATTATGGACTGCTTAGTTTTTCACGGCATGCCGTCCTTTACAAAATTACCGTCTTCAGAATCAAACTGAATTTAATCTTGAATGCTATTTCACGCAACCGCCGCCGCCGTGAATTTGCACTTGAATGGTTCCATGAATTCGGATTCGGGGTTCGACGCTAAAGGCAAAAGATCACGTAAAAAAATATCGATAATGCATTTCCAAAAACTTTTATCAACAACAAATGATGGTAGTTATAAGGCAGGTAAAAATAAATTCGCAAAATCGATTTGCTATTTTTGAAAATATTTTATAAATACATATTAATGTAACAGGTTTTCCTATCATTCAATAACAGTATGTTAAATAGTTTAAAAAAACTGAAATAATGTTTTGAATCTATAAACACTCACTGTAAGTGTTAGCAAGGAAAACAATATGTTAATTATGATACTGGTGTACTATTTAATTGGTGTACGTTAAAATCTTAATATTATTTTTAAGATAATAGAAAAGCATATTTTTTACTTGTAAACAACTCTTGACTGACCTAGAAACAGACGATACCAAAGATCACATTGCTGGCTATGTTAATAGACGCAGTAAACTGACCATTTAAGATTTACAGGCTTTTTTTGTCAAAAACTAGTTACCTCTTTCCAAACTTTAGTTTTTAGTTCTTGAAGAAGAACGGGTAAGAAACTGCAAGGTAACAGTCTACTCATTTTTATCAAGAGGTCAATATTGTTGGATACCGTTTACCTAAATAGGGTAAAAAAAATATACATGTGAGGACAATGGAGTTGTTATTAATGTCTAGTTAAAATTCAAAATTGTTTCTTTGACAAGACAGTTTAGAGATGAACAGTCCCAACTGACGGCGCTCATTCACGAACATGACGAATGTGTCATCATCACTAAACTCAGCCATAATATAAGGAATCTAACATCTACCACTAGTACCGAGACGAGATCAAGATTTTAATAATTATTACGATAATGCCGCGCTCAAGAAAACTAATGAACTATTCAAGTTACGATTAATGTAATCTTGTTACACTGAGCACAACTTTAAATATGGGTGAATTTTGCAAGATAGGTTTATTATGAGGATTTGTAGTCAGACAAAATAATTGCCACGCCTTTTCTTCAGATTGCTGGTTTCATCTTGTTCGATGTAAGTAATTTTACTTTAATTCCGGTTAGCTTTCCTGATTCCTGTCATTCAGCAGGCAGTGACTTATCTCAGTGTTTGTTTTATCGTAGAACAATACTAAATATTAATTATTGTTCAACTGTTATTACTCACTTGCATTCTTCGGGATTGCCCGACTAGTTTCGAACTCGAACGGAGCCCTTTGTCATGAGCTGAGGCCACGGCGATGTCACGAGTCAAACTGAGTTCCGTTCGATTTCGAAACTAGTCGGGCAATCCCGAAGAATGCAAGTGAGTAATAACCGTTGAGCAATAATTAATATGAATGTGTCTCACGAAAGTTATTATACAACAATACTAAATAATAAAAAGAGTGATACTAAAATCATGACTAAATCACTAGCAAAGAACTTATATCAAGGACTTTGGACAAAAATTCTGTCATTTATAACAAGCCCAATTACGAATATGATGTAGGAGACCGTGTTCAGTCAGATCAACAGCATCTTTCGTCTAGACATAGAAGGGATAATGAGCGTGGAGCGACGCGTCTCCCAGTTATCCCAGGGTCCGATGAACTGTCTCGCCGCTATCCCCTACCAATGTTACCACCCCAACCCATCTAGGTGAACAATCTCCAAAATACGAAGTTTATATTGTCTTCAATACGATAAGAAGGTTACTAATATTTGTATTACACGTGTATTTGTATGGCTTTATGTAATTAATTAAATTTGTTTCATAATTAATCTGAATCACATGTTGAATTCTATATAAAAATAGACGAATAAAATAAAATAACTAAAATTTGATGAATAACATATTGTTTACTCAAACAACACGACTTGTTTTCGCAATCTGGAGACTTTGATCGTAATTTAAAAAGTTTCCAGTTTAAAGCCGTATAAATAGTATTTTGTGAACGTTTCGGGAACATTCTGGAGTGAAACACTTCATTAAAAGATAAAAGGGAAACTTAAGACTTGGAAGCACTTTGTTATAAAGTTCCGTTCTTAGAACAATATCGAAACAACCTTCTAACTTCCAGTGAGTGAAGTATTGCTTTAATTTTAGCCCGTACAAGAGTAAGTTGTGCGGTTTCCCTGCGAATAGTAGGACAGCATTAGGCTTGAGGTATGATGGAAAAGTTTCACCTATACTAAGTATGTCAAGCGATGATAAGTATAGTATACACTAGACGCCGGCGCCGCTAAATTACACTTCCACGTTATTTGATTAGCTTTGTAATATTAAAACTTCTATAATTACGTTGACGGCCCGGTTAGTGCAGTGTGATCGTAGGATAACATCACAACCTGGCGCATCGATAACATTTGTTGTGACATAGCTAGATAGTAGGAGGCCGTATCGGAGGCGGTTACCACCAACAACACCATTCCCAATGAGGGTTGACGTCTGGCAGGCGGCCGGGTATAAAACATAGCCAAAACTTAAGCAGCATGCAATTTCAAAAACGATTAGAAAGTAGAAGAGGGATACATGCTGCGCCGACCCCAAATAAATTGGGATAAGGGCAGGGGGCTGATGATGATGATTACGTTAATGGGAAACGAAATGTGGGATTTTGCCGCGAGATTATAGACAACTACAAAACAATCGCTGAATTTTTAATGCAGCATTTATACTATATCAAGTCAAATCAAAGCGGAATCTTTTTTGGACAACGGCCAAGGCTGCACTCTCAACGATAAAACAGATTTCCGCAGAGGGCTGTTATGAACTATGACCAAGGTTAATCGAATTATAAATTTTTCATGTAAGACAAATAAAGGTAAGTTACAATTAAAAGTTTTCTACTACAATCACTTAGGGGATTTTTAATGTATTTAGCGTGACTCGAAAATGTCCTACATCATAAAGCAAAAATTGTAAGTGTAATCTTTGAATTATTGTACGTAGCCTATAATTAACTTAATCGTAGACTTTACGTGACATAATCTAGAGTAAATTCATGAGAACAAAAACCAGTTTATGTTCGTGATCTCGAAGGTTGTACGAAGATAAAATACGAGTGAAAGTATGTTAACCAAGGCAGTGTGAACACGTAGCTGGACTATTTTCCAGGCTGTACACATGTGACGATGAACGACCGCGGGACATGGAACCCAAAATCAACAAGATTTTACAGTAGACCGTAATAAAATCTATCCATCGACCACTGGCATAATTTAACCAGAATGTATTACCAAACCGAAAAGAAGAATCTTCCCATCTAATATACATAGTATTGCAACTAGACTGAACTACTCCTAATGCGAATGTTTTAAGGCCACACAATTTAATACATAGTAAACTGCAGAAACGACTCCAATGCTCAATGAATGGATACTGTCATATCAGACTTAACGATGGATTCGAGCTTAGTTTAAATTGGACCAAAGGGGCAAAAGTGCAATTTAAGCCAGTCGTAGGTGCTTTGAGGAATTCGTAACTCCTCCAAGCTAGGTAAATGTTTGTCTACATGTGAAGATAGGCAGTTGATTGCAGATCGCGGTTGTCATGCCGCGGTATCGATTGCGGCGGGTGTTGCGCGCCGGTCGGCCTGGCGACGTCCTTGGCCCGACCACGCCGTCTCATACTCCCTCCCCTGGTCTGACGTCACGACCCGCGCCCCACCCTCGTTGACATGCGGATCGGGTCATCTGTGACGTCATGTGTCACCCCGTTAGCGCCATCAAACATGATGCACCACTGAATTTTTATGACTACCAGCGGCCATGACAGTCATTGGTGGTGAACGTGCTGAATTGTTATTTTTAGTGATGCCGCGGCATGGGTAAATGGGTATCCAATCAGAGATTTTATTTATTCGGAATTCGCGAGGCTGACTTTACTAAAAGTTTCACCCTTTCATGAAAACGTAACAAAAATTACATTATTTGATGTTAAGAAAATTATGACTTTATCAGCACACGCTGAATTTTTAATTTTTATCCGTGGTGTCTCGTCACTGGTTCATTTGCTAGTAATCATTTTATTTATGCAGTGTTCTTTTAACAACTGCGACCCTCGTATAAAGCACCAATCAATTCTATTGAAGTCGAGAGTGCTTTGCCGTTATTTATGTATGAGAAGCATTCAGTTTGATTTCTTATACTGCCTAAATAAAATACGTTTATAATTTGCGTTAACTTGCTAAATCTCAATTAATCTCTCAGTTCGAGCTAGAATGTAAATAATGTTATTTTAGGATGATAATGACGGAGTGTATTTCAGATGACATGGTAGTTTATGATAATAGCGGTGTATGAAATTAATGTCTTGATTATATTTTGGACGGAAAATGCCTTCACACATTGTGTATTAATTAAATCGTTAAATACTTTTCCGTATAACAAATTAATAAGGTTTTTATAGTAGGTCAATGGGTCATTAAACCTGTATTTGTAGAGGTGTGGCACAAAATCCATCGCAAGATGATCGCCGTCGTGCACCGCTCACCTCGACCATGTTATAAAGGAGCATTAGCATATTTACAAAAACTGCTAGACCTAGATCTAAGGCCAACGAACTCAATGAAATTGTTATTATATTTATAAGTAGGTATAGCATTGGCGGTGGAACACGGCCAATGACAGATTAAATATAATCTGCTCACCCCGGTAGAGATTATAAAAGCAATCATTTTCATTGGTGTGAACACCCTTGACGTAGCGTATTTTATAGGTAGTCTTTTAATTATACAAGAACAATTGAAATGTTTTTTATCTTCATGATTTACGCAGTAGCCGAGGCCTTGTACTACTGTAGAATAAAGATAATAACAAAGCCTAGACAGCAAAACGATTTGTAGAAAACGCAAAAACGGTCTGTAATACTAACAATTTATTTTTTGTCGTAAACAAGTTTTGATCGACATTTTCAGATAAAGAAATAATCCATATTGAATACGACGTAGAAAAATGTGTTGTTGCGATCTTATTGAATATTAAAGGATTTTATTCCGGAAAATAATGGAGATATTATTCTTGATTTTAAATGTATCTAGGCGTAAACAATGACGCGATATATGTAAATATCGGGGGCACTTCCACTGCCCACTGCGTCAATCCAAGCGAAATAAATATTAATTTGTGTTTTTATAAAGTTATAATATAGGGTTTACGGCAAGTTGGCGAAGTGTAAGTGTTGGCAACAATGGAAATGGCGTTCAATTAAATGAACAGGATGTGGAACAGTGCGTCGACCGCGGCGCCAGCGAACTTCGACGCTGTATAGAAATTAGCAAGTGCGACTGTGTCAAGTGCTTGCTTACTTACATTCCTACCTTAAATACATTAGGATTTAACAACAACAATAACTGTCAAAAACGCTTTTAAGAATTTAAAACCTTACAATAACAATATCATTCGCAAACAAATGACAAAACTCATAACAACTATTAATTTAACCTTTATAATTATTGTACTGTCATGAATTCTAAATAAACTGTTACTGTAAAAAATATAAGAGCAACTGGTTCTTACTTCTGAAAGGCTTACAGACTGAAGAAGGATACGTCACGAGCATTGTAAAAATCACAAATTCGGGAGCAATAACCTTATCAAAATCGTCGATGATTATTATCAGTGGATGTTATCATCCACGAAATGTTTGTTACACGATCTGATAATGTGTATCTCCAGATTCGGACAATCCATCATTGACGCTCGAGAGCGCGAAGGGACCAACGCATTGTTCTCCCGGGGGGCACTAACCCATATGCGCCGATTAGATATGAGAGACGCCACGACACGCCGCCGCCGGGTAAACACACCGCCTCATGCGCAACACAAAACGTAAACAAGTCGATTTATAACAACAAACAATCTGGTACTTTGCAGTCATTTTATATGAAAAAGGTGGGACTCTTCGTGGGTTTGTAGCCCAATTTCGGTGCCCAATTTAAATTATTCAAAAATGTTGCAACATTAGACTGTCGACAGTTCCATTAGGGACACATGATCGTTACGTTTTTTGGCACAAAATCAACTTGTTTTTCTTTGTATAATTTTGTTTCAATCGAAGCATTCCTCGTGGCAAGGCGAAACGTCGTGCTTCTATTTGCGCATTGCGAAATTTTAAAAGCGTTTCCGAACGGAGGGTTGTTATCCATACCGGTGTAGATGAAATACGCGTCCCCATTTAGCAATCGCGTATCAAGGCCCATTGTTTGAGCTCGTGTAGCACATTGTTTAGATGTTTTGTAGTGCAAACAGACATCGTCTGGTGCCCGATAAGAGGACCTAATGTGGGGATCTTATGATAATTATGATTTCGAAATCAGAAACCTGTTTTTATGCTCCATGATAATAGATAAATAAAGTATTAACAACACTAAAATAAATATAAATGTTTATATTATAAAGCTTGATGGAACAAACATTAAAATGTTTTCTGCGTAGTAATAGCTGTCAATCTACTCACTTGAGTAAACGTGAACAGTTTGCCTCAAGATTAACTGGGAAAAACCTCACTTCGAAACCGGACTAAAGTAAATCCTGCTGATTTATCATAAGCAACGTTTCGTTGTATACAACAAGGTATAAAGAAAATATTTTAATCTACAAGCTTAAACCTAAACAAAAAAAAAAAACGAATCAGTCGGACTTCCCATATTTTCGGTACCTCTTAATGAGACGGCAAAGGTCAGACTAGAACAGCCCACTGAGACACTTTGGAAAAAAATATGACGCATGTATAAAATGGATTTATCTACATTCGTCGTAATATTTCATACAACTTTGTTTTGACAAATAATAATGCCCATTCATACTCTATGCAACAGAAAAGAAACTGTTGTCGAAAAACCTGGAAGCATGGTGCAGAACAAGACATAGGTGAATAAAGAACTGTTAACAGATGCTATAAATTATGATAGTACTATTAAAACTTCACTGCAACCCTTGAAGTGAGTAACTATAGTTGACTTCTACAACTATTCTACGAAGAAGGATATGGTCAAAACTTACCTGGAACATATCAGTATCGGGGTCTTCTGTGTATTCGACGATGACAGCTTGGCTGCGGCTGAGTGTGTATGAGATTGAGTGTTGGCTGGCATCGAGGATGGCCTTGCTGCTGTGCGGAGTCTTAACCACATAGTGCTTGGAGCGTCTCACGCCGTTCGCTGAAGGCCGACGGTACAGCACGAACTTGCTGCGGCGCCGACCCCGCTCTCCGGCTGGCAGGTATCCATTGTAACTGAAACAAGGATTTTATTTTAAATTCTAGGTATAGAGGAAAAGGCATTGGCATTAATTAGGTAGAATTAGAGAGCTGGGGAAATTTATAGATCATCAATCAATAATTCATGCTTATATTTGAAAGTTCTTACATATTTTCGGGACAGTTAGTATCGAACGACAATATTTTATTGACACCAAATCAAGGGCATTCTTATACGTAAAATAGGTGAAACGCCTCACTTCGTCCTTCAATTCATAAAAAAAATATCCTTAGGTCAGTGGTAGCACACAGCGGTTTCAATTACAACAATAAGTGCTTATTGCAGTAGTTAGCTAAAGCCATTATATGCATTAATCGTCGATGGGAAAGGTTAAACTTCCGTGAGATTTTAAATTAAACAATCGACACGTACATTGTATCTTTGACTTCTATTCCCACAACTAAACAACAAATCTACTTCAGAATTGCATACGTGGTCATTTCAGAAATATCTTTATTAATTTGAGTTATTTGTAAACATTATAATTTTGATAGCTTTTATTTATGTCTTCAGAATTTCGTAATAAACATATCTCCAGCTGAAGCAAAGTCAAGTTCGCGTCATTTGAAGACGAAAATGACGTCAATCTTCGCGTTACATTGCCATAAATTTCATAACCTGCGTACGTAACCAATTCAAGTAGTTCACACTGGTGTAGTATTTTTATGAACCGGCAAGAAATCAGACAATGTTGACGGCTCGACGTATGGGAAGCTGCACAAGTGCAAACCTTTTGTGTGCTCTTATATAAGTCGGCGTAACACACTGTCTGACATAAGACGTTTTTGTTGAAAAATTTATTCTCGCGCATTCCCATCAGATAAACCTCGTTTCCGCACACCGAGCAAGTGATTTTCACCATTGAACAAATACTGCGCTTCTTTTATGATTCTGACGGAATTTTGCTGAATAAATGTATCTGTCTGCAGAGTTATATCAATAAGGAGGTTCTCGCAAGAATACCGGAATATCCTCAAGTATTCATTCTATGAATACATGTTAATCATTCACTGTGTATTATCAACAATGTAATCGAATCCGTATTGAAAGACCAATTTTTATCGTTAATGAAGTATTCATGAAAGGTCAATCAGAGTAAATTTTCTCGGAAACCGATAGCCATTAATGTTCAAAGTAGAGCAATCAAAACTTCTCCAAACTACGGTTCCACCCCGGGCAGCCATCGTAAAGGAAAATCGTTTCAAGTCATATACAGTATAATTAACCGCATTAAGTCCAATAAAGGTCCCGGGTCTACAATTTGTGGTTGCTTGGTCACCGAATATAGAATAGAGAGACGGCACAGATTGGTACAAATATAGCTATTATATTAATGCGTAAGAAAAACAACTTAGAAACGGCCAGAGAGAAAGCAATGAATTATGTCCGAGCAATAAAACGGTTAAATTGAGTAAAAGCCCCATTGTTTCCGTAAGCAGGATCGGCCAATCATAAATCTGTACATTTACACAATAACTAAACGATAGTCGATATGTTTGTAGTATCTTCACGCGTGTACGTCTTATATTTTATTATTTGTTTATGAAACACATAGAACAGCAGGGTTATTCACGTGTTTAAAACAGAGTTGTTCTCACATCGGTACGGCCTCCCACTCCTACGTCGTTGGAAAATCCTATTAGGAAAAAATCGATCATGGCAGACATATGGGTCCTGGGTTCCCCCTATAAGCAAACGATTGCATTACTTAAGGCGGTAAGAAAATAGGGATAGCGTTTCAGTATAATGGAATTAGTGCGGTTGCACGGTTGCACCATTACGCAACTCGCAACTTGGGGCGAACATACACGAGCATTGAATAATATATCTTAATTATAGACAATGTTTGTTGTAGCTAGAAATAGACTTTATACAAACATAATACTAGTACTGCAGCTGCAGCTCCGCTTTCAAGTAAAAACGGATCGCGTGTTGGTACGCGCGGACTTCAGAACTCTTTAGAAAAAGGTTTGACATAAAACCATAACGTTTTTAGTTTCAAACGGACATCGCTAGCAAATGACGTCATTACACGCATTATAAAACACAACACGATAAGGAGTATATTACGAACATTACTAAAACTTTATTGTAGAAGGGGACCCCTATATTTTAGATCAACAAAGGATAAAATCTCCATTGATTCGGAAAGTTACGGCTTGCTTGACGGATTACGTATTATGATGTATCGTTTTGGAGTCCTCTTTCCTAGCCTGGATATCAACCCGAGTTATGGAAATTTTATGACAAAAATCTGTAGGGTATTGCGCACAAGGGTATGATATATTGAAGGTTTTGCTTCATTTCATTCACTTGAGTAGGATTTATCTTGTATTAGAGGTTCTTATTGTAATATTGAATTCATATGCAGCAAGTTATTTCATTCTCAAAATGATTTATTCATTCGGAGATATTGAATTAAAGACACAAATAGGACATGATATGAGACTATGCGACACAGCGTGCGATACTGATGCTATACTCGACATTGCTATACGTGTGAAGTCGTCAACACGCATCGGAAAAGTCATTATTAGGTATACCTCGATAACACTATTAAACTAAAATTAGATTAGATTAAAATTCATTAAAATGTATTAGGGGTAGATACCGCAAAATCTGGACGCGTGTGGTGTCGCTTTGTGTCTTACCCAAAGGTGACAGTGACATCATTAAAAAAAAAAGAATTTTATTTCGTAAGTATTCGTCTATCGCCTTAATGGAAAGTACTTGGAGAAACCGGTCAACTGACAGCTAGAGCTTGTTCGTAATTCCAATGTATTGTTCAGCATCCTGTTATATTCGTAATACGCCATCATTTAAGTTCTTAATTATCAGTTACAGAAATAAACTTTTTTATATATACTAACATGTTTACTAGCAGCAGAAGAGGCATACATTTGAAATTTTCAAGGTTTGATAGTTATAAAAAGATAAGAAGAGAAATAATAAACAGGTTTTAGATCGGTGTATTTCTGTTCATGAAATTTGGGAGACCGATTACTTTTCGTCACCATTTGGGTTTATTCATGAGCGAATATTTTATGGGAAGTTGCGTATCCGCATGGAAAAGGACATGGTGTGTCAGCTGTTTCTCATTTCGCACGTATAAAACCAACTGACAAAACGGAGACAAAGGTGTCCAAAGTGCCACCTGTTATGTTACGACGTATACCAGGGAAGGGAACGGGAGGTGCTTTAGGGACTATAATATCTGTTGGTGGAGCATAACAGCTTGCGTCCTAGTTTTGTAACGAGTTGCCGTGTTTAGTCCAAACTTTAGTATAGTTAGTTACTAGGACAATAAACTATCACAGGTTACTAGTAAACCTACTTCGCATAAACAGCAATATAGCAGCAGGTATCTGCTAAGGTGCAGAGTAGACTTAATAAAATAAAAAAACTTACAATAATGCTCCACATTAATTCCGTTTTTTTTCCACAGCTTTACGCATCGACGCAATCGCTGTTGCGGAAAAAATATTTCACGGTTGTGCTATTATATTTTAGGTACAGTACAGTACTTTCCAAATTTCTTTATTTTCGCAAACTTATTACATCTTCTAAAGCGTATGAAACTTGAAAGGACATCCTGTCTTATCGTTTTAATACAGATTTATTTATTTATTTGTCTTCTGTGTTTGTTTTATGTTTGCATGTAAATCTAAATAGTTGTCTATTGCACATTAAACTTGATAAACAAATCAATTTAATTTTGAACTACATTTATCCACCACCTACTCATAAAACAATAATGTAGGCAACTTACTATATTATACAATTTAAATATTTTTATTACATTTCAAGTAGCAGGCCAAATCACGCCAAATAGTCCGCACGTTTTCGATATCGTGCAAAAACTTGTGCTCCACCCACGTGACCTAATACTAACTGTACCCAAATAACTGAAAACAAATACCAAGTTAGCAGAATCCATGTGAATTTATTCGACCTCTGTACTCAATAAAACATTCAATCAAAACAAGCCAACAACATCGAAACTTCCGAAAAAGTTACTTTCCAACTTGAAGCCTTTCAAACGATACTTCTCGAAATACGGATCAATAGAAATCAATATACCTACCTATCCAAAATTAAGGTCGGGGTTTAATATTATTTTCATAATTAATAATAATCCATCCGTTAGCCGAAAAATAAATTAGAAGATGTATATATTTTGCGCCGGTACTGCACGTAGGAATAATAATAGACGACTTCACGAATAAACTGTTAGCCACCTGCATTCAAAGAAATAAATTCAGATTATTCGGTCCGCATTAAGTTTTTACTTTCGTCTTTAAGTGTTCATAACGAACACGGGGGAAGCTGGCGAAGCCGTGGTCTGATTTCATTGACTAATGATAGCAACTAGAGTCATCCTTAAAATAAACAGTTGTTGCTATAATAAATTATTAAATTGGCCGTAACTACTCCCACGAAAAAGTATCATGGTTGTATTCTTAGTAGCACAAGCCCACAATGTAATAAATAACACGAAACTTATAGCTTGTTATGATTTTAACGTAAGGAAGCGAGCTATTTTGGCAGCATTGCACGCCTCGCGCAATCTTACTTCCGCCCCACCTCGCATCCTCCGATCTGTTATACAAAGAAAGAACTAACGCGTCAAAAGGACGCCACGTTAGCCGTAAACCCAACGCCTACTGTAAAATTTCTCGTAATTCCGTTTTACTACTACAATAAAGAAAATCTTACTGTTTTTACAGACTACACATTAACGAAACATTTACACTGACACACTAACCTATTAATTTGATAATAATGTTGTATTTAATAGCCGATTCTCAAGACGTTGCCCGATGATGTAATTTTATAATTCAAATTCTGAATACGCGAGCGGAATGTGACCGGTAAGGTGGAGCATATCATTAACATTGAAAATTAGCAGTGACTTTGACAGTGGCAGTAACGCAAAACTAGTTGTAATACGTTACTAAATAATTTTTTTAACAATCACTTCATTCAACTATAAGGGCATGATGACCAGTCAACGAGTTTTTCCGAAAATAAAATCGGCATCTAATTCGTATGCGTTCATCATTTAAAGACCGGAGCACAGACCGGGCGGAGTTACGATTCAGACTTTCAGCAATGCGAGTACCATCGCTATTTCCACTCTTCCTCTTACTTGGTATATTTATCTTGTGTTTATAATTACGTATCTAGGTCAAAAGACAAGCTGAAAATTTGCTTCTTGCGTGTGATTAGAAACTAAGGGTTGAATAGGTCCGTAGGTTGACTGAGCTAACGGACTGACATTAATTAAAAACAGCCTAGACCGACCAGTTTAACGTGCCTTCTGAAGTACGGAAACGCTCGGGTGGAAATATTTCTAGCGGTCAACCATCTACAGAGTGACCGCGCCAAGATAGTAAACGTAAGCACGTGCCTTGGCTTAGCTATGTTTTCCCTCTCTTGCACTTGCAGTTGAGCAGTTGTGTGACCGTGGCAGGAATAATTCTAAGCAAGAGGACGTGCTGAGTATGTAATATTATTTATTGATCTTGGCCTTAATCTCAACGATTGCTTACCGACCAGCTTAAAATGGGCTAGAAGCACTTCAAAGGGTTAATTAAGTTTCAAAACAACGTTTGTGTTTGACAAATTTTATTTTCAGCTTGATTCAGCAAAGCAAAATAGATACTTATGTTCATAACCTCTACACAATACGAGAAACCAAGTTTTGCGGTCAGCTGGTCTTGAACTCGATATACGCACAATTATAATGAATTCATGTCATGACCGTGATTATGAGAATCCACATGCGTGCTGTATATTACAGAAACTAAGTACGCTATTTGTTTTGATCACGACTTGGTCATTTATCTTTTTGTTCGGTAAATAAAGGTGGTAATTTTGGATGTAAAACTAGGTCTAGGCCTGTCTGGGCGTGTAGATTCCTTCCCAAAAATAGATCAAATTTCCTTCGGATATACAGTAAAAATCCGACAGATATTATATCCTTCCTTGCGTGAATAACAAAATAAGGTTACCACAAAGCACTTTACATTTTCTATATTGAAGTAGTGACTGTGCAACCGGTCATAGAAGCTGGTTATTTTCATCCGATAGTTTCAACTTTACGGGCTGATGAAGACCGCAATGAAATGGAAAGTGTTACATTAGTACAGTACGTGAAAGATAGTGTAAACAGTACTCAAATGGCATGACATACATGATAAGCACTGTCCATAAAGATTAAACAAGACAACTTTGTCTCAGTCTCACTGATGTCATCATCCATCTAGTCGTCCTGCACATTGGCTCAGTGGGACGTTTGATTGGTTTGTAACTTTGTAGCTGTAGACAGACTTGTATTGATAGCTTGCGGTTTTGCTTCTATATTACTCACTGGATTTTCTTGGAACGGAACGTTTATTTTGTAAAACTATAGAATTATTTGGACTAAGTAATATTTTAAACTAAGTCTTGTAAGACGTTGTTGATACCCAATTCTTGATATAAGATATGTATAGGAACGCACTGAAAACATTCGACTAAAGCAACATCAAGACGTTACGCTATGTTGATTAATTATTTGATTTGAAGTATTAAAATGTACCCCCTTTTCTACATCCCGGAAGTTCTCCTTGATAAGTGGATGCATCCCGATTTTGGGATGTCAACATAATATTTTCACGATTGTCAATCACAGTTTGAGTATGTACTTGTCACGGCGTGTAATCCCCTTTTGCTTGAAATAAGAGTAGCGTGACGACCTGACGACCCTAGGGTAAAAAAAAACCTTTCCCCTAAAACACTCATATAGTGAGTTATTTTTGGGTTCCATACTTTAAAAGGAAAAATCGGAACCCTTATAAGATCACTTTGTTGTTCGTCTGTCTGTCTGTCTCAGTCTATCGAACACGTGGAGGTATCGAGTTGAAATTAAAACCATATACTCAAGTCTGCAGTCCCTTGAAGCTATGAAACTCAAATTTATAAGTTAACGTGAACAAAAGATACGGCCGTTTATACCGCAAAAAAACGTATATTTCGACGCTCTCAAGGGAATCAAAATTTATAGGGTACTTTCCGTTGACCTAGAACTATGAACTTTGGCAAGTAATATCGTCTTATACTACAAGTACAGTGAAAAATCTGAAAAATACACATTTTAAATTAAATCATACAAAATATAGTCTTTATTTAAATATGTACCTACAAATTTGTACGGAACCCTCGGTGGGCGAGTCCGACTCGCACTTGCGATTGTTGTTGTTACACAATTTACTTATTTATCGCGCAATAACCTATAGTATAATATACTATTTAACGGTCTCAAGTTCTCAACAAGCAAGATAAAGGAAGTTTCATTCGGGGAAACAAACGGTTACAAACATCTCTTTACATAATGAGTTATGATAATTAAATGTATGATTTGCAACGTGTTGCATATTTCCAGTCTTTTTATATTAAGTATGTGGTCTCCTCATGCAAAAAAAAAAATACAATTTACCGATTATAATAATTTTTTTTTACTTTTCCTCACACTTAAAATTGTGATATGTCATTTCTGCACTAGAAACACACATATATGGAATATGCTTGTGCCCATTAGAGATTTACACTGTATTTATAATGTTCACTATTTGTGATAGTAAACGGTACCATACAAATTATAACGATGAGCGTATATTATAAAACAATGGAATGTTAATAATTCATTTTGTTTTTCACAACACGGAAGAAATAAAGATAATACCTCAACAGTGATAATTGTTTTCTTCGTTATAGTTTAATGTATATTATAGAGTGGAATAAACGAACAATAATTCATAACAAAGAGTCGAGTTTACCTCTAGACTACGCAGTACGCCGCTATTCTGTCGTTTCGGTAAGTCTAACATGATAATTTCTAAGAAATTACTTATTTACAGCCGTGATCAACCTCAACATTAGTTATAATTGTAGAACAAAGAAGTCTTTATTACCTACTTTATTTTATCTTAAAATGTTGACGCAGTAGATTCTTAATTCTTAATTAATTATTTAATAGTCACGTTTTATTTCCAATCAAACTGTAATTATAACTTTTTTATAGTTAAGTTTCATTTGATTCGAAATTGGCAGACCATTTTGCAAGACAATCTGCGCAATGCCGTAAAATTTACGTTTATTTGCTTTGTTTCTATTTTATAGGGACACGGACAGACTGCTTCACTTTCTCCAGTTTGTTATAAGAGAAACTGTAAAATGTTATAAGGAACATTTGAAGTGACATTATTATGAATACTGTCTAATAAAATATACCTGTAGTAGGCTGAAAACTGAGTTTACTGTTCAGTGTGATTTCGGTACTCGTCAACCTTAACGAAGATCAAAGACTTCATAGAAGATTGTTTCAGAATATAGGACATTTGCATGAGCGATATTCTATCACGTTGCACAGACTTTTCACGACAGCAAATCTTCGCAGAAGCCCGGTGAGTGTGGCCCTAAGATAAGCCCTTGGGGCACCCTATATGACGGTACTGACTTCAAAGCAAACTAGAAAGTCTAGAAACCTCCCTCACCGGTCATGACAAGAAACACGAAGTCAATAGTGTTTACTAAACAACGCGCGACAAAGAATGATAACATACTCGGGTAAACAAAAATATTATTGAGTCTATCTAAACTGTTATCACTTATCAGTTATCAGACACCTCAATCCATTAATCTTGACGTATAGGCGGAACTTGGAAATTGAGACCGGAAGCGTGTGTTGGTCGGCAGTAAAATTCGTTCAACTGATGTAATGTGGAGTCATGAATGTATGGTAATTATGGACCATTACTGCAAACAATCACGATATGTTGTGATTGAAAAGACTGCTAGCAGGAAGTATTATAGGCCAGTTTTTGAGGGTGGCTTCCACAAAGCTGCTGTACGACTTCAGCTGGTCGTAAAGAAAATTACGATCAATGTATTTTTCGTATGTCCTCATTAGCTTATTGGATTTTAGTTTGTAAATATTGTGAAATATCGCTCAATATCCATAACAGCTACGATTCTTCTTCTTTTTCTTTTCATGTCCAGTCCAAAACTTTTATAGTTTGATGTGTGTTTTGTATAGTTTGATGGCTACAACTGGATACTCGATTACCTTGGATAACCTGGAAGTCTCTCAATAGAATCCAGATAGACCCAGCCTTTTCCAATGTTCTAAGGAATGAAAGAGACTGGGCTTTTTAGAGGATCATAATCACCGATCGGTGTAACTGCGGTGCCATAAAGACAATGTACCACCTGCTGGTATGTACAGTCATGTTTAATAATAAATAATAATAATAATATTCCACAACTATCACACAACGCCGTCTAGTCTCAAGCTAAGCAGAGCTTGTGTTATGAGTACTAGACAACTGATAAACATACATACATAAATATTTCTAAATGCATACATATTATAGATAAATTACACCCAGACACAGAACAAATGATCGTGCTCATCACACAAACATTTGTCCTGGGTGGTAATCGAACCCACGACCTCCGGCATAGCAGTCAGGGCTACTAACCACTAGACCAACAGGACAGTCAATCAGAAAAAAAAAACTAGCAACACAAAGGACCTAAAAGAGGTAAATCAAAGGACAATCGAGCTGGTCATAACTATGGTATAGCCATGCGATTACAATAATGTTTTCATCTCACATAA
The DNA here is from genome assembly GCA_935421205.1 of Xylocampa areola. Taxonomy (NCBI): domain Eukaryota; kingdom Metazoa; phylum Arthropoda; class Insecta; order Lepidoptera; family Noctuidae; genus Xylocampa; species Xylocampa areola. Next base: position 11,258,678 of record OW285217.1, on the reverse strand, counting down.
TACTTAATGCATATTTTGGTTTTTACGCTTGGTTTTTACGTCAGATTGATAGTGCTTACTCAGCATTGTGCGTGACGCATATTATTAAAACCTAATAAAAAACGAGTAAGTTTAAATTAAAACTTTCGCTATAGTTTTATTAAGTGTAGAAAAGAGCTTGTATCAACATAGTATTTAAATGATACAACTATCTCAACTAAACTATAAATGCCTAAAAACGATTACTTAAGAAAAAATTAGTTGTCCTGGCATGTGTACTTAGTATATACGGGTCACATCTTCTTGCCTTGCACTCGAACGCTAACCCTGTTATTCTACTCGTAGATGGCCGGACAAAGGATAATGAACATGTACTGATATAACGCGAGGTACTGGCTAAATCAGTTATTTGATAGTCTCTAATTAGTGTTATGTTAGTACAAAGTCAGAACAAAGTTCGAAATATTGCAAACTGAACATAGGTAGCTCAACTTAACCTATTACATAATATAAGAGAATTGTATTGTCTATCTTCAGATAAGTACAAAAAGATTACTCTTTCCACATTTCGAATTATGTGTTAGAGTACAAAATATACTTTATGACAATAAAATTCTATTGTGTCTGCTAATTAGCGATTCAACTGATTAATAGCATAAAATATTTATCTGCAGTAAACTTTAGTCCTGTTTGAGAAGAGAAAAAATGCTACTATATTATTATCTGCTACGATTCGGCCAAACAAGTAAGTAACCCTAGCCAGTGATATAAAATAAGGATTGAATTTGCCATTTATACGTGTCATATAAAGTACTTGATACCGTGCTCGTATTCGTAAACAGTATCAAAATCCCTTCTCTTTATAGACAAGGCTAGGACCATGGTTTCAACGATTCATACCATATTCAAACCAAAATAATTGGAAGGCGATTGAAACCGACTTCTTCCTGATATTGTATTCTGATTTCTCTGACGTGATTAGTTGCCTTATTGAGAATGTACCAGCTCAATGTTACGACAAGACGATTTATCTTTTCCTTATCAAGCGGTCTTTGGCTAGACGGAGTTTGGAGAGAGCCGTTCTTAGCGGTACATATGTATACGGGCAAGGGTTCGCTGCCTCTTACGATCTGATTAGCATTTTTCAATATTATAGACATCGAGAAATGTTCAAATAAAATCAATATAAATCTGTCTCAGAATACGAATCTAAGACAGCTTCAGAGTGAAAAATGATAGATGGTGGTTCTTCCGCTTGCAAAACTATACTGTATACATATAGAGTGGTCCCCACTCCTATCAGATATCTGATATCTAATATTATAACCACTTCAAGTCAATAAGTAGGTATTTACTAGATATGTTAACGAATCGGACAAATCCTAAGAGAGCAGAGTAACATCTTTTTCCATTTAATATTGTAACTTTAACAGAGTAACGGTTAGTCAAAAGAATAAAATCTCACCCGAGTATAACGAGTTCTCCATATTTTATGAGGGGTTTTGGCTTCTGTTCTGAGCCGCTCTCTCCAGCTTCCTCCAGTATGGGTGAGTCCGCACTGTCCGCAGCACTGGAACAATACAAAATGGACTAAGAAAGAAAGTATTTAAAGTACTATAACTACTTAATCTTGTTATGTTATCTAATTGGTATTCGCCTAATTCAATACCATCAGCTGCTTAAAAACCTACACAATCAAATCCGTATGCAAGGATTATATTTAAAATAAGCTCAGCTTTATCGGAAAAGTCATCAACAGATTACCCACCATTTTTATTTAGTATGCCTGACTTCCGACCACGAGATTTTATTGATATGACGGGTCAAGCCTTTGCATCAGGCCGAGAAAATGGTCCGAGACAGCTGTGGGTCAAGATTAGTGGTAAATTATGACCACGCCCGCCAGGACCGGTTGCGTCCGATGCACCGACACTTACGCAAGCCACATAAACCTAAGAATAATTCAAATTATTAAACAATAAAGCGTTCGTAAGCCTCTATTTACGTCTATGAAGTAATTAAGCACGACTAGTGTTTTGAAAGCATCGGGTTTACTTTGTTTTACGGCCTAAAATAACTTAGTGCTTTAAGTGCTTTATCGATCGTATTATAGACGATAACTTATCGGTGCCTGCCTGCGAACTAGGCCACTCTATCTAGAAGTACACACTTTACGCGTCAAGGTACCTGCTGATGACACAGTTTGTGACCGATTAGATATTAATAATTGTTTATTTCACTTTGTATCAGGAGACAAAGGGAATACTATTCGATGGCGCCATTCATAAGAAAGTTACGAATTGAACGAGACGAAGGATAGCAAGGACAGCGCCGGCTACAGCGTCCCTGATTACGGGCACGAGGTCAAAGCCCTCCGCCTCTCGCGGCCATCCCCTTCTCTCCCGGCTCGACGATAGGACGAATAGGATACTACTAATACCGACCCACAATGATGAGAGCCAACATTTAAATAATAACACTCGGCGGACGGTCAAGTCCCATTGTCAATATGAAATATTAAATCAATTAAAATAAAAGCTGTAATATAAAATTGGGATTGGTAAAAATGCACTCACTTCTTTTAATTACAGTCAGATAATCTAGCTAGATTGTAGCTATAATATCATAATTGTTTCTTGATTAAAGTATTACATAAAAACGTGGCATTTGATTCCGTGACACCAACAATTAACTCCATTTGCATGTCAGACTATAATTTTTATCCGTACAATTCTTCCGCTTGTCTCACCTTTGTCTAGTGTTACGATTTTTGATTCTATAAGAAAAACATTAAAGCAGATACGTAGAATACAATAGGTAATAATGTAAGTGTAATCGTAGTGATATTTCCAAGAATTACTACGGAGGTGATTCACGTCACCGGGGTGACGATGGCCTATCGTACCGCCTGTTCGGCACACTAAGCACGTGGCGATAAAAGGCTACGCTGCATCCGGTTTTGCCGCAACACACCAAATGCGGCGAATGTGGGAACGCCGGAAGTTTACGAAGAATCACTCCTACACGACGAGAATTCCTTTGAGTCATTTCCCAAAGACAAATGCATGATGTAGTAAGCTATTTGATACAGAAGTACTTACACCTACTCAATGTGTTCGCGTCTCGATCACGAATCCCAAACCAGTTCTCTATACTCGTTGTCTCAACGAAGTTAGTCTCGTAACAGAACGAAAATAACATTTTATTAAGAAATGTGCTATTGAATCCCTTGTACTGTCTGTACTTTCACCGTTTGCAGTCACGATCTCAAGACTATTTAAGCTAAGATAGAGTCAGACACAATACGAACACTTTCTACTTCAACTACCTGCTAGGCTTTACCGCTGATTTTATTGCCTATTTTGAGTCAGGTTATTCTAATTTAAGCCTATCTCCCGTCCTTGAGTGTAGTAAGTTCATCCATTTAATGGATATATATACTTTCCCTTTTAGTGCACCTCAATTCATTTTAAGAGATCCTCTAGTACCATTCAAGCGAACAAAAGCGCAGTTATAAAAGGACAATATGAACCTTTGTGCAACGCTCTGCAAAGCCGATTGTGGCACAAAGGACATTAAATTGACAAGAATCCTTTATGAGAATGGAGATCGTAATGCAAACGGTATGCTCATATAACTCTACAGACACAAACATAGTCAAAGAAGTAATAAATGGAGTATAATCAACTGCCCATGGGCAACGGTCGATGATCCAACGGTCTTTTTTTTTTACAAGAGTCGGAAATTACTTTGAATCGACGCTCTATCCGGACACGAAGCGATTCATGGTTGCTTCTGATTTGATGACACAACTTTACGTTGTACCGTGCATATCTTTCGATACAATGTGTAGCAAAAGGAAAGGGACAAGAGATTGAGTTTATTTACTGTCGTAGGACACTTAAATAGCCATAAAATGACTTAATTATACTGCATTTAAAGGTCTTGAGTATAATGCGGGGGAATAAACGGTTTGTAAAATGTATGCAAAACGAACTTGGCTATAGGATAACTTAAACCTTGAGTAACATGCCAAGTTTAATTATCGCCAATGTAAAGGAAGTTGTACCGTTGCTACGGCGACAAATCTTCCAACTTACTTCCCAAAAAATTCGATGTCATCGGTTTTGGAGTTCATTTAAATATTACAAGAATGCTCGTAATGTAGTACTTAAAATTATATCCTGGACCTAATTTGCAACATGCAGTCTGGTGTTTCAAGGTATAGAATATGGAGCAAGCAACATTTAAATTTTGAAACGCAGAATACCTTCAAAATTGTGAAACCAATGATTGAAACGGAATAATTGAATCGAACGGAGATGAATGACAATGATACCAATCCGGTCGATATAACATTCGAATGGAAAACATCTGGAGGAAATTCAAGAGATTATATCATAACGTGTAATGGTCAAAGAACGGAAGTTTATAACGTTACCAATCATCTTTTGCATAAATTACTGGCGCTGTTTGGATTTCGATGTCAAGATCGGTCTGATAATGCAATTGATTTACTTATATTCTATTAGACACCGAATTACACCCAACAGGAAACTTTTCTAAATCTATGTGTCTGGTAAAACTACGTTAAATTAAGGAGGCTACATTACAATTGGCAAATACGATTACACAAAGCATTAACATTGAACAAGTAGATCATTTCACTCTATTAGGACTAACCCTGGATACACACCTAAATTGGAAGATGCATGTAGAAATAGTTAAATCGAAAATATCTAAGTTTATATACAGACTCAGTGTACTTAAAACTAACACAAATGCAAAATGTGCCCTATCTGTATACTACGCTTACGCGTATGCCTGGCTACGGTACGGCATAATCTTGTGGGGTCATAGCACGGACGCCCACGACTTATTCATCTCCCAAAAAAAATGTCTTCGCATAATTTACAATATCCGACCACGAACAAGTTGTAAGCCCCATTTCATTAAAGAAAAAATCCTCACCCTAGCATCTATATACATCCTCGAAACTGCCGTTTTTGTAAAGAAAAATATCAACCTTTTCAATTTTAATACAAACACACGACATAAAAATAAACTAGCTCTTCCAGTACCCAAAATAGAAATGTATAAAAAAAGCCCCCAGTATCGATCTATCCAAATATATAATAAATTACCCGATGAAATAAAAAACACAAAAACAACAAACATATTTACTTAAATTTAAGTTAAAACGTATGTTAGTTGAGAAATCTTACTATTCTTTAAGGGAATTTATGGAAGATACATTTTTAGAATTTAAGAAACATAGATATTAAGTTACCTTGCAACGCCCTTACAGGGTCTATGTCTGTTAAAGTCATACTATTATTATGTGATGTGTATACTGTAAACTACATAGTGCAATAAATAAATAAATACATCACTTTATTTTTTTGTGATAAGAATAATTCTGCTAATTTATTCTCTTTTTTGTTGACTGGCCACATCGCCGAGGGCTCAGCTCATGCCCAAGGCCGTTTGAGTTCGGTTCACTAACCGGTGAACAATAATTAATACTATTCTTTTCCCCTTGAATTATGCCAATTTTCTATGACCTCCTGTCGATAAAAACCACAAAGCCGCACAGTCTTTTAGAGATGTATGGAAGAAGAATACATGCTGAGTGCTGACCCCAAATAAATTGTGATAAGGGCAGGGGGATGATGATGATGTAGATTGTAGACCAATGTTTAAAAACATTCTGACCTGTGGGAATAACTATTAGTATCATCCACTCCCTTAACGTGCAAAATTTCGGAAATTTCTAGGTTTATCATCAAATTCAACTTCTTCTATTTCAGGATTTCAACAGTCAATCAACTTCTTCATACCTAGCAGGAACAAAATTTTGCCTAACCAATGAATCACAAAATCTGTCAAATATAACAGTGCGGTCGTAAATACAGCAATTGCATATAGGTGCTGACTCTTGCGATATACGGGTGTCAATAAACGTGATTAACGTTCCAATTGTGACCTGATGGTTAACCTTCTTGTCTAGAATTGGTACTAAGTATTTTTAATTGTTACCGAGGTGTTTAGAGATGTTTAATGAATTGAACATTACAATAAATTGTGAATTACGGAAGCAATTTCTTGAGTTCCATAGCAAATAAGATTCTCGTTTATTGAAGTGAAAGAAATACTTGTGTAATTAAAATCGTAAGCAATACTATAAGTACCTAGACATGCCGTCGCAATATACAGGACTATGGTGGGTACCTACCATACTCCGTATGATATTGTATATTGTATTGTATTGCTACGGCATGTACCATCCTAACTTCCTAATTAATAATCTTCAGACATTTACAACGTATGCGATGTTCTCTGCTAACAACAATACATACTATTGATATTATTGAGAGATCTATTCATAATACAATAGATATCAATGAAATAAAACAACCGTACAAATTCAGACATTGAAAGATAGAATTGCATTCTCACCGAATTAAATTCCACCGTGTGACTTGGTAATGAAATACCTCTACCGCCTTTCAATAAACACATAATTTGACACATCTTAAATTACCGTCAAGAATCGGAAAAAATGGCAACTCTATGCAATGGACGAGGCCAGTGATGCCATGCGGTCAGCGAACCGTAACATGTCGGCACTCGCATGCGACCATGCGCTCACAGCATTGGAGGGGTCCTTATAACCAACCGAATTAAATTGTCAGACTGACCATTAAATCTAATAAAAAACCCGACTCTTTAAACCAATAGGATTAACATACGCGATAGCACGTGCCGGATTATTTAAGTTCCAAAAGAAGGGTGCATTAAAATGAATCCTTCATTGGCTGTTTATTAATTCAATGTCGACCTTTGCAAAAATGGCTGTGTATAAACGAACACTTCAGTCGTTCAAAACCCAGAAATAGCACTCTGCTTGAAGGAAATGCGAACAGGAGGGTCTTTCTATGGCAAGATAAACACATCTGTCGCGCAGGTGTAGACCGACACCAGGGTATCCAAGGCAGGTGTTGAACCCGCCGCGGCACATAATTGTTTAGGAGAATCATTAGAAAAATGGTTTTATATTGAAATAAAAAAAGAATTATGGGTAGAGTCTACACATTCTTTCATCACACCGGTCGTTTTGTCGATTCATAACAGTTATAGATAAAATAGGTACCACTTACAATTCGTCTAAAATAATAATTTGGTATTCTTTTTCTTACTGAATCATTTGAACCGTTATCTCGGTGTGACACTTACCGAGGGGTTTTACGCGTTCATCGTTGATGAGTAAGCATTTAGTTTGAAACCACAATTTAATTAAAAATACGTTCTCATAATATGTTTGTTAAGTACTTGTCAATATAGAATTCTGTGCTTATACACACCCAATAAACCCTTTAAAAGTCTGCTGCTCAGTTACAAGTTACAGGGAGCTAAATTCAATGTAGCGGAATACGTGCATTAGTTTCGATAAATATAACGACGTCTAGACACGGCTTAGGATTGCTAAGCTTGCTAAGTAGCTCCCATTTCATCCTTTGCGTCTTTGACTTTAAAGAGCTCCGACGTAACGTATAAGTAAATGGCATAAGTGGAGACACCGCTCTGGTACATTTCCTGTAGGAAACTGCTATCTTTTTGCCATGGTTGGATAATTCGCAACCCATCCATTACGAAAGGACGTGTAAATTCACGTGCGGTAGGGATCAGTGAACAGATTTCGATACCAAGTAAACCTGTGGAGTCTGCGAGTGTGAAACAGGTAGGTACTACCTTCTCGGAAATGCCCCCAATTTAAGTCCCACACAAAGTTACGTTACTTAATAATAATTTCTACTGAATTCAGATTACTCATAAATAAGCACGCACATCTAATTATTGCAAAAAGTAATGTAATATAAAACCGGAAATGAGTCAGTTTGTCTTTAGAATTGGATAGGTACTCCCGGGAAAATGTGACTGCGTAAACTTTTATAGATAAATAAGTAAAATCTATGTACTAATGATAAGACTGGAGACATAGATTTAATAGAAATGTAGGTCATAAAAATGTGAGTGACTCGTTGCGCGACACATTTCGCGCAATCTGCTAAGCGAATCCCATCCGCAGACTCAGGCCTACCGAGATGAAACTTTAATGAGCGAGGGTTAGAAAAGGGCTCACCACACAAACATCACTGGGCTTTGTTCATTGTACAGGTTGCGTTTAAAACTCGAGTGTTATTATAAAACGTCATACTTGAAGTACCTGGAGCTCAATGTTTGTACTCAATAAACGTTTTACGTATTAATCGAATGTACTTTTGGTTCAAGTAATTTTTTATAAGAGTCTGGATGTGGATTCCTTTGTTTGGATATGGACTATAAAAGTGGACTCGCACTCAGAGGTCGTCAGACTGAGATAACAACGTAAGAATAACATTTAATGGCGGTCTGTTTCTGTACTTGAATACTAGCGACGCAATAGAAGTATGCAAGGTCGTAATACAAGGAGCGACGCATAATTTAATAAGTTCCTAAATACGTATTGTTATTAAGGAAGCCGTAGAATTACGATGTTATCGTTACTATAATGAGTTAACAAATAATTTGAGTATATTTTTAGTAGGAATTATTCAGTCTATTTGGAAACAATACAAACAGTAAATGAAGGCCAAAAATGTGAAGGATTTTTGCCTGGTTTACGTTTGCCAGTCTTGGAATTATAAATACGGTTTAGAAAGTCCTAGACGGGAGACACTTTCGTATTCAAATGAAACAAATTCGAATTTGACAGACCAGGAATGAGCCTTGGGTTCAATAAATCTTGCAATGCAATTGGGTTTTGTTTTTTTATTTTTATTAATAGTATTCAGGTGCTATGGAAGCAGCTCTAATCATCACATATTTTAATCATACACAATTTTGATTGATATGAAAGAAATTATTGACACTGATTAAATGTTCTATCTCAACTATGTAGATATATCTACATATTATTTTATTTTAACTGGCAAATTGTCTCTTTTGGTCTTGTGTTCCCAAGTGCGACTGCTGAGCATGCGGCCCTGGTTATTGAGTTTAACTGCTAGAAAATTTTCAGTAGCTGCTCAGAGTTTGGATTTGTGACCAGTAGATGGCAATAGGCTCACCACTATGGGACTTAATAACAGCATTGGTGAAATGTGGGTGTACCTCTGCCTACCCCTTTGAGGAATACAGGCGTAATGTTGTTGTTATTATATTTTATTTCATTAATGTTACCCTACAGCTGTTATATGTGGCATCTCACAGCTATTTTTAGTTAAAATGTCTGAACTAAAAAATATTGGAATTTTAAATTTAGCTGGAGTTATAAGAAAAATTCTTGGACAGTGGCCACTCAGTGTGATTTAAAAATCATGTAATGTTTTTTTCAGAGAAATTCCCATCTATTGAAATCATTATATATACCCATACCTTAGCTGGAAAATTCTATACACAACAAATAAATGGAAAGATCAATAATTTATAGTTTTTTATTACAATATACATGTATGTTTAATTAAATTTGTTAACTGTTCACATTACACCATGTGCTACAGGTCCGATTCCCCCCATATGATCCGGGTCTGGATGGGGAAGTAAAATTTGGCCTGTAAAGACACACTGACTGTTGGCCAGGCAGAAAAAGGTCGCAGGATCAAACCCAAGGCATGCACCACAAAATTTTCATGGTTATGTGTATATTTGAAAGAAATTAATTATCACTTGCTTATAATAGTGCAGGAAAATATTGTGAGGTAACCAGCATACCTCAGAGATGTTTTAGATGGTGTGTAAAGCCATGTCAGAGACCTATCGGTGGTTTAGACTCTGTGACACTAGGTAGTTCATCAACCACATCGTAAGAAAGAGACAATTCATGTGACAAATGCCTAGACAAGAGCAAATGACCATTTAAAAAAAAGCAAAGTTGCCTTGATTTTATTAATTCTACTTCATATTATTTTAATAAACAAAAATGTTTCCTGTAATAAGGTCAAACTACGAGGATTTTCTTTACATGCATCTGATAATGTATGTAGTATGTGATATAGCTGCATTCATAGCTCAAAAAACTAAGTTACTTTAGGTACAACTGTGATAAAAACATAACTTTATAGGGGATTCTACATAAATTATTATAATTGGGCTTTTGAAGGGTTTGTGGTTACTTTAATAAGAAAATAGTTTCTATAAGGGATATAAATTGCAGAGAATTACAAGGTCCTAAACATATATAACAATGAAATATTTAATGATTAAGTATAAACAGTTGTTTATGAAGATATAAATGCTGTTTTACATAAATTAATATTTTATTTTAAGGTGTTTATTAACACCTTATCTGGGCTATTTAAGTATTTTAATAAAAACAAGGATATTCTTGTGCTTAAGCTGTTGCGTCAGTCATTAGCAGACACAATAGATTTTTATTGTTACAACATACAGATCTGTACGTTACTGAGCCGAAAGGTTAATAAAACCAAGGTGGGTGAATATTTTTATTATTTGAAGGTAGGATGCTCATTGTCAGAACAGCTTGTTAATTGACACAGAAATCTGAATCACTAATACCATTATGCAGTGACTATGAGTGCTACAGTTAGTTACTTAAGTTAATTTCCAGTTGTGCAGTTTTCCAACATGAATAAATCGCTAATGTAACATAGCCATAAGTTTAAAAAATGAAACTTACTATTTTATCAGACCGTTAAAATTGAGTAAACTAATGTAGATTTTGATTAATATTGCTCAAACTGACAAGAAATGTTTCATGAAAACTACTACATTATTTACTATAATCGGATTTATCGTATTCAATTAATCTTAGTTTAATTTTCAAAAGATAAAAACTACGTCAGGTTTTCGAGCGGTCGTCTGTCACAGTTATTGTAATCGATAAATCTAACAAAAACGCATTGTAATCGTGTTTTGCATTTGAATACGTGCAATAAAATGCATAGCCAGTAACATTACGAAACAATATTACACTGAATACCACGAAACCTTTCTTAGTCTGCGAATTGCTACCAAACATAAACAAACAAAAATATCTATCTATGAGACTAGTATTGGCTATAACACTCACTGGTTCTACGTGTAGAACATAACATCCACCCATGGAACAAAGAATTTTCCATGAACAGCAGATCTAACTAGTTTCTACCCACTAATTAACAATATGCGAAAGGTACCACGTTGTAGACAATAACTTACCGTTTTACGACCATGATAGAATCCGTCTCCTCGTTTGTGGACCCTATGATTCGAACTATACTTTTCAAACGGCACTAACAATATCGGAAACACCATGAATTTTATTATATCACCATCAATTCAATTTACAAAATTCACACATCGCTAAAAAGCGATTAACACACTTTTCTTCATAACTCCACTAACTTCGATTAATTCGCACTCCACTTTGATGAACATCAATGATCAAATCTCATAAACACAAACTAAAACTAAAATGTGTTTTTAGATTACAAGTACACCACGCACGAACTTCACGACAGTGTATGTACCGACGAAGAAAACATTACATTGTGACCAACATTCCGCAAAATAAAAGTACTTGACGTATCAAATTAGATTTTAAAACAGCTTTTAATATTTTAATCTCACATAAAGGAGGACAATAGAATGAATAGACACTAATTTCAGAAAATTGATTATTTTGAGATATTTTATAAAAATATCGTCAATATTTTTTCTAGGATTCAAAGTTTGTGGCGTCAATGCAGCCAACATAACGGTTCTGCTTTGCCGGGTGGCGGCTATTCTCAACGTATTGCCTTATTAACCTAAAGCTAAGTTCGCATTGGATTAATTGGATATAAATTAATAACTCGATTTATCTTCAAAGTTAAAGTCAAACGTTTATTTGCAAACTATAAGTGTACATACAAGGTCTTATATTATTTTAGGTCATGACTTAGTGCCTTTTTGAAGCGCTGCAACTTAAGGGCTCGTACTCTACTTATTACAAATTATTAATAAAACTTAAAACATAACTAAAATAACAATAAAAAATTAAATGAAAGTACCAATGAACAGAATATAATATTTTTATATTTAATTTAAATATATAAATATTTAACTTATTTTTAATTATATTAATTTTTTCTTTACGTTAATTTAGTCATTGTAACAGTTATTGTAACAGTATTTTGTATTTAATTGTTTATCTTTTGCGATTTGTCTCGGCAAAAATCCAAATTACAACTGTCAAACGTGAACAGTTATTTTTTAACCGAATTCCAAAAAGGAGGAGGATATCAATTCGGATGCATTTTTTTTTTCAGCCACTTCTGTGCCTAAATCCAACACGCACAACTACTAGAAATCATAACCTTAAGTCCACAGCGCAATAATCATGTTGTGGTGCTCAAAAAATGTAATTAACTAGTTATAAGTGTTGACTAAATATAACTCAAAAGAAATGAAAAAGTGAAATCTACTATTTCTAAGATAGTTCCATAATCCAAATCATCAATTACAACTATTAAATTTTTGTCGGTTTGAAAGTTTATTTCAAATAGACTCCGAAACAGCTCAAAGAATTTAAAGGAAAATTGTAGGGATTAAAACAGGAATTTAAATTTTCATGTAACTACTTGTTCTATTGCAATGGTTTGGAAGATATGAATATAAAGTGCTTTATGTCTAAGTTTTGGTTGAAAATAATATCGTGGATGTTATGATATTAGAATTCTAATTAACGCATTAATGTTTTTCACGTTTCCTGTGGTCATTCTTAAGAATGACCACAGGAAACGTTATTATTAAAAAGCTATTGCAGTACATTTCATTACATCCAATACGACGAGAATATCTACCGAATAGTTTAGTTTATATTTTTAGTTTTTATTGTAGACGGAGTTTAGGCGGGAAAATGTAAAGTGCACGTTGTCGATTTTATATTGTTTTCCAAAACTTGTGTTTCTCCGAAGTATAATGTGTAATTATGGTGGATAATTAACCATTATGTGTTCATGAAGGTGTACGAGTGTGGGCAAATTGTATAAAATTGAAAATCATGACTTTTTGTGTTCACTCCTAAACTCCATCGAAGACTCAGTAAAATTTCCACCGTTTTACTGGGGCAATAACTGCAATAACTTTTTATACTTGATTAAAAAAAGAAGGAAGTAACTGAAGACGAGGCTTTGGCCTTACTTTTATTTAAGAACACTGAAGACGAGGCGGTATGGTCTAAGACCTTAGCCTGCCCGATTAGGGCGAAGGAAATAAAAAAAAAAAAAAATTTTATTGTAGACGCAGCGTTAGAGTTACACTTATTTAAGCGCGCGTAAATTTGATCGCATATCAGATAATAATTTGTTAAATATACTGTGATGGACTTGTGCGTTTGTGAGAACTCAGCAGAGCTTTCAAAGTGTTATCTACGAGGGACTCCCCTAAACATTTGCAACATAGGAAATCGGTATTGTGTGGGTCAGTACCCACACAATATATCAATCGATTTAATATTGATTTAACATTGCCTACCAGTGTAGGCAATGTTAAATCAATATTAAATCGAAATTATTTAGCCTTAAATGAGTCAACGTAGGTAACGTTTAATCAAAATTGTAATGAGTTGATCGTAAGAAGGGAAAGGAAAGTAAGTTTAAACAAGTCGTTAAACCTAAAGAAGAATGAGATAGTTATTGATATATTTCTCCAAACCTCCAAACGTAGGTACCAACAATGTGGTAGGTAGACCGGTAACCCAGTACGTACTAAAAGTAGTTATAAAAGGTAAATAGTTACTGCACCGTTGGTCTAGTTGTCCCAAGCGGAGACTGCTGAGCATGAGGTCTTGGGTTCGATTATTTCGGTTTTTCTGTTAGGAAACTCTCAGTAGCAGCCCAGAGTCTGAATTGTGCCTGGTAGATGGTAATAGGCTCACCACCACGCTATTTTAAATGACTTAATAACAGCATCGGTGAAATGTGGGTGTACAATTGTGTATACCTCTGTCTACCTTCAGGGACCATATGGCGTGATGTTATGTTAAAAGGTAAATAAAATAACTCACCGCTTCAGACGCGCCCTTTCGCTTGCATCCATCAAAAAACGCAAGTAAATTGAATTTATAATTACACTCCCGCGATTCGTATTTACGCAAACATATTTTTCAGTGGTGTTAATCCTGTCAATGAGTTTGCTTTTCGAATATTTCCTTATTCTGTGTTCTTGAGATTTGCAATAGAAACCCATAATAAGTATAAATAATTTGTTCGAATATATTAATTTGTATCACTTGTAATATTGACTAGCAATTATGGTAAAGTCTGTGTTACACTACACCCTGATCGGTGTGAAATAAATTTGTTAGTAAACCAGTCGGTTCGACTTCGCATCGGACAACGGGGTCGGGCGGTCGTGTAGCGACATGTCGCTCTACTGTAGTGCTGTTCATTCGCAGTTACCATTATGTCCTTCTGTTGACAATCAGTAGGGTAATAAATCAAATGTATCATTTAACTAACGACTTATGCAGATAACAATAAATGGATAATAAATAAAGAGGAATTCTGACTTATTTATATTGGTTCCTCTCAATCCTCTCTCCATTACGTTTAGGTATAAAAATAAAAATAAAGGAATACAATAGGTACAGTAGAAGAGGTCACGGTCAAGTGATGATCATAGGTAAAATGTAAAATAAAACAATAAAGAAATCTTAGGTAGCTAAACCGAGAATTGTCCAAGAAAAAAAATATGATCGTACCTCACACTGGTACATCCTACCTAGCTAGTTGCTAATTGCAACAAGTGGAGCAAATTGAATACAAAGGAATGTCTGTCTATGCAATTAACCCAGCTTGCACACTATCTCCCTGAGGCCATGATAGGTACTATAGGCTTATACATACACAAATAATTACACAACGATCACCTTAAAATAGAGTGACACGATGCAAGAAGCCTCAAAACATCAAGAACAGCACTAATGTTTGCTTGCATATACGTGTGCACTTAGAACTCTTGAGATCGTCTCAAAGCTAGACACACAATTCGACCGTGTAGCTAGCGTTAACACTATGTATGACGCAATGACGCATCGCTATACAATCCAGTCGACACGGTGAGACTCAAGTCCGCGGCAGGAAAACGGTATTCTATGCAGGTTTGAACTTGTCTGCATGTTTGTATTATCATTGCGGTGGCGGACTTGTGATGTAATCAGATGACAGAAGACAGATATAAAACATTTACGACCGCACCGCATTCCGTATTGATTTGTGAGTCGTGATTGCTGACAGGTTTCGAGATGTACTTAAATGCTTATAAAAATTAAGTGCACTTTTATCTATAGGGTAGGCAGAATGTACAAAACAGTAGTATAGACATTCATAAAAAAGTATTGTTTGTTATTAATATGAGTCAATGTTGCTTTAGTATAATGCAACGAGCACCGATAACATTATGAACCTGGGCAGCTACTGGTCCTATTTTTACACTATGAATAAGATTACAATTTAAATTCCTAGAATATCGTAAAGACAACTTTAAATATCGGAAACAAAACGCATATTGGTAATCCTCACTGAAAATATTATTACTTATGAAAGATTTATGAAGGTAAATTAAAATTAAAACCAAATGTATTAAACAAATCCTTTATTATATATACACTTATATCTCAAAAACTTATCAACAATATTACTTTTGTCGGATTCAACCAAATTTCTGGTCTAAGGCTTGTGTCATAAGACTATTGGTGTATATTTGTTTCTATAAATTATAATACATCTCTTATACAGAAAGCTAATATAGATTCGAAGATAAAAGTAATTACTCTCACTGTTTGATAGATACAGTCGGCTACAAAATGGCTACTTGGCTTTAATGTCCTTGATACGTCATAGAACTGGAAAGAAGAACTTGGGTATCTTGGATTGATGATAAATCTTTGTCATAATAACAATGAATCTTAGCGTCTGCTGCCAAAATGCCCAACAACTATAGCTCATGGCATCAAATTGCTGAGCAAAAGGGCATGAGTTCAAACTAAATCCGTTGCATATTTGACGTGATCCAGGATCCACATTTCGCTATTTATGCTTTATTGAAGGAGTTATCTAACAGGCAACAAGTAGCAAAATTCATCGTGAATAAATAATCTCATTGTATGGTAATCTTAAACAAATTCTATGACAATAAATAAAAAGGATTGAGAAATTATTAGCCCCACTGTAAATCACTATAACAAACTTATAATTATCTACAGTCACATCACAACAGTAGCTATAATCTATATTTGCTTGTTTACTTATCTTATAATTATTTTTATTCCCGAGATGCAAAGCAATATCAAATTTTCAAACGAAGCGAGACAAATAAATACAACTTAATTTAAAAACATAGGCTAATTAACTCGCTTTATATACAAACTAGCGAATCAAAATGGCGGTTATTTCAATAAATTAAATCAGTCAACAAAAGTAGGTGTATTGTACCTATTTCTTTTAACCACCCTTTTACACATCACACAAAAATAATTTAGTATTGTCAGCATGGGTTCAATTAAATTGATTTTTTACAAAAAAAAAATATAACAAAACAGTAATGAGATCTTAAAACTTAAAATAAAATTTAATGTTCCAATGCAGATTTTTTAACGTTCATCTGATTTCAAATGATCATTTTGTTCATGATAAAAATAAAACACTTAAATCGTAGCTATATACCGACTAACCTATTGATATTTAGAATTAAATTAAAACATAAAGGCTAAAATACCTAAAAATTATATTGAGGCTCTCAGAATACTATATATAACTATCTATCTCCCGAATTTGGCCATCCACGCCCACTTGAAAAATTCACCTGTATAATGTAGCTATATTAAATAATTACCGTACATGGTGCTGGCATAGGCTCCATACATTTCTGAAACACAGCAGGTGTTTCAGAAATATATTAAATCTCCTGCCAGTATTGTGACGAATAGTGCGTTTTTCACTTTTGTGGAATATTTTACTCTATTGAGGTCTCGGAAAAACTGAAGCTGTCTGACTGAGGAAGTTTGCAATATTTTGCTTTCCTATTAGTGAGCAGGATCTCTTTTGGCCCCTATATTATATTGCCAGGGAAACAAAACATAACATAGCATCACGCCTGTATTACCCGAAGGGGTAGGCAGAGGTGTACACAATTGTACACCCACATTTCACCAATGCTGTTATTAAGTCTCATGTAATACGTGGTGCGCCTATTGTCATCAACCGGGTACAATTTCAAACTCCGGGCTGCTACTGAGAATTTCCTAACATAAAAACTCAATAACACTTTGTCACTTCACGGACAAATCATAATACGATTTGCGTGCAACTATTATACAGTAATTCATCTATTTGACAGTTTTCTATGGACATTCGTAAAATGGCTCACAAAATCGGAATTGCTAATGTGTCAAATAGGAGAATCTTATAAAGTTACTCAGTTCAAATAATGATTCATTTTTAGGAGCATGCATTTTTGACTGCCAGGCTTCTAAAATTGCTTATCTTCCACTCCGCGTCTATTCAACTAATCAGTTTTGTTGCTACCTCCATTACCGACTGAGAGCCAATGGAGACTAGCTCCTTCTTGCATTGGCGATCAACGATTATAGGAGCTTTTCGGAAGCTCGACACAGAAGACAAGAAAGCTCTAAAATTATATTTTTTGTCTTTTGGTGACGTCATTGCCGTCTATTCAGTCCCTTTACGGGAAACTGAACCGGAAAAAGGACATCAAAAACCGTATTAAAATGTGGAATAAGAATTCGGAGTAGTGATCAGATGGCTTTTTATCCGGGAGGCGCAGGTTCGAATCTTGCTCATGACCGTATTTTGCTTTCCACAAAAAATTATAACATTAGAGTTCGCTATGCATGCGTTAATGCATTTAAAAATTTATCTGGACAGCTCAATTTGACTAGTGCGAGCACAGCCAAATCACTGATTGGCGATGTAAGTCTAGGGAGGCTTAGAACAGTGGTTGCATAGGGATATTATACATATTATTATTTGTTGGACTGGTAAATCAAAGGTTGCGGGATCAAACCTCAATGACCGTTGGTATTCATGTGTATTGTAATGAATTTGACTGCTTCATTGGTCTAGTAGCCACAACCGGCTGCTGAACGCGAGGTCCTGGGTTCGATTCCCGGGTTGAACAGTGTTGTTGGGTTTTCTGTTAATAAATTCTCAGTAGCAGCCCGGAGTTAGGAAGTTGGCGGTGTGATGGTCCTGCGCCTGATCTTGCTCCGGTCGTGCCGGATGACCGTTATATAATATCTCCCTGTATACCTACTTGACTACTTGGCGAAAGAAAACATTGCGAAGAAACCATCACTCTAGAGAGCTGCCCTCGATGTTATGTTAAGCTATATCAGAGACCTACGGGCGGTTTAAACTAACACTAGTTTCATCAACCATACAATAAGAGGAAAAATCCTAAATTAGCTAGATTTCTATATAAAAATACAATCGGCTAAATATCGCAGAACAGTTTACTTAAATGCAGTGGCGTAGCTAGTCCTTTATGGGCCTTGTATCAAAATTCATTACGAACGTGTATAGTCGACTATAAAATTGTTTTCCCACCCTAAGAGTGAATGACGTTTGCATATCGCCCGTGATAGTTCAATTCCGCGTAACTAACAATTGTAAAACAGGTCAACAAATTTTTAAGAAGAAAATTAATTTTATTATTTTAATACATAAATACTCTCAAATATAACTAAATTGAAAGTGCGGATTTCTTAAGAATAATTATTTTGATATTAGGTTAAAAAGAAACGGTGCGCCTAAGTTTTTGAAATAATATTTAACATTTGTAACATTATGTATTTCCGCTATTCACTTTCATGACTGCCAACAATCGGGTACTCATTAATCCCACAAGTCGATCACAAATATCTGTACCCCGCATAGGCTACCAAATCTCTCTGCAATGACTCTCAATTACTCCTCTAGTTCTCTCATTGCGATGAGTCAATTTTTGGACCATAAGTCCCCAAAGATTTTCTATCGAGTTTAAGTCTGCAGATTTTAAAGGCTATGGTATCAGTCGAATGCACTGGTGTTGACGGAACAACTCGCGAATAACAGCAGCAGTGTGTAACCAACAGCTGTCTTGTAAGAAGTGAAATTCGGCAAGATCGTTTTCGGGGTAAACGTTACGGAGGGTTGGTAACATGACGTTTTCTAGAGTGTCACCGACAATATTAGCCAATATTCAGCCCCGAATATTTGCATTAATTCTACCAGACTCCATGCCCAGTATCATTTGATCATATCTTGTATTGTCATATCGCCAGAGATTTAATCGACCATGCTGACTAGATTTGAATGTCTTTTCATCAATAAATATTGTGGTTGACCAATCAAAATCTAAGAAATCCCTGGCAAAACGCAACCGAACTGCTCAGTTAAATATACTTTTTTAGCGTATCGTCTATAGTGCAACCCCATACTATGCAGATGGCGCGTAACAGACTCAGTGCTCACATCAAATTCTTCTGCAAAATGCGATGTTGATGTAAAACGATTTTCCTGAAATGTACGTCTCATTTCATCCCTTTGCGCACTCGTTACTGTAGGCCGTCGACCACTATGTGACTTTGGAGACTGCCCTCTTCGCCTTCTCGATTAATCCAGAACCGTTCAGATAACGTGATATTAATAAATTTCTCGAAATTTAACTCATGGTGTGGTGTATCCTGCTCTGTGTCATGAAATTATTTCTGCCCTTGCCCTATATTTGAATTTACGTGACATTATCGGTTTTCCTGATTTGACATGGTCATGCCACAAGTGTCAAGAAAATTGAATTCAGATTTTAGTCTTTTTGTTTAACCAATAAAGTCCACAGTTTCTAGTGACATTTGTATTGTGTTAATAGAAATTATTATTTAATAATTTGATAAGAAACGTTTAAATATATTGCACTTTTAATCTATGCATTGATTGGATTACGATTCAACCAATTACGTCAAAATCGCATATGAACATTAATAATGAGTCTTAGTGGAATTTAATTTGGATGGAGGACTTTGTCAAACGTGGTCAACCAATTTTACGGTCCACTAAACATAATATTGAAATAAATGTGTACAGAATATTTACGTCACCCGTTCACCAAAACAAATAATGAGACACCCCTATATATACAGAGACATACATTACAATGATGTTAGCCGGCGGTTTTAATTCATTCTAGTCGTCATAGAGCATTAATGCTTTTTTTTACATTATTTCATTATTTATTATTATCGGGCCTCTTATAAGAACTTGAAGTTATGGTTAATTGAAGTTTACGATTTTTCGCTTACAAAATACACACGTTGGGGCCCTTGTGGCTCGGGTGCCCCGTATCATTGATACAGCTGATACGACGGTAGCTACGCCCCTGCTTTAATTTTTTTATTTACATTTAAGCCCATATAAAGGGACACATGCCGTTAGCAACTCCTACGCGATGAAGCTATCGTTAGCATCCAATACTTTTGAGCCTATATCAATATTCCTCATAGTCGTAATAGTCATCGTCCTGTCCTGTGTTTTGCAGCATGGCGGCCAAGGACAGCTCTCCAGGGACCTCGACTGGTTCCGGATCGATTTCATCCTCGTAGTCATCTGCTACGTCTGAGGATACAAAAGGATAATGTTAATACATTAAATTCACAGTCTAAGTTAGTCAGATAATATAGTATTGGGTATTGACAATCGTATTGATAGTAATATCTTAGGTTTTCGCGATCACTACACATTAAAATAAAACAACTTTTAACCGGATTAATCGCGTGTATGTGTTTTTGTTTCGAACGCTGCAAAGTGTTTAATACACGCGATTAATCCGGTTAAAAGTTGTCGCTTTGGGCGAGTGTTTTACGTTCGGGGTGGGAATGGATTTTCGGTCCAACTCCTCAAGAAAGGCCAGCAGAAATTCGATCTTGCTGGCGACCTCTCGGAGAGTACTTCGCTATCGACAGTGAGTCGGTGCATCAAACAAGGAACTTGAGTAGGGTGATATGTAATCAGGAGAGGTTATCCTCCTTAACTGCTCATCGGGTCAAGTCTTGTTCTATTTCTTTGGTGCGGTTTGGACAAGAGTCAGTTAAGATAAATTTCACCTTCAAGGCTATAATGAATTTCGTGAGTGGTCCTCTAAAGTTATACTTTTTTGTGGAAAAAAAATACGGCCGTGGGCAGGATTCGAACCTGCTCCTCCCGGATAAAAATAAATACTCTAGGCGCTCTGCCCAACTAAGCCGTCTCGACCTCTGCTTTCTACCCCGAATTCTTCTTCCACATTTTAATACGTTTTTAGTGACGTCATCGCTGTCTTTTCAGTAACTGAACCAACACGTCTAACTTTGCAGTTAATACAATGTCTGACAGGTGCGATTACCTTCACAAATACAAATTAATCTTTCAAATGCTTTAACACATGCCTAGCGAACACCAAAGTTATACATTTTTGTGGAAAGTAAAAATCTGGTTGTGAGCAGGATTCAAAACTGCGCCTTCCCGATAAATATTCAGGTTTTATAGGTCAGAGCGCCTGATCTGCGGTCTGATCTCCTTTGCAACAGACCTATACCAAGCAATCGGATGCAGCATTCTTCTTTTCTGATATGATATTTTTTATTGGTTGTGGAGTGAACGGGGCGGGGGAAATGTAGTATTTACGAACGATAAGTCGGTCCTATCCCTTTTCACTTTCCTGATTTTTCCTCCACTTCTTCAAAGGTTCTGTTATCTTCATCTTCGGAAACTGTGTGAGGTATATGTTGACCACCTGTCTTCCAATCTTGTAGCTTTAAAAATATACTATAGTCCTTCGTTACTTACCCACGACAGGTTGCGGTGTAGGCGGCGCGGGTGTGGTGGGTGTGGCGGGGGTGCGGGGCGCGGGGGACGCGGAGGGCGCAGGGTTCTTCTTCTTACGCTTACGCAGCACTGGAGACTCTGGAACAGGTACTGATGGGGTTGTTGGCTTGGCTCTGTAAAAGATAACACATACAATCACGCATGTTCCGCATTGGGGTAAGCAGGGACTAACGATTTCCACCTGGTCACAGTGCCCTTTATTTTTAAAGGCGGTCTTGATTTTCAGCCCTAACAATACACCTTGTTTTGAAATCAAGAATAAAAGACAATACTCACTCCTATAGTGAAGACGAACGTTACAAGTCACAAAACGTGCGAGTGTTTTGTCTTATACCTCCATTTAACATCGCATTTTTGCTAAATTATTGTCCCCTATTTTCATCCTTAGTCCTTTATCTCATCGTAACAAATCCTCTAAGATAAAACAGGAGCTGGAAAACCTTGCTGTAGTATCTACACTGTACACCCACAATCCACCGATGCTGTTATTAAGCTACGTAAAAGGTGGTAGACCCTATCGCCACCACCCGGCCAAAATTCCAAACTACTGGGCCTGCCACTGAGAATTTAGAAACATAAAAACAATAATGCACACAGTCGCTTCAAGTAAATTAAATACTGGTATTCTACCTAAATCTGGTTAGGTGAAAAAGACTATTCATATTCATTGAAAATAACACTTTGACCGAACTCAGTAGCCACCAGTGCTTTTTATTCCGTGCCCATTCGAGAACGTTGATAAAAATCAAATCTAAGATGAATACTTACTCAACAACAACAGTTTCTTTCGGTGTTGCCGGTGTCGGCGGCACAGGCGTTCCCGGATGATCCAAGCTCTTCAAAATATCATAATTAATCTTTGAACTGATTTTCTTTTCCGCTATCATCTTCTCGATAGCTTCTCCAGCAGTAGCGGCATTGCAAGGCGTCCTCTTCTTGTATGAGCCTCGTAATTTCTTCTTTTTATCCTTATTTTCCTCACGTTCTTTCGCGCGAAGCTCTTCTTTTACTTAAACATGTATAACTATAAATTAAGATTTTATGATAAAAGCAAGCCATTCAGAAATGAGAAGGAGTTGATAGAGTAATATCTTAGGTTTGCGCGATCACTACACATTATAATCGGAGTCCTCCTGCGACCACGAACGCTGCAAAGTGTTCGAAACGTCAGGAAAAACAAAAAACCAATAATACACGCGATTAATCCGGTTAAAAGTTGTTTTATTATAATGAGTTGATAGAGATTTCGCAAAAAGCTTAGTAGGGTTAATAGTATTTCGAAATCTACGACGGTATCGAATATTATTCCGTCCTTACGATAATGAGTTTAAGTCTGATTTTTGGATGAATTGAGTTAAATTCCGATTCGGAATCAGTGTAATGAAGTCTATAAAATTTTTGTACCGACTTTAATAGCTCAGCGAGTACTGGTGAATTCTATTATTATAAGAGCAGTATGATCTAAATTGTTACAAAGCTTACTTAATAATGCAGTGGTAAGTTTACTTAATATCGGATTTCATCAAATCAGACTTAATGCCATTATCGTAAGCAGTATTGTAAACTTTATATTATTGCAAACATCAGATCCTCTTATTACAAAACGACGCCTATTATACGCATTAAGGTAAGAATCGAAAGATTTTAAAGCCGAATTCTACCAATGAAATGAAACAACTTTGCCTAAGAAAGTAGTCACAGACAAAAAAAAATTACTTTCTTTACTAACATCTTACTTGCGGTAGGTAGGTACGGTTAGATTTGTCACCTACAGGGGACGCGAAGGTGGAGGCCGGCGCGAGATGTCGTGCGGTGTTCCGCAGGGGTCGGTTCTGGGTCCGCTCCTGTGGAACATCGGGTATGACTGGGTTTTGAGGGGCGAACGCCTACCGGGGGTAAACCTGACGTGCTACGCGGACGACACGTTGGTTACGGCCCGGGGGAGTTCGTTCAGGGAGGCAGCGTTGCTGGTTACAGCTGCGGTATCCCAAGTAGTGGGCCGCATACGGCGTCTAGGCATGGAGGTGGCCCTCAACAAGTCGGAGGCCATGGTTTTCCATGGCCTCCGACGGGCGCCGCCACCGGGATCACACATCGTGGTCGGAGGGGCTCAGATCGCTGTCGAGTCAACCATGAAATACCTAGGACTGGTGCTCGACAGTCAATGGAACTTTGGCCCCCACTTTCGGCGGCTGGCGGCCAAGTTGATGGGCGCGGTTGGGGCGCTGTCAACGCTCCTTCCAAATCTGGGGGGCCCGAGCACTGCCTGTAGGCGGTTGTACGTGGGGATCGTGCGATCAATGGCCCTGTATGGGGCCCCGGTGTGGGCAGCAGACCTGACGGCCCGCAATATTGCAATACTGCGGAAACCGCAAAGAGCGATGGCCGTCAGAGTCATTAGAGGATATCGCACGATCTCTTACGAGGCGGCGTGTGCACTGGCCGGATCCCCGCCCTGGGACCTGGAGGCAAAAACACTCGCATCACTACATCGGTGGCGTGAGGAAGCGAGGTTGCGAGGTACAAGACTGATGCAGCGACAAATCACGCTGCGTCGGTCGGAGCTCCACCAGGTTATGGTGGCGGAATGGCGGGACAGGCTTCTGCGCCCTACCGCCGGCCTCAATACCATCGAGGCGGTCCGGCCAGTACTGAATTACTGGCTTGGGAGGAAACATGGCTCTCTGACATTTAGGGCGACGCAGGTACTCTCGGAACATGGTTGCTTCGGAAAGTATCTGTGTCGCTTGGGCAGGGAGCCGGACGCTCGGTGC
Source organism: Xylocampa areola (assembly GCA_935421205.1). Classification (NCBI taxonomy): domain Eukaryota; kingdom Metazoa; phylum Arthropoda; class Insecta; order Lepidoptera; family Noctuidae; genus Xylocampa; species Xylocampa areola. The sequence goes on along the minus strand of OW285217.1, from coordinate 11,234,044 downwards.
CATCACTGCGCCCATTGCCCGGAGGATACGGTGTGGCATACGTTGGTAGAGTGTGTTGCTTGGGAGGAACCACGCAATGCCCTCATCTCTGAGGTGGGAGGAGACCTGTCGCTGTCGGCCGTGGTTCGTTCGATGGTCGATAGCGCGGGGTCCTGGGAAGCGGTGATTTCCTTCTGTGAAACAGTAATGTCACAGAAGGAAGCTGCGGAAAGGGAAAGGGAGAGAACGAGCTCTTTCCCAGCCCGCAGTAGGCGCAATGGGCGTCGGCGGAGGGCGGATAACGCTCTCTTCCAGCCCCCGTAAACGGGTTCAGGAGCAGCGGACTTGGGGACGTCCGTTGCTCATCAAACAGAACCCAAGGTGGTGGCGCGTAGTGTTCCACGCGCGCCTCTCTTAGACGTCCGGGGGATACATCCCCTCCTCCATTAATTGTACGGGCCTTCCAAAAAGGGTCAGCACCAGTTGGGGGCTGCGGACGACACATCTGCTCCCGGGGCCTCTGACCTAAGTGTGCGAGGGAACACCGGGGTGGTTTTAGTCAGTAAGAGTCTGACAGACCCCTCCGCCTTCCCCAAGGCGGAGGACATCCATGAGGATTTCCACACCGGCAAAAAAAAAAAAAAGGTAGGTACGGTTAGTGAATGGGAGGTCAACATTTTTTTTTGTCTAAAGACCCTCATTTCTTCTTCTTCCAACCTGTATAATCCCGCAAGTAATTGTTTTTCAATTTTAAACTTTTTTGTTATATGCGCATACTAAGATGACGTGACGAATCCTGCATCGCGCAAGCAGAGTTTGAAGAAACGTGCATATATACAACTGTGCAACATTAACCGTCGGATCGCGCCCCGCCAGGGAATTACCGGTATGGTATGTATGACCATAAAAGTAATGACCAGTTATGTAATGTCCATATGACCAGTTATGGAGGAACCATAACTCGTTCCTCCACGTCCTCTTTATAAGCCGCAGGATATCCACTGCTTAACATAGGCCTTCTCTTTAGAATCAGTATAACTGTGCATGCCTTTTAAGCGAAGGCTAAATTAGGCACAAGTGGGCTACGTACGCAGATCCGGGGGGGTTGGAGCCTACACATTTTATATTAGACCTACATTATATCCAGACCACGTGATACGACGCAACGTACGGGACACCGAAGCAATCACACCTGTATGCGTTCCGCAGAGAGTATAATGTTCCTTGTACGTGTGAAACGTCTCAGGTGTGTGTATCGATCTAATCTAGTTCTATACCTTTATTATAATGTATCTGCGCCTCGCAATTTCACCAGCGAAATTCCTTTTTTCCTGCAGGAACTCTGTATTTACCCGGGATGGAACATATCCTATATACCAAATTATATTCACGTATATTCAGTAGTTTTGCGTGTAACAAACATCCACTTTAAAATTTCTATAATATCCTAGTGTTAAAGAAATGTTAAAGTGGATGGTAGTGCCCGCGACATATTCTGCGCGACAAAAGGTATTTACTTTTCCAAGGTCTAATCTATAACAAATTTCATGCATATTCGTTCAGCGATTTTGTATGATTGGGTAGCAATTAGCAAACATCCGAACTTTCACATTTAGAATAGTAGCAGAATTATCCCATTGCCAAGCATCTTAGACTAATTTAATCACAAATCTCAAAAGATACCTACTTTTCTGTTCTCTCAAATATCCAGCATTCATCTTATTCCACAGCATCGCCTTATGTCTGACCTCCTCATCGGTCATGATGAGCGAGTTGATGTACTCCTCGTCTTTCTGTTCTAACACTAGCTCGTCAGCGTTGTGCAGGTCTTTTGTGAACTGCTTCGGTTCAGGCCTCACGAACTTTTCGGATTTGTCGTCTTGGCTGTTCCCTAGACCTATCACGGCTAGGTCAGGGCCTAGAACAAATAATGATAGTATTTTTTGTTTATTTTAGTATTTTATTCAGGATGACTCCCGAATCGTGTTTACTCCCGTAGAAATAAACCAATCTCGTCAAGATCTTAGGAGCACCAACCATCCATTTCATTCAAAAAGAGTCCTTGACCTTTAAGTTTGTTTCGGCGTTTCTTCTCAGGATGTAGATTAAAAAATGACATTAAAAATACTTTTTAAGTACCAAAATACAGAATAAAAATTACTACGAGCTTTTCGCCAATAGAATGTAACATGTTGCGATGTAGTGACAGTAACCGTCACTTCATCGACGTATATAACGTATGTATTAATAAAAAAAATACAAACCAAGTCCTTTTTCGGTTTTATTTGCACCGTCTTCTTTGGACTCCACGTCTTTAGCTATTTCACCTATGAGGTCTAATGCGTCTTCCGCCGCAAATCTTGATGCTTCCGCGTCTTCCTGAGACGTTTCATCTGAAAAAATAATGAAAAAATATATGGATTTTATTATTTTAACTAGCTGTACCCGGGACTTGGTGCGCGCTGGTCTTCGACTATTGATGAATTCTTCAAGATGTCGGGAAATACAAGAAAATTATCGCGGTAAGCGCAGTGGTCGAGAGAACGGCTGCTGCGTCGCATGTCGTGGGTGAGCAAATATTTGTATGATCTACAGATAATTGTTCAAACTCAAACTCAAAGTCTTTATTTGCATGTTAAGGTATTACAGGTCTTAATTTAAATATTATGTACAGCTTAACGGCCTTTTTCAGGCGTTGCAAATTTGAGGGCTAGCACTAACTTATTATAAATTACATTTGCTTAACTTAAGACTTAGCTTAACTTATATTAGTACTAGGTAGTATTTCTTGCGTTTAAAAACATTATTTATAAACTAAGTAGGTATATTGTAATAAGTATGTAGTTCGTTATTATTTGGGTAAGTATATAATATTTCTTGCGTTTAAAAACATTATTTATAAACTAAGTAGGTATATTAAATAAGTATGTAGTTCGTTATTATTTGTAATTATTTGGGTAAGTTTAAAACATCTATTTTTTAAATATTTTTTATTTATTTGTTGGGATATAGGTAAGGTATATAATGCATTATGTGGGTTAGTATAAAATGAAAGTAGGTATTCTTAAAATGTAGGATTTAGTAGGTAGGTGCTTGTGGGTGTGACGGGTTATGTATGGGGTAGGTTTTAGCGTTTAATTTTGGTGTTCTATTTTTCTTCGAAGAATTCTTTTATTGAGTAAAAGCATTTCTGTATCAGGAACTTTTTTAATTTTTTCTCAAATATTATTTCTTTGGTTTCGTTTTGTAGGTCTTTAGGTAATCTATTGAATATTTTGACTGCCATGTAGTAAGGACTTTGGTTAAGCATTTTAATTCTAGATGGTGGTAGGTACAGTCTGTTTTTATGTCGGGTATTAACTTTATGGGTGTCTTTTACTTTCGTAAAATTATCTTTATTTTTGTATACAAATTTGCATATGTCATAGATGTATATGGATGATAATGTTAAAAGGTTGTATTTAATAAAATAGGGCCTGCAGCTATCTTGATTATCTATTTGGGCTATGATTCGTATGCATTTTTTTTGTAAGATAAATAGGTCGTTAATATTTACACTATCTCCCCATAGCATAATGCCGTATCTCAACCAGGAGTACGCATATGCGAAGTAAGCTGATGGTGCCGTCTCGATATTAGTACTGCATTTAATTTGGAAAAGAGCGTATGTGAATTTTGATAATTTTTATTTTATGTGTTCTATGTGGGCTTTCCAGTTTATATGGGTGTCTATGTTTATGCCGAGTAGGTTAAATGTGTCTACGTTTTGTAATGCTGTGTTTCTAAAAGAAGTGTCTATTGTTAGAGGGGGAGTTTTATAAGATCTAAATTGTATAGTTTTTGTTTTTGTGTAATTTATCTCTAAGTTGTGATCGTCAAGCCATTGTGTTACTGATTCTAAGGTTTCTTGTAAAATAGGTGTAGGTAACTCTGATTTGTCATATTTTATTAAAATAGATATATCATCTGCAAATAATACTGGTAGGGTTAGGTCTTTATTTAGAATTTTTGGTAGATCGTTGATGTATATTAAAAATAATACACATCCAAGGACACTACCTTGTGGTATTGAACATGTTATTTTTATTTCTTGTGATCGGATTATTTTTATTTCATTTGTTTTTGTGTCATAGTTTTCTATTTGAACAATTTGCGATCTATTTTGTAGGTAAGATTTAAACCAAGAGTGAGCCGGACCACGAATGCCTGAGCCGTGTAGTTTGTCAAGAAGTATGTTATACAGTACTTTGTCATAAGCTTTCGTCATGTCAAGTAAGATGCCAATCACATACTTCTTGTCATTAATATGCTGAAGGGCGGTTTGCACATATTTATAAACAGCTAGTGTAGATCTTGAACGTCTAAATCCGTTTTGGGAATCATCTAGGATTTTATATCTTTCTAAAAAGTTGTATAGGCGGTTACACATTGCTTTTTCGAAAATTTTGGAAAATGTAGGTAGTAGGGCTATGGGTCTGTAATTACTAGGGGTGTCTGTGTCGCCTTTTTTGTGAATGGGTTTTACAAGAGATATTTTTAAAGCGTCGGGGAATTGGCCATCTTGAAAACTTTGATTAACCAAATAAGTTAGTGGGATAGACAATTGATCTGCGCATTGTTTTAATAGGATTGGAGGAATATCGTCTATTCCGCAGCTGTGTTTATTTTTAATTAAGCGAATTATGTTTATAATTTCCTTCCGGTCTACAGGACGTAGGTACATCGAACACTCGGGCGAGTCGACTACTGGTCTACCTTTTTTGTTGTGGTTTTGGTTTGAATTATTGGGGGTTATTCCAACTGTTGTGAAATATTCGTTAAATAGGTTTGAGATTGTTTCTGGCCTATTTATCGTTTGGTTATTGTGTGTTAGTGATATATTTTTACCGATATTTTTTAGGGGCTTTTTTGTTTTTTGTTTAATTATATTCCACATTGTTTTTGTTTTGCTGTCTGATTTTTCCATTTGTTTTATATAATCGAGTTTTCTTGATATTTTTATGCTTCGCTTAAGTGTTTGGCTGTATTTTTTATAGTATTTTTGTATAACTTCATTTTTTGTGTCATTTACTATTATTTTTAGCATTCTTTTATGGACGCATGATTTTTTGAGAGCAGGTGTAAGCCAACGTTTTTTAGGTTTCATTTTTATTTTTATTCTTTGAATTGGTATGTGATCATTTAATAATTGTGTAATAATATTTATGAATGAATTATATTTTTTATTGAGATCTGCATTTTGATAAAACAGTTCGTGCCACTTTATATTTTCTAGCGAATCTTTAAAATTTGTTATTTTATTTTTTGTAAATATCCTTTTTCGGGCTAACCAGGTTTTATCATTGTTGTGTATATTTTTTGTATTTATTTTCATATTTATAGCTTTGTGGTCTGAAAGGCCATAATCTTGTACATAGGGTTTGGTTATGAGAGGCGTGTAATTAGTGAACAGTAAGTCTATACAAGTAGACGATGTTTTTGTTACTCTTGTAGGTTCTCTAATTAACTGTTTAAGATTGTGTGAATTCATTAAGTTTATTAGAACTTTAGATTCTTTATTGGTGTTTAAAATGTTTATGTTAAAATCACCTCCTATGATAATATATTTACTTAAATTTTTTGTGTTTAATTTATATAAGACTTTTTCCATTTGCGAATAAAATATATCAATGTTGCGATCAGCTCTATATAATCCTATTATGATACAATTTAACTGTGGTATTTCTATAGCACTAAATTCTATAATAAATTCTTTAGAGTAGTTATTAATATCTTTTCTTTCAATAAAATTTATCGTATCTTTAACAATCGCGCATACTCCTCCGCCGTCATGTGTTTTCCGGCAGTAGGTAGATGCTAATTTATAATCCGGTAGTAAAATAGAGTCACAGAAGTCCTTATTTTTCCATAGTTCTGACAATAATAAGATATCAATATTATATTCTAATAAAACTTGTTCAACTAAATCTAATTTATTACCTATGCTTTGTATGTTTTGAAAAGTAACGTTGAAATCAGTATCGAAATGTCCGGTTCCGTGGTGTATTCCTCTGCGTCGACGCGGACGGGGCTGCCGGCGCTGGTGGCGCTGGTGGCGCGACCTCTTGCGTGTTGTTGGTGATCGTAGTGGTTTGTTGGGCTCGTAGTAGATGTCGTATCATGCTTTTTGCTGTCGGTAGGTGGCTCCTGCGTTGTGTTTGTTAATGCCGTCGGGTCTGTTATATATTCCTTTCCGTTGATGTAAAGTTTATTGTTTTTGATAATGGCGTGTTTTCCGTTCTTCCTTGCTGTACGTAGTGTTTCTCTGAGTTCGTTTCGCTGCTGTAAGGTTTTAGGATCCATAAATGGCCCTATTCCTAATCCAGTGTTTTGAAAATCTCTTGCGTTTTCTATGATATATTTTGACATTCTTTTATTCATTAATTCAATTGCTAGTGGTCTTCTATCTCGTCCCTTTCCAATGCGCTTTACTTCTTCTATGTATGGATTGATATTAATGTTCATGACTTCGTGGAACACTCTAGAGACACGATCTATCAATTCGTATTCGGTTTCCCGGTGGCTTTCAGTGAGTCCATATAATACTATTTTCTTTGTATTTTTTAATTGGTGTAGTTGTTTTTCAATATTTTCAATGTTTTGGTCGATTGCAGTAATTTGTTGTTTTATTATTTCCTGTTCATTTGTTAGGTTAATTGTGGTTTGGTCTACCTGGTTTTGGAGTTTAATTATAGCAGTATTAAGCTCAACTTGGATTGTATTTTTAACATCTTCAATGATGGATGTCCTCATTTTTTCTAGTTTAGTGTCTAACAAGAGGCTGATCTGTTCTAATGTGATGCCTTCCTTCTTAGCAGCAGGTATTGGGCTATTTATTGTTTGGTTCATTGTATCGCCTAGGATTTCATCTATAGACTGGTAGCTTTCATTATCGTTTTGGATATTTTGTTGCGAATATTGATTTTGTTTACGTCTCATTGTAATGTTCATGGCTGAATCTTCAGGAACATTTAGAGTAGATGACCTGATGGGAGTGTTAGAATTATCTTTTTTTCGGCATTCTGCATAAACAAGATTGGCATTTCCAATTGTTTTTCTGGTCAGATGACATAGTGTCGAAGAAGTTTTGAGTTAGGTTGGCACATAGTATATCATAATAATTATAGCAATACTTGAATTTTATGGATTCATCCTCATTAATATTGTTTTTGCATCCTTCACATTGCAACATTTTGGCTCTGGTGACTAGGTGCGACATCTATCGGAGAATTGGTGTTTGTTAGTTGCTAAGTATTTGTCTAGCCGATAGCAGAGTTGGGCGTAATCAACTACTTTTATAATCAGATTAATAATCAGATTACAAGTAATCATGATTAATGTAATCATGATTACTTTTAATCGTTAATCTTGATTACAGTAATCAGTAATCATGATTACATGATTACACATGCTTGAGTTTTACCGACTTATTGGTCAGTGGGTCGTCTTAGGGGTTAGACTTTAAATTTTTTTTGTCATATTCATGTTTATAGTCGTACAATAACCAAATCTAACGAAAGTTGTAAACAAATATTTCAAAGTTTCCCTGATTTTCCATCTTTGTTACATTAAAATTAATTTAGATATTCGAAAAAGGACTTATAGGGTACCGACCGACTATATCCCAAAGACCAGACGCACTGTCAGGGTGCGGGAGACGGTTTTGACGCAGAATGTCCGTCCGCTAAGGATACATCGATGGCTGCTACTGGAACTCCTAGACGAGTAGAACTAGGTGTGCCGAGCTTGGGCTCATTTTATTATTTATGATGGGATCTTACCTAAGAAGTTGCTGGAGTGACCTGAAGGTGTACTTCAGTAGCTGCTACTGGAACTCCTAGACTAGTAGAGTTAAGGGTGCCGATTTTTCTTTTGTTTCGTTAGTCATGATGAGATCTTACCTAAGAAATTGCTGAAGTGACCTGCAGGTGTACTTCGGTAGCTGCTACTGGAACTCCTAAACGAGAAGAGCTAAGTGTGCGGAGTTTGGGTTCATTTAGTTAGTTATGATGAAATCTTACCTAAGAAATTGAAAAGAATTGTTACATTAGATAGAATAGTTACATAGTTTAGTATTTTCAACCGTTACAAAAAAGTGAAATCTTTATTGTTATAACAATAATTGGTAAATGTTTTTATTAACATTTTTTAAATTCTTATTACTTTTATGAAAAATATAATGTTAAATGGCTAAATATGAACCTTTTTTATTGCCTTCCTTAATTCTACTACATTATTTTTAAGATGAATCATTCAGGCATTGCAAACAGCGCCATCTATTGACACATGCAAATCAACTTACATGCAAACTTTAAAGTACCCATTTAAAAAAAACTATTATAAATATAGTTTTAGGTAGTTTTATATTAAGGAGATTCTAAAAATTGCGAATGTTAATTTTCATTATGTATATATTTATTATTATTTGGAATTTCACACAAACTTTATTATCAAATCGATACTTATAACGCCATCTATTGAGATTGATTTACCCCATGATACGGTGAAGGAAACCCTTAAAGACCGAACTCCGAAAAAGAAATAAATCTCAATAGATGGCGCTATAAGTATCGATTTGATAATAAAGTTTGTGTGAAAATCAAATTATAAAGAAAATAGGTAATGAAAAATTAACATTCTCACTTTTTAAATCTAAGTACTAAACTATCTAAAACTATTTCAATTTTTTTTTTTTTTAAATTTGTGGTTCTTTGGGGTTTGAATGTGTCAATAGATGGTGCTGTTTGCAATGTCTAAATGATCAATCATAAAAATAAAAATATTTACCAACGAAGATTTCACTTTGATGTCACGGTTAAAAATACTAAACTATTTATATAAACATACAACATATAGCACTAATAGAATGTAACTATAAATACAAAATTATTATTTTGAACCTACTGGATTTGAACCTACGCGCGTCGGATACTCAAGCGTTCAACCAGGCCTAGTCGCCATATAGACTGAAAAGGTGATGTCGTCAACGTGAGATATTTGAATGTGGAATAGCTTAGTAGTCGTGAAAGTTTAATTGGCACACCTAGCTCTACTCGTCTAGGAGATCCATTTGCGGCCACCGAAGTACACTTTCAGGTCACTCTAGCTTTTTCGTAGGTAAGATCTCATCATAACTAACAAAACGAATCCAAGCTCGGCACACTTAGCTATACTCGTCTAAGAGTTCCAGTAGCAGCTGCCGAAGTACACCTTTAGGTCACTCCAACATGTTCTTTGGTAAGATCGCATCATAACCAAGAGGACTCATCTATAAGTGGTAATTAATTATTGATTTTGCCACAACATGCACTAAAAACACCTTGTTTTGTTTTTAGGGTTCATGTATGTATGTATTTCTTTATTCCACTGTAACTTCTATAAGCCTGAACCAATTTACCACATTTTCAAATCGTTCATAATCAAAAAAGTAGTCTAAAAAAGTTATAAAAATGTAGTCGTAAAAGTAACAAAAAAAAGTTGTCAAATAAAGAAATAAAAAACAGTAATCAAAAAAGTAGTCAAATCAGAAATAAAAAAAAAGTAATCAAAAAAGTAAGTAGTCAAAAAAGTAGGTAATCAAAAAATGTAATCAAAAAAGTAGTCAAAAAAGTAATCAAAAAAGTAGTCAAGAAAAGTAATCAAAAAATGAAATCAAAAAAAGTAGTCAAGAAAAGTAATCAAAAAATGTAATAAAAAAAAAACAAAAAAAGTAGTCAAGAAAAGTAATCAAAAAATGTAATCAAAAAAAGTAATCATGATTACGATTACAAACTACTAATCATTAATCACTGAAATGATTACTTTTTTGATTACTTTCGTTAATCTGTAATCATGATTACAGATTACAAAATGTAATCGTAATCGTTAATCGTTAATCTGATTACATTTTGCCCAAGTCTGGCCGATAGTTGGTTAGAAGCTGCAATTTTTTTCTCACAGATGTCGCTGTATTAAGTTTTTTGTTTGTTTACGTTTTTCGTTTCGGTATTGGGTGGGTATTTTGAATGAGTAATTTTTAAAACGACTTTTAAAATTTATACTTTATTTTTATTTCTCGATGAGAAGCTTAGTTTATTTTTACTCACTGTTTGTGAAACTGGAACTTTATTGTCCTTTTCTTGTAAAAATGTTTATTCGTAGTTATTTAGTTTGATAAAATGTATTTTGCTTCCAAATTACTTCACTATGAGTTCAGTTTTAAATCACTGGAGAAGCAAGTAGAGTTCAGCAATTCCACTTTATTGCACTTGTTAATCACTCCTAAAACTTAGACTTTTTCAACAGTTAGACAAGTAAATCGTGATATTTCTATTTTTAAATTTTATTTTTCGCGGAGTAAAGGTTAAGTATGTGTTTGTTAAGCAGCGCCCCCTAGCTACTCTCTTGTTATGTTATTGTTCCGGGTCTGCATGTGAGATTATATGTCTGTAAACGCAGCCACGAAACAAAAAAAGCTATAAACATAACAATTGTATAAAATAAAACTATCCAATATTTTAAAACTCTGACGTCGCTGTTTCTTGCTGCCGTTACTCGCTATTTAAACAACGAAACGAGGTTTCATGCTGCGGAAAGGTGACTTTAAACTGGTAAACGGCCATCAAAAATTATAATAGGTTACACTTTTAGTATACAACGTAGTATTTAACATTATTATCTTAGTCTTTTTTTTTGTCCCGTCCGTCGCGTTTTATATCTCATCATGTCCGCCCCGAACCTTGCTCGAGCCAGTAGCTTTAAATTCGACCCTTAATAATAAGGAAACTGATCTGATCCAGCTTGTCCCTAGTTGTCCCCCCAGCAACGCCCTAAGCCGAGACACGTGTCCGGCAGGGACGCCTTTTAATGCTGTGTTGATTAGTTTGTAGTAACACATAATATGCTCTGGCGGCATCTAATTGTCGCGCCATAGCTATTGTTCGGTTACGCAAATCGAACCCCTATGGGTTAACTGCAAAAGGCCAGGCTCAATAAAAACAAAACTTTTACAGTATCGTTAGTTAAGGAATATTACAGTATTTGCGATAATATGCCAAACCAAATTAAATGTTTAAACAAAATCCTATACTATACCTCGCAAACGTCTACCTAAGATTCATAATTATTAATTTAATCTAAAAATAAATATAAAGGTAACTTTGAAAATTAGAACAAAATGAAAACACCAAGTGCTAGTGGGGCGTTCCCAGAGTGCTCTGTATTCAATTACAATCTATGATTATAATTATACGGATCCAACTTCTATGTTTTTAAACTGCCCTTGAAATTTTAGGCCAACAGGAAGTATCTAAAGTATAATTTTAGATGACCAATGAGTGATTGAGATTTTCATAATGAAAACGCACTTTGCAGTGGCGTATGTTATTTTTTTCTTTTATCCAACAGTATGTACGAACTCGTGTTAATAATATCCCAATCAGTTCAATCTGATACCTACCTCACGCTGTTTTATAGAAACACGTATCATATAATTATTTTTAATTATCATTCCAACCAAAAACAAGTGATACCTAAGTCAGACTCAAACAAACCGCATTTACCTATGTATACTATATAGACTAAGTAAGCAACGTTGGAAAATTACATTATTAATTATTGATTCAATTAATTTACATAGAAGAATAACTTAATATTGGTTCGCAATTATTTATATATATGTAAAGTTATTATATGGCTGGTCCTAGTTAATGTGCAGTTTCTATCTCTTGGCATGTGTAAGTGGGTACGACCTTCATCCGAAATAGTTTTAGACTGGACGCTTTCGGTAATTTTACATTGTTTCTCGATTCATTTAATATTATCTCACTAGATATAATTATTTCTATATAAATTCAATTTTAGATTTGTATAGAATCTATAAATAATTTTGATACAGACAGACGTGTTGCTGCGAAGTTTGTTGCGCCGCTTCTTCTTTCCAGCTAAAACACTAGGAAGCGGTGAAGGGTGGGCTTTTTTGGGGGCTGTCTTAATGTTTGACGTTCAAAAAGCGCTAATTTTTAGCCTAATTTGAATAAAGAAATTTTGATTTTGATATTATATGGAAAAAGAATACGGTCGCGAACAGGATTCGAACCTGCGCCTCCCGGTTGAATACTCCAGGCGCTCTGACCACTAAGCCATCTCGACGTGGAGTATTCATCCGGGAGGCGCAGGTTCGAATCCTGTTCGCGACCGTATTCTTTTTCCATTTAATATAATAACTTTAGAGTTCGCTAAGCATGCGTTAATGCTTTTCAAAGATTTATCTTGAATTATATATATGTATTTATACAGGTCAGCAAATAAACCAATATATTTTTAAATATTAGGTACGGAAATAAATTCCTAGTGTAGGGCAACTCACGCTAGGAATTTATTTCTGTATTGTGGGTGTGTTTACAGACTTAAGTTTATAATCTCCCAAGCACACACACACCTGGGTGTGTGTGTGCTTGGGAGATTATAAACTACCGAGTCATTATATACCGAGTCGTTATAAACTACCGGGTCTGGACCCGGAGCAATTATCTGTAGATCGTACAAGTATTTGCTCCGTGCAGGAATCAAACCTGCGACACGCTGCGCAGCAGTCGGTCTCTCGACCACTGCGCTAACCACGCTGTCGAATTTATGACCTATAACTGGTTTTGTACTAGGTTTTTGATCTCATTTCATTAATTATTATACCTTAAAAACATCACAATAAAGTAAGGTTGTGCAAAATGTGCACTTGGATCGAAAAACCAATACTAAAAGTGTTTTTTTGTCATTTTTATATTTAACTGTAATTTCTACATTGAATATTATTGCAAAATTGTTATTGGGTTGTATTACACTATCGATATAGGTATAAGCCAAACAAACATTTATGGAATCGCTACCTGTTTAACACGTACACAATTACGTGTACACAATTGTACACCCACATTTCACCAATGCTGTTATTAAGTCTCATGTAATAGGCGGTGAGCCTATTGCCATCTACCGGGCACAATTCCAAACTCCGGGCTGCTTCTGCGAATTTCCAACAAACCTAGTAACACTTTGTCTGACCTGGGACCTGGGAATCGAACCCAAGACCTCATGCTCAGCAGTCGCGCTTGGGACCACTAGACCAACGAGGCAGTTCTGTGCCTGTCTGGCTGTGTCTGACCATTATAGCTTATATAAATGCTTATATTTATGCTTTAGAACCAGCGAACTGATTTTGTTGGAGGTTTCACTGTGGCTTAGCTTAGTGTAAGTCAACATCATAAACATATTTCATTACGCTATTTCTTAGGAGCTGAGTACTGCAACATAACTTTGTGTGAATTTTAATGGCCAATATACAGTTGAAAAGTCAACGTATTGAGATGAAACTTCCATTCAGCGATATTAAAATGTCAACCTTTAAAAGTAAATACAGACACCTATATCACATAAACATACACCCAGGCAGACATTATAATGCTGATTTCGTAACTACTGCGATATAATGTAAAAAAAATATGGTTAAAATTTTACGCATTTAAAGTGGCTACCTGCAGTTTTTTAACCCAAATAAGAATAGAAACCAAAAGCATTATCTATAATAATTTGCTTGTTTACAAATATTTGTGCAAATTCAATGCAAAATAACTTCGAAGTTCAATAACACTGACGCTTGGATTTCCTGTTCGTAATTATTGGTATTTTACAAACTGTCAATTATAATTAAGCATAATTAACTAATTTATATTAAATATTTGAGGATTTATTCATAGTTTAAGTGTCCGTCTAAGCGATGACTGCAGGAAATGAGAAGATTCGAAAATAAAATTAAAACATTATCTGAAAATACTTTAAACTTTTTTCTACTCCACCATAATCACGTCAAGATCACAGATATTTCGAAAATTTTGGTTAATAATCCAGTACCTACGGTGTAATTGTTAACCTGACAGTACCGACGGTGGAGAAGATAATATATCGTCGCTGCACTTGTAAAAGCCGCTATGTATTATATTTTGAAATCAGTTTTTGATGCTATCAATAGCATCAAAAACGGATTTCAAAAAATAAATACGTAGCGATTTTTACAAGCGCAGCTACGATATGCAAATTAAATAAATTACACATTGCGCTTGCAACTAATATTGGGTTCATCATAACTTTTATACATTGCCGACAACCTGACAAAAAGCACCAACCGACATTGAACCAACGTGATCATTAATGCTCGTGTCTTCTGAACGAGAGGAGACCCTTGCCCTGCAGTGGGACAGTTACGGGCTGGTTATGTTGCTCCTCTCGACTGTTTTCGGTCACGACGGCTTATTTCCACGTAGATTAGCTAAGTACGCAGGAGATATTATAGTGTACAAGTGTATGCGCTAACACAGGTGCACTCCCTCTTCCTCCACTCTCATATACCGATGGGACGGCAATCCGACACGATGTGAGAGAGATCAGGCGCAAAACCGACGGCTTTACGCGCTTTTCACGCCCGGGGGTGTCACATCACAAATTTCCAAACTCCAGATTGCTACTGGGAATTTCCAACAACAGAAAAATCCAATAACACTTTGCCTGACTTCGGAGTCAAACTCAGGACCTCAGCAGCGACCACTAGACCAACGAGGCAGTCAATGATGGTTATGATATATATGTTATGACAGCGAGACACTTGGCTGCGTATCCACTAGAGATGAAATGTATTTACGTAACAAAGACCATTACGCCAATGCACGGCGATAAACTAGTTTGGGGGCACTTTTTATTCAGACTTACTTAATAAAAATCTATATTTAAGGCAAAAAACTCTTCCTCTTTATCATATTAGCGGTGCAAGCACGGTTCTTTGATCGATAAATTTGTCGAGACGATATATGTTTAAACATATCGAATTTTATCGAGGTTCGGTAGCACGGAACTTGCCTCGATAGCTTTATCGAGCCTTGTCGAGGGCTATGTCTTGTCGACAGCTTATCGACTTTATAAATGGCAACACATGATTTAAAAAAATCAATCGTTCATCATTCACTCATCTGCGTTTTATTATAATCACAAAATATTTATTTTGCGTTTATGAAAAATTATTTCGTTTTATTCTTTTTTGAAATATAGTTTAAAAATCATAATATATAATTGCTTTCTAGTTAAATACATAAAATAAAATAATTTTAGGATATCAAGGAGGATGTTTGCCGACTTTCTCTCGATCTGACTTAACTGTCACTGTCAATCGTTGTCGAATATGAGAGATTTAATTTTGGTTATTTTAATAAATAAAGCTATACAAACAATAAAAAAGAAAATAACTTAAAATAAACGTGATTTAGTCGTCAAAGTATTCCTTCGTTTCACTGTCATCTTGTAAAGTGCTTAAAAAACTTTAATACAATCGTAACGATGTCGACGGCAGGGATATGACTAAGACGTCCCTCTGACCGATTATTCAATTGATTATACCTGCTGATGGTGGTTTATAAACGGAGCGGAAGAAGACGCCTACCCCTAGAGCCTGTAAAGTAGACTTATTGGAAGAGAAGAGAAGCCGATTTCGACTTAACTGCAACTAACGCCACACGGCTAATATGCCAGCAAAAATGTTAAAGCTACAGCGCCCCTTATGCGCCATCACATTGGGAGACAGGCTCCCTGAGTACCTACCGACTTCATTTATTAATTATTAATAGTGAACGTCAAGTCGATGTTGAAGGACGGATGGAATCGAGAAGTCATGTCTACGTGATGCACAAGTCTGTTTTTCTCAGTGCTGACTATCGATCAGCAAGTGTTAGTGTACAGATAGGACATGGAAGCACCATCGAAACATCCAAGTTCCAGTGTCCAAATTTAGTTTAAGTATTATTATATTTATGATAATCCATAAGTTAAATAAGTTTGTTTTTGTTATCTGAAATAAATGAATGAATAAAGAAATGTGTAAGTGTTTTAAGTACATGCATGCCTTGAGTCCATGATTCACTGGCTTAGGACACCTCCTTCACCATACATAAGGCCTACTATCCCAGTGCAATATTGTGGTTTAGACCACACACCTTCGGGTGCTTCGGTGTGTTATTAGTCGGTACTAAAGATATAAAACTGTAGTGCAGTCAAAGGAGACTATGATTATCATGTATAGGCTATGAGCGGATAGATAAATATTTGGCATAACACAAGGAAGATCAATTTATTTTATGACACTAAATACTGGAAAATCATTACTCTGTTATATTGAGAAGTACAAAATTGTACTTCAATCATAACAATAAAAATATATTGTGTCTGGTAATTAATGAGCCAACAGATAACATCACCCTTACACTCCTCACAATATAACTAAGGGTATGGGTTATTTTCTTGCTCAACTCATTCCACAATATATCCTAAAATTCTTCCTACAAATTAAGCAGATTGACCTGTGGATCCTTTTGAACATTCCTCCATATGGATTCTAATGTGATTATTTCTACAAAAACCATTTTAGTTTTACAAAAAAGCTTCAGAGAATCTTTATCTACCAACTTTCAAATGACGATAAAATTTCAACAAAGTTCGGCAAATTTACCAATAAGAACTGTCAAACATAAGAACCATGCTAGCTATGTCGACTTATTCGATAAGATTTGTCGAATTTATCGAGGGGTCGATATACCACGAACCGTGCTACCGTTATCGTTTTATCAACACGATAAGCAAATTTGACATTTAAAATCGACAAATGACTCGATAAAAAGAACCGTGGTCGCACCGTAGTTTCGCTAATTTCACTGCTTGTCTGAGATTGGGCAATATCTTTGGGGGTATTTCTCTTCGATTCTTTCCTGTCAACCGTCACTATATATTATATATCCATATTTTCTTTGGTTTCCCTCTCCCCCTCCCACCCATCAACACTCAAATTCATTACTCTCTCAGTCACATATGCTTCATACTCCCATCACGTGTTCATACCAAGGCAAACTATTTCATTTAGATTTATCTGTCACTGGCGTAAACTTCATCAAATGTACTCATTATAATATTACCGTATCTGCACTGTCACTGCATACATCCATCTCAACATTCTCATCTCCGCTACATGCAATCGTCATTCGCCCGTCTGCTACATGGCCCAGCATTCCGATCCATATAAGATGACAGGTATTATAATCGTTTTGTAAATTTAACCGTCCAACTTGAGGGGCATCTGTGGGTCACAAGTTGTCCCTGTGACAGTGTGCCCACCTGAGTTGATCCGGTACGTTACATGTTGGTCTCTCGGGCAGATTAAACAACTCAAAATAATGGGTTATCTTCTTCTAATCACATGAAAGAAGAACTTCCTCATGACCGTTACTAATAACTTTAAAATATAGCTCGATTAGAATGACAGATGTCAGCAAAAGTGACGACTTGTTTTTGTAGTAACGTCTTATCGAGAGATTTATATTAACACAATCATGCATAACTGGCGTCGGAGCACGGATCTTTTCGACAAACTTGTTGAATTTTATAGTTTTATCAAAACTTTATGTCAAATTTGACGTTTAAAATCGACAAACGTGTCGATAAAAAGAACCATGCTCGCACCGTTGGCATGTTAATTTCTTTTTAAATACAGTGCTCTGCATATAAATTAATATTATTTCATAGTCATTGGAATAAACCTAATTATTATATTAAATGGAAAAAGTGAGCCGATGTCGAGATGACCGTATTCTTTTTCGATTTAATATAATAACTTTAAAGTTCGCTAAGCATGCGTTAAAGCTTTTCAAAGATTTATCTTTAATTGTTAAGATAATTGCATCTTTACGATATTGTATTAACTACAAAGTTAGTCGTGTCGGGTTCGGTCACCTGTATAGGGACTGAATGGATGGCAATGACGTCGCCAAAAGGCGTGTTAAAATATGGATGAAGAATTCGCGGTAGTGAGCAGAGGTCGAGATGGCTAAGTGGTCAGCGCCTGGAGTATTTATCCGGAGGCCCAGGTTCGAATCCTGCTCACGACCGTATTCTTTTACCATTTATATAATAACTTTAGAGTTCGCTAAGCATGCATTAATGCTTTTCAAAGATTTATCTTTAATAAACCTAATTAACTACAACATCCTTACACGGTTACGTAATTTTCCTAAAACATTGAGGTTGGCTTACAGTCTAACCATATGCGGCTAAATAACAGTAAACTAAAATAAAATGTACAACAATAAAGTAAAATGGGTATGATGCTGAAACTGCTTACCCGACCTCCACAACTCTTACTGGGTACGACAATATCCTTGGTAAGACTGGTTATCACAATTTCAGGCATGACTATGTTATAACTACGTTTGACGGGACGGTGGTGTAGCGCTCTTCAAGGTACGGGGGGTTTCGATATGAAATGCTGATCACTCATCGAAGGACAGACCACAGTAAAATCTATATATCTTACTTAACCACGAGCCCCTCAAAATAACATGTCTTACCAATTCCGAAAACTGCGGTGGATGTTCCAATAACAGCCGCAACTTTTCTTCTCTTATTGCTATCCCTTTCTAGTTGATGCTCTATCTCTTTCTGCAGTTCAGTCAGCTCTTTTGCACCATCTTCCTCATCCATTAACTGAAAAATATAAGGGTAAATTGAATTGTATTTTTTTTGTATAAAACTTTCTAGACATATTCATATCAATTAAAGTTCACCGGTTACTACTCTAGTCGGAAACTAGTCGGACAATCCCGAAAAATGCACGTGATTAGTAACTGGTGAACATTAATTGATAAAAAGAAATCTTATTGGTGTAGAAGTCACAAGCGCGACTTTTGATCGTTAGGTCCTGGGCTTGATTCCCGGTCGGTCAAAATTTAATTGAGGAAATTCCCGTTTGCAGCTTTGCGTTTGGAATTATGTCCGATTGATGAGAATAGGCTCACCACCCATGGGAATTATTAATGGCATCGGTGAAATGTTGGTCAGCACACCTATGTATAATCCTTCGGGGATACAGGCATGATGATATGCTGATGTTTAAAAAAATATAGTTCTGTTATTGTTCCAAGGCAGGGCAAGAGCCTCTTCTCATTCAAACAAGGAAAAGGCATTGATCAGATGTGCTGTAAATAAATAAGGTCATTACTTCATTAGTTTAAGGTACTTTTAATAATTGTATTAGTGATAAGGATTTAATTAATATATTAATTAAAATTCTATTAAAAAGCCACTTATTGCTACTGTCACCAATCATTCGTGCTTTCTGTTTAATTCTTATATTTATTGCATATTTATAAATTGCCCTTTAAAAGAACCTACATTTCGATCCAGTTTGGTTTTTATGCTGTAGAAGTTCGTTAAGCGCCTATAACGGGCTTTTTACACATCCAAAATAAGATAATAGTAATATAACAACAATCAGAAATGAAGTATTTTATTATTTGTATACACATTAAACATGAAGACTTCAGGCCAAAATTGATCTTGCGATCTACTGGCTCTAACAAAAAAAAATTTTGGAAAGAAAAATACAATCGTATGCAGAATTCTCGACCTCTGCTCACAGAATTCTTCTACCACATTTTAATAAATCTTTTGGCGAAGATATCACTACCTAATCAAAGTTAGTCGTGTTGGTTCTGTCTTTATACAGGTCACTGAACTGACACCACTATCTCTTTTTTAATACGAATTAATTCCCAAACATAATATTTTTTCTGAATAAAATCTTTGTGTCTATCCCGGTTAAACTCCGCTTGCAGTCAGATTTCTAACCCCATAAATTATACATTTATTAGAAGTTATGTTAAATCATTAACAGTTATTCTCGCTTACAATATTATACCAGTTTTAATATGTAGGTATTTCCTGCTAGTGGAACTATGACAAGGTGTACGAATTTTTATAACGTGTGATAATAAATAACGCGGAAGAGACTGGAACCGGGTTTTGATTGCGAATATATTGTAATGTTGAAAAAAAAATACGATGTTTTGATTGCTAATACAGATATTTTTTTGTACCTAGAAGTAGATTTTTACCTGTATTCGTTTACATACGGAATAGAGTGAGGCATGCTGTATAATTTTACAATTCTTGTTATAACACCCTTCTAACCAAGCAAAGACAATGTTTATTTATTTTATTTAAAAAGTCTTCGGTATTTTTTATCGTTCTTTCAATAGGATATGCCCTTCATTTAGTGCCGGTCACTGTCTAACTTCAAGCGCAAGAGAGAGACGGGAACATAAGTAAACAGTTATTTATCCATAGAGATATTATTTACCATAGAGAGTAAAGCTAAAAGCTACGTAGATTTCTAATTTTTAGGGTTCCGTTACTCAAAAGGAAAAAAAGGAACCCTTATAAAATCACTTCGTTGTCCGTCTGTCTATCTTCCTGTCTGACAAGACCCTTTCTCAAGAACGCGTGAAAGTATCCTTTTTTTTTACAATTATTACAAACTTGTATTTGCATTTAAAAAAAGTCTAATTGAAGGACAAACTTAACTTTACATTTTTTGTTGGATTGGAAAAATATTTTTTAAACTGCATAGGTATATGTATCCTTCAATTTGACTTTTCGTTGTTGGAATAATGTTCGGTGCTTTCATGGTTTATAAACTTCAGTAATGTTAATGATGACGAACATTCAAAATATAATCCAGTCCTCCTGCGACCACGAACGCTGCAGTGTTCGAAACGTCAGGAAAAACAAAAACCAATAATACACGCGATTTATCCGGTTAAAAGTTGTTTTATTATAATGTGTAGTGATCGTGAAAACCTAAGATATTACTATAATCCTGTATATATAAATATATATCTACCTAGCCTTTTCCCAATTACATTGGGGTCAACTTCCAGTCAAACTGGATGCAGCTTAATACCAGTATTCTACATAGAGTGACTGCCTAACTGACCTCCACAATCCAATTACTGGGTAACACGATATGTCGTGGTATGACTGGTTGTCAGACTTTCAGGCCTCTGACTACCCGTAACTGCTTTCATAGATCTTAATTTGACAACCGGGTCGACGGCTTAACTTGCTCTCCGAGGCACGGAGGGGTCTCGGTATGAAATGACGGTCACCCATCCACAGACCGACCGCGGCAAGCGCAGCTTAACCTCTATAGATCGATCTATGCGGCTGTTACTTAGCCACGAGCCGAGCTGTATACATAAATATAATAGACAAAATCATACCTTCTGTAATCGTTCTTTATCCCTCTTTCTAGCTGCCCTAAATGCAGGTGGGTCCTGTTCCTCTTCTAGGTCTACCGTCATGAACTCCTCAAGAGTGAGGGCACTAGAAGGCGTGTCCCCAAACTCTAGGAGTCGCTTGCGCAGCGTCGACTCATGAACTTTTACTATTCGGACAACATCGGCTGGTGTTCGGTTAAATTCGTGGAGTCGGGCCGCTATTAGAAGAGCTGTGGGAGAAAAAGCAAATTCATTAAATAATTTCCCCCTCATTCATAATCGTATTTCAATCTTTTAGCTAATACGTTACCATAGGTACGTTAGCATCTTTTGCGATTGACATAAAAGTGACAGAGCGAGGTATCATTTAAGAATACACATTTAATGTTATATGATACCTTTCGTTTGTTAGTCGCTTTGAGTCGTGTGAAAGAAAAATGGATATTGAATAATTAAATGGGCAATGAGGAACAAAAATATGAGATCATAAAATAAATATATACAGAAACCAGGGCCAAACGTACGAATGCTTTGCTTCCGTGCAAAATAATAGTAAAACTACCTTAGTTAGATCTAGCGAACCAAAAGGTTTTTATAAATTATATCATCACGTTATTGCTGAACAACTCTACATTTGTAGTCCATTCATTTAATTTATTTAATAATGAAATTCATAGCTGTGGACTCAATGTGTTAATTGAGGTACTCAAGCAAAAGTCAGCGTAAATAACAATTTTTTATCCCCAATTATCTTTTAGGCCTAGCAATCTATGTGACAGGGTAACGTAGTGCGGATAACAGTCTCCCACAAAGCCTTTTTACTTATAAATAGTTATAATTGTTAATTATAGGTATAAGCCACCTTTGTGTAAGAGTAGCCAAATAAATGATTTGATTTTGATTTACAGGGGTCATTATATGATAGAAAATAAAACCGATCTGATGATAATTCCTAGATTGTTACTAAGTCATATAGAATTTAATAGGCATCGGTAAAATGTGGGTTACTTCTGCCTAAGCCTTCGGGGAGCCTAAGCAGGCGTGATAGCGACATGTTTGTAAAAAATAAAAATGTTTTATCAATTAGAAAACAGTCACCAAGTCTGATATCAAGTGGCAATATCAAGAACTACTCTAATGAAATAAAAATTCACAAAACTCGATAAACCAAAATACAAAAGTCCAGTGTAGAAAGATGCCGTTTAAAAAACAAAACGAATATCGGTCAAGGAGGCCAGATGGTATTTCAGTTAAGTGAAGGAGCCTTATTTGGAAAACAAGTTGTAACGGTTGAGAGAAAATAAATTATACCTCGTTGTCAATAATAAGTGTTTCTTAGTACTTATTGTTTATCTGGAAGCTAAAAGAATAAGTTCTTCATGATTGGTAGGATATTATTTTTGGATTTTACATTTCTCTCAATCTCGATTCACGATCACTTAATTAAACTACATGTAAACTAGTACAACGCAGACATTTAAAGAAAGGAGTCTAACCTCTCTTTCAATTCGATAGTGAGTGAGCGAGAGGTTTCGAGTAATAGAAACGAAGCCATTTTCAATCCTATTCTTTAATCGACTGAGTTATATGGGTATGTAATGTATTACCACGGTATCGTTCCTCGAACGAAGTGATTGCTCAGTGTATTTTATTCAAAAAGGTGAGACTTCCTACAAGGAAGTTTCCAAGGTTTCTGCACCCTACTGCTAATTCTAGACTGAATATCTACATTTGTATGAAAATCTACGACGGGTTTTATAAAACCTTGGCTCGAAACACGCCGTCTGTTCTGATGTAAGCAAGGCACTCCTCACAAGAAAGACTTCATATCTAGCATTCACGGCATCAGCTCTGAGCCACGGTACTACTCACCAGCTCCACAGATACCGGACGGTCTTCGTCCAGAATGTATGGAGTCCCTTTTCATCCGCTGAACTAGCCGCAGGGCAGTCATGCTGACTTCATGCGACTTATCAGCAAACTGTAGCTGGGATGAAAACCGGAGAATGTACAGACACGGATCTGCGAAAAGAAAATAACTGTTTATATAGTTGAAGTAAACATTCATCGATACTATATAGAATGATAATATGCAAAAAACACAAAATCGAAAAAACTGAGTTACAGCGCTTCTCAGATACAGAAATGAAAACAGCAATCAATAAATCATTGATGAACTTCATTGCTCTAGTCGATTTTCTTCACAATGTTCAGTAGATCAGTTGACTAGTTTAGAAAGTTGACAAGACATTGAAATAGTTACATGCTTGTTTGAAGTCTGCAGTCTCCTGTTCAAGGCTTAGGTCGGTAACCTCCAAGCGATATTTAAATACATTTCACAATCCTAATAATATATCTAGTATCTAATGTTAATTTAAGTGCTCTGATATCTTAAATGCATACGTTTTGTGCTATTGGTGACGCAAGGAAGTCACATTACGTTGTACCTAATGGCACAAAATCGTGTGATTTATATTATCGGTGTCAGTCATTTATATTGTTTGTTTTGCCATAGTGTGTTGCCACCCACGTGAACGTGATATAGTGAGTCACTAAGTGTTTATGTAAAATTGTTAAAGTAAATTTATTGGGTTAGGAAGGAATGTAAATAATGTAGGTGAACTTTATGTAGTTTCTGTGATAGGGATCACAACAAGTTGTACACAGTGCAAGCTTAGCACCATTCAGCTTCGGCAAATATTTTGGCATCAGCGATTCGGTAACTGCATCAATGCTGTACTGCGTTTTGGCGACTCTGCGATTAAGCTAGAGTAGAGGCTAGACATAGTAATATCTTAGGTTTTCGCGATCACTACACATTATAATAAAACAACTTTTAACCGAATTAATCGCGTGAAAAACAAAAACCAATAATACACGCTATTAATCCGGTTAAAAGTCGTTTTATTATAATGCACTTTTAGACGTTAACTTGCATCGATCTCTTAAAAGGCGACCGATAGATAGCCGATGCTAGGAGTTGCAAGTATTTTATGATTAGGAACACACATACATCTGGGGTATATATATTTTCGCGGTGAATGCTACTGCGAACGAGGGACATCGCTAAAGGTAGAGAGTAAGACCGTGTGGTTTTAGTCGGTAGGAGTTTGGCACAGAGTCCATGATAGATTTTCTACACTTAAAAGGGGGGATATGTCTTACTATATAGTACCTAGGAACCTACTACTGGACTTGCAGGTTAGTTAAGATTTACATAAAATATCTACAAAGTACCAAAGTACCTAAAGCTCGAGTTTGAGGGCGATCTGAATGTTGCGAAACCCAACCTTCCTGCAGTTCAATTGAACCCAGCACCATAAAGAACAGCAAAAAATTACACCATTGTTCACACGAACTAGAATTGGTGGCGTGCGACACTTAAAAACTTTATAGTCAATCTTTTCCTGTTGGAATAGCGGCATAGTTGAAGGCTCTTTGGCTATGCAAAGTTTTATGGGATGTCACGCGAAGTAACTTGAAAGAACAGGTAGATACAAAATACTAGATTATGGATAGGATACAGTCATCGACATAAGTCAATTGACAAAGCTGCGTCAACTGTAGTGCTGTTATAAGTGGTATGATGAAATGACTTTTTACGTTTTCTTTATTTATGATGTAAAATTTTACCTACTCCGCATAGTTAGACCGATAGTTTCAGGGTAGGTACCTTTTATAAATTTGGATGTTAATTGACTTTTGTCGCTCACCATACCGTTTATCCATGAGATTCTCATTATCTTTATAGCCTCTATAAGGTAATTGTGTTTTTGAACATGTAATTGATATCCCTTACCTAATAAGAATATAATAATATGTAGGTGAAAACATGTTGAAAACCAACGCCTCTAGCCTGTCGCACTATATAAATGTATTATATTTACTTACATACATAAATGAACTACTAAAGAGACCAAAATAATATTGTATATGGTTTGGTCATATCTGAAGGTCCTTGATTTTTTTATTCAACTATATTTTAAAGTACTTGTAAAGGTACGAAACGGGCCAGAACTTAGCCAATTATTTAAATATAGGACTAAAAATATGAATCATGTCATGCAGCTTTGTTTGCATAACCTGTTTGTATGTTTACGTAAACTGTGCATTTCTGACACACAATTTCTGTAGGTGGTAAAATAACAACAGTTCGGCGTCGTTCCTAAGTGTTGACGTATTACCGTAAAACCTAACAAGGATATCCGGATCCGCGGATACTAAATGGCTTCCTTGAGTGTCATAAGGTTAAGGTGTTAAGCTCCAAACACATATATGTTAATATACTCTTTTACGGAATAAAACAATTTACGTAATATTGGTAAAAAACTAATTATGTAAGTTTCTGCACGGAAACTGCAAATATCTTCCTCGTGATCGAACGAATTGTTCTAGTATCGTTCTAGAAATCGATTAATTTTAGCACAAGATCGTAAAGTAGAGGCGAGCAGACTTTTAATTTGCTACTTGACAGTTATAACAAAAAATATGAAAAGTATTGGATATGGCAGCCTAAAGGGAAACAATAATTAAACAAATTTGTTTTTGCATTAAGATAAATCGTAAATATTTTATTCTTGCAAAATAAGTTCACAATTTTTTATCTGTTGATTACAAGAACCAAAACGCGGGAACCCATGATGTTGCATCTTGTGACGTCACATTTTACAAAACAAAATATCTTTGTTCTGTCGTTTGATATGAAATTAAATTTACTAAGCGTAATATCTATATTCTTAAATTTATTTCATAATAATGTCCCATATCATTAGGCAGCTGTACTTTATTTATTCGATATTTTTATTTATTTTTAAGGTATGTCATTGATTATTTTTATATGAAAAGTAAAAATGTTTGGTTAGGTTTAATTTATTTCAAGGAGATCAGAAGATAAGTTTATTTCTATATATCAAAAGAAAATCTCAGATTTGAACTAGGGGTAAGCTAAGATGAAAACTACGGGTCTCGGCGTGCTAACTATAACCACTGCTTTCGACGTTGTAAACATTTGTTTAAACAATTTATCAGGATATTCACTGGTTATACTTTTAGACATTGGCACACACAATTCCATTAAAAGCTTTTAGTATGTATATAATACATAGAATAAAAATTACTTTTCTCATAAATACGGTTAAAGTTAGAGCCCCGTAGTTAGTTTTATTAAGATATATATGACGTCACACTTCGAAAGTCACGTGACCATGTTTTCGCACCTCATTTCAAATTAATGAAAAAAACATTTTTTTCCAAGAAATAAAGTTTTTCGAGAAAAATATGATATTGTAAGATGTATAAAATAAACATTTACACATTTTAAAATACTTTTCCGAAAACTGTCAAGTAGCCAAATGTGCATGCATGAAAAAAAAATGCTATTTTTTTTTCGAATGTTTACTAATTATGATAAACTAATTTGGCTATTTTATTTTTTAGAACATTACTTTATTTTTATATATTTTTTAAATATTTCCCCGAATGACGTAATATGTTCACACATTTTTAACACACCTATTTTCTTAACGAACTAAAACAAACAGCTGTCAGTCTCATGTCAGTTGGTAATGTCATATGAAGGTCAGAAACGCTCTAGCATAATTTTTTTGATGTTTATTATTATAAAACGCATGTTTTTTACGTTTTTGAGCATTGATCTATTTTGATATACTTGTAGAAATATACATAGTAATCTTAGTTCAAAAAATAAAATACATTGGTATCATGAAATGCGATCTTAGTTGAAATAGCTTCACTATAAAAATGCCAGAAAGCATTTCCTTTTACGTAGTCTGGCATCACTAAAAATGACAACATACCTTCAGTCCACAGATTATATAAAATATGAACATGTGACGTCACTGCAAGTGACTTCGGATCAAATGAAGGTTTTTAGTTATTTTTGCCTTTTATTTTGTAATCTCTTACTTTTATGAGTGGAAATTAACAAAATATAACACATAATCAAAAAATCTCTAAATGGTTTTTCCGTTAGCACGTCTTACAAAAAATCAGGCATGCACAATTCTACAAACTAACTTAAAAATGGAATACGTACAAAAAAAAAAAAAACAAAAAAATAAGTAGATGGTATTTGGGACAACAGGTGTTACATTTGTTAAAACTGCTTTAAAGACATATTGACGATTGGATTAGTATCTTTATCAGCATTTCGTGTTCAATTGACATTAAAACGACAGCCACGAGTTAGTATAATTTAAACGTGGCTTATAACTATACCATAATATACTGCTCCAACCGAATTTTCTGTCACGAAGTCTATCACCACGGAGATTTGCCAAGTACGCCGGAGAGAGCTCAAGCGCAAGACCGAGGCTTTACGTGCTCTCTAAAGACCGGGGGTGTTACACCGTTAACTTCTTGACTACTGAAAATTTCCTAACAGAAAAAGACAATAACACTTTACCCGACCATTCTTGCGAAATACGTGTAGTTGGTGGTAGACTATCACTGGTGGTTGCAATTTTCACCGCTTGCGTCTGTGCACTTTCGTGCACAGTTATTTGTATGACTACCCTCAATATTGTAGAAGTACTCGTAGCTATATATTGTATTTATTTGCATTCAATATCATGTTTCTTACTTGGAACATCTGCGTCTGCCATGTAATGATAAGATAATATATCCGATTTGCATACATATCTATACTAATATTATAAATGAAGGAGAAGTTTGATTGTTTGTTTAAAAGCGCTAATCTCTTGACTCTCTTACAGTCGGATTTGAAAAAATCTTTTTGTATTTGATAACCAAATTCATGAGGATTAGTATCTAGGATAAGTATATCGTGCTCCATCATGGACCGCATCATCGTTTAACATCAGGGGAGATGGTGGTCAACGCAAGCCTATAACTAATAAAAAAAAAACTAGCATTAGGCTACACTTCTCAGCTAGCCTTAAATATAGATTGTTGTTAAATGAGTCTGAAGAAAAACCGCTCCCGAACTACTTAATATTAGAGTACATATATTTTTATTACCGTGGGAGAGACATGCTTCAGCACGAATGGGCCGGTTCGACCGGAGTGATGCCACGGCCTCACAGAAAACCGGCGTGAAACAACGCTTGCGTTGTGTTTCGCCGAGTGAGTGAGGGTACCGGAGACGCAAACCGTTTTAAAGGCCGGCAACGCACGTGCGACTCCTCTGGGGTTGCGGGTGTCTATGGGCGGCGGTAATTACCATCAGGCGATCCGTCTGCTCGGCTGCTCACTATCCCAAAACATATATTTGTGGAATGAAACCGCTGGGCACAGCTACTTTACTATAATGGCTTCTTCTCTTGTAGAGAAGTTATGTTAGGCACCTTTTGGTTGCTCTTGCCAAGGTCAGCAATCTTAACATTAATAAAGAAACAGGTAAACAAAGTAATCGAAACTAAATACTTAGTCGTTTAATCAAAGATACGTATTAATGATACCATACCACCGATCTATATTCGATATCGATAATGTTTTCTGTTTTCCCCGATGTCTTTTTTTTATATAAGTTCACTGTATTTGAATTAGTGTAACTCCTACGTTGTATCTACGTGTCTTTCTCTGTCTCATCGTGTGGTTAATAAACAACCAAGTGTCAGAGTTTAGGCTTCCCGTACGCCGCTGACATGGCTTACAACATCATCGAGAACATCTCTCAGGTGGTTTCCTTCACCGTTTTAAACAAGTGATAATTAATTTCTATTAGCACATGACTTGAAGTCAGTGGTCCGTGCCTTGGGTTCATACTTGCGACCTTTGAATACCAGTTCAACGGACATACCATTAGGCTGTCACATTCAATCATTTTTTGTAATTGTATTTGTATCACTCAAAGTTTCTCTGCCAAATAGTATTTTATTTTTCGAATTCCAAGTCGAGCAGTTTCGCTCTGCTTTACACTTGCAAATTATAGTTTTAAGTTATTCGGATTTCAAGTATCGTATGCGATCGATTCAATAATAATGGCGTCCAATTGGTGTAGCCAATTTAACTAAAAATTGTAATTAATAAGCACGCCTGCCATGTGTAATTTTTTTATTTTATTTCCTAACTTTTTGTGTACCATTATACACACTATTATTTATTTTTTAATCTTACTAGCCTTTGTTACTTGGGACAATGTAAGAATTCTAACGATAAGCCATACATCTTAATCGGTTCAGGCGTTAAGAAGTTATGGTGGAATAAACTCAGAAATATACATACTCGTACATACATGAATCCTTAAAACATAACACTCCTTACTAACTTTTAAACTATCGCGTTGCATGATATTACTATATATTATCAGGAATTAACGCGCAATCTTTGAATCGCTTGACGTTTCGACCAGGTTGCACTGATTGTGGTCACAAGCAGAAGCAGTCTGCGATTCAAAGGTATTTATTGCGCCTTAATTCCTGTTAGTATATAGTAATAACACTCCTTATTTTGGGCAGTGGTGTAATTAGTGGAATATTGCTATTTATTACTAATAGTTTACTTCACAAGCGCCACGGGATAAATTAACAAACGTCAAATTCAGATTTAGTCATCATAACCTAAAATCTTCGATTTTAGTTTGACGTCTCTAATTTTAGTGGCAGCCTAATTGCCGACTAGAATTGTTGGGATTTTTAGGTTGACGTGCCTAAATTCGAATTCACCGTCTCTTAATTCGCCCCGTCTCGCTCATATAGGTAGTAACTGTTAGCAAAAAGTAAGAGACAGCAATGTTCTAAATGTAATTTTCAACACTCTTGCTGCATTTTGCTCGTAATGTGCTTATTTATTGCATCGCTTTTAGGTTCATAAAGAAGCTTAGTACGCACGCGTGCTTTTTCTTCTCATAACCGCAATACTAGGTGCGGTAATCTAAATAAAAAACAGCGTGATACCTTTACATTCGCTTTTAAATCTAAGCACAAAATTTTATGTTTAAAACTCTCCGATGAGATTAACATTTTTGTGACTGTGCTAGGAGTTTAAAACAAATAAACATTTAGATTCTTCAAATTATATATTTATGTTAACTAATTCACATTAGTTAGTGTGCTGGAATGGAAGAATATTCACTTTATTATATTCTAATATTAAAGTACTACAATACTCCACTATCCGGGAGACGCAGGTTCGAATCCTGCTCGCTACCGTATTCTTTTTCCATTTAATATTATAACTTTAGAGTTCGCTAAGCATGAGTTAATGCTGTTCAAATATTTATTTTTAAAATACTGGTATTAAGCCGCACCCGGTTAGATTGGAAACCGACCCCAACGTAGTTGAGAAAAGGCTAGGAAGAGATACCTGAACTTTTGTGACCTATCGTGAAACACTGGATACATTTTTATACTTTCATATTTTGCAATGCCTCAAACAGGTTTCCATTATACAAAGTTTATATACGGGCATATAGGTAATGCAGTAAAGGCCCCCTCGTAGCCTTCAGTTCACCAATACGGATTCAGCATACAGAAACAATTGTAATTAAAAACTCATTAAAATTAACCTGTTTTGGTGCCAATTGCATGTTTCGTAATACATATAAATAAAACAGTTGCATTTAAAATTGTTCGTGAGCTACGCGTTGCTACGTGTTTAGTGTTTTTATTGACAATAATTTAGATATTCTAGAATATGTGCGTGAATCTTTACTAGATTCCGACCTTTTTGCATCTTCGCCCAGACTTTAGTCTCGCAGAGTTCCCTTCCATATTTATAATAACAATTATTGCCATTTAATAAAGTGGCTTGACAACACTCTGCAGTATTTGTAAGGCCAACCCCAAAAGGCTGGCATCCTCATCTAAGGCTGCCAGCCTTTTGGGGGGATGAGTTGCCCGCGAACCTAGGGCTCCTGGCTCCTGGGTGGTGCAACCAGGCAACACAACTCTGGTGGGAGGCTCAGGCCGCGGCTGGTTGCCACCCACCGAACGAAGACATGCCGTGAAGTAACCCTTGCGGGACGGTCTCGGCAGTTGCATCAACTTCCCAACTATCATTCTCTCTTCTACTAGGAGTGAATACATTTCTTCTGGATCTATGTGCTCCATCTTCGGCCATACCATCACTTAACATCAGGCAAATTGGTGGCCAAAGGTAGATCGATTTTTCATTAAAAAAAAAAATGGATTATTGGTCTCACTCAGCACGTTTTTGATAAATCAAACCGAAACGTTTTTAATATCTGGTCGTTTTTGTTAAATGTCACTTCATTATATAATTATGGTGATCAAATAAGGGATAAATAATTTGTTGATGCTGTTTCTGAATTCAATCATGGGGAAGCTTGTTTGTCAGCAATGAATGTCCAATGATAATCAGAGAGATACTAATTGCATTACATATTTTAATGCAGGATTCTAGACACATTAATAATAATATAGTAATTTATTATTATTAATCATTTATTTTAGGATATAGTCCATAGTAAAAGTACATACACACATAAAACATATTGCATAACATAAATATGTAAATGTGACAGACGTGATATCCTTTTAAACTGAGGAAGAATATTCTTCCGATCTTATACCCAGTTTTGAGGATCTAGCAGGTCATAATTGTTATAATATATAACAGTTTTGACCATTGCAACTATACTCCGACCTTATCAGTAAAACTTGTGTTAAGCAAAATATGTTTATGTTATTACAAATTTATATAATTTTCTACGTTTGCATTTCGCCACATACGAATTCAATTTAAAGGTCACTGTTGATTTCCACTATGCAGACGACAAGAATATTACCAATTTGTGACACTTCATGCCTGTTAACTTTACCAATGGTACTTAGTTTTCAACACATAAGTTTCATTGCCTGCTTATAAAAAAATACGTTTATTTAATTTTATTAAGACGCCTTCTATGTGGAGTGATGAGACCAAACAGCCGGTTATAAGTCAGGTGGAAGATAACCAATTTATTTGGGGTTGATTGATATAGCCCGTCTTTTTTTTTCTACCATACATCTCTATCAGCTGCCATTTGAATACCTATCAGGAATTATGCATATATTCAAATAGAGTTGTATTCTTAATATACAGGATAATTAATTCATAGTATATACGAAACCTGAAACTAGTTTTTTCAGAATCAGTAATAAAATCGTTTGTAATAATTTTTACAACATGTTATATTTTAACCAAATCATATTTATAAAATCCTGTGTTGGACACAGTAGGTACACGGATCAGTAGATTGAGTACCCAGCGCCATGTCGGCGCGGTCGCAGTGCATCAACCCGCTGGCCTCGCGCTGGCCCCATGCTGAACCCGCGCCCCCGCCTCAGTCGCCCGGAAGCTAGAGATCGTTCGCTTGCACCCGCGATCCCATATCGTGTCATGTGTAAATATGTAGTGGAAGTGTAAGAGTGGATAAGTAATTATTGTAAATTGTGTTAATTAACATTTTTAATAACATATCTAATAATATCTACAATTGACTATAATGACAATCCAAAGCCTGCAAGTGTGATGTTAAATGTTATCAATACACGGACAACCGCTCTGTGTAATACCAATCGGAAAAGTTACAATTAATGCAAGACGAGTCGTGGTGACTATGATTTTGCGCGGGCAACGACACAAGACACCGAGCTTGTAACTTCGTTAGTTTTCATTACATATTATGTTTAATTTTTATACCGATTCTACAAATGAAAATATTTGACCCGTGTCTCAGGTTTCGTATATACACACATCAACACGGTCTAGGGCATAAACGTAGGATAGAAAAAGACCAACAAAGCCTACTATGGGAATGGAATCTCTTACGGAAATATCACATGTTAGAAAGAGAAAGCATATTTAGGTTCAGTCAGCACTATTGGCAGATGTTGTTTTCTCCAGTGTCACTGTCAAAAATCACGCTAACTTATATTTGCTATATTGTCAGTGAATCCTGAATATTTATATACAGTTTTAAAATTTATAAGCAATGCCTACGTGTTGTGTTGGTGACTGCGATGTTACTTATAAAAATAATCCAGAAAAAGATTCAGTTCACAGGTAAATTGTCAACAACAGCATATATTTTACATGACCATATTTTGGAAAAAACTATCATTAGAACATTTATTTTGAAAACTAAATCCTATCAAGAAAATAGTGAATTTTCTTTATAGTAAAAAACAATGGTCATAAAATCAATATTGAGTACGTTGTTCTAATATAAATTTTCATTTCACGTATACAAAATAGTGACTTGTCAGTGTCGACTATTGTGTCGATGAAATTTTAGAACAAAAAGTTCCGATATCAGAATTTATTATTAGTGTAGACCTACCAACTATCTCTACACAGTAATAATTTTTCCAAAATTTTAAATGGGGTACCTAATACGATGAAACCAAATGGTTTGGAAACGTTTCTGTCTGTTTGTCGGTGTGTCTGTCCGAACGTTTATAACATATAAGAACCTTAGCGTAGCTTAGTGGCCCAGGTTACGTTATAAATATATTTCATCACGCTATTACAGGAGTCCCCAAATGCGGTTCGAATTAGGGCATGCAAAAACCGGGTGGTTTTGGAGAACCGAGTTTTTCGGTTTTTATTTTTAAAAATCCGGATAAACCGTTTTTTTTCGGGTTTTTCGGGTTGACTTTTGTAGGTAAATAAAAATACTGAAAATAGTAGATATTTTTTATTTTCTTTCATGTTCTAGTTTACATACACGGAGTACGGAGTCAGGAAATGTGCCCAATAGGCGGCAATAGGCTCGCCCTCTGTTACATGGCACTTGATGGGATCTAAAACAGCTGGTGAAATGTAGTTGTAGTAATACACCTAGTGGCTAGTGCCTACCCCTTCGGGGATACAAGCGTGAGGCGGATTGATTATGTATTTATGTATTTTACATACATATATAATCACACGCCTCTATCCCCGTAGGGGTAGGCAGAGGTGAATTACTACAGCCACGTTTCGCTACAAATGTTTTTCGTAATAGAGGGGAAGCCTATTACCGTTTACCGAGCATATTTCCAGTTTCCATGATGCTACTGAGAATTTCCTAGTGAAAAAACCCAATAACACTGCTCAATCTGGGATTCTAACCAGGGACTTCACGATCGCGTGCGCTTTATGCCGCGGGATCAATGAGGCAGTCTTACTATAAATATAAACACACATAAAATACACTCAAAAAGCATAACCCTCATTCTTGGCCAAATATATTTAAAAGTAAAGCCCAGTAGTTACCCAGTAGTTTTATACCTAACCTACCCTAGGTTAGGTATAAAACTACTGGGTAACATAATGCCATTCTGAGAAAAATATGTAATTCACTACCTGCCTCTCTTATCTTTCAATTTAAACCATCTTTCACCAAGTAACAATAACAACTTTGCCGTTATTATTTCCTTTCTTTGAATATAAGGCGTAGAATTATAATTTAATGACAGACATATATATAAACAAACTTACCTTTAATATAAAATTCGCTGTTTAACCAAATAAAATATGTAAGTTTAAAAAAAAAGAAGTAAATGCGAAGTTAAGCGCGTAACGTACGCGCGTGATTCACTGCGTTACTTGATAGAGACTAACCAAAGAAAATGGCGGCCGCGTTCACGTCAACTCAATATGTGCGTTCCATTATACGTGCCTATGGCTTCAGAAGTGCGTTCCATAATACTTTCCTTCATAGAATTAGAATATTGTTCTAAAATTTCATCGACACAATAGTCGACACTGACAAGTCACTATTTTGTATACATGAAATGAAAATTTATATTAAAACAACGTTCTCAATATTGCTTTTATGACCATTGTTTTTTACTATAGAGAAAATTCACTATTTTCTTGATAGGATTTGATTTTCAAAATAAATTTTATAAAAACAGATTTTTCCAAAATATGGATATGTAATATATGCTGTTGTTGACAATTTACCTGTGAAATGAATATTTTTCTGGATTATTTTTATAAGAAACATCGCAGTCACCAACACAACTGTTTGCATGCCCGTAGCAGGGTGAAATATGTCATGTTCTGTATTATTATTTAACAACTTTTGTACCATATTTCAAGCAAATAAATGATATCTTATCTTATCTTATCTTATCTTATCAACACGTAGGCATTGCTTATAAATTTTAAAACTGTTTAAAATATACAGGATTCACTGACAATACAGCAAATATAAGTTAGCGTGATTTTTGACAGTGACACTGGAGAAAACAACATCTGCCAATAGTGCTGACTGAACCTAAATATGCTTTCTCTTTCTAACATGTGATATTTCCGTAAGAGATTCCATTCCCATAGTAGGCTTAGTTGGTCTTTTTCTATCCTACGTTTATGCTTTCCTTAGATACAGTATTTACTATAAATATCACATGAAAATTATATATAATATATTAAAATTATATTTATTTTTATTATAGTATTTATAATTAAAGGAGCATGTTTTATCTTAGGTTTGCGCGATCACTACACATTATAATAAAACAGCAGGAGTCCTCCTGCGACCACGAACGCTGCAAAGTGTTCGAAACGTCAGGAAAAACAAAAAAACCAATAATACACGCGATTAATCCGGTTAAAAGTTGTTTTATTATAATGAGCATGTTTTAGTTAGAATAAAGTAAAATCGTAGAGAAAAACCGAAAACACCGAAAAATCCGGCTTTATAACTAGAAAAAACCGATTTTCAAATTCTGTCGGTTAATCGATTTTTTCGGTTTCCGGTTAACCGAGTTGCATGCCCTAGTTCGAATCCGGACCGCCAACCTACTTTGTGCGGACCTTAGTTTAATAATGATCTAACGAAATGCGCTACTATTATTCTTCGCTATTTGATTTGAATTTGATTAGACCCCGAATGAAACTAGTTCGTGATTCCTGCGCTATCACCTTTAGGCGGTGAGCTTTGAGCCTATATGTGATAGCGTAATGAATATGTTGTTTAGAAGAAAAAATAATAAAGAAAAAGAAGAAATAAGAAAAGATAATAGGATATACCTTTTTTTTCGGGGGGAAACCTTCAATTACGCGTTCGGCCTTTATGGATAAGACCGGGATGTGTGAAATTCTTACCTCACTCAAACCACCTCGGTGGTCACCATTAGCATATGGAGGCACTTAATAGACCAGCTCCAGCACCCCCACTATGCAGCGCTTATTAAGACACACCCCTGGAGAGACTGTAAAGGGGTCTCCCGTAAACCTCCCTGTGCACGATAGCACGTGACTGCTATGCCACCGTCTTCTCTGGGATCACGATGGGTAAATAGAGTCCCCTCTCTAAGCACCCGTGACCCCAGAGGGCCGTCTGTCTTAAATAATACAGGCGGGGTTTCGGCTGTTAGGCGCCGAGGCAGTTGCCTCCTAGACGCCTTTTTCTCCGAGAGGGATTGGCCCTCTCACAATCCCGCTCGGCGGCTTCTTTCTGGACGACAGCAGTATCACAAAAGGAAGCCATTTCTCTCCAGTTCCCTAAATCTGCCAGCGTAGACCTCACTATTGCCGGCAGAAATAGATCTCGCCCGATACTGGCTCTTAGTATCCGCCGCTCAGCGGTCTAGGTAGGGCACACCTCAAACGTGTGCTGCGCTGAGTCGAGACTACCTTCGCAATGGTATTAGGATAGATAGGTAAAAATCATTCTGTCAATCATCATCTCAATCAGTCATACTCTATACACTGCTCAGGGTCTTTAAAAGCTGCTTTCTTAACAAAGTACCTATTACCAATGAAATATAATTATAGTATGAGCGCATGAAATGTTTTTATTAAAATAATGTAATTAATTAATGAATTCCATTAAATAATACCTACGCTTGTGATTTTAGTTTTATTAACATAATTTGATTGAAAATATTTTCATTTTGTATACCAAGTCTTTACATCTGAAATACTGTTTATCGATAATCGATATGTGTCAATATTTCCACGGTGTACATCACTATTGCACGCACACATTGACAATTCAAAATCGGTTGCACTTTTTTGAGCTCTATGTCCTTCTATGGGGTAGCAAAAATATTCTAATTCTATGGTCTAGGGATATTTCATACTCAATTAAATAACTCGAAAAGTACTGGCCGCACTGGAATCTTTTATACACCGATTTGTTTGTAATTTATCTCAGACTAATTCCAAATTCAAATTTTTGAAAATTCTTTTGTTTCGGTGGCATAAAAATGTCTTGATGTGTAGGAGAGGGAATTTTCATTTGTGCGAAATTTAGAAAACAATACGAATTACATTTAGTTACAGTTTTTTTTTCATTTTTAAACGAAAGATAAAGTTAAAATTGAGGTAATGTAGCCATGCAACGCCAACATTTGACGAGGGCGGAGATGTTACGAGCTGTGGGAATGCTGGAAGCTGGGTCTGTTCAGCGTAATGTTGCTGAGGCCATAGGGACCCACCAAAATGTAATTTCAAGATTGTGGACACGCTATCGTGCCACAGGTGAAGTAGCGGAGAGGCACCGGGGGCCAAGTCGCATCACTACCCCCAGACAAGACCGATTTTTGCAAATTACTGCGCGAGCTCAACCAAATGCAACGGCGACTCAATTGGTCCAAAGGCTGCGAGTGGAACACCAAGTGCTTGTGAGTGACCAAACTGTAAGAAGGCGACTGCATGAAAGCAATCTACGCTCTCGTAGACCACTCCGGGTCCCACCTTTACGGAGAGGCAATCGTGGACGACGATTAGAATGGGTTCGGAACCACGTGGACTGGGGCCGTGAACAATGGTCCAATGTGCTGTTCACGGATGAATCCAGGTTCGGCTTCCATCCAGATTCACGAAGGACGCGTGTTTGGCGAGTTCCTGGACGATGGAGCCGTCTTCAGAACCCTCAGGAAGTTCACCCATACCAAGGAGGAACAATTATGGTTTGGGCAGGAATTCGTCTTGGAGGACGGACGGATCTCGTTTGGGTGCGGGGCAATATGACGGCAGAACGATACGTCCAACAGGTGCTGGGGCCCCTAATCTTGCCCCACAGAACACAAATGGGGCAAGATTTCCTGCTCATGCACGACAATGCCCGGGCACACACGGCGAGAACGGTAGCAGCTTGGTTACATACACACAATGTTAGGGCCTTAGACTGGCCTGCTCAATCGCCAGATCTAAATCACATTGAGCATGCGTGGGATATGCTGCAAAGAAGAGCTCTGAAGAAAGTTCCTGAAAATCTGGCTACAGAAGATCAACTTTTTGCGCACCTCAGAAGGACATGGGACAATATTCCGCAGCAAGACATTGACAACCTTGTTCTGAGCATGCCGAATCGTTGCCGATGTGTTATGAATATCATGGGCGCTTTCTCAGACTACTAACTTCAAGTTTATAAACACAAATTAAATGATTTTTCTATTTTTTTCAGTTTTTACTCATAAATTAAAAGTTAATTCATATACGGTTTCCGTCTATGCTTCATTTTTTTTCCATAAAATCCTGAAATTTTAATCGTAAAGTACCTTAACCATAGTAATATCTTAGGTTTGCGCGATCACTACACATTATAATAAAACAACTTTTAACCGGATTAATCGCGTGTATTATTGGTTTTTTGTTTTTCCTGACGTTTCGAACACTTTGCAGCGTTCGTGGTCGCAAGAGGACTAAGGTGTCAGGTGTCTCAACAGTTTATTTAAAATTATTTCAGTCTACCGTACATATAATTGATAAATTCATAAAATTATTATTGTCTCTGATACATATTTAAACTAATTACTGCGTGCATCGGAACACCTTTTAGTTTATAATTCGATAAAATTGTAAAATTGTATCTCTAAATTTAAAACGACTGTGACCTCTGAGTTTGTTTCGGTATTTCTTCTCAGGGATAGTCTTAGGAAATACCGTCGCGATTTAGTTTAAATATGTATCAGAGACAATAATAATTTTATGAATTTATCAATTATATGTACGGTAGACCGAAATAATTTTAAATAAACTGTTGAGACACCTGACACCTTAGTCCTCCTGCGACCACGAACGCTGCAAAGTGTTCGAAACGTCAGGAAAAACAAAAAACCAATAATACACGCGATTAATCCGGTTAAAAGTTGTTTTATTATACCTTAACCATTACTAGAAAATGGTAGAATATTAAATAACGTATCTTTTAAATATATACATGTCATATAAATAATTAGCATATTGATAGTAATTCGCTTTTTTAAAAATATCCCTAGACCGTGTTGATGTGTTTACTAAGAATAACCCTCTATAATTTTTCTTATAATGAATGAGCATTGGAAAGTCCGCTAAACTTCTAAATTGCCATATTTAAGATTAAGTATAAATAAACTGAGTCATAGTGATGCTGATGACTAAAGGTAAAAGAATTATCTATCAAACTGGATCATATTCATGATAACATTTAATTGATCCAAAGTACGATTACAATATGAAGTCTGTTCATAGCAAAACCTAAGATTTTCTTTATTCAAAAGAGCGCGTAAATAAAATTTTACGTTACATGGACGTTACGAGCGCGTAACGTCCATGTAACGTTAACGTCAAATTTTATTTGCGTAATAAATGAACGCGTCTTCAAGGTGGATCGGTAAAATTCGTGGCAAATTAATTAGCAGCGGGACACGTTGCACCATTGTCTTTCACAAGTTTGCGTGTTGTTAATTATCAAATCAGATAACATTTTATTTCATGATTAGGCAAAAAATACATTTTATACCTAAATAGTACTTTCAATTGCTGTCCAACTCAAATAAGTCACCCATCACGAGTCATCAGGGTAACAGCTCAAAACTCATAATTCGCAAAATACAAATCGATATATTACATATATTTATATGGAGTGGAGGGTGGGCTCATTGGGAGACTGACTTCAACAGTTTGACGTTCATATAGAGCCTTCTCAGCCTTTTGGTGAATCGAAAGGCAAGTTTAATGACAAAGAAAGACATCAAGGAAGGATAACCAATAGACTTGACAATCGTTGATCGTAATATGACGCTATTAATGCGGAGATTATTCATTTCCTGATACGATTTCCTTAGTGTCTGCTGTGAAGAAATTAGATGTCCTTCAAAATACAATTCGATATCTAAAAAATACTTTTTACTTCGTAAACGATGAGGCGAACATTTTGATTAGGTTAGAACCTTCAGTATTAATAAAAATTTATGGACCCTAGTTCCTAGACTAGACAAACGAACGAAGAGTAATAGGTACTAACTACTAAATTGAGGGGAAATGATGAATCAAGTTTGATCTAGGTACTAAATAAAGTCTTCACAAACACAGTTGTTAATAAAGACCAAACGGACAATGAAAAAATTGAATCTATTCTAAATAAAATCAAAATTAACGAAAATTCCAATATAATCGATTCATAGCAACTCCCGTTGACCTTGTGGATGGCAATGATTTGTTGGTGTAATCTTCACTTTTCCTATTGTTGCTTGATGACCTTATTGATGTTTATAATGGGAATCACGTGGATAATGAGAAACGGTTGCGTTCGGAATAGGACATTTAACACGTCATTCAAGCTAAAATAGCCTACGAGAATTTGAATATCAGACTAGCATCCCTTTGGAAGATTTTAAAATTATTCTTCATAGTTTCATTTCCATACAAAGAGGCATAAGACAATCGTATTTAATATACTCAAGAATTAAGTTTAATTGGATTTCAAACCAGTTCTTAATTAATTTACATATTGGTGTCTTCTAATTTTGTTTTTAGAATATCGGATACACACAGGATTAATCAAAATCGTCACAACGACGTCATTTATTACTTGACTCCAGCTGATGTCAGCTATCAGATTCTAAAAAATTGCTGCTCCGCTCAGAAGAGATGTTTAGATCAAGAATTATTGACCCGTTAGTTGTTCATACATAAAAATGTATACGCTCGACTGGCATTTTAGTCAATATGCTTTAGTTGTACGTCTGACTTAAAAGATCGCATTGTTTTGGGCCAGATAGAATCTAATTCCATTCGAAGGACCTTTTTTATAAGGTTATTTTTAACCAAGTGGTGGGACGATGTCGCGGCAGTCACAGGAGAAGATAGTAGGGCAAGCTATGTCGACACGCGGAAAAACTGACGGACGCCTTTACCCTGCAGTGGGAAGCCCAGGGCTGATAATAGTAATAAGCAAATGGTGCACACTGATATTTCCAGATGTCAAATATGCAGGGCCAGCATGCCCAAACAAATAGTACTTATGGGTCACAAACAATGAGTCACGCTGCAAACCCAACCTTGCGAAGTTACCTCACCCATATCTTTAAAGGAGTGAAAATAATAGCGGTTGACATTTTATGACTTAGCATGAATTTTGTTATTGAAGTAGTTTAAAAATATACAGAAGGACAAAATATGTCTCACATTAAAACCCTAGTAATATTGTTGCAAAACTTATGAAAATTATAGGCCGAGAAGTAAGAAAGTTGTTTAATGAGATTATGAGAGAATCCTCATGCGCGACTTTATGCTAGTGTAAGAGAGATGAGATATGTCATTAAATGTCCAGGTACTTAAATCTGTTCTTAGAAGAGCCAAAATAACGGGTCAACGACGATACAACCAAACGTGTTTCGTACGAAAACAAAGGCGATCTCGCTCAGCAATAGCATGTATATAGTCTGCTTACAGGCTGCGTACGCGCGTCTTGAATGCCGATGGCTCTTTATGCTACTCGCGCTAACCTCATTCGTCGTATGAATATGAGGTGTGAATTAAATAAATAAAATAAATCACATTATTGAATGATGGCAATGCGACCTCGGATCGCTTTGAAAATCATTATTGTTCTTGAGTCAAATCACAGCGTAGATTAAAAATAAGATCGGCTACGCTTTAAGAGCAAGCATCAGCATCAATACTTAGATTTGAGTCAAATTTTCTTTCTTCACAGATTTAAATTGCTAGTTTTTGGCGACTTCTTATGAAAATCATTCAGTTTCTTGTTATTCGGGGATGGGTTTAGCACATCCCACTATACTCCATTTCAAAATTTATGAATTTCATCAATGTTAAGTGGAGCGCTTCCGGAGAAAAATCTGGTACTTTTTATGAAGAGTATACATCCACACCACCAACATAAACTAGAAGTCAATCAACTTAACAAAATATAAGCACCTCTACTAAGTATATAACACCATTAACAAGTAGTTATGAAACATCTATAATGCCACTAACGTAGCGTATACACAATTATGTAGTTTTGTCATAATTGCTAAGCGACAAGCGAAAGCAAGATGTTCTAGAACTGTAAGCTAGGCTGAGGACAAAAATACCTTTGCCTATCTCAACGCAGTTAAATTTCAAGGACCTAATGCACGCTTACCTTTTCTCAACTAAGTTGGGTCGATTGATTCCCAATCTACCAGGGTGCAGCTTAATACCCGTATGTATTTTACACGTAGGTACTGCCTACCTAACTTCCACAACGCAGTTACTGGGTAACATGATATTATGTGGTAAGGCTGGTTGTCAGACTTTCAGGCATTTGACTAACCGTAACGATTGTCATAGATCTTCTTTTGAAACCGGGACCGACGGTTTAACGTGCTCTCTCAGGCACAACCCCTCCCTATATGAAGGGTGAATCCATCCACAGACCAACCGCAGCATACGCGGCCTAACCTTGATCGATCGATGTATATGGCTGTTACTTAGCCACGAGTTCCTCCTTGAATAAGAGTGTTTCGGATCATTGACAAACAAACACTGTGAATGTAATCACGAAATTTTGAAAAAAATGTTCTATAACCAGTGTCTGTAATTATCGACAAAGTTTTGCATGAACTTCTCAAGTTTTTTAACAAGACCAAAAATAAAATTGTTCAAAGTGAAAATAATAAGGTCGACAACAACATTTTGAATAAATGTTTGGAGTTGGCGACCAAATTATGGCAGATCATATCATAAATTAATAGCGTGCTTGAGCCTCCAGAATGTAACGTTGTTATTTAGTTAATTAAGACCAATTACATAACTGGTTTGTTTAGTGATTACCACAGTTAGTTAATAGTTATTTTCACTAAAGTGAACCTATTCAATCGCTCCAATATACTCGTAAGAAACTACTACGGTACGGTTGATTGTTTTTTGCTTCTATCATTGAGCAGAATTTTGAAATAAAAATTGTAGATTTTGCACGTATTATGATGTGAAATAATATTTTAAGATAAGGTAATTAAATTAAAACTCAAACAATAATAATAAAAAGCATATTTAACGACGTGTTTATAACAAAAACGGACCTCTTTTGCATTGGTCTTAAATATTTATTATTTTATGTTTATCGGTTATAAATATAAACTGTATAAAAATATCCATTTCGAAACTAGTGGCAATACGTGATCATTTATTAAACGAATGATTCAGTTTAACATTAAGCAAGTAAGCAACGTATAGGTCACTGGAAATTAAATGTCATATCTACATTTCGCGATAAAATCAAGATAAAAACATGTTTTGTCAAAATTAATTAAGATAACAACATGTTTAGACGAAATTGATAACATAGACTGAATTGTTCTACCCTAAATTGATAAAGTATGACATCATATACTTTCTCGGTCCAACTAGCCTGCACTGGAGGCAGGTGTCCCTAGTGGCCTTGCGCAAGAGTGGGCCGTCAGTGTTAGTGAGCCGCGCTGTGAGATCGAATCGGGCGCAGTCGTTCGAGCGCATTGCCGCGGACGCATTGATTCAAGTAAAACGACAACAGTTCCGCAGTTTATCAATAAATATAAGTTCGTTAACCCGTGATCTGTTCTGTGTTATATCAAATAGTGTTGTGCCTTGTGACAAGTATTTTAACAAACCTGTGGACATGTTGCAAGGGCACGGTTGGTGTCCCGAAGGAATGAAATGAAGGGGAGAAGCTACAGGGCGCCTAGTAAGCTTCCAGTGGTGGTGGGGAAAGTACTCCTGCGCTGGCTCTTCACCAAGGCCGACCTCGTGTTTTTTGTTTATCGGTTGGTTCTTATCTATGATATGTTTTACTTCCTAGTGTTTGACGTTTATCTCTACACACTCTAGATGACTTCGTATAAATAATTTTAAATATACATAGACACATAACTCTATAACTCCGTGCTAGATGGATATAGATATAAATCAGTATTCGAATTCGTTGAATAATATGGTTATACTTCCTTCTTAATTACCTTTTTTTTCTTATATTATTTTAAAACTCATTAAAAGCGCTTTTTTGTTTTCCGTGACTGCCAATCCTGCCCTTGAACTAAGTTAAATTATAAGTGAAAAATCCAAAACAATTTTTTTTTTTAACCAGAAGCATAATATCTGTAGTAGTTATAATTATAAAATTATTAATGACATCCATCATTCAAAAGTGCCTGTTAATAGCTGTAAATATATAGCCCTAAAACACAAGCGACTAGAACTGGTCCCAGTTCGGAGTATAGGGGCTGCAGCGACCGCACCCTGGAATCCTGGTTAATGTTGGTGGTGGAGGATTGTAGAAGACAACACAACGTCCAAGACGTAGACGTCCATCCTACGACACGTGCGTAAAACTAATGTAGGCTACGACACGTATGATCTAAATAGATATATTTCTGCACTCC
This sequence comes from Xylocampa areola, assembly GCA_935421205.1. NCBI lineage: Eukaryota > Metazoa > Arthropoda > Insecta > Lepidoptera > Noctuidae > Xylocampa > Xylocampa areola. Next base: position 11,189,385 of record OW285217.1, on the reverse strand, counting down.
CTATACCTGCATCGATATCTTGTAGTTTGAATTCAGTAGTAGACAGTTAGGCACAAACGTTTTGCTTATTCTAACTACATTTCAAATCCTATTTCCGGTAGAAGACAAGGAACACAAAACAGTCGAGAAACAAAAATATATTTTATTAACATTCTTTTAACTAAACAGTTTGTAGACAAGAGACATTTCACAACTGAGCTTGAACAAAAACAATAATATAGTTCTTTAGCTGAACATGTTTTGTAATAGACTATAAATACTGGCATAGAATATACGACATCTCTTTTTAGCACTTATACAAGTTGTGTTACAAAACATCAAAGGGAATCAATCTATAGATGTCAATCAATACAAGCAAAAAATATAGGTACTCTTACATAGCTCATTTAATTCTTTGAACAAAACATTAAGTTACCGCATATAATGCACAGTCAATAGTTTCATTTCTATGGGGAGACAGATAGAGGCTCTAGGCAAGAGAATACGTTTTTGTAAAGTAATAACTAAAAACACAAACACCTTTTTTCATGACGCCATGACGATTACTAACAATATCAGTTGACTTTAAATTGTCCAACAACACCCATGCTGGTTCAGAGTAGGACACAACTCTAAGTATTTAATGATTTCTATTAGATACGTTAAAATGATTACACAGATGTTATAACATAGTGGACATCCAGGCTCAAGGGATCGTGGAAGACCAGCAGTACCACTTAAAGTAACAGCCTCATGTCTGGGTTTATCAATTCATCAAATCATTGATGTATCACCAAACAAAACAAATCAAAGGGATTTTCCCAAATCGGTATATCGTTGTGCAAATTTAATGTCTGTTTATTAAATTCAGATAAAATTTATGTCTTTGCGCAGGTCAGAGTCGTAAGAACAAATTACATTATTGGATAACAGAAAAAAATGGTGAACACTGCAATCATTCGCGAGAAAGTCAAAAGTGATTATAATGACGAACTGTAAATACTTTACATGTCTTTGTAAAATAATATATCTTCTGTCTCCATCGTCGAATCCAATGGTAATAAAATAAATAGATACGAAGCAATCAAGACAGCATTTAGTTTATATTATCTGTGCCGATGAAAATTGATTCTAAGAAACTTGAACTAATACTAATAGTTATAACGGTACCTCAGCAACATAGTGCAATTAGCGTAAATTGTCACAAATTGCACTAGTACAACTGGCAATTTTCTGAGACTATTTGTTTGAGAACTACGTCAGAGACTAACAGTAATGCATAGCTTGTAACAGTACCCTGAATGGTACTATGCAGACTGACCCTAAATCTTATAACCATCGATCATCGTTAGGGCTTCATTAGGCTACATCATTCGATTTGTCATATACTAGACTAACATCTCAATAAAGACCATCGAGCTCTCACTCTAAAAATCTAGAACTTTCGCGAGATCGCATTAGAGAGAATGGACGACACGTTTTATTTCTTGTTTCTTTATATACACAATAGAAATGGATATGGTTTATGTGAATAAACTTGAGCGATTGTAATTTTGCAAAAAAGAATAACTTAAAATGTCATTTGTGCATTCGTTTTTAAAAGATCCATGGTGTGTCTCTACAAAATGGCATTTTTATATTTTCGCGGTCCTCCAAATTCAAGTATGGTTATGAATGCTTGTTAAGTTATTACTTCTCTGTAAGAGAAGAGGCTTTTCCCTTACTGATAATTATGGGGTAGTATAACTATCTTGTAGATAACCGCGGCGTGTCCCAAACGAATACACCTAGCCAACCAATACAGGAATATAGCCTTGCGTTTAGGTTAAAGGAGATAATTATAGAATCTTCTGAAATATTCATATCCATAAATATATTGAGAATGTTGCCCGTGACCCCCTCTATTGTTTTTCATATAAGATAAAAAATGTTGATAGGCAGTATGTATGTTCTCATGTTCCCAATATTTATTCAGCCATAAACATATGAGAAAATGTTAATATATTAACAATGACCACGCTGTCTACTGTACAGTAGTTTCCCAAAAGTTAAGTCCGAAGCGTACCGTTTTTAATTCACCAATACAAAAGTCCTACTTACACAATTCAACGGTATTGCCATCAAACGGACATGAGTCCAAAATCCAGGATGCTACTGGAAATTAAGTTAAATCAGTCCAAAATTTTGGCGTTAGTTTACACGGGCATCCCGCTGCGTTTGGACTTCCATGTAAGCGTTTATGTAGATGACTTTATAACAAACAATTAGCCTAAGTGGGGGTCCACCCCCAACATTTACCACCGCCAAGACATAGGATAGATAACTCATATAATATTATTGTTCACCATAATTTGAGCCGATAAAACGAACTGTTCATATTTTAAAATATTATTATACGGGCAATCTGGCGCATGGATAACATTTGTGTGTGACATAGCTAGATAGAAGGAGACCGTATCGGTGGCGGTTACCACCAACAAGAGCATACCAATGAAGGTTGACGTCAGACAGGCGGCCGGTCATAAAAAATACCCAAAACATTAGCAGCATGCCAGATATATTCTGCGCCGATCACAAACAAATCGAGATAAGGGCAGGGGGATCATGACGATGATGATGGGCGATAACAGTAATCCTTAGCTTTTGGTTCATATGATACAAATGTTGATATCAAACAAAACTACTCCAAGCCACCACACCGTACCATGTTTACCAAACGTATGAATGTAGTTTTCAAAATTACGTCTGTGTATGCATGTAAGCGAGAAGTCCATCATCAAAGTAGTAAACAATAGCCGAAGTAATTAGCGTTCTCAACAAAAAGGTGTAACAGTAGATTTAATCTCTACATAGTATAAAACAAAGTCGCTTTCCGCGCCTGTCTGTTAGTTTATCCGCTAACTCCTCCTAAACCCGGCAACGGATTTTGATGCGGTTTTCACCATCGTTTAGATAATTCTTCACAGATGGTTTATTTGTATCATAAAGCTTAATTAAGTTTATTGTAAGTAGAAAAATAATAATTTTGCAACCAAGTCGCGAAAAATTAATTTACGTGGCTTACGTAGGCTAAACGTAACTTCACTCTTTTTATTTTATTTATACCCGTGGAAAGCCGGGGCGGGTCGCTAGTTATTAATATTTGCGTTTATCCGGTTTTGTTTATGCAATAAATAATGCAAACCTTGGGATAAGACCACACTGATTTTAGGAGAGTGAACATTCCATACGTAATTAACTATCTAACATCCTCTCGTATAGTTATAGTATCGCACATCAACTCTTTAGTATAGTAGTAGACTAATAGTATAAATAGCATTATCACATAGTTGGAAGTTACAACACTCGTAGACTTCGTTTTCCTCCACAAGCTATGTATGCGCGCTTCCAACAAGACCACCATCACAATAACAATACCATCACTATAATTTATCCACCATAAGGTAAGAAGAACCACACATCCGCCTCCATGCAGATCCCATTGCGGCCCATCCCTTTTTATTAGCCTTTTTATTTTAATAGGGACACCAATAACTCGACCTCGAACTCGGCGATATAGGTGGTAAAACGCTCAAATTAAGATACGATACGATATACGAATTTTGATAAGAGAGTGTTAAGCACGCTGTCCGCATTATTCAGTCTATCGTAGACTCCTACCACAAGCCCCAGCTATCCGTGCCGCGATAGTGTATTCCCCCTTTTTTTTATGATCTGGATTTTGGTATGTCTTTGGTAGGCTGATTTCGGACTTTCGCAAGTTTATAAATAACCTTCTGACCATGCTTGCTTGCCAAGGTCTCATAGCGTTTCTTATTGGGGTTTAATCTGAACATGGTCAGTTACAAATTTCCAGGCTTCCAGTCTTTTTTTAGGTTATGGTAGATTTCCACGTCAAGGTGGCAAGTAAAATAGGACGAAGGAAATAACTGTTATATTGATATGTAAAATGAATTGACTGTGTGAAAGATGATATACCTACCTATCTAAGAAGGGAGTGACTACTGATATGACGACTGCATGGAAGAAAAAGACATGCTCCGTCGTGCTGAAGAGATAAGGATGGATATACTAGACATAGCTCTACTTACAGTTCTTTCTATAAGTCCCTGACTGACCTGAGTCCAAAACAATACAACAACATACATACAACCATAGAGGAAAATCTAACTATACTTCTAGTCTTCTATACAGAAATGGACGGATAGAGTGCATCAATAATATTGCAAACATATCGCTGCAATTTCATAAAGATCAAAAGTTTTCTTTTATTTCAGATTTGTTTGGTATGCTTGTCATTTACAAGTGCGCTCCCCGATGAATAGCAGCGTGGATTTTTTTGAAAGCCTGATTGACGAAGATGGGCGCTTTGCTGAGTTAAATTGTCAAGAGCCACAGCGAGGCTATCGACCACGACAACGGCAATTAGCTCAAGGTAGACATATATATATATACCTATTCATGTTACAAACACGTAAGGTAATGTTAATCATGTTGATCATCCATCACATGGACTGAAAACAAAAGCTGTACGGAATGTTCGCCGTTCGTTGGCATGCGCTGACGCTGACTCATGCGCCCGACCTAGGGTTTCAGATGGCCAGGACTACCTATTATTACGGGATGAAAGCCTATATTCCAGGTCCAAAAATTTCCAAAAAAACGTCTCAGATTAAAAATAATAACATTTATAGTACGACTACCTGCGCAAGCCAAACTAACAATAAATATAATTAACTTTGATAAATAAAAGTATTTAAAAGATTTTGCTTTGTTTTTGTGCCCCGGAATTTACACCTGCATATTCGGTAACCCTAGCGCGGCCGCGCTACCGCACAGTGCCAGTGTTACCATACAACTAAGACATATAGAAACATACCATTTATAAAATTGTGTTGACAATATTGTTGCGAATTATTTTCTTCACTACTGTTATATTCAATAATTAGAAATGATGGATCTAACAAAAAACTGGAAAAAATATTATTTTTCCAGTTTTGTGATATACAGTTAACAAGTTCAAATAAAGAGAATCGAAAGTAGCATTTATTTTATTAAAATTTCCTTTTTTTTTCAACTTCCATTTTGTTCTTTTCTTTTTGTCCGCAGAGGACTTTAACAGCCATAGTTAAATAATACGAAACATTTAGGATGTCACTGAAATTATTAGCCACGTTTAAATATAATTATATAGTTTGATCTACATATTTCTTCTGGTTCCCAAATTCAAACAATACACTTTAAACAATTGTACGTTTTATGTATTCGTAATATGACAACACTGTCTGTTCCGCTCGAAAACAAAATGGCTACTGTCAGTGCTTAGGAGCTCGCGGCCTAAATGTTTGCGATGCGGTTTTAAAATATTGTGAGATCACAAATAATCACTATGTCGAATTTGTGTTCTAGAATCGTTTCAAAACCCCCGAAAAGGTTACTGGACGGTAGGGATAGTATGTCTGTTGCGCAAACAAACACTTGGATGAATGGTGAGCTTGTGAAGCATTATATATATTGATTTATTTGTGTGTCAATTGAAATAAAGTGTTTAGAAGTCGTTGTAAAGGTCAACAAATAGGTTAATCACGATTGTTTAGTTTAACGAATGTGGTTCTGTGTCATGGTTTGCGTTTTATAATTGAGCTCTTGACCTGAATTCTGTACAGTGGTCGTATTTATAAGTTATTGATAATGTCATTTACAAGATGCTGTTTTGGGTGTTTCCAGCTGAGAACATCAACAATGGTGGTGGCTTGTCGCTTTCACCGCCGCACACGGTGTCACAGCGTGAGACTGGTACACAGGTATCTCAATGCTACAGTGGCCCGCCGTCTCCATGCGGGTCCGCCAGTACAACACCGTCCCCCACGACCACCCCGGCCCCTCCGCCAGGCACCGCCACTTTAGACCCTAATTGGCAAGCAACTAAACCCACTGTACGAGAGAGAAATGCAGCTATGTTTAATAACCAACTTATGTCAGATATCACATTCATTGTTGGAGGGCCCGGTATGTATTTTTACTCATTTTATTCAAGGACCTTTTCATCTTTGTTTTATTAAGTTGATTATGTTTTATATCCAGTTCTTTCTGATTATAACACTATTAACCACAAAGTTGTTTTGTGCATAATCAATTCAAGATATTGTTTGGATGACCAACTTTATTACTCTATGCAATGAAAATTTAATTCATGAATAACATAACATAACATAGCATCACGCCTGTATTCCCTGAAGGGATAGGCAGAGGTGTACACAATTGTACACCCACATTTCACCAATGCTGTTATTAAGTCCCATGTAACAGGTGGTGAGCCTATTGCCATCAACCGGGCACATTTCCAAACTCCGGGCTGCTACTGAGAATTTCCTAACAGAAAAACTCAATAACACTTTGCCCGACTCGGGAATCGAACCCGAGACCTCTTGCTCAGCAGTCGCGCTACGGACCACTAAACCAATGAGGCAGTGAATTCATGTATATGACTTTCTTTTCCAGGACACTCACAAATAATACCTGCTCATAAATATGTATTAGCTACTGCCAGCTCAGTGTTCTATGCCATGTTTTATGGAGGGTTAGCAGAGTGTAAACAAGAGATTGAAGTTCCTGATGTTGAACCATCTGCATTTCTTACACTTTTAAAGTGAGTTTTTATTTAACTTGTAAAGTAGCATAATTTGCATGTGTGTACCTTTCCTATAATTTTTTTTATTTTTGTTTTAGGTACATTTATTGTGATGAAATTCAGCTAGAAGCAGATACAGTATTATCAACTCTATATGTTGCCAAAAAATATATTGTTCCACATTTGGCCAAAGCTTGTGTCAATTATTTGGAAACTAGTCTAACAGCAAAGAATGCATGCCTGCTTCTCAGCCAGTCCCGTTTATTTGAGGAACCAGAACTGATGCAAAGATGCTGGGAAGTGATAGATGCCCAGGTATGTGAATCTACTGAAAATCTCACCACAATGTGTCTTGAACCATCTTCATCCTACAGCAGTCTATTAATGGAGTTATCTGAATCGTCCAGTCGAAATTTCTCTAGTCCAGAAAGCATGGAAAATGTCCATGGTATTTACAACTAATTAAGATTAGAATATTGTAGAATTGTAATTCTATTCTACCATTTATTGACTGATCTCTGACCATTAAAATATAAAAAAGATCATCTTAGCCACTTACCACTTTCAAAATTATTGATGTTAGATATTGAAATTATTGAATAATGTCATGTCAATGCCATATCTATGGTTTAACAAAAAATATTTTTGTGCCACTAAAATAATGCATATGTATGTATACTCAATTTTAGGTTGTGATTTAGGCTTAAGAGTGAAATGCTATATTATACTTTATATGTAAATATGTTTTATTTTACATTCCAATAAGCCCTCTTTGTGTACATCTAGTCGTAATCATAATACATGAATTAGATTAACTGCAATACAGTTTGCTTGAATTAGTATGCAATGGTGTGTGGTACATACATTATGTACGTTGTGTAAAGCATGTAATTGTTTAAATGGCAATTTTGTAATATTTTTAATGTAATGAATATGGATCTGAATAAACTATTGAACAAATTGTATTGCAGTTTCAATAATCCTCCCACCTTCTATAACAAAAATTGTTTTATTTTAGGCAGAGATGGCTCTCACATCAGAAGGCTTTGTTGATATTGATGTGTCAACATTAGAATCAGTATTAGCGCGAGAAACACTAAATTGCAAGGAAATCAATTTATTTGAGGCAGCTTTAGCTTGGGCATATGCTGAATGTGTGCGAAGAGAAATTGATCCTACACCAACAAACAAAAGAGCAATGCTGGGAGGTGCCATATACTTGATCAGGTTTCCCACAATGTCACTTGAAGAGTTTGCTAACAGTGCAGCACAGATTGGCATTCTGACTCCACAGGAGACAATTGATATATTTTTGCATTTTACTGCATCAAGCAAGCCGTTGTTATCTTATCCGATAAAAGCAAGAGCAGGACTGAAAGCTCAGGTATATACTTTTTCCTGAATTTATTTACAATTTGATAATGGACAATTTTAATCGTTTTTTTCACAATGTTTTTTCATTTCAGATTTGTCACAGATTCCAATCATGTGCCTACAGGAGTAATCAGTGGAGGTACCGTGGCAGATGTGACTCCATACAGTTTTGTGTTGACAAGAGAATATTTGTTGTTGGTTTTGGACTTTATGGATCTTCAAATGGAGCAGCTGATTATAATGTTAAGATTGAACTAAAACGCTTGGGCAGAGTACTAGCAGAAAACAACACAAAATTCTTCTCAGATGGATCAAGTAACACTTTCCATGTGTATTTTGAAAATCCAATACAAATTGAACCAGAGTGTTTTTATACTGCCTCTGCTGTACTTGATGGGAGTGAACTCAGTTATTTTGGACAAGAAGGTTTAAGTGAAGTGTATATGGGTACAGTAACTTTTCAGTTCCATTGTTCATCTGAGAGTACAAATGGTACAGGAGTGCAAGGAGGTCAGATACCTGAACTTATCTACTATGGACCCACAGTCAACACTTCAATGGCCAATACAACTACTAATGAGGACTGACAATTGACTAGATCTCGCCCTTATAATTATTACTCCGTTTAGTAAGATCGGATCACTTAAAACTCAATAATATTTGAAATAAAATCTCGAAATTTTATTAAAGGTACTTAACCATTCCCAAATGTTAAATTGTTATGTTGGAAAACTTTAAAGTTCTTGTGTATATTGTTGTACTTGAATAGCAAATAAGATATGTACCTTAAGATTGTGATATGGGTGTCGTGAAAGCTCTCTATAAATCTATAGGTTCTAGACCTATCATGATACAAATTCATTGCAATATATATAGTTATTACTAAATAATTAAATGTTGTTTGTATTTCCATATATATTACACCCATTAACTCAATACACAGTAGACTTAGAGGGCTTAAATCTAGTCAGACTGCCTAGCCTTTCCCAATTACATTGGGGTTGGGTCCGGTCAAACTAGATGCAGCTGAATACCAGTATTTTACATGTAGCGACTGCCTATCTGACCTCCACAAACCAGTTACTGGGTAACACGATATCTCGTGGTATGACTGGTTGTCAGAATTGAGGTCTCTGACTATCTGTAACGGCCGTCATAAATCTTAAATTGACAACCGTAACCAACGGCTAAACGTGCTATCCGAGGCACGGAAGGGTCTCTGTATGAAAAGATTGTCACCCATCCATAGACCGACCACGGCAAGCTTAACCTCGAGAGATCATTTCCGGAATATGGCATTTACGCACTAAACAGTGTGTATGAGCCGATTGACATTATTCGTTAGAAAAGGTGATGCTGGCTATTTTCTTCAATATACCACTCCTCAACCGTATGGCGATCATCACAATAATAAAATGCTCAACATGTGCGACGTGAAAAAATTACTGGTATTTTTTAAATTAGGGGAACTATATAATCTGCAAAATAAATGTATTATTGCCTCTCTGGAAAACCATGAACATGCGAAAGAAAATGAATTCATTTCGCACGTTCATTCGCGGCTTTGAATTACTTTGGTATTGGTTAAGAGGCCTTGCAGACTTTACAGACTTTCAACATTGATAATCAGTGATTCCATCAATTCTATATCACGTTTTGGTGAGTCAGCACGTTCAGTCACAAGAGCCAAATAGCAGGTTTCGAGTAAAGTAAGATCATAAATCTAGTAAGTATTAAGAATACAAAAAGTAGTAGACTGTGAAGACCAATATCACGGCGATTTTTGTAAAACCAACAAAACAAAAAAAATGCGCGTGTAGCACGGTCCACGTGATAGAACTTCCTAAAAATAACAATGTATACATGGTACCTCAGCTGTTCATAATAGCATCTGAGGCGTACATCTATTGTGTATGCTTCGCTCTTTTTTGCTCCCCTTCCATGGCGTCGGAATATAGGTATAGCTCTCTTTCTCTGTGCGTCATACCTTTCTTCTCTCTCATGTAACAAAATCGTCCCTAACGTTATGCATCTTTAAAATTATACTTTCAATTCTAGTTGACTATTGAATCGCCACCTAAGTTTCAATTCAGAATAAACCACAACTTTCTATATTATGATCCTATCATTATAATCATAATAAGCTGTGTTTGCGATACTGAGAAACATGCTCAAATAGACTCATTTCAGATGACAAGGTAGTGGCAGTGTGATATTGGTACTTTTTCAGTCACTGTTACTTGTTATCTGATTTACGCCTAAAAGGTTCTACTAGCTAATAGACTTACCAGTAGGTGGAATGTTTATGCATAAAGCTCTGGACAGCTTGAAGTATGTGCGACCAACTTGATAGCAGCAGATTGCACCTGCATCACTCACATCAATCAACAGATCTGAGGCACTTTATTCAGGAAAGTAGAAATTGGTTAATTACTTGTTTAACAAAAACACACAAAATATTACAATATTTCTGTGTAAGTCAGAACAACCCACTCACCTAGTTCGATTTCCCCAATCAAATTATAAACAAGAGTTGATTTGCCACCCCTTGAAAAAATTCTGATTACTACCATAGAACAGTACCCACAGTATACTTTTAGGCCTACCTATTGTTTTTTCAAGTGTAGATTTTAAAAAGTAAACATATTGAATACTCATGTGAGTAAATACACAATAACATATTGTGCTTCAGTAACCTGAACAAGAAGTTGATTTTTGAAAAGGATACGTGCTGTGCCCTCTGTTCTGCATGTCATGTAGACACAAGCTGCCTGTGTGTGGCTGGAAGGCCGGCCAATAGTAAGGTGCCGAGACAAGGCCATCTTGTAAAAGTTACAGGCAATGTCTATGCATTGCTGATTGAGGCGTAGCTGTTGACAGAGAGCTGTAATACCTTCACGTGCCTTTCTCAGAGTCACCTCTCTTGATTCCTGACCAATACCAACATTGAAAGCTGCAAAGATGATATTAAGATTAATAAAATTTAAACTGATTATTAAAGAACTTATAATAGAGATAGGAGAGTTGCGAAATGGCAAGACTTATGTTACAAATACGTAATAAAGAAATAAACAATATCTCTTACAGTCTAGGTTTTCAAGCAAAGCTGTTGACTTCCTAAAAAAGGCAGGTTTTATGCTGTATTCCATTTGGTTATAACAAAAATATGAATACAGTCATTAAACTAACTAAATATCGTCACAAAGATAGTGCAAGACAGCATTTATATATATTTTCTTAATCACCTCGTCCGAAACCCGTAGCACCTCCTTTAGACTCAGCAGATACGAACTGTCCTATAGTGGAAGCTCCACCATGGGCATTCTCTTGAAATTCAATTTCTGCTACAATAATATTGTCTTCTAACACCGAACCGCAGTTTGTACACACCGCATCACCGCGGGCCGGGTCCACCTCGATATCTGAGGACCCGCAGTGCTTACATTTCTTCCCAGACATATTTCTGTTCACAAAAATTGGTACATAAACATTGATGGTAGTTTAGGTTAAGTGGATTCAAATACAAAACTTTTATTATACCTTTAGATGTTAAACTAACAACTAGTATCAAATATAAGTGTAATGAGTGGTCGTTTTCTTTGTACCACTAATGCATTAACATTTAACTACATTACCAAACTAGGGGTAAAAACATTAAATCGCAGTGTAGATGACAGAGTCGATTCAGAATTCAGATTTTATATTACAAAGTACTCTGTGAAGTATGTGTAACAGTGTCACAAATTCACAATCTATGTTTATTTCTAATTTGACATTGACAACTTAATTTTGACACATAGACAATGATAGATGATAATATGACATATAAACTTGAAGGAATTAGTACTGGAGTAGTTTTAGCGGGCGTACCCCTCTCGCCACTGGCATATAATTCCCAATCATATAAAGGTACTTTGTACCAATATAGTTACAATGATAGTACACGATTTTATTCGTGTCTAACACAATTTTTTCTTTGTGTCTAGTTGTTTTATGTATTTTAATACTGTTAATGTAATGACGAGAGCTATTTTCGCTTTAGTACAAGTTCTTTTGTGCTTGTGTGTTACTTCACCCCCCGTCAAATGTGGCGAACAAATTTGTTCGATATTAAGTCAAAAGGCTTCTCCCGTCTGATCCCTTAAGCATATAAATATAATATGCAGATATCTCCAGGAAATGCTATGAGTATGTAAAACCAGGAGATGCCTTTTTTGTCTACAAGGTTTTTCGTTGTACAATTAAGTAATGCAGTTATAACTACATTAATTATGTTTAACGATTATTACTCACGTGCATTCTTCGGTATTGCCCGACTAGCGCAACATCGCCGTGCAGTCAGCACAAGAATAAGGGCTCCGTTCAAGATCGAAACTAGTCAGGCAATCCCGAAAAATGCGCGTGAGTAATTAATAACGATCAAACAATAATTAATATAATGTGTCTCACGAAAGCTATTACGCCAAAATATAACTGCAATACATATTTGTTTAGCGTAAAATGGTCGCCTAATAATCACTGCCTCGTTGGTCTAATGTTCCCAAGCGCAACTGCTGAGCATGAGATCTCGAGTTCGATTCTCGGGTCAGGCAGTGTGATTGAGTTTTTCTGTTAGGAAATTCTCAGCCGGACTGCTGAGAATTTCCTGAGAGTTCGAAATTGTCCCCGTTATATACGGCAATAGGCTCACCACGTATTACAATGGTTTAATGTGAGTGTCTCATTCTGTACACCTCTGCCTACCCCTTCGAAAAAAACATGCGTGATTCAATGTTATGTTATGTTTTGGTCACTTTTGGTCTGAGGTTTTAGTGTTGCCAGTACATGCAAAAGCATTTGTTCCAATAATACATCAAATTAGTCTAAGCAACACGCATCATTTGCAGAAACTGCATGATTTATTAATCGATACTTTATTTTTTCTTAATAATGTAGATTGGAATACAATCTTTTTATTCTAGGACATACTGGCTGTTTAAAAAAATTGTAATTTATGTTTTATTTTCATTAAAATGTAATTATTTTTTCCCGATTTAATGTGTTTTCGTTACTTGATAAATTTGGTATTTATCTCACTTTTCTCATTTTGAGATATACAGTTTATGAAAAAAAATTGTGGTGATTAATTTTTAGGGTTTCGTACCTCAAAATGTAAAAAAAGGAACCCTTATAAGATCACTTTCTTGTCCGTCTACCTGTCTGTTCGTGTGTCACCACCGATTTTCTCAGAAACGGGTGGACCTAGGAAGTTGAAATTTATACCAGATACTGAGGTCTATAGTCCCTTTTAGGTGTTTAACGATCAAGGTCCAGAGTCAACACGATAAAAAGATATGGGCAAATTTAGAAGTAAACTTGTAAGTACCAAAATTTACCTTAATTTTCAACCTTGCTTTTAACCAAATCAACTGGAAGTACCCTATAGGTTTACGGTCGAAAACCTATATGGTGGTTCCCGTTGACCTTGAATCACGAAATCTCAGTATCTGGTACAACTTGCTAGGTCCACTCGTTCCTGAGAAAAACGGTGGTTACACACGGAATAATGGGTAGGTACGGAACCCTCGGCGCACGAGTTCCACTCGCACTTGACTGATTTTCTTATGTCATAGAGCGTTGCAATTTAACTGCTGATGAAATGCAGAGAGCTGTAGGAATGCTACAAGCTGCAAGAAATCAGTCCTAGGTATCTCGGCATTTTGGTGTCATCATGAGTGAGATTTGCCGTCATTGGCAGCGTGACGTTGAAACAGGGGATCCTGCTGAGCAGCACCCAGGACGTGGAAGGAGTACAACTGCTTGACATGACCGATACATACAACTGACTGCAAGACGTCAACCGATGTTAACCGCCCGGGAGATAGGTTTAAAGCTACAATTCTCAAGCGGTGTTGTTGCTAGCCACCAAACCGTGACAAATAGGCTGCATGAATACGGCCTACGAGCACAATGCCCAATTAGGTGCCCACCTATACGCCATGGCAATCGCGCCCGTCGATACGAATGGTATAGGGAACATGACATGGACCCAGGAGAACTGGGATACAATTTTATTTTGCGATCAGTCCCGGTTTGGATTTAGGCCGAGAAGAGTAAGAGTGTATCGTCGTCCCAGAAATGCTGAACGGCTGAGATGCATCTAGGAAGTGGACCCTTACACTAGCTCCACAGTGATGGTATGGGCGGGTATAATGAAGAACAGATGAAATGAGCTCGTTTTTGTAGATAGAGAAAGTTACGTTGAAGATATCCTCGGGCCTTATGTTCACCCATTTCCACAAAGTCTTGGCTCAGATTTCATGCTGATACATGACAATGTGCGTTCGCACACAGCTCGGAGGACCAGAGAGTACTTGGCAATGGAAAAAATCCGGGTATTGCCGTGGCCTGGACAATCGCCAAACCTTAATCCTATCGAGCACACATGGGACATGCTCCAGAGACGTGTTCAGAACCTGGACGGACTCGACAACCCAACATCTGAAAGACTTAAAATTGGGAGCGATTGCCGCAGGATCAGATAAACAATCTTATAAATTCAATGAAAACTCGTTGCCGACAAGTTTTAAACAACAGAGGCGGTCACACTTCGTATTGAATTACCAAATTATTAAAAAAAGACGGTATTTAATTTTGTAAAAAATTTAAAGTTTAATTTTATTTTATTTTATACTACTTATTTTACGGTACAGTGTTAAATTTCACAATACGGGGTCGGGGAACTACGGATGCCGTACTTGCAATGCGCCAGCTATGTGAGAAATATAGAGGAGCACACAAGAACTTGCATATGGTTTTCGTGGACCTCAAAAAGGCATATGACCGGGTACCACGAGATGTTTTATGGTGATCCCTTAAGGAGAAAGGTGTGCCTGGGAAGTATGTGCAGTTTGATCCGATATACAGTCGATGTAGTACCCAAGTCCGGTCTACTGCGGGCACCATTGCCATCTTTTATGTGGATGTAGGCTTACACCAGAGATCGGCTATTAGTCCATACCTCTTCCTGGTGATAATGGATACTATCAATCATTGTTCACCGGTTACTACTCACGTGCATTTCTCGGGAATTGCCCGACTAGTTTCGAACTCGAACGGAGCCCTTAGTCATGAGCTGAGCCCGCGGCGAAGTCGCGAGTCAAACTGGAGCTGCATCGCGCCGCGTATCGTTGCGCTCGCGCCGATGATGCGCTCGGTGTCGGAAGTATTCGTGGATTTCCGCCATTCGTCGTGTCCGAGATGTTGTTTTTATAATGTCTGTCGGTGCATACCGCGCTAACTGTGTCACACTCCAGGCACAACTCACTTTTATATAACGTGGACTTTAGAGCTGGTTTCCAAGCAGGAGGCAACGTCCAACCACTGTCTCTGTTGAAATTCGGGCGACGGCTTATTTCGATAGCTTCACGTACTTTTCGCGGCACGAAATATTTCTCCCTCGCTAGTACGGATGCTTTATCGAAACGTATGAAATGTGCCGCGCCCGTGCTGCATGCGTGTTCTGCAACTGCTGACTTGTTGGTGTCCATACTCTTCATACTACGTATGTGTTCATTCAGCCTGGTTGCGATATTGCGACGAGTTTCCCCAATATAACTCAAGCCACAGTCGCACGGTATTATGTAAACGCCGGGGACGCCTAGAGGATCTTTATCTTTTGGTGAACGTAAAAGTTGTCGTAGCTGTCCGGGTGGGTGGTAGACCGTTTTAATGCTATATCTACGTCGGAGCATATGGCCTATTTTATCTGTCACTCCTCGAACAAATGGTAAAAATGCCGGAGTACGTTCTGCGCCCGCTGGTCGTCCACGACCCCTGTCCACCGTATTGAAACTACGGATACATCGACGCCACTGATACCCGTTGCTCTCCAGTACCTCTTGTAGATGACATAGTTCTGCGTCCACGTACTGAGGATCGCACAAACTGAAAGCCCGGTCTATCAATGTTCTAGGTACGGATGATAAGTGTGACGGGTGATGATGAGAGTCTGCTCGTAGGTACCGGTCAGTATGTGTCGGTTTCCTGAAGACAGTATGGGACACATGACCGCTAGGTTCACGGATGACGAGAACATCCAAGAATGGCAGAACTCCATTATTTTCTTCTTCAACCGTGGCTGCCATCTTTGCGTGTATCCCGTTTAGGTGCTTCGTAAATTCCCCCAGCGTGTCCCGGTCGACAATAGCGAAAATATCGTCCACGTATCGCCACCAGTATCTAGGTCTTGTTTTTGCGGACTCCAAGACCTGGTTTTCAAACCACTCCATAAAGATGTTGGCTACTACCGGCGCTATCGGTGAGCCCATTGCCACTCCATCTACTTGCAGGTAGAACTCACTCTTCCACACAAAATAGCCACTTTTCAGGCAGTATTTTATACACTCAATGTATCCAGTAGGTAAACTAGCACCACTCAGTTGGGTTGAAATAATGTTTATGACCTCATTCACTGGTACATTGGTAAATAGGGAAGTGATATCAAAGCTGACCATCAATTCTGTGTCCTTTAGCTGCACGTCCGATAGTAAAGTGACAAAGTGTCTTGAGTCCTTTATGAAGCTGCTTGTTTTCCCAGTATAAACGTTATTATTTAATTCTTGACGGAGTGCCCTTACCAGTCTGTTCCGACTTTCGGTACCTTGCGTCACTCATCCAAGGTGATGGTAAAATAGTCCGAGACATTCTGAACTGGATCAACTCAGGGGGGATAAAATGGCGACAGGTTACAGGAACAACGTGTGACCCATGGATGCCACTCAATTTAAAGGGCAAAATCTACAAATCCGTTATACGACCTGTCGTCCTGTATGGATCGGAATGCTGGGCCATGAAGAAGACAGATGAAAGAAGACTGTGTAACGTGTGTCTTTAGACCTTACGACTTACTATATCTATATGTCAAACGATGTTATAGTGAGTGTGTAGTGAGTTCACTTGGTTGCTCAGTTAAGTCGAGCGATTTTAATCGCCCGAAAATGGTGACGTCATAGTAAAGACTCTTTGCTATTGGTTGAATATCACGCTATGTGTATTTTTAGACGGTGAGATCACCCTTCAATTTCGTTGCTGAAGTATGATACTACGTACGAAAAGTAATTTTGTGTATGATAAAACTGGTCGCATAAGTCGTTTCTCTACGAAACGTTACGAATTCTAAGGAGAGAAGGGCATCCCCAAAGCTACAAAGACGTCATCGTGTGTGTGCAAACTGCAGTGATGAGTCATCATTGTTGTGTTCTCGTTGGATAATCTTTTTCAATTCAAGGCGCCTATTTTGATTCCACTGCTGTCATTAGTGAACTGTCACAAGAAACTTCGCAGCATTTCTTTGATAGTTGCGGTATCACAAACTTTGTTTGAAGTTCTAGATCGCAATAATAATACGCGTTGTTTGTCAGACAAATTACGTAAATCGTATCTCGTGTTGAATCCTGGACTTGAGTGAATCTGAACTGATGACGATGAAGCTAGAAATCAGTGATAGTCAATCAAACCAATCGGACATTTCCTGCGACAGTCAATCGTCGCAGGACTCCTCCACAAATGATTTCGTTTCTTCCATACCGACCTCTCGATCCTTACTTACGGTAAGTAACATATTACAGAAACGTATAGCGTTATTCATTAGTTAATCTAATAATATGAATTACACAAAGAATACCAATAGAAAATACTTCATAAAAAGTTTATTTTGAAAGTTTTGAAGTTATTTTCAAGTGAATCAACCGGATTGGGAATCTCTTTTACTGCTGTATGACTTTAAAATATTTATAATGTGGTAGATTATAAAAAAAATAAGCCATGTAGTGTCGGTTTCCTCTATTTAACATTTTTTTGCCAAAACCAGTTTGGTTGATAAATTCTTCTTTAATTTCCTAAGACCTTGGCCAAACAAGCTTCCTGGTATAAAATAATTAAATTATGTTTTTTTCTTATGTGAGAAATACAATGTACATTTAATTTTAATTCCTAGAAACTAGGTAGGTACACAACACATTTCTTTTGACACAAAAAAATCTAAAATGGCTTTTTATAACATTTTTATGTTATTAGGTTTAATGTAACATTTGAATGTAATGCTACAACAATAAAAACCAATTACTGCTATATTTATTAAGGAAAACTGAAGTATACTAGCACTATTTATTATTACTGAAATAAAATGCAGCCTATGTTACTTCTGGATAAAGTAACTTTCTAATGGTGAAAGAACTATTAAAATTGGTTCAGTAGTTTCGTAGTTTATTGATTACAAACAAAGAAATCTTTCCACTTAGAATAATGTTATAATATGGAAGTATATACATATATAGATTTAGATTATACTGTCAAAAAGGGCAACTCTTTTCATATAATTCAATGGCAGTATTGAAATTGTAGTTCTTATACCTTCCTACCAAAGTATAAAGCACATAGTAAATGTGAGCTACATTTATTCTGAAATACCATTCCTGGTATAACACTGATATGATTCTTATTTGGACTGATAACAGCTCTTATCTGATATCTTTATGTAGTGTAGATGTATTGTACCTGCCAGTATTACTCATCTATTTTTAAATATAGATGGTGCGTCATTGTAAACAAATTACACCTTAGTTCTGATAAGATTATTATAAAATGTTTTTGGGGTTTTACACAGGCAGTTTGCTGATATATATTTTATCGACATGTAGCCTTATTGCGACTATATAAATAGTCATACTGGGTTTCATTGTCAGAAATATTTGATTTATTTATTTTAATTAATATTTTGTTTATTTCTTATCTATCAATGTGTGTCATATTTTTTTATGCTGGTTGTGTAACTGCCTCGTTGGTCTAGTGGTCCCAAGCGCGACTGCTGAGCAGGTCTCGGGTTTGATTCCCGGGTCAGGCAGTGTTATTGAGTTTTCCTGTAAGAAAATTCTGAGTAGCAGCCCGGAGGTTGGAATTGTGCCCGGTTTATGGCAATAGGCTCACCACTTATTACATGACACTTAATAACAGCATTGGTGAAATGTGGGTGTACAACTATGTCCCCGAAGGGGTAGGCAGAGGTGCCTATGTTTACATGCTATGTTTTATATTTATTTATTTAATGTAGATTTATAGGTATTTATATAATTATCAATAACAATAACAACCAACACTGGGCTGAGGTTCCGGTTGGTCTTAAGTGAGTACCTACATATGTTGTTTTATGAGTTTTAGGAGTTTTCCACACCATATTCCATGACAGCCTGTATTGTATAATAGCAATTAGTTAAACCAACTCATAAAACTATGCAAAAAATATTTTATGTCTGTTCATCAACAGTTGTTATGGGAACAAAGAAACCCATAAATTTATTGGTAATTTAATAAGGTCTTATCTTGGCACAACTCTAATGAGACCTCTTCACTGCAAACCAGATAGCAGTTGAATAACATAAAAATCTGTGTATCAAAATTTGATACAAATTTTAGTTTATTTGAGAAGAAGGCAAGCTAATTTATTTATTTAATCATGGATTTCCAACAGAGGATACACAAATAACTTGACATATTTATAGAACATATTGTATGAGGTGTGATCCTTCAATTATAGGAAATAACAGCATGCACTTCTTATTAGGAGAACCAAAAAAAATATATATATAAAAGGAACCTTAGTAACTAAATACAGGAAAAAAGCAATGAAAATGTTGTAACAATAACACAGATACACAGACAAACACAGAATAGAATAGACCCGAGCACATTACCCAACTATTCAACATTATAGATTATTGATTTCAAGTCTTTTTGTTCTTCGAAATTGGGTGTGCGATATCCAGACCAGATTGTTTAGAAAATTCGTTGAATTGTCTCCAGAGCCTTGACAACCTAATACATATTTGTAGAGTTATGGTAATATCTTAGGATTTCACGATCAGTGCACATTATAATAAAACAACTTTTAAATAATCTGGTTAAAAGTTGTTTTATTATAATTTGTAGAGTTATTATTGTAAAACCATATACTTATTGAGAATACCTTTTATATCCTTAAATGTTCAAGAACCAATATAATATTGGTTCTATTGTATTACACAACTAACTAATTATATTGAAGTTTAAAGGGAAAATGTTTAAGTATCATCTGTATTCCATAATGGATTGGTAGTATATTTTTTTCCTATTTGATTATGGAAATATTGATGGATTCATTACCCTAATGAAGTTGTTTTGTTTTAAGTAGATATATTTTTATCTGCTATATGCATTCTCATATGCATGGTGAGGTGACTTGGACTATACTTTGCCCTTTTAAAAATGTAATAGTAATTGGATAAGAGTATTTGGTTACAATAGAATCTCAACCATCTCAACTAGTGTGTTACCCTTAAAATAATATTTGAATGTACTTTCTTGGACATCTACAAACTACCTATCTATATACCTTAAATAAATATTAAGTAGATTATTGCAAAAAAATATAAATTAAAATATATAAAATTATTTCGGTTCTATGACAGAAGCACAAAGTAACTGACAAAAACAAATTAACCATTTAACTATGTTGAGCATTAAAGTGAATATGTTAGGAAATTAATCTTGTTGTAACTACAGGCGACACACAAGGCTGTAATAAAATGCAGCATAATTATAATAAATTATTGTGATTGTTAGTTCTTTTGCAGTGTTTTTGTTAAGGGTAACACGTGTAAGTGTACCATGGGGCAACTTATACAAATACTACAGAGTTATGATAACAATTTTGTTTTGAACAATGGTGTTTCCTTAATTGCGTAACGATGGCTTATTTTTACAATATGTAAATCTCAGTGTGTCCTTAATTATTACGAGTTACAATACTGGTGAACCAATAAATATTCATATTCATATTGAGGTTTTTTGCATATTCATTTATTGGACTTCCTAATTATAAATTGAATTAACTATGTAGTGAGATACTTCAATTATCACAATGATAACAGTCTGTTTTGTGCTGACTAAATCGAAAATGACGATATTATGAGGTATTTTTATTTATGAAAGTTCATGTCTTATCTTATGTAATATTTATGCTATGCATTTATTTAGTTAAGCCTGGTATATTATATTCTGAACCCAGCAAATTAATAAAATGGAACATCTCGAAAAAAAGTTAAAATTCCTATTTTAATTAAAAATTCTTACAACGGTAATTTATGATTAGGCGTCATATAAATAGGAGTGTTCATATAAGATTTTGCATTTATTTTGAAAACACTGACAGACACTTCAATCTTATTTATTGGTATATTATTTAAACTAGCTGTGCTTGCGACATCGTCCGCGTGGATGTCGGGAACTAACACTCAACCTGTGGAACCTTAATGCGGATTAACTTACTAATTATAATATAATAGCTGTGCCCCGCGGTTTCACCCAGCTAATCAGAGAAAAGAATCTACTAAAATATATTCCACCAGCACCCTCCCCGTCATGATCGCGCATAGCACATCATAAATGCGCCTGCCTCATTGGTCTAGTGGTCCCAAGCGCGACTGCTGAGCATGAGGTCTCGAGTTCGATTCCCGGGTCGGGAAAGTGTTATTGAGTTTTTCTGTTAGAAAATTGTCAGCAGCCCGAAGTTTTGAATTGTGCCTGGTAGATGGCAATATACTCACCACCTATTACATTGGACTTAATAACACCAAGTAGGTACCTATTTCCCGTACACCCGTTTCTCATTTGTTTTGTCTTGTTTATCGTGGTTTTGTCGTCTCCTAATGTGGTTACAGAGTACTGACAGTAATTATAAAATTTATTCAGAGACAATATACCTATAGCTTGCTACAAAAGTGCCCACTATACACAGTCAAGCTAATTTGTCGAGGGCCGTTCAGCTATAGTTATGTATTTTATTTTTATAAATCCTTCCCACTTCCTTCTCGTACAGTACACCGTTACAGAAGATAATTAAAAAACCGAAAGTAATAAGTTTTACCTTACTTCTAAGGGGCCATCCATTAATCACGTGATGTTATTTTTAGCATTTTTTAATCCCCCCCACCTCCCCCTTGGTGATACGTGGTGAGGTTTAAGACTAACCCTCACGTGTATTTTTTAGTACCTACAACAATCTTAAATTTTTAGAATATTGTCTTTAAATACAGAAAATAAATAGGTACACGTGATATCTTACTACACCCCCCTTTCCCCTTGTGATGTTTCGTGATTTTTAACAAATCCCCTAAAACGCGTTATTAATGGACGGCCCCTAAAACAGCAGCAGATTAAAAAGGTTAACTACATCAAAGAACTACATGCCACACCGTCGATTATACGTGCTAAAAATATGCTACAGTAAAATTGAGTGTGAATTTCAATGGCTTTAATAATAGAGGAAGACCAAGAATACGATGGACTTGGTTGAAAGGTGATATTAACTAAGCCTAAAATTGGAGTGAAAACTGATGTGGTGCTGAAAAACCCCAAAACAGATTTGGATAAGGGCAGAAGAATACTGCAGTAAATTGAGTGCAATAGAATCGATTCACTTACATGTTAACTCTTTTTTTACTACAAATACGAAAAAAAAACAGTCTCACTTCGAGTGATATACTTATTCACGGTCCGCGAAGCATCCAGTTTTTGCTGCCTTGTGACAAAAACTTCTGCCATGCTTTTGGATTGACTAACTATTGTTCCGTCTGTGTCAAACCTTAATCATATCACAAGTCTAAATTGAATAACTTTGTAATTAAAGTATAGGAACTTTCAATGATATGATTATGTAATTTAGTATTCTAACGACAATCTAAACGTACGGTTCCTTATCTGTTCATTAGGATGATATTACAAGGTAATAACTCGTTTAAATAATGTTCCGTAAACCTTTGTGCCGCTATGTGTTTAAAACAAAGTTATAGCAGGAAAACATTGACGAGTGGCGATGACCGCGCTCGGCGCTGACGTCAGCGATTCGAAGAAAACTCGGGTCTCGGGCCCACGCGTTGCGACTGTCTACCAACCAACATTCACGAAACAAATGAACGTAAACTGAACACATATCATGTTTTTACCATTGACTGGTATCAATATCATAAGTTCTCCATATTATTTTACAATAATAATATTAAAAACAATCACAGTTCGCAGACATCGTTGAGCTACGATTTTGTGCTGCGACCTTGAAAAGTGACATGTTTAGGCTCAAGGCAATGTAAGGCAGTGTACAATAAAAAACAGACGACCTACTAATTACATGCCCTGTTCACTTGTTTTTGAACTGGAAACCTAAGAAAATATGTTTAATAACATTAGAATAGGTAATTTTGTAATAGCGGTTGAGAATAAATGGCAAATAATGTTTTAGGTCGTGTCATCGTGTGATGTATGGTAAATATTCATTTTGTAGTAAAGTGATTAGCAAATAAAGTAGGTATTAAAATATTTAACTTTCCCCCATTCCCGGTATGAAACTAAATGACCCACTTATCTATTCGTCTGTAACTTTATTGGCTGAGTAATAAATAAATTGTTTTGATTTTATAAATTTTTGATAAATTATTATCAGCAAATTGTTTCTGAGATATTATTTTTGTTTTTGTATGTAGTGTGTTTGGTTTGACCTTCAGTTTGTTTGGAACACGTAACTGTTTCGCCAAAATAGTCTACCGATTGTTTTCTTGCTAATAGGAATTGAGCATTGAATTGTATCGCATTAGTGGCCAGTGCTCATTGATTAGCAAGTCAATTAACGCGGGTTCAGGTTGGGCAAGCACCTCACACCTCGCCAGTCTCAGTTATTGTTCCTGTTAATGTTTCAAAGATGTAGACCTATATAGATAGCCAAATTTTCTTCTGATTACTTATGATAAAAGTATGTTGCAGTATCATTTCAGGATCATAACAAAGAACCGAACTCAAATATAGATGCATTTTGAAGTCACTTTTATTGAAGTCAGCAATGATTTGAAAAATTTGCGTACTTTTCTAAACTTTGGTTCTAAAGAATCACCACAGCGCTTATGAATTATGAATTCTTTTACATAATAAGAAATAAAAATTTCATCAGAAAATACAGTAAGTTTAGAAAACATAACGGTATTGAATCGGAATACATTAATTTATGCGTTGATAGCAATGATGAAACTTAAAAGTAACTTAGGTAACGAAGCAGAATTTATTTTGATATTTGACGAATTTAAAAGTGGTTTTGCGTATCCTAAAGTTTGTTAAATCATAATATTACCTTTTTTTACGTGTTGATAGTATGGTTTTAGGATACTACTAATGTACCAACTAAAATCTACAGTTTTCCATCAGTATTTCAAAATATAATAAATTCAATTACAATTTTTCAAGGAAACATTGAAAAATAATAGACAAGAACGGGCCTTAAATCCTTGAACCTGGACATTCCGTGTCATCACTCTACCATCTGAACTACCTTGTCGTTGTCCGAATCTATTGAATTTCAAGTATCCTTGTATTCGTCTTAAGGAGACAGCTGGCGATATTTATATAGCAATCATTTACAGATCTTCTAAACTCAGCGTTACACCACTTTGCAGTTGTAAAGCGCCGAAAATATCATTATATATATATATATATATATAGTAAATTCAATATTCAGAATAATCGTAACCGAATTTCCAATGAAAAACATTATAGAAATGGTATAATGCGATATTAGTATGAGAACACATTTATTCCAAACCATGACAGCACCGTCAGTTTTCGTGGAAAATGGGGCTGAGCTAGTGGAAGCTATAGTTCGCGTGACTTTCAAGGACGGGCCCTTGAACTGTCACGGGAGTTGAACGACTCGTGCTCATTGTAACGATCTAGCACTCATTTACGACAAGCACATGGTTTATGGTGGCTTATGATGACTTATAATATTTTGAATCGCAATCTTTCGAATATAATTTGGAACAAATTGCAGAGTGTT
Organism: Xylocampa areola; assembly: GCA_935421205.1. NCBI lineage: Eukaryota > Metazoa > Arthropoda > Insecta > Lepidoptera > Noctuidae > Xylocampa > Xylocampa areola. Next base: position 11,164,510 of record OW285217.1, on the reverse strand, counting down.
ATAGCGTTCATTCGACCGAGTTTCTAGCGTTTCTGCTGGGATAAAAATCTAGTGAAATCCGATAACATATTTTACTAAATCATATAAAAATTTAGAAAGAGTCGGGGCTGCCCATGTCGTGTGAAGCAATTTGTTTTTAACCGACTTCCAAAAAGGAGGAGGTTATCAATTCGATTGTATTTTTTTTATTTATTTTTTAAATTTTACGTATACTATCAGGATAAACGATTACAAATCAATACCTTAATATCCATAACTTATCTATACATTATAATAGTTTTATTAACACGGCACCAGATAATCAGGAACATTAATTGGAAGACTTAACGCATACATTTATCATAAAGTATTACGGTTATTTTTACGACTTGACGGAAAAGGGCCATGTAATCAAAATACAACGAAATTGTTGATTTATAAATGCTACGATTTCACGTGAAACTGATAAGCGGCGCGAGTTTCTGCTAGGGGGGTGACGTCATCTCTATATCTAACCATCTTATGTAATGACCAATACTAATACTGTGGTTATCAGACGGCGTGGTTCCTTCCGTACGGTACTAAATACTCTATTACAATGATTGTGTCATGAATATTAATATCATGTGTAGTTGTTTGTTTTAATTCTTCGTCAAAACTTGCATTATCGACATCAACAGAGAATTAATAATTTGTAGATTCGTAACTGAATTCCAATGGTTAAAGTTCAATGTGAGGAAACGATATCGTCTGCAACGTGATTTTATAACCATGTACCTGCATGAGTCATACAATGTTTTTGCCAATATAGGCCGGCCTTACCGAGTTTGTGGATGGTAGCTAGGTTGATGTTGTTGTCTTTTAATTGACTATACACTTCAGTTTTGAAATCGATTGTTGATCGCATTTTTTTAACAAAAGTGGTCTGGTCTAATACCTCTTGTTTTTCGTGATACTATTCTGCCATTATGTTATCGAATGTCGTTCTAAATATCTACGGGCAAATCGATTGGAACCTCGTATAAGTTACTTATTGCCACAACCAGGTGCAGCTTGCCGCATACAGCAACCTCATTATTTCTGATGGACATTATTAAATTAAGGTTATTTATCCATTGGTCTTCAGTCTATATTTCCGACTTGTGACGGCTTGTTACAAGAATTGCACAACAGATCTACTTTAATATAATAATTATAATTGTAACAGTTCAAATGCAATTCAATTTGTTTTGTTCTGTGAGATGATTCATTATAATATAATTATTGGCTTTGAGGCGGTAAAATATTCAGTACCTATAATTTATTGTTATTTCATTGCCTACTATCGAGCTATCTAAGGCTAGCAAATGACCTACTTAACCATGAGCGGTCACAAAGTTACAACTTTGCTCGGATTTGAGTTACGGCACCAAAAGATTGAACGTATTTGTATTAGAATTCTTACTAACCACTTTATAAAGAAAATGGAAATCCCCAATTATTTTGTCGCTTTAGATCATCCAATGTTTTGTTTCTCTTGCCAACTGATACTCTTTATCTGCATGAAAATATTTACTTCGCATGTCATGGAAAAACTATTCTTTGAATCATTGGAAGAGAACTTCATTCAGAGAACCGTAAAAAAATGTATTTGGCTCAGTTAGCGAATTATTGTATATAGATACGTATAAAACGTATCTAAATGATATATATAATTTGCAGATTAGAATTTTAAAAACAATTGTTCCTTTAAAAGTTAAATTCAAGAACAAAGATAATTATCACAATTTGTTTCATTATTGTAAGGTTATGAGTATATTCGATAAGAGAGATTTAGCAATTGTAACTCAGTACAGTAGTAACATGTGTAAATTGAATAGGACAAAAAGATTAAACACATTACGTAAACTAGACTATCTCCCGACCTTTGAAATACCAAAATGTCATAATGATTACGGTGAGAGAGTATGGAATGTCAGTCTTGCCCGAATACTAAACAAGTTGCCAAAACACATAGTATGTAAATTGGAAAACAAAAATAAAAGGCAGACCTATAACATATTCAAGCGACACTTAATGAATTATAATGGAATAGCAACTCCTTAACTGTAAAATCTTTTCTATTTATGTTTAAGATTAAGTTAAGAATTGTATAAAAAACTGTATTTTACTTGAAATAAACAGCTTTTTTATTTTATTATATTTTATTTTATTGAAATGCTTCGACATAGGACGTTTTGGTTACGGGGCGTTGTTTGCGCGTGCGCCGTGCGGCCGCTTAGTATCATACAAAACTCGCCACAAGCGCGCCAACTGACTCAGTCTGATATAAAACATTCTAGCTACGCGTACGTCTACAGTTTGTAGAAGCCTTCGCATGACTCATACTCTTATCATATTGTGAATAGACACGCCGTGAATTTCGCGAATTCTGAATTGTGAACTTTTAATTTAAAGCCTTTAGTGGATAGTAAATTTAGTTAGTTTGGACAATTTAAGTGGAAAGTGGTCTTCATGTCTCAGCTGGTGCCATACCACCCCTACAGCAGCGAGCAAGACGACAGTCTGATGTTCGCAACCATGTTCGACTATCAAGCAGACGAATATAGGAAGCCAATGGTAAGTTTTGAAGCTACCAAATTCTTGTCAGCATTTGCGTCATTGAAGCCAGAAGCCAGAGTTTTGCGCGACACTTCGTGAAGTGACTTCGTAAACAACTTTCTCAAGTTGGCGATAGTTAACAGCATGTTTGGATGGTGTAATATTTTGGCTTCTTGTCGTCAGGTTAAAACTTCTTGGTATTTTAATCATGATATCTTTAATTAGCTTCGGGAACAAATCGATATCCCCCCTCAGTTTTAATAGTTATAATGTTTTGGATAAAACTTGTGTTTACTTGGTTGATCAGTAGTATTACTTCTTCAGTCCATATGCTTAACTAAATTATTCGCATTCATTTAAAACAATACTTGGACTGTTGTGACACCAATAATAAGGTCCCCTGTCACTTGGAAATAGCTAGAACGCTATTGGTCAATTGACTACGCGAAAAGGACAAAAGCGTACAAGACGTTAATCACGTCTGCCAATATATTCTGTGGGCAACTTAATTTTTCCTTAAAAGTACCTCAACTTATAAAAAATGTTCACCGTATCGTTGCTAAATCTTCAATTATTATATTCTTAGTTTCATGCACATTACAGATCATTCTAGATAACATTGACAGAAATTCAACACCTGCAGTACAATAGGTTCATTTGACAATATTTAACTTTAACATCGGTTCCAGGAGTTGTTTGTCAGTTATTCGTATGTGTTACAATAATTTAGTTCTAATTATAGAAAATGACGCAACTCCAACGATACGAACAGTATGGTCGTCAACAATTAAATAATGATATTGTTATATTTCCTTTTTCATGAATAATTAAAGCCGCAGTTAATAGTTCTCCTTGTTTGCAATAGATGTCGCTACTCACATCTTTATACGCGCATAATTTTATCGCTGATAGAACACAACACCGTGTGTTAATACTGTACAGATAAAATTATAAATGTATCAATTTTTCAGCTTCAGCTATAGTTCTTTTTATGGACATATGTAAATTAAGCACATAATACCAAATTGCTTTTTACGTACGCGTATAGCCCGCTTTCACTGTCTCGTAAGATTTTCTTCTTATCACCGGACAGTGCGTGCTTGACGTCACATATGGTCTGACGGGGTGACGTCATGCGATGACGTCATGTTGCTCCACTGCGCAGTGTGCGAGTCTAAGAAGTTCCACGAACTCGTATCGCTACCTGAACCATTTTTATAATGTAACGACTGTGCAGTTTTTAGATTACTTCCATAAAGTAATCTAAAAACTGCTTCGCTTATAATATTATGTTAGCCATTAAAGATGTGATATTCCGCCAGACTTTTTGGTATTATCTACTGTTTTAAGGAAACTGAAGAAACATCAGTTTGTTATTTACGCTGCCCGATACCTACCTTCTTCCTTCGCAGAGGCTCTGGTCACGTACTCACCAATGTTGGTACCTAAGCTTGTTTTTTAACCTCAATTTCTTTTTAACTAGTGACGCATGAAATTACAATACGGCATATATATTTCATAACGTTTTGTAAAGTAGTCTCTATAGAGCCTTAATAGGTAGGTACTTACATTTCGTTTTATGGAATGAAACATTTTCAGATATAAAATATAACTTTAAAAGAAAAATTCCCACGCTACAAAACAGGACAAAACAAATAAAAACAATGTTTATCTAATGACGTCATACACTAGACTTGTTTACTTTCAATATGCATGAATGAAATCCTTGGATTTCCCCAATACCAAGTCTAACCGAACAATGCGTACCTAAAATAACTACAAATACCTAATACAGAGGTATTAATGACTACCAATACCAACTCATGAACGTACAAAAGTAGAAAGTAATAAATTTTTTTACTTATATGTTTTGTGAGCTGTTATCAACGTCTTCAACATAGGCGTTAAAGTCTCGCCCTATAAAAATTACATATTTAATCCTTATTAGGTTGTACAAACTACTGATCTTTAAGGATCTGATAAACGAGACTATCAGTTGCGCAAGCACTAACCGGATTTGTCGGGCGGCTCAGGCGCAGTGGTGATGGTAACCTTTGCGAAGCGAAAACGTCAAGTCCGGCTGACTTGACCTACTTTGCGCGCTTGTGAAATTTCTCCTGCGCCTGACTGCTTCCAAGAACACGTCCGTGGTTGGGGAATCCCCACACGCTAGAACGCAACCACCGTTTTACCTGTCTAACACAATAAAATTACAGCATCTACCGTTGTGCTATGATCAAATAACCTTTATTTACTGACCTCTTTATTTTACGTAAGCCTTTATCTATTACTGAACGTAACAGATGCATTGTCTATTGAAATGTAAACTGATTTCAACTATTGACCTTGTTCACTTGAGCAGATGTATTTTATTGACGGACACCTATTAAACTGTTGTAGTCAATACGGGCCGGATGTGGACAATTTGTTTTAATTGTAATGAACTCTGTATCGGCCTTAGTTAAATATTGTTAAGGAAAACTGTCTGGACTTTCTCATCTTGATAAACTGGTAGTGTATTCTTACCTTATAGTATCTATCTATCTTACAGTATCTAATGAATTTTGAGCGACGAAGATTCGTTCTATAGAATTACTGAATTGTAAAAAGAAATGCGTGGGTTGCGTTATATTGCTTTATCGTAGTATAGCGTATTATTATCGATATTACCATGTAACCACGGATTAGATAATCCTCATTATACATAGTATTCCAAGAATGGTGTGAATCATCGGAAGTAGCTAAGCCATATTTTTTAATACGGACATGACAAATACTTGTACCATTACTACTAGGTACTTGACAATAAGTATACCATAATTTACAAGATTTGTTTCAAAGCTTTTTGTCATTGGGCAATACTATATTGGGCCACTAATTAATACATTGATATTGATATGCAATAAATGTGTTAACTGTTACGGTATGGTAACAAAACTTATAATTTGATGTTAAATGAACAGAGATTTCGTATAACTTAACGTTAGTTGTATAAAAATAACAAGCCCATAACTGTCCCACTGCAGGGCAAAGACCTCTTCTCATACAGAGAAGGCATGAGCTTAATCACCACGCTAGCTCACTCCGGGTTGGCGATTTCAGACTACCAAGTCCAATTTTCCTCACGATTTTTTCCTTCATCGTATGTCAGTGATGTTTTAGATTAGCTAAGAAATCACATATGAAATTGAAAATATCGGCCACCACGACACTAGTAGTATAACCACTTTAAAATATAAATGTTTATAGGCTATAAGTTATAACCTAGCGGGCCATTATTAAAAATAATTTAATGTAGTAGGTAGGTACACATTGCGTATCAGACTCATTAAGTTTTACTAACTTTTAAACTATCGCGTTGCATGATATTATTATATGTATAACTAACAGGAATTAACGCGCAATAATCCTTAAAAAACCTTTGAATCGCTTGACGTTTCGACCAGGTTGCACTGATCGTGGTCACAAGTTAAATTTTGTCAATTTTTTGTCAGAACTTCTATTTTATGATCCTTTTAAAGCAATATAACTTCTCGTGTTCATAAATTGCATCGGATTGGTTTTCTGATGCAATTCTACAAAGTAGGTAAAAAATTCGCGGCCCGCACACCTGCGCGCTCTAACAAATGACGTCATTCATAAAGCACGCGGAGGTACTATGTGAAACTTATTGTCTGTGTGCAACAATTTTAATTGAAAATTACCTTATTAAGGCTCTTTTTTATGTCCTTTGCCTTAGTACTCTGAAATGACATCGCTAATGTTATCCTTACTGCGATACGACATTTCCAAAGATCCTGTTGACTTTCCTTTCTAGTGTACGCGTTAGCGGTACCTGTTATTATTATTACACTGGCACTATTGAATTGTAGTACAGCAAAGACAATAAGATATTACGAAGTGATAGCTGTAGTACTATACAAAACGATCTTTTATGCAGTTGCACAAGTAGCAACGATAAACTCCGAAGCTGAGTTCTTTATTACCTTTAAAAGATAACACGGCTGCGTTATCCATTTTGACCCATTACATAAAGTGTTTTCCATTGTCTCCTGGCGTTCATTGCTTTCGAACTATGCAGCTTACAAATCTTAGAAAGATATTGCTTTCTACAGATTTGTTTGTGCTTCCAAGTCTGTTTGAATTCTTATGGATCCTTATGTCTGGACCGAACATTTATTTTTCTTTACTTTGGCATGTCCAATAAAGTTTTAGCAACAACATTTTTAGCCTAGGCAGCCTTGTGTTGTATAATGTGTAAGACATTAAAAACCTTTGAAATGATACATAACTGTAATAGTAGACTCGTCTACTGCCAATATAATAACTTGCAAATAAAGCTGTAAAGTACAACCATGAAATCTTAAGTCAAGGCAACTTTACAATAAATGAATGTAGATTTTATCGTGATTACTTAACATTATGTATATTGTTCCTTAATAACAAAGTTAAAACAATTTTATATGCCGTACACCTCCGTATATTGGTTATACCTAAATATTCATATTCCTTCTAATACTATTGACTGAATATTTCATAGCGGTTGTCCTCGAAAGAGAGTTTTAAGAATGAGGTTTCGTAGTTAACCAAACAAACCGCCGATGTCGACCGATGTTTGGATACTTATATCATAATTATTTTGTTCTCTTTTGTCCTATATTAACTATCTCAGCCATATTAAGTTGTTAGAGCATGGTAGCAGTCACCGCTATCTGTCAATCGATTAGCTTTCTGGTCACATGTTGTTAGAACTTGAAAACTGTCATAATTATGGTCCAGTTTTGTACACGACATATCCGACGTTCCAAGTTACAACCTCTATTCTCGCATTAAATGCTTCTCTTCCAATCGAAGCTCTCCAGGTCCAGTCATGTACGCTTTATCCAATCTCCCGTGCCTATAACGTCAGATTGAGGTTAACATTCTTATACATTATTCTTTTAACTTTAGGCCCTTTTATCTCAATGCTTCTTTTCTAATCGATTAGCTCTCCTGGTCACATTAAGTTGTTCGAGCATGGAAACTGTCACCACGGTGCTAAGTCATGCAGTCCAGTCTTGTACGCCATAATCAACTTCCCACGTTACAATGTCATGTTGACATTTATCCGTATCAAAAGCATCATAAACTCCCATATTTGTCTGCGATTGAATTGTAGAAAAGGCATTTGTCGTGTAAAATAACAAGTCGAGAAACAATTTGGGGGAATAGGTTTTGACCTTTATTTAGTAAGAGCAAATATAACTTTAGTAAATCTTTAATTAATAAACAAAGTAGGTACAAACCTAAAAAAAAACCAATTTTCCGAAACTGACAGTTAACGTATAATCCTACACAAAACAGTTATTACGGGAATTCACTGATATTAGTTATTATTCTGAGGGAATCCATTAATTATTTTATACTGTCGAAATTCGTTTCTTGTACTTTTTGCTAATAAAACATTATTTGAATTATTGAACAGTTGCTTTAATAGGGAAACTGCTAAACTATTTCTCCCGTAATTAGCAATCTTAATAGAGAACAAGAATTAATCTGTGGCAAACCAGGAAAACGATTTTGTCTTATATAGCAATTACAAATATATAAATAAAGTTATTTTAGTAAGAAATTTCCTGTTTGTTTAGGCTCATCGTTTTATTATAGTAAATGTGTTATCTAACAAATTCCATGTCATTATATTATTTTAAACTCCTTCCTTAACCATAAACATGACTTTACTATTGCTCTTTAACGCTTGATAAATCTTAGTGTGTTAGACATTGTCTAATAAATCAGTAAATAAAGGGTTTCATCTATAATAATTTATAGTAGTTGTAAAAAATGATCGAAATAAATGACGCTTATTATGATATAACACATTCCATATGTAAATTAATTCTGGAACTCGTGGTTGATTGATGCACCCTATTGCGCCTTTAGTTACGGATACTTATAGTTGAAAGAGCCTTACACATGCAACCTCAATAATCAAATAAAAGAAAAATACTTAATAAGTCTTCTGCAGGTTTGACCAGAGTTCTCATCTTCTAATCTTTTGTTTGCGCTAACTGTCGGGTTTGTCAGAAAGTACGGATGTCATCTTCCACAATTGGACGACAATGAGGTGCCATAAAAAAAATGTGTGGCCTATTTACAAATAATGCCCCAAAGCCTGCCACTTAAATTTGTTTTGTGGACCTTTTTTGGTGATATTGTAACGGGGCAACAATAATTGCACATCGAGTTGTTTGTGCTGGGGATCCGTAAAAGGTAGTTAAGGATCCCGGCGGTTGACCACGGGTACTCAATGAGTCACCCGTTTGGCTCGCACGGCATTCCGGCGGACATTCTGTCCATACCATTTATTTATCTTGATCGCGGGAGTATGAAGCTAGGTTGCCCCTGCAATCAAACATTTACATAAGTGCAGACAGGTAAGTTTTATAAATTCAAAACAAAGGATTCCCTGTATAAATTAGCGAGCTTAATTTTCTTTGTTTCACGAAGCAATAATAATTACGTCACAATAATAAGCATGGAGCTGATATTTACAACAGCTGCTAAGTCCTTGTTCCGATTATGGGCAAGAATCGTGCTTACCGCTTCGTAGATTACTGACATTTTCCACGTTTCCGCCTCGAGTGCCTTATTAAAAGATGTCATACTTAGTAGTGCAGGCGAATTAATTGTATTAGATCATTGTTATATATATTTACGCAGATAAATTTTATCCTTTGAGATCAAACCATTTGTAGAGCACAATTTGTTTGATTAGTATCAGAGATAGAGATTAATGATGGACACCTTGTGGCAATTTAAAAGGTAACCATATAAAACATGCACATTTAATTTCGTATTCGTGTCGACAGTTTTGTTATTGTAGAGAAGCATTAAATTAATATAATTATAACGCCAGTTTAATGTTTTTGCATGCGACTAAAAACAATAGAGCTCCTGGTAAAGATATTTTTTAAATAAGTACAAATTCATATAGCGCAATCGGCATGCCATTTATCATTATGACATCTTGAATGTGTTTTATCAAGTAGTCCCATCAAAAAGATTATAACATTTACAACCCTCAAATACCTTGTCGAATAATAGGGCTTTGAATTGTAGGCAGTCTGCTCCCGCCCACAACAAAATTCGTGATAGACGGCACAATAACCGCGCTACCAATACCGACGCCATTATTTAATGAACCCTCGTCAGAGGAAAAGGTCAAATTATTTGAAAAGATTAATCTCGTAATTTATGTGGGCCTAACGCGCCCCGACAGATTTCTCGGCTGACGGACAGAGTTATGTGACATTGATTTTATATTTTATATAACTTACAAAGAAATATAGGAGTAATTTTTTACCAAGTATCTCGTTTGATAAAGAATAGAGTTTTTGTGTTCAAAATATTTTGATCGTTGTTGTTTTGCTTTCTCGACACACCGTGCTCAACTGTTGCTCGGGTTAATATTAATCAAAGAACGTAATTCTCCAATGTGGTATAAATTGTCGAGCGGATAATTTGCACGGGCATGCCAGTTTACCGAGAGTAATGTACTCGTAAATGTTTACGACTGTGGCTGCGTTTTCAATGTTATTTAAATCATTTTTTTGAGATTCCTCCGGCACTGTTATACAGCCTCTGCCATTACGTATTATCGATGATAAATACTTTACTTTTATGTCATGCCATTGAATCTGTGCTAAAATTTTATTGCTGTGACCTTTAGAGAGCATGTCAAAATTAATATTTTTACTCAGAGGTGGATGGTGTGCTGCTTGCTATATTGTCGTATATTGTTATTATTTCAGTCATCAACTCAGTTTCCGGAATTCTTCCAATAAATTGTTTTGATAACATGGGATGTCGGTAAATAACTCAATTAATGGGTTTCGAATGGCTGCTTACTTGCCGCAATTCTTCGAATCCAATTTTGTATTTTACTACACCTACACAGTTCTTAATTCTGATACATTTGCAGAAGGTCGTGTGTCATGTTGTTGCTGGATGCTGGTTTTTATTTGTTTCTCTTTAATTTGATTGCGCTTGATGCCGATTTCGTTCAAATAGCGTATTGGATTTTATTTAACGCTTAAATAGCGAACCCTAATGTTATTATTTTTTGTTGAAAGAACAATACGGTTGCAAGATTTGGACCAGCGCTTCTTAGTTCGCTCTTTTACTCATTTACCCGGGAAGCGCAGGTTCCAATCCTGTTCACGACAGTATTTTTCTCACGAAAAATTTATAAGATGATTTTCTCACCGCTACATGAATACATCAACGTAGTTGTTAGTTACCTATTATGTACTATGCTGTACAACTCTGCAGAACGTTGAACCTCACCGTGTATGGGTTGTCAAACTTAAATTCCTCTTGACCTTTTCGGCATATCTTGAGCAGTAATAAGTTATAATATTGTGCAAGGGTACATTTTAATAAAACAAAAGCATGTAGTTGCCTCAGTCTTTCTTTATCTCTTCTTCCTATTAATTTATTGAAAGTAATTAAATAATTATGCGATATTATGTAAAAGATTATAAGCATTGATAGTCGACATCGACCAACTTTGACTTTGTCGGCATTTTCACGATTTTGATTATTAACATTATAAATTTATATTACAAGTACAACCCTGTGTTTCATTTACTGTTGCTTCATAAGCATTGCACATTGCTAACAAGTTGTAGATTTAAAACATGTCGTCAATACTAACTACATAACACATTAAAAAAAACCTATTTCTTCATTTACGGTTATGAATATAAAATGATAAATTCAACTGAATCTGTTATTAAACGATAGAATAGAAACTTATAGTTTAACAATATTTAATTTACCAATTATTTTGACGAATGATGATTGAGGGTCATAGTCTCAAAGTGTTAATAACTCTATGGTTATAGTTTGGATGTGTTTTGGGGTCTATAAGCGGTGGTGGGGTAGGTAGTGGGTACCTAAAAGCTTCATTATGGTATGGTGCATTGATGCCATTTTCGTAGTGTTTTTGTTGGTCAGGTCGGGAGGGTCTAAAGTCGATACGTGACTATCGACAATCGAGGCAATCGGTGTGCAATGGTGGCTCGGCGGCGGCGGCTCGGCTGGTTGTGCTCGACATGCTTGCACTAATTCAATTATTCCGTTTATGTAGTGCGCCGCCGATCGCGTTGCATATTGAATTTCTGGCCAACGCACCTCCAGCCCAATTAGGAGGACACTAAAATGGTTCTGCGTTTGTTTGCGCCTTATTGTTCTCATCGGTATCTGGGCTGCCGCCATAGTTTCGCAATCGCCAAGTCTCCGTTTCCTCGTCTTTTTAAGGAATCGAAAGTTGTTGATTTTCTGCAACGCGGCGTGGTGCCTTGCAGTTGTGAAATTGTGCGTAGGTGCAGTGTATAATACGCGGGGGCCCGTCTGGTCGGCGGCGGTGGCGGCGGTGGCTGCGTCGTCGGTGCCGGGTGCCGAGGGGCGGCCGGTGGTGTTTACGATGCACTGGTGCGGCGGCGCCGAGTGGGGCGTAGGCGTCGCCGGGGGGCGTCGCGCCAGGCTTATCAGACGGTGGCGGGGCCGGCGCGCGAGCCTCACTCCACGTTCTACCGCTGACCGTGAGTGTCGTGCACGCTCGCTGACACCGGTTTTAGATAACAAAAACCTTTGTCCAGTCGAGGCAATAATATTTACACACTGCGTGCTTTGCGCCGCGTAGTTTCTGAGGGGTTTTCCGACGCCGACCGACATCTGTCAGCCGATTGTTTTCCTTGCGCGCACGCGGGGATCGCGCCTGCTTGTATCAAGTTCCGACAAGTTTTTGAAGTTTTAATAAAGTTTCCTGTTGCATTGTGAAGTGTGTTATTTGGATTGCAGTTAGAGGAAATCGGTGAGTGGTAATCTGTAATATAGGCCGAGTTATCGTAGTGGTATATGGGAATTCCCTCGTCGTTTGGAATAATTATGTGTTTAGGTATCACAAGATATTGTTTTGTTTGTCATTATCTGTTTCTTATTGCATCATTTTCGTTATTAGTTTTCCATTATCATAGTTAAATGACGTATAACCATTAATTAAGTATAAATAAAGGCGGTAAGGGTAACTAACGTTATGAGACAACATCTGGATGATGACCTTCTTGGACTGTATTGTTTGTTATGATAGTGTCTGTTCGTTGTCGAGATGGTTGTCGCAGCGTGTTAGAGGCGGCACGGCGCAGGCGCGCCTGTGACGCCGCGACGCAGCGCGCGCGCACCGTGTCATCGTTCGCGGTCAGTTGAACGAACCCTCCGCCGACCGACGTCAACCTTGCCATAATCGCGATTATTTGCATCGCCATTGGAGCCACTGTGGGTTGAAGTGAGCCTCAAATTGTCTTACTGAGAGCACTAATAAACCCAGAAGCATCAGACCAATAGTTAAAAAATATTGGTACTACGATTGTTGACTTTGCAATATTCCTAAATTAACGCTTGGCTAGAATAAATAAGGCCGTATTACGATGGCGATAAGAAAACTATAGTTATTGTTTGCTTTTATATTATCAGCATGTCTGCTGATAATTTTTATTGAATGCCCCATCGCTCCTTCAAGTCTTTGGCGTTACTGTAAAAATCGCGGGAAAACATTTTGCCAATATTATTTAGGTACAGTAGGTACATTTTTCAAACGCATAAATAACGCATGTGCAGCGACCTCATTGTCATTGGCTGTTCCAGCGATTGTACCTCAACTTAAATGATATTTTAAATGATAAGATAAAAACTACGAAATAGGTCGAATCTATTGGCGCCCGAGTAATGGCTTTACAGAATATTCTATAGAATATGATATTGATGAAAACATAACATAACCAATTCATAACTGTCCCACTGCAGGGCAAGGGCCTCTTCTCATACAGAGAAAGCATGGTATGTACCAATGTGACTTTTTCAATGTCATATGTACTTTCTTAGTTAATCTAAGACACCATAGACACGGTGAAGGAAGACATCGTGATGAAACCTGGACTTAATATTATTATGTATTTAAATTTTACATACCTATCTTTTTATAATAGAAGTCAAATGATACCTAAGTCACTATTTATGACTTTTAATTAAATTGTAGTAGTTTAATTTTAACAGTGTTTGGTTCGACATTTTTCAATATAGAATATCTTAATTAAGTAAATTATTTTTTTATGACATCTGCGGTTTGGTCTGTGACTTGATTGGTACTGTGATACTAAGTGCTTGATAGGTTCTACCTACCAAGCACTTAGTATCAGCATAAAATAAATATTGATCAAAGTAATTTAAGGCGAATGTGGGGACATATACTATACATGCACAACAGGGCATCCTGTTGAGCTATTCAAATTAGTTTTATACAGGAGGCATTATTCTCTTAGTAACATAAAAGTGCATAAAAATCTATTTTATGCGGGCTTATTATTCGTTGCGTGTCGTTTAAACGTCTCTTCTCTTTTGATGACAGCCATAAAGAATATCTACGGCTGTATGTGGGCAAAGTTTATTACTTCACGTATTAACATGGACATTTATTTTTTTGTAACTTATCTTAATAAATATAGTGTATATTGTTGAATAAAATGCAATCATCTCTACTTTGGGCGGTTTCTTACCTGATTCACAAGATTAACTAGATCGTCACGCTTCTATGTATTTTCAATTGGGTGATGATTAACTATCTCTCAAATAAAATCAAAGGACTTTTCCGAGACAAAGGAAGTTCTAATAGTGTGTTTCGATTTCCAAAGTCTACCATAATGATTAGGTGGCTGGTCAGGTCCTCCCCCCAAATACATTTTCCTTTCACATAGAAAGCGTTGAACACAAATTATGACATACTAATCGGTTAACTGTCTGCTTTGTGTTACACGGATATGAAGTACGTTTGACAAAACCTTGGGCTTCTGCCAAGTTGATGTCAGTTACACGATTGTACACTTTGCCTGATGTATTGTAACTGGTAGTGACGCTGAATCTACACATATTACGAGTTCATCTGAAATTACATTTCTGAATTTTCATGTACATACCGAATACTGTGATTTTACTATATCTTCCTCAATAAATTGAAATCTTCATCATATTACATCGGCATTTAAATATATTATTCGTCTTTTGTATGTATGATGTGTGAAAGTGGTAGCATGACTGCTTATGTTTTTTATTTAATTCTTATTTATTAAAGAGGGTTTGATCTACAGAGACCATGGCACCCTGATTGTTGCTACATATACTTTGTTAAAATTAAAATACATTTAACAATACAAACTTATATGAAATTTTGATGTCTTCAAGATATACCAGCTTGGCTTGGACCACATACTATATCGGTATGGCCTCCGGTGAAGCAGGGCGGGCAAGGTGACTTTCTTTATCAACGTTGAAATTGTTTTATTTTTCATTCATCAGATACAACGGATCAAAGGTCAAAATAGCCAATCTCTTTGTGTTATTGCTGCTTTAGCTGCAAAAACAATAGGTACATACTAGCGAATCGATTCTTTGACTTTGGACTTATTTGTGATATTTTTAAACATACAACTAAGTACTGTAAATCTGCGAAGTAAATGAAATGTGATGGAATGTTTCTTGTCCATTTAATTTTGATTCCCGCTTCATTGGTATTTTCCCTAGAAGAGCAATTGTGAAACATTTTGCGATAAGTGCAAGTGTTTGTGCAGCTAAAGTGTTCGTGGAAGGGCGATAAACATAGTGCCGGTGTAGGCAGCGATTGGGATGCCGCTATCTGCGCTGATAACGCAGGGACGAGTCCTGCAAATTGAGACATAACCCGGACAAAATAAACAAAAGCCAATATTAGCTTTTGTGTTGGGATATTCATATACAAGTAATCCTTGTGGGTATGATATTTAATTTAAAATGAATACCTACTATAAGGTTAGACGGAGCAGATAAAAGTGTAAACTCAATGTAGGCATCAGCTTTCAACAGCAACTACTGGTCATTAATAATGAAATTGACATTGTCAGTCATTATTTTTGGGCTTTGTTCATCTTAACTATGAATCGATTCAAATGCCTTAATTGTAAAGATAATATAGATATTCATTTAAAGAACCAATCCATTAGTTACCACAATCAGAACTTTCTACATAAAGGGAAGTAAGTAAGTAAGTAACATTTTGGAATTTCCACACCTTTATGTTGAAACATAAAAACACGTTTTTCCTTGAACGCAACAAAATACAGTGTGACGTCATATGATGGGCGTACAATTATCTCGTCGGCTCTCGGGTGGTGCTAGGCGGTGCCAGGGCCGCAGCGAAGTGGCGGCCTTTCCGCACCCAACTGATAAACCGAAATGCTTTCAATTGCGCACGCGCAGCTCAGGCCACTTTATAACATATTATCGGGATCCCTCAACGCCTGTTTAGATGGATTTTGCAGTTGCATCATATTTCCTGGTGGACTTATAAAAGCCTTTTTCTTTTCTTTCTTGATAAAACAATGATTCCCACGAATGCCGAAAAATTGCTCCAAATGCAACCGGCGTTAGTATTCATATTCATGTGTGTTCTTTTGATTTTTAATCTTTATAGCCATCGGCTGCTTGCCGGTGTTGTCTTTCGTTAAAATATTGCAGGTAATAAAGCATGTTGTTAGTCTGCAATGGAAGGCTCGAGTGTACCTCAAAAGAAATTAGCATAAGTGCCGCCAAACACAGCGAGCATCGAGACAATGGCTTTGTCTGTCTATTCGTCCGTACGTCGCCTACTGTAACTGTTTCGTTATGTTTTACAATGTTACTTTAAATGTGCAACGACAACGTGAATTAGTAGTCATACCTTTGGCAATTTGAAATAACGCGCACTATGTCGTTATTTACGTAAACTTTATTATTAAAAGTTTACCGTAGCTCGTTCATTACTGACCGGTAGTAACTGGTTGAAAGGTAATGCCTACTTCCACACTCTTTATGTGCTCCACCTAACCTTTAAATACTGCATTTTATTTTTAATACTTGAACCACATAAGTAGTTAAATTATTATCGTGTTCCGAATCTTGACTTCTGTGTTTGTATCATGTTTTTTGCCAAGTTTCGAATTGAATCGCTTTAATAATGAGAATTTGTGCTACATTGGGCTACAGTCGACTGAATATGTAAACTTTTATTGTATTTGGCCAAAGTATATATCAAGGAAATAAAATAAAAATACAGTTGAACGTTTGTATTTCTTAAGTACTGCAAAGACGATTCCTTTGATAGCAATGTAGGCGACGTAATTAAAAAATGAATAAAACAAGGAATACATTTGCGTAGGCGTCGGTCTCAAGTCGACAGTCGCGACGCGGTGGCGGGTTACCGAGGATACGACTAATATGTGGCTCTAATTTAATTCACCACTTTAATCTCTATAAACACCCAATGTTTCATACGACATTAATAAATTGATTGTACAAAAAGTAATGTTTTATCTATGACAAATATTTGGTATAGTGTAAAAATTATTTGTAGATAACATCCTTATACCTATAAAAAATATATTACACGCTTTAATAATAATCTGAATGTTTATCAAATCCATTATTGTTATTTTATTTTCAGCCCAGTTTGTCCCACTGCAGGGTAAAGGCCTCTTTCCACTCCTCATGGCTTAGGGCTTTATTGGGCCAATTTGGGCAGTAAGTGTCTCGTTCGTCTGGGCCTGCCGTGACGTCGTGTAACGTTTTGTGGTAGGTACCCACTCGGTTGTTAGTTTGGCCCACAACTCGTCTGACATGCGGCAGATATGTCCGACCCATTTCCACTTCAGTTCGGCGGCTTTCTGACCAACGTCGGCGATTTAGGTTTTGGAAGCGCAGTATATTGTTTCTTATGCGGTCTGATAGTTTGACTCCCAGAATCGCTCGCTGGCAAACCCCAAGTGCAGACTTCTGATATTCTGTCAAAGACTAGGTCTGAGCACCGCAGGTGAGGATTGGGAGAATGCACCAATCAAATCAAATCCATAAAAATAAAAATCCATAAAATCAAAAACCAAACTAATCCTTAAAAAAAAAAAGCCCCTGTATTGTAAATGTGCAGTGTATTGTTTTTGCCAGTCAAAATTCAAATAACGCTATGAGATTACTTCAAAGTTCACATTACATTTACATCGTAATTGCGTCACTCCTTCCAGTTAATGAATTCGAGATAATGCACATAAGTGTACGTAATCTGACCACGCGAAGAGTCACAATAACCATTAGCGCGCCAATATAATTTGCATTGCCATTTAAAGTGTTAGGATTATACCTCTTTGTTCTACCGCATTCGTGCAGCTGCCAGTTCCTTATCGGCGTAGAACAATAAATACCGATTTAAAACAGTTCTCACTGTAGATAACCCGTTATGCCCTTCAGTAATATTCAATCTTAATTTACTGGTCTTTGTCCAAAAGTTTGCAAAATTCAATGTAACAAAGATGACCTAAAATTCAGAATTATCTAACTACTGTGTACAGTACAGTAATTTTGTTCAGCATATCTGAAAAATAAGCAAAGTTTTTTTGACAAGTGTGCGGTTACCCGTCGGCGCCGCGTGGAATGCTTGCCATTTCCGGACGATATCCGGTCCTTGCTTCGGCGCCATACGTAGCGGTTTAGATAACCTTATCTTTAAGACAAATGAAGCGTATCAAAATCTCTTTATTACTAAGTATGTATTATTATAATGTTAGTAATTGTTTGGTTAATTATTATTTTTTGTTTTACTTATTTATTCAATTTTAACTTTAGTTATCTCTTCCTGTTCCTTTGTATCCTTGTGTTTTCACGTAATACACTCGCAAATTAGCCTATTATTTCACTCGTAATAAAGCGATTCTTGAATTTCATATTTTGTTACCTCATTTTTTTTTTCGCCAATGTCGCCCGGTGATTCATAGTGGAGAATGAATCATTCAACATAATCGAGTTTTTGAATTGAGCCGCCGACGACGAATGTAAATACGCGATCGTAGTGACCCGCGATAGAGAGCGAGTGACGGTGACTCACGCGGGTTTTCCGAGAAGCACAGAATGGGGCAGTTTTCGTGAAAACGAAGGTCGGCTCCGGTCGGGCAGTCGCTGTAATGATCACAATTTTGTGCCAACACACTCACAGACTGAAATTCTGTGTACTTCAAACTTTTTGCTATTAACTATGTAATTAGATTACTACAAATTATGGGGTCAAATTAAGGTTTACAAAATGTGCTTCACATTATTTATTTGTAACCCTTTGTCCTTTAAAAGTCCGTAGGGTGTGAAGGGTGCATATGGAAAGCAACAGTGCATCGATCGCGTCGTCCTGACAAACGCAAATTTTCCGCCGCTATCTGGTGTTTATTTCATTGCTGCCTAGGTTCGGCTTCACTTTTCATGGTTTACGTGTTTGCAGCGATGGTTTTCGCTTGAGCGTTAGTTTCATACAATAAAGGTAAAGTGAAGGGACGCTGGCGCGGTGCCAGGGCGTCGATTTATTTTATTATTCGCTCGGTGGCGGTCAATGTCGCGACAGCCCGTCGGCGGCGCCATACATCGGTTGCATGTGTTGCTTTATTATTAAAAGTTAAAGCTTTTATTATACTTTGTTACTTGTTGGGTACATACTTAACATTGAGATTAATCTAATGACTTAAATTTATAAATACCATTCTATCAACTAATGATCTAACAGAACCTTGAAGACCACCTTTCCTTTCCGGACGAACAATTTATCAAGGATATTTGTTTTATTTCTGTTTCTTTTGGCACAGTGTTTTATGATCTCATTTCAATCACAATATTTTATAATATAATATAATTTGCCTGTCTGATTTTATTGTGTAAATATATCAAATAAATAACACGAGGGCTATGCATTAAATTTAAATGCGCTCCAAATTATCCGCATCACATAAAGTAATGCAATACAAGCAGTTCTTTAACACATTTAGAATCAGTTCAAGGAATTTTCTAACTCGCCGGAGCGTCGCTATTAGTATGAGCAATTAGCGTTCCGTTAATGAGCTCCCAGACAACCGGCCAGATACGAAGAGGCAGCTATAGAACACATCTTGACGGCTGGCTGAGCACTTAAAGTTGATGGGGTAATAGCCTAGGAGTGCTTTATGGCGCCCGTGGTTAGCGATGTCAATAAGTTCCGTATCTCTATGGAATTGGGGTCAGTTTTCGAACAGCTCAAGGTTTGTTGCGGCGTGCCAGGAATTTCTCATAGCGCACTCCTGTGCAGCGGTGTTCTCAGTAACGACCGCTGTACACTGTGTACTACGGTTTGTCTTTTGTTTACTGCAGAGAATTTACTCCTTTTATCTGCTCTTCATCTTTACGTTAATGGCAAGTTTAGTCTTTTCAGACTTCTTAAGTTCTTTTCCATTAGGCTCATCCACTTTAACTGTTCTTCTTGTTTTAATTTATGAAAAACTGGTCTTCTATGGCTTTTAAAGATAAATGCTTATTGTGAGAAGAAGCATTTTCATTAAATTTATTGTCCTTGTGTAATTTTTTCAATGCGGAATTAAATTAGATCAGAAATGTAGGCCCATAATATATATTTTGTCTAGAATTTCTAGGTACAGCTGTAACCTCGATACAAAGGTGACCAAATATTGTGTGCGGTGGGCGTGCCTCACCTGTCGCATCACGCGGCGACCACGTGCGCCCGCGCATGTTCTATGTACGCGACGCGCATACCGATCCCAGGCCTCGCAGGATTTGCACGTAATTTAACATATAGGCCAAGTTTTGAGGGGTAACTTAAGGCTACCGACTCAGGCTCCCCCAACCTCTAAATTAAAAGTATAATCTTGCTAGTGCGTTAGTACGATCTCTCATGTTTTAATAAATATTTTATATTAGATTTCAACATATTTACAAATACCAAAATATAGAATATTTGTGATAAAAAAATACGGGGTATGATCACCTCTAAAATGGTTCTAGGATGTTCTGTCCTATTAGTAAACTATTCACCCTTGAACAATAATATTATTATCAATGGTGAAAATCTTTCCTATATGGCTACCTTCACGCTGTCGCAACAACAATATCGCGGTGCCATTTATGTATGACGTGAATGGTTTCCGAATACCAATTTCGCACTATTCTAACAGGTCATGCACCTCGGCTTTGTTATTGTCAAATAAATAGATATAGTGATGTATATCTTATTTTTAAGGTTTGTCACCTTTTATGTTTGTTTTTGGACAACTGTAAAGAAAAGCTTATTTTTTTGGAAAATGCTTCCTTTGAGTCGATCTTTCGTTTATTGTCAACAGTGGTTGTCACACTTTCAAACACTGTACAAATTGTTAACTTTGCCCCTTTATGATTAAGTCTTCATTCCCACAGATTCTGGCCTTTTGCCAGAATTTGCTTTGCTTAGATTAATTTCCAAGCACAATGCCAGGATTCTTATCATATAATATAATTACGTTGATAGGGCTGTGATTCTGGGTTCGATTTCTGGAATGGTTAAATACAGTATTATTTATCAATAAACTGAATCTCTGTACGTATAGTTATTATTATACAGTCAAGACAACGTCAATTGTAAATTATGGCGTCCATTCGGAGTTTCTGAGCCAAACGACGAAACGAACCGCATTTAATCAAATCTATAGTTTATTTACGACGACAAGCTATTCCTGTTTCTATTCAGTTAATCGTATATCTAATTATGTTTTTATTTGTTTTGTACAATAAAATATGAACAGTATGCAGACAGATGTAGTATCGGGCATCGTTCCCGGAAAGCCGCGGCGAACTTCGTCTCTGATACGGAGCTAAATAAAACTCTGACGAAGCAGTTCGGGAAATATCGCGACACTACACTTTCAGTTGAGGAAAATATAAACAAATAAAATATACGCTTCTTAGAAACACCTGCGCGGGCGATTGCAGCGATATGATCTATGATACCCTCTAAGGAAATTGATACGAGTTAAGAATTTACTGAACCAAGTAACGGAATAAAAAACGTTTAATTCGTGCTTTTTGTTTTTCTTTTTATGTATTGAGGTCAGTGAGGGCAGTTTTCCGTGAAACTCAAATGGGCATGTGGACATTGCACACACATGATTAGATTATATAGCGTTATGTGGGAGGGCACACGTGCGGATAACGGTTTGCCTTATCAATTGAGTTTACAAACCTCGCCTAGTCGTGCTAGACAAAAGGAAATCTGTATTTCACAACCAGAGGAGAGTATGTCGACACACTACTTGTAAAAATATTGTGCAAAATTTACTTGATAAGCTTTGTTGACGTGACCTAAGTAGTCTGAACTCAGGGTAGTGTCGAGAAAAAATACTCTTACCATTATACTCAAACTCTATAATCAGTCTAATGACGTAAACAAAAAATAATGCCCGCTTGAAATAATAGTTAAAATGTAACAGAACAAAACATTAAAGAAGCGCTGTATGCTAATACGTCACAACTACATATAGTGGTGATCTCATTGGTGTTCTCGTAGCGCGATAGCACCGCGTACTACGCTCTCTGAGAACCCTCAAGGGCTCCGCATCGCGTACCTACGGTCTTCCAAGAACATTTGGATAGAGCATAGTACACTATACATCCAGGAATGACGCACACTACGTCTATAGGTCAAGGTAACAATTTCTTTGTACTCAGTGACAGTAATATAAAATGAGCAGTATCAAAACAAAGAAATAAGATGTACGACATTGTTGTTTATTCCTTTGTAGTTACGCCAAATACAAAGCACGCTAACGAAAAAGTACACTTCAATTTCTTCTCGCAGCAAATGAAAGCTAGGAGAAATGTGAACAGGGATCTAAACACCCGAAAAACAAAATTACCAAAACTAACAAGTAAGAATGTGATAATAAAGCGTTGGTTAATTGTTAGGTAAAGCACCGTGACCAATTAACGTACATGTTAGCTATATAATGCCCGCGCATTTGAGACGAATTTCATTTAAGCAATTGTCGTAATTGACCGGGCAGAGCGCCTTCCGGAGCAGTTACCGCCTGCTTTGTCTCCTCACATGCACTGATGCAGGAGGTCGGGAATGTCGGGACACCGTGTTATACGTTGCTACATGTATCCATTTCATCAATCGAGCCATAGCGAAATCTCGCGGAATTTTACAAACTAATGGCTATATTTGGGTATACATTGACCTGGTATGTTTAAAAATTATTTCTGCACTTTTACACGAGCGCCTTTTAAGGTGGTATTGACGCTTGTCTATGGCCATCATAAGCGTCGCCCACGGGTCCAACACGTCCTTGCGACAAGGTCCGACCAAGCCTCCCGCCCACAAGCGGCGTCACCGCTCGCATCATAAATCGAATAGTTAATCGATACTACTTTATAAAGATCGAAAGATCCGTAGACCTAGCTTGCTAGTCGTATCTCGGAAAACCCTGAAGCTTTGTTTGAAAACTGTTGTAGAGGCTTTGTTTTGAGTATAAAGCGTTACCTCAGATAAGTAACCATCGCTGCGTGCGATGCGAAATGATGCGAAATATTTCCGGAGTTAGAGGAGTATTCTATTAATAAATGATTCGACGTCGCTCGTGGGCGAAGATTTCGGGCGAGCATGCGCGGGCGCGGCGGCGTTCAGTAGCGCGCGATTCGCCGCGGCCGGCCGCCGTACGCGCGCTTAACGAACGAACGACCCGCACTCCCGCGCACACGATACTCCACGCGATACTTCGCGATATTACGACCCACGATCCGCCCCTAAACACACGTTAACGCCGACCCCTATACGAAAGTCCCGTGATATCGTATCTCACCGGTGGACAGACGGATCGACCTCACGTAGTTAATACCTACTGCACTTTTGCGAGGGCGGATTATAACGAACAAATCGACTAACAAACTCGAACCGCACGAAGGTGTCGCGTCGCAAAAAGCGCAACACAATAGAGTAAGCGTCTAATTATAAACGTGGTTGAGTTAGCACCGCAAGATGCAGAACATTGATCCTCTGGAGATCGCCAACATCCTCGCCACGGAGCTGTGGTGCCAGCAGGTATACCCGTCACTGTGACTATGACCCTACTGTATGCTATAGAATCCTCCAATGTGTACCACATTTTGTGATCTTTCAGATTTTCAACGAAATTCGGTTCTTGCTCTATTTCAGTGTCAAATGTAAAGTAAAGGTGTCTTTCCCCATACAACTATCAGTGTAGATAAAATTTAGTTCAGCTAGAACACCAGTAATTTATGTTAATAATCCTTATCACAAGTAATTTGCAAAGCAAGTAACGAGAGCAGTACGTTTGTTACTAGTCCATCGGTTTTTAGGTGACAGATTTATTGGTTGGCTTTCAACACGCATGCCATTAGCGTACACACTATACTAAACTTACTCGTACTCTAGAGATAAACAAAATTTAAGAATAAAAAAAAACATTAAATGGGAGCAAATTATTTACAATCACGGAAGAATGTTAAATTAATATGTAAATAAAAATTGTTATTTTGTTATGTTGTTGTTACGATACACGTGTTGTGAAAATATTTTGCTGATAAATTGCGATCGGAATGTGGAAGCAACCACCGATCGATCATAACAATAAATATTGCATAACAAATATAACAATTTTGCAATGAAATATTGCAAAGTTGTAAATACTATCGGTCAAATAAACAGTTAATTTAATAGTTGAGTTCCTACGAATCTGTGTTGGATTCATGAATTGATGACGATGCTACGCTACGTATTTTTTTATTAATTTGTTTATTCTTATGTTTGGAGAACAAGTTGTAACAGGTTGACGGCAGCCTTTCATTTGGTTATATACAAATATAGGTATATATTTTGAAATAGTCACTACTGGAATAAGCGACATACGTTTACCGTGGATTCATCTGCAGTTAACTTAGATTCTCTAGTAATATTTACTTTGTTTGAAAACTTAAAGAGGTCAAGTTTTACTCAGTTTCAATCAGAATGATGTTATGGGTTTTGGAATAATATCGCCCTAATTACTAGTGTCTTTATTATTTAGGCTTTTCCCCAGTTGTTTTACCGGTCTTCCGTTCAGTTGCTCCACGTATTATTTATACTTCAGTACTCAAAGTTGTTTTCTCTTTTGCAGTTGGCAAACCTTGAGGGCCTCCAGTCGGGGGTCCCGACCCGCACCACGGCGACCATCACGCCCACTCAGCTGCGCAACTTCGAGCAGACTTACATCGAGCTGACGAACTGCCGCAGCGAGCCGACCTCTCACGCCGGCTTCGTACCACCTTCAGTCACGCACGCCAACAACTACGGTATGTGAAATTGAATATTTTGTCAGTTTTTGGTTAAAATTGATACTGGATTTTGGAACTTGCGAATTAAGTTGATGGAATTTGGATTTGAATTGAATTAGTTGCAATATTGGAATAAGACCTATCGACAAAGAAAAGAAACGACTCAGGATTTAATCCTTCCATTTTCGCAGCGCCTGTTAGTCAGGAACCATGATGGTTAACATTAATGATACAAGCTTTTATCTGTCTTTAAGCCGTTTGCTCGCTAATTAGCAGACACAATAGATTTTTATTGTCATGAAGTATAATTCTGTTGGGAACTTGTGTGAGCGGAACGGTCGTCTGCAACGAATTTATTCTGAAAAGGAAGCAGTTGTTATGTTATGTTTTCGTTATTTCAACTCGCCGATTTATTATTTCAGGCATTCTGAATTCGGTGGGGTACTGCGACTCGGGCCCGACGACGGCGCTGCATGTGTCGCCGGGCCCACTCTCCGCCAGCGGCGACAGCAGCAGCAGCCCCGGCCTCCCCACACCCAAGCGACGCAACATGGGCGGCCGAAGGCCTACCAAGGCACCCAGTGACATCTCACCCGAAGAAGAAGAGCGCAGGAAGGTCAGGAGAGAGAGAAACAAGATGGCCGCCGCTCGCTGCCGTAAACGCAGACTCGATCACACGAATGAACTTCAAGAGGAAACTGATAAACTAGAGGAAAAGAAACAGTCGCTTCAAGAGGAGATTCGTAAACTGAACCATGATCGGGAGCAGTTAGAAGCTATTTTGCAGACTCATATGCTGTCGTGTCCTCTCGGCAAGAGATCTACGAGTCCGCCCGATGTGAAACCCTTCCAAGAGTACGCTTACCCGGAGATGCCTGAAGATGGTGTTCGAGTTAAAGTGGAAGTTGTGGAACCTGTCGTGGACCCGGTCTTGGTGTTGGACAATATATTTACTTCGCCGGCAAATGACAAGAAGTGAGTATTCTTCAAATCTTATTTTCATCTCCTGACTTTTGTTAAGAGAATTACGTGAACTATACAGTCTCAGTTGAAAAAATAGCCCAAACCAAACTACCAAGACATTTCTAACAACTTTTATGAGACTTACACTTAGTTTTTCAAGGATTGTTAAATTAGAAATAGAACAATCCAAAATATCAAAATGACGCATCAAAGTTTTTCTATAAGGCATATTTAAACCACTTTTAACCGGATGAACTATAAATAAAAAAATATAGATAAATAAATATCTGTCTTACCACGACTGCTTAAAAAAAGGAGTGTTATTAGTATCTGTATTGTACAGTAAACTAATATAGTTGTTTGTTTTGTTGCAGAATAATGTTGTCGGCGGCCAACCCGGCTGTGGTGACTAGTGCAGCGCACGTGTCCGCGGCGTCGCTGGACACGCCGCCCGTACTCTCGCGTCCCAACAGACCCAACTCCCTGCAAGTGCCTCTCAGCCTTACGCCAGCTCAGGTAAATACATCTACATATGTTTGTACTATATCAGATAAAGGATGATTATACTATATTTCTGTAGGAGAAAGGTAGACTTTAAATTAGTTATTTTTAAGTTTTTTTTTAATAATCAATAATAATTAAGAATATAAAACCTTTTAATGGGCTTATGATCCTTTATCTCTACATACCTACAGAATTCTTGAGGATGGTAACTGGATTTCCTGAAGTTGGTCGCCTTTCCTAGAATATGTGATTGTGGGACCCATAAAGATTCGATTTGTTTAGGGATCGATCGATAGGGAAGCCAAATTCTAAATTATTAGATAGCCAAATAGTTAATTTGAATTTTTCTAAGGAACATTGAATAATATTAGACACGAACGGGACTCGAACCCGCGATCTGTGAAAGATTGCTAATTGATATCAGGCATCTCCATAAGACGAAAAAATTTAACTAGTGCATGGGAATAAGTGACAAGATAGCTTAGTTGGGAGAGCATAATTATCACGGCATGACAAGGGTATTTAATTAATATTATTATTCAATATTCGTTAGAAAAAAAAAATGGCCTCAATCAAAACTTGAAGTAGCAACAAAGACATTAACAGAACCCTCTCACTTGCAGTTACACAACAACAAAGCGCTGGGCAACAACAAAATACCAGGCATAGAGATCAGCACGCCCAGCAACGGCATCCCGTTCAACTTCGACAGCCTGATGGAGGGCGGCACGGGCCTGACGCCGGTGCACCCGCACCCGCACCCGTGCGCGCAGCAGACGCGCGCGCTGCCCGACGCCGCGTCGCCCGACGCGCACTCCTCGCTCGTCAGCCTCTGAGGACTGCTGCGAGGCGGACCCTCCCCGCACGCCTCCACAGGAACATAGTTCGTGTTAAGACTACGCTACACTATTTATTATTCGAATGTCCTATCATCTTCTGTACTTCTCGGCAGTGCCGATTCTGTCTTACTCCTTCTATTTCTACGGTCTATTAGGCGATCGGAACTTTCTTGTTCTTATTTATTGAGAGCTATATTTAAGTAACATACTTGCTCACTTGTGCTTTGTATTTATATCGTAGTCTTGTTAATGTTAGTGACGGCTTCGCGCCGCCGGCCTACTGAAGTCAATTTACGAGCTGTTTTATAACATTCTAGAGATGAAAAATATTTTTATAAATAGATATGTGTATTTCCGCATAAATAATAATTGTGATCGAAAAATAAAACAGAGTTTTATTTGAAGCATTTCAGGGATTTAATTTCGTGTTGTGCTTAATGTCTAGCGAGGCTAGGATATACGGTGCGTTTTATATTATAAGGTAATATGTAAAAGATGTCTTTTACACTGTTCACTTCGGAATATTTCGGCACAAAGATGTATTTATTGAACGATCCTCAAAGTATCTTGTCATAATAAACCTCGTGCCATTTACTACGTCTACTCTCAGGAATACAATAATTACGAGTACGAAATATTTAGTTAACCATAAACTAACAGCAATATTACTTAAAGAATAATTAATATATTGAATGTAAGTTAGCTCAATGTTGATGTAACGTCTTACCGTTCCATTGGATTAGGTACTGGTAGTGTAAAATTATTGTTAAGCCTTTTGTGATACGTCCAGTGACTTTGTGAGCGTCCGCGGCCATCGTCGTGCCCCGGGCGCGATTGTCTTATTATATGTATTGTAACTCATGCCATTACATATTGTAATATCGTTGAACGTACTACATACATGTTGCACTGACTGCATTTTTATACTCACATTATCTAATGTTAACTACATGACATTAACTATTTTCTAATAACAGTTATCGAAATTGTTACAGTAAATAAAATATATTTAAGTCAATTATAATATTATAAAACCATAATGCTATGTTATATTGATCCGTGGCATGAGTTTCCTGTCTTTAATTGGTGAAGACCACTGGAATAAAAAATAAATTAGTTTAAGGCAATAATTAGTGTAAGGGCACTTAACGATTTAATTATATATTATATGCATAACTTAGACCAAATTATTACTTCATGTGCTTTATCGTAGTTGTAATTAAAATCTAAGCCAAATATTGAGTTTATGTCGTTACTTTAGGTTTAGTTATTCCCGTTAAAGTATTATTGTCTACGCGCCGAGAGCGGAGAGTATTTATTTAGTAATCTACGACTTATTGTGAACCATCAAGGATTATAATATCTAGTGCAATAGTGCGGAACATTGCCTGTGGTTTTATAAGCGACAATTTTTGCTATGAAGTTATTACTCATTCGAAATATTATTACGCATAATATGAACATCTAGGATAAATAAGAGATGTAATTTTTTCTAGACGATTTTTCTTAACGCAATTGTAGAATACTTTTGTATTTTTTCATGAAAACTAGCAAAGCAATATATTTGATAAAATTATTGGAATTTATATGCAGATGTAGTAAAATATATATGTAAATCAGAAAATATAAATTTTGTTTACATACACCTGAACTTGGCTTTTTATTTTATTTAGAAAACCTATAAACTAACGCAATCCAAACCGACGAGCATGCACGAAGAGGCACACATAGAGGAAAATCGATAGTCTGTGCCTATCCAATGGGAAATAGCCGTGAATGTATGAATGAACTTGTGGAGAATATATTACATATATTGATCACACTCTTAATTAAAATCCAGTACAATGCAATACTTATGAAATTAACATAACACATACAAAATGTACTTATATAAATAAAAAAATATTGCTCAGTGGAAGCCAAAATTTTGCTTCCACATCTCAAGTCGACAGCCAACGTAGTTCCTGATCCCAATATAGATGTAAAACAGTATCTCCAACACACTGATGCCACTGCAACCCATGAACAGACCGAAGACACCACCCAGATTAGCTAAAATATGTAAGAATAAGTCAGCCAGCAGTCTTATTACACGACTACCCAAAAAAAGGAGTAATAAAATATGGAGTATGTTACAATCCTTATATGTCCCGAGTAACATAGACTAGTCAAATTTTAAAGCAAAGCTATCGGTAGACACCTAAAATATAATGACCGCCTCGTTGGTCTACTGGTCGCAAGCGCGGTTGCTGAGCGTGAGATCCCGGGTTCAATTCCCAGTTCGGGCAAGTGTTATTGGGTTTTTCAGTTAGAAAATTCTCAGTAGCAGCTCGGATGGTGGTATGACACCCCGTGCTTCGGAGAACACGTAAAGCCGTCGGTCCTGCGCCTGATCTCTCTCTGGTCGTGTCAGATTGCCTTCTCATCGGTCTACAAGAATGCAGGAAGCGGGGTGCACCTATGTTAGCGCATTAGGGCCTACACGGCAGTATATCTCCTGCGTGCTTGGCTAATCTCCGTTTAGAGAGGGCACCGCGACTGAATTACGGTCCGGAGAAGTATTGGGGCGTATGCAGCGATTTGGATCCACGTTCGTGATACGTACTGCCCGTTAATGGAAATTTCTGCCGTCTTCCGTGTTTCCTGAGAAATATAATCTAGGCATATTCGAGGCTAGAGTGAATGGATTTCGTCTGGATCTACGTGCTTCATCCTCGCTCACACCGTCGCTTACTATCAGGCGAGTTGGTGGCTAAAGGTAGATCCATATTTGTTAAAAAAATTGTGTAAACGCGACGCGAAAAGTATGATATACTTACATACTAAACTGATGATTGACATGACCGTCTCTTGCTTTTGCTTCATGTACACGGGGTTCGAGAAGAAAAAATGCATCACGCTTGTGCTGGCGTTGAATGACAATCCGACACTGCAAAACAAACTTAAGGTAAACACACACACACACACACACACTCATCGACCACTACTTTCGGAATGGATGTACCGAAAGTAGTAGTCCCTGAGTGTGTACATACTATAATAAAAACAAAACTACCCGTTTAGTTATGTTTAAATATTAGCTTGTGTTTTAATACTCATGCTTTACTACATTTTAAGTTATTACCCGGCTGTCTTGTAATTTTTAGGCAAAGAGACAGGATAGCACGACTGGATCTAGCAGAATAAGTATGGCGAGTCGACCCCTAAATAACACTGTTTTTTTTTTTGAGATGTTAATGCTCTTGGCTCTAGTCAAGACAGAGGTGACAGGGACAAACTCGACGCTAGAGTGAGCTTACCCAAACTATATCGAAACTTATTAGTATTAATATCGACTTGATGTAAGAACGCTATTATTATGTTTTGCCGCCGTACACGTAGCCGTCACGCATTGACCGCGAAATATGGAGAATAATTAGTGTATGCATCATTTTCTACTACTAGAGACATAAAACCATCGCAAGATAGTAAGTAATATTAAAGAGCATATAATATATTTTTTTAGATTAATCCAGAAATCACGCACATAATAAAAAAAAACAATGTTAATTGTGACTTAAAATCACTGAAATTATATATGATGTAATACTTGATATGTAGCTGCTAATAGTGCAACAGGTCGAAAAAAAAAAATGGTCACCACATTTCACGGGGCGTCCCATGGCTATGGGATAATGGGACACACATGGAGTTCTTTAAATGTTGTGGATAGCATATTTATCTCAGTTAACTTCAATGTAAGGGAAAGTAGCGCTAGTAATAGCAATCTTAAGCACACACACAATTTTGTTCGTTTAGAGTTTGTTTCAGTGTGAGCTGATAACAACACGATATTGATCTTCACTTGTATATTTTTACCTATAAATATGTGCTGTGCGTTGCTTCCCCAGGCCCCGCGCAATTCTAATGAGATAATATAATTAGAGCGGGTATAAAGAATAAAAATGAATTTATAAAAAAGCGCGCCTGCTGTGTGTAATTAGTGAAAAACAGGGTAGTTGAAGAATTTTCATCGCAGTCGGCGGAACAATATGAAAATGTTTCACAGTACTTTTCACTTTATAGTTCACCCAGCATGGGTTCTAAAATTGCCACTTTGACCATTTCTCCTAAAAATGAATAATTGTTTGAATTGAGTGACTTCTTTATGATTCTGCTATTTGACACATTCGCAATTCCTATTTTGTAAGCCATTTTACGAATTTCCATAGAAAACTCTCAAATAGATGAATTAGAATTGCACGCAATTCATACTATGACTTGTCCATGAAGTGACCATTTTACGACTTATTATATGAATCATCTTAGGATCCTAAGATGATTCAGCCAAAGTGGCATTTTTGACCCCAAGGCGAACTATTTAATTTTTAATATTTTATTTCATACTCTTTCTGTACCACAGTTACTGGTTTTTTTTATTGATTAATCCTGCTATCTTTATTCACTTTCTGTCTTAATGACCCATACCTCTAAATCGATTCAGACATTTAGAAATGAAAGTGGAATAAATAAAGAAACTCACAAACATACAATACATACATAAATTAACCCTAAAAACATAACACTCCTTTTTTGGGCAGTCGTGTAAAAATAATACTAACTATGGATTCCTCAGTAGATAAGGCATAGCATGGAAGTTGCCCATGATAAGTTCTGCCCGATATCTCCGCGACACGCAGTCTCGGGGGCACTCGCATTGCTGCGCCGACAACCAGTTGTACATGTCCTCTGAAACACAAGATTAAAGAAAGAGAATGCAGGCAGTACCGAGTTTTGCTCTCTTTTTATCTTATTATAAACATATCATGGAATCAGACCAATATTCCCGGTTCCACAGAGGTGTGCAATTTCCCCCCACATTTCACCAGATTTAAGTCTCATGTAGAAAACAGATATGTGGCGAACCTCTTTTCATCTATCTACTGAATTTCCTAACAGAAAAACCCAATAACACTGTACCCTACCCGGGCATCGAACCCAGAACCTTTAGGGGGCTGGAGTTCTGAAATAGGCCCAAAGGGGCCGTGCAAGTATTACGTTAGCAGATTTTTTGCAATTATTAACCACCACATCCCCCTCGTCAGCAAAAGTAAGCAAAGCTCTTACCCCTCCCATGCTTACGTAAACATTGGTACATGATTTTTTTTATGTGTTCTGGTGTCTCGTTGCTAAGCGAGTAACAGTATCCATTATTTTTGGGAATCATTGAAAATTTGTTTCGTTTTCAAGCATAGATAAGTACGATTGTCAATGGCCATGTGTTCAAACCAAAATCGATAAAATTTTGAATAGAATTCGAAAAAGTAAAAAAATATTCTGCTGACGTAATCACCACCAGACCCCCCCCGTCCCCCATGTCATCAAAAATAAGCAAAGGAAAGACCCCCCTGCCCCCCTGTAGTGCTTACTTAATACTTGAATGGTCCCATATATAGTAAGAGTTATTTCGAAACAAAAAATCAAACTCACTTTTTATAGCATCATAGCATCACGCCTGTATTCCCCGAAGGCGTAGGCAGAGGTGTACACAGTTGTACACCCACATTTCACCAATGCTGTTATTAAGTCCCATGTAATAGGTGGTGAGCCTATTGCCATCAACCGGGTACAGTTCCAAACTCCGGGCTGCTACTGAGAATTTCCTAACAGAAAAACTCAATAACACTTTGCCCGACCCGGGGATCGAACCCGAGACCTCCTGTTCAGCAGTCGCGCTTGGGACCACTAGATCGACGAGGCAGTAAACTCATTACTACTACTTACTCACTTTTCACCCCAATAATACAGGGGATGCTTGTCATTCTGCAAGTCGCATCCGACCTCACATTGGGCAGGAAGGACAGCAAGCACCCGCAAGCCTTCCTCACAGCCTGCACATAGCACACGTGGTCGCAGTCAGAGTTGTGGTACTTCCTGAAGAACGGCAGGTGGTGCTCGTCTTCGAAGTAGCATTTGCGACTGTAAAATGTTTAGTGGAAATGTCTAGAACCGTTACCTACACACATAAAAAAAACGTTTATTTAAATGATCTAACAATGCTGCTACTATTTCCAAGCTGAGGGCAAAAAAACCTCAGTAGCAGGTTTTTTTACAGAAAAACCCAATAACGTGCTGGGCAGCCGAGCGTGAGGTCTTAGGTTCGATTACCGGGTCCGACAAAGTGACCCGGGAATCGAATCTAGGACCTCACGCTCAGGGGCCGCGCTTACAACCAATTGAGGCAGTAATATTAATACTACTACTCCTCCCGACGCGACCGTATTTCGGTCACGGCGGCCTATTTCTATGGAGATTAGCTAAGTACGCAGGATATGATAGTGCATAAGTGTATGTGCAAACATAGGTGCATTCCCTCTTCTTTCACTCTCATAGTCCGATGGGACGGCAATCCGACACGACTGGAGAGACCAGGCGCAGGACCAACTGCTTTACTTGCTCTATAAAACACGGGGGCATCACGCTGCCAACTTCTTAACTCCGGGCTGCTACTGAGAATTTCCTAACACACTTTGCCGGACCCGGGAATCGCACCTAAGACCTCACAGCTTAGAACTCAACAGCCGCGCATGCAACCACTTGAACATAAGGCAGTAGAGAAGATCACAAGCAATAAGTAAGGAGTACTACTTGTCTATCTATCTCGCCTGTATTGTCCCACTGCAGGGCAAAAGCCTCCCTTATCTATTTTCACATCACATCCTTTGCGCACATCACATCCGTTCCTTGCTAAATTATTGCGATTAGTATCATCATCTTCCTAGCCTTCTCCCAACTACATTTTTTATTAGCTTCCAATAACCAGATGCAGCTTAATACCACAATTTTAAATGCAGCAACTGCCTATCTGACAAGAGATTCGAGATATTTCTCCACAATCAGATATTTTAAGAAGAGTAATTAACAGGCTCAATAAGAATGTAGATAAGCAGGTAATAGATCCAGGCTTCGACATTTTACCCTGTCTCATCTGTAAGGGTTATGTAAAGTATGTATATTGTTAAAGTAGAAACTCTTTATAAATGCGATACCTAGGAAAAGGTGATTTTTGTTTTGTGTTCCATCATGGCAAGTGATGATGTACGAATAAAAATTCTGCTGCTATATATTCTTTGATTATATATAATTGGTTATGGGCCCAGAATAGCAATTTTATCTGTTATATCTTGATGAAAAGTGGAGCTAAGTAAGATTCAAATTTCAAACAACAACTGGGTATCGCGGGAGTACCGCATGTCAGCTCTGTGAGGCATGAAAGGTCTCATAGATATTGTTCAAGGCAAGATACAAAGGCCTGAGAAGCCTGTGGTAAGTGGTGGCACTGGGGAGGCTACTGCTGATGGTAAAAAAAATTAAGCCTTAGGAAAAGGAATAATTATGATGAAAACGCAGAAAAAAATTATAATGAAGCATGTGTGTATGTTTATTTTCTACAATTACAAGTATATAAGTATTGAATAGATTCAGGCGTTACTTTGCGGAAGTCCATTACAATGGATGCAAATAAATACAATATCTAGCTACTTCCACAAAATTTAGTGTAGTCATGCATTACCTAGTAGTTATGGCACCGAGTCGGCGGCGGACACTGCACGGTTTAACAACTCCTGATGTAGTATAGTAGATATTGTATTTATTTGCATTCAAAGTATGTGAGTGTTACCTCCACACAGGTAGCGACTCCACTTCATCCGAGCAGTAAGTATAGGTGGCGCGTAGAATATGGTAGGACTCCCCATCAGGATCCACGATGCTCGTCTCATCGTCTGCTGGGAATTCCGACCAGTCCGTGTACATCACCTGGATATGAAAGAGAAATTTAACTGACCTGGCATTAACTAACATATTTTTTACTTTTTCTGCTCTTCGTCGGAAGCTTATACTAAAAAGTATAACTGCAGCACTAGTGTGTCAATAAGTAAACCCAAAGTCTCGTAAAATAAACTTTATGCCCACTTCTGCATCTCATCGGAAGCCAAGACTCCGTGAAATATTAAAGCATGATATTTATTCCGTATCGAACTATCGATAAACCAAGGATTTTTTCAATTTATTTTAAAGAATGCTAAATTCGTTATTGAGCCGTGTCCCAGTCGTGACAATTACGCACGGCCGAGCTTCGTACGGGACGCGGTATCCGCACAGTGTAGCATGAACCGCGTCATATAAAATGTTCATGCCTAGGATGTAGCACTGCTCCGCCTTTGTTTTTATGTGGAGAAATGCGCTCGCATACCACTCTGACACGGGGGGACAGAGCGGTTATGTGGGACTCGAACCCACTAAAACTCCACAGTATGCCTCCTCAGCTGCTTGAGGGCGGGACGCGGGAACGCTCTCGCACACAACCGCGAAACCCGCCCGCAGCCGTCCGTTGTCGGACGGGGTTGGGTTTTGAACCCCCCCGCTACGACACACCAGACGGATGGCGTGCCGCAACCACCTCGGAGACCATGTGCAATGGGCGCCGGACGACCCCGTGTCCGGACGCCCAAGGTCCCCTGCGACGGGTCAAGTCTGTGGCCCCGCCGCCTGCCACTACGGCCGCAGAGGATAGGGAGAGTGGCGCCTCGCTATACCGGCACTCCTCAAAGTCAAAGTCAAAGTCAAAGCATTTATTTCAATTAGACCGTTTACAGGCACTTTTGAATTGTCAAAAAAATAAACTAGTTGCCACGTTCCAAAGTGTAGATTCCTGTGGAGAAGAACGGGCAAGAAACTCCACCTCTTCCCCTGCGGCCCCACCGTGTCCGCCATCTAACGGTGGCGGTCCCGTCAAGGCCGCCGAAGGTAGGGAGAGCGGCGCGTCGGCATACCGGCACTCCTCTCCCGCCGCGGCCCCCATCTCTCAGCTGCGGTGCCGCCCATACGACACCGCAGCCCACCTCAGTTGCGGCACCCCCCCATAAGGCCCGCAACCTACGCCGCTCCAACATGGGCTTGCAGACAAAGCTCAGAGGAGCGGCCCTCCCTGGGTTCCTCTAGCTTCACCGTGGGTGACCAAGCCACGGCTACTAGAGCCCCCCCACCACGACAAGGTGGAACCCCTGGGGGGGAGCACTGCTCCGCCTGCCAATTCAACCAAAAAGACGCCCCGTGAACAATAACAAAATAAGGAGCCTCCTTTACTTACTTTATTCGATTTAAATGTAATAAATTTGTACCCGAATAGCTCCTGCATTGAGGAGTGTGCCTGGAACAGCGTCGTTCGGGTCGTAGTCTGTGACCACGGTCAATGCGTTGAAGAACCCAACGGCATGTACTGTATGGTTCACGAAATCTTGGTTTACTGTGTTTCTGAAATATATAGAAGATTTGTAAGTTCACTTAACTTTACAGATTTTTAGAATTGAATATAAAGATACCTACTTATTTAGTAAACTTCCTATGACAACAGCTGATGTCAAATAAGAATATGCATTAAATAAGTATAAGGTAGAAAGCCAGAAGTTTAATTAGTTTTTTGAAGAAACCGAAACTCAGATAAAGCTTTAAAAAGCATTAACGCATGTTTAGCAAACTCTAAACTAATACATTTTTGTGTAAATAGGATACGGTCGTGAGCAGGATTCGAACCTGCGCCTCCCGGAGAAAAGCTCCGTTCTTTTTCCACTATTTTTTTTAACTTTAACTTAATCTCAATCCCTTATTAAAAACGATATCTATCTATAGTCCACAAATACATATTTCTAACGGGTAAATTTTTCTATTTTAAACATTTTTCATCAAAAAATAAGATTCAATGCAAAAGATGCAAAATATGATGACAAATTATTTAAGGAGATACTATTACAGAAGTCATATATTTTGAATTAAGCTCCATATAATCGAAATAATTTGACATACAAAAATTAATTATTGTTCAACGGTTATTACTCACTTGTCAACCAGTTTGACTCGCGACATCGCCGCGGCCTCAGCTCATGACTAAGGGCTCCGTTCGAGTTCGAAACTAGTCGGGCAATCCCGAAGAATGCAAGTGAGTAATAACCGTTGAACAATAATTATATGAATGTGTCTCACGAAAGTTATCATACAAAAATTGACTCGAAGGATAAACTGTGAACTACAAACTATAGAGCTTGTTTTGTAATAAGGGTGCATTTGTGCGACTTAAGCGTCTGGAATGTACAGATATACCTTTTGCCATTAAAAGTGTAGATGTTATTGAATGCGCAGCAGTATCCGTGAGTTGTGAGTATAGGCTTGAATAGTTGCGCACAGTCCGAATAGAGCTTGCCTTCCAAATAACATCGCTTTAGAAATATATTGCAACTCTGTGGCATCGTACCCAACACTTCAGGGATCTAAAACAAAGGCAGACTAAAAGAAAGAAATACAAAAGAACGGCGGGTTTTTAAATCTTGTGTAGTGGGTGTGGGTGCATTTCAGATAAGTAATCTCATAAACACACAGGCCTGGTTGGTGCAGTGGACGAGAAATCGATTTCAGTGTTGTTTAAGGCTTGTTACGGTTTCTTAAAAAAAGTGCTTGTATTGTTTGCAGATAATCATTCTAGCTGTTTGTAAATGTGAGACTTCTATATAAAGTATTCATGTTACTTTCAGTTTAACTGTGTGTGGTTTAGCAGTATATTATATGGATCTACGACCAACCAGGACCGACGGCATATCATGTTGTTCAAGGCACAGAAGGGTTTCATAAAAAAATATCTTCTTTCATATACCGAACAACCTCGGGGAACGCAGCTGAACCTTGATCGATCGATCTTTGCAGCTATTGCCTAGTCACGGAACCCCCCTCCCCCCCGGTATTATTTATCTAATTAGTCGTCAACTTCTCCCTGCCCTTTTCCCAATTTATTTGAGGTTGGCGCAGCATGTCTTTTTCTTCTATACATCTCTATCAGTCGTCATCACGGTATTCATTTTTTTTTCTAGACAAATTATCTTGCAAACAATCCATCCATCGTTTCCTTCCTTCTAATCACATTCATACTCATCTTTCTTCATAATTTTTTTTTTTTATAAAAAAATATTCTTCGTTTGGCCACCAACTCGCCTGATGGTAATCGACGGTGTGACCGAGGATGGAGGCCGTAGATCCAGATAATCTATTTACTCTAAGTGGAGCGGATAGATTTGGAGAGAACGATACTTGGACAGTTGATGCAACTACCCAGACCTGTCTCCCTTAACGGTTGCACAGGACTACATCCCGAAATATGACTACGCCTCTTCACGGCATAGCTCTGTCCGGTGGGTGGTAACCAGCCGCGGCCGAAGCCTCCCAGAGTTGTGTTGCCTGTTTAAGTGATTCTTATTCCTCCGCATCACATCTCCATACCATGACAAACGAATTCCACACATCTTCTCGGTCACCGGCGCGGGCGTAACCTTCAGACTTCCTCTTATATACATTTCTAATTCCATCCACCGCGTCACACCACACGTCCCTCTTAATATTCTCATCTTGTGTTGTCTTTTCAGTCTCTTATGTTCATGTAAATATCTGATAACTTAGTTCAATACTTACTGTGTACCGGTTGGCATCTAAAAGATCCTGCAGATGTTTCAAATCGTCTGGATCTAAATCATTCATAACTTCATAAAAGCCTAGGATCATGGGCAGAGCACTCTGCAAGTCGATCGTTAAGTTACCATCGCTGTGAAAATATTAATTGTTAAGGTTACAACGTTAAATCGATATTAAATCTTCGCCTTTTTAGCTTTGATTTATTTTCATATTCTTTCTTATCATATGATTGATAAACTTCGTAGTGTTGATTTAATCCACTCGTGGGCATCTGACATGGCACAACACTCCATTTAGAATTTCTAAGGTATTTTGCTACTCACGCTGTTTATTTTATTTATTTATACAATATGCACATTGGTACAAAGGCGGTCTTAATGCCATAGGCATTTTCTGCCAGACAACCTTAGGGTGATGCAGAGACACAGCGTGGGAGATGCACTAAAATGTGATACGCTATTTCCATTCAACGTTATTTAAAGGTTATATAAAACTTTCTTTGCTTTTCAAGGGCGTGTATCAATTTATAGCCAATAGGATTTATAGTATTTCCATACTTCTTATGGAAATACCGAGTATAGAAATACCATATGTAATTCATTAAAATTATAGGTAATCAATCTAATATAACTGTTTAAAAATAATGAAAGCGCTGTCATCATCACCCCCCTGCCCTTATCCCAATTTATTTGGGGTCGGCGCAGCATACCTATATCTGGCATGCTGCTAAAGTTTTGGCTATGTTTTATGACCGAGCGCTTGCTGACGTCAACCCTCTTTGGGAATGCTGTTCTTGGTGGTAACTGCCACCTAGTTTAAAAATTAGGATAAGGGCAGGGGGATGTTGATGACTAGTTTAAAAATAAATATTCAAGACGCCATGACTTACACAAGACTCCGATTAAAATATTTCATAGATGAAATGGTAATTTGGTTGGGCGAGCACAATGTGATAGCTGGGTATGGCAAGTTGATAACAGGTTCAAACTGACTTTCTATGGTGACTCTCGTCGGCATCTCGTCGAAGCGGTTGTACAGCAGAAATGTTAACAAGAAAGACATCGTGAGGACTGTTATCATGTTTATCGCCCAAAAGCATCTGTAAGAGGGGCAAAAATAAATAAAAATAAAATGTTATTAAGATATCATAAAATAATATTATGCACTTGTGGTTCTATGGCACATTACATTGAGATGTTTCTGACTCTAGCCAGTTTTTTAATAGCCATTAAATTTAACTTTTAACTCAAGGATAATCTTCACATTTTGACAAGTTTTGTATTTTTTTTTTGTCAAGACGTCAATATTATTCCTCTGCTAAAAGTTAACAGACGATTGGAAAAGTTGTGTTTAATTAAATAGATATTGTATTCGGTTTATTTAAGGGCCGGGTTTGCTATTATCTGATATTCATTATAAGAAACAGATATATATATATTCTTTCGTTAGATAAAACATATATGGCTATTGAAGAATCGACCCTAAGGGAAAATTTAGAGTTAAATAATTACCTTGATACTATATCTGGGTACAAATAGAAGTACTTGAGCCCTACTATTGTGCTCTCCAAGCAGTAAGTCCGCAGCAGACGCCAGAAATTTTCCATCATATTAGTAATGTTTGTCCTACCTTACTGGTAGTTTATATATATTTTGATGTCGTAAAAGCGTTCCTTCCCTAGTTATAGAATAGAGTTGACACATATAAAAACATTGAAACACACTACCGGTTAAATACGGCTTCGTTTAAAAATTCTTTGTTAACATAGAATTAAATATTAATTGATATCGTAAATTCAACACTATACAAACCGTCACGATATGCTAATTAATATGAATAATTAAATAATGTATCTGTAAATCTGCAGTGAACTGACAGCTGCATGATAATATTGTATTAAAAAAATATTCACAATCATACTGACTAAACTTTATTTTCAAATGTGTTTCTGATTTAAAGTAGTACGGAAGGCACTATCTTCTAGGATACGGGTTAGCCTAGTTAGTAGTCCAGGAAGCAGGGCTCATGCTCTACTAAAATCTATATTTGTAGAAGTATAATGAAGCTGAATCTGAGAACAGTACAATTCGAGAAAAAAAAAATGGGTGTAAACGCTAGTGTAATATATTTTGGTTTCAAATACAAAACATATTATTTTTAATATTTCCTGTTTGTCGACGTCACGCGTTTGGTTTTTTTTTTAGCCTATTTATGTAACGATAGATTTCGGACAACGACGCCAGAATTTTGGCGATAAGGATATCCTACATCCATTATTTTTACAAATATTTTTTTCTATTTTTTATTTTATTTTTAAATGTACTATAAAATGATTTATTTATTCGATTTTTACTATAAAAATTTATTATTATACGCCATATAGTTACACAAATTTGGCGCTGATATCAGATATACATGCACTACCTATATAGTCTAGGTACTCGTTTAATTGGTTTTTAACTTGCGTTTGTAATAAGATATTTGACAAATTGTTAGTTATCCGAAATAGTACTAAGTTTTGCTGGAATAAATACATATTACAAAAAACGAAAATAGGGCCAGTCAGTGTGTCAATAAAAAAACTATTTAGGAAAAATGTATAAAGTGATTTTTATTGAGAAATACTCATTACATATTTTTGTAATAGGTAACAATGTTCTAAAGTTCCGTTGACATTCTCAAACAATATTATTATACATACATATATAGGTACCTATATGATAAATAAACGGTGCATATCATCAGTCACCTATAACGTAAGACCATCAAACACTGACTGATAAGAATATATACATAACATATGTTATAATAAAGAGAAAAATAGCGGAATATTTATTAATCATAACAGACTATTAAAATTCTAAATAAAGTCTGAACACAACAAACACCTTAATGGTAAACTTTTATATATATCAATGGCGATTGCATTTACAATATTTAGCGACCTAATAAATGGTCAAGATCTGGATATCAACTCTTCAAGACTCCCACTAATGAAGTAAAATTTAATACCATAATATATAATAAATCCCACTAAGTGTGGTGTGCGACATTTACAAATATCAATTAAAATATAACATTCTTAATTACACTCAATTAATTGCCTTCACTAAAGTCAAAAGTGCCTAGACATTTTACCAAAACCATTGCAAATAAGAAGGCGGTGCACATCTGTACACTCACTCAAACACAACTAACAATTTCCAACTTCTTGTAACTCAATATATACATAAATCCATAATATTTTTGAGATAATTAACACATTTGTTACTTGCAATAGTGTTTTAATAAATAACTGATGTGGCCCATAATAAAGTAGATACATTTTTCGCGTAATTTTTAAATATGTATTTTCTATATATAGAGCAGGTACTATTTTGGCTTTCATGAAGAGATCATTATGAATATATGAAAAGTACAATGCAATATAGCACGGGAATGTGGTTTCAGAGATGAGATGAAATAGTTTAGCCCTGACAAATTCATTCAAAGGGTTAAGAATGCTTCACAGATGTATTTCCCACACTCCTACGCTATCGCTGTTTAAGGCTATTCTATATCATTATAAAATTCTGTATGAATTAGAAATTCTGAGTAATTGTGGAAACTTATGTGATGTCTACAATTGGTCGTCTTAATAAGCCTATAGTATCGATGGAGCCTAAAGACATGTTACATGTCGAAGTTGAGCCGCGAAAACTGAGCAACTCTTAATATTTTCATTGGGAGGGTCAATACTCACTAGAATATTTAAAATAGAAAATAGTATTAATATGTATCTTTATTATCGTCTTTTTGTCAGATTATTGCAACATAAGTGAGCGTTTAATAAAGACAAAATTATGAAGTGATTCTTTAAAAACTTTTCGGTAATTTTATTTTCTATTATAAACTATGAGCAAAGTTTAATGCGAGATACTGTAGAAAAAATATGAAATATAATGACTCGTGTATATTCAATCTTTTGTATTATATCTCATTAAACAACCATTTTCACTTACAATAAATATTGATAAATAAATAATGCAGTATTTTTTGCACAACACCGAGTATTCCTTCTAATTTCGTGATGTTATTAATAAAAAACACCAATATTTTGTGTAAAAGACACTGGACGACGAGATGAGTACAACATGTATATAAATAACTTGAGATAATAAATTATAATTTCTATGATTTCCTTAACTTGTGTCGTAAAACATGTATTTCTGGAAAACAGACTTACAGTTGCAGGCAAATAGGAAATTTCCTAATGTATTATAACACTAAAATTACAACACTATCATTCCTTTCTATGCGACCTTGTATTACATGTACTACCTTTCAGCTATTTAATAATTGGTTAATTTCAAATTTAATATTCTTTTACACCCGTATACAAACTTTTTATCTAATTTTCACGTTGGTGTTACTCATATTAAGTCAGTTAATAATATATTATATATATTTGTTTTTAAGAATTACTGTATAACATATTTATAATTGTTCCGCAAATAAGCTAATATTTCGTCTCTGCCTAAAACTATATAGATACATATATTTTAAATATATGATTTTGTAATATTTAATAATATTAGGCATGCAGGCATTTATTTATTTTAATTTATTAATTTATTAAAAGGCTGTATAATATTAAGACAATACTTAAATGGTTTCTATATATAATACTATTTCCATTCCAGTATATAATATTTAGTGTGTTTGCCGTAAATTGACTTTGTCTATTTCAAATAATTATCAATGGGACTTCATATAAAATGAACGACATCCAAATATTAAATACATTAGGTATTATCTTTGAAAAAAACCGTTAACTGTCCATATTAATCTCAAAAGTAGCCTAATAAATATAAATTGTTATTATTGCTGAGTATTGTAATAAATGCTTACAAAATATTAATTGCCCTAAAGAATCTTGCTGAATATATCGGAATACATTCGTAATAATGTATTTATAACATGAGTTTTGTAATCTAATCGACGAGTGAAAAAGCCATACCAGGTACTTTACAACATTTTTAGTTTCCTTATATGTAAAGATATATATGAAAAGTATATTTAAGATATACTAGAAAAAAATGCCTATACATTAAAGTACAATATAATATATCAATATTCAATAAATATCCCTTCTAATATCATTATTTTATCTCACAAGTATTGTGCGCTCCAAGTCTCAATCATCTTTATAAATACTACAAAACGTTACGTCCACGTTCAAACTTTCAAAAATGGAAAATTAAGTCCAAAATTTTTATACTTCCGAAAACAAGCATCGGCAGAAAGAGATTTCATTAAAAATATGACCAATATTCAATCGTTACAATTCCCGTTCAACATACATAATATACGCAATATAAGCTTTATGATATAATAATAGAGAAATTACATTTGAGATTTAAAACTTTCGCCGATACAATCACGTATAATATAATCTCAGTCGAAAACGTGCTCCTTCCTAGTGCAACTGAGTGAATCGCTTCATGTTACAACAAACGGTGTCGACGATACACTGGAGTGGTCAGGTCGACGGCAAAGCAAACCGCGTGCTAACAACAAAAGCAACACGCACCAGACATCGAAGTGGGGGGTGCGAAAGGGGAGCGGCCAGCGGGCGCTGTGCGCAAAAGCCCCGCGAGTGGGGGGCGGCCGGCCGCGCGCGGGGGGACCGCGATATCGTACAAAGGCTCAGGCGGGCGCGTCCGCCACGCGCTACGTCACCGACCG
This sequence comes from Xylocampa areola, assembly GCA_935421205.1. NCBI lineage: Eukaryota > Metazoa > Arthropoda > Insecta > Lepidoptera > Noctuidae > Xylocampa > Xylocampa areola. Next base: position 11,120,216 of record OW285217.1, on the reverse strand, counting down.
TCAGGAGTCCAGCAGCACGTGCCAACGCTGCACCTGCAAATTAGACCAAAGCTTTGTCGTGTGTTCCTCGGTTACGATTGGGCCAGTACATTTTTGTTCCATTCTCCATCTTTGGAGGCACTTATGAACAGAAGAGGTGGTACCTTCACTGCTATTAAAATCCATCTCTAGTCTGAAAATTCGCAAATTCGAGCTGCTAATGGCAATCTTGCTTAGTTTAACATGATTCAAGGAGAACATTGGTGTAAATAATAAATATCCAAACTACACTTGTGCCGCCTCATGCTATAATAACGTCCAATAGTAACCTGTTCTCCCTGTCGTTCACACAACTCCTGCCAGTGCCTCTCCTCCTCCCGGCCGGAGGGGCTGTGTCCGAGAGAGAACCAGCCCACCATCTCGTTGCGCTTGACACTACGCCGCCACCACACCGACACCATCAGCGTCACCTCCGTCAGTTGGAATAGAGCTACCTGCAGAACAAATGGTCAAAACAGATTAGAAGTAGCAATAACTTCATTTGGGAGGTTAGAAACTTTAGAAATGGGTTGGAATAGGCTTCCCATCCAAAACCTATCACTGGAGGAGCAAACTAGATAGAATGAGCAGCATAACAACAGTGTGATGTTTTTTGGTTATGTCCTCAAGGGTTCGCACTTCTCTCCTCATTTCCCTCAATTGATAAAATGCATCTAGCGGGAACGCCTGCCTCTATAAAAATGATTTGGAAGCAGATCATTTTTTTATACTTGATATATGTAGTCTCCTTTTTTCGTCATAAAACCTTGACCTAAAATACGAGCAGCCCATGAGGCACAGTTTTATGAAGGTGTCCAGAGCTTTGTTGGACGACGACTTGAGGAAGTAGGCTAGGCGCTTAGGCTTCTTTTGAGTTGGGGAGAATCACTAGAAAACCATGATTTAATGGTCTGAAAACAACACGCTAGAGCTAGTGTGATCTTTTTTTTTACTCACAAGACAGGAACAAGCAAACAAGAGTTTTCACCGTGGGTGCTTCGGCACGAATGAGCCGGCTCGACCGGAGTGATACCACGGCTTCACAGAAAACCGGCATGAAACAACGTGTCTCGCCGAGTGAGTGAGGGTACCGGAGGACCAAACCCTTTAAAAGGCCGGCAACGCACTTGCGATTCCTTTGGGGTTGCGGTCGTCCATGGGCAGCGGTAATCGCTTACCATCAGGCGATCCGTCTGCTCGGTTGCCCCCTATCCCATAAAAAAAGGAACTAGCTGGTATTTTAATCATTATAATGTTTTCACGTCCATAAATTATCTTCTCGTTCTTACCTGAAATATGAACAGCTCCTTGTACAGCGGATTGGACTGCGCGCGCCTGGTGGTGGACTTGCAGCGGCCCATCTCCATGCCCAACGAACTGATAAGGCACAGCTTCACGTACGTGTCCGGCGCTTTGTTGGGCGACAGCTTGCGGAAGTGGGTGCCTTTTATTATCTGCCCAAATGACGCAGAAGTATGAGTGAGATATCACAATTAATATGAACAATAAACAAAGTTTTTGTAAAAAAAAAATAAGGCAAATTTGTTGTGCAGACTATACACACAACAGATTATTGAATTGACCTCTACGGAGAGATGTCCAGTGGTAAATAGTATACTACAGCCCCAGGTGCAGGTCTGGCGAAATTCAGGACTGTAACTATGGCAACGCGTTCTCAACCTACCTTTATTGTGATTTATTGATATATCGGACTATACACACATAACGGACGATCCGCTATACTGGAGTCACTGCAGCGCTCAACGTCTGTCTTCAACCTGCCTGCTGCGCACAATGCTATATTTTGGATCCATCCCTAGAAGTCCCGATTTTATGGAGCGACTGTTGGTGCCAGGAAAAGCGGAAAGAAAAAGGAACCCAAAACGCTGGACGAATTAAATATCTGATTACCAATAGATTAAGTTTAGTACCGCACTTCACTAACCAGTTCATCACAACAGACAGAGGTATACAGTTAGCGTGCTACATCAGAGTCCCGATCACCAATGCGTTCTCAACGTACCTCAACTGACAGATGTCCGGTGGTAGAATTATACTGCAGTCCTAACAGCAGTTCTGGTGCAGATCTAGCGCTACAGCACGACGAGGCGGAGTCTGATCGCGCAAGACTACACGCTTCGCCACCGGGCCCGCCTGCCCCGGGCGTCGTCACTGTGGCTATGGACGTTGGACTCGCTAGGACGCCTGACATGGAGTGGTTCAGTTCTAGTTTCGGAAGCTGGCAATATTAAGAGAAGATTAAGTTTACAGCGTTGACGGTTACTCTGTATCAATGACGTTGAGAATCCCGTATCGCGCAAAAAGAGCTTAGCGACAAAGTTGCATATATACGAACGCCCCACTGTTATCATCGGGCCGCGTCCCGCCTGTTTGAAAGATCTTCCTTTTTCAATGGAGGAGGAGGAATCCATACCTCTTTCCTCTATAACTCCTACATTTGGTAGAGTTTAACAGTCAAGAGAAGTTTCTTATGAAATTATATGGAGTTGGTATAGGTTATTTTTTATTTGCATAAAAGACACGTCCAAGTTCTTCGGTGTATTCAATAGGTCGCAAAAAATATCAAATTGGATCAAATTGTATTTATTTCATTAAAATGGGCCGAAAAGGACGGGAATAAGTTTCCACCACGAGAAAATAATCTACGTTTAAACGACTAACCCTGTGTTTATGTTAAAACCTGAATCAAACCACCACAACCATAACCAGGTCAAAAAACCTATTAGTTAAAGTTACCTTATTAACCTGAAGGCTCGGCTGATGATGCTGCCTCGGCATCAGCTGCATCCACAGACTGTTCTCCAGCTCCAGGTTGAGCGTGGCGAAGCTAACGGCCGCTTCACCCAGGAGGCGCTGTCGACGCATACGCTCGCACCCGTATATGCGTATACGCAAACCAAGACCGTGGACGTCCTCTGGCGAACACATTTATTTGGTTTAGAAAAATTATGTTGATAAGTAATGTTTTTTTACATCAGTAAAATCGTTTAAACTCTCTCGGTAAGGGTCTGCTGGTTTCTATTTGTAATTTTTCCCCGCACAATTATGTAATAGAATATTATAATTAGACTTCTCTGCTATTAAAATTTTCGGTTACTTTTTGGAATTATAAGCAGTTTGAATTATTAGTAACAAAATTTTGTTGCTTAATTATAGTTTCAATAGTTACGTAGAAGATCAGAAATTCAACTACCCGGTTCTATAAATAGCTGAGTTTAGAATATACAGATTTTATGATAAACAAACAGATTCCTGGAAATGCACACACTCCCAAAAATATATACCTACGAAATATCTATTTTAGTATGTGGCACAATGCAAGAAGTTTATAATTACCTGGATTTATTTTGTGAAACACAAAACTTTCCATATATTGTGGATTTTCGCCATTTCGTATTTTGGATTTGTATTTTTGCTTTTTCAAAGGCAATAACACAACTCTGACCTGTAAATATAAGATTAGCGTGAGATGTTAAAACGATGGTTAAACAATTGCTTTTAATGCCATTAACATAGCGTTTAAATTTGATTGACAATTGTTATTTTGAAATAAGATTATTTTTAAAGATAAAATAAATGTAATAACCTTATATTTGGGGATTATTATTATGAGAATAAATTATCCTACTGTTGGACAAAGGCCTCCCTATACTTCTTCAATTTATCTCTGCCTAGAGTAATGAGGGACCAGTCTTTTTGGAAGGAGTCTAGCGCATCGTCTCCGTCTGGGCCTGCCGCGCTGGTGCTTGCCCTGTATGGGGAACCATTGGTTCGTGAGTTTAGCCCATTGATCGTTTGACATGTGGTAGATGTGAAATGAAATGAAATGAAATTGTTTATTCTGTAAGTAGGTCTTTTAAAAACTCTTTTACATGTCATTATAATCTAGATGGCGTCGGCGTTTCCTATCTGACTACCTCTGAGAAGAAACGCCGAAACAAACTCAAAGGTCAAGGTCTCTTTTAAAGTCCAGACATCATTAAACATCCCTATGTGAGCGTAACCATGCAGGGTATCTGGAATGGCCTTTTTAAGAAAGAGCTATATCAGTTTCGAGTTGACCTGTCCTAACTGACGGCACACATGCATCATTCATCGTGTAGCTCAACTATGTTATAGGGAGCTCAACGACCTGTCGCAAGGCGATACCAGATCAGCAGGACATTTGCGTAGGCCATATAAAAACCTCAAAACTGGCGGTTTTGAGATTTCAAATATGTATAACAATAAATAAAAATTAAAAAAATAAGAAAAACATCCTACATGATGCTCACATTCACAATTTCTGTATTATTAAGAATGTCACAATAAAGAATGTCAATTGTTATGATATTACAATGTCAATTATATCTTATTTAAATTTAAATTTTATTTAAATGTGTCCAGCCCAATTCCAATTTAGCATAGCAGCTTTCCGAGTGACGTCGGTTCAACATGTTTGTCATGGAACGGATTAAGGTGTTTCTTATATGGCCTACAAGTTTAATGCCCATTATACTTCGTTCCATCGTTCTTTAGTGATCCCCGAGCCTGGACCTTTACTGTTCTGTTAAAGACCATGTTTGAGAACTATATATGAGGATGGGAAGTGTGCATACGTCCATGAGTCTCTTCTTAATGGATAGAGGAAGGTCACCCTTCTTGAGATCTTTCATAGTCCAATAGTTTCTAGAATTTTTAACGTACTTACATATTATTTTTAAAACAACTTGTAGCTACTTTATTAGAAACCATACTTTTGAAAACCAAATTTAGTGTCCAGTAGGAAACCTTAAATTTTATGTAAGAAGTATATTTATGGTTGGACAGAACGATAGGAGGCTGTTTACGCACTACATTTTATTCACTCAAATTGATACATGTGGGTGGGGCTTGTGTGCTAGTGCCATACATTAGCAAATCCCAGCGTATAGCTGCGTTTCGAATATATAACAACGCTTAAGTATCCCCTCGACCGTCCTTTCTTGTGCTTCACTTCTTCTTTCTGCTTCTCAAATCAAATCAAATCGTTTATTTGTGCTGCTTCTACACAGGGATGTTTTGTGATTCGATATTGCCACGTACCTGACTCTGCAGTATCTGCCCCTGGCTCCTCTGCGGCAGGGTCCTGGCCTGCAGTATGTGCACGGTCATGCTGCGGACCGGTGCATCATACAACAGGGTCAGTTCTAGGGAGCCACGCTCCTGGGAACTGCTGCCTTCGCCGCACAGAAGGGAGGTGTCCTATTGAAGAAAATTAGTAATAACTTTATAGACCAGAGTGTAAACTATATGTATTTAGAAATGAATCTTACATCAATGTTGACTATGAGATAATATTTATTTTTCTTTATTATATTACTTCGACATTGTTAATGCAGTATCATGAACTATTATTATTGTAAATTTTGAGACACTTGGAGTTACAGTACTTATGCGGGCGAACCCCCTGACCTTAGTAGATCGCGTCTAACATAAACTTTGCTTTCCCCGAGACGGAGGAAATTTTGAGCATATCCTTACCATAAAAGCAGTGTATTTTATGACTTACATTATGTGCAATAACATCGCTGTCAACACTGCTTTGTGCCTCCAGTGTGTGAATGTACTCTGCCCTCTGCGGCACCACCTCATCAATCCTGGTCTCTCTAAGCGTCGTCTCCCGCAGCTTGCTCTCTACCAGTTCTACGTCCAGCTTTGGAGCAGTCGCGTTCTCGTTCTTCTCCTCGTAGTGGCATTCCACCTCCTCCTTATCCTGGGAATTGGAAGATTATTAAGAAGGCTCTTGGCAAATTTAATCAGAACTTTTTTATAGTTTTTTGAAGATTTATTCGACGGCTTCTTGTTTTAGGATTTAATAAATGTTATTGGACTTAAATGGGGTACATGAAAATATAAGGCAGAACACGATATAATATAACAAAATAGAAAAAGATAAACAAGTTCACATGCTTTTAAATAAAAGATAAACAAGTTCACATGCTTTTAAATAAAAGATAAACAAGTTCACATGCTTTTAAATAAAAAGATAAACAAGTTCACATGCTTTTAAATAAAACTAAAATGTTAACTACGTAGAAAAAATATTTAATGACTACGCTCCCCTAAAATATTTAATGACTACGCTCCCCTAAAATATTTAATGACTACGCTCCCCTAAAATATTTAATGACTACGCTCCCCTAAAATATTTAATGACTACGCTCCCCTAAAATGCAGCGCATATCAAGATGCAAATTATTGGATGAATATCTAATTTGCAATTCATGAATACCGCGTAAGTGGCTAGGGAAATCTCCTGGCAGGAGGTATTTCTTCTGGGACCACTGTAATGTCTCATTAACGCTTTAATTGGTGCTAATAAAATTATTATGAGGTATTATTTCAGTAAACAGAGCCACAATACCGTACCGCGTGCGGTTTTTACTCAAATACCGAATCTGTGAGCTATATTTACATTCCAGGCACTGGAATTTCGCAAATATACTGACGATGCACTCAGGATAACAGGATATTGCGCAGTTGGAAGTTAAATTATGTAAATTATACCAACTCCGTTAATATATCCGGACTTACGAGCGAGTTAAAATATCTGCGTTGACCTAAATACCAGAGTTAAATGAGAGTTTTATTAACAGTTTAAATGAGTCATCGCTATTGAGTCATACTTAATGACACTTTTTTTGAGACCTTCGGTATACCCTATTTCATAAATACGAAATGCAAACCTTATAATACATTAATAAAAGCGTAAAACTAGCCATATCAGCACAAGATAATCAATTTTAAATGTGGACGGTCTACTGTCTCACCTGTTGGATGCGCAAACGCAGCTCTTCATCCGAGTCGGACGCCTCGAACGTGAATATTCGTTCAGGGTAATGGTTCGGTTTCGACAAAGCATCTATAACAACACAGACGTACGGACAACGTCAATCGATATACAATATTGCCCTAACCCGAACTAAACTACTCTAACTGTCATTACTAAGTACTATCGTTTGTCGTCCTCTACATTTCTATGTGTATAACAAACACCTAGGTATAACAGGTAATAAATAAATTTTATACGAGACCTTGATGACGCACACGACGCCCTTGACGGTACATTAAACACTAAATGAATATTAGTTCTTACTATTCTACAGAATAACGCTTCCACAAATGACTTCGCTCTATAACGAAATCGAATAGTTAATAATTAATCACAAAATCAATAGCTATTTTCATAAAGGTGAAGGATTTCACATTTCCATACTTGGAATTTATAGAGAAAAAAATAATAATGTGATACTTTTAACATCTATTGTGTTAGCAACAAACTGTTGTACGTATGTACTAATGAAATATGAATTAGACATACAGTAGCTTATTAACACAAAAGCAAAACACAATGTTTGTGCTTACCAAACTTAGCATTGTCGAGTGAAAGACAGGGGGCGGCGATGCGCGCGTTTACAGCGAGTATGTCATCACAGCACTTGCGACTGAAGACCGCCGAGTAGCACCAGCGCCTGCCCAGGAACAGCAGCACCACTAGGACCACCACCGCGAACGCCGCTACCGCGCTTATGTACGCTGTCGCCTCCACTGTACAACACAAAACACTTCAGACTCCACTTCAAACTTCAAATACGACCTTGTGACTAAGATGTTTACCATTAGTCGGGTTGATGACGCCGATGTTAGCCACCATCCTGGCTCACTGGGAGCCCGTGGGGCGCATCTCGGCGCGCCGTGATCTCAGCCTCCCACTGCTACTGTACTTAATAATCTATTGCGAAACACACGACGAATATCTTCGTTGAATATTAAGCTACAATAAAGCGAACTGAGGAAAATAATTGGGACGTGTTGGCACGGTCGGGCTGTCAAAGAGCTGCACATGCGCCGTACGCGAGGGGCACGACGGGGCGTGTGGAATATTCTGCGCGGCTATAGGACGAAGGACTTCGCTTACAGGTGTACCTTTTAACTACTTATATGTATATAGTACGAGGAGCTTGTCGTCAAGGCCGAGGGCGGCACGTGCCCTCGCACCGACCCTTCGTTTATACTTATAGAATTAAAATGTATAAGTACCAACATAAATATGCCTTACTGGACTGACAGCTTTGCATTAATAATAGCTTACAAAGGATTATTTACTTAAACGGGGCAAATATTACTATTAAACGGCGAGGAGCCTAGTTTGCCTTTACTAAGAATTTATTACCATAAATCTCGAATAGATATAGCTATATATGCATACTATGGAAATTCCTATTCGTACACACACCTACGCACATACAGTTATTGGGTGCATTACACCAATGTTGCAATTAGGACATTGGATATCTGCCAGAGCTATAAAAACTGCAGTGCAATACGTCACCCCCACTTAAACCAACGAAGATTTGTGTAAATATAAATAAACTATGCATTCAGTGTGGAAGGCTTTTAACAAATTAAATATTATTCAGGTTTTGTGTACTCCGGGAAACAAATTGGACTTGGAAATAGAGGTTCTTTCTGGCATTAAATAAGCCAAACAGCATAGAAAAACAAAGAGGTACACCCTGAAAAATATATAGTATTTTGGATCAAATGAAGACACTACCAGCCATTCAGTTTGACTGCTGAATAGGAATTAATAAATACCTACGCATCTGCATATACTTTTTTTTGTTATCTATATCTAGGACCATGTAAATTATATATTGTTTCGCTTTTGTGGTGTTCATGGCAATAAAGTCTATAATTCTTTTATATTTCCTTATTTTCTGAACCTTGGCATTTTATTATATTTTGCCTGGATCAGTAATGTTTGTTTATAATTTATCCTAGGGACCATGACTTCTTGGTCTATCAAATCAATGAGATCTATAATAGCTTCCTGCCTGGTACTATCTATATTATACTCAATAATAAGATATAATTCCTCCGTCTTAACTTTTATTTTCGTGTAAATATGTCTATATTAAACTAGCTGGTGCTCGCAACTTAGTCTGGTTCGCCATAAGGTCTATCTTTATACCAAATTTCATCAAAATCCGCACAGCTTTTTTTGCGATTGAGTAAAAACATTCAAACTTTCATATTTATAATATTATAATGAATAGTAGAATTATCTGGCATTTATTATGTATAGTAATTGCGTTCCACTGATTAGTTACAGATTATCTGTTAATATAAGTAAGTTCGTATAAAAGTACTCAAGCATATATGAAGCACCATAATAATATTTTGATAATGATGTGCATAGTCGAATGAAGATACTTCAAATGTTTTTTTTTACTTTATTTTGCTTTTCATTCCGGCAAACAGTTAGTTCTTTACTAATGATATAATCAATTCCAACGGCATAGCAAATTTTGATCTTAGTTTTCGTCTGTTGAAATTGTTAGATTTAGATGCAATTAGCATGAAAAATAATTTATAATAAGCATTACACTTTGGTTTTTCTGACGCAACGTCTAGAAGTTGATCATCGACATAATCGATTCAATCACTATGAAATATATCTATGGGTCTGGTCAACTCTGACGGTTATCGATTTTTATCAGTGTTGCCTGCATCATTGGATGTATTGCCTACTTTAAAAACAAATCGGGTTTAAATAAAAATTAAAAATCAACAATGAAACACCATATTAATATTTTGAAAATGTTTTTTTTATTAACACTTACATTTTTACAGCGCTCCTAGCCAACAGAGTAATACTATAAAATGAATTGGTGTAAAGAACTGTCGAACGCAAAAAAATGTTAGTTCTACAGTGTACGTTAAACAAACCGCTTACAAAGATCAGATCATTACAATAATATCATCAACGACTATTGTCAGTGAGATGTACATCGTTCTCATCAAACAAGCACAGAAAGTCACCCTAAAGAAACGAACTTCATTTAAATCTATAAACATTTCATATAATTTAGATTTTATTAGTCGCTATAATGTTATATTTTACTTTTGTAACCATTATTATAATGTTATATGTATTCGTTACGAAAAATTTAAATGGATCGCTCCACTTGGTCCTTGGCGGGTGCGTCGCCCGTGGTGCTCCCCGCCGCCGGGACGCTACTGCTAGCAGCGCTAGCCTAGCCGCGGCCGCGCAAGGGCCAAGTGGCGACTAAAACAAGATGACTCTATCATAACTGTATAATTTTAAAAATTTCTAATTACGCATCCCTACGTTTTGTTATTATCTTTTAATTAAGAAATAAAATCTTACGTAATTACCATGAGCAGCCTATTTTAATAAATTTGACGAAATTCGCTAATAATCTGATTATTTTAGAAAAGAAAAGCGTCGGGTCCGGACCGGGCGGCCGGCCGACTGACGAGATACGAACGAACAATAGTCGACGGCAGTGCTGTATGAACGTGTCGGCGGTGCGGCGCACGCGCACCGCCCCCCGCGCCTCTAAGCGTTCGCGACTGTGTATGCTTTATTATCTACTTTTACAATTGAAAATACGGCGTCAAAATTTCAACTACCTACCTAACAGTAAGCAGTAGTACACTAAAACTCAGGCACTCCACATCGACCTCTCATACACCATGCACCCGATCGAATCTTCAACTAAACTTTTTTCACTCGAAAAATTCAACTTAAATCTAATTTACTTAAATTATAATAATAATAATGGCTTCTTAAATGTTAATTTTACAACAAATGCGTTTCGTTGGCCGCCGAGCACGGAGCGCGGCGGGCGTCATACTTCTGCCCACTCGATTCACGAACGATGAACTACCGCTAAACGATAATTTATTACTTATTACATAAGTATGTGAAAAACAATTTTATTAGTATTACTTTTAATCTATCTTATAATGTCATCAGTGTCACTGAGGGCGTACTACTGTAACATGAAATCCGAGTCGGCGGCCGCTTGCGCGTGACGTGTCGAGTGCGCCGGAGCGGGCCGGAACAGGCCGGAGCGGGCCGGAGCAGGCCGGAGCAGGCCGGTGCACTCCGCTGAGGCGCGGCGGCGGCACGAGCGCGCCCGCCGCCGCCGCGGAACTACTCGTAACATATCAGGCAGAGATTCAACTAATATCGAAAAGATTCATCAAATTGTTGCATGACAGTCGAGATACTCGAACGTTTTAAACGATCTCGATACAAAAATAACATGATTCACGATTTAAAATAAAATGTGTATAATATTTTTATATCATCACAAATATCAACTTCATTCTCCACTGTGCATATATACATACATAGTTCGTTAGAAACGATAGTGTAAAAATGTGCGGTGGCGAGGGGCGGGCGCGGGCCCGACCGGCGCCAGCGCAGCCGCGTCCTCTCGGTCACGTTACGCAATAAAACGAACATCAGATTAATATATAACACTCGACAGGTACAAACACAGGTGCCCCTGTGCGGAGCGATGCGGTAACAAGCGGTGAGAAGCGTACACGACAGCGATTACACATATACCGGAACGGCACCGCAAACCTCTGTCAGTCTGATATAAGAACACAAATGAACTTTATGTACGCAGTAACTAACTGATGCACGACGGTGTGGACAGTGGTCGGTGCGGCTTAGTAGTAAGTCTCTTGTTCGAGCCAGCCGCCGGGGTTGCGGCGCAGGTAGAAGCGTCGGATCTCATCATAGATGAAGATCGACAGCATGAATGGAATGGCAGGCAGCCACCACACGAACCTGTAGACAAACATGTAAAAGGTGAATACTCATTCAAAAAAGATAATGCAGTATCTAATATCTGGTATTGAACCAGCGGTAAACTCACTTCAGAGGATACATCCTCAATCCCTTGTCCATTCCAGGCGTGTAGGAGAGGAATGCAGCCAGCGCAGTTTCGAAGATAAGACCGAAGTTCAGAGCCCAGTTGCGCATTCCCTGGTGGATGATCGAGTTACGGCGCGTCTTGCAGATGATCAAGTCAGCCCATTGCACCACCACGATGGAGACAAAGAAAGCGGTGTGGCAGGTAAACTCGAGGGCCTTCCGGTCGCGGTAGGTCTGAAATGTGGCCATGTTATGGGTTGAAATGGTAAATTGATCGAATTCACACGTTACTGTAATTTAAATTGCAATAGGGACGGCAAACTAAGTATCAAAAACATCTCATTGGTTTAAATATGTCAGACTTACTGTTGATGTACAGAGAAGGTTTAAAATTGGTTAGAGGGGTCTGATTTTTTTAGTTGTACCTTCTCCATTGTTAGAGATTCCCAATATTGGGAGCGTGTAATGTAAAATGAACGCACCCATTCCTGTCCATAGGAGTCAGTCAAATCGTTGATGGCCTTGGAGTCCCATTGCTTTCTGATACCGAAGAGATGCATCGGCAGGAAGCCGTTTTCAGCCATGATAACGAAGTACACGAAGAATCCGGCAGCGGCTTGGATCATGCCGATTTGGCCGTACGCCATTGAAATAAGCCTGTATACACCCGGGTACATGTCAATGTTTTATCTTGCAAGCTTGTCTTGAGTTTAGTTCCAAAATTTTTTTTTTTTAGGATTACTTTAACAACTTTACTAGCAAACTTTTTATTTGTGCAATTAATGAGTTTCTTGAAAAAAAAAAGATTTTCTTTTTCTTTAATAGGGGTTCAAAAAGCTAAGATTTTTTTATAAAGCATTTATTAGTTTTTGAGTATATCACTGCGTTTTTATATGACAAATTAGACTGATGTGTAGTTCTTTAGTAACATAATTGTGATTTATATTTTTTTATAACTATTAGAGTTCAGTTAAAAGCCTAATTTGTCATAATTTGCTTGTTAATCATCAATCCATGCTTTGAAAACCAGAATATGTCGTATAAATGACAATTCAAATAAAATTCTGGTTTACATAAAAAAAAACTCAAAATATTCTGTTTTTCAAGTCAACAATATTTTTAATTTTGTGTTAAGGTAAACTATCCATTGGAACTCCACACAAGCATGCGAGTTAGGTTTTAAACTATTTGGCGAAGAAAGCTCAAGCGATTTGTTACATTTCCAATGTGTTAAAAGTTAGTAAGAAATAAATAAAATCTCCAAGAAAAAGCAGGAAGAAAATAAATATAAAGAAATCGTAACGATAGCTGTACAAAACTGCCTAACCGTGGTATTTGTAATTATGTGGGGCTTGGAAGCGCTATTAGCGGTGTGATCTTTGCAGAGCAACGTGCTGCAACTATGTAGAATATATTACATAATATAAACTATAAACATAAAATGTACTAGAAGAAAATATAATAAAAATAAATGTTACAATATAAAGAGATGCTCCATGTCGCCTAAGACATTCCTTCAACAAAAACGATTGTTTAAAACATTAGTTATGAACCATTCGACCACCACTATGTTCTACAATGGCTAACATGTAAACTCACACACAATAATAACCACTAGTGCGTTGTCTATGACAGAGACTAAAACATTTTTCTAATTTGTTCACTAAACGTGCATCTCTCCGATACAGCATTGCATCGCTAGTTTTAATAATTGAATTTCTAATATTGAAATATGGAAGAGTGAAGATTATAGAGTTAAAGAAAGTACTAGGTCATCTAGTTCTAGAGACGTCTAAGGCAATTTTGTAAAAATCTAGATAATTTTAAGCAAGATAATAGATTTTAATTAAAATAAATTGTCACTATGAAGAATTCGGTATATTTATTTTGTATTATGTACTTTAAAGCGTCGCGTCTATTTGATTTCTATTAGGATAGGGTTTACTCTAATTTCAAAACGTCGGGTTGACAGCCAATCGCAATACGGGGGATAAGGGAGGGGGGATCGGATCTTCATAATCACTCTTCCACATCCAGTGTCAAATGGTACTGTTGAACCACAAGTAGCCGCACCACTCAAAATTTTTAATCTCACCATTAGAGCAGGTGGTTTGCACAAGTTATGACGGTGGGCTAGTCTTTGTGTTAACACCCAATTGAGAATCTAGTAAGCGTCGGCGCACGCGTCGTAACGCGGCGGCCGGTGGCGGAGTGGGTGCGGGGCCAACCTTCTGTTGACGAGGTTGTCGCGGTAAGGGTCCCGCGGCTGCCGCTTCATGATATCGGACTCGGGCGCCTCGTACGCCAATGATATAGCAGGCACCTTCGGTAACACAAGCAATCAGGACAAACCAACACTCGCGCGACGAGCACGCACCGACTTATACATAATAAATATACGTACAAACACCCCTCGGCTACGCCGCAACCTATATCTACAACTAGCGTTATTAGAAATTAATTAATATCAAAAAATTACATAATACTATTTATCGTAGGTACTTAAAATATTACGCATAAATTAGCTAGTAAGTACAAAGGTGGAAAAATTGGCGTGATTAGAATTCAAAAATTATGGTAGCTGGTACTATCCTTGAGGAGACAAAATATAATCTGAAATACTACGCTAGTGAGAGAAGTTACAAATAAGCCCTAGCAGCATGTTTACATCATGTCAGTTATAATACAGTGTCGCTGTACTTGAGGGTATATAGATACGTACAGACGTTAGTGTCATAAATATGAGTTATGCGGTGTGATGAAGCCTGTTGCGTAACGTGTGAGAAGAATACCGAATGAAACGATGTCACTTGTGATATAAATATTGTGTCATGAAATTATGAGAGGTAACAAATGAGAAAGTCAAAATACAATAATAGTATAAATTAATAAATAATCAGTTATAATATTGTAAAGACGTCAAGGTGTGTTCAATCATGCACGATAGACAAATGACAGAGACAGGGAGACACCGAACTTACCTTGCGCACGACCACATAATTATAGCAGAAAAGATTATTAATAAAACCACAACTCAACAATGGAACAATGCGTTTGGCTCGTAAGCACGACGCGATGTGTCGTAACACGTTGTTCCATCACCACATCAAGCTACATAGATAAAGGAAGTAGGAGATACTTTATAATAGAAAAATGTATAAAAAGACATCGCAAGGCATAGAGTAGGAGCGGTGCGATTGTCGCCTTCAATATCCACACACAGAGAATTCTAGAATCGTGTACCTACAGGGCACCGTCCACACACTGCAGGCAACAACCAAACCTCAATATTGAAGACTAGACACGTGGTAGCAAGCAAGTAGCGGATAGAATAATATCTTTGAACGAGTCTCGTCACTCGTGATGTTTTACCTCTCGTTAACGAGTTTATCAGTGAAAGGGTTACGCGGCTGTCGCTTCATAATGTCAGATTCGGCCTCCTCGTAAGCCAGGGAAATGGCGGGCACCTACACAAACACTAGCGATGTGAGCGACCTGCGAGCCGGCCTGACGCCACGAGGGCGCCGGCCGGCCGCGCCCACGCACTCGCACGAAAGCGTGCTGCATCATTGTCACATGTGTACAACATCGAACATATAGCAACACCATTACAATCACACGCCACTACCGGTCTCTTCTTCTCATCTTCAGCCAACATCGGGATCGACACGAAGCAGTAGCGTATGCTTGCAACTACATGTCACGCTTAAAATTATCACAGAAAATAAAATTAACACAAAAAATGTAGATCATGAGATGACTTCAGTTGTGGCAGACGGGGCTATTTGTAACTTAAAAATATAAAATGAACCGAATGGTATATGAATGGGGATGTTATGTTTTTGAAAATAAATCACATGTTCGATGATCATAACCGAATTGAATTGATGGTGATGGGGTGAAATGACTGTGGTAACATCAGTGTGTTGTGTCTGTCTAAACTGTAGAACATTGACTACCTTTTATGTGGACGTCATACATATATATACTATTTGCCATGGGCTATCATCGATTGCTTATCATTTTTGAGTATCAGCAGTTCGGTTATTTGTACGGGATTAGAACAAAAATACAACACATATACATATATCATCCCCTCATTCCTACTGACTTGCAGTAAACGCTTTTCAGGAACATGATATGGACCACACGTATTAGTTAGGTATGCATCCTATTAGTTTGTCTGCTTGCGTTTAGTAGAATCATGCATGACTCTACATTTTTATTACACTGTAACACAATATTGTTATTTAAATAATCGTAACATACACGGCATATATCAAGAGAAACGCTAATTACAAAATCTTATTTAGTAGATATGTGAGAAAGCATTTTTGTCGTTACGATTATGTAAATAAGATACACATTAGAGTAACACCCACTCGTCACGATATCGAGACAACAGCGACGTTATTAGCTGAAAACCAGTTAGGAGTTATATGGCAACATATTATGTAATCACTTAATAAAGACCTCTCATTGACTAGTTTGTCGCAAAATGGGTTCCTAGGCGGACGTTTCATTATGTCTGCTTCAGCCGTCTCGTAGGCCAACGCGATCGCTGGCACCTATGTCAATCACTTATTTAATATAAACAATAATGTTAATACCAGCTCCAGGAATATTCTGCTGAAATATTTTGACAAAATACTATTCATAGTTTATCCATCAGCCCTTGTGCATTACCATTAATCGTTGATATAAGTTTTGAAGGATTTTTGCAATTTCTTGTGCAACGGACAAGAGCTGAGAATAAATTAAGTAATAATAATTACAGAAGTTATATTTTTTTTTTTATGCTACATTGTAAAAGCTCAATTTACTGTACTATTCCACAAGACTGTTCACGTTAAACTCAACTTTGTATCAAGTTATATTATATAGTATCTCTTATGCAATGTAGCATCTTTTATACACATAACACCATAATACTCTAGACATAAGGTCGAACTTACCATGTCAGTTCCAAGATCGATGCATAGGATGGTAACAGTGCCCAGGGGCAGAGGAATGTCGCACAGGATAAAGGCAAGGAAGGGCGAGATCTCAGGGATGTTTGAGGTCAGGGTGTACGCAATAGATTTCTTCAAGTTGTCAAAGATCAGACGGCCTTCCTCTACGCCAGTTACGATGGAAGCGAAGTTGTCGTCAAGCAGGATCATGTCCGCAGCCTAGAAGATTGTTTGACAGTCAGTTTTATGAGATATTCCTTTCTCATTCTTCAAACTTAGACATTTTTAGATGTGACCACTTACTTGCTTAGATACGTCAGAGCCGGCGATACCCATAGCGACACCGATGTCAGCTTTCTTGAGAGCGGGTGAGTCGTTGACACCGTCACCAGTTACGGCCACGATGGCTCCCAGACGCTGGCAACCTTCGACGATGATCAGCTTCTGTTGCGGCGAGGTACGGGCGAATACGATCTCCGTGTGATATCTGATTGGTACAATAAGTAACTAGTATCAAAATGTGCCGTATTTGGGTGAAATATAAAGACCAATTAAAATACAATAATTTTATTTTCATGGTTATTTAGTTTCTATCTTTGATATCCGTTTAGCATATTATTTTTTGTTTTAATTTTGACTATCAAATTATACTTACTTCAGAATCTCATCGAGTTGGTCAGAGTTGAGTTCTCTGAGCTCAGTTCCGTGGATGACGGCAGCCTTAGCTTCGCGAGGGTTCACTTCCGACACGGGAATGTTGAGGCGAGCAGCAATGTCTTCGACGGTCTCGTTGCCTTCAGAGATGATGCCCACAGACTTGGCGATAGCCTTAGCAGTGATAGGGTGATCACCAGTTACCATGATAACCTGGAAAAACGTGTATAAAGATTAATAAGGATTTTTCGAGAAGTTTGAATATAGTACTTTCAGTAGTCCACTTTACCTTAATACCAGCAGATCGGCACTTGGCAACAGCGTCAGGTACGGCGGCGCGGGGAGGATCAATCATACTCATTAGTCCTACGAAACGAAGGTTGTCCAATGGGAAGTTAGGGTCATCAGCATTGAACTTGTAGCCAATGGGGTATTTGTCGGATGGCAGCTGAAGATCGCAGAAACCAAGCACACGTTCGCCGAGACCACCGAGTTCCAGATAGGCATTGTTGAATGCTTCCTTCATTTCCTCGTCCAAAACCTGGGCATAGATATTGTATGTATATGTGAATGTATTGGAGATAATTTTGTCATTGATTTGTAAGTAGATAGATATGTAGTTTACCTTCTCCTTGCCGCCGATGAAAATAGTGCTGCAACGTTCGAGAATCCTTTCTGGGGCGCCCTTCATAACAAGCAAATGGCGAGGGTCGCTGGGGTCGTCGCTCTCGTGAATCGAAAGCTGGTACTTATTGGTAGAGTTGAAGGGAATTTCACAGGCCTTCTTGTTGCGCTTCCTGATCGACAAAACATCACCAAGAGCCAGTTCCATACACTTGAGCAGAGCAGCTTCCGAGGCATCACCGGCAACTTCCTTCTTCAGAATAGGAACACCATCTTGACCACCCTTGAACTCAGCTCGGTTGCAAAGAGTAGCGATCTTAGCCAGAGCCTTGAATCCGGGGCTGGTACGGTCTGAGAACAAAATATAATAATTATGTACCTCACTCAAAAATTTTTATGTATGGATTACTTCTGAAGTTGCACTAATACATACCATATTGTACTCCAGACTGATCTTCGGTGGTGTCAGCTTCAATGATCTGGTTATCGAACCACATGTGGGCGACAGTCATCCGGTTCTGTGTCAGGGTGCCGGTCTTGTCAGAGCAGATCGTGGAAGTAGATCCGAGGGTCTCGACGGCCTCCAGATTCTTGACCAGGCAGTTCTTTGAAGCCATCCGCTTGGCAGTTAGGGTCAAACACACAGTGACAGTGGCTAGCAGACCTTCAGGTACGTTGGCTACGATGATACCTGGAGTAATAACATAGTATAGATATCGAGGCCCAAGCTTGAAAAATACCAACTGTATAGTTTTTTTCTCATCTAAACTTACCAATAAGGAAGATTACAGCATCCAGCCAGTGATAGCCGAGGATGAAGGCGATCAGGAAGAAGGTAACACCGAGGAACACAGCCACGCCGGTAATCAAGTGGATGAAATGGTGGATTTCCTTGGCAATTGGGGTCTCTCCAGTATCCAAGCCCGAAGCCAAGCCAGCGATACGTCCCATCACCTGTCACAGTACAACTCATAGAAATAATGCTTGACTCTGTTTCAAAGCATTAATATTGCTGCTGTTAGCTATGCTGATTCTTATAGTGTAGTTTATGACTGTTTAACTTTAAATGGTGGAAATTATATTGTCAAGTTGTGCTTTATTTACTATCGTATCACGACTTACCGTATTGTCTCCACAACAGATGACAACGCCCTTTGCCGTGCCTTCAACCGCGTTTGTTGAGAAGAATGCCAAGTTCTTGGTTTCCAGTGGATTTTCATGAGTGAATTCGGATCCACGAGACTGGGGTTCAGATTCGCCGGTTAAACTTGAGTTGTCGACTTTGAAGCCTCGCGCCTCGATGATACGGATATCAGCAGGGATACGGTCACCGAATTTCACCTACAAATATAGAAAGAACATCATGTCGAGCTCGTTTACCATAAAGTCCGAAACGTATTATTGTGCTGGATAATTTTGAGACGATACTCACTTCAACAATGTCACCAAGCACCAAGTCTTCAGCGCGCAGCGTCAACTTTTCGCCCTCACGGATTACAGTGGCGAATTGAGGTACCATGTTTTTAAACGATTCCATGATCTTAGAAGACTTGCTTTCCTGGTAGTATGAGAAAATACCCGTCACGATCACGACAGCCGCCAACACGATTCCGAGGTACAAGTTGTCATCTGCAGGTTCTTCAACGGTACTCGCCTAAGGATTAATATGGTCAGGGTCAATAATATTTCTACCGTACTTAATTAATTATTTAAGCTTCCGTAGTCAAATTAAGCATTTCTACTGACCTGAATTCCGTAGGCAATAAAGCAAAGAATAGCACCAATCCACAATAATAATGCGAAACCACCGAACAGATTTTTACAAAACTTCACCCACTCGGGCGTCTGTTTTGGCGGTGTAAGTGCGTTTGGACCGTCTCTTTCCAGGTTCTCTTTCGCTTTCGCGTGACTAAGGCCCTGGAAGGGAAAAGATATAAATAAATAAGTTGTATCTACTTATGATAACACTTCATTGCATTTGAATATTGTTTTAAAACTGTTCCTTACATTTTCTGGATGTGTCTGAAATCTTTGGTAGAGCTCTTCCGGTGTTACTTTGTGAAAATCGATATCCAACTCCTGTTTGAGATCATCTAAATCTCCTGCTTTCCGCTTTTTCGCGGGGGGTTTCCGGCGTGTCTGGAATATTTACACACATGAAATATGAATACTTAACTCTCGTATTTTTTGGTATCTATATTAAAACACATTATCCAACTGAAAGATTAGTTCGAGTCGCTTATATATCTTACAAGCGAAATGATGAAGAATCAAAACAATTTGCGGTTAAAAATACACTGAAAACCATGCAATACTTTCTTGACAGCTGCTTGTCTTGCGACTGCTGGCGTCATTGGTCACTTAGCAAGAATAAAATGAAAGATGGTAATGTAAATAAAAACCTTGTACTGTCCGTCAGCGGTTCTATTATCGTCCTTAACAGGTCCAATGGTGGCGACGCGGTACGAGTCGGTACGGCCATGCTGCAAACACAACTAGGGGCTAGACACATTCTACAAGGCGGCCCTATGGGCCATGCACTCATGGATGAATGGGTGACAGTGAAGAGCAACGATATCGCATGGAGTCATTGCAAACGGATCTCATGATACGTATGATTAACAAAAGTAAAATGATGCATGCAATATCGATACTCAAGAACAAAACATGTTAAAAAAAGCAACTGGATTATTTATCTTGAAATAATAAGAAAGTGTAAATCCAGATTCTTTTATCAGAAAACAAAAGTACTATGCACGTTGATGTTACATCAAAACATAGGTAGCACTATATACAAATTGCATCTAATGATGATTGTGCTAACTATGATGTAATAAACTACAATTTGTAAGGGTGTGTAGGGAAAAAATCAATAGAAGTACAAGTATTCATTTGAAAAGCGTTCAATTTCAAAGCATTACACAGCAATAGAGCGTATGAGGCATAACCTTGCCAAACGAGTACTCTATAGAGCTAGGGACCAACGACTCAATGGCGTTCAATTGGTCTGAACTAGTTGCGCGTGCGAACCTGAGCGAATGTAAGGACACCGCACAGGCGTAAACCTCTCCGCATGAACGACTCCACACTTAGAACCTAAACTACCTAAGTAAAATACTATGCCTTGATACTACAGCCGAATACTCACATTATCCATAGTTTTCTGTGTTATTTAATACTTCGTCGTTAGGGTACGTTAATGTTAACTGAACAATATAGACTCACACTAGTAATCAGTAATGGATGGCCTCAAAGTTGAAATTGCCTGGATATGGGTTCTTACGTAACAAACGTTCGCTATTTATGCGCTAAAGGGGAGTAATGTCACAAAGTCTAAATGCGTCCGCGGTGCCGTAAACAAGCTAGCCGTCGCCGTCGATAATTGATGAACGTTTTCATAGCAGGCCTCATTAAACCGCGCCCTGAATTCCCGTGAAGGTTACAGCGAGAATAACTAGAACAACAGGCTGTGAAATGCACTCGTTTCGTGAAATTCTGGCAGTAATGGCTTGTTCAATTAAAGGAACCTTTAGGTAAGCTTTGAAATCCAACTTCCGTTAGGAGTGGGCGGTATAAATAATGGATAGCCAAGATGGACTAGAATTAACAAGATGGGGTGTTACTATACCCGTAGCTCGAGAATATTCATAGGGTGTATTCAACTCGATGGCCCAGCCCTTTCACCGCATGGTGCAGGGTAAGAGCCACACTGGCTCTGATCTGGCATGCGGCGCAGAGGCGACGGTGGCGGTGCGGCGGCGTGTCCTGAGTTACATAAGCGGCGCGCACATCGAGCATGCGCAGTGCGGACCAACCCCCGCGCTCGCTACCCTCGACATAAATAGCTAAAAGACAAGGTTGCCACCCCGGGGCCCCGGCGACCGCATTTATAATCTCTATAAAGGTTAAACCGGAATATCTGATGGAAAATCGAAACTGGTTCTAACAAGAATAAAACGGCGACTGTCTGCTGAGGGATGATTAACCTACTTTGAAAACCTAGAAACGTGAGGGAAGTAAAAAAAAAAATTAGGGACAGATCTTTAGAGCCAAGTTTATTTGCACGAATAATATTTATGAATTTATTAATTTTAACCAGTGATTACCTAGTCATCTATTGGTATGACCCTTTTGACTGGGAAGTTAAAGGTCGATCAAGACACGCACAATCATGTGCTTAATAGAAATTAATTGACTTGCATTAATAATTTACATAAAACAATGTAAGAAAACACAAAGAAAGCTCGCCCGAGTGACTTTAAGAATTGTTGCTGAGGAAACCAGAGCACCATGCTAGAGGACTGCAAGCTGTGTAAGCTCTGAGGAAACTAGGTTGTTCATCAACCATATTATAAGAAGAACTATTGACAACAGAATTTATATGAAAGGAAAATTTTAATTTCCTTAGTTTTTATTCATTCCTTTTCATAAAATTTCACTTGAGGTAAGCGTCCAAATGAAGAATTTTCAAAATCAATTGAAACAGAAATTGATGCAATTTAGTCCACAAATCCATACTAATATCATGTCATGTGTCATGCGCCGACGGAGATTCATTACCACGGCCGCAAAACTGCTTTACACCGAAAATTTGTGGTTACTACTGTAGTAGATGCGTGACGCGTGAATGAGACAATTATTTTTAACAGTAATGAAACGCGGCGCATGAGACGCGCCTCCGGATCCCCGTGACGCCACGCGATCACCAAACGTTGCCAAAACACTATTATTATCTAAACCCTACTTTCGTGCGATCAACCTAGAGATCTAAACAATCCTATGGAACATTAACAAGAAGCGCTGACGAATTAAAATGCCACTACATTTCCAAGCCTGCAACGAAAGTGATATTGATATATTACTTTTATAAATTTTTGTATTAGCAGCCCGGTGATATATTGCTGTGCTAAAATCAATATTTCTTTTAAAGAAAACTTTAAGAGAAAATTCAGGTTACTGCTCAATATTTGTTTTGGCATTTAAATAACCAGAATACCTAAATCAACCTGAGCAATTCAATGCTGTTAGGCAGTTATTTTAGAATTTAAAGCAAGTTTGTTATGAATACACGCAATTGTAAGACTTCGATCAATTTGAGTACGGCTCTAGAAGTACTTTATCTTAATTTGCCAAAACCATTATTATTTATTTTTATGGATGACTCATAAAGTACCTATATATCGGAGATATAGTATAATCGGAATAGAATTACGACAGAGGTTGTATTAAATTGCGCTCCTAAGATAACATGGAAAGTTAAATAAATCGTATTATTCTGATAACCTTTGCGTGAAGTGTGTGACAAATTAAGAACAATTAAATGATAGTAATGCTGTTGTTTTTATTTAAAATCCATTGACCCACGAGACCGAAATATGATTAGCATAGAAAAGATTTCAGATTGCCGAAGCTGCAACCGAATATCAAAGAACTAGTTACGTAATTTCTTATAAGTACCAAGAGCTTAATTAAGTGACGAAGGACCAAGTCTTACTGTCAGAAACTAGAGCAAAATTGAATAATTGAATAAAACCGCAAGGGATATTATTAGTTTTGTCATTGCGTAATGCATGATTTAGACTGTCATAGCGGCCGTGACAAGTGATGGACAGTTATCAGGCGACAATCTGCTGCAGATGTGCCCCTTTGTCACGTAATATAACACAATGCATCAATTTATAAGCACTGCATGGTATAAATCGTTGTTGCAATAGTATCCACACTTAATTACGGTGATGTCTGATCCGACTTATTTTATAGTGAAACTATTTCAACTTTGAGTCGCATCCGTAAAATGGTATTAATAAGAATTTGCTTAAGTAGTCCAGAATTAAGCTTATATGAGCGTAATGTAAATTACGAAGTCACTGTTCGTCTAGAATCAAATTTATGTAAGACAGCTTCCGACTGCTTAGCAAAATTTTATAAGAATATTCCAGATGGATAAGAACTTTTGAACATTAGGAAACACCTTCAAAGACTACGTCTAGCAGCCTAATTGATGCGTGCTGTCGTCATAAAGGATAAAGGAAATACTCCAATAGAGCGACGGTACTCTATGCGATTTAAATGACATAATGACGAGGCAATTTTCTAATAAACCTTCGGTACTCTTATAGTTGTCGTGTCCGAAGCACGGTTGGCTCCCGCGACAACCTGTTAGCCACTTCCTTCAGAACACCTAGTGAGGAATGGTCTTTTTGCCTTAGTAATATGATCACGCGATTAAGACATGACGTTCGTAGAAGACAGGATATTTGACCTAAATGGGGCGTGGGCAAACCGGGGCGAGTTGAAAGCTAAAGTCAATATTTTCACCCTTTAGAAATTTTACTTTCAGTAGTTGAGTTTTATTTCACTTTGTTTTCAGATTGACTGGTAACTTGTGCTGTCCGTACAAGGATTATTTCTATAGTTTTCCCCCAAATTTGGGCGTTTTCCTAGCGACATGAATCATTTTATTTAAACGAGATCGGGATGATATTTTCCTTCATATTGAATAGTCATAATCAAATCAATAGGATTGCGATTGCAAAAATATAGGTATATATTTGCCAATAAATTAAATAATTATGAAAATCGACATCTCACCGGTGGCACTAACCACGAATCAGTCAGGAATGATTACAGCGATTTTGAAAAAAAACTGATTGATTTGAATCTTTACTTAATTTAATCTTATAAGCTATTCAGTAATTAGTAAAGTTCAGTATTTTTATTGGATTCCTCAAATCCGCTTTTTAGTTTTGGACAAATCCAAATTATAAAATGAAATAAAACCTGTTCTAAAATGTAATCAAGACAATGCCGCTGATATTACAATAGATGTGATCTTATAATTCCATGAAGAAGAAGATAAAAGAGTATTTGAAAATATTGCAGGATGTTTCAAGGAAGTGATTCGGTACTGGCATATGAGGGACCGAGCGGAGTGTCCCTCTCCGCACAGATCGATACTGCGAGTTACGCAACCCGACCGGCGCCGTCTCCGATACATTGCTCCTCTTCTGTCGCCCGAACTTTGCAATTAATCATATCCTTAAATGATCTTTCCAAAAACAATTACTACAGTCTTAAACACATTCAGTCATAATCTTAAACAAATGGACAAAGGAACTTAAAGATTACAAGGAGAAAAAAAAAACTGCTACGTGCTGAGGATAGTGGACCCGTTGAAATTTTGTGGCAGAACAAAGGCGATGGAACGTGCAAATGATTTCCTGAGGTGAGACTGCACAGAGACAAGAGACGAGGATCGCAAAGCACTGTTCACAAGCAGCCGAGCCCCGCGCTAGCAGCCGAGGGCTCCTTCGTTACCTTTCCGCACACACTGTTTGCGACATGCACTTACACCTTCACGAAAGCACTGTCTCGACGACTCGGCACGCTACTGTAAAGGCTAAGGCAAGCACTACTGCAAGCACCGCACTCACCTCGCCCATTTTCGCTAGTCTTTATGTAAAAGGCGGATAAAAAGGAACAAGCCGCCTCTCGGTCTCGCCTCTTTCCCTCAACGGAGTGGGGTGGGTCGTCGCTAGTTCTGCAACAACGGGGACCGTTACGGTTTCCTCGTTCCAACGAAAAAACTTAAAAAGTGTGCGCTTCCACGTAGTCTTGTCGCACGGCACTGGCTATGTCATCTTTATACGAAACTAAAACCCGGTATGAGAGAGGTGCGCGGATGGCGGAGGCGCGTAGGGCGCGACGTTCGGCGGCCTGCTTCGGGCGGCGACTGACGGTGGGGCCGGCGCGTATCGAGCCGACGGCGCACTGACGTCACACTGCGTCACGACGCCAGCGCCGCGCTGCCAGCGTCGCGCGCAACCCGCTGCGCGCGGCGCCCTCTGCCGCCACCGCCCCGCTCGTAACCTTCCACAACCGGTACGTTGACAGCCCCTACTGATCGACAAGCTTTTCGTCGACGCACCCTCAGCACAATACTATCTTCCAAATATTTGTACAATTCCTACATCGAGCAAATAACATATTCTTATTTTCCGTTTTTAGGTATCCAGTCTTATTAAGTCAGCTATTTAATACATACTATATGTCTGTTCTTATACAAGGCGTTAATAAATTTTTATGGGAATTTGTTGGTAGGGCGAATAGCGTAGGTGGACGGAAGGCCGTCTCGGCGGGCGGCGCGCCCAACCTTAATACTACATCGAGTACTTATTGACAAACGGTCTTATCTTGACGAGGAACTCTTAACGCAAGACGACTTATTATATCAACAAAATTAGATTTTAGATATGCAAAATATAAAGCTGATGAGCCAACAATTTTATTTAATCAAGGCATTTAGTTTTTGTATAGTAACCGAAGTAACCAGCGGTTATATTTGGGTGGCCAATAAATTTTATAGCTAGTGAATACATTGCGTCCGGTTTATTGCATTCGTATTATGATAATGTCATAACCTCAGCATATAAATAAATTCTAGACGTAAATGTTTTATAGTCTGAGGCCCTCCCAAAGTAACTACCCCGGTCGGCTAAATCCGTAAGTTTGGGCTTCAGGAACACACGCGGAATTTATTACTCTTGATCGCGGACTAGATACCCGCATTACCTCCAAAAAAAAGGGCTTTAGCCATGTTTTATATGGACCATTAAATCTTTTGTCCGAAAAATCTCAATGCACATGTATAACATCACCTTGAATTTTTTTCATAGGCTCGTGTAATGTTTGAATTTTGTAAAGTTGCTAAGAATTAATTTCCTGTAGCGAGCGACAAACGAAATCGTGGAAACTTAATGGCAAGCGAAGAACCAACGATGCATTTATGAAGCTAATTTTAGATAATCGATAAAGTAAATTGCTCTTTGCGGCACATTCGTATTACTGTATGCACGTAGTGATCGATTTGATTGGCTTGGTAACCAGAACGAGCCATGAATAACATAATACTAACAGGGAACTGGTGTCTGCATAAATGATTGATGTCCTAATAATAAATATGAGTATAAGAAATACAACGCTGACTGAAAATACGTATGAAAGATCAGAAAAAGCGTTCGGCGGTACATAAAATCGTTTACAAGCCTTTGTTGTTCGTTACAGGAAGATCAAAGTGTATCGGTAGAGTTAGTTTTTCAGGTTACTTTATTAACGCACCTAAAACATATCCATATGTTAGTACCGCGAATAAAATATTTTCTGATATCTTGCCCTGCAATTGGACAGTAATGGGCTGGTTACTTTTTTTTTAATCTTTTTTTCGGGCTTTGTCTATCCATACATTTTAATTAGTCTAGTTTCTAGCCTACAATGTCATATTTAGCAAAAAAATAAAGCAGATTACAAATAATTACAGGGCAATATAAAATAACATAGCATCACGCTTGTATTCCTAGAAGGCACAGGCAGATGTGTGCATGTGTGTATTGTACAAACCCACATTTCAACGATGCAGTTATTAAAACTCTAAACTCCAGGTTGCTACTTAGAAATTCCTAACAGATTAAATCTAGAACCTGGTATTCGAGCCTATGACCACATGCTCAGAAGCCGCGCTGATGATCAATTTTTTATATAATTAAAATTCTGCCTTTTCTTCAACATTAACCTGCATTATTCTCACATTAATAAATTTAAATTGTAAAGAACACATAATTTTAAAAGAGTGTCTATGGAGTTTCTTGCCGGCTCTTCTCCATAAGACCAACTTCTTGGAACCGTGCACCTAGCTTTGACTTTTCTTAAGTGCCTGTAATAGGGCCTATTTGAAATAAAAAAATTGAGTTTGAGTTTGAGTTTGAATCGCTGATTATCAAAGCTTAGTCTTAATAGGACCGAAATTACTAGTTATTATCACGTTTGGCTTAAAATAACTTGTTAAGTCGGACATATTGAAAATCCATCGTTTCTAAGGAAAACTGTAGCCGTTTTCCAAATTATACGCAAAGAGCACTTGATAAATTAAATTAATGGCAGGAAAAAAAAGGCAGTGGCCCTCACAGTAAGTGTGCCTATGTTTAAAGAGCCAAAGAATTCCGAAAATGTTCCTTCCTTGCTTGAAATAACGGAAGCATAATGTTGTAAGTACAAGATAATCCGATTATATGTACACGTACACTATAACAATATGAAGCATTATTATTTTCTCATTGAAACCTACGCAAGCTTAAAATAGATAATGAAGTTCACTAACTTTCATTATAGTTCATTTCAAAATATGGGTTCAAAACAAGCTGGTTTTTCTTCGTAGAAAATCTTTTATTGACCTACGATTTCCCGAAAGCTAAGCAATAACTTGACTCTACGGCAAGTGAAAATATTCATATTTCGGTAGAGTATTATATTTATAAATTTCGTGTACCGAGTATCTTGTTCTTAATGTAATATTTTGCTATTCATCCCCTTATATAAGGGGTGAGAGGAGTAATGACGGGGTCAAAACTAATAAATGTTCATGCTTTATCATAATCCTAAAGTTATATCGATGGCGTTTGACATAACGATCATAACATAAGCACACTTATACCAAACGAGCGTCACTTTATAATTACTTATAAAATATTTACGTCACTAACAATTCACCCATTTTATATGATAATGACTCATTTATAAGAGTTTCCCGACGTAGACACGCCATTATAATGCGTGTTTATGTGCGTGACAACTACAAGTGCTAGATAATAGTATAAAACGTGGGAAAAAACTATAACGGGGGTACATTTTAAATGCGTATCTAACGAGGTCTAGTGATATGAGCAATTGAGAAACTGATATCAAAAAGCAAAATGTGGATGAAACTCATATATGGGTTACCACAGAATACGTTTCCACCACACCGATGGCGCCACCTGTCAGATATTAATTTCCGGCACTTGATGCTTTTTGCCCTGGCGTAATTATACGTCAGCAAATATAGACACATCCTTGCTGCTACATAGCTAGCGGCTAATAGACCTACACCCCCACTAGAACACGCAAAGGCCCTCGAACAAAATTAGCTTTTTATAATAATGATGCTTAAATTGTAGACGTTATAATAGGCATAGCTTGACCTACGACACTGTAAACCATTTTCCTTTTAATGTTAGATCCATAGCTTTTAACAAAGACGAAGGGCCACTTTCTTTTGATTTCAGCCGACCGCTTTAAATGTAATTTTTGTGTTGCAACTTCGCAACAGTCGTTTGAAAACTCGTTCGTAAATGCGTTGAAGCAATGGTGGGTACATTTTATTCGCAATCTCCTGCAGCCTATGCCTCCCTGTTACAATAAAACGTAAAGTTGCACACTTTTCAATTTCAGTGTCCGTCGTGCCCCGCCTGTGCGCGTATTTTTCATTTTACTAGCTCCGGACTGGAATGTGAAACAAAAGGACTTTTCCACTCATTGTTTCAGTTGATCTAGAATTGTGAGCGTTCCGACAGTTTTTCTGCGTAATTGCCAAGGATTAATTAAACGCTGGGGAGCTCAAGGCTCTGCCATAATATGGAAACTTTAGTATATGACCCAGCTCTAATTTTTTTTATATCTGTTTCGACCGTTACATTTAATCATTTATTTCCGTATTAAATCATTCATGTTTGTCCTTTAAGTACCTATTGAAGATTCGGCACACAATATTAAACGATGCTACGGTAAGGACGTTAGCAACACATCAATACAGATATCCAGGTAAAATGTAGCTGCTTGCGATCAATATAATTGCAATATGTCAACTACGTGAATAATATACAACGCGTGCACCGCCCGGCAGGGTGGCTCCCAGGCATAGGTCAGTTACCGTGCCTTGCCGACACGGCACGGCATGGGGTTGAATTAATATCTAATGCACTTTCAACCATTTTCTTTGTTCATCCTAGAATATATAATTATACATATAACTTGCACTTATTTATCCTACTGCGCGGGAAGAGCAGGTAGTACTAATAATAATATAATTTATGAAGAATTAAAATATCTTACTTTTTTAAGTTAAAAGTGCTAATATATGTTATCTAAAGTAATTTAATTATTAGGATTTGTGAATAGAGTAGATTTTAGGAAACTTGCAGTTCCGTTGCAGAGATTAGATATAAATACCGAAGTATCAATTTCCAAAAAGTACAAGACTTAGTGAAAACATTCAGAGGGTAACCATTATAAAATACACGTCAAAATTTTAAATGTGACAAAGAGATTTTAAATTAAGATAATTCATAGGGTTGTTCCTGATATATTATGTAAAGCATTAGTATCAAAGTTGGGGCAGCGGGCCATTCCTTCGTCGTGAAAGACCGGCTGATATGAAAATTCGTCGTGGAACGGCCGGCGGCGGGCGGGGTGTCAGTGCGGGGTGCTCTGTAGGGGGGGAGGGTGCACGGAGGCTCTATTTGGGTCACCCCGGGCGTCATTCTCCACGATCAATAGTGGAGTCGGCGCGCGCCGTCTCCTCTCTCGCTCGCGCGCCGCCAGTTACCTAACGCGTCTCGCACACTGCCCTACCAACATTAATTATTTTCCAAATCGCCTTTTATATGGGAACTATACAGATAATACTGAAGACTACCCAAAATCACCATTAGCACACATTGGCCCTTAATTTGAACATAAATGATACACAACGCACTTACTCAAACACCTGATAACCTAATGAGCTAACATCTCATCTCGTTCTTTCCTGAACTGAACTCGCAAAGTTACGTAACTCAGCACAATAGTTAGAAAATATAATGTATAGTAAACAGGACCACTGTAAAGATTTTATTAGGCGACGGCGGGTTTTAAAAAGAGCCATCTCAAGATATTCAGTGGCCATCTTCAAGTAGAATAGATGGTGCAATAAATTGCCAGTCAGCGCTATCTCAAACGACTCATAATTTTAAAACTACGCTGAAAGCTTATAATGAGGCGTTCCGAGGCCAGGAGTGGAGCTGAAGTGGGCGCATAAATATTACTGACGAGTACACCCGATGAAGTGGGGAATGCTAACTAGTTGAAGATGTTCATCTCCGGTGAGAAAATTGAGCCTCCATCTGGGAGAGTATAGTATTTGTATGTCAGATTAAGTCTATATAACCTAACGACATAATACGAATAAACCTTCACATTCATGTAAAGCCCGCATCGTATTTTTCTGAAACAAACGACGAATTCAACTATCAGTTGAACAGTTGGTCTCTGTGAAATACTGAACGTAATGTTATATTTAATTATTCCTAGAGTGAACAAAAATCGCGCTTTAGCTCTAGAAATCTATTCTAAAGCTAGACGATGTAGAATGTGTTCATATCTGTTAGCAACGTATCCATCTTGAACATAGTAAATCATCTATTGTTAGGCAAAATACCTAGACCGCAATTCGCGTGTTTCAGAAATAGCCCGGCTTGAGTAGGTACGTCGGGATATAAGGTAAACTTTCGTATATAGGTAACTGGGTGACGTATGCCGTAAAATATATTTGTTGGCGAAATGTGCCCATAAACCTACTAAAATTATTGTTAACCAAAGCAAAAGCAGAATTAAAGAGACTGTGGTTTACAAAACTTCAAGGAAAAACTTTGAACCACAAATCTTTACCATATATAATATCAGTTTTGCGCAAAGCATTATATTGTGCCGCAACCTATTGTACGACAGCTCGTAATGTTATGTAACAGAAGCAAGGTATTGAACTTCTCTTACACAAATATGCAGCATTGATTTTACTACCGAGTGGCGGAGCGTCGTAGTAAGTTCCAATCCGGCCTTACGACAAGGATAAAAAGAAATCGCGGCAGAATACTTAAAATAAATCTAAACTAATTTCTGAGCGTATCACTCGAATGAACAACTCTATTCAGTTAGCTCTTGGTGTCGTAAATGTTATTACATACAAAGTAAAAAAAAAAATCTTACTAAGATATCTGCTTCTTACTATTGCATGAAATGTTTATTTTTCCACTCAGCTAAAGCTATGATTGTTAGCACAAATGAGATGTTGTAAAAAAGAATTTACATCCACGATTACTAGACATAAAACAGTTTGTAGTTACACATCGTAATGATAGTTAACTAATATTTTGTTAGGAAAGCTTTGTGAGTTAAAAACTAAATAGTATAAATTGCCGATTTGTTAAAATACTAAACATTCGAAAGAAGTAAGTAAATAAATAAAGCAAAAATAGATCCCATTAACAAGACAACGAAAAAAAAAAGGACTTATGTGTGGGTCGAATATCCATGCTAAGGTCTTCCCTAATTTGGAGATCCTGATTACTATATTTTGGAAATGGTAGCGCAAAAATCACACTGAACATTTTCAATGTAATTGGAAATCTCGCTCCATATGTAATTCAAAGAAAATACGAAAACCCGATAGTCAATTGTCGAATTGTTTCGTTACTTGAAATAATACATAGAGCGACTGTCTGGAATCATCTGCAGGAAGTGTTCGAGCCGAATACCAGCCGGCCAGGCTTAGGCGTAACTGGCATAATACAGAAAACGTTTTTGAAGGATGTGTGTGACGTTTGAAACTGTTTAAATGACATAACTTCAACTTTTTTAAGAAGCTACGTCCCCTATCATTGTTTGGAATACAGGACGCAAACTGAAAAAATAAAAACTTGCCCCAGTAGTATAAAAACAGAAGTAATAAAGTAGAAACCACGTGAATTCATATAAAACTTTAAAACAAAACAGAGAACCTAATTAACCACGTTTAACTTCTTTTAACAATTACTAGCGTTCATCGTTATACCAAGCACACGAGTCCCAATTTTCTAATGTGAAACAATCTTTAATCTGGAAGAGATCCATGTAAATGGCAAAAATATCGATCTATGTAATCGATTCAAATCACATTTATTCACACATCGATTAACCTTTTGACTGTCGGAGCGTGGATCCACGCAAGACACAATGCAATTTTTATTGTGTCTAGAAATGCGACATACGAGAGGTTAAGAACCACGATACTCCTCAAATGAAAGCAAACGAAATAAGAATCTGACGACTGATGACAATACAAGATGATTATTTCCATGTTGTAAGAGTCAAACAAGAGAAACCAAAACGAGGATTTACTGCTACACGTGGACTAGAGTGCTGCCAAACAATTTAGGGTTAGCTAAACCCATGACTCGCATTAAATATAATAGCAAGTATAAAATACAGAGGCTGTTGATGTAGCAAATATTCACAGCACATTTGAGTCGTTCTCAAGCTAAATCACCATTTTTACAACGCAAGATCGTGTTTATCAATTGAAAGAATTCAAGGATAGCGTTCACTTACATGAGTGTCTTCTTGATCGAGTAACATTTAAAGGACCCAATAAAGTAACAGTTCAAGATCAAACCCAAATGGCGCTGGAATGCGATTGATTCGGCTGCAAACTAAAAACAGTAAATCACATTTGGACGTGTTGTTTGAAGATTTTTTATCGATGCTTTTACTGGTAGAACTTCGCAATGTGATAAAAATAATTCCGAAAAATGTTTACTACATTAAGCATGTAGAGCTGGTCAACTACAGATTTCAACTGGCTTAAAGAAGTAATATTCAAGTAATCAATGACATGGCTTACCATTGCTGCGTCAATATTACATTTACATACAAAATGTGTGGCTGACGCCTGACGGTAGTAGGGTACGGTACATTTGTGTACAGAATAAAGTAACGCATTTATGACGTGACAACGTGACTCGATATTCGCAAACATTAGGAGATCATGAGATGTAAACTTTACAAAACGGCAAAACTGAAAATGTGTAATTTTCATGAATGTTTTAATATTTTAAATGTATGAGGAAGTTCAATGTATATTCAATTATTCAGTCGGAGTTTTTTGCTATAAATTGTTCTAGATGCTGTATTTAAATTGGATGTAGTACTGTGCCGGTGGGACTCTTAAATTGCTAACGCTATGAAGTGGGGGATAATAGTTTTACCTCACCTCCAGCCGAGTCGGGACGAGGTCAAAGTGAATAAACCGTCGAGTCGAGTCAATTTCCGATATTAGATTTGCCTACAGGCAGAAGTGAGGCGACGGTATTCCGAGTTTTTATCTTTAGCTAGAGCATTTGTTTAATGGTGTTTTCAATCAAGCCGTGGCATCTTGATCGATACGACTACCACTGATTAAATAAAGTCGAAGGTCAGGATTTTTCTTTATTTTACGAGAAAGTTTAAAGTAAGACTACGTTATTTTTGTAATTTGCAGGCGTATAAAACCATATGAAATAATTTCAAGCTTATTTCCATGGTCAAATTTGCTTTACGTAAAGGAAGCTTGTAATTTTGCTACTATTAACAAGAGCATTATTACTCCCTGCGTATCGGAATGACTGGTTTTGAAGTGAAGCAAAGTTCGTTTCGCCAAAATGGAAGTAGGAGTTAAAATGTATAAAATCCGGAACTCTGTCACAGAATAGTTATTTTTGTAGTCTTTAAATATAATCGTTACCCCACATTTAAAATATCTCTTGCGTGGGTCCGTTTACAGGTTCAAATCGCATATGCACACATACCCAGACCCTTTCAGATTGATCTAGTCCAAGTCAAATATAAGGCACACTTCAAGAAGCCATGATTTTTAATATGTATTTAGTAAAAAAAGACCGTACGTGTGAATAAATTTAGCACATAACTGCGGATGTATGTAAATATGTACAAATTATAAGCACAGTGCCATAGCTACTAGGTACAGAAGCCATTGTCGAGTGCTATGGCATGAGGCACATACAATTTAATAAATAAACCGGGGATCAAGTTATATCCCGAATGGAGGGTTCATAAAAATCTGCGAAATTTCGCATCCAATGACATTAGCATGAAGCGAGGAGAAATGTACGAAATCGTGTTAAAATTTCACGGGATTAGGATCGAGGGGATTCCGATCGAAAACATCTGGAATACACGCGGCCTTGTCAAAGACGTGTCTCTGCTTAGTGAAATATGTATTCCACGAAATTCAGTCAATGAAATTATTATAGAGTAAACATTTTATGAGCAAGTATAAACATTGGACGTCACAGTCGTTGCTACGGCCTGTGCTGTTGATTCACTCGGCTCAGCGCACAGGCTGAAGGTGAAGACGAAGGAGAAAGAAGTTTATTACTATATATACTATTATAGCAGATAATATTTATAGTTCTCTGTAACTATTCTAAAAATTGCACACGTCTCGTCTCCACTCACCATTGGCGGATGCTTTGAAGAGCAACGTTTTAACAAGGTTCAATGGTGGTATTTTGGTAACATGATAAACGCAATATTTACAGAAACAGCAGATTTATTTGCATCATAAATTAAAAACTACCACTGATATTTATAATATTGGTTACATGGACAAGTTTTAGTACTTATAAACTTGGTTTGTTTGAGGCTTTTTAAATAAAATACAAATTATATTGATTCCGAGCCGAGGCAATGGATTAGTTAACCACGAAGCCGGTTAACTGTTCGAATATGTTTGAATCGTTTTATGTTACAATACGGGTGACATTTGAGAACTTTGGCTGCATTATCATTCAGTGGATTAGCAAGCAGGATACGAGTCGGAGACAAAACCTTTTAGAAGCATAACAAAGAAAAGTACGCATCGTTGCGTAATACGTCACTGAGGACTGACATCTGGAGCTTTTATACTGAAAGGACAATTTGAATTCTAAAGCTCGCCGTACCTGTCCGTCCTCTCGAAGATTTCGAAATCGTCTGCTGAATTTACGTGTTCATGTCTAGCGATGTCATCGCCGAACTATTTATGTACATTTCGGATTGTCAAATTTCACTCTCCGGAAAAAAGACTTGCTGGCTTAAGATAAAAATTATAAGAAAATCTTTTAGTATAATGAATCCAGAAGTGAAATTACACTTTTCTGGAATATTTACACAAATTGATTAAAGTTTAAGTTTTAAATATCCACGTCCACTATGATCTTCGTACAGCAAAATATGTACCACGCAACTAATTCGGCGGCATTAATAATTGAAATCTGAATGTGTAAAAATAAGTATTACTGTTATAAATTCTCAATCTGAATAAATTGTCCCTAGGTCTTTGCAATCAGCGCCCCCATGAACCACAAAGATATTATTGTAGCGCAGTTGCCTTTGCGTGTTTTTCTTAAGTGTTCACAAATCATGGCCCAGTGTTGCGTAATACTCATTCACGTCGCACTAATTGGCTAATCCTGGCATTGGCGACGGGTTGGGTGTGCTAAACAGGCTCCAGGGTATTTCGCAAATCAGCCGGTGTTAAGTGCACGTGAGAATTGGCGCGCTCCACATAACTCAATTATGAGCTTGACGGCACGGCACCACATAGGCACATTACCTTAATTTTAAAGTAACGCCATAACATTTTATCGCATAATAAGTATAATCTTTGAGATTATGGACCTACTTACTGTAATTATTCACATTAGCGACATAATTTTGTATTATGAAAGAACGTAGAATAATATGTATGGTCCGTTGTACTTCTAAATTATCGAATTGCGAAGAAAATACTTTTCTATAATTATAAATTTCTATATACCCCAAGGGTTGAGTATGTGACACCACGCAAGAGACCTAAATCCCAAATTAGTTATTCAATCCACTGCTCTGAACAGTCAAAAGGTCTTGAAAGGACTCCAGGGGATCGTCGTGTGCATATGAGAGTATTAACCGAATCTAAACGATTATCCTTTGACCGTTTCTGGCTAGTGCCGGTGAGATCCGCTCGAGGCGGTCCGTACCGGTGAATCTGGACAGACCCCGCGCGATTTCCGTTCACTACACCACTTATATCAGTTCAATGCACCAGGTTTTCAAATCCCACACACTGTTATGTAAAATTAAGCATACGCTTTTCACGTTCAGAAATGGAATTTTACGATTTCGAGGAATTTTACACCCGTAATCTTGAAATTACGAAGTGATTGAATTTCATGTGAGATTACGCTAAATCCGTACAGATTACAGAATGAGCATTCCATACTAATTTCGCTCATAGCATAAATGAGGAACATTACACTGGAAAAATTACTCGTAACTTCAAAGTTTTGAATGTTTTGTTTTAAAACTACGTCAATTCTTCTTAATAGAGTATCTTACCAGGATAGTTAAAAATTGTCTTTGGACGCTAAAATTAAGAAAACCTTACACACCTTTAAACATGGCCAAACAGAATTAATGAGCATTTTCCAAGAAACATTAAGTTGAAAGTTTGATAATATAACGGAAAAGTTTCAGGCAAGCTCGTTCCACATTACAATATTATCTGTTAGCTAGTCTTATTGCGCGTGGGCGTAGAGTATGAATGAATTTCGCGCGCAATGTGGTCAGACTTGCCTGTAGACTCTAGATTTTTACTCAGTTAAAATCTCAGTTAAGCAGAAACGTCTGATACACATTATTGTAAATTGTGTGCCAAATGATTCTTTCAGTGCAATAATTCATAAATCAGTGAAACAAATGGAATCATGAAAGGATCCAATGTATGTTGCAGCCTACGTCAATTGAGGTTTAATTTTAGTACGTTTTATTCCGGCTAATATAATAAATTGGGTAACCTCATTAAAGCAAAGACCATAACGATCAAACGAGAAATATTAAAAGCTCGTCTGCTGCCTTGCAGAAATGCATATTTAATTTCCCCCTGAGCTTTGCTGCTATCCCAGCGGGTTTTAAATGAGCGGAATGGTTGTGAATCACTACTAGACGAATATCTACTACAAATAAAATAAAAAACGGACACGTAGTAAGTGAATAAATTTGTTTAACACTAAACTAATGCCGAACTAAATATGTAACGTAATAATTCTAATAAATACTATATAAAAGCAAATTTCTGTATCAGACTATATAATTCATCACCAAAGTCATTCAACTATATACTAGTTCACCACATTTTAAGCCCCGATTGTTTGCCTAAAATTGTTCCAAAATATTTCGTGCAGAAAACAGTTACCGGTAGAAAACGCTGTCAAATGATGAAACGAATAGATAAAAGTGACAAGTGTTTATTATACAGTCATTTGTGGAATAGCGCTGTAGTTTTATTTGACACGTCTGTAGTCACGCAAAAAGGTGATCAGTTAATTCATAGTAGACTTTATTACGATGTCACCACTGATAAAACATTAGCTTATTCAATTTAGAAGATGGATTAGCGACGTGCTTCAAAATTACAAGTGTGGGACAGATGACTATCAGTGTCATGACAAAGTTTATGGAATTCTGGACTTCTCAGTATCTTCTTAAGGTCGGAACAACTACTTTACAAGTACTGACACCTTACTAGTAGAATTGTGTCAACTCAACCATCTTTTTCTTTACCTAGGATCTAATCCACCAAATGCATCTCGCAAACCCATTTTGATTAAAATCAGAAACGCTTCGGCGTGTTTGGTGTTCAGCTAGCTCAGCAAATAATTCCGCCTTTCTTGTATTACCTCCAGTTATCGAGGTGCACATCTGGATTCTTTCACATTTTACCACCGGACATTCCGGTGCACGCCCGGGCTTCCACAGAGTAAAATTGTAAGGATGAAGGCTATTACGTACCAACAATGTTGTTTACGAGTATTACTATTCTTCGTGAGAAGCACTACATAATGCAACTCTGTATTTTCATACCAGAAATACTTCAATATTATAAGCGAACCTGCTTCAGCTTAGAACACGTCCGCGCTTTCCTTCAGAGGAAGCTATGGACATAAGCGTTGCTTGAAATAATTCGCTAGTTGTATTTTGGTATTGGTATTGGTTTACCGAGCTGGTTTCCGCAACTCCTCGCTCTTGGCAATTATTCGATTCTTGTAAGAAAAAGGACTTCATAATAAAATGAAGTCGTTTTTCTTCCAAGAAGCGCAACACATGCGACGCTCACCAGAACTGCATCATAATAAAGCAATGTTGTTTTTTTCATTACTAGGCGTCTACTGCGTGGGCTTTTGGCGCTAGACGTGGAAATTGGTATTGCATTTATATTAGGAATAGCACTTTACCCTATAAAGCAACTAATTTAATTTATTGAAACAATAAATTACACTTAAGATACATTAAGGTAGCTTGGAATAAGCACACTCGTACAAAAACTAAATGTCACATTAAATGATTTAGGTATTATTACGTGCCGTACCGGCGGGATAGCAACGTTTGCGAGAAATTGGATGTGGGCGTCGTAAAGCGCTAGTTGTATGCTCTGTTATCTCCCTGCTTTTAAATTAATTAAACCGTGTAACGTGTAACAATGAACTTCCACTTAAATTGCAATAAATCTAAAAGTACGGAAATATTTGACCTTATTTTATATAATGAGTTCGCGATTTTCTTATGAACGTTATAAATCACCTCACACTTTCAGTTTAAGAGGGGGATGAAGTTTTTTTCTCTTCAGAAGCTTACAAGCTCGTGTATGTAGGCATTATGTAAGCGTTACATAACAACAATAAATCATGTTACACAATATGCGAGTCTACATTGAAGCATCACAATAAAGCGGCAAATTTGCACACGGGTGAGACACACGCATTAGTCACACAATCTCAAGACTAGATGGCGAGCACACTGCAGTTAAAGCTGGATTTAATTTTTGGCCTTTGAACCTATTCAACGAGGTAATTTGCGTACCTAGACTGAGTCAGAGGAAAAGAACTGTTTAGGTTTGTTAATTTAAATTAGCCGAATTATCTAGTGAGGATGAGACGCAGACAACCTTTGAAACAAGTTTTCTCACGAGTGGTGAATGATGAAACAACAAATGTTATATATTGAGATTAGAATGAGGAGCAGTTTGTTGGTTAAGCAAAAAGGTTTTATAAAATCCGCCAAGTAAAAATGTTACTGATAATGTGCCGATTATAGTGTTGACTAAATAGAACTGATTCACGTGATCAGATTGTTATCTTCAGTAGTTTAGGGAGACGTAAAAATTGTTTAAGATATAGAAATTGTATTGCTTAGACCTGAACCAAACGATCGATAACAGAATAATGACATACAAACGAAAAAAGGAGGGCAAAGCTTTTATGCGGTAGTGGATGGAAAAAGGCTGCCAATGTAAATTATGATGTTAGTAGACGTACAACAGTATTATTGTGAGAATATCTCAGAGGGGATTAAACATTGCACAGTGACATTCTATATAGGACATAATGAGCTATATTTAAGTTTTATGAACGAATGTCCATTTTCAACACCCTGCTTACTAACTGCCTCGTTGGTTTAGTGGTCCCAAGCGCGGCTGCTGACCATGGGGTCTCGAGTTCGATTGGTTGGGAAATTTTCAGTAGTAGCCAGGAGTTTGGAATTGTGTCCGGTGGATGGCAATAGACTCACCCCTATTACAAGGGTCTTCATAACAGCATTTATGATAAGTGGGTGTACAACTGTGTAGGTACGTGATACATGTATGTTTGTATGCTTACTACTTATTTCAATGCAGACAATATAATGAATATCAGTTAAACCATCGCCTACAAGATCATTTTTTTTTTATCTTAGACGCGTTCTACCCTACATTATGTTTTTCTAGTGGCGTTATTTTTTTTATGTCTT
The DNA here is from genome assembly GCA_935421205.1 of Xylocampa areola. Lineage (NCBI taxonomy): Eukaryota > Metazoa > Arthropoda > Insecta > Lepidoptera > Noctuidae > Xylocampa > Xylocampa areola. The sequence goes on along the minus strand of OW285217.1, from coordinate 11,079,758 downwards.
GAAAGTTTCTTCAACTGAAGGACCATATCAATTAAAAGCTTTTACTTACGGCAATATACGACAATTGGTATTACCTATAACTCAAAGAACTAGATGTATCCAATTTCCACGAGAAGGTATAAAATAAATAAAAAATATCTGTCAACTAGCTCGTTTTCAAGTAAAATAGGGGATACTTACTGACATTATTTATTAGAGCATTAAATCATGAAGTGAATCAAAATTTTATGAAACAAACGCAATTAGATGACAATCAGATGCATATTGTATGGGTCTGGAACACGCATCGAAATGCAGGCAGCAATAACCGGAGCACATAATAGAGTTAAATTTTACAGTTGTCTCTAGACGAAACTGATCTTACCAGTTCACTGCATATTACCTTTTTATAGTCGTATAATCTTTATTAGGATACCTTGTATGTGATGCCAAACGGGCTTACAGCTGAAGGCGGATCATTCTTTTCACGTGCATATATCCAACATAGTCCCTGTGCTAGACTCCTGACTTCACCCCACAGATAGATACAGGTAAAACCAATGTTGAACTACTTCGTATTAGGAAAAAAAAACCGTAAAACATCGTAAGGATATAAACTTCGAAACATAATTTATATTCCTTGGTCTAAGAATTTCTTTGAACAACAATGTTTGTTTACTCTGATGCCAGTCAAGCTATATATGTGCGTAATTCCTAAAATAACAGTACGCGTATGTTGTCTACCTACGAGTACAATAAAAGAAGCAATGTTACATTCATCAGTTTCCTGAAAGAAAAACTAAACGAGAGTATAACATTTATCATGTAAATGTCGATGTATGCTAAATCAGAAAATGATGCTATTGATAAAAATAGGTTTGAGAAAAAAGCTTTCTATGAATATGAACATTTATACCCGTGCTCTTTGATACGAAGTCAATTAGCACAATATTCATTTTGAAGAATTAGTAATTCCTTCTGTTGGCAACGTGGAGTGGCTTATACGTTGTGTGTGAGGAGACAGAAGATTTGTACCACGTTGAGCGTGCATGTAGGGCTGTCTCCGACACGACCCAGGGCAAACATAATTACGTTTGCAGTGTTGACTTTAAGCGGTTAGTTGGTGAATTACTTATACAATATAGAGACATAGAGCATAAAGCTTATTGTAAGCTCCGTGTGAAAGTTCAAGAAAATATTTGACTCTTTTCGTTGAACGTTTGAAAGCGAAGTTTTACTGGGTATCAATTGTAGACTGCGTACCTATTATAATTATTTTTGTCAGTCAAGGTTTTGCACATTTTCAGATCACCAGATGTTCCATGGAAAACGATAGTTATTATTCACTAGGATTAAGAAAACAATACTTTCACCTTTCATACAGTAAAACGAACAGGTACACAAAAAGTCAGCATAAACTGTGAAATAAATAAAAAGAAACGGTTGAACGGTTCGCAGTTTCAATATCTTGTAAACAAAAATGTCGATACTGCTCTATCTCGATTGTATTCTAAACCTGCACAGTGAAATCAAACCACTCTGGAATACATTTTAAACGAGAAATTTGATTTGAAATGCGGTATCGCCATTTGCAACTTTGTCTTGAACAAATTGAATTTCTATTGCCCTCTTCAACATACGACGGGAACATTTTCATCGAATTTTCATAGTATTATTGCAATTCCAAAACACGTGCGTGGAAGCGTACGCGTCACGTCACTCGATTCAGTAATGGATACACGAGTAGCTCCTTACGTTCAATTTTCCAATTAAAATGAAAGTACGCAAACTCACACTTTCAAATCTGCGATAAGTATAAGGAGAATATATTCAGAACTACGTTGAAGAGAAGACATTAGCGCAACTCAATGTATCGATAGTATCTCGCCATTATACTTACAAAATAGGTTTCATATGAGGGATAGCACCGACGTGAACATGTTCCAAGCTTCATAAATTATACAGACGTTCAGTGGAATAATGGTAGTAACTGGTGGAAACGTACTTAGAATTAAGTATCCACCACCCTCTTTCTCTATGTAGTTAGAATAGGTACTATCTATGTATATCTTAAAACAGGTTACTGTTCGGAAGAGTTCGAAGTAAAACTGCGAAAAGGACATAATATCCTTATTTGTTTCGATTTTCTAGTACGAGTTGCTTATCGAAAATGAGGCATTTAACGACAAATCGATACTCTTCTGAATAAAATATATTATCGAAACACCTTGAAAGAAGTCTGTACATGAGAACGTAATAGATAGCAAGTAGGGGTGCGGTACTGTTTACTTCAATTATAGAAAAAGCTGTGGCGTACTATTACAACTACCTTGGATACTTATGGGTAATTACTTGTTAGCCCAACGCCCTAACTAAAAGCAAAAATTTATTGATGATTCCGTTCCTGAAGAAAACCGTTATTAAACTCATGACATAAAAGTCAACTTAGCTTAGAAACACGAAAATGTTTCTCTATTCTATCAAACAGAGAAATCCTTAAGGAAATCAAAGTTACATAACACCTCGCCTTGAACTGAAACAACGCAATACGCGGCAGATTTTTGTAGTCTGTTAATATAGTTGGTCGATGAAGTTTTCGTTACCAATATAGAAGTATATAATCAATGTAGTCTTGCAGTCTGCGAGTCTGCGGGCGCGTCGCGTAGTTATGTAACATTCAGCAGTCCTGTCTAATCAATACGGCGGCGGGCACTTCATGCTAGGGCCAATGTACGGGGGAAAAGCTCCGCGCTTCACTCTACAGTTATCTTAGCTTCCATCTTGGCACAGGCTCTGCCTGATGCTGGCGTTTTCGTTTTGACGTTTAAGTTCATAGGATCATGTGTAAATGTGACCGTTTAGATTCAAGTTTCAGATATCATGGAAATTGATTTTCGTGATGGTGGCGCACAATACAAATTGAAAAATCGCAATCGAGAATGTTTTATCGTTACGTAAGAATTTTGGATATTAAATTATCTTGCTCATGAATACAATTGGTAGTTACATTATATTTCTTTTCTTTTGTACAATTAATATGGCTTCTACTCCATAAGAAAGTAAAATTATGTCATTAGGTTATATCTCGTGAAAAGAAGGCAAATATATTCCAAAAATATAGTCTCCGGAAGGTTACGAGCACGAAGTAGTACCACGCCCAGAAGTTTAGAAATATAAATAAAGTAGTTACTAGAGCCTATTAAATCTTATGTTTTATATATCTTATATATTAAGGTAGTTCAAGAACTGTCAGTTTAGCACGTAACGGCAAATAAAAACCTGTTTTCTAGCTAAAATTAAAAGCCTAAATTGTTCTTCAAAAAAATTGAGCTTTTAGGTCATAAAATTATTGAAGAGAATATGCAAACTATAAAAATGAGGGGACACTCATAATACTACAGGGCAATGATCGGAAAAAAAAATATAGTATATTTTATGACTTGCGTTGGCATTCTCTCTATGGCACGAATAGGCCACAAATCAAATAATAATTATTATTTTATGACACTGGAAAGTCTGAAATGTTTACAATGTTCTTTAAGTTCTTTATAGTGCCTATGGAAAATCCTTTATCTGTTGTTTTTCTCATATGGATTTCCTTAATTAATAAGTCGGAGACCAAGAATATGCGGCATGCTGATATTTTTTCATTAATATATTGTGGAGGTGAACGTAAAAACGTGAAGTTGTGATGCGACTCTAGGGAAAAGATGAGGCATTTTCAAGTGAATTCCACATGGTGCAGTCAATTAAGCAATAAAAATGTTTTTCGCGGAAAAAGGATTGGGTACACCTGCCTTGTTTTAACTGAAAATATATTCAGATTGAAAATATTATACGAAACAAAAGCAAATTATAAAGTAACGAACAGCACTTTCTTTATGAAAACTGAACACCATAAACTTTTACATAGTCCACACGATTACTTCCTTTCCGTATATAGAGATAGCTTATAGGTACTTAACTTTAAGACAAAGTATACTTTGTATCAGAAATAAGCATTAAGGTCGCGATGTGCTCTGAATTCGTATGGAAGTATTTTGTGACATCATAACACGTAATGGTATCGTCCTATGTAGGAAGATACAATCATCTTATTACATTTACAGTTATGATGAATAATTTAATTCCTTCTGAATATTAAAGGTGGTTCGAATCATGAGCCACTTAATCCGTTTTGTGACTGCGATTGCCATTTCAAGGAGATTCTATCAGATTCTAAACAATAGTTCAATTGTTCCCCAGAAACAAGAAGTTTTCGTAACGTGGACAGAAAAGCTAGCTGCGCTTACTGATAAGCGAACCAATAGTTTCTCTCAAGTAAAGCGGGTCCTGGCATTGGGCCAGCGAAAAGGTAAGACAAAAAATAAAACTATCTTTGCCTACAATATTGCTATTGCTGTTGTAGTCATGTCTGATAAAACCAAGGGACTCTGCGAAATTGGACTACAAGTAAGTGTGTCAACGACAGGCACGCACGTAACCCTAACAGCCCATTGCGAAAGGATACCCCGAATTTGTTTCAAGGACTTTCTTCGGCAACCCCAGTCATAAACACAAATTCGTTCGAATACCTGCACGCGACTACCCTTACGACCTTTCTTACAACTAATACGAGTGACGTAACGCACGAACAAGGTGTTAGAGAGGCTGCGAATTTGAATATATAGGAAAATTGTGTCCTCCATTATGAAGATACGGCAATCGGCAGATACCAAAGAATCTGACTTCCGAAAATCGATACCTAAAGTACACAGATATTGAAAATGGTCGATGACTGAGAACTCCTAATGGTGGTGATCATTTACATGTAAATTGACAATTCTGTCACTCCAATATTACCTTGATGGATCCGTTCGTTTTATTATTATTATTTATTTATTCATATAAAAATTCGCATTGTGTTTGAATTAGAGTTGCTGACAGTGTTAAGCTAAAAATGGCTAAGTGCGAGTGGATCCTTGGGTGAATCAAACAGATATTAGTTAAATGCTTCATGAAACGTTTTATGTTAAACGCTCTCAAATAAAAGGGTCACAGCGACAAAAGCACACATGGCGAAGGTCATCTTACAAGATTCCGTTTTGCCAATTTTGTTACGAATACTAAAAAACTGTCCATTTCACACGAGTATCCTCGAACCCGTATAATCTGATAATAAAAATGTTTGCCGAAATAGAAAGACGGAACGGTCCCAGTGGTATGTCAGATACGTAATCCCATCTGATTTATACATCGAGTATATACCTACAACATTTATCACTAAGAAGGGTAGGTACCTAGTACAAAAGCGTACAATATTGAAAAAATCCGTTGAGATATTTATGATTACAATAAATTCGTTGAAGTGTGCCAAGGCTGAAAGCAATGAGCCCTAAAACTATGAAATGTGGCCTAGACGGTCTAAAAATATAACGATAAGATTTTAGCGATACGAACTTTGTAAGGTTAGAGTAATAGAAGGCTTTGTTCGATTTTAAATGGTACTTTTGCCAGTTAACTATGTCCACAGATTTTTATTCGCTCTGTTCCTGCAATACATTCCAATTACAATTATAAAAAAGTACGAAGCGAACCTTTAGAAGAAATATCCTTTGGAAATCTACTGAATGTTTCATTGGAACTTGAACAGTATATATCCATAGGGGGTCTATCTACGTGCAAGTATGAAAGCGAACGCGAGAGCCACTTGCATAATGAAATCGCATCATTTGAATAACATCGGCGATCCTCTCAACCCTACCAAGGAAACAGGGTAACACTGTATATGTAAGAAAGTTCTAGAACAAACGTAATTTTAAATACCGAGAAGCTTAGGCGACTTACAAATAAGATTATTTCACCACTCGACTGCTTTCAATGATCAAACACGATTTTCTACGTATAACTTTCTCCTACTTAATTGAGTTTAATCAGACTTGGAAAACGCATGCGAGTTAGCGTCCCCTTATTCACCTTTAACAAGACACTGCTCGATAAGTTTCCAATTAAATATTATCCCTACCAGAATGTTGTGCAACACTTGAGTTCAGCAAGTTGTTGTTAACAATAGATACGAATGGGGCAGTTCTAAAGCTCCACTAACGCTATTGTTCTCAAGAAATATTACGAGAGTAAAATACATTATACCGCCCTCGAAGCTGCTACCATCGTTTTCGTGTCTAAGCTCAGAGGTAGTATTTCTTTTTTATTAATAATCTTCATCGAGCGAGCTAGCAAAAACGAAAGAAAGCTTATCTTACCTTGCAGATGGTAATTCTGGGCTAGAAAAGATGATAATGATTGATTCAGGATTTCGCTCTGCCTGACCTCCTTTAATCTCCGAAGCTCTCACTGTGACTCTAATAAGGATATCATTTCTCCCCAAGGAAAACACGTCAATATAAGACAGTATTTCTAAGAGAAAAAATTTAATATATGTTAAGAATTATACATTAAGTAACATAATTTGATATGCTATTAATAGCCAACTTCAACGCTGGCACTCCCCTAAGATAAATTAATCGGGAAAGTAAACTGACCTTCACGTACTTAATTGGTTCCGCTTTTCCACTCCATGATGAGCTATTTAATCTTCGTAAACAAAACCTTAATTGAAGCAGGTTTTACGATATGGGTTTCCACGCAATTTTGTCACATAGTACATTAGCTTTCCGTCCCCCATACTATCTATTATTCTATAGTATATAACTAGTCACGCCTAATGTAATTTGTTTCTGGAATGTTTCTAGTTCCCTCCCAGCGTGTTATGCGCCTACCTGAAGCCCGGATATACCAGGATTACCCCAGAAAATACTCTTACTGATACTCACTTTTCAGTCAGTTTTATGGTATCGGATTTCAAGTAAATCTTGGAGATTAGTAGGTATATGTAGCTCTACACCCCAATTTTATGGAGTCAAGTCGAGAGGTCTTCGCATCTTTATATATTACTTAAAAGACCTATGTATTAATCGTGAATAAAACAATGTAGCTACTCTAACGGGATTATTATTAATATAATTCTTACCTAATACACCAGAGTATTCGCGTAGTTCTAATAAGGTCGTGTAGAAAGGATGAAATAATAAAATGTTATATCCTACCCTGCAGATAGTATTTATAACACACGACTGTACTTCATGCAAATGTTAGTTTAACATAAAACTGTATTCAATTCACATCTGGCTCTTGCAGCACATCATCTAAACCAGGAACGTATCTCTACATGATGATATTGCAAAACACAAAAGTCAATGAATTTCATCCACACTAGCAGATAAAATGTCAACTGCGCGTCATGAACTCGTCCGGCAGTCGTACGATCAATCTCATTCGACTTATTGATCCAACGACGATATGGCTAGTTTTTACTAAGGAAAAATGTGACCTATATTAATAGGGTCTAGGAAAATTAGACTGACTAAAAGTAGCAAGGAAATTAATTTTAAAAGTCAAATTATAATGAATTTCCTACATCTTCATTTTGACTGAAAAGGAATTTCAGTTAATGTTACATTATGAATGAAATATGTATTCTTCTGGAGACTCCGCACAATATTGACGTGTTTCAGTGATGGATGTTTTCGAAAATCTTCAGCGTCATGACGATCGATATTTTATGAAACTTCGACGCTATTCCTTAAGTGCATAATGTCGCGTGCCAGACACTGAACATATTCAATTTGCAGTAAATCACCTAAGAGGTCAGAAGTGACGTGAATCGCGCTACACGAGATCTAGAATAAAAGTAGTATAATAATTGTTTACTCAAAGGTTACGTGACTGGTAACGGACAGGCGGGTTTCCCGGATAAGCGAAAACTGTTAACTACACGCATTTTTCTACCTATTTAACCAAGCTTAACATGAAATAATCCGCGATTCTTCTTATCAGAAATAGAAAGACTTAAAATCCGTGTCGAAGACAAGAAAATTCGCGACAGACCAACAATAATCTCACTGAATTTGCTTAGCTTTTTCCATTCAGGCCCAATCCAACTATGCGCGCACAATCCCTTAATCGGTCTACGACCGTATTATCGATTTAGATGGTCTACTTGCGCGCGAGATATCGAGTGGTTACATCGTACTACGCCATATCATAAAGAATTGCAATGTGTTCATGTGCAAATCTCCTGTTAAAAACAAGATCCGATAAATGAATTGCTCGTATCGTAATTCTAGATTAAGTTGCATTAATACTTTGCACAAGCATTTTCTTGGCCCATTGCCAGGATTCGCTTTGCTCCAGGAACGGAACTGGTCGAGAACTCATTAGCTGACGCATAACCAGTGCTTCCTTCATCCCCTTATAGCCCATATTTTTGTGGGGAAAGTATAGTAGACTGGCAAGATTTCGTTATAAAAGTTTTGTGTTTCATATAGAAGTACATATTACATTTTGACGTCTATTTTTCCTTTTCTTTTCCGGAATGGTACGCAGACAAAAAAGCCACGAAAACGAGTACGTCCCAATGAAATTAGGTCAACAATTGAAAAACAGAAACATCTCGACCCTAATTTGAATAAAGATAACAAGTTTAACAACAAAATTCCGTCATAATTATTATTGATGCTCATAAAAGTTAGAATCATTTCAAACGTGCTTATTCGTAAGGCTCAGCTTCTGAAACGCGTAAACACAAATTGGTAACAATTTGGCGCCAGTGCATCTAAGTTATGAAACTTGCAGCGCGACCTGACCGGATCGATGGCGACCTCTTTAGCGACCAATGCACCAAGTTAACTGCCCGGGAAAACCGTAGCGTGTGCTTTGTTACATTACAGAAATAAGTTTCCTCTATTTAAATCGGGTCTTATATGGATCAGCAATCTAGTTTTAAAACTACTTTTAACTGTATTCTGGGTGTGAAATGTGTGATAAAAATGTTTTCTCAAGTCAGTGACCCGCCCGCCCATGCAAAAGAATATTCGCGTGGTGATATGTATATGATTGACAGAAATCGGATTAGACACACTCCATCGCATTTCGTTTGATAAAGTCGAAATGAAGATGGAGCGTGATATTGGAGATGTCATTAATGTTTTTCTTATAAAGTCTATCAAACATATTTTTCTGTTAAATAGCTTTAATTGATGTTAACGGAAAAATCCCCTTCACCTCTTGTCTGCCTGAACGTGGATCCACGCGAAAGACAATGGAATTTTAATTGTCTGGAAATGCGGGATGCCAGAGGTTAAACGACATATCTCAATTAATAGTATGCGTAGAATACAATAGTACCAAAATATGTAAGTATTACAAAACCATATTGAGAATGCTATATAGTTTTTCGAAACATCAACTGCGTCTAATTGTAAAATAAGACAAAATAATCGATTTAATCGTACTGAGACATCAAACGACGAAGGTCGTCGTCTGAAAATATACAATAATTTTTCCTTTAGCTCGGTGGTACGAAATAAAAAACCGTTGAGATATTTCCGACCAAGACTTTTATCGTTGTAATCCTATACAAAGTCAAGTTGAGTAGATGAAGACTTCGTCATTTCGCAAAGTAAAGGAAGGATACTACGAGAGAACAAAAATAAAAACCGATGCAGAATGTTCCGTTCTTTGCGACAAAGCATTCGTTCTGTAAAAGATAAGTTAGCGTTTCTTGCTGATATTGTCGGGGAATAAAAAACACGATCGCCATTACAACCTTTTCTGTTTACTGCACACGTAGAATGTATATTACATGTTTTATACTTTTGGCCTTCAAGAAAGATTTGTAAGACATCATTACTGTGAAAAATACGGTTACTTCCGCAATCCATATCTTAGCGTCAACAAAAGGTGCCATTACAGGTTATATGAGCTGCTCTCACAAAACATTTTATCTCCGAGGCCTTACGAAAAAGGTGGTAGTAAGGTTTAGTGTGAAAACTGATATCAACTTAAACTCTGCAAAAGAAATATGGGAGCTTATGAAACCGTTAGACTTAATTTTGGTCTAACGTCTCTTTTTCTCATTTTCCCAATTTATGCAGGCTGTATGCGCTTATGTAACATAATTACCTTCAACACTGAAGTTTTTTCAATGTTTAAAAGTCCTAAGTCGTTACTTATATCATTAGCTTATAATACTCTTGAAAGTCCTGCGTCTAAGTTAGATATTACTAATGTTGGCACATCACGAAAGCACCTTTAGAATAGTAATGATTTCAACTTGCTTCACGTACTACGTACAGTCCTTGAAGATATCGAACGATACCTAAAGGTAGTAGGAAAGAAGAAATTATTAGATGAACTGTGTTATAAGTAATAAAAGTACTTTTACGACGTAAGTTTGGCCTTATAGTGTATTCCCCAATGCGACGCTTATTGCATAGATACACATTCGGTACTACTTATAATGAAAAATTGTATCATTATTTTATTCTATTAATAGCAGGAATACCATACATAACTGTTTTAGTTAACCTTTGAAATCGATGTGTTGACCGATATAATTTAATTAGACATAAGATGATGATGAGATTATATATAACCGAATTGATGCTATCTAAAGATTTTCCTCTTGTCAATACATCGAATTATGTAATCTTTGTTGCTAGGCGCACGAAAACTATCGGCTTTTCTAGATCCCTATCATAACGAACCAGTGCCTGCTGTGTGCGCCCCATTACGAGATTATTTCCCTAGCAATGGCCTCAGTATGTTTTGTAAAATATTCTTGGTCGTCTAGAAACTTATCATGGCCACGTTGACATACGCAATGTTCCTACCCCTTTATAATTCTATATGACTTCAACATTTATAAGTTCCAATTTAATACAGTCGTCGACTTAGCTACCTTACGTAACACAACATACAAGCTGTTACCACGCCCACCCGTGAGAGATTCAGTGCTTTTACGTATCCTCGAAAAAACAATAAACGTATAAAGCTAAGTCGTAACGTCTGTTGCCAACCTTCCCTCCAGACAGTCTACCAAATATTCGTACTAACTTCAAATTAAGAAAATCCCTTATGGAATATTTAACAGCTTTAGCATCGTGACCTTCAGTATTAAAAAGTTTCTCGATCGTAGAAAATTCTCGCCCTAAGAGATTTCCCCTAAAGTGGCGGTCATTATGTTTCCAGTAACAATGTTCGACGGGCTTGGAGCCGAGATAAATATTCACGCCTCGCTTGCGATATTCCGAAGTCGACATCGCTCCGGATAGGCCTCGGGCAATGAACGAAAAAATAATAAGCAGCGAATATTTTGGTGCGGAGAGCAATTTGCTGAACAATGACAAGCCTTACTTCTTTTCTTATTATCCGTAGTTTCGCTTTATTGAATACGGAGTTATAGAACGGAAGTTGATCAATTCAATTAACTAGGTAATGGACGTTGTGGAAATGACTTTTTAGACACCAAAAAGTAATTTCCTCAAGAGTCATACCTGCTCGAATTAATGTAAACTCAATGTTATAAAAATATACTTGAAATTTTCAAACTGCTACAATTTTCTATACCTAAACATTAATTTATAAAGTTTAATGTAATCCCCTAACATAATATAAAGGCTCAAATCTGTAGTAGGATATTCAATGACAGCGTATTTAACACCAACAGATGATTTAATTTAATTAATGGCACAATCTGTCTGTTGTTTCGTCGAGCACTAACGAGGTGGCCGCCGTCAGCGGTATAATTAAAACGCTTCTAAAGGCGCGCAACGTTACTCTGCTAACGTTTAGCCGCTCCTGAATAATATCCTCATTAGATCAAGGAGTTACACAACGTCTGCGACGATCGCCACCCACGACAGCGCAAGAATTATGAGGACACGCTCTCATTCCCGACATCCTGCGGGAAGTGAGGCTACTTGTGTCAGCATCGTGCAGGACCTTAGCCTCACTCTGTAGTTAGCCTATTGTAGACGATCTCTCAGACGATTTCAAGTGTGAACCATGACATTCGTTGTAAATATTCAACTGATTCGCATCAGCTACTAAAGGGCTCATGGAATATAACGTTCGATTCGCGTCGATCTGGTCATTATGGTCCACAATAAAAGAGACATTCAAAAAGCATGCATTTCACACGGGCGGAAAATGAGATTGCATTTAATGAATTTACCCCGGAGATCTCTGTAAGTTAAATCAAGTTATCGCTAAAAGGGTTTCCGTTTTGACGTGTCCCATATTCGCGAGGCTGTTTTCTAATTTCACACCCGACTGCCTATTACGGGCGCTAAGATACGAGTCCAGTTCTATGTTAAAAAGGAAACTTTTCAGGAACAGAAAAAACTTATACGCTACGAGAATGGCGGACAATATATTACATAATCAGAGTCAGTGGAAGTAGCTGGCATAAGATTATTTTCAGTAGCACAGGGCATAAAATGATGTGCGGAAAAATCTTTTAAATATGTGAGTACGTCCGCTAATGATGCTGAAAAATGAGACGCACAGACTATTCAGGCGTACTCATTCATAAGCCATAATGGGAATGACACAATGTTGGAATGGGTGTGGAAGGCCAACTATTCATATGTTAGCTGGCAATCCCTACTGGTTAGTGTCCCTCGATTCATTCATATGAGGAAGTAACCTTACTTCCAATTTGCAAATCTCGTAGTACCGAATGGCTGACTATTCTAATCGGTCACGGACCACGGTAGAACTGTCTCGCTCTAGCAATTGATTATCGGTCACACCAAGGCAGGTCAAAAGGACTGTTGTACCCATTTTATTCACAACTAAATTCAATGCCAATATTACATAGTAAGTGAACAGACCAATAAAAATGTTACAAAACGTAAACGTATACGATAATCTTGGTGGCACTAAAATGTTGGCCTGTATTTTTCCGCTATAAAAGTCAGCGTACGTGGGTATTCATTGGAGTATTTCACCTACGGATGTGTTGGTAACCTTGGATGAAGATGAGCTCGTCTTGGAGCGCGTGCTGTGTCCTTTGACACAAATGCGGATGCGCTCAATTGGCGAGGCGGCCGTTATCGAACCGCGTTAAACACCAAGCAAGGCTGCAGTCCCGCACTTTTACGATGTTCCAACAAATCAATGGTAGAATAAAAGAACGAAGAAGATAGTGTTAAAAATGTTACAATTGATAAATTAAGTATCCAAATATTTTAGGTCATGAGTCCTGAATACTATGTTGGAGGATTGCTGCTATGTATTAATGTTAACAATGAATATATTATGTTTTAACTTAACACATAGTCCGATGGAAAGCCCGACTATGTGTCAAGTAAAAATAAAACAATTATTAATAAAAAATCTATAACATACTACATTGTGTAAAAAAAGCTAAGACAGAACTAAGTAATCCACCCTACACTGCTTCATATCTGTTTGAATTGGGGAGAAGAAGTGTGGCTGGACTGTAAGGACAATAAGAAAGTATGTTGGATGAGAATAAAATGGGAAATTATTTATCCAGGCATTAAAATAATCACCTAGACAGAGGTTTTGAGGGTTTTATTTTTTAAAGTTAATTTGAAATTTGAAGCCCATTTTAGCCATATATTGTGACCGAAGTCAAAAGATATTGGAAACACTTCTATTTATAAATTATATTTTTTATTTCCAAACATACTTTCAACTGTACAGATCTTTCTTTAAAGATTGTGTTAATTTCCACATTTATCCAGTCTCTCAGAGTTGTCTTATTAAATGCAAGCCACTGAAGTACTTATTTTTATGTAATACTTAGTGTTTATGTCTAGGTACTTTACAAGTTGAATAGTCTTCTCATCAATTTATTTTTAATTTTATTTCTGCCAGGTATAGAAGATAAATGTAATTTGCAATTCGATGGAATTATAGAATCTGTCTCAGTGGCGTAGCTAATGCTTAAGGGGCCCTGTATCAAAAATTATATTCGGGCCTTTTAAGACATTATATGATTTTTGGCTTACACAGTACTGATATTGGGGCCCTTATGGATCGGGGGCCCCGTATCATTGATACAACTGATACGGCGGGAGCTACGACCCTGATCTGTCTTAATAATAAACCAAGTGCAAAACTGATTTGTGCACTGAGGGTTCCAAACAGACAGATAATATTTTATGTGATATTTTAACTAAGAATTAACAGATTTGGATGTTTTGCCACAATGATGAGGTCTTTCTCTTTTTTTCCTCTTGCCTAAGTCTTGATTTATTGGTGACTGTCAAAATATGTAGCACAAGTGGCCATTTTTTTTTAAATGTGAGCTTGGTTTTTTTATGTAACTATTATTGATCACCACACCAGCTTGCTGCCAATTTTTTTATTTTATTACTGCTGGATCGAGAGGTAAAATGCAATTTACTTAATTTAATTTGACAGGATGACATGATCAGTTGTATTGCTATCATGTATTATAATGCTCACTAAAGGGCCAAGTGTTGTCCTCAGACAAAGAAGGAACAAGCATTATCACCACACCAGTTTGCTGCGGATTTGTGGTTTCTAACAAATTAGGTTCTGTATCAATCTATTATAGACAGTAAGTACTTCAGTACAAGGAACTCAATGGGGCCTACTTTATAAGAAACCTCACAGAAAATATGGATAGAAGGATTTAGATTATTGCTTACAAGGCTTCTGGTAAGAATTTTATCTTTGTATATTAAATACTTTAAATATTGGTACTATACAATTAAATTTTCAATACAAGCCTTCTAGTATTATAAATCCCCTAAGAGGATTCTCTGAGGAAATTGTTTTCTATACTATTCAAACAAAAATAACTTTTTTATACAATGTAGACTTTTTCCAGCTTGATATTCCTTGATAGAATAGTTTGTATAATATAGTAATGTGGGTACATTCATTAATAATATCAATTTATTATAGAAGGAATAACTGTTCCTGCACAGCTTTTAAAATAGAAAAAGAAGCAGAAAACAGGATGGTCCCAATAAGTTGAAAAATTATGTAGGTGTTTTCGATGCTAACATGGTCAAAAATCAGCACATTTACCACTTTGTGGTACTCGAACTGAAAGCCGGTATTGTTATTCAGTTGATTAGTGTCTAGTAATTCATGAATTAAAAATGTCATAAATATTGACAAAATTACTTGATATGTAATTTAAAACAACCTCGCGTTAGAATAACAGGTTAAAGATATTTATTAATTCAAAATATCATTAATTACGAAGAAATATAAATTAAAAATTAAACCAACGGCAGGGGCGTGGCCTTCTTCAGTTATTTGTTCTGTCTAAACGTAAAGTATCGATATAACTTACAGTAAATTACATTCCTTATAATGTACGATATTTATAGAATTCATTATAACCCGTAACAGAACGAATAGACCAAAGAAAATAATTAATACTCACGTCCAGGGACTCCTTAGACGCCATCTTTCACACACAAACAAATTAGTTTGACGTTTGTCCAAAAATCGATAACAAGTTTCTCATTTTAGATCGGATACGCACAATAAAAAATTGCTATAAAAAATTATAATTATGAACTAGAATCATTCTCCTCCTATAATTTATTTTTATTATGTATACTTATTTAAAGGGTATAAAATACGCCACCAGTCTTAAAAACGTATATTTTTATATACATAAAAAGTATGTATATAAAAAATACCTTAAATGATAAATAAAATGATAAATTATTTAATTCTGTAAATAGGTATGTTGAAGACACTTTTACAAGTCATTTTTATAAACGTTTCCTATCTGACTGTCTCTGAGAAGAAACGCCGAAACAAACTCAGAGGTCAACGTCTCTTTTAAAGTCCAGACATAATAGTATGTACATATCTATGTGAGTGTAACGATGTACAGATCATAAACCAAGTCAAATCATTTATTCCAATAATAATAATAATTTATTTGCCTAAAATATGTCAGAGACCTACGGTTGGTAAGTTGGTTTAAACTCTGACACTAGGTTGTTCATCAACCACACGATAAGAAGAAGATCTGCTGTCTTAAATAGGTTTTATTCTTATTTACGAACGTACGTCATATTTCATAAATATAAATCGTTTAATATTAATAATCGCGTTCTGCGCGTGCAGTCATTACCTGCGCTCGTTTATATCAGTTGTCGCTCTGCCCGTGCGCAATTACCGAAATGTCCGATACAGTAAAGTGTGTGTCGTGTAACATTGTTATCGACGAGCTATTAGCATATATTCAAAACAAAGTGTCACTCTTTGATGAGATGAATATGGTGAAGATATATGCATCGGCATTTTCGAGCGAGCAGATTCAAAAATCAAAGTCGTTATTGATGGAATCGTTGTCTTCGGAGGTGCGTAGCACTGTAAACAAAGGCAAAGATAACAGAGTGTTAAATGATATCATTGCCATTTTTAAAACCACCCATCCAGATGTTTTGCCAGTTATTGTAGTCCGTGATCTGAACAACTTACCTCCTATAATTTTCGATCATCTGGATGTGTCAAAGCTGCTGAAAGATTTAATGCTAGTAAGAGCTGAGATTGATCAAATCAAAGCGTCTTATGTGACTCAGGAGTGTTAAAACGGAGTGTAATGTCACTTCCATATGCTGCCACAAATATAAACACAAAGAGAGGTGCATCCTGTGATAACAGTACTATCTGCACAACTCAAGATATACCTGGCAGCAGTGGACAGTTAGTATCGGTCGAGATAAATCGTCAATCTAATCATAGTATTTCGAATGTGAACAATAATCGAATAGAAGGTAGTACTAAAACTCATTTTCTAACGGTTAGCTGTTGTGAATCGGACAGTGGCGACAGAGACGGCATGAGTCGTGCGATGAGTGGCGGGGACCGGGACGATGCGTCATCTTTACCGTTAACAGCCGCTGCTAGCCAGCCTAGTAAACAAGTGTGTGAAGCTATGACGCGCTCGTTTCGGCAGCGGTGCCGTGTCCATCGTATGCAAGCGTTGTTGCTGTTAACGTTGATGATGAATTTACAGTGGTGGTTACAATTATCGAATCTGAGGACAAATTCAGATCAGCTTACAGAAAAATCCCCATGTTTATATCAAATGTGCATAGGGACGCTTCTGAGTCGCACATAACGTATTATATTGAAACGAAAATTGGGGAAAAAGATAACCTAGAAAGGATTAATATTAATGCAATGCGAATATCATGCGTATAAGTTTCTGGTGTCCCAGAGTAAGTTACAATTGTATTTGGATAATCAGCTGTGGCCACATTGGATTATTTTTCGACGTTTTGTGAATTACAAGCCGAAACGTCTGACTGAAGGAGAAAGAAGTCGGCACAACATTAACTATTAATGATTGGCAACGACGCTCTATTCAATTCAATGCTATTACCCCACATTATAAGACCTTATGGTAAGACATAATAGCAGTAGCAGTTTTAATGTTTGTTAAATTTTTAACTGTTTGAGTGTATATACAAATTTATTAATTCTAGTGCTAACATTAACTACATGTTCTTTCCAGATAATATCTTCATCTCATATATTTATAAAGTTTGATATTATTTTTATTAAATTGAATGAATGAAACGGATTTGTCTAAATTTATTTTTAAATGGTTATGGTCAAGACAAGGCAGTAATTTGTAAATTGTATTAATGATGTCAAACTCGTGATCTCTAATGGTATTTTATTTTTTATCAGATATCACTATTATAGTTATGTCGTTGGCAAATATTATGCATTTATGGTTGGTTATATTTTTAATGTAATTTATGTATTGTTATTTGTTGTTATTATGTATGTTAGTCTATTATTTAGTGTAATTGGTTGAACCGTGCTAAATAAATAAATAAATGTACATAAGGCATAGTATTTGGCCTAATAAGCATCCTTGTGGAACGCCATGTTAATTATGTCTATATTCCGACGTGTAGGGAGTTATGTCCTTGTTTGCGTTTATTTTATTGATAATGATACGTTGTTGTCTATTACTTATATATGACGATAACCACAGAAGTGTAGGCCCCCTAATCCGTACTAACTCTAACTTTTGTAGCAGTATGTTGTATGAAATCAGATCAAATGCTTTCGATAAATCAAACAAAACATAGGCCCTAATTCTGAACCGTCGGAAACTCATTCATTGGCATTTTTTAATCCGTACGGAACAAGGTAAGGAAAGTTTCCGATCAGAACCTCTAAGCACTATTATAAAACGATGAAATTGATAAAGCATGATATATATTTGTACATAATATATTTTATAAAATAAATCAGAAAAATATTTTTAAAATTTTCTACCACTTTAATCTAAGTTAAAGTTTTCTTTCCGATACGGAAAAGTTTTCGAATAGTTCAGAATTAGCCTACAGGGCGCTGATTCTGAGCCGTCGGAAACTAGCGTTTTTGAATCCGTGCGGAAAATTTCCGATCGAAACCTCTAAAACAGTAACGGTAAACAGTACAATGCGAAATGAAGATTAGATTTTACGGAAACCTTTCCGTAAGCTAATTGCTGACGGATGAGTTTCCAATGTCGCTATAATTTCAATAAAACCATAATAAAATATATATAAACTATAATAAAATAACAGCTAGTAATAAAATATATAAGATCATAGCAGATTTTTTTTTGTATCATTCATTTTCTTTACTTTCCTAAGTCTTGTGTGGCCAAGGGCCCCGGTGTGGCTTAAGACGGCCCTGATGAAGGAATACATCGTGAGGAAACCAGCACACCTGAGAGATTTCCTCGATGTTGTGTAAAACCATGTTAGAGACGTACGGTTGGTTTAAACTCTGACACTAGGTTGTTCATCAACTACACGATAAGAAGAAGACGCAATTAGCTTACGGAAAGGTTTCCGTAAAAACAATTCTAGGTCAACCGGAAGTACCCTATAGATTTTAAGTCGAAAACCTATATGGTAGTTCCAGTTGACCTAGAATCACGAAATTTGGCAAAAAGCCAGGTCTTACAGCAAAAATAAAACGAAAAATTCCATAAAATAATAATGTTGATAATTATGGTAAATTTTAGTACTTACAAGTTTTCGCGAAAATCTAAATTTGCCCATATCTTTTTATCGTGGTGACTCAGGATATATACCTAATAGGGACTATAGACCTCAGTATCTGGTATAAATTTCAACTCGCTAAGTCCACGCGTGAAAAAGATAAAAGAAAATGGTGACACAAGGACAGACGGTATAATGGGTAGGTACGGAACCCTCGACGAGTTCGACTCGCACTTGACCGGTTTTAATGTGTGTATTAATACTGTAAATGTAATAACGAGAGTTCTTGTTGATATAATGCAAGTTCTTTTGTGCTTAAATTTTACCTCAACCCCCGCCTAAAGTGGCCAGTAAATGTGTTCGATAATTAGTCAGAAGCCATCTCCCGTCTGGTCCTCTAAGACTGCATAATATTGATCACAATATAGTAGTATTTTGTTTAATAACTGTGACAACACTGTCCTTTGACAATTTGTTGACAAGAATGACAAATGACAACATTTTAATTGAGCAAACGTCAGCGGTCAGACAACATAACAAATAGGCGCACGATATACCTAATCCTAACCGGTACAGAAATTATGTTGTATTCGTGTCATAAAAGTATAGAAACAGTTTAAAAAAGCGGCGAGGTATTGAGGTAATTATATTTTATTGCTAGAGGTGTTTTTGTGTATTTTAATATAATGAAATCTACGTACGTAGACGTCGGATCGTGATGTGATTGTGTACTTCGGATCAATCTCAATTTCGATCTGAATTTAATGCAATAATTTGTAAAAATAAATTCATTAAATATTTGTGACCTGCCTCAGAATATGAAGATAAACAAATAAGTTTCATAGGTGAAAATATGTAGGTTTATTGATGTGATCAGTTTTTTTTTCTTCATAGCAGTTTACAATATGAGGATCAGGAGGTTGTCGGCTGTATTTTGGACAACATGCATAATTGCATTCATTTTTATACTCTATGTGGTGACTGATTTGAGTTTTAAACTGCCAAGTATCAAACCAGCAGTACCAGATGTGGATGTAAGTATATATCATAAATCTAAGTTTTCATAAATGTTAAGTGTGTATATTTTGTCACTGCTCTCTTGAAAAATATTAGCTTCCCTGTGTATACCTTTGTTTTTCTGGTTTATCTGTAATCTCTTAGGGGACACCTAGAATCAGAGTATTTTTTTTTATATCTTGTTATCACACTATGTACATAGTAATATTAGTATTAAGTATAATGTTACATTATTTTATACAAAACCAAAAAGTATTTATTTGGAATGATTATACACTATAATGAATTTCATTCAAATTAATAGTTTCTCTTTCACATCAAGCACATACAAATCTGTTATCAAAGTAATAACTATAGTGTGCACTAACTAAAGACATAGTACTTTATCAGTTCAGTTACTTGTTTTCATTTGTTATTGTAAGATTTTATACCTTACTATATGGAAATAAGGACTTTTTTAATAATAATATATAGGTTATTTTCTTTGACTTTATCCTTTTCATCCTTATCTGATGTTTTATATTTTATTTATTCTGGTGTATTTGTAGTAACAATATTTTCAGACTAAATGGTCATCATTTGAATCAAAGCTACATCACATAGAAAATGAACTGAACCAACACCATGCTATTGTTGGTGAAATTAAATCTGCTGTGGACCAGATTGTTGAACAATCACAAGAGTATCATCCACCTCAGAAGAGGCCCAAAGAGGTGTACAAGGACCCACCAAAAGTTCGGGAGTTTAAGGCTGTTGGAGATGAACCACCAAAGATGCGAATTCCCTTTAATGTGTCAACCTGTCCCATTCAAAAGACTACTGTGCCGGAAACAGATATACAGGTGTGTGGTTATTACTTGTACTATCTTTAGAAAATCATTCTAAATAAAAATACAATATTTTATGTTTATAAAGTTTTATTAATGAAATGCATAGCTAATAAAATTATTTTTATTAGCTATTATTATATTTTTTTGGAGATGGTAAAAGTCACAAAGTGAATTTAAATTGATAAAGATTTTCTTTTCTGATATTGTTACTGAAAAAAATTCAATTATGTAATTACATACATTAAATACAAGATAAATCTTTGAAAAGCATTAACGCATAAGGTCCCACATCATACATCAACTAATATTTTTATTCTAGGTTGTGATTTAGTACAAACTGTTTTTTTTTTAAGTGGCACATATTCTCTTATGTATATAACTCTTCATAAGCTCATGAATTATGAAAAAATCTAATCGGTATGAACAAACTGTCTTCAGTTGGGTCATAATATAAAATAATTAAAACATATTGTCAAATGTATAATTGTTTTTATGAAACATGATTGACTCGGGTCATCTCTGCAGTCTCAGCTCATGACTAAGGGCTTTGTTTAAATTCAATACTAGTCGGGCAATCCCAACAAATGCACTGGTGAACAATACATATATCTATATGTATTATGTAATTATAGATGTAATGTTGTTTAGGTTAATTGTACACTAAATCACAATTTGCGTTATAAATGTGAATATACTCATATATCCATCATTAATGAATCCCTAATGACAGATTTATGTGTAAACAAACTTTTAGGGCCATTACAGAACATGCAAGTCATAGCATCAGCGATCAGTGATTTTGTGACTTCATGAATGCTGCTGTGTTTGATGCAATACTTAAATTACAGATGCTTTCAATGTATGAACGGATCCTGTTTGATGATGTAGATGGCGGCGCCTGGAAGCAAGGCTGGGACATAGAATATAAAGAGAACCAATGGAGTCAGAAGAATAAACTAAAAGTGTTCATAGTCCCTCATTCACACAATGATCCAGGTAACATTATCGCAATTACTGCTTTTTTTTAAATTATAAGTTGTATTTTCTGTGCTATTCAAAGCTGTATCTGCGAAATGTGTAAAATAAAGTTTACTGGTGTAACTGAGCCACTTTTAAAGTAGCTTACATATATATGTCGCAGATGGATTGTAGAATCAGCTGTTTTACAATACTGCTAGCTGATTTACAAAACAGTACTGTTATGAAAAACAACTGAACGCCGTTTAGCGGTTTTAAATAATTACTGAACTATAACACGCAGAATTGTATGAACGTTTTGCGTTTATCAATGCAGCGGGTTAACAATCAGAGATTATGTAAAACAGTGTGAAATGAACTGTCAGATTGTTGATTTTAGTTCGAAATTTTGTTGCATATGGCTCTGTATGTCTTAACAATAATATCCTAACTTTATTTTACTTGTCAATAGCAAAAAAAAGATGAAAATTTTGAATGACGTAAATACTAAACCACTATAACAGTTGACAATATATCGGGATTACGAAAGCGAGCTCGGGAGTTTCTTTTCCCGACACGGACAGGTTAGGTTCGAAGAGATGACGGGGGTAATTCGCTCGCTGCGTTCGCTCACTGGCCCCCGTCACCCTCTTCGTGTCTATGTTTTTTCTTACCTTACAGACACAAAAATAGGAGCCCCGCAAAGCGGTGCTCCGTCGACCCAGCCACGGCAAGTCAAATCAGAAACCATTTTTTTTTTTTTTTACTTGTGTGGTGTTTATCCATTTAATATACCTATACAATAAACAATCCTGTCCCACTGTAGATATGTCATTCTGCATTACGTCTAAAGGTGGGTAGCAGTTTTGTTAAACGTATCGCAATGGCAATCCAGCTGAACGTTGTTCAGCTGTTTTATAAAACAGTACTGTTTTGAAATCAGCTAGCAGTTTTGTAAAACAGCGGATTCTACCATCCATCTGCAACATATATGTTATCATATACATGTTTATCTATCTTTACGTTGCTGATTATTTAAACATAGTAGCTTTTGTAATTGAACACTGTGTTGTCTGAATTTATGTACTGTTAGTTCACCTTAGGATAAGAAGTTACATATCGACAACCATTATACTATGTATAGTCAGCGTCAAAAGAAAACTGGCATTCAAATTGTTAAAAATAATCAAAACATTACAACTCAGGATAAATTTTCAATTGCTTACAGAAAAATATAAAACTCAATCAAAAGTGCGACTTAATTAGATTCATGTAAGATTGGTTTTGGTCTGAGTGATTATGCCACTATACTTTTAGTTTTGACTGTACATACTGCAATAGGTAAATTATTCTGAGCGAATTCCAGTTAATGGTTCGTCGCTTTATGAGCCTGATTAGTTCACTACCACTGTTGTTGGGGAGTATTTACTGCATGTCAAATTAACCGGGATTCCGCTTCACTGGCAAAGCTATTAAATCTCCTGTAGTTTTAATGGTAACTATTTCGTTAATAATTCGTCTTATTATTACGAAATTATTGATTCTTATGTCACGAGTTACTTTTGTGAAGGTATGTCATAATTATTGATAGAATTCAGGACTTAATCGCGATAAATACATAATATTTATTTACCTCGACATTTGATTAGGTAGGTTGCATTGACCGTGGCCACGAGAGACTTAAGTCTCGTTAGAATTCAATAATGTTCGAATCGCGATAGTTTTTAAATTACTATGGTCAAGTCATGTCACGTTACTACAGCAGTTTTAGTTCAAATTTATATGTCTACTGATTACTTTACTTGCACACATTAAGAAACCGGGATGCTACAAAAAATTTTGTAACGAGGAAAGTAGAAGTATTAAATAATATACTTATAAGAGAGAAAGAAACCTTGTTTGCCAAAACGCTATAACTATATCCCAAGTTTTGTCTATAAGCATCGAAGAGGGATACACTTAGAAGAAATTTGGGTTTTGAGTTTTTATTCAAATAAATTTATAAATGTTGTAATAACACAATTGTTTGTCAAAAAGAAGCAGCCTTGTGATAGACAGACAGACAAAAGATGGACGGGTATACGGAGGACTTACAGATAGACAGCGGAGGCTTAGTAATGGTGTCTGGCAACCTTTCGATACGGAACTCATAAAACTATTGAAATTCCATAAAAAATTCACTGTCAATAAAAACTAAACTGTATGTAATAGAAATAAAGTTTCTAATCCCAGGTATAGGAATACACGTAATAAAGTAACACTTTACGTATAATACATTACTACAATGTTGAGTAGCGCGGTTAATCGATGTACGCTGCTTATCGTACTACTTGTTTCACGACAAAGATAAAAGATAACGATCATATTGTACACAGAAACATATGATTGAATTTACAATTAGTGTAACATCCAAGAGTCCAAACTTAAGGTTTACCTAAACTAACAGACCATGTACCGAACACAACACTGCGTTCCAAAACATGAATCACCGACGTAGCTCAAAAAGCTGCAAAGTTGAAGTGGGACTGGGCTGGCCATGTCTGCCGTTTGCCCGGTCAACTGTGGGACAACATCACCACTAAGCTGGCACTAAGCTTGTGGAGCCCTAACACAACCAGGCAGCGTTGTGGCAGGCACCGAAGGTGATAGCGGGATGAGATATTTAATATAAAATGAAACACGAAAGCTCTACACAGCCGCGGTGTAGCTACTGCCGTATCAGCCGTATCAATGATACGGGGCCCCCTAGACCCCAAAGGGCCCAAAGTGGTACAGACTTTACTTACAGACTTGTTAATGTAAAAAATTGCAAAATGTTATAAATAGTAAATTAATTTTGATACAGGGCGCTAGCTACACCACTGCTACACCAACAAACATGGATGTCATGGGGGAGTCCTTTGCTCAGCAGTGGGATGATTCAGGCTGATAGAAACAGTTACAGCAAGAGGTGTTTTGGTGTGTTTGCACAAAAGAGGGTTAATTAGCTCCATAGTATCAAAATCATTTTAATTTCTAATTAGTTAGGTTTCCCTTAGGTACTCGTATTTGATTAAGATAAACATACAGTTTTAATTAATAATTATTATTTTTGTTTGCGCAATGGACGTCTGTAGTGCCGTTACCGTGCGAATGACAATTCGATGGTTGGAATCCACGGCACGCACCACTGACTCTTCCTAATATGTGTTCATTAGAAGGAAAAATTTATTCGTAATTGAGGAACAGTTCTGAGGGATTTTCGAGGACGTGTAAAGCAATGTCAGAAGCCTACAGGCAACTCTCGCACTAAGCTATTCACCAACCATACGACGAGAGTTGACATTTTTAACAAATTCACTAATAAGTATTAAATAATATTATTTTATTTAATACTTATTAGTGAATTTGAATACTATGAAATGTTTGAATTCACTAAAAACTATAAAATTTAATTTCAGGTTGTTTGAAATGCGAGCTATGAAATTAAACTCATAAATAGGTACATCGTAGCGTAAATAGAATATTTATCTCTGACGCTTATCTGGCACTTAATTTAGTCACTTTACATTTAATCCGATTAAAATTAATCAAATTAACTAATTGATAAAAAAATATAACTGATTAAAGCCAACAATGGAGTATCGATACTATTGGTACGTAACTATTGATTAAATAACGGTTATCGTATTTATCACTCTAAAACACGTGTATTTAGATAATATTATTATTACGGTTTCCTATAACGTAAATCAATCAACATATTTTTCATAGTAATTCTTTAGGTATTATCCCTATTTATAATAGCGTATCATTATGCTTTTTTCTTCTATATTATTTATTTATTTATTTGATTCTTTATTGTACACCAAGAATATGTAATTAATAACCTTATTAAATAAAAATAGTACAATGGGCGGCCTTATCGCACACGGCAATTTCTTCCATTCAACCTTAGCATGGAAAGAAGGGGAACATGAATAAAAATTAAGGGCTGTCGGTGTACATACTAAATAAAAATATAAAGTAAAAAATACTAACAACATAACTATATATATACGTATCATTTAAACTATAATAGATACAACAGAAGGGAAACAAACTATTTTACGGCAAGGGTAATTACAGGTTCCTTCAGTAGCCTTTTAAATACTTGAAGTGTCTGGGCACGTCGAATAGAAACCGGCAATGCATTCCACAGACGCGCGCTTGTATTAAAAAATGAATTTTTCCAAGAATTTTGTGGAATGCAACGGCATCTCCAGTCTTAGGTTCTCCGATGATCTCAGGACTCGTGTATGAGTGTTACTTAGAAACTGGAAACGTTTTTTTTTTTAATAAGATGGAGTAGATGGAAGGAAGAGCACATTGTAAAGTAAAGAAAGAATATGAGTATTTCGGCGAAGGCGGATAGGTAACCAATTGATAATAAATTGCTTAATACGGAAGTCAGAAACATGATCATATTTGCGTAGGCCAAATATAAATCTAATACAAACATTTTGGAGTCGCTCCAGCTTATCTAATTGGTCTTCAGTGAGATCAAGGTAGCTAGCATCAGTATAATCAATAAATCTATACATCTTTCATAGATATTATAAATCATAATTTTCGTGAAATCGGTAAAATGAAATCGTCGATCCACTCAAGTAGTCGTCAGGCGGAGCCAGCGCACGTCATCTGGAATTATTATGTAATATAAAAAAAAACATTATTAGAATTTTCAAGAAAGAGGCTGGATGTCTTTATCTCTTTTAAGCTCAACTCGTGCTTGAAGCAATCGCCACGATCCTCTTTCACCCCTCCTTTTGATTCCTTGTCACGACGCTTAATCCCTGTGCCATGGGATGTAAAATCGTGAACTATAAACGAGTATAGTAAGTCAAATTGAAGGGAATTTTTTTACCTATTTACATAATGTTTATCAGATTACTAGCGTGCCATATCAGAACGATTAATGCTCGTTATCAATAATACGGTAATTAATTTGTCCGGATACACATGTATTAATACTCATTCATGTAGTTCTTTAGATAATGTGTGAGATATAATTCCGTTATCTTATCTTTTATTTCCGCTGTTTATGCAAATATCGCAAAAAGAAGCTTAATATTAAGTGCCGGTTATTCTGCTAAAAAAGATAAGGATTACCGCTAAAATACAAACCTTATTCAGGGTTAAAAAATTGGGATAAGGGCGGGAGGCTAATGATAGAGGTTAGCAGAGTATATATTTATATCTGTCTTGAAAAGGACTGCCTCGTCGGTCTTGTGGTCCTAAATGCGACTGCTGAGCATAGGGTCGGGGTCCGCTCCGTCCCTGGTTCTCCTGGTAGGAATATTTTTACCGGGCACATTTCCAAAATCGGGCCTGCTATCAGTAGCAGCCCCGATTTTGGAAATGTGCCCGGTAGATGGAAATAGGCTCACCACCTATTACATGGAACTCAATAAGAGCAGGTGAAATGTGGGTGTACAACTGTGTACACCTCTGCTTACCCCTTCGGGAAATACAGGCGTGATGCTTTGTTATGTTGAAAAAGATATTATCAGTAGGCTTACTCTTGATAATAAAACCGTTGATTGACATTGCAAATATTGCAGTTCATACTTTTAAATGCAAAAATGTCTTAAAAATAATTAAAGAATCGGGATACTAATAAACCGACATACTTTAAAATTAAGATAACTATGATGTAGGTAAATTTAAATAAAAATTTAAAATTGTTTGCGGGCACTGATTTAATATTCGAATTGGATTGGAATTGGTATTAACTTCAAGAGTAGCCCCCCAGGTCTGTCTCTGTTACGACTTATAATAGAAGTTTCGCTGCAATCACATTTAGGGTTTATTTAGGCCTTTTATTCCCTAATATTCCAGGCTGACCAAGTAAAGACAGCAAAATAAAAAGCTAAATTTACAATTAAGCCGTGTGCACATTTTTTTTTCTCATATCTGCGTACTCTAAAATTTCCGCGAATAAAACATATTCATCTTAAGAATTGTTGACAAAACATTGCAGGCTGGCTAAAAACATTCGAGAATTACTACAAGACACAAACGCGTGCGATATTCAACAACATGGTTGAGAAGTTGTCGGAAGGCATCGACAGGAAGTTTATATGGGCCGAGATCAGCTTCCTGTCGCTATGGTGGAACAGTGATGCTACTGAAAAAGAGAAGGTTGCGTTCCAAAAGTAAGTGCGGAAAGGTTTTAATTATTGCATGTCATTCTAATAATATGGTCTCTATACAGAAAGATTTGATATCAGGCATGACTAGAAAAACCTGTGCTGAAGTCGAAACGGGACTCTCTTTTTAGAAATCGAGGTCGACTGTAGACCATTTTCTTTTTATTAAAGTCAATTTTCTATTATAAACGTGATTTCGATTGTGGTAAGATTCTTAATCCAAACTCTGTCCTAAGTAAATAAAGGGAGAGTTCTTATTTTGTATTACTATTGTCACGATTTTATCATTCACAAACTATTTCACATATTATCTTTACGAGTGTTTTGGCATTGAAAATGATGCTAAAGACTAATTTATTATATGCCAATAAAGTTGTTAACAGTATTTATGAACAATTATTATAGGCTTACACGACTACCTTAAATGCCTATAAACAAGCACGAAGTAATTTTTTTTAATCAACACCATTCTTTCAAACGACAAAACGTTCGACTTTTTAAACTGCCTCGTTGGTCTCGGTTGGTCCTGGATCGGGCAAAATGTTATTGAGTTTTTCTGTTAAGAAATTCTCAGTAGCAGCCCGGAGTTTGGAACTGTGCCCGGTTAATGGCAATAGGCTCACCACCTATTACATGTGACTTAATAACAGCATGGGTGAAATGTGGGCGTACAACTGTGTACACTTCTGCCTACCCCTTCGGGAAATGAAGGCGTGATGCTATGCTACCATTTTTTCAGACTCCTTAAAGCGGGCAAAATAGAAATAGTGACTGGTGGTTGGGTGATGAATGACGAGGCCAATTCTCATTGGCTTTCGATCATACGGCAGCTGACTACAGGCCATCAGTGGCTGATAGACAACCTAGGTTATATACCTAAGAATGCGTGGTCTATAGACCCGTTCGGATACTCGAGTACCCAACCGTATCTACTCAAGTTGACTGGATTTGAGAACTCTGTTATACAGAGGGTGCATTACAGAGTGAAGAAGGAATTGGCTTCTAATAAGCAGTTGGAGTTTAAATGGAGACAGCTTTGGGGTAATGTAGACTTTAATGATACATACGGTGGCATCTATTGGTTCTCCCGCATTATACACGTAGCTACGTTCAAGTAAGGGGTATCAAATTGTCCTGTCCATACATTTGGTGACATTTGTTATGATGTTTTGTACAGTATACGTAATTAAAGATACGATGCTGGAGATAACTTTTTCCGTATTAATCTTGAAGATTACAGCACGCGTGCAAAAAACGTATTGTTTTATATTTATATATATGTCTATTACAACAAATTTTTTTTTGCTGGACTTAAGAATTTTACTGCTATAATGAAACCCCATTTTTAATCTGGTTGCTTTTTTGTAGATGGTAAAGGTAAAACGGACATGTTCACACATATGATGCCTTTCTACTCATACGATGTTCCCCATTCCTGTGGACCTAATCCAAAGGTAAATAAAATACAGGTTGAACATATTAAGCCAGGTGTTAGATTCCAAACTTAGTTTAATCAAACCGTATCCACTTGTGGGTGTTATAACAGGTCACTACTGGCCTAATATGAAAATAAACCCTGATAGATAATAATAATAATATTCTTTATTTTCTCATCAGCACATTTACAGTTTTTTAGTCAACAAAATTTGCAAAACATAGAGACTCGTGTCTGAATTAGGTAAAACCTGTGTTACAGATCACCAGGCTTACCCTCCGAGAATATATGAATTTAAAATAACTAATACAAATTGTTATATCATAAAAAATATTTAAAAAATGCAACAATTTACATTTTAAAATTTAAAATAATACTAATTCCTAAAATAAAAAAAAATAACTAAAATTACAATTGTGAACCGTGAAGACGTTGGTTGTTAAAGTTGTGTGGGTGAGGTGTGTGTGAGGAGTGAAAGTTAAGGATGTGGGTCGTGTGAAGTGTTTGTGTTGCTGCATATCTATGAAGATAAAAATAATTTCTTTACTAGGTACGTTAAACAAGGGGTCTCAAAAAATATTCAGTTTTATTGTAATCGAGTCTCTGAAGCCAAGAAGGAACAATCTCTTGCAAAGCGTCTTAGAAAGTGGGTATACTGAGAGTCGTTTATTAACATTGTTGTATAAATAAGGGCCCAAGAAAGCGTAGAAATTTTGAGAAAGTCTATATTTGAATCTCAATTTCGTGCACTTATTATCCACTTACCTCTAACTCTACCGCAAGCATTTTTGCGAATATCAATAAGAATACAGGTGATCGTAGAGTTTTATCATAGTGATAACTAATCTTCAACAGCCTCTGGTGTATCAAGCTGCATAGTGATGGCTTTTTTAACTAGTTTTATTTCCTAGATCTGCTGTCAGTTCGATTTCAAGAGGCTACCAGGCAACGGTGTCACTTGCCCATGGGGTGTGGCGCCGCGGAAAATCATTGAGAAAAATGTTCAAGAACGGTAAGTGTATAGATAGATTTTTTTTTTCATTGTATAAATATACATTATGGTCTTTGACAGTTAAAAACCCAACAACCATGGGTCCATGACC
Source organism: Xylocampa areola (assembly GCA_935421205.1). NCBI lineage: Eukaryota > Metazoa > Arthropoda > Insecta > Lepidoptera > Noctuidae > Xylocampa > Xylocampa areola. The sequence continues at coordinate 11,049,401 of OW285217.1, read as the reverse complement.
ATCATGCAAGGAGCCATGGTTTTCTAATGTCTTACTTGTACTCCATAGTTATGGATAAGTTTAGAGGAGATTTTAATTAAAGAACGTTAAAAGAACATTATTTATATTGAAATTAAAAGATGAGTTGCATAAGTCTACATAAAATTTAATAAAAACATCGTCGAGATGGCTTAGGGGTCAGAGCGCCTGGAGTTTTTATCCGGGAGGCGCAGGTTCGAATCCTGTTCACGACCGTATTCTTTTTCCATTTAATATAATAACTATAGAGTTCGCTAAGCATGCGTTAATGCTTTTCAAAGATTTATCTTGAATATAAACAATTTGAAATTTTAATAAATCCATTTTTAATCGGTTTACGCGCAAATGTTGTATTTCTGGATATTTCGAATACTGCAGTGTTCGTGGTTGCAGAATGGTAAAACAAGTAGACTAAGGTAGCGTGCGTCATCAGAGTTTAGTTAAATCGCGAAAAGACTAAGAAATTACCAATTATAATAAATATTTTTGCTTTGCTCAAATATACCTAGTTGAAGCTGGAATTGGCTATTTCAGAGCATCGACAATTCTTGACCAATGGCGTAAAAAAGCGCAGTTGTACAGGAGTAACGTAGTGATGTTCCCGCTCGGCGACGACTTCCGATACGACCGCGCCAACGAATGGGACAACCAGTACCAGAACTATGAGATTTTAATCGACTATATCAATAATAATGATGCTTGGAATGCTGAGGTAAGAATTAAACATAGCCTCAAATCTGTATCTAGTCTAACTAAGAGCACGGTAGAGGTGTACCAATAATAGACGGTGACCCTATTACAGTTATCATAACATAACAGTATATAAAAAAGTGTTAACGTGCTAAAATATTTAAAATTCCGCGAAACATTTATGGCACCGACTGTTCTCGGCCCCTGAGTGAACGAGACAAATGTTTTGACGGAATGTAAAGGAGTAAGTGACACAGCACGCTGTTACTTCGTTCCCACCAGATCGTGCTTGCTGCCGATTTTATCGTAAAACTGATAACTGTGCAGCGTACTAGAATACAACCTCATATATGCACAGTTAGAATACGACAACTGTACCAAAATTTCACTCTCAACAGCTGCCACTAGACCAATTAGCCAGTTTTGAAGGATTGTCTGGTGATCGACTTTCGACTTCAGAGTATCTATCACAACTTATTATGGACATATTTCTAAGTAGTTACTTCTAACTACGCACTCTTGAAAACATGTATTGCGTTTCAGTATTCCTGGGTAATCAATTTCGGTGTTCTCATGCTACGCTTTTGTGCTTTACGATTTATGTACAAACACCTTTTTAGATCCAATTCGGCACCCTCCAAGATTACTTCAAGGCGGTCCACTCGGAGGTCAAGATGAAGGACTTCCCTGTTCTGTCGGGTGATTTCTTCACATACGCCGACAGGAATTATCATTATTGGAGCGGATATTACACGTCCAGGCCATTCTATAAGAATATGGACAGAGTTCTACTGGCTTATGTTAGGTAAAGTAGTTTTATTTTGCTAGTAAGACACATTACACACATTACAACTAGTGTATTGTAAATGACGTTGTGATCACTTTCCAAGTATAAAGTTGTCCTGAAATTGAAGAATATCATTTTTAAACAATCTTTAAAGTAATTCTGGGTATGTTCTGCATCCAGAACGTACCTAAAATCACCGTTAGACGTTAGACGGTAGAGCGTTTGTGACAATTCACAATATATATAAAAGTTATGAGTTTCGGTTCTATCCCTGAGATTTAAGGGTAATCTACAGTTCCTTTGCTGTTTTTTGTAACACTGTCAATGCCACGTATTAAAGTCGAATGCGATCTAAGGCCCGTAATAATAAAACAAATATCATGTGTGACAACTTCCAACCGATACGATATTGTTTGCGAAGCTGTAATGTATACATTTTCAAGTTTTGAGTAGGCGTCATATTTGAAGGCGAATAAATTAAAATGTTGAATTGAGAGGTTTCGAAAATGACTATGGGCTCATAAAACCTATTTCAACCTACTTCCAGGGCAGCAGAAATAATAACAGCCCAAGCCACATCTTCGCACGCCGTGTCCAACATAATGTCTCTCCAGCTTCGGGACCGCGTGGAACAGGCTCGGCGCTCTCTGTCACTGTTCCAACACCACGATGGAGTAACCGGAACCGCCCGCGATGACGTCGGGGAGGACTACGCCAAGAAGTAAGTGACATCATAGTCTCAATAGCACTGTCCCAACTTTCAACACCATGAAGCAGTGACCAGAACCTCCTGCGATGATTTCGGAGAAGAGTAAGTGACGTCATAGTGTCGATGGTACTGTTCCAATACTAAAACGGAGTGACCGGATACGCCCACGATAACGTCTGAGAAGACTATGCCAAAAGTAAGTAGCGGCGTAGTGTCACTGTTACTGTTCCAACACTACGATGGACTGACCGGAACCTCCCGCAATGACATCGGAGTACGCCAAGAAGTAATTTCATATTGACGTTGTCACTGGTCCATAACTTTAATAGAATGGCGGGAACAGAAGTAAGTGACGTCATAGATCAGGCTTCTCGTTCGCACTTCAATGTTTCTCTTTAAATTCCAAAGAAAACGATTTGTAAGAGAATTTAATCGTAACCCCGTTATAAGTATAGTATTTTATGTTTGCTATATGTACGATAAATTTGTATGTGATACAACCGTTTATGAGATTCAAGTGGGAATGGAAAGGACATATTGCTAGTTGCCGTAGTAGTATATGGTTGGTAGAACAAAGCGCTGATAGACTAGATACCGAGAGTCGTCAAATAATCGGTATTCAAATTAACCGCTGCATAAGTAAATGACAATGAGAACATCGAAGGAAAAACCTTGATGCTATCAGCGCAAACCAGAGAGAATTCCGAAATACACAGACGTCTATACAGAGATATCCAGCAGTAGGTTGACACGGTATTGATGTGTTTAATACACATACATAGTACATAGAGTAGCTTCTTTTTTTCTCAATACTTTCAGGGACACATGACTTGTATAGTCGTCATAACAATAAAACTTATATTAAATTGTCTCATCGAGTCTTTCAAAAACGTTTTTAATTTCAGAATGTTAACAGCAATCAAGTACAGTCAATCAGCAATCCAACAAGCAGCCTACTACCTCCTCAACCAGCCTTCTATTTTAGACCAGGCCCAAGAAGACATATACTTCGACGTGGACGATATCTGGCGGTCGCACGATGAAATACCGAGTCGAATCACTATAGCGCTGGATGTCGTGTCGCCTTCGAGGAGAATCGTCTTGTATAACGCGTTGGCTTTCAAAAGACATGAGATTATGACTGTGCTGGTATCTTCGCCTCATGTTGAGGTGAGTTGAAGATACGTATCTGTACAAAATTTGCGCAGCAGCTCTCATACCTTTCTTATGTTGACAAGACTCTCATTGAAATACCAGCATTTCTCCGCATGTACTCGTTTTTTTTTTCGACAGTGTTCGTCTTTACCGGCTGCTTAGTGTCTTTTGCTCTCTTTTAATCGTAAGCTGTCATATAGGGTTCTCACTCCCTCTTAACAGTTCCATGTAATCTGTTTGAGTCAATTCGCTGTTTGCTCGACGATCACCAATTTCAATATACCTAAGATAAACTATTTTATTTGCAGGTATTTGACCCCGAAGGCAACCCGATGATGGCTCAGATATCGCCTGTAGTGGCTGGGGACAGGCGCCTTGCATTCGCCGCAAATAAGTACCAGCTGTCGTTCCCTGCAGTGGTAGAGCCGCTCGCCCTCACAGTGTACACCGTCGCGCTGCGGGACAACGCCAGGCTCAACATGTTAGAAACGTGTTATAAATTATGTTTTACAAATACCAGCTGCCTGTTGAATTACAGTTCCAGAGTGCCACTAAGATTTTTTTTAAACACGCCCCTATAGCTATTTCGGGCTTAAGAATCCAGCACTTAGCTTCGTTGTGCAGTATTATTGTCATTTCAATACAATACGTTGAAATATAAACGTCATAAACTTGCCGGACATTTTCTTGTATCGATATGCGGTCAGGCTAACGGTACGCGGGAAACTACCAAAGATCGAAGTAAGTGGTGGTATCGACCTAGACATATTTTGCGTAGTAAGTCTCCATTGACTCGGCGGTGCAAAATGTCTCCTAAACATAAACCCTGGTCCCTAGAAAATCCTGCTAAAATTGGCAGAAACAGTAACTTTATACTACCATTCCTCTACCAGATACACCTCCTACTCTCGTGTTCGGGTCTACAACGCTGACTACTGGACGGTGGACCTTCCGAAGATGTTCCCGGTGGAACAGCCGTCGGCTCGGCTGATGGAGGACATCACCATACAAGCGGGCAATACCACCCGAGTAGTGGCCACCAAGGACGGGCTTATCAAAGCCGTAGTCTCTCCTGAGGGGGCTACCGTACCCGTTCATATGGATTTTGCTCAGTAAGTATCTTAGTTCTTTATGACGCAGGAGTTACGACTCCTGCTTTGGGTTCCTTTTACTCGAGTCCAATAGTCATACCATTGGCCTATCACTGCTTTACTATGGTTTTTTATTATGTTGACATGTTATAAAAAAACTCTCCAGATATGACAGTCAACGCGGTCAGGACAGCAACAGCGGCGCATACCTATTCATACCATCAGGGCCTGCGACGGATTACAGGGCAGAACCCTACCCCGAGATAGTAGTTACTGAGGGCATCTACAAGGCGACGCTATATGCCGCCGTCAACTCGCCTAAAGCTGCAGATATCGTGTTAGCGGTGAGTAGACATAGCTGGTGTGGTGGCTGGGTATAGGTCACTTTAGGCATCTACCTATAAGGCGAACCCTGTATATACCAGTCAAATCGCCTGCAGCTCCACATGTCGGGTTTATACTAAGTAAATCTATTCAGTACCTCCACAAAACGCTCTAAGACAATTCTGAGATCAGGGTCGTTTGGACCCTTTAGGCCTCGTTTGTATGCTGTCCTCAATAAACTGCAGATATCGTGTTAGTGGTGAGCAGACAGCAGCTGGTAAATTAAGTTAACATAAAATAGAACGAGTAGACGTAGAGTACATTGTTCATATTCCGTTCCTAAATTAAATTAATATTTAACTGATATATAAAAAAGAAAAGCGTAAAATTTCTTGGAAAGAGAAATACGGCCGTGATCAAGATTAGAACTTGAGCACTCCGGATGAGTATTGAAGACTACGGGCGCGTTGGTAACTAAGCTTTCAAACCTCTACTCAGTATTCTAAATTCTTCTTTCAAATTAATAACGTCTTATGGTGACGTAATCGTCACTATTCAGTTTCGATACAGTGACTGAATGTTTTTTTTAACATCAGTTTTGTTGACTACTTTAGCATTCTGAGCACTTATCCAATATAGACGACGGTAGTTCTAAAAGCTTCAAGGTCCATTTCGTTCCCAACAGATCACAGTGCACAATAACCCGTCCCTTCCGCACAGCGAGGTAGAGATCAGCAACACACTGTTGATCGACCCGCAGGTGGACGACCTGGAGCTGGCGCTGCGGTTCCGAACTAACGTCAAAAACGGAGACGTCTTCTACACCGACCTTAATGGCATGCAGGTGACGTGATAACTGTATTTCAGGATATTTCCTGAATTTAACACAAATCCCAAACATTGACGTGGATGTAGCCCATAGTTTAGCCATCCTAATGTCATGAATCCAAATCAGTAATCTGCCTTTCAGTTAGAAATTAAGAAATAAGTGATTCAGACTCTTAGAAATGTCACCCAATTAGTAGAAAATAGTCGATGAAGGATTGTTTGGGATTTAAACATTGTTTCGGCTAATAATTAAGAATTTTTAGAATTTTGGAAATTTCAGCCCCTAAATAAGGAATGACAAAATATTATATAATTTCTGTCCTACTATTTAAAATTGATTACATATATCAGGGTATTGAAAATTTCAACATTACAGTTTTCCAGTTGTGTAGGTTACATTGGTTAACTCCGGAATTGGCGCTGATGAAGACGTGGGCGGAAGATAGAATCATCAAATTCATGTTTCGTTATCGAGTTGGAAGTACTAATAGTACATCCAAATTGAAGACTGTTGATAACTGACAACTGTCTTTTGTAACCCAAAAATCCGTTTTCCGCAGATGATAAAGCGTCGCTACTTCGATAAGATTCCCCTGCAGGCTAACTTCTACCCTCTTCCGGCGGCTGCGTACATCGAGGACGAGAACATTCGGTTCAGTGTATTGACGTCGACGCCGCTCGGCATGTCCGCTTTACAGTCAGGACAGTTGGAGGTAAAATACACATCACAAAACTAGATTAAACAACTATTATAAGTTTAGCCGAAGAGTTTATAAATACAAAATAAGCTATCGAAAATAAAGTTAAATCGAGAGGGAAGCTCAAAGCCACAGCGAAAAAATGAAAAGTTTTAAAATGTCTTGGCCACGTCCTTGTACCCTATACTCACAAATAGATCAGAGTAGGTATATAAAACGGACTGACCATTTTCTTTAAAATTACGTTGTTTTTGGGCTTACACAACAATGTACACTTAAATTTGCAATACGTACCGTCATGGCGGAAGCTGTAATCGTTATCAATTGCAGTCTAATTGACGTTTCTGTCGTTTCACATTTCGGAATTGATATTAATAAATAAAATATTAAAATACAGAAAACAATGATTACTTTGTTTACAATTTAAAATAATGATATTTAAATCGAACCAAACGCACGTAAATATAACCGACACCAAAGTTAACGAACGCAACTGACAAGAAAGTGGCAGACTGACAGTGACACCTTTTTATAGACTTATGACTTATCTATTTCAACTACGTGAGTCGCTATAATGTTACCAAAGCAATGCAATTAATTTATCACAAATTATTTTTGAGCCAGTAAACAAACTATGCGTAATTTTGCCGAGTTTCGTGGATTCTTCTCTATTTTTGAGTAAGTGTGCAATGAATTAATCAAATAAGGAACGTCTTTTTAAAAATTATATAAGATTTTATACTTTTTCCCTCTAGTCAAAAATAGAAGTGTTACATAACGTGGTAGTTCGCGATATAAAATACATTTTCCCCACAATATTCGCCATATTAGATAATTTTTGGCAGGTAATGCAAGACAGAAGACTGAGTCGGGACGACAACAGAGGGCTGACGCAAGGCGTTCAAGACAACGTTAGAACACGACACACTTTCAAAATCATTATCGAGAACGCCAAGAAACCGTGCGCAGTAAGTCTCATACAGTTTTCTAAGATATATTCTTTTTTATCACTAATAAAAGAGATATTATGGTTAAAAAGAAGGCATTATTCCATCTTAAACGCTTTATTTTTTAATAGTTTGTTGCATACCCAGGTGCTAAGGATCGTAGCAGGTAGCGTTCTCTAGTTTCTGTCTCCTAGTACTGGAAAAAGGCCTGAGATTATACCTATATGTAAAATGATACAACTTCTTTTCAAATTTTTCTAGCAAAAAACCCCAGCCGATCACCCATCGGGTCAGCTGACGTTAGGCGCGCACATATCACAACAGTTCTTACTGCAGCCACTCATAGCGATGCACTACACTTCGAAGAAAGATACCACACGTATCGGATATTCGAGGGTCAACATCAACCATGCCGACTTGGTACTAGCGTCGTACCACTCGCATGTAACTGCTAAGGTGAGTCGATCCAAGTAATTATTAGCTTAAGATAGGCACAAGTGTATCAGAATTGTATTTACTGATGTTTCATATTACAAAAATGTTGGTTCGGTTGGGAGGTTGGGTTCGATGATCGAGTGTGATAGTAGGATAACGTCAGAACCAGGCGCATGTGTCGCAGATGTATTGTAGAATCCGCTGTTTTACAAAACTGCTAGCTGATTTACAAAACAGTACTGTTTTATAAAACAGCTGAACGACGTTCAGCTGTATTGCCATTGCGATACGTTTAACAAACTGCTACCCACCTTTAGACGTAATGTAGAATGACATATCTACAGTGGGACAGGTTTGTTTATTGTATAGGTATATTATATGGATAGTAAAAGTAGTAAGTATTATATGGATAGTAGTAGTAGTATGGAAAAAAATACTGTATTCTGATTTGGCTTTCCGTGGCTAGGTCGACGGACCTAACCTGTCCGTGCCGGGATACACGAAACTCCCGAGCTCATGGATCAATTTCATTTATTTTCTTTCATAATTCCGATATATTGTCGACTATTATAGTGGTTTAGTATTTACGTAATTCAAAATTTTCATATTTTTTTTGCTATTGACAAGTAAAACAAAGTTAGGTTATTATTGTTAAGACATACAGAGCCATATGCGACAAAATTTCGAACTAAAATCAACAATCTGACAGTTCATTTCACACTGTTTTACATAATCTCTGATCGTTGACGTTTGAACGTTTTACGAACGTTTTTTTTCGCAAAACGTACATTCAATTCTGCGTGTTATAGTTCAGTAATTATGTAAAACATTTTTTCATAACAGTACTGTTTTGTAAATCAGCTAGCAGTTTTGCAAAACAGCTGATTCTACAATCCATCTGCGACACATGGATAACATTTTGTGTGACATAGCTAGATAAAAGGAGACCGTAGCGGTTACCACCAACAACAGCATTCCCAATGAGGGTTGACGTCAAGCAGACGGTCATAAAACATTGCCAAAACTTTAGCAGCATGCAATTTCAAAAGTAATTAGAAAGTTGTAGGACTTCAATAAGACTGCAGTGTTACTCGCACATTAATTTTATTGTTCTAACACTTGATATGGCTAAAGCAAGACCCCTTAGTCCGGATAGCCGCACCGTCACAGGACAGGCACGGGGGTGAGGGAGCGGCGCGTCATTCCGGATGTGACAATCAGTTACTGTTTTACACATTTAAATTTTAATAATTTCAAACCTATTGATAGATTACAAGTTTTACAAAATATAAGTAATAATTATTAATATTATATAAGGCAACTTTAAATAAAACAACATAAACAAAATATTCTCAGTTAGCGCTATCTAGGACAATATTGGCTTAGTTCACACTAGATTCCAACAAAGTGGAAGAAAAATTCATGCTGCGCCGACCCCAAATAAATTGGGATAAGGAGATGATGCTTATGATATTGGTTCGATGGCGAAGAAGCATTTAAGTGACCACATTCCAATTTCAACAGTTATAACATTTATTTCGTGAGGTTAACAAAACATGGGGCTTGGAATTATGATTATAACAATGTCATACGTTGGAGAACGATATAGGTCGCGTAGACGAAGTCGCGGGCATGAGTATAAGTATAAACAATAGCATCGGCAACGAGCTATCGGTGCCACTATCTATATTTTGTAATTATAATAATATACTCGCAACAGTATTTCGGTCAAGGCGGCCTAACACCACGGAGATTAGCCGAGTACGCAGGAGATATTATACTGCACAAGTATATGCGCAAACAGGTGCACTCCCTTTCGTTCACGCTCATAATCTGATAATCCGACACGACGCAGGACGGCTTTACGTGCTCTCCGAAGCACGGGGGTGACATACCACTAAGTTCCTAACTTCGGGCTGTTACTGAAAATGTCCTAATAGAAAAACCCAATAACACTTTACCCGACCTGGGAATCCAACCCTCTTCCCGATCTCATGGTCAGCAGCCGCGCTTGCGACCACAAGACCAACGAGGCAGTTAATCGTATAATGAGAACCTTTAAAGATATTCCTCGACACCTTTTCCTATGCTAAAAATATTAAAAAAATATACTTAATTACAGGATAAAAACGGTGGTGTCATGCACGGCATGGGCTTGACTGTGCAGCGAGTGTTCCTGGACACTTGTTACGGCAGCCCTGATATATACAAGTGGTACCATTTGGGAGACGGGCAGGTGAGTTGAATTATGTTATTTTTATTATTACAATAACGCTCGACTTACAGATTATTTACGTAATGAATTTTTTGAACACATGTTCTTAGATGTTTCAAATTAATTTAAAATATTAGTAATGTAGTACTTATAAGGCAAGGCAAAAAACTAATCTATGTTACTACAATTTATAAATGTGAAAATTGATTGTTGTTGTGTCTCTCACCTCTGAACCAATTTTGAAAAAGATAGCTAGATTATTGGTCAGTCTTTAGACTATCTTTCGTCGCGTAGACGAAGTCGCGGGCATCAGCCAGGTAGGATTAAATTACATAAATTAATGTGAAGTGTAAAGATGTCGAAACTTAAAAGTGCATAATGTCGTATATATTAACTCACGATAAACTTCTTTACAGGTCCCAATATCCGATCTGGTCGACGCATCTGCAGATAAAGTTTACGACAGTTCCCTAACATATGTTACTGTGCGGAGCCCCCTACCAAGCGGAGTACTAACACTCTGCCCCATGGAAGTGAGATCCGTCTTTATTGAACAGACTCATAAAAAATACTAATAACATAGTGACTTAAGTTATTGTATAGGGGAACTCGAATTTCGTCAGAATTTACTTGCACTCTACATGTGATACTTGTTTATATTCTGAGGATGTCGGATCACGGTGTTTATGTCACGCACCTATGTATTTGGAGCGGAAAAGGTAGATATCGACTGACACACTTTTAGTGTTTTTTCACACAACACTAAGTTGAAAAGCAAGCATACAGCTTGCCTGACAGTGGGCGGATATCGTCGACTATGGACGCTTACAGTTCAACACTATGGATATTAATCGCGCGGGTCTGGTCAGAGGAATCCCTGTGCCGGAAATAGAGGGAAAAAAACGGCCCCCTACAGCACGCTTTCCTAAAGAGCTCTGATGAGTGATTACCTTGCTCACCGTTAGGGAACATAACACCACACAGGACCAGTGTTATTCCCGCACGATTTTGTGCAAATTAAACGCACTTCCCCAGTCAGCAGCTCCAGTATTTCTGAGCTCTCACTCTCAAAAGTTTAGCAACAAATTCCGTATACTTATTCATTATCTTCTTACATGGTGAACTTCCTTTGTGACGGCGAAACGTTCCGTTTATGGAATTTAGTGTATTCTTCTGGAGCGATAATATTTTCAGTTTTATGAATCCCTTTTTTAAGTTAGACCAAAATCTCTATCGGGTGACTAAAACTGTTATCTACAACTGGATATTATAACATTTAATCTGTTAAATTTTTTGTGAATAGGAAAATACGATTCCGAGAGGGGTTTGAAATTGCACGTCCCGAATAGGTATTCCAATTACTATTCGTCGTATGCGTTTATGCGTTTTATTAAAAATATATCAGTAATTTCATCTGTATTTGATAATTTCTCATAATGATGTTGTGTATATTTTATATCCTGCTGCTAGCAGATTATGATGTGTGTCATGCTTCTTTAAAAAAAGAAAATGTAAATATCAACTGATATTCTTGGTGATTGGGATGAGGTAGAAAAGTTTGACTCATAAAGTTAATAGGTTTGAGAAGAAGAATATAGATTACTGTTCTCAAGCTATGAGTTGTTTAGATATGCTCTTTCTGACCTTTGTCTGGGTATGCCTTTTAAATTCGTGTAGTGAAAGTTCACTTATTAAATAAATTGCGTGCCAATTTCGAAGGGAGTGCACGAAGAAACACGAAGTAGTTTCACGATTACACCTAAAGAGATTTAATTTAACTTATGAAGTAGGTACATTCACTATGAAAAGCGCCGTATAGTGGCATTCGTAACGTTTAAAATAATCGGAACATTTGATAAAATTTTAATCTTATAATAATTGACCTAGGGTATATTTTTAATTGCCTACAGGCGAATATCAGTTTGTAATTACCTATTAGGTTGATATTGACTAATTATTTTTTTCATCGTATTGAACCATTGCATTGAATGTCACACATACTTGTGATACTGCTCTACATTATGCATATAATTATTTTCTGTAACACAGAAATCTAGCCTTTTTAAAATACAAAAGGCACATCATATTTTATTAAACGACTATTTCAAAAATTCGATTCGATGGGATGTTTTTCATTTATTTAAATCAATTGCATTTGTTTGTGTCGCCAAATGTGGCCATTTGTGTGTTTACCATAAACTGATTAATATTGTTTAGAATATAAGCCGGCATTGATGTTTTATGGGGAATTATAAATGAAATATTTATATTTTTGACATTATGATGATTCTTAAGTTTATTTAGGTTTAGTAGGTACGTGATATTCATTTGAATTTAAAACAAAACCTCCACTACTCTTGATTTACGAGTCAAGTAAAATTTATAGGTTAATCGTTATTGTAAATACTCCGAGCAATTTAGTGGCTAGTAAAATAACAGCAGAAGCAAATAAAAAACGAAACGGTACAATTTATATAGGAAATCGGAAGTTTGTATCAATGTAGAACCGAGACAAGGTTTTTATTATCATCCATAATGGCGCCTATTTTTATCATCCCTTATATTTACCAACATATTTACCTTGAAATGTTTTATATCTATTAAAATGTATGCTGTATAAATAATCCCAAAAATATACTGCCATTCTTAAAGGTTACAACTATTAAACATGTTAAATATGTTAGGTTATCGCGATCACTACACATTATAATAAAAACAACTTCTAACCGGATTAATAGTATGTATTATTGGTTTTGGATTTTCCTTTATTCATTTTAGATTTTCCTGAAGTTAGGAACACAGGAAAATCAATAGAATAGAATTTTATTTGCTCAAACGTGTGTACATACAGAATTTTAAAGCGCATGCAAGATAATAAAATTAATGCAAATATTTATGGAGTATTAATGTTTTTTATGTTAATATCATTAATCAATATCAATAGGGTTACTCTTTAAATTGACACTAATTTTAAACCAATTCCAATATCTGTTGACTCGCTAATTACATTATTGTTATCAAGTACAATTTTGTACTTTCATGAGTTTACAGATTAAATCATAGCCTTAAAACTATGTGTAATGTCAACATAAATTATCTCAGTTTTTAAGCTTACCAATATACCGATTCTTTAATTATTTTTAAGACAATTTGATAATTAAAAGTACAAGTTGACATACCTCCAATGTCCATCGAACAGATTTATTTTTAAGAGTACCCCTGCAGAACGTTCGATATCAGTCATCATGTCTCACACTTAGTGTTTGAAACGACGGGAAAAACAAAAATCCACGCGATTGGTCCGATTAAGTTGTTTTTCTTATAATGTATTTAACATTTTATTATAAAAAGTTGGTATATAGCCAGTTGCTAGTGTTAAGGGTTTTGTATATATTTATTTGCACGTGAATACTTAAAGGTCACCAGTAGTATAGTCACTTATTATATTGATTAATTATTATGTATATTTGAACTGCAACTATAGGGTTAAAATATCTTCGAAAGATTGTTCCGTCGCATAATTTTGGTAGAAGAGTACAGTTGTCGTATTATAACTGTGCATGTCTGAAGTTAGGTTTCCACGGCCGCTCAGGTACAATTGTATAGAAAAGTGTCAACGTTTTACAATATTTAAATTTGTTAGGAAAATCATCAAGCTCCTAAGCGAGTGAGACAGACAACTGACGGAATATAAAAGAGTGTGTGACACAGCAAGCTGTTACTGCGCTTCCACCAGATCGCGCAAGCGCCCTGCAGTTTTTTTACTGTAATAGAGTACTGCGCAGCGTAATAGCGTGCAACTTCAGACGTGCATAGTAACGACAACTGTAAATATTATTTAAAAAACGTAGCACAAATATTTAAGTTATAGTTAATATGAGTTTATTGTATCGAACGGAGCGAGTTAAAATACTGCCAAAATTGTAATCCTGTAAATGTTAAAATGGTTGAAGTTCGACAGACAGTTTTAAAAGATGTTGGATGGGACTTCTAAAAATCGACTCATACAAGAAACTGGGCTCGTACTAGTAAATCAATCTCATAAAGAAGCTCCGTCCGTTTTAATATGGCGCCCCACTCAGAATTTGTAAATATAATCAGCAACTCAAGTTAAATCTGATCGATAATACTTTGAACTGCTCCCATTTAAGGTTAGTTTATTAGTATGAGCCTAAAAGTAGGTTCAGTAAGCACAACGAAAATCAAGTGCACTAATGATCTATTAATTTTGTTGCCGAATATAAAAAGCTTGTCAAAGTAATATCAATCAACCATTTAGCGTGTTAAGACACCACAGAAACCGAGTTCAGACCCCATATAAAAAACCATCTCATAATGATCTTGTTCCTAAATATCGGTCTGGTATTACTTGAGATATTTACTTCTTATGCTCGAGATGAAGAAAAATATGAAATTTTCAAGTTCTTAAAGTATGAGATCCTAATTAATTAGGTCGTTTGAAGGGGTTAATATAAGTCAAATACATTCACATACGTCAAGAAAGAAATATACATTAAAAAAAGGTGGCGTTCTGTAGTTTCTGCAGTGGCGTAGCTAGTGCATAAGGGGACCTGTATCAAAATTTATTCGGGGCTCTTTTATAACATTTTAGAAGCTTTTGCTTACACAGTACAAACGTTGGGGCCCTTGTGGCTCGGGGGCCCCGTATCATTGATACGGCTGATACTGCGGTAGCTACACCCCTGAGTTTCTGCCAACCTCTATGGTAGAAAGGCATGAGTTTATGTACGTATTTAGCACGACGAATACTGCTCTTCGAACTGGAACACTAAGAAAAAAATATATAATTATTATTTCAATGAATCCTTATCATTTACACATTGGTCCCATAAAAGGAAGTTACCTAATAAATTACGACCTTGTATTCCAGATAAATCTTTGAAAAGCATTAACGCATGCTTAGCGAAATCTAAAGTTACAATATTAAATGGAAAAAGAATACGATCGCGAACAGGATTCGAACCTGCGCCTCCCGGTTGAATACTCCAGGCGCTCTGACCACTAAGCCATCTCGACCTCTAGTCGAGGTCTAGTCTAGTCTGTTCGCGATCGTATTCTTTTTCCATTTAATATTGTTACGATCTTGTATGTTGTATTCACGTTGTTTTATATGTAGTGTATGTTACAAAACGGTTTTAGTTTGAGTAAAGGCCATTTTTAAACCTTCTCAAATGTGACTGATTTAATAATACGAGATTAGATTGCTTACAATGTGATCAAAGCAATCAATACTATAATAGATAATGATCTTGATTCAGTTATAAAACAGGAAATTAAATTTAATATAATACAAATTCCAATACTGATTCTAACTTGGAGATCTCAATATTAGGTCGTTGTTAAGTATGTTATGATGTCACAAATTAATTTGATTATAAATATACGTACTTCATGTATTTATGAATTTATTCTGCCTATGTAAAATATTAGTGAGATTTGTATAATAATGTCTTATCATGCAATTTAAAATAATGTTGTAAATATAGGGAGATTGTGTTGAAAGGTTTTTTTATTTCACTCACACTACCTACATCTTGCGTAAGATCGCATCTTAGGAAAGTTTCCTATAACCCTAGGCTTGCCATAGTCCTAGTTAGAGGACGTGCGGGCGGGGTTCCATTTGTTGTCCGGGTTTGAGGCTGCTGACACATCTACCGAAAATACGCGGCCGAAATTCAAGTTTCATTATTTGTTAAAACTTTATTACTAAATATGGTTTAAATTGTCAGAAAAAAAGTATAATTTATTTTCCTGAATAACTTCATCAAACATTGTTTTGTTGATATGTCTGTTGTATTTAAGGGTTTTCACACTTCTTGCCCGGGTAAGTAGATTTTAGGTCATGGCAACCCTACATATGACAGTGTGTACTGTGTAGCGACGCTTTCATTGTATGTTTAATGTACCTACACTAGATGCACCAAGCAGTTTCACATGCGGAATTCCCCTTTTCCCGAGATATAAATATCTTATTTCCTATTTCACGACCTCAAAATTTCTACGATACATACATTTTATACCTTTCATTCAAATTCACAAAAATCCAAACTAATATAGATATGATTTTATCTAGTGTATTTGTTATTTATATCCACTGGGTTCCGTAATAGGGTCATAGGGACTGACGTTCGGTTGTTGGTATATGTTATTTTTGCTCCTCAGTTTTTAAATAAGAAAAGTGGTAAAAAGTGAATATTGTTGTAATAATATACTTTTGACAGGAAACCAGTGAAGTGACCTATCGATTAATGTAATCTTATTAGAAATCGACCCATGCAACCCATTGTTATTTGAAATTTAAAATTGTGGAAAAAACTCAAAATTCAAAAAGTGTCATAACGAACTTTATCCGCGACCTACGACAACCCGCAGCGCGCTCGATACCTCCCGCGCTAACCACCACTACCCCCGTCGTCGCCTGCACATTACTCATCACTCGGCACATACTGACCACCAATTTTGTCGATCTGAGTAATGTATCAATAGCGGAGCGGTATACGAAGCACCTCAACTTTGTAGCGCGCAGTGGCCATCGGATCGAATCTCGCAAGTAGCAAACTTTTTTTAACTCATTTGAACTGTTCACGTTTACCTAAGGTGAACACACAGTGGAAATAAAGTCTACTAAAAGAACCCACATTAATTATTGTTGACTACCAACACAATAATGGACAACTTAGATAACAATAACATTACCGTCCGTAAACCGTCAAGAACAAAATCTATGGACAGTATTTTAAATGCCAATTTCAACAGCAGCACAATACTAGACACCACAATGATGAGTTTACCAAACAGTACATTGAATGATAGTGATGATATGGTATGTTACAAGGATACAATCAAAAAGCTAAAATTGGAATTAGAGAGCGCCCATTTGGAAATTGAAAACCTAAACAGGGAAAATTTTAGACTTAAAATGGATATAGGTCAATGTCAAAAAGTTATCGAAACATATAAGGAAAATGACACATTAGAAACTAAGTGCCTTTCACCGGAGTCAGCACAAAAACATAACAAACTAAGAACAAGCTGTTTTTCAACTCCGACGAAGCTGTGTCTTCCTCCTTTATCAACCCATCAACCAGGCAACAATAGTGCTGAGGACAGGACTTCTGTTAACATTCTCGGATCAACTTCATGTATGGACGTAATACAGCTCACTCAACCTCAATCTCAATCTTGTCAATGGAGCACGAAAGATGAAGCCACTCAAACATGTACCGATTTAACAACAAATCTAATTAAAAAAAAAAAACTTTGTATTCTTACTAACAGTAGCTCTTACGGTACACTACAATCTATCGAAGATATGTTCAGCGGCCAGTTTGAATATATTCGATATATCACACCTAATTGTAACATCAAACACTTGCTTGTCAATATTGATAAGAAATTAATGGACTACAATGTGATGGACTATTGCATTATAATGATAGGAGACCAAGATTTCCAAACTAATTGTGACTTAACGGCAGTGGTCAAAACAATAACGAAAGCCCTCGAACATATTACCAACACAAATATAGTCATATGTACACCTACATACATATGCGGCGCCCCTATTTATAATTATAAAGTCGAACTATTTAATAATCTTTTGCATTCAGAACTTCGAAATAACAATTGCGCATACTTTTATGACACAAATCGTGCTGTTTCTCTGGACATGTTCTCATATAACACCGGGAAACTAAATAAGCATGGAATTAAATGTATATACAGCAACATATTAATAAATATAAACATTGACAATATTGACACTAGAAATTCTAAGTTTTTTCTCGCGCAATAATAATAATAATAAAATAACTACTGAAACTATTCTTACTAAAAATAAACATAAAAACAAGTCCAAGAGTCAAGGGCAGACTCAAGTTACTAAGGAAATACCAATATACTATCAATATGTCAGGGGCCTTCGTTCAAAAACTACTATGTTTCACAACAACGTTACCGCATTCGCGTCATCCTGTGATCTTATTATTCTCACAGAAACTTTCCTTAATAGTTCTGTTTATGACGCTGAATTATTTCCTTCGGACTATGTTGTATTAAGAAAAGATCGTGCTGGAGATGTCGGATGGGGTGGTGTTCTTTTGGCGGTTAAGAATTGTTATACAGTCAAGAGAATCACAAACGTGGATGACCTTACTGACGACAAGGAATTGATATTTGCTATTATTACTTGGAGAAGTGTTAAATTTTTTGTATGTGCGGTATACTTACCTCCTAGTTATAGTGAAAAACAATATCTTGATGTCTTGACCTGTATTGAAAATGCGATTATTCAATATTCTGAGTACCATTTTGTTATACTTGGCGATTTTAATTTAAAATCTTGTAATAAATCCGTTACTACCCAGTTTAATAACTTTCTAGAATATTGTAAGTTGCAACAATGTAATAATATTCATAACGAATATGGATGCATCTTGGATTTAATATTAACTAATATTTCTGGAAGTATTCATGTGTCATCTGATGTTGAACCGCTTGTCCCAATCGATGCGTATCATCCTCCCCTCGAGATACTGCTCACATTACCAAGAAGTGCAACCACGAGCGGGCCATCAGCAAAAAGGCGAGGTCCGTGTTCGAACTCTGAGTGGAATTTTCGTAGGGCAAATTTTCAAGGCCTGTATTCGGATATTGCCGAGATAAATTGGATAGACATGTTAAATAAGCACGATGTTAATGAAGCCGTAGAGTCATTTTATTCCAAATTGTATAATGTTATAAGTCACCATGTACCTCGTAAACTAAGTGCATTCAATAATAAATATGTCTATCCAAAATGGTATACAAAGGAGATTATACGTTATATAAAGCTGAAGTACTTCAATTTGAAAAAGTTTAAAATATACAGACTACAGTTTAACAAAGAATTATATAGATACTACAGAGCCAAAGTAAAGGAACTTATTGATGCAGCGTTCAAGAACTATATTAACACAGTTGAAAACAATATCAATTGCGATCCCTCAGCTTTTTGGAAATATGTAAAGGACAAGCGTAAGAATAGGGAATATTGTAAGGAATTTATTTACAGAAATGAAGTAGTAGAAGGACAGGAAGCTGCTAATGCGTTTGCACAATACTTTGGTTCTGTATTTCATAAAAATACTCCGATGCTAGATGCTGAGGCGTCAGAGCGGGATGCAGGACATACGGATAATGTTTCAGATATATCCATAAAACATATACAAGTAGCAGAATTGAGATGGGCAGTACGTCGTCTTAAAGTATCTTCTGCTTGTGGCCTTGATAATATACCAGCATTTCTAGTCAAGGATTGCCTTTCAGTCTTAGAGGAACCCCTTTTATATATTTATAATGCTTCCCTTCAACAAGGTATCTATCCTATTAAATGGAAAATATCCAGGGTAACTCCAGTGCCTAAATCTGGGTCCTCAACCGATGTCACCAATCACCGACCTATCGCAGTGTTATCAGTCCTTGGCAAAATCTTTGAATCCATTCTCAATCATTCTATCTTTGGCCAGATTGGTAGGCGTCTCGATAAGTGTCAGCACGGTTTTCGGCCTATGCGCTCTAGCTTGACCAACCACATTGAGTTTGTTGACTACGTTAGTACCTCGGTAAAGTCAGGCTGCCAAATTGACGCAGCCTACTTTGATTTCAAGAAAGCCTTTGATCTTGTAGATAATGATATTTTGTTAATGAAACTCTCTTCTCTTGGATTCACTACCCAACTCCTGAAATTCATGGCAAATTATCTGAGAGATCGTAAACAGTATGTTAAGGTTGGAGGCTACCAATCTCAAGAATATTATACTCGTTCTGGAGTAAGTCAGGGCAGTACTCTAGGGCCCACCCTCTTTCTAATTATGGTAAATGATCTACCGAATGTCATCGCCAAGGCTAAGTGCCTTATGTTCGCCGACGACCTAAAGCTATTTCTTTCAGTTTGCCAAACTGACGATTGCGCGGCACTGCAACATGATATTGATGAAGTAGTCGAATGGAGTAAAAAAAATAAACTGTCACTTAACATTTCTAAATGTAAAATAATTTCTTTCTCTCGGTCCAGATCCCCAATCTCTTACACGTATGAACTTGAGGGTACACCAGTCGAACGTGTCTCTACAATGCGAGATCTAGGATTAACTTTGGATAGCAAACTGAATTTTCACGAACACATATCTAAAATATGTAAAGACGCCAATAAATCTTTAGGTTTCATAATTAGAACTTCCTCTCAACTTAAAAACCTTCATGTTATAAAACTGCTTTACAATTCTTATGTTCGTAGTAAATTAGAATATAATGTAGTGGTATGGAGTCCCCAAGAAAAAATTTATGCACTTATGATCGAGAAAATACAGCGAAAATTTGCCCGGTACCTATACAAACGTCAATTCGGATATTATCCATTTCTATACCCTTCCATGTTTGTGTCTGGGATGGTAGGTCTTGATCTCTCGAACTCAGGCGGGATATGTACACCTAATGCATTATTATTTATTACTGATCGGTAAGGTGGACAATCCCTCGGTACTGGAGTGTATTTGTTTCTTTGTGCCCGACCAATATATGCGAGGCAGTGGACGACGGCAACACAGATTACTCACTTATCCACCTACATGGCGTTCTGCTCAAGCCGCATGTAGTCCTACTGCTAAAGCTATCAAGCTAATCAATGATTTTTTGCAGAAGCATCCAGATGTTGATATATTCTTTGATACACCCAATGTTATCACAAAAAATGTCATACTTTACTTAGACGAGACTAAACGGTAAATAGATAAATAAATAAAAATGTACACAAAATTTAACATTAGGTATAATTATTAAATTCAACTGTTTAATTAAAATGTCAATTGCTAATTCCTTAATTTCCATTCTAGTCAATAATTTCAATATAATTGTATTTGTTTAATTTCTAGTCAATGATCCAATATAATTTTAATTGTATAATTTCTAGGCAATGATTTAATATAGTATAATTTCATTTGTATAATTTCCAAACTATAAGTATCTAAGTATAATTTGAATGATTAGTATAACATTGTAAGCGCTTTGGTTTATACTGTAAGCTTATAATTGTTGTTATGAATAAATAAATAAATAAATATATTTTTATGAAGAACATATATGTACGTATATTTGGATTACCTACCTGAAGTGTATCCACAAGGTACATCCTGGGCGGTGTACCGTTACCAATCTTACTGATTGGCAATACTTTAAAAGTTTAAACCCAACTATGGCGACGTGACGGAAGACTGAGACTATAATAAACAAATAAATACCATACTGAATTGCTAATTAATTTATTCAAAACTTAACTTGGAAACAATATTATGCCGTTACTATCACAAACACAAAATAACAACTAACACATAAATATTGTAAACATAATCATTGTAGACCTGTATATAAAAAAATGGTGCTTAATACCAATAAATTAAACAAAGCAAGCCTAGCCTATATTTAATTGGAGAAAATAAGAGTATCAGGTGTAAGGTAAAATAGTAAAAAAAAAAATGCTGTTTGATGTTCGAAAATAATACTATAGTTCTTGTGTTATAATACTGATAAAAGTAAGTACTTTATAAGCTTGGCATCAGGGTATTATTAACCATTTCCTGTCCACTGAGGTGGCCCGTGGCGTGCAAGGTAATTATAGTGACTACCTCGCCAACGTTAAAATTCAGTAAAAATAGCAGTTATGTAATCTGTTGACTCGCTAATTACCAGGCAAAATAGAAATATTGTTGTTGTCAAGTACAATTTTGAATATAAATATATTCAATTTGCAATACAACATTTTAAATTCATGACACGTAATTAATTTGATCTTCTTTATGAAGGATCCACATTCATAACGTATTACTGGGTTGCCCTCTGTGCTTTACATTCGTAATAATATATAGAAAACTAAATAAATTAAATTACTGGAGTTTCAAGACAAGTATTAAAGCAGTTGCTTAGACCAATCAGAGGTCTATGTACAGATGCCCTATAAACATCTCTAACACTTGGTTGGCTTTTAACCAAACGAAAGAAGTAGAAGAGAAGTATTTCAATATTCTATGGTAATATATTTCTACTACAGGTACAGTAAATCGTTCATATAGTGGCATTCTAAATGTATAAGATGCACTTGTCACAGGGCCGAGAATTGGTACAGCTATAAATTAAACCCAATCAAATTCGGAATGGCGCTGGCGGTTGCAGTGTAGCTAAGGCAACAGGGGTCTTATCGCAAATATTTCGTAAATCTTTTTTTATGATTACTTTTGTTTGAGGTTTTTTATGATTACATTTATTTGTCATTAAATGCAAATATCAGTATAACATCATGTTTTTTTTTAAATTTAAGTCCCAAATAAACCCCCTTGCTATACTAGAATGGATCCTTTTCTTTTTATTTTCTTGTTCCTATTTTAAGTAACTAATCAGACAAGACGAAAGGAATTAGCTGAAACTGCTAATTCCTTTCGTATGAAAATATTTTCATATAAAATACTTAGCACACAGTACTCTTGACTAGCCGTTAAAAGCAGTTGCTTTATTGAATATTTTAGATGTTAATTTTGTTTCTCTAATGGCTTTTAGAATTAATAGATTTGCAATGTAAACCTCGCCTTTTTAAATCATGCAAAATACACTGTGCTATAGAGCATGTACTCTTGCTTAGTTATATGTTTTTTCTATTAAATATCTTGAAAGAAACATACGTTCGTAAATAGATATTGCTCGGTATTAGAATCCACGCTCCGCGTATGGAAACTTCATGCGCCCTGCAAACTAAAGCTTTCATCAAGGCGACCTGTCTGTTCACTACTCCGAATTCTTCCACATTTAAATACGTCTTATGATGACGTTATCGCTGTCGATCCATTGCCTATAAAGTCAAAACTAGTTCACGACCGTGTTTTTCCCCCCCATAAATGTATACATTAACATACATTACTTTAGAGTTCGCTACATATGAGTTTCAAAGATTTATCAGCGTTTTTATACTACTATTTTAAGGTTTGGGTGTTCAATCGATGGTAAATATGTCAGAAAACAATGCTAACGTAAATATTAAGTATGTAACGGCAAATATCACATTTGTTCGAGAATCGTAGTAAAAGTTAACAATTTATTGAATTGATACCAATATTGGTGGTGAACGGGCTATTCGGGGTGGGAAAATAGTTTTACTTTTCGGTCCTATTTAGGAATATGAATTAGACATAATCTTCACAAAAACAAGATGTTTGTTCCTACACATTCATGGACTTGTTTTTTATAAAATTTTGGAGAATTGCTTTGAACCATGATAGGACTGCTTTATGCATTCATTTCATCTATTATACTTCTAAAGTTCATATATATACACGAAATTCATCTCGTATAGGGACGACTAGTTTCTAACATGCAACCCTGCAATTTTGCGGGATTTCATAACATAGCATCACTCGTGTATTTCTAGGAGGTGTACATACATAGTTATACACCCACATTTCACCAATGCTGTTATTAAGTCCCATGTAATAGGTGGTGAGCTTATTGCCATCAACCGGGCACAATTCCAAACTCCGGGCCGCTAATGAGATTTTTCTAACAGAAAAACTCAATAACACTACCTGACCCGGGAATCGAACACGAGACCGCCTGCTCAGCAGTCGCGCTTGGGACCACTACACCAACGAGGCAGTTCCCGAGGGATTTCCCTTCTATCTTATCTGCCTCAATGAAGACAGTTTATAGTGTATTATCTATGAACGAAGGTTAATAACGTTCAAGACATCTTCTCTACAAGGATGACCAATGAACATTATGCTGTATGGCTAAGTTCTGTTTAAAACACAACAGGGATCACGCGATACGTGCCAACTCGACTGTATTGCTTGTTCATTTGATTTTCCATCACATTCACACTTCGAAGGTACTTGCACGTGTACATCTTGCGCAAACCTCGTGCAGCTCAAATTGTTTGTTGATAAAATATTGCACGAAAAAGTTATCAGAAGTACTATGCAGCTGACAATAGAGTCTGAGTGTGACCAATCAACATAATGATAGTATTAAGGATGACCGTCAGTACATTAATAAGTCTTTCCAAACATAGTCCTTCTATTTAACGAAGGCGTGTGATGTGACTTTTATTGCCTTAACTCCGTGAAACAGAATATCTAGCTTATATTAATTCGTTGCACATTCCAGAATATAATACAAAATCCCTTAATTACATTAAAATTCTCAATTTATCAATCGTTACTTACTACAATAATTTAATACA
Organism: Xylocampa areola; assembly: GCA_935421205.1. Classification (NCBI taxonomy): domain Eukaryota; kingdom Metazoa; phylum Arthropoda; class Insecta; order Lepidoptera; family Noctuidae; genus Xylocampa; species Xylocampa areola. The sequence continues at coordinate 11,025,223 of OW285217.1, read as the reverse complement.
TATTAGAAACTACTTGTAGCCAATATAGTTGCACTTGACAGCAATATTGAGACTCGAAAAACTTGCACCCGTAATAAAAGCAAAGAGAAAATGCATACAAATAATCAAGAAGGCTATTTAAAAATAAAAAGTCCATTAAATACATATCCAATTAACTTAAAAATTCACTATTTTGGTAAAAATACAAACATTCTAAAATACACTGTGTTTTAAGTAACCGTTTTGTCGTGGCGCAATTTGGGAGCTTTTTCAAATAGATGATTAACGGCCAAATACTTAAACGCTCCTCAATTGTGAGTAGCCTTCAATGTATTGTTTCCTCCACTTCAAAGCGAAGCAACAGTGACAACACGAGTTATGAGGTCTACTTATCTTAACCTTTTTTATTCCATCATAATGATTTTATGTTAGGTTTTGAAATAATCGTAGCAAAACTACTTTAGTCGACTATAATATTCATATTATTCATTTTGTGATTTGGCAACACCTGAGTTGTCGGTCAGGCTCAGATTGACTACACTGGGATACGACGGCCTTTGGTTTGACCGTAAGTAAGACTGGTCTATTCGCTTGAGGCTGGCATCATTTCAGGATATATTTATGCAATGTATTGTGATCTGGAGAAAGTATCATTGCAATATTACATGCGATTTATTACTTGTATAGGCGAATTACTCTGCGACACGTCCGGGTCATTAAAAGGTTAAAATTAAGTATTTGGCCATATGGATTATATTTGAATACTTATATTTATAACCTAGATAGCTCTTTGTGGTCTACAACGACGGAGTTAGTCGTGAAGTCTACGCTAAATGTAGGCAATATTGAGTTGACTAGATTGTGACACTCCTCCATCACTTTAGGCATCAATTCATAAGTGACGTCGCCTTCCCTGAAACGAATGAGATACGTTGTTAAACAAAAATGGCAGCGCGATTGAGACAGTGATCGACTAAACGGGCACCAAAATTGTTGCTGGGTTTATGTGTGTGTGTGCGTGTTAGCTAAATATGTTTATAAACGCACCAACTATGTATATTGGTGACTTCTTAGTTTCATTTTTTATAGAAAATAAACCTTTATCAATTAGAGGGTGTCTTTTCCGTTCGAACTAATGCATCAGAAATTAATTCAATTGATAACATAAAATTAAATTGCCGTGCCACTACTCAAACTGTAAGACTAAATTAGTAAAGAGACTATTAAAGTAGTTATCTAAAAATGTCCTAGGTAATTTCATGTGTTACTGTGTATAGGCATCTATATTATTATCGAGGAGAATTTTAAACAAAAACGAAAATAAAACGTTCCGACTACTGAAAAACATTATTTTCAAATTAGCTGTGGACAATATTATACGTAGCTTACCCTTTATGCCTGACGAGTGCATCAGCGGCGACGAGTCCGCTCAGACAGTTGGCCGTAGCTTCCAGACTGAGGCAGTATGGATGCACTCGCTCACATTCCACACGTTGCTGGATTAGCTTCATGGCTTGCTTATGATCACAATTTTGTTGCTGAAATCAGAACAATTATTCAGTCTAATAAGTAAAATGTATTAATTTATCGTCAAACTCACATTTGTATTTATTAATTGCAAGCTTTCGCAGCAAGCTTATCTTAATTTTAAGTTTTAACTTAGAGTTAAACTTTTACTCTGTTTTATTTTCACTGTCTTTCCTCTTTTAACGCATTTGATTATTTGTGGACAATGGTGTGAGTTACAGGTTTGCTATCATAGTTTAAGATGTATCTTCGAATTGTTCTGAGTATGTAGGTTACTGTTTTTTGTTCCTAATAAATAAATAAATCGTATGAAAATGTTACAGTGTGCGCCTGCGCTAAATATATAGTGTGATCTAGTGTTTTGGCGCCTGTATCTTAGTGTCAATACTTTCTGAATCATAATTTCAAGTAAAAAACTTTAAATTCAATGACTGTATCTCTACAATTAAGCCGGTAATAAAGATGTAACAAGCGATTCATTTTAAAAATGGAGGGTTTAAGGTAGAAATTGTCTTATGACGTAAGATAGTAACCGTCCGCACAATATCTATGTATATAAAAATCAATTGCTATGCGTTAGTCTCGGAAAAACTTGATAAAAATGCCAATTTTTTTGTGTTTGTGTGGGTCCCTGGACGGCTTAGATTTACAATTGGACTCGGCAGGTGACGCTATAATTTAGTTCTGGGCAGGATAACGTCTACCGAGCCCACTAGTAAAGTATAAAATAGTAAAATTCTCTATTTGTATTTGACATACCTCAGTCATAACTTCAGCACACTTCAGTAGACTCGTGAGTGCCGGCCATACGGACCACTTCAAAAGGTACTGGAGCTTCAAGTCGTCTCCCAGTGCGTACAGGTCACCGGTATTCGAAATTACACGATTCTGTATACAGTAGTTGAGAGCTTTGTTGAATGTCTGAAATGGAAATGTGGCGAAAATCTTCACTTGGTTTCTTCTGGAATTATTTAGGGGTAGCGAAATTATCATGTGATAAAAAATCGTAGTGATTTTTTATCACATGATAATTTTGGTTATAAACTAAAAAAAAGTTTAATGTAATTTTCTATTGTAAATAATGGATTTATTAGGTGTTGTAAGTTATTGTTTAAATTTTGGCAGTAGGTGATGTGAAGGCCATTTCACCAAATGTGACCTTTCCCAATACTGACTATGAAAGAAAAGCAAGCGGAACTGAATTGGACTTAAAAATCCTATAGCAGGGGCAAATTGCCCTGAATAAAAGAATTGTAACTCTAAGTCATATTATCAAATATATGGTGACGTACAAAATGTTTCAAATATTCAGAGCATTAGATATTTAGCAGGACTTATGGTAATCAACTTAGGGTACATTTAAAATTGTTTACACTAGAATATGAGTTTCTATCAAAATTACACCTTAATTAGATAGACTTAAGGATGATTTCTGTGAAATGCTCAGATTATTTTGAACTTTTGGGTTAAATTTTGGGGCGGTTATTTTTCTAAACGCTTCGGGCATTAGAGGTACTTACGTTAGATTCTTCCCCTTCCAAGTAAAAGAATTCATGACTGAGTAGTTTTCTTACACGGTGGTAATTCTCCTCCAAAATATCTAAAACATAAAAAATACTTGTCGTAGATTTTTTTATCAATGTAGGTACTTATGATTTTAAATCCATAGTAAGGGCGATGTTGTAACTTTTTTTTTTTAATATTTTTGTTGAATTACTTACTTCGACCAACCGCGCGTCTGTTCACTATGAGATAAATGATAGCCGGGGGCACTAGGTAGTGTAGTATAGGGTTAACGTACAACTGGAGTTGTATTACAGGTACCGCTGCCACCATCGTCTCTGCTTGCAGTATATGACCTAAAAATATGAGCAATATTAGATCCTAGTAATATCTTAGGTTTTCGCGATCACAACAACCGTTCGCGGTCGCAGAAGGAGTGGTCCTGCGACCACGAACGCTGCAAAGTGTTCGAAACGTCATGAAAACACGAACCAATATTACACGCGATTAATCCGGTTAAAAGTTGTTTTATGATAATATTAGATTGTAATTATTGGAGATCTCTTTGACATAAATGAACTATCCAGCTCGTAACTGTCCCACTGTAGGGCAATGGCTTTTTCTCATACAGAGAAGGCACGAGCACTAATCACCACTCTAGCTCACTGCGGGTTGGCGACTTCAGACCATTAAATCTTTATTTGCTATGTCTGTTATATCATAGATTAACTTAGAAAGTACATACGAAATTGAAAGTAACTTATGAACCCACAAACTGTGACTCAAGAGGCGGGCCCGTAACCACTAGGCCACCAAGTCTATTCTTTGACTTGTTTATGATTTAATAAATAAGATCCCAGATTAGATGCGCAATATTTTTTTATGATAACGTGTAACGCCGCGATACTTCAGATAAAACAATAAAGATAGCTGTAAAAACTGCGAAAAAGTCTGCTCGGAATATGCTGATCAACACTTACTGTCATTTTAAGCGTAAACTAGATCATATCAATTATTGTTTATTGGTTACCACTCACGTGCATTTTCCGGATGGCCCAACTAGTTTCGAACGAAGCTCTGGGCTGACCCCGCAGCGATTTCACCAGCCAAACTCATTGAGTTTGACTCGCGATTCGATTGAGCGACATCGCCGCGGGTTGGCAATCCCAAAAAATGCACATAACCGGTGAACAATGATTGATATGAATGTCTCACGAAAGTTATTATATGTACAAATATAGTAAACTAGACCGAAACAAGTTTTAGAGATGCTGCTAAACGAGCCGGTCCGAGCCGAGTCCGAGCCGTGTCTTATCCGAGCCGAGCCGTGCCACGACCATATCAGCACGGACGCGTGAAAATGGCGCAGCTCGGTAAACCATTCTTTATAAGTCTTTCTTTTTTGATGATATTAAATAAATATATAATTCGTAATAGATTTTTAAATGTATCTTCATTAATGATTATTACACAATTTCGTTGTGGGTTTAATTTTAAGGATTACTTTGTAAGTAGCTGTTTTATAGGGCCATATAATAATAATCTTGTAGGCTCGGAATGTCGTCCAAATTTTGTAATCAATAGATAAGGATTACTTTTAATACTTCTGGATCGGTATCAGTATTTAGATACATCAGATTTGTTTAATAACTGCGTTCGAAGCCAAATATATAAAGCCGTTATAATTTAAATATATATCTTTGAAAAGCCTTAACGCATGCTTAACGAACTCGAAGTTATAATATTAAATGGAAAAAGAATACGGCTGTGAGCAGGTTTCGAACCTGCGCCTCCCGGATAAACACTCCAGGCGCTCTGACCACTACGCCATCTGGACCTCTGCTCACTACCGTGAATTCTTCTTCCACATTTATGTTATAATTTCTTTTTGAAATCTTAAATTTTCACCCAAGTAAGTTGAGAGCCCTGGTTTTTTGTCATTATTTAGTCCAGTGAAAAGTGTTTCGTAATTAGCACTTATAATTTTCTGAATGGACATTTTGCTTCCTTTAAGAATGTAGTCACACTAGAAAAAAAAGGTCTCGCTTTGACAACTGGAACCCGAGGGCTCTTCGTGCTCTCCGAGTCACGTAGAACGATATGAAATGATTGTCAACCATCCAGGCCAATCACAGCGAGCGCATCTAGCAATCTGTCTGTGAGGCTGTTAGATACTTAACAACGAGCTTTTCCTTCCCATCTTTTTTATGGCAATAATAAAATACGTAAACGAAAACCTGTATTTATTTTAGCCCACTATGTATCAGAAATTTCTTGGCGTTAAGTATGTAATACCTATTGATCGCATCGAGTCGATAGTGGCTGATTATTATCGATATTGTTGAAAGATGACAAATACGTAATCATGAGTATTTTTTACTATTATTTGCCTTGTAAGGTTTGGTTGCAATCTTGGCAAAGCCAAAATAAAAGAGATAAATATTGTGAAAAAAAAAACCTGTCGCAGTTTAGTATCCCTATGAGAGAATGCTAATATCATAACAATACATTAAAGGCTTACAATTTTAATTTACCTTTCATTTTCCTCTTGACATCGTTGGACAAATCCATCAGAACTCCCGAGATTAGCCGCAGCCGCCTCTCTTTATCTAGCCTCATCATCTTTCTATGTACTACGAGAATTCTCTCCACACTGCTCCTTACATCTTTCTCGAAAACTGAAGCCCCCAGATTCCTGAGCTCCTGAACCATCCAGCCAACTTCTTCTACAACTTCCTCAAACTCCAACGGCCTGTTCTTCATCAAACTCTGCATTAGAACTAATGATAGAAGATTCGAGATTGTCGCTACAGTATTTTTCTGTTGCAAGCTTAAGACGTAGTCAGCAATGCTCTGAACTTTTTTGAACTGGTCGGGAGTGAGTTGTTGTAGGTCGAGAGGTTTGAGCGTTTCTTTGGAATGTGAGGTGTCATTCTGAAGGTACTCCCTGACTGATAATGGCGAGCCGAGGTTTATGTAGATGTTTCCAAAGTGGTCGTTCAAACTGTGTAGCGCTTTTAGAAAACCCTGGAAAAGAATTGTGTTAAATTTGTATATGTTCAGATTGAAATAATGAAAAGACTTTCAGCTTGGGGCCTTTTCGGCAGAGTTATAAAAAATACATCTTGAAAACCTCTACCTAGAATGGTGATATTTACTTTCAGCAGTCTAGCGGTCAGTGAAACGGTAGTTTTTTCTAGGTACCGACGTAACTAAGAACTTGATGATTTGTATTTTCTAAAACACAGAATACCACTGCTTACTTCTTATAGCCGTACTGTCCATGAACAATCTAGTTTCAGAGATTAAACCACCCTTAGGTCTCTGACATGGTTTTACATAAACCATCGATAACAGAATCTCGCAAATGTGCTTGTTTCCTCAGTGTTTTTTGCTATCACCTTTTTATGTTAGTGATAATTAGTTCATAATACGTCTACTCCTCCCCAAAGGTATCGTAATAGCCTAATTAAGGAATTTATACAAAAATTATTCTGTTTCTCAAACAACATACTGCAGATTTGCTTGTAAAGTGGGAAAAGGACTTGACCCGACGATGAACAATTACATAATATTGTATGATGGAAGAGGACAAGTGTATATAGAGGTAAATAACCATTAAGTGGGTGTGGTATAGTCATCCTAACGTACATGGTCACAGTTTGACATTGACAGCGCCTTTATGTCGTAGTAGTAAGGATGGTTTTTGAAGATCACATGTTACCACTGCGTATATCGGTGAATCTGCGTATACAAGTGAATCGTATTATTATAGTTTACACTCTTTGAGAGGTTAAACAGTGAAGCCTTATGTTTGCAAAAACTTTTAGGAACAGTATGTGAATCTTGTTAGTACTGACCGAATAGTGTTTAGTTAAGCAATTATTAACAACCCAAATAGGTACTAATGTCTTTTGGTAGATATGCTAATTAAATTGGTGTCTCCCGATGACCGTTTTGAAGGAAATATCTGTGATTCCTGGTTGAGGTCATGCTTTTAGTATATTCTCTTAAGCGTCTACAAGACACTTGCTTTACTTAATCTCAAATGCTCACACGCCCAGACCCGGAACAATTATCTGTAGATCATACAAATATTTGCTCCGTGCAGGAATCGAACCTGCTGTGCCAACCACGCCATCAAAGAGATTGAAGCCTACAAGTAGGTATACATTTGAGAGTTTAGTGTCTATGCAGACAAACAGGGTTAGCTGGAAAATTGCAATTTGGATGCAGTTTTGTTCAATTGGCATGACTATAAAGAAATTGCGTATTTCGCTTGCAGCCTGGAAAATAATGTCTCGAGGGAAAAATATTTATTGAGTTCCTATACAAAAATGTATTGGAAATCATAAATAATATTTTTTCGACATTTCGTCCTTTGAGAGTAGTAGTTCAGTTTCTTAAGTAGTATCCAGGAAAATGTCTGTAATCAATTTAAAGCGGTAGTAGTAGAACTACCTGTATTCTACATTTTAACAAAGATAATTTCGCTTGAAAAATTCTGTAATCGTAGGTTAGTTATGAGTAACAACAAATACAGGAATTAAATTGAATGTATTTGTTTCCTTGACCTCGCGATGTCAAATATTTACATAAGATATTGTTATAATCAATTATCACACCATTAATATTCAGGAAAATCTGAGATTGTGTTAATATCTTTAAGTTATAATATAATAGTGACAACTAAATTATTGTGCTAATTGTTAAGTGAATACTTTATGGTTTATAATAATATATTTGGAAATAAGATTATATTAGCGGACAGATATTCAGGGTTTTGATTACCCTAATGACAGCTATGACGTAAGACATTAAAGATCGAATTTATTTGGGGAGGGGTGGGAGGTTTTCTCCCCTCAGCAATTTATTTCGCGGGGAGTGGAGGCGTTTCCCTTTTTCACGTATGGAACAAGTGTAAACACAAAAAAAAAACCTGTCTGGGTTTGAACCTCAACCCTCTGGCTTCGGCCATGCTGTGGAGTTAGAAGGTTATGAATGCACGTCACGGCATACCTACCTATTGACCCGCGTGGTTATTTAACCACTAGAAAACTTCTATGTAAGAAGGTCAACAATTAGAAATGTGTGCCATAGCCGCGTCTATTGCATAAGCTAACCGGTTGATTTGTGTAAGCGGTTATAGTAAAAGGCGTAATTTTTATGTATTACTATAAATAAATAATATATATTACTATAAATAAGGATTTAAAATATGTTGGTTCCTAATCACACGAAAGAAGATAGCCAGGTTACTCGAAACATCCATGTAAAAGTTAAACTATAATTAATATCTATGTAAAAGGTTTACAGATCGTAACTTCCTTTCATATTTTTATTATTTATTTAAGCGTGACTCGTAAATCAAAAGAATAGAAAATATTTACGAACCGTATTGTCAATTACATTGTCTTGCCGATACATTAACCCGATACCTATACACAATTATGTCACAAGGCCAAGAAAAAAAAACTGACATAAGTAATACTTAATTATCATAATATTGTATTTTATTACGTAAGTATTTTATGCTTTCCATATTAATATATGGAAAGCATAAAATACTTGATAAATAAAAAAGTAATTTAAAGTAATTTAAAGACGTCAACGATCTCGTTGACGTCTTGCAATCATAAAAATTACTACAAACTGCTTTAATAATACAACAAGAACACTAAACACAATTTAGTAATATAATAAGTCCGAAACTTATTATCGTATGATTGATAAACAACATAAAATCAAAAGGAAGTCCCACAAAAGGAAATGATGAACAATGTAGTGCCAGCGTTTGAAATTGAAGCACCCTATTTAGATCTTTGACATGGTATTACACCTCTCTGTGTTATGATAGAAACAAACAATTAGGACTTTTATTACAGACGATACGATTTGTAATCGAAATCATATCTCAAAGATAAAATTATTATTTCTGTAGTACTAAAATGACTTCGCAAAAGCCTATTAGATATTCGTTATCGTTTACCAAACTTGGGTCAAGGTGATTGACAATGTATCAAAATACTTCGGCAAGTATTGCTTTATACCTATGTTTATCTTTGTAATTACAGAGAATCGTTAGTAATAACCACCTCGTAGACTAGTGATTGTAAATGTGACTGCTGAGCGTGTGGTCCTGGGTTGAATATCTGGGACGGGCAGTGTCATTGGTCTGCCTTCTGCCTGCAATTTGGAGTTTTCTTGCCAAGCTTGTGGCAATGGGCTGACCATCTATGTATTTACCAGCTGTGCCCCGCGGTTTCACCCGCTTATAATTTATACTTTAATTACCTACTTAGTACTAACCAACAAATAGAAAATAATTCACAGTTCGCCTCGGGCGGCTAGGAGGCTTGTGCCGTTACGCTTTACACGGCTCGTTTACGCGGGTGCTGAAATATTTTCATTTTACATTATTTCCTAAACTATGCGTCCAAATAACATGCTAAAATGGGAGAGTTTAAATTCATATAAAAAAAAAAAAAAAAAAACAACCGAATTGATAACCTCCTCCTTTTTGGAAGTCGGTTAAAAATTGTCTTGATGTTAAAATTATTTTTGTTCATAAGGATTAATATGGCATGCCTAATAATAATGCTCATAAATCACTTTTTAATGTTTAATATTTTTTTGGCACAAAATACCTTATTGTATCGTATATAAGGTCCTAATTTATTAGGTAATTTCCTTTGAAAGTGTTAATATATAAATCAAATTCATTCACATGAGCTAAGAATGAAATGGAAATAACAAATTATTTGTAAAAACCATAGTACTACCAAGACGATAACTGCACCTTGAATGGCGAACATTATAAAAAAATTAAATTGTTGTAAAAATTTGAATTATAGCTTAAATGAATCCTTATAACTTACGCATTGACCCCTAAAAAGGAAATTACCTTATAAATTAGGACCTATAGAGATAGGAATATGGGCTGACGCTTTTTTAAAAGCTTTTATTTAACTTGCAATGTATGTAGGTTTGTTCTGGTGGAATCTTGCTACTCAATTTTGAAGCAGATATCTTCAACCGATTGAGCTGAAATGTTGTATACATGTTTAGTTTGGATGACAATACATGATAAGCTGTGTGACGTCATTCTAAATCCAATATGGCGGACCATCCAGGATGGCGGAATAGTTATTTTTAATGCATTTCTACGATATGGGTATCAAATGAAAGGGCTTGCCGAGAATAATTAGAAAAATATTCTGATTCTCTTAATCCAATATGGCGGATATTTGAAGTTTTTATGCTTTCCTATAGTATGGATATTAAATGAAAGTGTTCGCTGAGAATAAAAATGCAGGTTAATAACTAAAAAGTTAAAAATAAATTAAAAGCAAAAAAACCTTTACAAAAAAAAGCTTTTATTTAAATAAAGAAGAAAATAACATGTATGTCTTAAAAAATAACATAGGTTATTGAAGAAACAGGCATTAGTAATGCCTGTTTTTTTCCTAAAAGCGGGTCAATAAACTATGTTCAATAAAATGTTTTTTTAATCTAGAAATATGTATATAATGTTAATTAATTATTATATGTGACCCTTGCATATTTTCGTGAAACAGCGTAAATACCTACGGTGGTGGCGGTGGCGGCATCGGCCGACATCAATAGCGATATCTAACTGGGTCATTCTTCAAGTTGGATTCTTTGCGATTTCTTGTGCGTATGATACTAACTTCAAAATATAAAATTTTTCATTAAGTTCATTGTATATCAATTAATAAGTATTAAAGAAAATTTTTGATTTTTGAAGTTAGTTTCATAAAAATATTAACGCCTCGAAAATGACGCAAAGAATCTAACTAGAAGAATGACCAACTGTATATATTTAAACTGTGTGTTAGGAGTGGTGTCATCATATGCTCGGGATCACCACACTTGGAAAACGAAGGAGAAGGGCAGAGGCCTGTTGCCTGTATCCAAGATTGCACCTCGAAAATACACTTATCATGATCGCAGTAGGTTCGTTATTGTTTTCTCACCAGCTGGTGACCAAGATTTTGTGTACGTGACAAACGGTAGCCTAAGTCTTTTTCCAAAATCCAATCTATCTCTATAACCAATTTCATCCAAATCCGTTCAGCCGGTTATGAGTGATTGAGTGACAAACATTCAAATTTTCACGTTATATTTATTCTCACAAGAGAATACTCCTTACACTCTTATAACATAACAGTTCCTTTTACAATTCAAGTTTGCAGCTACCTAAAAGTACCAAAATATTGTTCAGTTTTCCTCAACTAATATTATAGGTAGGTACCTAATTCAATTCTAAAATTCTTTCACATGACATGTAGTCATGTTTTCCGCTTTCTGTCCTAATTTGTTAATAGATGGAATTTATTTAAGTGGCTATTTAATGCTACTCGACCGGTACCATTTATGATGATGTAACTTGAAACGAGTTCACAGTTTCATACATAAAGCATGTTTAGCAGAACGAAAGGAGAACCGTACGTTCATTTTTTTATTAAAAAGAAAAACGTTGATTCGCACTAGGAATTTCATCCTGCATCGTGGGTGCATTTAAAGACACATATATAATCTCACATGCACACACACCCAGGCCCAGAAGAATTATGTGTGCATCGTACAAATATTTGCTCCGTACAGGAATCGAACCTGCGACACGCGGCCTCTACATTGATAATATATAAAACGAGTGTAAAAGTAAAACTGAACAAACTAAGGCCATAGCGAGTAATTCATTGGAGGGGGGGGTCCTACCACCAGGATTTATTTCGGGAGGGGGGGGGGGTCTGTTAGGAAATTTTCAGTTCCAGCTGGGAGTTCGAAATTGTGACCGGTTGATGACAATAATCTCACCACCTATTACACGAGGCATAATAGCTAAGTATATCTGTGAAATGTGGGTGTATGCCTTTGTTTGTAAAAAGGTCAGTAAAAAATTATCAGTTTAGTAATATAGCTTACGGTCTTACAACAGTCTACAACTGAATGCCTCACTCGATGTGTATCTCTTACTTATTATTAACTCTAAAATTAGCATTATTATAGCCTTCACAAACAAAAACAGCGCCGGAAGTGAGAAAAAAATACTTATGCAACTTCGCCTTTACATTAAGATGAAATTGAATAAAAAATTTAAGAACACGCCTGCCGTATGCAATTTTTTTATATTCCAATTTATTTTATAATCCTAGCCTAGATTTCTCGTGACAATGTAAGGATTCTAACGGTCATCAACATCGCAATCGGTTCAGGCGTAGAAACTAATACATGAACCCGAAAAACATAACACACCTTTTTAGGCAATCGTTTAAAAAGTATGCTAAATTTTTAAGTTTTGTTATCTAATCATACAAAAAAGTTATGTCCAAGATTTTATGGCAACTTACATCCGGAATTAGATAATCAGTTTATATGGAATTTCGATTAAATAAATGTGTGATTTGCGAATTTTGATTATAAGATCTAATCCGCAATTTCAAACTAATACATTACAGTGCCGAAAATAAAAAAGATAGACTTTTAAATATCAATTTAATTACCTCATGATTAAAAGTATTTCGGTCACGGCGGCATATCTCCGAGGAGATTACAAGAACGCAAGGGATATTATAGTGCACAAGCAAGCGTATGAGCAAACACAGGCGCACTCCCTCTTCCTTCACTCTCATAGTCCGATGGGACGGCAATCCGACACGGAAGACCGGAGAGATCAGGCGCCGGGACCGTTGGCTTTACGTGCTCTCCAAAGCACGAGGTTGTCACACCACCAACTGCCTAACTCCGAGCTGCTACTGAGAATTTCCTAACAGAAAACCCAATAACACTTTGCCCGACCTGAAAATCGAACCCAGGACCTCATGCTTAGCAGCCGTGCTTGCGACCACTAGACCAACGATGCAGTATATACCGAAGTAATAAATATATAATGTTTATTTCTGTAAATACATCTATCTATAAAGACACTTCTATGCTATATCAGCACCATCCTAAGCTGATATTTCTTATCTGGTTATCTCAGAGAAAAACGTCGAAACAAATTCAAGTCAAGATTCTTTTAAAGTTCAGACATAAGAATCCAGACCAAGTAGGTATAGGTGTATACTACACAGAATGTCTTGTGTTCTCAAGCCGAATGGAGCAGATTAAGATGTTTCATCCTTTAAATTAGAATTTCTAGACTGGTTCAGTTATACAATCATAACGTAACATAACTAGCCCATAACTGTCCCACTCAGCCTTTTCCTTTTTGGGCAAGAGCCTTTTCTCATACAGAGAAGGCACAAGCATTGATTACCACGCTAGCTCACTGCGGGTTGGCGATTTTAGACTATTAAGTCCTGCGGCTCAAGAGGCGGGCTCGTAACCGTGGTGGCCGAGTCCACGACAGCATAACATAACACCTATATTCAATGAAGGGGTAGGCAAACGTATACACAGTTTAACACCCACATTTCACCAATGCTGTTATTAAGCCTCATGTAGTAGGTGGTGAACGTATTGTCATCTACCGGGCACAATTTTAAACAACGAGATTGAGAATTTCTTAGAAATACCCGATAACATTTTGCCCGACTCGGGAATTGAACCCAGGACCTCATGCTCAGTAGTCTCGCTTGGGACCACAAGACCAACGAGGCAGTTGCTATCAATTATTAAATTCAATAATAATGACTCACCCCAGTAGACTCCTTAGGTTTGGGCACGCCGAGATGCTCGTAAGCGAAGAGCGAGTGCTCCATTAGTCTATCGTAGCTGATGTTAACAGGAACGATGGTGATGTCAGACACCTCGTGCGCGAACAGTGGCACCAGGGTCATTGACAACATACCTGGCGAACAATCGCTGTCTGTCAGACGTTTGATTTCCATTGGAGTAAGCAGAGACTGTAGGCATATATTAATCGTAGTAATGTACTGTCTAGTGGTAGTAAGCGCGGCTGCCGAACCTGATGTCCTGGGTTCTTTTCCCGGGCAGTGTTAATAGGTTTTCTGTTAGGAAATTCTCAGTAGCAAACCCGGAGTTGGTTATTGCACGAACGGTGGCAATAACCAACTCATTTTTAAACAACTGCCCAAAAAAAGGATTTTAGGGTGTAAACGCCTGAACCGATTTATACGTATGGGGTATCGTTAGAATCCCTACATTCTCCCCGGTTCCATAGACTAGAGAAGTAAGATTTTATATAATACATGTAGTGGCTATGGTACCTACACATAAAGGTGTGAAATAAAAAAAAACACACAAGTCAGGAGCGGGTTTTTTTTAATTAATTTCATCTTGCCTGAGTTTAAATTAAAGTAAAATTGTAATCAAGGGACAATATTTCTTTGAAGTTTTTCTTCTATCGTATGTACTTAGCAGATGTTGGCGACCACCACAAACACACACAACAATTGTCTGTATTCGTCAGTCTGCACGAGATACATAGGTACATCAATATTGGTTATTATTCAGTCTGCTTTGGTTTAATAGCGTCCTTTTACGAGAACTACAACGTAAACACTTAGCATAGTTGCCAGTATAAATATATTTGTCATTAGAATGTAAATATACTTCATTGCAAAGTAAGAATAAACAGCTTTTATATCGTTTTAACTATTATATACTTGAACAAATATAACTTTGTGTTCTAAGTACGTTGAAAGCTTTTGACTGTATACTTCGAACATATTCTCTTTGATGTATCAAGGTATTGTAAATAATGATTACATACAATAGAATCATGGTTTATGTACTTTATTTAGGATTTGTGTCTCCTGAAGATTTATTAGCACTAACTAGTGAACAGCCCCAATCTACCCGGGTGGCACCCCCTCTCCTCTCTAACTTTGAGATCATTATTATTTGAAATCTCTTAGAAATTTAGATACGTTCGGATGCTTTGCCAAATCAAAGGAATACCTAATAATCGATAGAACCAAGTGCCCTGGATGCTAGCCGTTTTGGTTATTTTTTCTTCAAACAGATTTTGGCGCCCATTGAAGATGTTGCAGATATACCCGTTTGCTTCCCTCTAGATTCGGATCTGCTAGTAAAACTAGTAAAGGAAATGCCGGCGCCTTCTAGATAAAAGTGACATGTAAACACGTAAAAGAGTTTTGTAAGACCCAATTACTGAATAAATAATTTGAATTTATAGATGATTTCAAGGATGTTATTTTATATGCTTCTGCCAATCTCATCATACTTAATAGACCTATTACATATTTCTGTATGGAATTGTTTATGAGAGTTAGGGCAATCACTCGCGGCGCCGTATCTTAGTTATGCAAAAAAAAGATTGTTTAATTGTACAAGATTGTGAACAATCTAACAAGGAAGAATAGAAGAGAAAAACATATTGCGCCAACCCAAAAATTTTTTTTCCTACCAGCGTCACGCATGTATTCCCCAAAGGGGTAGGCAGAGGTGTACACAATTGTACACCCACATTTCACCAATGCTGTTATTAAGTCCCATGTAATAGGTGATGAGCCTATTGCCATCAACCGTGCACAATTTCAAACTCCAGGCTGCTACTGAGAATTTCCTAACAGAAAAACTCAATAACACTTTGCCCGACACGGGAATCGAACCCGAGACCTCCTGCTCAGCAGTCGCGCTTGGGACCACAAGACCAAACGCAGCTATCAACTTGTAACTTGAGTATGTCGTACTATTTCCAGGAGTATACTGTACTGTATAGGTGTAACTAAGTATAAACTCACCATATTTCGGGGGCATAGTCTTATTGCTCCTACTTCGCGTGCCTTCAAGGAAGAACTCGATGGGTGCGCAATGCCTCGCCACCACAGTCCTAACGTACTGCTTCAGAGTGGCCGCATACAAGGGATCGCCGGCTAGCGTTCGCCGGATATAGAACGCGCACGTTTCCCGCATACGACGCCCTATCACCGCCATTGAGTAGAAATCTGCAAGAAATTATCTGTTAGTATTTACTTATTAAGTAGGTATCAAGCTTTTTTGAGAATTTGCAAGACCCGGCACATAACCGACATACCTAGATGGAACGAATGGAGAGATCTTGGCATAAACGCGGGAAATTTACTAATATAAATAATAGTCGATGCAGGTTAAATCTGATGCATGGACGTATTGTATCTTTGGAATAACATTAATATAAATGCACTAGGTATAATATCATTTTTAGAGGTAACGCTTTAATAATACTTTTACATCTTCAATCCTTTCTGCAAAAGTAGGCGACATTTGATTATATAATTTGAAAGTCGATGACGCAAACATAACATTAATAAATAATCAGATTCCGATATTTTTGCATTTATTTAAAGTTTTCCTAAAGGAACAATTGTTGGAGTTTCGCACAACGATTAATGAACGCATGAACGCGTATGACAACGCTACCTCATTCTTCCTTTATTAGAACCGAGTAGTTGAAGCATCACTGCAATATGTATAACACTAGCTTCTGCCCACGACTTCGCCTGCGTGAACTTGACAATTGGGTCCAGCCGGGATAAAAAGTATTCTGTGTTAATCAAGGTTATAAACTATCTGTGTGTCAAATTTAATCCAAATCCATTTAGTAGTTATTGCGTGAAAGATTACCATACAATCATCCATTCTTACAAACCTTCGCATTTATAATATTAGTAGCATTTGGTGTTACGTAAATAAGAGGCGTGTCAGTATCATCGTGGTAGACGGAAATCAATAGTCTCTGCCGACTCCAATGGGAAACTGGCGTGATTGTACCTATGTTATATTTCATGTAAATTATCGATTTAGTTACAGAATAAGCTTTTAGCTATATAAAATATGTAAGAATACTCGTATTACGCACTATAGAACTAAAATAGTGTGAAACATGATCTCTGTGTCCAGTGATGAATTTACCATAAGATGAGTTTTATAAATAACATTAACATAACACCTGTATTCCCTGAAGGGGTAGGTATACTTGTACGCAATGTTACACCCACATTTCACCAATGCTGTTATTACCGTATGTATTATGTAACGGGTGGTGAGCCCATTGCCATCTACCGGCCACAATTATAAATTTCGGACTGCTGCTGAGAATCAGTGCTGCTAATAAAAAAAACTCGATTCCCCGCGTCAGTGTTGTCAATTCCCCGAAATTCCCCGCTTCTTTTTGATTTATTCCCCACAAATTCCCCGAAATGATATTTTTGGAATAAAAACGCTATTTTATAAAAAAAAGTTTAATATAGGTACTACTAAAACTTTTATAAAATAGTATACCTAACTATAAAAAAAATAACTCTTACATCTACAGAATTAGTAAAGGCCACGTGCTTCATTTCATAGCAGTTACAAAAAAAGTTTTTATTTAAACGCATTTGTTCAACGACTGTAAGAGCAGGTATTTGAGTGGTGTTGCCATTAAAAATTACGTTAGTAGTGTCGAGCTGTATCTGCCAAGTCAGAAAGTGATTTTTTAGTTGTAAGTATGACCCAACGTAAAATTGTTGTAGCTCATTGAAAAAGTTGGTCTGGATTCCCCGAAATTCCCCGATTTTTGTCAGTCCCCGCGCTAACCCTCAATTCCCCGCAAATCGGGGATTTTCCCCGCGATTCACAGCGTTGCTGAGAATATACTAACAGAAAAAATCAATAACACTTTGCCCAACCCGGGAATGAACCCAACCGGGGAATGAACCAAACCTAACCCTGTCATGTGTGATTTCACACCTTTTTGTCTACCATTGCTACTATATTACTTTTTATTAGTCCAATCGCCTTTATTTATTATTTATTATTGTATATCTTCCTGGGGTGGTGCACCAAAAACACTTCTAAGTCGAAAGAGCACAGAGAGCGATCTTAAAAGTGAGTACCTTTAGAAAATATTCATTCCCGACTACCGAGCTTTATAAAAGTTGTAAAGTGTTGACAATTAGACAACGTTTTATATCACAAATGATATTTCTCCAACATTCCGTAACCCCCTTCCAAAATATCACTAAGAGGCGTAAGGACAGAAAATGCGAAGTAAAAAAAAGTAACTTTAGTCATTCAAAAAGGTTTCATTGTTTTTTGGCACCAGCCTTGTATAATAAAGTTAATAAGGTGTTACCTATTTACCATCTCTCTCGGCGTGCTTGTAAAAATGCGGTCAATAAGTGGCTTCTAAGTTTGACGTACCAAGAGACAGAAAATCTAATTAGTCCAATGATGTAGTAAGCATGCCATTCAAATACTTGGGTTCACAAAAGTGCACAAGACACACCCACACACTTACACAAACACACTCATGTTATCACTAATACACACCCATACATATTTCCTTAAATACTCATACACACATAATGTATGCATAGATTTTTTTTCTCTTGTTGTTTTTATTTTACTATAGATTAGTTGATATATATTTGTAAAGAAATACAATAACTTTTGATAACCACAATTAATCCAACAACAATAAGGTAAAAGTGAATGCTGATCGTTGTGTCCACATTGGGAAAGGGACTGGTATCTTTAACACAGATTACTTTGTAATCTAGCTAGGATACTAGTTGCGATCCGTTATGTAACTATAAAACTAAAATCACTGCTAAAACTGTATCTTTGTAATATTAAGGTTTTATATTGTGTGTATTAATAAATAAATAAATATTATCTTACGAGCCTATGTTAGCTGGGACAATGTAAGGATCCTAACGATAACATCTAAATTGGTTCTGGCGTTTCGAATTTATGGTGCAATAAAGAAACTCACAAACATATATATACATAAATAACAGACTTTTTTTCGTGTAGTTATTAGAAATGGTTGCTCTCCATGACAAATATAATAAACACCTGTCTAAAAATAACAGAATAAAAAGAATACAATCATACCCATGCCAGCCGCCACAGCGGGGAAGTCAATATCATAGTGGTAGCACAGATAGGTCATCAGGCAGAAGTCTGCATAGCTCCTGTGTGTAGGCAGGAACAGTACTGGATTCTTGCCCATAGTTGCTTTCAGCTAAAATCGGATACAAAAGTAGTTCTATATGTAAAGTAACTAAATACTAAATGGGCAAGACATGATTATATTAATAGACTCAAATCTTGGCCTTTTAATGCTATATTATTATTAATTATTTTTTTAAACTTTGTCTCACACCCAGACAAATATTCTCACATGCACAAACCCAAAAGCGCAGCAATTCTCTGTAGATCATACAAATATTTGCTCCGTGCAGGTATCGAACCAGTGACATGTGACACAACAGCCGATCTCTCGACCACTGCGCAAATTGTGCCATCATACAATAATAAACACTTAGACTAAATGTCTAAGTGTTTATTATTGTATGGTTGATGAAGAACCTAATGTCAGAGTTTGAACCATCTGTAGGCCTTTGACATAGCATTACACACCATCAAGACTATCTTTCAGGTTTCTTCTCATGTCCCATCAACGTCAAGTGACCATTAGTTTATAATATGAACCTCAGTATGAAAAGTCAGGGCTGCATACCTTGGGTTTGAACTTGTAATCTATGACACTTCAATGACACCACAAGACTATCAATGCTATACATACATGTTAATTAGGTACTCTTTGAAAATCTCTAAAAGAAACATAATCTCAAAAGCTTCTTTTTTTTTACAGCAGACTAATATGCAGTGTTCTATAAACACACAGGTTTAAAAATATTGATAAGATTTTTTTGTTATGGTGTGCTTGTAACTATTTTTTTTTTTAATTAATTAATTTAATGTTACAATAACTAAATAACAAGTAAGTTATTGGTCCATTATTGGTGCATGAAAAGTTTATATAAAATCCATGTCTCTAAAGAAACTTTTGTTGCTTGTTAACTGTATATTACTTGTAAAAGGCGATAAAAATCCTCTTACATTGAATGCTGCAACCTCATTGACAAACATCTTAATCTTCATCATGAAGGAAATCTTCAGGAACACAACTCCCATCCAGCGAATCACATGTAGTTTCTTATCTAAGCCCATCTCTTCAAGATAATTGTGTACTTCCTGATGTAACTTTTCCTTGCTTGCACCTGTTCTTGAGCATTCCTAAAAAATATAATTATAATATTTTAATAGTGAATGATCATGTGTTTACCTCTGCCTACCCCTTCGGGGAATACAAGCGTGATGTTATGCTATGTTAAAGCAGGAGTCTGATTACATTAAATTGTATACCTATGTTAATTATAATAGATTAATTTATATTTCAATAAGAATTTTGTAGTTTTTATTTTCAGACTTATTTATTATTTATATTCTTTATTTTACACCACTAGAAATATGTTTAGTTATTATTTTGTTTTGGGTTTTGGATCATCTATCTAATAGTAAGATGCGTAAAGATGCAGACTTACCGCCTCTATAATTGCGTCCAAATATACTGACTTTGCTACAATATCTTTAAGATCCTGTGGTGTGCAGTATCTATCCATATTCAAAGTACGTTGCGGATGCCAGTTCCGTGTCATAAAACCAAATATACCCGACTGCTTCCTCCTCGGCTCCAAAATATCAACAAAGGCTACTTGTTCACACATTTTACAACTAATATTAACACATTATTGTATAGACGAGGTTATAATTTTAATAGCAGTTAAAAATTTCAACTATATTTTTAAATTAAAATGACGTGTGTATCATTTATTTTTAACGTAAATTAATGTATTTTATAATTCTTTTTTTTAACAGACATCATATCTCTTCCACTTCAGCAGAGATACTGACTAGTGATGTGGATAATCGAGTATGAATAAACAATTAATCGTTTATTTCAATAACCTACCATAAATTGATTGTTTTTTTTATTTAATCGATTATTAAAAAAAAAAATCAAAATACCTGTGACATAATTTATATTAACCTGGATAATTTAATAAACATGTGATTAATATTATTAATATTTAACCAAGTTCTCTTTTATAGTATTATTTAAACCAACGGTAGGTCTCTAACATGGCTTTACACATCATTGAAAACATGTCTCAGATGTACTGTTTTCCTCACGATGTTTTCCTTTACAGATATAAGCAAGTGATAATTATAATTATGGATTATAGAATCTGTAGTTTTACAAAACTTCTAGCTGTTTTACAAAACTTCTGGTGTTTTAGAAAACAGATCCGTTTTATAAAACAGCGGAATAACGTTCACCTGGATTGCTACTGCGCTACGTTTAACAAAACTGCTACCCACGTTTTGACGTAATACAGAATGACATATCTACAGTCGGTTTAAAACACAGAGTACTTTATAATATAGGAAATAGAGACCTCTCTCTCGTTCAATTTAGGAAACAGGGCACACAGACGCCATCTATAGTTTTACGAATGCACTACTAATGCCAAGGCGCGGGGCAGCGCGAGGGCGCGCGGTACGAGGAACCGATAACGGCCGCGCTGACAACCGCGCAGCCTGAAGGGTGCGTGTGGGCGCCGCCGCCCATCGGCGGCTGCCGGTCTTTTCCCAGTTTTGGCGCGCAATACTTCTCTATGACGATTTTCCGCGGCGGTCACGTAGTAAGATTGGGCGCCGTTCGATCTATCTTTGTTTTTTATTATAGTCTTTATTTATACAGTCCGCTCTTTTGCTATTGCTGTAAACGATAGGACCCCGATATGCATTTGTTTATATAGATACGGGTGCATTGGTATGTTAGTTATAGGTATCTACTTAGGGTCCAACCAACAAAGATATAAAAATACGTGATACAACCGATTTCAATATATTCATCCGTTCATTTTTTTATTGCTCATACATCTTATGAATAATTTAGAAGAATATAATGAAATAAAATTAATGGTTTTCAAAGATTTATCTTTAATTACTTAATACATATTTTTATTGCCCTTAATTGACTGCTGTCCTTATCATCGTCACAGTCCGTCTTCCTGCATAATATTTTATTTTACTAGCTTACCAGCGTTCTTGTTTTCGGTCCACAGTACCGAAAAGTTAACCAGGAAAATCTTAGAATCCTCACTGGTTAATTTTAAAGTACCGTGCTTGTCTGATGCAGTGAACGCCTGGAAAATGGTTTGCCCCACACAGTCTTGCCCGCCAATCCATCTTCCCATAGGCAATGGGATGAGCCGTTTTGCAGTTTGACACGGAAGAATCTTTTAAATTCGTCAATCAATACTGCAGAGCGTGCTCGTTTGCTTGCCGTGGGAGAATGGGAGTCGGGCCTTTGGCTTCAAGCACTTCCATCACTCAACATAGGTACTATGCTGGATGACGGAACTTTTCGCCTCGCTACTTGCCTGCGTTTGGTTGCTCCCTGTGTTGCTCCGCATCGGTGGCACTGTGGTGAAGCTGTGCACATTCTGGGACATTATGGCCTGTGTGCCATCATGAATGCGGGGCGCATAGCCCGGCACACTAGCAGAAACGACATTATTCGCCGGGCTCTTGCCACCGCCGGTGTACCAGCTGTTTTGGTGCCGAATGGCTTGGTGCGGGACGATGGTAAGAGACCAGACGGCATGACGCTATTGCTTTGGAAGTTGGGTAGGCCTTTGGTGTGGGACGCAACATGTGTCGACACCCTTGCTTCATTGCAGCTTCCCAGCTGGGCTGGCTGTGCTGGCGCCGCTGCTGCTGCTGCAGAAACTCTCAAACGGCGTAAATATAGCAACCTTGTCGGCTGCTACGACTTTGAGCCGTTTGGGGTCGAAACGCTCGGGTCGTGGGGTGCAGTGCACGCCAACTTTTGAAAGGAATTTCTGGCAGACTGGTCGACACTTCGCGTGGCCAGAGGACTGGCCTGTTTCTTGGTCAGAGAATAAGCATTCCCATTCAACGTGGCAATGCTGCCAGTATTCTGCGCACATTACCGGATGACAGCGATGCGGAGGAGTACTTCGACGCCTAAATCACGTTTATCCTTTTTTTTTCTCTCTCTTTTAGTAGTAGTGTAGTCAATATAATTTAGGTTTTATTTTCGTAAATATTTTAATTATTATGTACATATCCATAATTCTTGAATAAAAGTAAACAAAACAACTAAAGAAACAAAAAAAAAACAGTAGTTCAATAATGTACATATTTAAGAACTCAAGCTTAATTTATGTACCATCTTTTAGGCAAATTTCAAATTGGTTATTTTTGATTTCGATAATCAATTATTCGATATATGTTAATTACACGAAATCGATTCACCGATTATGAACATCGCTAATACTGACACTTGATTGACAGACGACCTTAGAAGACTGACAGTGACGTTTGACGTTTGTTTTTTTTTTTGAATTAGTCAATAGTCAAACGTCAATCTGAATAAATATATGCGTTTTATTTTTTTAATTTATCTATACTGTATATTAATATTAAAAAGAGGAAAGATTTGATTGTTTGTTTGTTTGCATTGAATAGGCTCCGAACCAACTGAACGGATTTGAAAAATTCTTTCACCGTTAGGAAGCTACACTATCCCCGGGTGACATAGGCTATATAACATCACGCTACGACCTATAGGAGCGGAGCATCAATGAAAAATGTTGCAAAATCGGGAAAATAATCCTTTTGAGTGCTTCCGTTGCGTAAACGATTTTTGTGTAACTTTAAGTTACACAAAAATCATGTACGACAGAATTGTTGGCCGTTAATAGTTCTAAAAAAAGTTCGCGACAGCGTATGTCTATCTTTTAAGATTGACTCACTCAAACCTTTTTTCTGGTTATCAAATTTATTCTAAAACAATTGCAATAATTGCGAAGGTGTTTTTATAAACATGATATTAATCCTTATCCAAATAAATACGTTATTCAACTAAATTGCCCTTGACATCATTTGATTTCAATGAATATCTTAGGAGATGGTTGTAAAATACCTCCGCAACAAAATAATGATCAAGTACCATACGCACATTTATAACATAACATAGCATCACGCCTGTATTCCCCTAAGGGGTAGGCAGAGGTGTAGACATTCGTACACCCTCATTTCACCAATGCTGTTATTAAGTCCCATGTCATAGGTGGAGAGCCTATTGCCATCTACCAGGCATAATTCCAAACTCCGAGCTGCTATTGAGAATGTTCTAACAGAAAAACTCAATAACACTGCCCTACCCGTGAATCGAACCCGAAACCTCATGCTTAGCAGTCGCGCTTGGGACCACTAGACCAACGAGGCAGGCGCATTTATGATGTGCTAGGCGCGGTCATGTAGGGGGAGGGCGCTGGTTGAATAGTTCTTTCCTCAAATTAACGCGTGTGTAACCGCGCGGCACAGCTAGTAGAATATAATATTACAGTACCCTATAGACCCTGTAGGACACGGAACGTAGAAAAGAGGTTCTTTTACTAAAGTTTTTTGAGAGGTTGTTTTACTCAAGTTAGTGTAACTATTGTTTTTAAATTTACTTTGTGTAAAAGTAGAAACTATATTAGATGCATTTTTTTTTTTATACAATTGTATCTTTAGTGTTCCGAGTTTTATGGCCTGAGGTCCTACTATGATTGATGACTCGAAAGTGCAAAATGTAGCACACACACCTTTCGAGTACCTATCATTTGAAAGAGACCGCAATATATTTTCATCGTATCGTAATCGTTGATCGATGAGATATACTTGCAAAATTCAATACCAGAGTTTGCAAGTGCGGGTATGTAAAAATACCAAGGTCGAAAACCAGGTATTAAAAACTTGTATTTGGTGGCATTCGATTCAGTTAGTAGTTGTAAATACTTGCGTAGGAAATCCATAAGTTCTTATTTAATAAGGAGCAAAATCGTATTTGCAAACAAATAAAAAATACTTTGAATTTTCAAGTATTTTTTTTCGTTGATACAATTAAGCTCCTTATTAATAAGGTGAGACGTATCAATTTTCTATCCAAGGTAAGAATGTTTTTTCCTCTAAAATGTATATCGTTGGGCTCATACTGTTAGTTCTCTAGGTTGTAGGGGACCTTTTATTGCAGGTTAATCCTACAGAGTAAATACTGTGTTTCGATTTAAGAAATAAAACAAAATATGTATAACTTCTGATTTTATTTCGTGTAGAAATTTTTCTAAAGTCTTATACATTTAGCACCAAGATATTTCAATCATTGAATCTCCAAAATATATTTAAACTTTAAAGGATTGTACTAAAATATAATTGATTTATTTTAAAACCATATTACCATAATGATTATGGCACATACCTTTAAAGGAATAGAATTTATAAAAAATATCTAAATATAAATTTTGGTAAACTTAATATTTAATGCCAATTAGAAAATTCTAGTAAAACCGAAAAAGGAGAATGTACGTGAAAGTCTTGGTTTTAAGAAATTTCAAAATCCCTGTAGTCACTGAAGGTGCAACAAATATTAATATGTATAATGCAATATTTGTCACATGCCTAGTGCCAATAACCAATATACAATCGATAAAATATTCCTTATAATCTAGTGCGATTGGTTCATTATCATAAACAACATTCAGAAATCGGCAAATGAAAATCACACAGTCAGCAAATAAAAAAAGTCATCATGCGGGTAAACCAATCCCTTTTTGTCTTATAAAAAATAATTATGAACTATAAAAATTGAGGTCACATTAGGACTCATTATTATTTAAATGATCATAAAACTTATATTGAATCTTTGGCTAAGATTCGTTATTCTTAATAGCTACAACTACAATATTATATGGGCTTAGGCATAACACTTGTGGCGCTTGCCTTCTACAACATTAACTTATGATCTAAACATATTCAAGAAATACATAAATCAATGGTTAAAAGTTAAGAGCATATAAACTGGAGTCGGCAAAAGCCGCACGCTATCGAAAACGTTTTTAATC
Source organism: Xylocampa areola (assembly GCA_935421205.1). NCBI lineage: Eukaryota > Metazoa > Arthropoda > Insecta > Lepidoptera > Noctuidae > Xylocampa > Xylocampa areola. The sequence continues at coordinate 10,999,469 of OW285217.1, read as the reverse complement.
ACTAAGTTATGTACCTAGTTATTTATCAGCAAATAAAGAAGTTCCCTGTAATTTATACTCAAAATATCTATAAAAATAAGGCTTAAACTTATTCGAATTTATCTTTTCCAGGCTTGTCTACCGGATACTACTGCGTTTCTTTCATACTTTGCGAGATTAGACAGAATTTTGAATTATGTTTTTTTGTAAAGAGATCAATAACTTAACAAGTCGGGAGAACTTCTTGATAAGGATGTACTATAATTTAGTAATAATTTCAAATGTAATCTAATAATAATTTTAATTGACTGTGATAAAGGTGACCTATAGGGTCAGCAGAAAAAAATCCTTATGAATAAACTCCTGTTTAATTGCTCTATGGTTCAAGAGTAAAACATGCTCTACAAAAATATCACATTTATCAGACGTCACATGGAGACAGATATACAACTAGCACGCCCGCTGAAGCGTATAAAAATAGTGGGTTTACCCAATAATATTTATTGTCCTATCTTTTATATAACAAGAAGAAAGCAGGGAGGAATTTATAAAGAAGTAGGACGGAAAGGCTACCAAAAAAAAAAACGAATACTGCACAAGCTGTATAGTATTGTACTTCTTAATGGCACTATGACTTTCATCATTTTGGCACTTAATTATTTTGAAGTCAGTATTAATATTCCCAACTGGATAAACTTATGCTTCTAAAATGTATTCATGCTTTTTAAAACTTTTTAAATACTGTCATCTATGACGAAAACGTATACATACGTTCATAATACAATGCATTGCAATGCATTCATTATAGGTATTATCACATTAAATGCTACTCTTTAGTGAAGCATGGCTAGGCCTAATGCTATACAGACACGTAAATTATCTGTAAGCGGTATTGTACAAAACCGCGGACGTAATATCTCAGCCGCAGCGGACATGCTATCAGGACTAAAAGACAACACAGACGTGTGAACACCAACAATTACATAGTGGAATGTCTCCACTGAGTTTCAATTCAATTGAAACTCTTAAACTACAGAGTATAAAATACCTTATGAGCACATAAAAACAGCTGAATATAGCGCTCCATCGACCGTTATATCAAAGATCTAGAGGCGCCATAATCACCATAAGTGATAGGCGGGTTGGTGTTCCCATGGGACATAATATTCAGCAAATTGTTGAATCCAGTATGTATAATATTCAGCATAGTTAAAGCTGAAACGATTTGCAGTATTAAAATCGAGATATTAAATATCAGTGCGGATGTTACTGCTCATCCACTAGATATGTGTACTTTAGTGATCTGACATCCATGGAAAGATATGGGTGGCCTTAAAGAGGCTTACAGAAAACTTACTTCTTCTTTTGTGTCTTTTTTACTGTCAGTTTGAGACCTTGCAGCATAGGTGTGATGGTGTTGACAATGTCTTTGCTACAGTCGTCGTCCACGCTCATTGAGTCGAAGCCATGGTAAGTGCCGAGTTCGCGGCACCTTTGCATATACATGAGCCACTTAATATCTTTTTGAAGGCAAAGTGGGTTGCCTATGATGATAACTTTAGCTTTAGCTCGGGTGATTGCGACGTTGAAGCGCTGGAAATAATAAAATATTTATTTTTAGTTAAACAGGAATTGTCGGTTAAATTAGAGGTGCAAGTTTATAGGATACGTACGATAAACAATGCTAATAATTTTTTAATTACGATAGTGGCCTATCAATAAAATCTAGGTCAGCAGATGTGGACTACATTCATTATTTATCTTTTTGCAGCATGCATTGAATTTAACTAAGATTATTTAATTAAATCTGTTTTATGGAAGACATGGCCACAGATTAAATAATAGATATTTCGTGGCAGACGCTTTCTTGACCGAAGTATGCTATTTTGATATCAATTGCCGCGCGATGGGTTTATATTGCCTCGCTCGTTAACGATGAGTTGACTAGATCTAAACCAGCCGTGCTCTTCCTCGAACGGCAACCCATTGGTTACTTGAATCTTAAAGGGTAGGCCAAGCACCAGGCAATTCTCACACGACTTAGAGCGAGTGGCGGAGGTCTGAAGAAGTATCTCAAACACAATTAGTATTTTGCAATATGAAAAATTCAATTGGTTATCAAAATACAATGTGCCTTTTCCTACTACTACAAACCACACATTATAACTCACTTTGTCATCAACAAGGAAGCCGAGCTGGAACTTAGCGTCATGGTCGAGCAGGTTGCAGTTGGCTCGGACAGTGGATATGATGATGATACGCTTCTCTTTACCCTGATAAGCTTCCACTGTTCCCACTTCTATCTTGTCGTAGCCCACGTCTTTCAGGGACTTCTTGATTTGGTATACCTGCAAAACAAAATAATTAATGGAATTTATGATGTAGGAACAGAAACATTATGAAGATTTGGCATTGTAAATACCTTGTTTATTTGCTTTTATGGTTATACTGTATGCCTAAGAAATAGAATTCGATATCGGTTGAACAAACTAAGACGACGGATCCGTTGGGATGCATGTGAGATTGATATCTCACCAACGATGAGAAAATGGCTAGTGGAGTTAAGTTTACCTGACGGATGTATGGAGTGACGATCCCAATGTCCTGCATCAGCACGTTGTGTACGACAACCAGGCGTTTTACGTACAGTTGCACTATCTCGCACTCCATCATGTTGAAGAAGCTAAAGAAAGTGTTTATAATTTAATTAATAAAATAAATCGCCGACCCGCAGTGAGCTAGCGTGGTGATCATTGCTAGTGGGCCAGTTTTAGAAGCTCATCCTACCAATTTTATATGTGAATGTTAATATGTTTGTTACTGAATCTCGCAAAAACGGCTGAACGGTTTTGGATTAATATTGGTATAGAGATAGCTTGGACATTGGGGAAGGATATAGGTTACTTTTTGTTGCATATATAGTAACGTATAGTGCACCAGCAATATAAATATTTGTAAAGCATTTTTTTTTCTAAATGCCGCTCAAATGAAGTCGCGGTTAGGGCTAATTATATTATAGAAACAATGTTTTTATATTAAATTTCTTATTCGAGCGATTCTTTTAACACAATCTGTTTTATATCCAAATCTGAACAACAAAAGTTTAGCTTTGATAATACATCTTATGTCCAAAGATTCTACATTTTCCGCTCCTTTGGTCTCTTCAAATATACTTAATTTAAAACAAAAGGACCAGCAGATCAGATGAATGCATAGCTCATTTTCATAGAAAAAATATTTTGATAGTATTTGGTATTGGTAAACAAAAAATATCACTCCGTGTGCAGGGCGTGTCGACGTATGAAAACCACAAAAAAAATAGGCTTCGGAATTCACTGTGTTTTGACAGTGACAAACATAATCGTAGAAAATTAGGCCTATAAATAACCATAGAATTTTAAAGTAATATTAGATGACTAAGCATGTTTTTTCATCATTTCCTTTATAAATATGGCACGGGTAGGGATCCAACAGCGTGTATACGGCATTTTAATAATCGTCGAGGAGACGGTACAACATATTTTCTATTTGCACTGTGTATGGTAAATTGAAATGTATTATTGCCATGACAAGCGAGTTACGCAATTACCATGAAGGTCGCTGTATTGTTATACTAACCTAGGTGACTTGCCCATCTTCTGTTCCTTAGAGAGCACTCCGTGGAACACCACGGCACGGCTGTGCTGCTTCTCGCCCAAGATGTCGATATTGCTAATTTTGTCTTCCTCGGCCAATGCCTGGAAATAATATTGGTATTGAAAACGTTGGACGAATGTTTGCCAAACATACAGTATGTTGAAAAAGCTCTGTCCGATCTGTGAAAGTATTATCAGGCATCGAGATTCTTAGATGCTTACTCTGAGTTGTCCCTTATAGAATAGCTTATCAGGTATGTCGAGAATGTCGGGGTTGGACCGGAAGTTGTTCCGCAGCATAACGACGTAGTTGGGGTCATTGCGGATGTCGCTGTACAACGGATTGTTTTTCTTCAGACGCTCCATTAGGGAAGTTCCTAGAACAATCGAATAATAATTGTCAGCATACAATGCAATGGAAAAAGGGGGAGAAGGGGGTTAGGGACGTTATTTAAGGTTGTGCAAACTATGCGACTCACCCAGTCCGATCTTGCTAGCGTTATGTGAGATGACGACGGGCCCCAGCTGGTGCGGGTCCCCGGCCAGCACGAGCGTGCCGCTGACCCGCAGCATGCCGCACACGGGTATGAGGGAGGCGGGCTCGCTGGCCTGCGCCGCCTCGTCGATGAACAGGTGCGAGATGTGGTGAGCCATGCGACGGGACTTCATGTTTCTGTGAAATAGACGACTAACTTGAACTGAGAGGGTTCAGTTGATATGACGTAGCTCTGATAATAAGAAGTCGCAAACTCACAGCGCATTACATCGTTGGCATTTAAAATTTTCAGTAGTATTGAGTCCGTCTTGTTCATAAAATCAATTTTCTATTGTTTAAGTAGGTTTTCAAATGAAATCTGTTGCAGAGACGTTGCGACAAGTAATACTTACCCAGCAAACTTAGCAGCATGCGAGAGCGTGGTTATCACAATACTGTACGTTACGAACTCATCTATAGAAACCGTCTCGAAGTTCTGACGACATGTGCCGTTGGAATATTTAGCCAGGCATTCTGGCAAAGTTTCCCTGAAACACACAACATCTAAATTATTTACTGGGGTTAAGTTTTATACTGTACATTTTTACATGATGATAATCAAAGATATATCTTTGAAAAGTATTCTTTTTTTTATGATGATATTTTTGATATGATGATAATCATCATTCTTCATTATCATCTTATTAGTTAGTCGGATTAAGAGTTATAGTCATAGTTAGTCAGAATCAAATTGATTGTACTAACCAGACTCTGAACTTGGAGTTAGCTCGGAGCAGCCATCTGTCAGATGAGAACATATGGGAGTATCGTATGAGCATAGTGGCCACGTGGTCCGCCGCCATGTTGGAGTCCGTGCACACCATGATGCGGTTCTTAGGATCTTTCAGTACCAACTGAAATGTGTTAGTTTGTGTTATATAATTATTATTTTTTAAACGGGGGTAGGACGTACTTAACATGAGTATCAAAGAAGCATGAAGGTTACATGATCTGTTGCTATGTTAGATTTGTGTACACCTTGATCACTGCGTATGATATAATGAATATTATTTGATTTATTTATAAGTAATTGATTTATATAAGTCTTGAGGTGGACCTGCATAAACCGAGACCCATATTTCCACGCTCGAAGAGTCGCACATCATAGAGAACTCCGCACCGCATGAGAAATCCGAAACTATGCTTCGGCGGATTGGGTTTATACGAGAGTCCAATAGGTGATACGCTCCAACTCAAAAGCAAAGCGGTGATCCAGGTGTCCCTGATCACAGTAATATTTGTACAAACTGTTCACCTGCAGGATAGCCTCGACTACGGTGACAGTCTTGCCGGTGCCGGGCGGGCCGTGCAGTAGATAGGGCGCAGTACCCGACGCGCCAGATACGATGCGCTCCACAGCACAACGCTGTTCCAGGTTGCCTTCCACAAGCGTGTTGAAGAAGCTGATGATACCATGTATGTTTTTAGTGGGGTATTTGGTTATAGATATTATTATATACATAATACAATGGGAGTAAAGAAACCGATTTATTTTAGAGTTGATTTCGGAACACTAACAAAGTTTTTACTAAAAACCATTCTGCATTGATCATAATTGATGTTATAATGAGGAATAAATGCTGTGCATTCATGATATTAATTTATTTGTGTCTCTTATTGCATTTTTCATTTGATATGATCTATTCATATATTTTAAATATGAAATCTTTCACAATGTTTAATGGAAGATTGATGTTGATTAAATCCAATCCAAGATATCTCATATTAGACTTGATGTTATGATACGAGATAGCTAGTATGAAGGCAAGTTTATGGGTAATTGTAATCGAGTTTTGGACAACAATTCAATGCAAACTGGAAATTATACAACTACTAAAATTATTAGGTATTAAAAGATAAATTGTACAAACAATTCTACTCACTTAACGATCGGTTTCACTTTGATCTTATTCTTGTTCTCTTGTGGAAAGACCCTTGACTCTTGGTTCGCTGATCTGACAGCATGGACCGCTTGGTGCATTCGCTCCAGTGGAATACGACACATGAAGAATCGCACGTCATACAACTCCCCGGCCCCATAGTAATTTTGGAACCTGTTTAATAAATAATCAAAATCGGTCTGAAAATGCCTCATTGGTTTAGTGGACGCAAGTGCGACTGCGAACTGCTTAGAGTGAACTCCTGGGTTCCATTGGCATTGTGCATGATGATCGAGGGCTATATAGTCACCTCTTAAAGGATACATGAGACTTTATAATGTCATGGATGAGTTCGACAATTTATTTATTTATTATATACCTAGAACAACAAAAACAGAATGTAATTCAGTAAGAGAAGAAGTACAATGGGGGCCTTATCGAATTCGGCGACATTTCTTCCTAATTTTATTAATATTCCATCTTAATATATTATATTTTTTTACACTGAAATTTTCATTTCCGGCCGGGTAGTTTTGTTCAGAGATATGTTGACATCACTTAGAACAGGTACTCGGTTAAGGCGGCTACCATTTAGAAGATAGTTTATTACAAAGTTCAACTTACGAAGGGTGCAAAGCTCCGATAAGCGCCACATTTTCATTGATCTCCTTGACAGTAGCTTCGAACATAACTTCGACTTGATCATGTGGCTTTATGAACAAAAGATCTCCTGTAACACAATTTAAAAAACAAATGTGAGCCCCAAATTTTGTTGCTATGTAGTAATGACTTATGAAAGAAAAGGGTTTGGTATTGGCAGCACATATTAGTGAAATAATGCATCATATGCCAATTTATGACGAGTACGATTAGGAGTAAACTTATTCTTGACAACATGACAGTTAATAGTACTGATATTTTGTGAATTCAAAATAAAATTATGTGATTTACATGGAGCTATGAAACCTGTATGAGAAAAAAAAGGAGTCTTTAATAAGTATAACTCGATTTGACTAAATTAACTATTTAGTGCCAAGGATTGAGAAATGTATGCTAAGATGGTTTGGGCATGTAGAAAGGATGGATGAAAGGCAATTGTCAAAACTAGTAGGTCGATCTCGACGAAAGTACCGGAATAAAATTGCGGACGTTCCCAAAAAAGGACAGGTCACCACCTATATCGACGAGCATGTATGAAGAGGCATTGCATGCATTAATCTATGTTCTGATAAATATAGATGAAGTGAATGAATTGTAGCAACTGAAAATAGATAGTCTCTGTCTACCGCAATGGGATACAGGCGTGATTTATGTATGTACTGCCCTCTTGGTTAGCTTACGAGGGCAGAATTGGCCACTTGATCAGAACTATTTAAAGATATAAAGTTTAAAATAGTAACCATGGAGTTTCTTGCCGGATCTTCTCCATATGAAACGACTTTTTGAAACCGAGCACCCTAGATTCTGACCTTTCATAAGTGCCTTTGTATGGTTTATATGAAATAAAAACCATTCGACTTTGAACTTGTTCCATAACTATAAATGCTAAAAACGCCGTTACTCTTATTAACAGTGGGTATAATTTATGTCACGCAAGTTTCATCCAGTATTATGTACTTATTAATTATTGTAAACTGACTGAGTTTGACTCGCGACATCAGCTCAGCTCATGAATAAGGGCTCCGTTCGAGTTCGAAACTAGTCGGGCAATCCCGAAGAGTGCGCGTGGGTAATAACCGTTAAACAATAATTAAAATGAATGTGTCTGTCGAAGTTATTATATTATTTACTTACCTAGCATTAGAGAAGGTCTCTTCTCTCCGAGGCCTGGCACTATGAGAGCGTAGCAGGTGCCACAGCTACCATGTTGCTGTTTCACGATAGTCACTCCAGACATGTTGTATCTCTGTTAAGTATTCGTTAGACACATAAAAAGTTTTGTAATGCTGTATTATTTTATTCGTGGATCATATGCATGGAATAGCACGTTCTAATTTGTTTAATGTATTGACTATTCCTAGTAATGTTGCTGCTTGAAATTCTGTTAATTACAAGCTGACTGTGATTGTAGAAAATCAATCACATATGATAACGTTACCGCCATTTGTCTGCTATTAGCGCGCATACTGAAACAGTTTTTTTCTGTCGGTCATCACTATATACTTAAAGGAATAATGTATAATTTATTTTTGAAATAGTGTTCTTATGTGAGTTCCCACCACTGCATGCGTAGCAGCACCCCTTACAATAACTGATATAAATTAAAACATTTTAGTTGACATACCTTGATATTCATTCTGATGACGGTTTCTTCATACCACAGAACATTGTGGAAGAATTTAATGTAGTTGTCTTTTGTTATTCCTACACTAAACGTTTGCCTGAAAAAGAAAGTTTATTTCAAACATACATACCATCTTTTTTTCTTTCTGTATTGCCCGAAAGGTTAGGGGCAAAGATATACATTGTTGTTCACCCATTTCGCCAATCCCGATTCAATGCAGTCATTAAGTTTACATGATTATAAAGTGAAATTTAAGAAAGATAAAAAAACAGAAACTGTCTTCGTACTAGACCTATAAGCATATATATGTACAAACTAAAGACTAAAATCAAAACTTTTGTTGAAGGGAATCACAAACCAAAACTGCGCTGCTAACAAACTTGATAAAATTGATATGGGACCACCACCTCTGAAGTATGATAAAGAAAAAAATATCATCAAAATAACTTTATTATTAGTGGAACAATCAAAAAAACAAACACGCATAACAAACATTAAATAACATACAGTCGAATTGAGAAGATCCTCTTTTTTGAAGTAAGTATAAGAATAGGCTTATTGCCATCTGTCATATTACCGTACATATAGGATAGACAGACGGTCTATCCCTTCCGAGGAATACAAGTGTGGTGCTATGTTAAGTTGTATGCATTTAATTGCCACGCTGATGTCCACGGCGCGGTGTCTACTATGAAGACTGTCGGTTTCCGTACGCTACCGGCGGCACTAAAGACTGGCAAGTATATACATGTTGATATCGACGACACGGTTGTCGCAGTGGTCTAGGGGAATCGTGACGACGAGACGATCGTGGCGACGTGGAAAGCGTGACGTAGATCCTTTTCTCGCACAGGACCAATGCTTTTGTGTTAAAAGATAAATGTTTGTCTAGGCGTGTGTGCGTGTGAGAGATGCAGCTGTAAACACGATACATAAGAAATTCCTAGAACAGGGCAGTTATAAAAAAAATATGGGTCATCTCTGTCTACTCACCTTATATCAGTTGTCAGATCTTTTGCGTCTTGGTCTGCATTTTCTGGTACTTTTAAGCTGTTGGCGTAAATTCTTTTACAATTTTTTGGTATACGGAACACATTAGAGCCTTGCCTGTAATAAAAAGAAAAAATATATTAAATAATTGAACCTCTGATAGAATAATCTTGAGATTTAGGGTCAACCTAAACATTATGAAAACTATTTGCTTTTAAAATACGAGCCATAAGAGGGTGAAGGGTGGGCGTTTTTGGGGACTATCTTATTGTAATGTATGATGTTCAAAAAGTACCATTTCAAATGGTCTAATTTGAATAAAGATATTTTTGATTTTGATAAATGCATATAAATAAAGCATAAATACTTACTCGGTCGATGTGGCCCGGTGAAGTGTTTTCGCCCAAACTTCCTTCCTTGCGTAAGGACTGATGATTTTATCGTGAACCGTTGGAGCTGCCTCTACATATACCACCTGGAATTAATGTTAACATCTGCTTAGCCTTTTTTCACAACTATGCGGTTGTCTACCAGTGTAACTGTGGACGCAGCTTTATCTTAGTATTGCGACTGCCTATATGACCTCCACCAAAACCCAGTTACTAGGTAACAATATTGAATATAGGTATCTCATGGTAAGACTGGATGTAAAGTGAAATTTGTAGATCTCTTTTATAATACCATCTTTATTTCTCCTTTAAATCTTTATTTCTAAATAAATTCTAATCATAATTGATTAGAAATTATTTAGAAAGGTTATTTATTGATGTACATTTTTTGATTCCCGATTTTTTCATCCGAGCCCCGCTTTTTTTTTCCGGATAAGTCTCGACATCTAGAAATCAGAACTTTGAAGTACATTAATGTTTAGCCCGTATAGTTTAAAGTCTAGCTCGGTTTATCTTCAACAAGTATCCACCGGCTTTGCCTGCGTAGTGTATGTTTTTCAAATTAACGTTAACGCCCATACAAGCCGTATCGTAACAAATTGATATCAGCGCCATCTTACTTTGTTACCTTCAATCTCTCCCGGGTAAACTAAGTAATTTTTCGGGACAAAAAGTATCCTATGTGTTTCTGTGAGTCCGGTTCATCAAAATTGTAATAAATAAATAGCCATTCTATTATTTCAGATTAATAATATTATATTTGTAAGTTAAGGATGGTAGGTACTAATGTTATAAAGATAAGATAGTGGTTTTCCTTTACGGAGATATTTTATTAGTCTAAACGTGTCGTATTTTTGTGGTATGGTCAAGGCCTTTGCTAAGGGGAAGTCCCCGTTCAAAAGAAAATAAACATCATAGAGCACGTTAGTTTTAAATAAATAAAACAGTGGAAATAGGTTCACTCTCTTCACAATATAAGGGTGTCTTCAACTAAAGCGGTGCAAGGAAATTTGCAGTGCGAAAAGATGTAGCGGAGCTGTGAATCGCTATGACTCCTACCAAAATGATGCACTGAGCAGTATGAGGATGGGTATTAGGAGCTGTGAAACATATCGAGAAAGTGGTGTGCTACAAAGTGCATTTATCTCTCTCGTTCTCATTCCACGCACACATCTCTCGTTCAAAGACGCGAGACCTCGCACTGCTAAGTGTTTCCCGCAAGATCTGCGTTGGGCGAGGCCATGAAAATGAAACAATCGGTGATTTTTTTTCTTTGCTCACCATTCCGGTTTTTCGCAACGCTCTGGTGGAAAACATCATAGGTATATAAAATTTATGGACCTACTATAGATAGGATAGAAGTGAGCAATTATATAATGCTTGTTATGCAATAGGATATGTAATAGAGATTGCTAGCGACAGAAATGTCTGGAATGCGAAAGGCGAGGCTGCCCGGCAACACGAAACTAAGTAAATAAATATGAAGAAAAAAAATATGCAAATCTCCGTGTTCGAAACTCAAAAATTGTTTATTCTGGACATAGGTCTTTAACATAGAATTCGAATATTTTTGCTACCACGTCTTAACAAAAGTCTTTTACAAATTACATGTCACTTTCTTATCTGGAAGGCGCATTTCCTATCTCACTGAGCTTTGGTAATTATCAGGTTTTTAACCAGCAAATGATATCTACTTAAGATCGTAAGACCAAACCCCGTAAATTATCAAATTGAGCTTAAATAATTATGGTCATATGTCTCTATAATCAACTTAAATGTAATACGCAACTCATATATCTAATTAGCAACTAATCGATACTAATATTATAAAGCGGGTTTTTCTTGTTTGTTTGTTTGCTTAAACGCGCTAATCTCTGGAACTACCGTTCGGATTTGAAAAAATATTTTTGTATATGATAGCCAGATTTATGAGGAATACTATAGGTTATCTAACATTACCTTTCAGCTAGCCTTAAATATTAATTTATTTTAAGTAAGTCGGAAGAAAAAGCACTGCCAGACTGTTTTCTCAGCTTGCGCAGGCATAATGGTTAGTCATAGGTAAATATAATGTTCTACAAAAATATCGATCTTTAGTACATCTAATAAAAAGTCCACAGTACCATACGCCTATCTCTTGTACATATGCCAAAATAAGATACCTTGTGCCAAAAAATTATTGAAAATTCAAGTGATTTTTGAGTACTATTATTACATATTATAACGCTTGTATTCCCCGAAGGGGTAGGCAGAGGTGTACACCAGTTGTTAACCCACATTTCACCAATGCTGTTATTAAGTCCCATGTAATAGGTGTTGAGTCTATTGCCAGATCATTATTATTAAGCATGGCTAATTAAGATAAACTTTGCCGTATAAATATGACATATAACCATATATAAAGCATGTTATTTTGAAGCATAGTTTAAGAGATAATGGAAAATGAAAATAATAGAACCTCGCGCGAACGAGCCGTGTGACGCATAATCCCCGCCCGACGAGAACAGAACATTGCCGAGATGAGATGAATTGTGAATTATTTTCTATTTGTTGATTAGTACAAAGTAGGTATTTAAAATATAATTAAACGAAACCGCGGGGCACAGCTAGTGTATCATAAAATATATCTAATTCGAACCAACTGTCCTTTTCTGAATATTTTTGTAGCCTTGAATACCCGACAGGCGGAAAATTAAACCAAATAATTCTGAACCATAAGAATAGGTTGCCACCTACAAGCAATGTATATTTTTTGCTTGTTGATTCGTACTTCCAATTTATCATCATAGGGTTTAGCAATAGAATCGGGCACCACCTGTTTATTTCATAATTTTATTCATAGTCCTGGTAAATTACAACAATTAAGAAGAGTGCAACTATCGGAAATGCCATAAATATACATTGTAAGCCTTTTCCACAAGCTGGAAATTGCTAACGCTACGCTATGATCCTAGGGGTCTTTTTGAACATGCTAGTTCTTTTGTTTTATGTATTTCTATGATTACACAACTTGGATTTCGGATTGTGGCCAATCCAAGGTCAGACTCAACCTTTGCTTTAAATAAGAAATACGACGATTTCGTGTAATGTGGGTCATGGAGTACTTACATAAGACATAGGTAGGTTACTATGGTGGTTTAAATCAATACTTATTATTTATTGAACTTCTTGGTGCACCGTGGGGCATTGAAGACTGAGTAGATGGCTAAATGAACAAAGAAAACCATTGTGTTGAGTTCATTATAAACAATCCCCCAGTGAAATAGGTCAGTTTTAGTAAAATAATAGGGATCAGACTGTCTGGTCTAGTGGTCGCAAGCGCGGCGGCTAAACATAAGGGCCTTGGGTTCGATTCCAGGGTCTGCAAATTGGTATAGGTTGGTTTTTGTTAGGAAATTTCAGGAAGCTGTTTGAAGTTGTGACCGGTACTTGGCAATTGAGCCTGCAATCAACCGGGATGGCTTCGTTGATATTGGGTTGTACAACAGTGTCAATTTTTACCTACCCCATCGGGGAATACAAGCGTAATGCTAGGGTTCGATACTTCGAATAGGACTGACTTAGTAATCACAAAATAGGTACGATACAGTAAAGTTATCTCCCCGGAATGTTTAAAAACAAGTAATAATAATATGTTAATAATGCTTTGATGTGCTCCCAGATTCACGAAAGCAACCATTTTTAAATCTTAAGACAAAATACGTATAGCTATAGCGACGACCGCGGCCTAATTTTTAGATATAAATACGCATATTGTGCTTTAAAGTGGTTGTAATAATAGCGATATTAGCATAGCACAGCGCGACACACTGCAAAATGGTAACAAAACTCTTCTGTATTATTTGACCCTGTGTAACTTGATGAATGGGCCATTAAATAATACGTGTTTAAAACGACTCATACAAACGGTCAGCTCTTTAGGACTCTTTGGAATCCTTTATATTCGTGATGTATTGAAACCCTTTTGGGAAATAAAAGGTCCATTCAAGATATGTCTTTGAAAAAGCATTAACGCATGCTTAGCGAACTCTAAAGTTACAATATTAAATGGAAAAACAATACGGTCGCGAACAGGATGGACGTCGCCATAAGACGTGTTAAAATATGGAAGAAGAATTCGCAGTGGTGAGCAGAGGTCGAGATGGCTTAGTTGGTCAGAGCGCCTGGAGTATCTATCCGGGAGGCGCAGGTTCGAATCCTGTTCGCGACCGTATTCTTTTTCCATTTAATATTGTAACTTTAAAAGGTCCATTATTTAGGCTGCGTTTCTACCAGATGTGTGCGAGCCAGGAAAAAACCAATGGTATCAATGAGAAGGCTAAGGCTAATGAATTGGTGCTATTTTTCTGCTTCCTCCCACATCTCTAGTGGAAAGGCAGCTTTAGGGTATAGTGCAGCCATTATTTCAATAATGTCTATATGCCATGGTCCACGACCTTACAAAAGATATGCGGATTATCCAGGTTTGATATCACCCAGTGATACCCGTATTCATAGGCATCAATACAACTGGATACAAGATGGCTGCCCAAATCTAACACGTTATACTTTTCCATAATTATTACTATACTAGCTATACACGGCTATGCTTTGCTTTTGTACTTTTTATTGTTTTTACCAAAACTTCGCAAACCGAATGTCCCGTTTTCGTGGAAACTTTTGAATAAAAAAGTAAATGTTAACGTAACTAATAGAAGAGATAGTAGGTAAAATGCAACGTTGTGTAAAAATTTGCAATTTCTTTCATCGAATGAATACTTGTCAAACCAATAATTATTTTCGAGTTTAGTGGACACAACGGAAGCTGAATTTATATATTTAATGATTTCGCGATTATTTATAAATTCATAATTATGATTCATAGGTACCTATGCAATTTAGTGGTTTTCTTTTGGACTGAAGACGAATAATAAAATAATTGGAAGATACATAGATCATATCATAACCAATGACTTTAGTTGTTTAAAAAATATATTTTTAGAATGGAATTGTTAAGAGTGTCGGTTATCTAAAATTTAGTCTAGTACATTACTAAGTACTCTAGAAAAAAATCCTTGCCCAGCAATTATGATAGTTGTAAACTATGTTTTGTTTACAAATTTATGGAAATGTGATAATTAATTATTATTACGATGCCATCCTTCAATGAATTAAGTAAAATTTTCCTGGCGAATAGAATACTTGTGTAGCCATGTGCTATAAATAACTAGATTCTCTATGACAATGCTCGATATACCGTAGCTCATAAGCACGCTGAAATTAAATCTCATGGCATGTTGGTATCTAGACAATGTGAAATGTGAGGTCCGAATCATTCTCCATAAGATACTACAATAAAAAGATCAAATACAGATGTTTTATATAAGCGAACTTTTTAGCAGTAATAACATGCAACTATATTTTCATCTATCAATTTGACAGTATATTTTTGCCATTGCGTTTTATAACAGCAATTATAAAAAAAAAACACAAATATTTTAAATAAAACTTTTTTAGGAATTCATAGCTGTAACTACAATAATATAACATAACTAGTCCATAACTCTCCCACTGCAGGGCAAACCGTTGCCCCACACTAGGAATTTCTTCCTGTATCGTGGGTGCGTTTACAATCAGAAACACTTAGAGCCGATTTCACCGCTGCCATTAAAAACCGAGTTTAACAGAACTTAGTTCTACTTGATCCAGTTCAAATGTTGATTTTGATCTCAGTTAACGTCAAACTGATTTTACCTGCTACATTTTGATCGCGTTCACGAAAACGAAGTTTTCTTGGTTAATTAATGTAAATGTTGTCACAATTAAGAATTTATACGATTTTGAGAGGTGATAACCTAAATTTATATTTATTAATATATATGTAAACAATAAATATTCCAAATTAAGCATTTTTGGTGCTGAAATATTTATTGGAAACTTTATTATAACTATTAAACATGTTTAATTTTATTTAGTTATCAGTTTTATATACATTTTATTTATACAATAGCGTTATATAATAATTAAGTCAAATAACAACAAAATCTCTTTTATGTTAAACAATATTCCGCCATTTTGACAAGGCCGCTCTTGAACGCGTTTAGATAAGCTGAACGTCGAAAGTCGGGCGTTCAGAAGCCTGAACTGGGTTCAGCTTGAACTGCGTTCAGTTTTTATTGGTGAAATGCGAACTGGAGCTCTGAACTCAGTTAAATGCGTGAACTGAGTTCAGGTTGTACTGATCGCGTTTAGTTTCACTGGTGAAATCGGCCCTTAATCTCACAGGCACACACACCCAGACCCGGATTAATAGGGAATATGCATGTGATTCAAATTTAGGTCAAATATTTTTATTCGTAATCTTTATTGCTGTAAAATGACACCTATTCAAATACTTTTTTAATTAATCGTGTTTTAACTAATAAATATTAAAGTTGAAAAGTGAGAATCATGCGAGGGAAATTTAAAATGTCAAAACGCATGCTATTGGTTGGAGTGAAACGTCACTGTGCGCGATGACAATATCTCTAGTATGTTATTACTAGGTGTTTATCATGTTATCAATATATCTTTTATGATGTGTACTCTGACCTCAGAGAAAGCGATCAATCTCTATATTTTGCCTAAAAATGCGAGGGAATTTGACTGATTTCGGTAGAGAGGATGAATATTATTTTTACCATTGCGCTAAACACCACCTAAAAGCATGGAAATCGTGGGGAGGCCGTTACCCAGCAGTGGGATTATACAGACTGACAGTAACAGTAACTGCGCTAAACGTGTAGTTGTAGTCTCACAATTATTACAGAGAAAACGCCTTGTTTAACGACTACGTGGGTGCTCGGGCACCAGCACCCACGAGGATTAAATAGTAGGTGTAACGCAGCTGTGATCATAGGCATAAAAACTGACCAGATTGCGAACGTATACGTCTTAACGTAGTAAGTATAGTTGTGATGATGCGCAACATCTTTCTGTCCTACTGCTTGTATGTTCGCTAATAACATGAGTTTTACTGGACGGAATTAGAAGTGATTTTCACGATTGTGTAGGAGGGATGTTTATTTGTCGATCGCTGGCATTTTTCTTCTTGTACTTCTCCAGTTATTTAAGACGACTCACCAAATGGGCATGACCAACTATTGGATTTTCAAAAAGCTGGCGTCTCTGGTCATTCAGGTTTAGTTTTTTATGGTATAGAGATGCAAACAAGCTGGCGGTCCACTTGATAAGTGGTCATCGCCGCCTATGGAAATCTGTAATACCAAAAGCATCTCAGATGCGTTGCCTAGCCAACTCAAAGAGAACTCTCTTCAGTTTTTGTGTGGTAACGTGGTAAAAACAATCGTGTAAAACGAGTTGTGTGTGATAACCACGTATCTATGATGTGTGCCTTCTCGGGATGGCGAGATGACCTATTGTAGAGTGGTAGAAGCCCGAAGGAGCTTCGCAAGATACAAACTGCGGTTACAGCCTGACCTCTCAATTGTATCCAGTCTGATACAAAGTAGAGATCATGATTGTTTGGTACTTGTGAAAATTGATTGATCATAGTTGACTGGTTATTGGTGGTGGGTGAAAAAGTATAGATAGTATAGGTAAGAAGTGATGCTATTAATAATGAGTGTATATTGTAAAATTAATGGAACAGAAAGGTTAATTAAAACATAACATGCCACTTTCTGTTTCTTAGTGCCTTACAGTACAGTGGAGGAAATAGAATCATGACTCACCTTCAGAATATTTCATTTGCAACTGTCAAAATTCTGAAAATCTGTGTTTGGTTATTTGGAATTTGAGGATACGACTTTTTAAAATATGAAAAGTAAATAAATACACCATGAATTTTGTACTGTTATTTTCAAGCTTAGTTAAGGATAAGAATGGTATGTGGAATTGCAAATTAAGGAGGATCATGAATCCATTTTCTCAAGTGTACATAAAAATTACTTGAGTTTGCAGAAATAAAATACCTACAATTAGATTAAGTCAGTAAATATGCTTATAGAGTATATAGTAATTGCATCACTTACCATTTCCCTCATGATGATAATTCTTTCATTGGAAGATTTACGCAGAAAGTAAAATAATAATGGAGTCTCATATTGTCCAACGAAAGATGATTTGAATGCCACATTAACTTCTTCAAACAGTCTATTCCCTTGAACACAAATTAAAAAAAAACATGTTAACAAAAAATTATTGTTTCATAAATAAATTCTTTTTATCATGTCTTAGCACAGGGCAAAGATGTCTTCTCATATTTTCCAACATTTAATAAAATATCAATAAATTCTGCAACAATCTATAGATCAAACAAATTAATAGATTTTTCTTGTACTAACTAACTTTACAAAGACAGAAAACTAAGACTACAATTAAATAATGTAGTGACTTTACAAGACCCCCATGATAAATGATAGATATTAACCTTTCGGCTCAGTAACGTACAGATCTGTATGTTGTAACAATAAAAATCTATTGTGTCTGCTAATGACTGACGCAACAGCTTAAAGGATGAGTATTGCTTAAATAAAATCTACTATATTGTTTTTTTTTTGATATCTGCAACTTTACTAAGACATTGTGGTAACTATACAATGAGATTGAACTGTTGCATAGAGTAAGATAAATATGTTGTACTTTACCATTTATTTTAAGACTTCACTTTGGGTATATTCAATATTATTAATTATTATGTTTCCTAGAATATAACTGATGTTGGTGTAAAAAAGAAGGACAAAAAAAACTTAAACATAGGGAAGGAAAACATCACAGGTAGACCTATGTGTAATGGTCTGCTTTGTCTAACACTTCACAATCACTGCATTTAGTTCCTAAAAAAAATCCTTGCTTGTCAATCGGACATTTACTGACTAGTAACTTTAACACAATTCATTACAATCTTCTTGTTGTAACCTCAATGAACAAAATAGTGTCACAGTTTAAACAACACAAAAGATGGAGATTATTTTTAGATTTATTAGAAGTTGATTTTACCAAACTTACCTGGTGCTATGCGTTTTGCCTCACATCCAACATTATAATAGTTATTACGTATCACAAAATTGAATTGGGTGTGGACCAAATGCACAAATGTTACATTAAGATCATCTGTATGGCTCTCATTGGTAAATGTGAACTTAAACAGCACTTCTTCACCTGGTTTTGCCTGCCAAAGTTATTGATAAAGTTTAATGGTATTAAGTATATAATTGTTGTATTTAATATCTTGTTGTTGTTAAGGTAACTCTGGATTTTTTCTACTGTAAGACCATGAACTAGGCTATTAACAAGAAGACAAATTATAATTCCATATTAAAATAATTAATAAGGGTTGCTAGTGGCCTTGCATGGAGGTATTAAAAATATATATTGTACCTAATTCATTAGGTAACTAACAAATATTCCACAAAGCTATCCGTTACATCAGAGTTGCTTTACGGGAGGTACTACTCCTCCCGTACAGCAACTCTGATGTAACAGATAGCTTTGTGGAATATTTAAATATTTTAAAGAAAATCACATGAATATAATACTTAAATAAAAATGAATATTTATTGTTTGTTTGTTCCTATATCATTCATCTGATCACATTGAAACTTTGCAAACTTGTAGTGTGCACCTATGAAATTTGTAACAAAGAATATAATATGGCAATATATTTGTTTATAAATTGTACCTACTCCGAGAGCAGGCTTCAAAGACGCACAGCTAGTATGAAATCAAAATGTCAACTTACAGATATCTTAATTTTACCCGTCTTATGGTCAGTAACTGATGCAAAACTTGATTTAACATCACAAGATACTGCTGCAATTCCTTTCTTATTTGAGCTGAATTCAGACCTAGTTAGGAAGCAACAAATAAGGTCAAATAAAATTATAAATTCTGGTCAGGGAGTCGCTTAAATTAAGAATAATTAAATGGTATACAATTAATGTTAGGGCGCGCTTCAGACTTGATAAAGCATTTTAAATATAACTTTGGAAACAAAACAAACAAAGACTTACTTGTTAGATGAAAATTGTTTTAGGGAATTGTTCTTCAAATGTTTTTGTGTGATAAAATGCTCCAGCCCTACATCCTTTTCCATACAAACATCGCATTTATTCATTTTGAGACTATCTACTTCGCTTCGGGTTTCAGTAGGTAGTACAAAGAAGTAACGAAGCAAGGCAACTTATGAAGATTTCGAAGAATTACCAAGTTCACAAAAACTACAACTTATCTGTTGAAAGCCAAGCACAAACTGTGCACCTATATTTAAATCAAGAGTTTTAAAACAAAATATTTAATGACGAAACGACCGAAAGTTTGACTCCGATTTTATGCCGATTACACTATCAGGGTTGCTAGACTAATAATATAATCCACTATGTTGATGGTAAAATAAAACCAACTCTATCTAATATCAATGATTTGAATAACAATAGTAATTTTTAATAATATCCCAAATTAATAAAATGAGATTAGAATCTCACATTTACATGTAGATCGTATCGTTCGCATTTGTAAATCATATAGTGTATACGCGTAAAAATTGATTCTAAGCATAACTTG
Source organism: Xylocampa areola (assembly GCA_935421205.1). Lineage (NCBI taxonomy): Eukaryota > Metazoa > Arthropoda > Insecta > Lepidoptera > Noctuidae > Xylocampa > Xylocampa areola. The sequence goes on along the minus strand of OW285217.1, from coordinate 10,979,235 downwards.
AGCTAAAAGGCTTGAAGTCAATAATTTTGATGTCTGGTAATTTAATAATTTTTTGCCGGGGAGTTATAACTATTAACTATCTACATTTTATTATATTTTGTATTGCAAGATTACGAGACAATAAAAAAAAGGAAAGTACCTACTTTAAATATTGTATAGTTATGATATTAGCATAAATGGAGATGTTAGGTACTTACTTTACTTTTAAAATTAAATAGCGTTATATTTTTTTTGAAAAGTTGGTAACCTCATTAGTAGCACTGACCATCAGGAAGTTGAAGCGATTAAATTTCTAATTACAAATCAAACCATAAAATTATTGGATATTGTTCTTTTTTTTAAGGACGCTACTTTACCATCACCACAATGATTACATACTTTAGTTCTTGTTCCATCAAAGAACAAAGTTTCCAACAACTGTGTTAACAAGTCATGCCTGCACATTGAGATTTTGCTTTAGGATCATGGAATAAATAAAATAGGTAGTGTATTAAAATTTCGTTTGTGCGTATAAATATCGTGTATTTTCAGATAGTTTCGTCGTATAAAATTGTTATAACAATAACTGAGATCAATATTAGGAATGCTGATTATAAAGAAAGCGTTTAATGACTAGAAATGAGATCAAATTTTTTAACATTATAATAGGTATGGTCCTGATAGAACAATTAGAGCATAGAGGCCGAGATTTTCTTTAATTACGCACTCCTTCGAATGAGTACTTGACGTCCTCGGGTTGTACTTTGAGTTCGCTCCGGCGACCGGTGATGGGTTGCATGACCTGCCACTGCCAGTTGCTGTCGAGCCGAAATTCGGGACCGGTGCACACTCCTGCCCACTTGTTGCAGTAGTAGCCCGGGGCGCACTTCTTGCCGTACATGTCGAATTCGCGTTTCTCGGTACATTGTTCACTGGGGCCCTGGTCGAAAAAAATAAAAAAGTTTTAAATGTTTTTGATAACTGATGAAAAGGTCTCCAGAGTCTGGACATGAAACAAGCCTGATCGTTTAATCTGTTATAAGGGACGAATATAAACTTAAATGGTTTTGTAAAGCCTGCAATCGATGGATCGTGTAGATATATCTACCTTCTCTTTTTATGTTTTCGGGGTGAAACCATCAAAATGCCGCCCGGCCTTTCGGGGCAAGACAGGGGAGTGTGGGATTTTTACCGCACTCCGGTGGTCACCATCGGCACATGAAGGGTGCCCCCCTTCTAGGTACTCTTAATAGACCAGCTCCAGGTCCGACTTGTTAGTGGTCCTTCTGTAGTTACCCCATTGATGGTTATCGTAGGCAGAGATTAACTGACTAAGTAAGGCCTGTAGATAGGGAATGACTAAGAATGACTAATACCTATCAGAAATTGGAAAAATGGGCAGCTCAGCAAAATATTAATTTTATATGATATATATGTATTTTCAGGGGTCGTGTTCCGCTGTGGACATTATATGGTTGACGATGATACTGGTGATAAATCGCCCAAGTTTTTTTTTTTTTTTCAGTTTACGTAGTAAACTACGTTTGAATATATTGACATCTTACCCGGTAGCAGTCAGGTCGCTTGCCACACACTTCATTGGTGTAAGTGCCGAACTTGCAAATCTTGTAGGTCTTGTTACCTCTTCTTATAGGACATTCTTCGTTGCTTGCCATCCAGTGATCCGACTCTTCACACACCGGACACTCTATGAGTACTCTGAAAATAATTGAAAACAAATTCTTAAATTAAAGTAAAAGTAAATGTATTAAAGTTCTGGCGGAACTATGGACAAAATTAAGTATTTGTTATCAATTTAGTAGTAAGTACTTTTGAGTTGTAGCGCGGACAGTTGAGTAACTTATTACTACTTGTTGCCTACTATTTTGTTTTTAATTTTTATGTCTGGCAAGAAATCGTCTTCTCATGGGGGATTTAATCATTTACTTACTTTAGGGTAATCAGTAGCAATTAGTAACTCATTAATGTGCTAGTGTTCGATAACAACTTTTTTTTTTGCGATATGTGACTCAGTTTAACCCTCGAAGACATTTGTACCGTATGACAGCATCTATATCAGATGGGTTAGGTGGTTCCGGAATTAATGAGGCCATTATATAAATATAGTAGATATATCAAGACTTTTAGAAATAACAATACTTAATTATAAAACCAAACTTGTCAACACCAAAGTTGGTGGTTAGGTGGAAAATAGTAGGAAGTACTAATACTAAATAGAGCTAGTTCATCACAATCCCGATTAATGTTATCTTAAGATACACTATTAGGTACCTACTAATCTGTGATTAATATCGGCAAGTCAGCGTCTCGCTTTAGATCAAGGACTTCAAGGAGTTTTTCTAGATAAAGATGATATGCATATAATAAGTATGCAATAGTTTACGGTGTTCCATGATAACGAATAATATTATGTAGTTTACCCTTCTATAGTGGAAGGTTCTTCTCTGGCAATTAGGTTCCGAGACTCGTACGAGCCTCTGTAGTGTGCCAGGCAAGTGCTGAAGGTGATAAGCATCAGGTACATCAGGAAATGCATTTTGAAGTAGAGTTCTGAAATATAAATGATTGATTAATAAACACGTGCCACCTCAAAAGATCTGCGTAAATATACTCGACAAGACGACCTTAACCTCGCATATGAAACATCAATTAACGACATTTTTAAAGGCCATTGAGAATTAAATACCTTGTTGGGGTTTATTAATGGCAACTCTAATTAATTTATTGCACTGACTGAGGAAAACAAATCATTATACTTATTTGTTTTCCTAAAACAACATTAGTTATATTCCAGGTAAGGTGGTCGGTGAGTATAAAATATTTTAATATAAATTATTTACCACGTCTGGAATATTATAAGATAACCCAAGCTAATCCATTTAGTAGGTACTTAGGTGCTTTTTGGTTATAACCTTTTAAAAGTAGATACATGATTATTATGATTAATAATAAAAATATACAGCGATGTGCGAGTCGAACTCGCACCCTGAGGGGTTCGTATAAAATATACTGTTGTTATATTTAACCAAAGAAATAAGAATGAAGTATAAATGAATGGATTTAGTGTATTCCTTTAGTTGTCTTGTAGACTTTGCTTCTTGCCAAATTTCAGGATTGTACTTCAACGGCAAGTAACCCAATAGGTTTTGATAATTTGGCGAGTGTCTAAATATGCAGCATAAATGGCCATATTTTTTTATTGCGTAGATTTAGATCTTTGTTTTATTTACAGCTCCAAGGGAATAAACACCTAAGTATTTGATATTAATTTCAACTGTATACCTACGTCCACGCGTTCTTGAGAAAAAGGGTCTTGACAGACAGACCACAGGCAGATGGACAACGAAATTATCCTACAAAGGTTCCGGTTTTCCTTTTAAGGTACGGAACTCTATAAAGTAATGAATGCCATCCCATGTACATACTACCTGTTCCTAATATCAAGGACAAGTCCTTCCAACCAATCTCAAATATAATTAATTAGGGAGAAGTCTTAAGAAATAACTAACAAAATCACGAGGATATCCATGAGAAATATCCCAAAAATACGGAATGAATTAGTGTTGTTCCATCAACTCAGCGCATGATTTGTAAACATTTATATTAACTTACAAAGAAATTAATCATGGCCTATTAGCGTAACATCATTTGTTATTTTTAACAATTCTCATCGTCTCGGTATGAATGGAATATGACGCAGTCGTTATATAGTAGGAATGTAGTAAGTATATGTATAACTATATCTATTATTCGCGTATAATATAGTTAGAACGGCTTCTATTATACGCCGTTAAAGTTACCGCACTATTCTTAGATCAAAAACAGAATTGGGTAAAAAATAATAATTGGGTTGCATATTGCATACATTGTTTAGCGATATAATTTAGTCTGTGAATTAACAGAGCGTTGTCAACAATGATGCCTCGTCGTTTTCATTATGTGCTAGTTTTAATACAAATCGAGCTTAATGCTAATACTAGTATTCAAGTCAGTGTTTTCCTAACCATGGAGATTATTAGGTATACTATTATATAACATCATAGTAAAAAGTAAAAGCAGGACACTGAATTCGTTGACAAGGTGTTGAACAATTTTGGAAGTACTTACTTGACTTTAATAAAAATAACAGAACTACATTTATTTGTGTCTAGGTACACGTACATAACAGTGGGGTGCAAGTGTACCCCTTGCACACGGCCCCCGGCGCCCGTGTTGCTGACGTAGGCAATGCAAACGGAACAAGTTGTTCTTAAAGCTTATGAGTAAAAATAGCAGCTTACTTCCTCAATAACGTAAGAAAAAAAGCTTAATAATTATATCCGTAAGACTCTCAGAATGCATCTGCTGACACTGCTTCCCACGTTTTCGACATCGCATCGGGTTGAAAATATTGATATAGGCATGTATGTAAACATCGCGGCGATGCGCACGTATACCGGTCTATTTCTGTCTATTTAATTCTTATTACAAAACATAAGGTTCTTCACAACGTCGACAATATTAATTGTTGTATGCTTTAGGAAAATAAAGGTACTCTTCTGTGATGTATGACAAGATCTTTTCTCTAACCTTTTAGGTATCTCTCCCTATTACTTAAAGTTATTGGTAATTTGGTATCTAAGTAATTTGGTAATAAATGAGGATAATTTTTGAAAATCTGTAAGTTACTGCAAAAGCTGGCTTGCATTAAGAAGTCTGGAAGGCTTTACGTCTTCACCTTACATACACCCAATGATGTGTGTAGGTCTTCTCCTCGAAGACGTCTAAGACAACAAATGATCAACAAATCAGGGATTCCTAATTCTAATATAAAGTATTCTTTATTGTACTATACAATTTGTACACCAATTAAAGTACTTCTCGTAAGAGATTATAAAGATTAAACTTTAATTTAAGGTAGATACTGCTGCGTCTGAAAATAACAGCTTTGAAGCAAAGACATGCCGACGGGGTAAAAAAAACCGTATCAAAACGTGCGTAATATTTTCTTTGTGTTCATTTTTCCCATAAAATATGACAGATATATTATTAAAGATATCAAAACATATAAGTTCGGATTCACGAGTCAGTGACATAGAATTAAATTTAAAAATAAACGTCATTGCAGTGTGACGTACGCGCAGCTGTACGTGTGAGATTTTCGCAAATGAGTATGTAGATGTTTAATACTGCTGGTTGTGTACAATCGCAGATTGTGTTTAGTGACTGAACACAGCAATGTATATTTTGGTGTTTCAGAATCGATTGATATCGAAGTACAGATACGTCTGCGCGAGCGCCGCCGCCCGCCCAAACGTCCGGCGTCCGCTTGCTAAATGCGCATTCAGTTGACACACTTCGAAGAATACAGTGGCAACAAGGCCAAATTTTAACATATTTTGCGTAAAAAAATACCGTTTAAAGACTTTATTTCATAAACATTTGTGGTGATTTGCACAGCATAGTGTTATTTTGAATATTTTTCTTGACTTTTAAGTTCATAATGGGTATGATTTCGCGTGTGCGCAGCCGCATTCGGAGTGATTCTTTCTCGAAGATTCACATGATCAAATCTGACGACAAACTTGCTAATATCGGTAAGTAGAAAAATCTACATATGAAAAGGATATTTAAAGATAAGGCGCTGTTCGTCACATAGTTGATTAGATAATAATTATTATCCTCATGCAGCCATTTTCATTACTAGTTAGGCGTTGTTTTTAACTTTGAATTTTATGATGTTTATGGAACGCTATAAATTAAAATTTAATTCCATGTAATGACTTTAAGATAAGTCTATGTTCTTTTTGTTCGTTATTTTAAGTCTAATTAACTATTTTTATAAACAAATTACTTACGATTGAGACCCATTAGCAATGTTTACAAATGCGCTTGTACACAAATAATTATAAGTAATTAGAAATAATTTCCTTGAAAATATAAACGAACATAAATACGATGAAGTGAAAATTTAAAAATACATTTGTTTGTCTTTATAATGACGTATATTTATGTGGGTATGTATTAGGTATTATTTTCGCTTATCATGTTTACTTTCTATTTTTGGTGACTCATATTTGCTAGTCAGGTCCACGTGTTCTCAGAACATGCCCAACACATGTCCAAGGCATATCTTGCATTTTTATATTGCTTCCAAGAATTTGTGTAGGTAGGTATCTAGTCTTTAGACAAGAGGTTGGAAATACGTCTCCAACGAAGTGGTGCAGGGCCATCAGTCGTGGGAAAACGTTTTGGTTACTAAAGAGCCTGTTCTTTTATTTAAATGGAATTTTGAGCAGTGTCATGAGTCTCGGTTTTACGTTTTGTTTAAGCTGTTGTAACTTGTTGCACCGTTTCAAAAAATATTTTTTATACCAAATATTATGTAGTTATTTACGATATCTATGTAGGAAAAATATTTTTCTCTAAACAACCCAAACACAAGCAATGCTCAGCTAAAAGCGAGGGTGTAGCGCATAAAATGAATAGGAATTTAAAGTGGTAATTAATGATCTGTAAATTATATAACGTGTCTTGCTTAGGTGAGAATAAGTCCATACACTACATTCTTCTTGGTTGCAAACACTGCGCAAATAAAATATCGTCTTCCTGTGTGCGTAGCTGTCCGCTACGATAGATCTACTACGCCTGGCTACGAATATTAAATTACGAGTACGCAAGACCTACGAGGCTACGATGTAGTGGTATACCATGAACCAAAAAATTCTATCAAAAAGGAGGTTTAGGTACTATTATGGGTTTAAATACTGTATGATCAGCAAAGTGATTTTTTATGTCGTAACTAAAAATAATAACAATTCAATTAAATAATTTCAATTCACACATTAAACTTTACGACTTTAACCACTTTAATGTTATAACTACTATTAAAATAACAAATTATACTATATTTTTATATTTACGACTGCTATCGGTGAGAGTAAATAGTAGGTATATTAAGAAATGGGACGAGGTGACGGAGTTTACAGCCACGGGCTAATAAATAATATTCAATGAAGACATCTACACTAATATTATAAAGAGGAAAGATTTGTATTTTTGTATGTTTGTAACAAATAAACTTCAAAACTTCTAGCCAGATTTCAAAATTCTTTCACCATTAGTATGCTACATTATTTATTTATTTATTTATTCATCATGTACAAAGATGGTACACATTATTATTCCTGAGTAACATAGGCTATATTTATTATCTACTAGAAAATATTATGGATCCATACTAAAACTTCAATAATGTAACCCAGGGTGTATAAATTTTTGCGATAAAAGTCTTTCATCGCATGCGCTGCGGAAACTATTAATTATTATAGAACAAAAAATATTAGTAATATTAGTTATTAAAGAACATAAATCAATATCTACAAATTGCTTTGCGATACCTTTTTTACCTTTTAAAGTTGACAGAAATGCCAACCAAAATCAGCCCATGTTATCCATTCCAAATAAATCATTTCGTATTCAAGACCGTTTCATTACGTGTAGATTACTTTTTGTAAATTATAATGTCCGTCCGTGCGAAGCCGGGACGGGCCGCTAGTATAATATAGGTAGTTTTGTCTGAATCATAATAATTATAACAACTTCGTTTTTTTGTTGACACACTTTCATAACAGGTAATTTAATACCGAATCTTTGTAAATAATCGGTACAATCCTTCTAATCGAATCGTCAGAATAATTGTAGAGCATTTTATGATTTATATAAAAACTAGTATAAAAAAAATGATAAAATGTCACGTCATATTCGTAACACTCGAAAACTCAGAAATGATTGGTCGTAGCGTTGCATTAAGACATTAGACTTTAGAGATTCTTGTATTATAGGTACAATCAGAAATACCTAAGATTTTAATTATGCTTTGTCCATAGTAGTTTTTATACAGTACGCAGCAGCTTTTTCGTAAATCATTGTGCAATAATCATTTGAGATCTGCAAGTATTATTAGCAAGTTATTTCGTGGAACAATTTTTGCGCACAGGAAAAATATTTTCTTGATCATATCGGAGCTTTTAGCGGTGTGAGTGGATGCTGACGTACAGACATAAAATTCGGCTAACTCCAGAAAGGAAGCGCTTCAAGAATAATATTTTGAACCACCTTTATATTTCAGTGGCGTCAATGCCTTTTTATTTTTAGACCGTTATTAATAATTATTTACAGTGCATTAACTCCAATTTATCTGATTCTTAACGCCTTTTTATGAGGAACTGGAGTAACTAAACGCGTTTTATCAAAAAATAATATACTCCTCCCGACCATATTTTGGTCACGGAGGCCTATCTGTAAGGAGATTAGCTAAGTACGCAGGAGCGGAGTGCAGCTGTGTTCTTCGTCCTTCAGTCTCATAGTCCGATGAGACGGCAATCCGACACGACCGGAGAGAGAGCGGGCGCAGGAGCGACGATCAAAAATAATGTCTTGGCTGCATCCGGGGGTCTTGTTGCATATTTAACGGAATTTGATGGAATCTTCAGAGGAAATCTACAGAAATATTATTTACATAGCGAACTGGCTCTAGCTTCGTATATAATTACTAGCCCGTCACATCGTCTTCAAACGGTAAACAACCGAACGGAGGAAGGACAAACGGTAACCTATGTACTTCTCCAATGTCCAATCTATCTCTATACCAAAATTCATATAAATTGATTCAGCGATTTACGCGCGAAACCTTAACAGGAAACAAGACAGATATTCGCATTTTTAGTATTAGTTTCGATAGGTCCATGAAGCAATTATAATTAGTCTATGGGATAGGTCACTGCTTTTTTAGACTTAGTAAAAGTTTCAAAAACCAAATATGACAAAAATCTTTCCAAAATTGTTTACAAAATTTTAAAATACCCCTCTTGAATTTATCTGTAATTCTGTTCATTAGTGGAAATTATAATAAAATCTGAATGGACAAAAATGTCGCGGTGGGGACTGTTTTTATTAATAATGTGAAGATAGTAGAGAACATAGACTATATGATTGACATTTGTCTCACAAAGGTTTCCATAACTATTCATGTAATACACAGTATGCTTACGAGTAGTTAAGGTGGTGTGTAGCGCTTTAAGAATGGAAATAAATATGAATGGGAAGCACTATTGAAATAAGGGTAGGGCCTTGGATTTTTTAAGTCAAAAACTTTGTTACGATATGCGTCAGTTAAGGAACCATTGAGTATAATATAATATGTACTAAAATTTAATATTTTCGAATTCCAGTATGGCTCCTGTCATTGGTCCTGCTATTGCCGTACTGGGCGCCTCGGGGGCTTCTAGTCGCGCTTGGCGGAGCATGGCTGATGGCTGCATACACCTGCCTGGTGGTACCAGTGCTCATCTCTGCCAACTACAAGTACCCAGCGAGGTGGTACCCTGCCGTGGTCAAACTCGCTCAAGGTAAGAACTGATACGAGTCCAGTCAAAAAGAAGATGTATGATTTTCATGTAAAATTGTTGACACAGGGCAGATTAGAGTCCATGAATCGCTCGAGCAGGCAAATTTGGCAGAAAAAGGTTATTGTTTTAGTAGGAATTACACAAATATCGATTACTACATAAAATAGAACAAAAACAACGGTCTGAAAAACAACAATAACGGTCATGTTTACCTACGGCTACAAAATCATTAGCGTTTCATCTAACGAGTTATCAACATAGAAGATTCTTGTGTTTAGGCCTAGAGTGCAGGAAAGTAAACACAAAGTCTGTAACGCAAATACTTTGGCATAAACAACGGGGTGTGCCAATCTCCCGACCTATGCTCCGCCCACGATCTGCTTCCAAACTTTCGCACTCGTCATTGACAGAAAAGATGGATCCAGATTCCGAAATCGAGTGACGTATGGAATGTATATCGTGGTGTATTATTATAGTTGCGAGATTCATCCGACTGGTAATTTTATCTTAAGCATCTGAAATACCTACTTGGACCATTTCCGTCCATGTAGGTATATCTCTAGAATCTAGAAATTATTTTATTTATTTACTTATTTATTTATGTACCTACACATAGAAACTGTAAGAAAGATAGTAGAGTAAAATAAGTTGCTACTTAAGTAGAAGAGATTTCTTATAGTACAAAGGTAGTAGAAAAAATAATAAGTAGAGGATTTTATTTATGAGGTAGGTACCTACCGTACCTACTCCATAAGAAATCTCTTCGAGCAGACCTACGGTTTTAAAAACTTTTGACCCAAAATCAAAACAAGAAGGTAATGGGAAATTGGTCGTTTGATGTGTAGAGGAGATTTTTCTCTGCCTACCTTTCGGCTCAGAAACGTACAGATCTGTACGTTGTAACAATAAAAATCTATTGTGTCTGCTAATGACTGAGGCAACAGCTTATTACTAAAATGTTCGTAAACACTACAACGATATTTTGCAATGTTTACAAATTGCTGTTGTTGGGGTTATTTTGGGAAACTTTCGAGGGGAGTTTGTATCATTAAACGTTGGTTAGTGAAGTAACTATTAAATCTGCTAACATAATTACCAAAATGTAAATAATTATTTTAAATATATAAATTCTGTGACAGAGAATAAAAAGGGAGGACCGGATCATTCGAAGAAAAAGAAATTCAGGCAAGGCCAGCGTTCTTAAAATTAGGCCAATGCCCTGATTTTGGCAATTATCATCTCATTCGTTTAGCAAATTTAGTGGACAAGGCTGCCTGATGCGAATATATCGGGGCGGACATAATCATTAGTTCAGCAAAGATGAAAAAGTATGTTTCCGACATAGGGGCATTAAAATGATAACTGTAGAAGTAGCGTTGGCTCGTGTTGTTATCATTGTAGTCTTGAGTTTATATTTATGTGGAAAAGTCAGGTCATTGTCGAAAAGAAGCTGAATGGGTCGACGGAAGCTGGCGTGCGGCCAGTGCGCGTGCGTCATCCCCGTTTACTTGTGCTTTTCTGCGTCTAAACAAAACACTGTCTTGTATACAGACGCTGTCAAATGAACCAAGAAAAGTTAGGTCTCGGGCCGCCCTTCTCGAACCGAGGTGTTATCATTAGATATGTTGTGCAGTATAGCTATCTCTATAAAGCACATGACGTAGTTAACTTTGTATTTCTCTTCATTTGGTTTTCTTTTTTATCTGATTATATTTATTCTGAACACCATTAGTGTTGGAGAAAAAAATCTATGCTGTAAAACTTACACTATTTCATCATAATAAAAGTGTGGAAGCATTTTCAAACGCAGTGTCCCTGGTGCGTCTTTTACTACTGTCAACACAACGTCGTGTTTATTATTTACGAATTTAAAATACGAACATGTTTTGGTACAAAGGTTGGATACCAACTGTTGGTGCGCACAATTAAGACAAACCCACATCTACGCGTGTACATTATTTTTGTTTTTGTAAATCTAAGCGTGAAACGCATTGTCTAATAAACAAACGACCAAGGCCTGCCAAAGAAATTCCAATATTGTGTCGCGTGACATCGTACGATAGTAGAGAATTCTAAATATTCTACAATATGTGACTAGACTAGAGCGAGATTATCCAATAGTTTCTATCTACGTAATTAGGACACAAATATTTTATCTACTACGTGATGTTAATCACGATTTAAATGCGTGCACTGCAGTGTCTATAAAAGAGTGCAAATCTATCTTAGGGTATAATTTTTAAGCATGTCATTACTTGATCATTACTTGATCTATCGGTTTACTCGGAGATTGACACAGTAAGAAAAGTGTTTTTTTTTACTGTATCCTTAGTTAAATCCGGAGATAAATATTCAAACTTTTTGCCACTTCACTCTTGCAGTTTCCGCTATTTTTGTAGCAAAACTCAGTGCTAAGAACATTTTTAGTGATTTTTTAAATTAAGAATCTGCGTAAGCGTTATGAATCGGTTACGGTATGCGGTAAAATTAGGTGATTTAGAATAAAATGAGGTAGGTGTTACTGTTAGGGTATTGAGGATAAAAATGAGAACCTCAGAGAACCTCCTCCTTTTTGAAGTTAGCTAAACAGTTACTAAACTATAATTGTAATTCAGAGGAAATCGAATAGTTAGTTAAATTGTAATCAAAATTACTTACCAGATTCCTTGTGATGTACTGTTGGAGGGTGGATGCTGCTGGTGAAGCGCTGTTCTGAACTGACTACCCTTGTCCCATGGGGGTCCTTTTATACCAAACATCTCACTGGACACAGTATCTGTGGACAGTTTAATTGTAAAAGAACCATCAACTATATCTAATCAAGTATCTACTAAGATTATTTTATAGAAATTGTATTGTTTTCTTTGCTCTATTCAAAGTAAGTTTAGATTGAGTAAATCGTACCTATCTATGTAATTGAACTTAATTTCTTGTTTAAAATTAAAGAGTGCTTATAACAGGACCGGCAATGGGAGTCTTACCTTATTTTGGCTCTCGTTGTTTATTGGTTGCTCCTCGTTATTCCTTGCTCCGGCTCTCAGAGTAGGTACTGAAGATGTTAAACTACTGTTAACAGATAGTTAAACTACGTTTTTCTAAAGACCAGTAGCTTACTCTTGAAAATGAAACCGCTTGATTGGCATTGGAAATATGACAGTTTATACTTATAAATGCAAAAATGTCTTAAATTATTTAAAGAATCGGGATACTAATAAACCGTCATGCTTAAAAATTAAGATAACTATGATGTAGGTTAATTTATTTTAACATAAAAATTGTTTTGCACTTATTTCATATTGGAATTGGATTGGATTGGAATTGGTATTAAATTCAAGAGTAACCCCCCTGATATTTGAAAATTTGTATAATAACTTTGATTATTATTCATATCAACTATTGTTCACCCGGTGTAGTCGGTTAATTCCAAAAAATGCACGTGAGCAGTAACTGGTGTACAATAATAATAATTGATACATACCCTTAAATTAATAAAAATATACTTAGGTAGAAAACGTTTCTTGGCATGTTCTTGAATACTCTGTCCATATTTCTTTTTTACCTTTTTCTATAGAAATAAGTAAAACGTATCCTTTGTGAAAAAATATGCAAATAAGGGAAAATTTCTTAGAACAGTCAATTGGTTACTTGATGTGGACAACTCGAAGTGACAGCCAGTGGACACCCGCCCACGCTGATTTTATGAAGGAACTGTTGCTATACTGATATAATAATTTAATTACCTATGAGCTAGATGGGAAAAGTCGACGATTCACTCAGTGGCGTGGACTTGGAGAGGCCTATCACAGAGGCAGGCTGATGATGATAATGATGATAAGAAAGTAATTTTTAAATCTTGGAAATTTTATCAGTTAAAATATTCAAGTATAGTATTATAGAAAGGTCATGTGTGTTATATACAGCAGTTTGTTATTTTGGAATCTTGGAAAGATTTGTGGCTGAATCAGGTAAGAGTATGACGGAATATAATTAGGTACCTATGTACTTTGTCAACATACTGTAGGTACCTACTACCTACCTAACCTACTCATTATCTCTTGCGAAATAAAGATATCTTATTGTTTCTATATTATTCAAATATTCATACTTGTATTTCTTAAAGGGTTAAGCAAAAGTAAAGGTACTGTTATCGGTTATATATTATATAGCACCCGGAGGATTTAAAAATATAGTCACGATACATATACATGAGAGTGAAAAATTATATAACCTAATTTTTACTTATTTCTAGAATTGGCGAAGAAACTCCGTGCCCCCGTATCGCGAGTGCTAAGCGTGATGAAGGCTGTGTACGCGCCGGTCGAACGAGCTGAGAAAATCTTTTTGCAAATGAACAATCTTTCAACTATGATCGGACAGGTAGAGTTTATTCTTATTTGCAAAATAAATCATCTAATCTCTTTAAGTATATCTTCATCTCAACTATTTCTTCTGCACTTTTATAGAGCGCTTTGAACTATGATATTCGTAACACCTTATTTGCTAACATACAACAAATCTAAGTTAATATGAATTTTGTGTTAATGACTTCTGTTTGAGTTCAAACAAGTAGGTAAGTCCTAAAATATCTTTAATATTTTTTTCAGTTGCTGATGTTCACAGCTTGCGATAGACTTCTAGTCTCCCAGGGCAGATTAACCTGCCTGTACTCCTTGATGTTCTACAATGTGGTAACATATTCAGTCAGTTACGTCCGTGAGATTTGTACCAAAGAAGACTGGTCACCCTACGTCAACGTCACCCGCCATTCTCGCGTCAAACATCTCGCTATGTCAGCCACGAAAATTGTTCTGGAATGGACGAAAGCAGTTACTTTCATTGTCACCATAACATTTGTTCTTCTTGCCCTTGGATTGGAACAAGGATTGGAGCATTACCGGCCTACAGCTATATATACTGCTATATCTGGCACGTACTATCTTTTAACAGAGAGAACATTTCTGGAACTCTGGCCAATAGGACTGTCAGCTTTGAAACTGGAGAGGCTGGAAGGTATGGAGTTACTGTACTTCGGTGCCTGGGCGAAAGGCATCACTACAGCATTAGCCTTGCCCTTAGTGCCAGCGTTGGTGTGGTACGAACGGTGGAGATTAGCTGCTCTACTTTTCTACGTGTGTGTCTTCATTCACGGAAGACATAGGCTTGGGGAAGCTCTTATGAAATTACAAGAGGCTCGAGGTTCCCTGGCCAGGTTTCGACGGGCTACACCAGAGGAACTTGCCACCCTGGAAGACGTGTGTGCTGTTTGCTTGGGCGCTATGAAGTCAGCGCGTGTTACACCCTGTGCCCACTTCTTCCACGCGGACTGTTTAAGGAAATGTCTAGCCGCTTCCGATAGGTGTCCTATCTGTGTCAGGCCATACGTATTTTGCTGATCTCGGCTTCTTAAATTTGGATAAGACTGCTTGAAATGAAAATTTGATCGGCATTTCTAATCGTGGATTAGAAATGTAGTCGATTATATGGTGATAAATAAGATAGCAAGATATTATTAGTACTTAGGCGATCTAGCACGGATTAGATCGTTGTTATGATTGATTTTATATGTTGTAATATTTACAAATTATGTTTGTTTAGACCAATATTCATTAATGTGTCCATAATAATTGTTGTTGCATTGTAAGTATAAATCATGTAAAAATATTGAAACACCTCAGTGATACTTTTGAGGTTTTTCCACAAATAGATACCTACTATCTATTTAGGGCGATGTCCGCAGGGTAGAGTAGAGTAAGCACTAACCGGATAGAGGCAATTTTGCATAGAACCTCTAAACATAGTACGCAGTTTATTATTATATTGTATCTACTCGTTTTAAAACGATTATAGTCAATTGCGTTGAATTAGTGGTAGGGGATGCAAAATTGTATAATTTGCTAGCACAACTAATGTCAAGCGAGTGTTATGTAAGACAAAAGTTGTGTTGTAATGTAAAAGCTAATTAGGTAGGTACTTGAAATCTAGAGTTCAGGTACGTCATAAACCAGAGAGGACCTATATCTTTGATCAGTCCAGAGCTGGCTTTCCATACCTTGCAGACTTCTTGTTATATAGAAACAATAGTACATGTCGAAGCTTCCAACAGTAGGCACAACAGCGAAGTATCTAGGAATTATTTGTACACAATATTTTCGTTATCGCTTATTACTCTACGGGTTTCAAGAGTTAGCACTGCTAGCAAGGAGATTAATTAAGTGTAAAGAGGAGTTATACCGGGTGTCCATGAAAACGGAACGGCTACTAGGTAGTTATATATTGTGAAAACACATATTTAGTAGGTATACATTTTAGTGGTGCACTCTAATAATAACACAGATATAGATAAAAGTAGCATTAACTTTAATTACAGATAAATCTTTGAAAATGATTAACGCATGCATAGCGAACTCTAAAGTTGTGGAATGAAAAATATGGTCGTGAGCAGGATTCGAACCTAGTAAAATAATGAATCGAAATGAGGAAGGAGAATTCGGAGTAGTGAACAGAGGGCGAGATGGCATAGCGGTCAGAGCGCCTGGATTATTTATCCGCGAGGCACAGGTTCATATCCTAGTCATGACCGTATTTTTCTTTCAACAAAAATTGCTAACTTTATTAACTTCAAGTGTTCTTCATCTTAATATAGTACGTTAAGGGCGATTGAACTTTGCGTAAAATAGATAGTCTTTTTTTTAGTAGCGGAAATCTTGTTATTAAGTACTAGTTGTTACTTAGACCAAATTAGATTATCACATGGTTTCAAGTAGATTGTTAATTATATGATTGATTAATAGGCCTTAATGAGGTGTTGTAAACATTGTTAAGGGGAAGACTATTATTTTTTTATTATTGACGCTGATGATTTTACGCTAATTATGGTGATATCTACAACTTTAAGCAGTCAAAACAAATTAAATGGGGTAGATTTAAAAAAAAAATATGTTGGCGTCGTAGTATTATGCCTTTTACCCATTTGAGTACGTGTCTTATTTTCCTGGACTGCCGGTATAGAGATGCAAAGGTGGATGTTAAAATGTTGATAAATGTTAGGCTCTCAGAACGCTCATGTAGCCAGATGTATAGTTACCTAGCTACCCACGCATTCTTTGGGTCCAAGTTCGTCTTATGTTTTGTATAATAAAATTAAAGTTCAATATGACTTCATCTTATGTTTTTTTTCTGCTCGCACATAAATCCTTGAACTTGATTTGTGGTTTCTGTTTAATCTGTTGGCTCGCTAATTACCAGGCCAAGCACAAAAGATTTTTAATTTTCAAATGTTTTTTTATAGGTACTTGTTAAGGTGTGTGATGTGTCGTCTTAAGGAGACGCCTGGCGATTTCTTTTTAGCAATCATTTAAGATTACTAAACTCAGCGTTATCACTTTGCAGTTGTAAGGCGCCGAACGATATTCCTATATAATCACTTTCAAATGATTTTTGCGATTTCTCTTTAGCAATCTTCAATGACTGCTAAATAGAAATCGCCAGGCGTCTACTTAAGAATCCAGGTCATGGGAAAGTACCCATCGGTTTTGATTTACCTGTGAAAGTCGAAATATATTAGACACACGGCCATATCTTTATATTAAATTGACTGAGTAGCCTGATTTATTTACAACTCCAAGGTAGTGTATATCTATGTATTTGATATTAAGTTCAACTAGATCCCTTCACGTGTTCCCGAGAAAACGGACCTTGCTGGACAGACAGACGGACAACGAAGTGATCTTATAAGGAACCCCTTTTCCTTTTGAGGACCGGAATTCTAAAGGGTGATTTAGGTACCCTGGAAAAAACTTCATCATTAGATATTGCAGTTGAAGACCTGATGGTTAAACAAAGAACTCTAGTAGAACCGGAAAATCCGAACATTATTTAACAATAGTCGCATAAGGCACGAAGTTTGATCTATTTCGCATAGGACAGTAGCTTTATTCAAACATATTGCTAGCATGTTACTCCAAGGCGTTTAGGCACAATGAGCAGTGTCGCTGGTAGAAATATAGGTGAAAATCGCTTGCACCTTGAAATTAACATAACAGCATTAAGCCTGTATTCCCCGAGGGGGTAGATAGTGCTATAGGTACCTACGTACATATTTCACCAATGCTGTTATTAAGTCCCATGTAGATAATAAGCGGTGAGCTTATTGCCATCAACCGGGCACGATTCTACACTTCGGGCTGCTATTGAGGATTTCGTAACAGACAAACCCAATAACACTTTTGTCGACCCAGGCATCGAACCTAGAACCTCATTCTCGGTAGTCGTCTTTGCGATCATAAGGCAATTTGAAATTAGCTTTGTGCAACTAAACATGATGGCGTATCGAAGAGTGTATCAACGTGAACTGTTTATCGTATAGGCAACGGTTACAACCCATGTGCGGGTGCAATAGAAACGACACATATTTTTGCATTTTGTGCTGTAATTAAGGAATAAATATCAATTTAGATGACCGAAAACGATTAAAAAAGCTAAGAGACATGATGTAAGCACAGTATAATGTCCTCTTGACTATTGAAAACATATTAAAATGAATTCAAAGTTCAAAACTGTGTCTATTCACCCCGTTTTACGGTACTGTATATAAGGTCCTTATTTATTAGATAATTTCCTTTTAAGGGGTCAATGTGTAAGGATAAGGATTAAATTATGTCATAATTCAAATTGATACAACAATTTTATATTTTTCGTAATATTCGCCGTTCAAGGAGCAGTTTTCGTCTTGCTAGTACTATTTTAATTACAAATAATTTGTTATATCCATTTAATTCTTAGCTTAAGTGAATGTATTTGACTAGTTTATTACCCCTTTGAAAGGAAATTACCTAATATGTTAGGACCTTAAATAATGGCTTTTGAGTGGGAGACTACAACCCAAAATATGAAAGTATGTACGATGCGATAAATTTATATTGCCCTAACACTTCGGTTTCTAAGTCACGAACAGAGGTACTTACTTAGCTCCTGTTTGGCGCACTGCGACTATAGATCCTTACTCCTTTAATGTGCGTGTGAAAGAGACGCGAAGTAACAACACAGTTTCATATTAAGAAATTTTTTTTGCAGGCAATCAATTTTTCTCCAAGCCAAAACATCTACATCTTATTGCATACAATCAACATTTACCGCTATTGTCTGCCCTTTACTGCCCTTGCTCAAGGCGTCATTTACTACCAATTACTGCCCTTGCTCAAGGCAATTTATGTGAATTATTTTAAGTCCTACAGTTAGTTTTTTTTTAGTTTGAGGAAGAAAGTATCTATCAGAAAGTAGCAGTTGAATCATCCGTATTGCAGTACCTAATAGCGACTAACAAGATCATCAGTCAGATTGATGTAAATTAAGACTGCATAATTCGCATTTTCGTATTCCTATTGCATATTCTTTATGCTCAGAACAATTTTATAGCACTCAAACTCAAAAACGTCTGGGACATTATCAGAGTGGTAGTTACCTAACTAAGCGGTCGTGTGAACATCAACAATGAATCCGAAAACTTTAAGCTGTAACTGTATACAAAACAAAACACCCGCTAAAACCGAGATAAAGTAGGATATGGCGGCGTTGCCATGACATCATGTGGTTACGTCACGTAAACAAACCTGTCAAAAGTTTGGAGGTTACAAAGTCCAAGTACATTACATAGAGTCGTCTCTTTCACATGTAGGGTTTGTTCTTCGTGTTTTCCTGTTGTCTCTTTCATGACCGCGCACTTGCCACAGCCGCCAGCTCCGAATCTAAAACGGCTTATCTTAAAATTGAATTGTAGTGGAGTCAGTCAACGCGGTATGCGTAGTAGAATAACTGTGTGATTGTGTTCGGCCCGATACGAATATTCATGAGACTTTATGTTACAAAATTTTTTTTTTATCAATGAAAATGTGATTTGTTTTAAAAGTACTTATTGGTGTTAAATCGTACCCGAACGGATACTATTGCTGATAAGGTAGGACTCTATTGAGTTATTATAAATAAACATGAAATGCAATAAAAAACCTGATGTGAGATTTTAAATAATACTTCAAAGCATCTGCGAGCTTAATTGAGACATAAATAAATAATAATACCGTAGCACACAGAGGGAGGAAGCTGTGATTATTGATTTCGACTGGAGCAAAATTTTAGTTTTGAGGAAACATTGAACCTTTAGGTAGGTACCTATATGAGTTTAAGTGACGCTTACACTGTATAACATATGGGATACAATAATAGCTTATATTAATAATTTATACGTTTCTTTAACATAGGTATTAAATTTATATTTAGTGCAGAATCTGATTTTGATGATTAAAAATCCGGGCACGACAAATTTTGCTCCCGCGTCAACAATATCAATACAATAAAAAAAACTGTTTGTAATGTTTTTTTAAGCTCATACAGTTATTTGCAAGATACATGTGCCTAAAAATAATAAAAAAAAAATGACTTTCTGTTTGTTTGTGCCGGCTAATCTTCAAAACGGCTGGACCGATTCTGATAAGATTTTACAAGCAGGTACCTGACTATTTATGGAGTAACTTAGGCTAATTATAATATAATTATACGCGTTATAAATATTAACTCCTACAACTTGCGGTTCTGATGGAATTGATAAGGATTGACTGACACACAACAGTTATTTATAAACTTTGGGAGACTTTATATTTCTCAATGTTCATGATTACCTACAAAATATAATTGCACTTATTTATCAATGTTTGACTGACCAAAACCAAGTAATTGTTGGAGCTAATTGATAAAAAAAACCTTGGTGGCCAATGATGGATTTCGTTTGTGACATTTCGTCCTCGTCCACATCCTTGGCCTCGAGGTCCGGCGACGCGACGGCGAGGCGCTGGCAGAGCCTGACGTAACGAAGACTGAGGTTCGTGTCTGCAAAGCTTATAATAATTGATTGGCGAGTGTTAAATAAGTCTAGATGTAGTGTTATTTTCATTTGTTTTACTAAAATTCTTGTGTAGTCTCTCGTCGATGCTGTGATTATGAAAATGTTGGCGTTTTAACTTGTGACTCTTGCTGAAGAAGCTATGTAAAAAAGAACCTATCGGTGCATTTAATGCTTATAGCTCACCCTGAAGTAGGAAAGTACTCTTGAGTGGGGTGGACGTAATTTCTTCTAAAGTGCAATTTAAATGTACCTAATTCCGTAGCTGGAAACTGATGAAAATAAAAAAGTTATACTTACGAGTAGCACCCATAAAAAATATTAAATGTGCTTGCTCACTCCACATGCATATGCGTAAACATGGTGTAAAAAATATACATCCAAAGTAGTATCACTTTTTATTTCCAAGTAGTTATGAGAAAAGAAAACATTTCTTTGGTCCGGCGGTGCGGTACAAACAAGACGGTGAATAATGGGAAACTATACTACATAATTAACTTTATCTACATTTACATAACAAAAAATCGTGAAATCCGCATTATGTAGGAATACCTCAAATGTATAGAAAGGTGTAATGGTGTAGTAATGGTTTTGTTTTTTTTTCTTCTGAGAGGCAGCGAGTTCGTCATGCTCCCCTTGACGTCATTGCTTGCGGTAGCGTCATGGATCGGGTCGCCACCTTCCCTCTAAAATGGCGAGGGAGGCGATGGCTGATCTTTGCGTTATGCTCGTGAACGGGTGCTGCTTGTGGTGACTGGTCGTCTTGCTGATCGTAGTTCCTAATTTATTAAAATGCATTTATTGAATTAGCCAAGCTGGTCCTAGTTAATGTGCAGTTTCTATCTCTTGGCATGTGTAAGTGGGTACGACCTTCATACGAAATAGTTTTAGATTGGACGCTTTCGGTAATTTTACATTGTTTCTCGATTCATTTAATATTTTTATGCATTGGCATGCATATTACATAGGCTCGTGCTAGCTAACTGTGCCCAAGATATTTTATCTCACTAGATACAATTATTGTATATAAATTCAATTTTAGATTTGTATAGAATCTGTAAATAATTTTGATACAGACAGACGTGTTGCTGGGAAGTTTGTTGCGCCGCTTCTTCTTTCCAGCTAAAACACTAGGAAGCGGTGAAGGGTGGGCTTTTTTGGGGGCTGTCTTAATGTTTGACGTTCAAAAAGCGCTAATTTTTAGCCTAATTTGAATAAAGAAATTTTGATTTTGATTTTGATTTTGATTTTGGTGAAAGTTTGTACATAATTTTAGACATATAGTATAATAGAAATATAGGTAGGTACTGTCTTCTGTATTAAGCCATTTATTTATTATTCAAGTATGTATAAAAACTTAGAAAGGTATATTTTAATGGATAGCGCAGTAGTTAGCACAATTTCAGCTATAGTTGAGAAATACGTTTTATCTACTAAAGCGAAACATTTTTTTATCTTATCAGTTGCACTGAAACCACAAAGACGACGTTCTTTGCAACATAAAGTTTAGTGTTTTCATACGCAACGCGTTAAAACATTATGTAAACTGTTTAACAATGAAGCCCGCATTAATCGTGCTCCTGCGCCGAAGCGTGGCTATAAAAAACAGAATATCAAATGGGAGTATTACGTCATGCCCGCAAACAAGATTATGAGACGACAAGGTGTGTACTGTATAAAATGTTTATACCTGCTATTTTTAATGATGAACTCTTATATCTGTCTGCGATAAATTACGTATCGGGTCTTGACCCTCGACTGCTTATTCAACTATGCGTCTTAATCTAAGGAGCTCCTCTTGAATGTCGGAACGTGGATCCACGCGAAAGACAATGGAATTTTAATTGTGTCTGGAAATGCGGCATACGAGAGGTTAAGGCCCCTTGCAATCTCTGGTCACTGGTCGGTAAATGGTAAACACGTTGAGCATATGCAATGCTTGGATCAGTAATTTACACGACTGCCCAAAAAAGAAGTGTTATGTTTTAAGTGTATGTCTATGTATGTTTGTAAGTTTCTTTATCTATATTTCTGTACTTATAATATTATAAAGCGGAAGAGCTTTTTGTTTGTTTGTTTAAACGCGCTAATCTCTGAAATTACCAGGCGGATTTGAAAAAATATTTTTGCATATGATTGCCAGGTTCGTGAAGAATTGTATACTTAAACTTCTCAGCTAACCTTAAAAATTAGTTTTTGTTAAGTAAGTCGGAACAAAAAGGCTTCCGAACTGCTCAATTCGCGTGCGCTGGCGTAATGGTTAGTGATACGTAAATACCAACTTGTACTTAAAGACCAATATTTTCTACAAAAATATTGGTACTTAGTACATTAAAAAACAACCGCGATAGCTTATGCCTATGTCTTAAACATAAGCTACAATTAGGTATTTTGTGCCAATAATTAAAAAAAATAATATGAGAAATTGCATTGAGAGCATTTACGAGAAATTTAAACGAGTGTTATTATTAGGCATTGCATATTAATCCTTACGAACGAAAGTTACTTCATCATCAAGACAATTTTATGAAGATAACTTTGCCTTTTACAGCATGTTAATTGGATGCATTTAGATTGAACGAGGTGATAATGTAAAATGAAAATATATCACTACTCGCGCGAACGAGTCGTGTGACGCATAAACCCCGACGACGAGATGAACTGTGAACTATTTGCAATTTTTTTGATTAGTAATATAACTAATTAAATTGTTGACTGCCTCGTTGGTCTAGTGGTCGCAAGCGCGGCTGCTGAGCGTGAGGTCTTGGGTTCGATTCCCAGGTCGGGCAAAGTGTTATTGAATTTTTCTGTTGGGAAATTTTCAGTAGCAGCCCGGAGTCAGGAAGCTGGTGGTGTGACACCCCCGTGCCTCGGAGAGCACGTAAAGCCGTCGGTCCTGCGCCTGATCTCTCTCTGGTCGTGTCGGATTGTCGTCCCATCGGAATATGAGAGTGAAGGAAGAGGGAGTGCACCTGTGTTTGCGCATACACTTGTGCACTATAATATCTCTCCTGCATACTTGGCTAATCTCAGTGGAGATAGGCCGCCGTGACCGAAATACGGTCGGAAG
This sequence comes from Xylocampa areola, assembly GCA_935421205.1. Classification (NCBI taxonomy): domain Eukaryota; kingdom Metazoa; phylum Arthropoda; class Insecta; order Lepidoptera; family Noctuidae; genus Xylocampa; species Xylocampa areola. Next base: position 10,955,885 of record OW285217.1, on the reverse strand, counting down.
AAGTATTATTATTATTATTAAATAACTATTAATTTAGTAATTTAATTAGTACTAATAAACTAGTACTAATAAACTAAATAATTTAGTATTAATTAAAATATAATTATACGTGGGTGAAACGGCGGGGCTCAGTTAGTTCCACCATAATTTCTAAACGCCTGGACAGATTTAGATGTAGGTATGGGGTATTGTAAAAATCCTTACATTATACCGGTTAACATAGTATAGTAAAATTTAAATATTAATATATAAATAGTAATATAGTGGCTATTGTAATAAAAAGGTGTGAAATAAAAATCCTTTAATATTTTTTATTAGTTTCATCTTGTCATCAGAGCATCTCCGTTATTCAGACGGCAGATTAAATCATCGGTTCGGGTTTTTGGACAACTTAAACTGGGGGACTTGAAGGAGCTTTTTAACACCCGGTGTTAAAAATATAGATACAGAAATAAGTGATAATGGTGGAGCGGAAAGAGTACGAACAAAATAATTCTATTAAGTAGATTACGTAATCGTTTTCTTTGCGTCCATGATTTGCAGTCTTGCGTAGATCATCCCCATTTGTATTCTGGGTAATGCTTGTAGCATTAAGTTGGTACCGGATCGGTGTATCGCCAGTTAATTGCAATTTTATGTATGTGTTGCTGACAGTGTGCATCTGTTGTTTGCGAAACGTTAATGGGTTGTATTTCTGATCTCGGCCTGTGGTCGTTCAGCTGTTCAGGTTGACGTCATCAATCCGTCTGATCGAACCAAAACTATTTTTATTGTTTCAAGATGATTAAAGTTCAGAGCCAGTCGGTTTTTAGCTTGCTCACCGTCTTTTCTGAAATTAACCTTGCTTTGTTGGTATTGAATATACGTAGACATAGATATGTTGATTTGGGTTGATTCCCCACTTACCTATGCATAGGAACTTCACAAGCTGTCTCCACTTTCCCCTATTGAGCCCTTTCCCCTTTCTGAGAGCAATGCGTGGCGATTGTTCCCTTCAATTGCCGATCCTTCTTGATGTGTTAGGTACTTCTGGGCAGGATATGAGAACTCTGAGGAATAGGACGGAAAACAAATATTTTAAATTCTGTTTACTATAAAATCTTGCAGCGTTTATGAGAGCAGCATTTACGAGAAAGCTAGCTTTGAAGAAAATCGATTATAATAGATTAGAGCTCTATATTTCGCTTTCTATATAAAGCCTTTTATTCGTTATATTTGTCTGACTACAAACGAAAACGTCGTAAAGTTAAATTAATTGCTTGTTGAGTCATTAATGTCTTCATATAAATACAGTTATACACTATTCATACTGTTTCGATAATTAAAATTAACTATACGAATGATGTCATCATTCACGCATTGAGCAAGACGAAAATATACTTGTCTGTGAATGGGAACATGAATATTTAGGACGAGGTTTGCTTGTTGTAAGTACATAAGCACAAACATATACTTTAAATCCAAGGGGATGGGTTAGGGACATAAAGGCTGCAACAATATTGCACCGAAATTTTCGTCAACATTGAATAATAACTCTGAAGTGTTTGGAACCGACGCCCTATAATAGGCTAAATAGTTGTCCAATTGGTGGAATTGTATTCTGCCAATCCATTTTTGTAGAACAATATAAAAATCGCAAGGCATTACAGAGAATGGATCACAAATGGTTGACGAAAATTGCTTTCAAAGAGGATCACGAATTCACGATAGGTACATATTCCTAGAAAGAAAATAGTTTATGTGCATGAACCATTTGCTATTCCTTATTCAGAGACTAGTACTATTATTTGTCCAGACACTACTAGGTGCTACATACTAATATTTCTCACATTTCGATTAGTATATTTCTCTAAGGACCATGGACATTCTATCTAATGATCTAGTAAGACTGACAACAGACGCTAGCATACTGACCTGACTGATTTATTTGTAGATATGAGTCGATTCTATTTACTAGAAAGAAAACAATAAAATACTAGAATAACTGGAAACTAATAAAAACTGGAAACTACTTAATCTTATTAAGTTGGTCATAATAAAATCCATTGATTTATAAATAGATTTTTTATATCCTAGAATAGTTATAATACAATTTAACGAGCTAAATATCAAGTTTCATATGCATAAAGTTAACACGTAATAAATAAATTAGGTTATGAGCAGGCAAATGCTGATGATTATTATTTTGTTTTCAATCGTTTATTTCATAATAGAAGTCCCAAGTCATCCTGTCATTGAAAAGAAGACTAGGTAATTAATTATTTAAATCGTTTGCTACGAATTAACCTGATAAGCAGACCTTCTATTGAAAATCTATCAGGAATCAACTACCAAAGTCATGACGTCACAAAACTTAAACTGAAACGAAAGTGAAGGCTACAACTGAGTTCGGCTGTGATCCATATCAGATTATGATAAAAAAGGGGAAAAGAGGGATAAGAAGAAAAAAATCCCAATTAATCACTATGAAATAGTGAAATAGCTAAAGTACAACGGTCATTTTCTCTCTCTTTCATATAAATGTAATTATAACATGGCTAATAAATACGACCTTGTATTACATAATGTATGTTTATTCTCGGCAATAATTTACTGGAGTGTAACCTCGAGGGAAATCATTCAATATTTGCGATATTGTAGTTGTATGTGCGTCCAAGTAACCAGTAGGTAATTGTTGTTAGTGTTGATCACCAGTCTCGACATTTATATCTTTATAATCGTCACGCCTAGTATTCCCTTATGGAAAAGGCATTCATGTACTCGCCGGATAAGCAAAATTAACGGGTAACATATTGCCATAGCCTATTTAAATAGCGGGAAGCGCACTTTGCAAATTAAAAATAAAGAACTGTTCTTCAAGTGGCCTAAGCAAAGACTAGTCTCACTAAAGAGAAAGAGAGGAGCAAATGATTCCCGCGGTCTTTTATATCGAACCGAGTTTGAGCTATATCTTAATTAATATTAGTTGATGTTCACAAGATGTAGTCGAGAGTCGAGAGTCGAGAGCTCAGTCGGTGTCTAAGAGTCTTCCTAGCTAGGTAGATGAAATTATAAATCGACCCCAAAGCCCTACACAATGCCCCCTTTTTTTTCTGGATCTCTTACCGCCCCCCTTTAGGCCTGCAGCGCCCACAAGGGGGAGTTATCGCCCACGTTGGGAAAGACTGTTCTAGACTTTCAACAGAATAACAGTGTTTTTAATGTAAATTATTGACCCCATCCCTAGATGGACAGATACCAGCGGTGGGAGCACAGTTCTATTTAAAGATCGATTTAAAACGTTAAATTGGACATAAGATATCGATAAAACGACCACAGTAACACGGATCGTGGAATATCGACACCTCGATATATTCGACAAACCTTATCGATAATATACGGTAAAGAATAAGTTTCATTTATCCTCAAATGACTAGGGTCGTGTACCCAACACAATGGATTCAATGAATATATAAGTAATTCCAAACACTACATACTCGTACATATGTAGTGTAACAAATGTTTTGAAGTTTTTCGTACTAATATCGTCTTGGTTCAATACTCCCCCGAGGTCACCCGATTCGGATGTAGCGTATTTCGTTACTATGGTCACTGGCTGTTCACAATAAATTCATTTGGAAGCTTAAGGTAGACTTTTATGGTCGAAAGGCGTTACTTACGGAGGATTTCGCACCACTATTTAACCTAATGAGGTTAAAAAATTTAAACCAAAAAAACTCTGAGTCAAAACGATATCCTTTCGGCTCAGCAACGTACAGATCTGTACGTTGTAACAATAAAAATCTATTGTGTCTGCTAATGACTGAGGCAACAGCTTTAAAATATTTATTTTGATAATTAACGTTCCAGCACGTCGGGTTTAGTGACTGCATTCTATATTAATTATTTTTTAACTAAAATTATATTTCCCTGCTTTCCTGTATTGTGTCGTGTGGTGGGTGGGTTTTCCTGGTATTCATTTTAGGCATGAGAGCCTGAGAGTTGGCCTGATGGTCGCGGACGCGGTTGCAGATCGTGAGGTTCTGGATTCGATTCCCAGGTCGGGCAAAGTGTTATTGGATTTTTGTGTTAAGAAAATTCTCAGTAGCAGCCCGGAGTCAGGAAGTTGGTGGTGTCATGGTGTGACACCCCCGTACTTCCGAGAGCACGTAAAGCCGTCGGTCCTGCTCCTGATCTCTCTCAGGTCGTGTCGCATTGCCGTCCCATCGAAATATGAGAGAACAGGAAGAGGGAGTGCACCTGTGCTTTGATTATATACCAGGTATATAGTCAAAGCAACGATAAAAATCTATTGTATCTACTAACTAGCGAGTGAACAGATTAATCATGTAAAATTACTTTAAAAATTCTACGATTAACTATTAGAAAAAAAATTACATCGATATATTAGCGAGTTTTTCAAGGCTCGAAGTTGTCCGCATTGTCAAAGGATAGCCAATTTCTATTGCTATGTTTTCCGTGGTTCTGCCGCGCGCAACTTTTGTCGCACACACACGGGCGAAATTGTTTATTTACATTGGTGTATTGTTTTTTTATCATGTCATGTTTAGTATCAGCGGTATAGTCACGTCCTTAAATATGGAGATCAACAGCTTATATAAGTTTCGTAAATGCAAGGTAAATGCATATACTTTAATTTGATTTTAATTAAAATAAATATAAATTTTATTCAAGTCGAAACATCATCATCATCAATACAAATAAATAAAATTTAAGTGTCTGTTTGTTTTTAAGCTCATACAGTTATTTGCATGATACCTATGCCTTTGTTTTTGTTCCGGCTAATCTTCGGAAAGGTTGGCCCGATTCGAATTAGATTTTACTGGCAGGTAGCTAACTATATAAGAAGTAACGAAGGCAAATTATAATCGCCATCATCATCTATTTGCTAGAAATACGGTACCTACCTAAGTTGTTCAATATAAATATAGGCATGCAAATTTTATATAAAATACCTACATAGTAATATATGTCAGATTAAATAGTAGTAGTAGTAGTAGTATCTTTATTCATAACAAATTAATTGTGTTGAACAGATTGATAATTATAAAATATAAAATGTCCTTAAAACCATATTAATTTAAATTCTAAAATAAACAAAATCATAATAAATTAACATTATTAATTCAGAATATTTTAAAGATAATACATTATAAAAAAGTAATGCAGAAACAATTTATACACGGGTGAAACCGCAGGACATGGCTAGTTAAAGATAAATTATATCAATTTTTTAATCAAATTAAAGACATAGTCGACGGCGCAGGTGGTCCTGTGGTCGAGAGACCGGCTGCTGCGTCGCGTGTCGCAGGTGCGATACCTGCACGGAGCAAATATTTCTATGATTTACAGATAATTGTTGCGGGTCTGGGTGCGTGTTTGAGTAATATGTCTTTAGATATATGCCACGATACAGGAAGAAATACCCAGTCTGTGGCAACTTTAAAAAAAAATATATAATCATTGTTAAATGCAAATGCACCTAAATGCTCTATCGCTTTCTACTCTACAGTCTCTGTAACTAAAATACATTTTAATAAAATTATTTTGACCAATAACTAGTAAACGTTTGGCATGCTGTGTAGGTATAAAGGTATTTCCTGTAGCTATTCCTGGAGTTTATATTAGCCACATAGTGACTACATTGACCAATCTCAGTGACCTTGGACCTTTGCTATTAAATATATTTCTGACACCGACTCTACGTTTGAATCAACGTCTTTTAAAGAACTCCTTGGGTTACAAATTTTTGTGGAAAATGAATTTAAGATAAAAAGAACGTCTTTTGGTGACGTCATTGCCATCTATTCAGTCCCTTTGCAGGAAACTGAACGTGCAAGAAGAACATATAAAATTTATAATTTTAGATTTTGCTAAGCATGCGTTAATGCTTTTCAAAGATTTATCTGTAACTCCTTAGGTATCACGAAACTGAAGAATACGATTGTGCGACTATACCAAATTATGCTAAAATAAAAAAGGGTTTGTATTCGTTCATAGAAAATAAAAATTGAAATACAGGCGTGGTTCTATGTATTATATACTTATATTATACATAGCATCACGCCTGTATTTCGCGAATGGTTTGGCAGAGATGGAGTTTTGTGTACGCATATCTTACCAATGCTGTTATGAAGTCACATGTTCCCAATTCCAAATTACAGGCTAATAATGAGACTTTTTTAGCAGAGATATAATATCACATTTCTTGACCCAGGAATTCACAGTTTCGCTTTTGCGTGCAGGGACAAACCGACAAAGAGATTATAAACAGACAAAAAAAAACTATCATATTAGTTCTTGGTCCCCCAATTGTATTTTTTGTACATTGTAAATATATATAGATAGGATATAGATACTATAGATAGATTGCGAAAGAGGTGTGTCAGAATCGTAGCAACTGGAAATGGATAGTCTGCGTACCGCAATGGGAAAGTAACGTTATTGTATGTATGTAATAATATCAGTTTGGTAGTTATTCGTGACGAATGAATATATAATATAATATATAACCAGCCCATAACTGTCCCACTGCAGGGCAATGGCCTCTCCTCATATAGAGAAGGCAGCACGAGCATTGATCACCACGCTAGCGCACTGTGGGTTGGCGAATTCAGACTATTAAGTCCAGGTTTCCTCACGATGTTTTCCTTCACCGTATATCTGTGATGTCTTAGATTAACTAAGAAAGTCCATATAACATTGAAAAAGTCACATTGGTATATGCCAGATTTGAACCAATAACCTGTAATCAAGAGCGGGTCCGGTAAGGTACGGTCCGTAACCACTCAACCACCACGACAAAGAATGAATGTTAATGAATTTGTTTTTGTTTCAAGGAAAAAAAAAAACTAAATGTATCACGTGCAAGGAGTAGGTAAAATATCCCAACCCCATGTTTTGTATAGCTAAGCCATTCTTTTGGGTTGTGCTTAATCGCTGTTTAAACCTACTGAAGAGCTTAAGAGGTATTTATTAACCTGGTATTTATTAATACGAAATGGTAAAAGTAATCTAACTTTTGAGTTTACAAGACGGCACTATTATTATATGGTGCTACTGCAAGTTTACGGATGTTTTGCTCACAGTTCAAGATCTAAGTCACCAGCCAGTTCTTGGTATCTGGAGACAGTCGGTTGGCAAGGAGTTTATATATTTTAAACCAATATTTTTCAACACAGCATTACCAACACCTTACTAATTAATTCTATTCATTTACACTAATTTCGGTAAAATAGGAAGCTTCGTTCCCTTAATTTCATTATGGAATACATAAATTCTGATCATAAACTAGCGCCTCTGGGGACGACCAAATTCAATACCCTAATTGACCTACAGCAGTAGTACAAATGGCTGATCTATTTAATATATTAACTACATTAGCGTGTCATGACTGAACTGAAAGTGGAATTTGTCATGAACAGAAGAAATACAGATAAGGTTGAAGAAATTTGGGTTCCTACTTTCCTAGAAGACCGAGATGTTATATCTCGAATACATAGACTGACGTATCTCCCTCGGCCCTTGGCAGGCGTCAACATAGGCAATTGCACTAAAATATCTTTGCCATGCCATATCCTCTTAATTGAGTTTGTAAACAGCGCCACAGCTCAATAAACTCTAATACTAAATAAACTAAGACTGCTGATAGTTACGATTATTTAATCTTTGTTATAAGTGCAGCAGTGAGTGTGTGATTGAGAACGCCGTGCTGGATTATTTATCAACAAAAGTTCAAGAAAGTATATTGTTGCATATTAACCCTTTCAAAGCTTCTGAATATGTAACGCTGACCATTGTTACTAGCAGTGTCAACTCACGGTAGATTACTGCAGGTACTCTCGCACCAGATTTAAAGTGTATTTGAGTTTGAGTTAAGTAAAACCATACCTATTTTGTTTTACTATTATAAGTAGGTATTACAGTTAATGAAAGTATTAATTTAAATATTCTTAAGAATGGACACCGCCCATGGTTGTTAGGTCGTATAAGATTTTAAGTGCTCACCTTTCACAGTGCACTCATGTGACTGTCTGTCGCCACTTCTCGATCACGGGGAGCCGACTTCTAATAAGACGCGTAAACGGTTAACGTGGAATTCAAGTGTTATATGATCTACGATATAAAGTTGCCTACCTATTATTTAAGTACTTATAGTACGTTCTTGTTACAGATTAATACAATGACCATGGAGTGAAGCAAACATGACGATCCTCCTGTACGATTACTTCGACTTGGAGGAGAGGTCCTCCAAGCAGCTTAGCGTGTGGAAAGGTGAGATGGTAACATAAAAAATATTCAACAGCAAACATAGACCTGGGGTTACCTACTCTTGAAGTTCATACCAATTCCAATAATAAATTAGTGCCATAAAACAATGATTAATGTTAAAATAATACTAAATCATAGTTAAGGTAATTTTAAAGCACGTCGGTTTATTAGTATACCGACTCTTTAATAATTAAGACATTTTTGCATTTAAAAGTATGAACTGACATATTTCCAATGTCAATGGAGCGGTTTTATTTTCAAGAGCAATCCTACTGACCCAGTTAGTAGGGGTATATTACTTTCTCACTTTATAGTTTTTTATTTATATCAAAATCCGTTAAGATGATGAAAAGAACTTAATGATGTCTTAATAGGTCAGGGCTTAGGAAATAAATAGAGAAATATACAATGTGTAACAGAATGTTGGTGGTCGTACTTTATGGGGTCAATGTACTCATGTGTACGGTGTATGGAAACAACATCGAAATCGCGAAAAAAATTCAACTGCTCCATAGAAATGTACATACATGCTCTACCATTTTTTTTTTCCTCAAAATGTAGGTACATTTGGTCACCAACTCGCCTGATGGTAAGCGATGCGGTGTGGCCGGGGATAGAGCACGTATATCCAGAATAAATCTATTCACTCTTAAATAGAGTGGGGAGAACGATAGTTGGGGAGTTGATGCAACTGCCCAGAGGATGACGGACAGACAGATGGAGCAAAAGTTTTTTGTGCGCTTTGGTGATTGGTTCCATAGTAATAAAAAAACGAGTACTTGATTATATTGACCCCCTAAAGTATGACCACCAATATTCTGTTACATGTTGTATATGTTTTATTTGTTTTCTATATATAACTGTATATATTGCTTTCGATGTAGTTATATATGAAGGCATGATGTGTAAAAAAAAAACAAATATCAATTTTTTTTAGATGTTTAAGGTTAAAATCAATTTATTAGGACAATAACATACAATAATTATTATTCCTGGAGTCTATTCTAGAGACCGTAAACATCACTGAAAAATCACAAGAAAGCAAAATACACCATTTCGTTTACTTGGATGACATTATTTTTCAACTATTTTGATTTAAACACCACACTATGTACTAAACTGATTTTGATAAAATTTCTATGAGACCAATCTGAAAGTCGATCCTTTCAAATAAAAAAAGAATTTTCCAAATCGGTTGATAAATGACAGAGGTAACAAACAAAAAAAAGTAAAAAAAATTAAAAACAATCGAATCTATAACCTCCTTAAAGGAAGTCGGGTAAAAAGACGAAATATTACAATGCGTTACAAAAGATACTGTTATCATTAATGCTATATATTTTCACGATAATTGTTGTCGCAATTGTGCATTGTCCTACTTTTTGTGAAAATAGTAGTTAAAGTAGTAGAATAACGTACCTACATGAAATACGATAAGATACCTAGTACACTAACTAGAAATACTACCTAGTATCTAGATATAAGGGTTAAGTAAGTAAATTAAGCAAAATGCACTTGTACAAACACTAAAAGAGTTAACAATTCTAATCAAAATGCTTATTGATTGAGCCAAGTATTAGAGCGATAGATAAGCAAAATCACATTCTCGAATATTAATAGTTATTTAAATTAAATAATATCAAACCATTTCTTGGAATTCATGAAGCGAAAAATGATCGAACCATTTCATGGACACCCCAATACATCAAAATTGGTTCAATTATTCTAATAATGAGTTATAATGATGTCGAGCTAGGCATACATGAATGAATTCTGCACTTATCGCTATACTTAGCCAAAAGTATTACTAATCGTTAAGTCAATCAACCAGATAACGAGTGCGTTAAATATGTACTCATCGTTTAACGGTCTTATGTCACTTTATGACCTCAGACAGAGCCACACCTTTTTGAGGTCATGTGAATTTTAAACACTACTCAAAAGGAATGTATCTAAAATTATACAATAGCAGGTGAAACATTAGTAAATACTAAAGTAACATTGCTAGATTGCCAATACTGTGTATTTATTTGGTATCACATATAATGGAGATTTATACAACATGTCTCGACGATTATTCTGATGCCATAAACCCTGTAGATAGCCCTTACGTAGGTAGTACTACAAGGAGTCAAACAGTAGGTAACTTTTTTCTAATTTAGTAATCGAATCACCATTATAAATACATTAGATACTTTAAAACAATATCTCAATAACCCTTCAATCCAAATTCCTTCATTTAAATCGTAATCTTCATATTATTATTTTTAAATTTCAGCTTGGCATTTAATATTGTACGTATGCGCTGCCGTCTTCGGCTTAACTAACTACGTATTACTACAAAAAACAATGCAGTTGGTTGACGACAACTGCGTGTTGTTTCCACGGAAGCTCGAGTTTCATACTGTGGAACTAACCGAGTCTCCTGAAACACAAAATTATAATGAATTTCATGAATTTACTGAGAATGAACCTGAAGATGCTCAAAATAATGCAACCGTCCTACCTCATACTGTTGATACGAATGACAAAACGAAAAGAGAAACGAAAGGTAACGAGACAGTAGGGACTGAAACTCCAATAGTGGATGGAAACGTGACCACACTTAACGGTAAGTTGACTGATAACGTAGATAATACTTTATGTGTTAGTTATAACGACGTACAAAGAACTTTTATGAGTTTTTGTTTAGTGATTACTGCAGTATACCTGAAACAATAGAATTACAATTCCTTTGTAATTATGCAAATCTTTCACTATTTTGTATTATTTATAAGGATTAAAAGTCTTTTTTTTTGGCAAAACAAATAAGTAGCAGCTTGATGTGTTTTATTTATAAACTGTTATTTAATTACAATGTTTGTTTAGGGCATGTTCCACACATCGCCGGCAAACCTCGGATTACTCGATTCTCTATTACTCTTTTCGTGAAAAAGATACTGAAAAGTAACGAACTTAAATATTTTCTTTTCTTAGTGTGGATTGTCTTAATTGCATTGTGAGCCCCAGAATCCTTTGCACTAACTGTGAGGCAACATTTAATAACAAGATTGATATTAGTCAGGAAACCCCAGATGTTTACTGAAGTCACATTATTTTGTTTTATTATTTTAGGCTTAGAATAGCTTTGCGGCATACTTGCATGGTTTTACTAACATCAAATACAAACAATGAAGATTGTTATTACTCCAGTTTTTATCAAAATATTCCATTCAACAACGCCCAAAGAATTTCCTGTCATTCCATTAGAGAAGAGAAGACTTATGTGCTATCTCATACTGTTTCCAGGAAATAAAACGCACCGCTTAGCATTGGACACGTCCAGGACGTTATTTGAGGCAAACAGCGACTGTCAATTCGCGGAATATATGCCTCTGCTGTCCACCATCTTTGCAGCTGTATGGATCACCATGTTCACGATGTGTCCGCGAGGAGGACGCGTCCGGACCGGGTATGATACTAACAACCGATATTATAGACGATAAATAGAAAAATAGAGTAATAATCTTGAGGAAACTAATAATTATTACCTTAATTAGTTATAATTAATGAATAAATAATGCTAACAAAAATTTTAGAATTATTAATTCAATTCACGGGTTTTGTGACACTTATAAGCATCGGAGTCGATGATGTTTCGATGTATTGACTCACATCAACTACCTACTACGTTGCTTTAGCACATTCAGTACAGGAAATTCCTTTTGTACGTGTAAAACATTGTCTTGATTCTTGAGATAAGAACTTAGTACATTGAATAACAAAGTACAACTCTCAGATAAATAGGGCACAGGCTTACAAGTCAAAGAGGTAGGATTTACAATATGGGGGATTTGCTAACAATGACGGGGTTAAAGGAAAAACTGTTTAAAGAGGTTAGTGATATCAAATTGGAGACACCGTAGTCAAATATTGCGTGTCTTGCTCTCGATATCAAATGATGGTTGGTCATCTGCACACCACGGGCACAGCTTGGCACGCGCAGCCTAACTTTTAATCGATCGACCCGTGCAGACTTCAATGGCTAAACAAGTGAAATATTTTTTTCCTTTAAAACCGTAGGATAAGCACATTGTTTTATTACAATCTTTTTAGTTGACTAAAAGTACTTACTTCTATTACAAACACTTCTCAATGCATCATAAAAAATAATGGGACAATAGTAGGGCATCGAGCCCGGGTTTACCCAGACCGAAAAAACCGGGGTTTCCCGGTTCTGAGGATTACAAAAAAACCCGGGTTTGATTTTTAAAACTCGGGTTTTTCGGGTTTGTTTTTAATACTTTTGTTTTTGTTATTTATTAAGTTTAAGCCACTTTGAATGCAATAATAAGTAAATGGAATTAATTGCTACTGATTATACTGCTCCTGAAACTGGATCAGCTTGTCCATCAGACTATTTGCTTACTACTGTGAGGGTAGAAATGGCACTCTTCGAGAATGGCGGTACGCGACAGCGAGGGCGTTACCTATCGCTGGTATATGAACATTTAAAAACTATTCCACCTACTAGCATCGAGCCGGAGCGTATATTTTCTTCGGCTGGAATTATGTGCAATAGATTGCGTTCGTCTTTGAGTGACAAAACTTTGGATGCCCTAATTTTTTTACGTTCATTTTACATAAGTAAGAAGAAATTCTAACAATTCTGTTCTGATTTCTGTTATTTTATGTTACGTTACGATATATCCAAAATGGTATTAGTTATTATTTTATATGAATATCTCTTTTTTTTCTAAAGTGGTCAGATGGTCAGAGGGTATGTCTTAACTATGTTGTTTAAATAATGTGTCAAATGCATAACTACTTTTTACTTAGTATTTTAGATAAAAAACTAATTATTAACCAAACGACTGCAATTTAAATTATATTAGAATAGTAGAATAGAAGACTAGAACTATTCGTTACCTAATTGTTAATGCGAAGAAGAGTTTTATTAATGTTAAAATTATTTGTGATACTACAAAAATGTCTTTTGAAGATATTTTTTTTATTAGCTTTTAAATACAATAAGTGAATGTTACCAAAATAATTCATTTAATGTTAAAACTAATCTCTGCAAGTCTGTGATTTAAAAAAGACTAGATAACTTACTAAGTTTTAAGATATTGTGAAGAAAAAATAATTTTTTATCACTTTTTTAAACATTAAAACTGTTTTTGTAATTTGTAAAGTACTGTTTCATTTATTTAAATTCTTCCTCATCCTTTAAATTTTGTACTCATTGTAGGAAATCGAGATATAAACGCAGATTAGTGTTTAAAAAAAAATTACAATAAAAAGACCGAAATGCTCGAAAAAACCGGTCTACCCGGGTTTTGATTACTCTTAGACCCGAAAACCCGGGTTTTCAAAATTGAACCGAGTTTCGATGCCCTAGACAATAGATTTCATTTTATCAATTGGAAAAGTTATGGTTGTCGAACTTATCGAGAAGATGGTATAGAAGTTTTACTTTTAAGAGCGCTCATAATATAGCAAATTGAAATCTTGTCATTGCACGCGAGTTATAGCAATTACTTTATAGGTCCAACCATCTTACTTTTCCCCTTATTTGTTCAGCCTGCCTCAACCATGGCGTATCCTGGCCCCGGCGCTACTATTCTCGCTAGTGATGGTGGGACTCACTGGTCACAGTTTTACTCTGACAAATTCAGGTTTGCACGCGTTCTGTGCATCCTTCCATGTCGTCACTAATTCAACAACGTAAGTAAGCTTCAATCATATAACTCGACCTCTCCTGTGAAAGAGCTCAGTATCTACCTAATTAATTCCTAAATACAGTGCAGCAGTTTAATTCAGTCTTATGATACACCACTTTAATAACAAAGCTCTTAGAATTCTCTGATTGGTGTCAACTCTCTTTAAGTGTTAAAAAATCTGCCAGATTAAGTCCATATCAGGACATTGATAGTATGCTTTATATTTGGCCACCGTCTCTTCCAGCTGTTCATCGGTAGACCCTTACCTAGAGCTTGGGTGGAACACAACATGGGGTTTTGGGGCCCGCGTGGCTGCGACCCGCGGCACCAGCGCAGGAGTGCTGGCCTGTTGGGCCTGCGCCGCAGCGCTGCTGCTGGCACGCTGCCTGGCTGCACCGGACTTCGTTCTAAGACGCACTGATGTGTGCCTCACTAAAGACCCTCAACAGGTTAGAGTTAAAGATGATCAAAAGTTAAATTAAAATGCGGCAGCAAAAGATGCCACCGTTTTCGGCACTGCATACTGGGCGGAAATCATGGAAACTAATACTCTTCCATTGTGTCTACTTCTTTCTTTATTGCATAAGGTAGTGATTTTGAAATTCCTTCGTGGTGTTGTGTACTAGCTTCTTCCATTCCCTTTGGGTTTCAGCTTCTTTTTCAGAGCAATAGTATGCGGAGCGTCTTACTTCAGCACCATATTCTAAAGGCAATCCTTTTTCGATCGCTTTTACGAATAGTCCATGATTCGGACCCACACATAAATATTTAGAAAACCAGTGTCCGCACCATACCCTCAACTTTGTGATATTAGGAGACTTTTCTGCACTGCCAGATGCATGTCAATTTCCCATTACAGCTTTAGCGCTTTGAGAGTTTAGAGTTCTTCTGTTAATTTCTCGTTTTCTCCCTGATGTACGAACCTAGATAAACAAACTGACGGACAAATACGAGATTTGAGAGTTCTCCATTCCTAGAGAGTTGACCGGTCATGTCACTCAACCTGACTCTCATTTTAGAATTATTAACATTTACAAGAGTTCTACCCGGCGAGCTCTTTTTCCGGCGATACATAAATCTTCGGCATATCTCAGGTTACCACACTTTCTTTCACCGACAGAAATGCCTCCCTTCCACTCTTCGAAGGCTGTTCTCATTGAAAGTTTATTCTTTATATACATGTGTTAAGAGAATTTGGGCAGCATAAATCCCTGTTTCACAACTTTCTTCGGTTTGAAAGATCCTGAGATGATGTCCTTTACCATGTGACTTAGACAGAGACAGAACTACGGATTCGCAATCAGTGATATAAGCTGTTGGGATAATTCCATCTGTCGCAGTGTGGTCTAGAGGCAGCCCCATTTTACGCAGTCAAAAACCTTTAATAAATTGATGAAACATATGCGGGTCGGCCTATCCAATTCCAAACTTTTCTCAAATTCTCGATCTATTCGCTTGTACTCGTACCTCGAGCTTTTACAAAATTCCCTTATTCTGTGTATCTGCCACTGCAGGAATGTTTAACACTTGAAGGTTTAAACAAGTTCATTTTATACTTTTTCCAGAAAGTTATCCCCCACCTGCTGAAAACTCAAAAATATCATCAACGATCTAACCAAAGTTCACCAAACAAACGGGACAACGCGTCATTGCGGTCAGAACCTACAATCACCACAGAACTGGTAACAGCATCTGTGGAGCAAGGACAGGACTCTGCCCCCACATCCCTCATTGTTACTCCCGTGAAGACGCCCCGCAATGCCGAAGACATCGAAATGACTTATACACCACAAGAACGGATTGACAATCAGTGAGCTATTACTTAACCTTCAAATAATAATAAAAATGATAATGTTTAATTCGCGTCAATCAGGGATGATTACTGGGTGAATTGAATAACGGAATTGTAGATCTATGTATCTTGTACCATATATTAACTGTTATAATTATTATGTTTTATTAAAAATAATGTGTCAAGACAGCACTAATGCTTATAGGTTTTGAAATGGCATTCTGGAATCCAATCTGGGTGCCAATCAATACTAGTAGTCATATCTAGCTTTTACGAGTACATCCATTCTAATTGTATAACAAAATTCAATTCAATTAAATACATGATTACAAATTTGTATTGTTTTTCACAACTGCCCAAATAAAGGAGAAATACTTTGACGCCTCAGTAAATTTTCTTCTTTAAATCTTCTTATATTAGAATAATATTTATTTTTTAAGTGCACAGTATTCGTTTTTAGTATGCTAATAAGTACATAATAAAGCTGTAAAGGAAATACTTCGGCTAATAAAAATACTACTTATTAACCAATCACTGTCAAATACCTACTTTTGTTATTTCTAATAATTTCCTTCTACATACGAAGGGTTAAACTTAATTATTCATGGGGCCGTCATTTTTTAAATGTCTTAAAATTGAGTAATATTTAATCCCAACAAAAACATTACATGTAAAATTGGTTGCCAAGACTCTCTAGTTCATAATGCTTTTACTGTTAAAAAGTTATAAATGAGATCTCTAGTAGAGCCAAACTCATAGCTGAGCTGGAATTTGTATTACGCGTCATAGTCTAGTGGGCCTATACAAAGTTCAAAGTATATAGCTCTACGTACTCTTGACTGTACCTCATTTATAAGAACGATTAACTCTACCTTTATAGGTAGAGTTATCCTACCTTTATAGCTAGAGTTATTAGTAGTGAGTAAACAAAGTTTCGTTAAAAAGCATGGCTTGCTTGGCCATTTAATGTTCGTGGAACTATGATAAATAGCGTGACATATCATATAAGACCGTAAGGAACAATTTATGCGACAATGATGAAACGGCCAAGCTTTGATTTTTATATACATAAACGATAAATGATTTTATTTCTGTTAATAGATCATTTGAAGACACTTTAGATGGCGCCGGCGTTTCCTATCTGACTATTTCTGAGAAGAAACGCCGAAACAAAATCAGAGGTCAACGTCTCTTTTAAGTTTAAAGTCCAGACATAATAGTACATATCTATATGAGTGTAACCATGCAGGGATCTTCTGGAATGGCCTTTTGAGGAAAGAGCCTTAGCAGCTTTGAGGTGACCTGTCCTGTCTGACGGCACGTATGCATCAGTCATCGTGTAGCTCAACCATAACTAAGGGAGCTCAACAACCCGTCACAAGACGATACCAGATCAGGAGGACATTTGCGTAGGTCACATAAAACGACTCAAAACCGCCAGACAGGCTATGAGGTACATCTATGAATTTCTGGCCCACATCGTATTCACATTCACATTGCAAATAGTGTTCATCCATAACATAACATTATCAAAAGATGGCAAGAATTAATGTTAAAAAGAATAATCATAAAATAATAGATTCATTAAAATGACATAAAATAAATAAATTAAACATTAAAATGTCAACAGTGATAAAAAGTACAATAATTATTTATGTGTGTCTAAGCATTAGAGCGAGCGGCACAGTCCCAAGCATTTTCATGCTCTATGTAGTCTTTGACTTTATAGTAACCCTTTTTGCAAAGGGTCTGCTTAACATA
Source organism: Xylocampa areola (assembly GCA_935421205.1). Taxonomy (NCBI): domain Eukaryota; kingdom Metazoa; phylum Arthropoda; class Insecta; order Lepidoptera; family Noctuidae; genus Xylocampa; species Xylocampa areola. Next base: position 10,938,359 of record OW285217.1, on the reverse strand, counting down.
AGACTTGAATTTATTTAGGGTTGATTCTTGAATATTGCTTGGGATTTTGTTGTAGAAGCGTACACTTTGACATCTAAACGTATTACTCATTTTTTGGAGCCTAGTCGATAATAGCACGAGTTTATTTTTGTTCCTCGTATGGAGACTATGAATGTCGCTGTTTTTATAGAATAGATTAATATGTTTCTTAACGTAGATCAAATTCTCATAAACATACTGAGACGCGACCGTCATTATCCCAATTTCTTTGAATTTATCCCTCAGTGAGTGCCTAAAACTAAGGTTATAAATTGCTCAAATAGCCCTCTTCTGCAACACAAATATAGTTTGAATGTCAGCAGCATTTCCCCACAAAAAATGCCGTACGACATTACACTATGAAAATAACTAAAGTATACTAATCTAGCTATTTCTATATCAGTTAATTGACGTATCTTATAGACCACGTATGCTGCAGAACCGAGTCTGTTCGATAATTTATTATTATATAGGCCCCATTGAAGCTTCAAATCTAAAGTAATACCCAAAAACATTGTGGTGTCTACAATATCTAAATGTTCATCATTTATTCACTGGTTTTTATTTGCTTGAGATTAGGTAATAAAAATCTAATACTTTTCGTCTTCTTTTCATTTAAAAGTAAATTGTTAACATTGAACCAGTGCACTATTCTAGAAAGAGTGTTATTAACATCGTCAGTAACTGGTTGTTGCCGTTTAAGTTTAAATAAAAGTGATGTATCATCAGAAAATAACACTATATCTTGATCTTTTTTACAATGAAAGGCAAGTCATTTATGTAAACGAGAAATAGAAATGGGCCCAAAATTGAGTCTTGCGGGACTCCTATAGCTACCACCGACCCTTGGGATCGTTTTCCATTGACTTTCACTCTCTGAATCCTATTACTCAAATAAGATATAAAAAGATCCAGAGCAGTATCCTTTATTCCATAATGTTGTAATTTCCTGATTAATGTTTCATGAAATACGCAATCAAACGCCTTAGACAAGTCATAAAAACGCCTAAAGCATCATTTGAATTCTCCCAGGCGTTATCAATATTATCTAAAAGCTCAACGCCGGCATCGGTTGTTGAGCGACCCTTTGTAAAACCAAATTGTTTATGGTGTACTTAACAGATTGTTTTTATTAAAATGATTTTGCAGCTCATTAAGGATTAATTTTTCATATATTTTACTGAAGGTGGGTAGCACAGAAATAGATCTGAAGTTAGTGGGGTCATTCGTACCAGATTTAAACAAAGGTATGATTTTACTACTATTCATTAAATCAGGAAATACACCACAATCAATACAATTATTATATATTATGGCCAATTCAGGCGCTAGTACGTTTATAATTGATTTTGTAAATTCAACGGAATGAACTCAAAGATCGGCAGTCTTTTTAACAAGTTTTTTTAGGGTATTTTTTTTTACAATATCTTCGCCATTTACATAACTGAATTTAAATGCATTAACACATACATTAACATTTTCTTTTAATAAAGACTCAGCAACAATGGGACATGACTTAGTTTGGTCATTCTTTACGGACATTCCAATCTCAACCACTAAAAGGTTGAGATTGGAATGTCCGTAAAGAATTTTCAAATGCTGTAGCAACTTCCACTTCTGATTTCATTTCTCTATTACTAATATTAAGACCAAACTCACTATTACGATTCCTAACTCGTTAATTATAATATCCCATGTCATTTTATTTTTAATTTTTGCACATATGTAGCGAGTCTTTGCTATACGACAAATATTTTTGAATAATTTTGTTTTTTTTAAAATATTGGTAAAATTCATTCTTTCTTCATACAATTCAAATAGTTTTTTTCTACTTTTATAAGCCCATTCACTGAAGGTTTGCAGTACCTCTAACTGAGATCTTGGGGATAAATGTTGAATTAAATTCAGTACAATACATGTTAAAAAAAGAATTGTACTGTTGGTTATGGTCATCACTATAACATAAGTGAGTACTATATTAATTATAAGTGAGGTAATTTACAAATTAATTTGTTTTTGAATGACTCCAAGCGACCTACAGTTTTAGGCACAACAGTAATGTCTTTTTTTACTACATCTTTAGACTGTTTAAGAATAATAATAATAAAGTACATTATGATACAAGTGCCCTACGTTGGTGATTACAGTCGAGGTTGAATTGCTAACCGAGCCTTGGCGAGGATAGCAATGAGCAACCGAGACTTGTTGGACATTAGGGCACGAGGCTCATACGACGTTTTTCAACACTCTTGTGAGAAAAAAAAAGATTAAATAACATACAATTACATTTTGTAAAGACATTCAATGAAAAACATTTTTTTATAAAGATGGCTCGTAATTTTTTTTTTTCTTATCTATCTATTTGTGCGTAGGAAGGAGGTTCGCTGACGAAGTTGCCAAAGAGCCTAATATTATAATAAAATAAAATTAATACTTTTTATTGATAACAAACATTACTTAATGCTAATTAAACACCACCGGAAAGTCACAAGAAAGCAAAATACACCATTTCGTTTACTTCGACGACGTATTATTTTTCAGTTATTTTGATTTAAATACCAAACTACGAAACCAATTTTCATAAAATTTTAATGGGACCAATCTGAAACTGAATCCTTTCAAATAAAAAAATAATTTCGGTTTATAAATGACGGAGTTCTGAGGTAACAAACATAAAAAAAAAATACAACCGAATTGATAACCTCCTCCTTTTTGGAAGTCGGTTAAAAAGTTATCAATTCATTTTGTTTTTGTAACGTTTTCGAAATTATTTAGAATAATAGTTTCAGAACCACCTATTGACGATTCATTTCGCGTATGAAATGACTTGGTATTCAAAGACTATAATTATTCACGTTTTCTGAATAGTTGTTTTAATTGTAATTCAATTAATTTATAGGCATCAAATCAACTACTATGTTGATTTATTATGTATTTGATTCTTGTCATAAAAAATAATGATGTAGGTTCATAGTAAGTTGCGTTTGTACAGCGGAACGTCATTTGTCATCGACAACTTCCACAATTTAATTAATCTGTGGAAATCGACCCGCGCCATTGATTGACACCCAGCAACATGGCAATCATTCGCATGATAATCGCTTCGGTTGTTGTTTTGACTAACTCTCTTCAACCAGAATTGAAGTGGTCAAACCACAAAAAAGCCTTGAAGTGTGATGTTAAGCCATCCTTGTTTTCTACACTGTTTGTTGTGCAAGTTAAGAGTATAAGTGTAGTTTTCATTGAAGCATCGGTCAGAATCTGTCGTCGGAACGGACCCAGACTCCACAGTCGGCTTGACAGACGGCCCTTTTTGACGGCAAATTCTAGAAGTCTGATGGAAAGAGAATGAGGCCTTGCGCTTTGACAGATGTCATATTTTTTGGGTAATTCACTGAGACAAATCGAAATAAATAGAAAAGAGATCGCTAATTACCCTCCTTATTATATATTATATTCCTTATCGGTAACTACACATTTAGGCTACGCCGCAGTCCGGTAAAAGGTAGTTGTTGATTCTAACCTCAAAAGTATTGTTAACGTTAATACAAAAAATCGTGGCCATTTAGATATGATTTCAAACGGGATGGTGTTTACAACATAAAAACAAACCAATCTAACTATAGTTTATTTTGGGACATGAAAAATAAATATCATGTCCAGCTCCTATAGAAAGGTGAACGGCAGATTTCGTACAGCATACTTTTTTTGCTGTTATGTTTTAGAATTCGTACCATTTATTGAGACAACTAAGCCATTTATTTTCATGTAAGTATACTATTTTTAGAACTTGGGATTAATTAATAATATCAATAAAAAGATTTTAATAAATAAACGTAATCAAATCGTAAACAAAACGCAGTTATGTTGTTAAAAGTTGCCATATGCAAAATAACACAAAAATCGAAATGATAATTAATAGTTTAGAAATAGAAATATCATTAAATATAATTAAACACTTATATATTATACCTAAAAATGCATAATTGTTTCATAAAATCATAATAGTTAACGATTTATTGATAGGAATGATTTTTGACATCAATATTTTTTTTGTACATATGGCAATTATTTATTGACAGGTAAAGAAAATCCCCGTCAGTCTGTATCAGTTTCAGTTCAGTTTATTGCTGTTGTTTTGGATTCGTGTTGTGTTGTTTTTGACTGCATCTGAGCAATTTAGCGAATTAACTGGCCGTTCATACGTTGAGTTGAGCAACTGCTTCTCCGTACTCTATCTCTTGATAGTAGTTTTGCGAAAGGACGCTTTATTAACTGTGCTGTGTTTGTGTACGTGCTTAATTAAAAATGACGAGTTTGCAATGTGTTAATTGCAACGTTCGCTTGTCCCGAATAAGAAGGCACGCTTTATCCGATGAGAGTGAAGACCTCGTCAATACTATTCGACTGTGGACATATCCTAGAGATGTAAGTAGTTTACGAATAATATTCTGCTTATTATGTGGGCCAGTGACGAACTCTGTGATAAGTTTTACGTGTTGAAAAGTAGTCTTTACCATTTAAACCACACCATACCACACTAAAATATGTATGTCTGCTAAAATGAATCTAAATACTATTCGAAAAACTAACGAACATGGTTATGTGTATGTATAAAACACAATTGTTATTTACATGTATCTTACTTGGTTTGCCTAAGAGTGTTGCAATGGGTGTTACTCTGATAGTATGAACCCTGATAAAGAGAGGTAAGTATATAAAATAATGTTGAACAGTACTCCAAATCATTTCATTATTTACAGATAACACCTGCTGACCATGTTTGCAATGCATGCTGGCAGCTAGCTACTCATTCACATTCGCCTCATCGACGAGTTGTCCATCAGAGTGTTTGTGTTGTATCCGGACGATCCATACTAAGAATTAGTCGACACAGGGTTTTGATTGAAGGGGCAAATTAAGAAGAACAAAGAATGGCTAACACAGTTTCTACTTGGATCCAACCACGAGAGGTATAAAAAACATGTATCTATATTTATTATTAATTATCTTTATTTGAATAAACTAAGAAGAGACTGGCTCGTTGGTCTTTTTTTTTTTTTTTTTTATTCTTTATTTTTAGGGTTTTGTCGCAAAGCGACTATGCCACCCCATAGAAACCAAATCACATAGTATTATAATAATCACATTTTTAAACTTTCATCGACTAATTTATATAAACATCTAGCTTTATCTGATAAAGGAAATGCTAATATGCTATTACATAAACCTATGTTAAGAGAGATATTATCCAAAATTAATCTACGCTGACTCAAATTTCGGACACATTCAACCAACAGATGATGCACATCTTCGACCACTCCACAATAGTTACAATTAGGGCTCTGTATTTTTTTCATAAGAAATGCAAATTTCTTCGATGGAATGTGTCCGGAACGAATTCTTAGTGCTAATGTTAACTCATTTCTCGAAAAAATACAATTATCAAACCAGGGATATTGAGAAGGCTGCGGTTGGATCGTTCGAAACCAAATGCCTTTTTCTTTTGACCGTTTATCGAAATATTCTTTCCAATTATCTATACACAGCTGTTTAACTAATTTAACCCGTTCTAGATAAGTGGGGACCGTCGTCAACTGAACACCATCAACACATGCTTGTCTTGCCAAAAAATCAACTCTTTCATTATCTGCTATTTGGATGTGAGATGGTATCCACTGGACCACGACTATTCTAGATAAACATTGAAGCTCAAGAATTGAATTCAATATTGAATAGGCTATCGGTGTACCTCGCACTGGCGAAGTGCACCGAGCCAAATGTTGAATCGAACTTTTAGAGTCCGTCAAAATTACACATTTTTGATAGTTTGTAGATTTAATATAGGACAACGCTTCTGCTATAGCAATGAGTTCTAAACTCATTATTGATATATCGGACTCAATCCTGAGCTTAATAAAATCATTAGATGAAGAATCCAAAAATGCCGCCCCCTTACCTGTATCATCTTTCGACCCATCTGTAAATATCCTATTATAACCAGAATATTGTTCATTAATGAAGCGATCACAGTGATCTTTTAACTGACCGCATTCATACAGTCGCTTAGATTTTATAACTAACGGAATACTATCAGAGAGCACCTGAGACAGCCCTATACCACTAACCCAAGTATCTAAAGAATACATATCGAGTAGTTTACTGCAGTGAACAGGGACTGAATGGAATAAATTATGCAGTAAAACTAAAAGTGGCATTTTTTTTCCTAACCCAATATTGATTATGAGAATGATCTGATAATTCTTTTATAAGATTAATTGTTTTATTGTCATAAAAGGAATTAGACTTAAACCAAAATTTACCCGCTAAATAAGTTCTACGAATATGGAGGGGGGGTAGACACAGCTCGCTTTCCATAACATGTATGGGTGTACTACGAATAAATCCTCCTATGACACGCATCGCCTGGTTTTGCACCTTATCCAACTTGTTTAAGTTAGATTTGCAGCTGTTATCAAATAGAAAGCTAGCATAATCAATTCTACTGCGAATTAGTGAAATATAAAGGCGTCTCAAATGGCTCTGATGCACACCCCAACTCGACCCCGCTAAAATTTTAAAAATATTAATTAATTTCAACACTTTTTCGATGGTTTCATTTATATGTTTTCCCCAACGAAGCGGTTGATCCAACCACAAGCCTAGGTATTTAACATTATTGACTAATTCTAGTGAAATATTATTTATACTAAGATCTATACGTACTGGCCTATTACATGATCTTTTCTTAAAAATACAAAACTTACTTTTAAGTGGTGAAATTTCGAGTCCTAAATTAATGAATAACCCACTTAGCTTATTAAGAGCCGATTGTAACTCATCAGCTGCATTCTGGATATTATTACCAGATTTATACAATACAAAGTCGTCGGCATATTGAGAGATATCAACGTTTCTAATATCCTTGCAAACATTAATGGTGGCAATATTAAACAATAAAGGAGAAAGTGGATCACCTTGAGCCAAACCCTTGCCAGTATTCCGACAAATGTCTACATCATCGACTAGGATTTTCAGCGATCTGTGTTTAAGATAATGCCATAGGTATATACATATTTTAGAATCTACGCCCATTTGGTCTAAAATATTCAACACGGTTATGATATCTATATTATTATATGCATTGTCGATATCAATAAAACATCCAATAGTTGCATAATTTTTACTAAAACCGATTTGAATTTTCGTTACTAATCGCGATAAATTGTCCATACAAGAACGACCTTTTCGGAACCCAGTCATATCATCAGAAAACAGTAGTTTTTTTTCAAAGTACCACTCAAGCCTCTTATTCAGTATTGAATGAAATATCTTACAAATACACGATATCAGTGAAATAGGACGAAGGGCAGAAGCTGAGTTCAGGTCTCTTCCTGATTTGGGAATGGGGAATATACTAACTTCACGCCATTGCTTAGGAACGAATCCATCATTTAGACATGTATTATACAAATTTAGTAACAATAATTTACCATTTCGCGGAAGATGTTTCACCATAGAAAAAGATATTTCATCGCATCCTGGGGCGGTATCTTTTTTTTTAATACTGTTTTCCAATTCATGGAGGGAAATTTTCGATTGTAATTTAGAATTAAAGGATTTAAAACTGGGTTGAGGAGGACATACATAATCCGGTGCTAAATTTATCAACAATTGTTCAGCCTTTTGTTTATCTATATGTATAGAAGACACCCTTTGGCGTCCTTTCACCCATCTCATCTTGTTCCACATTTGACTCGATGTTGTAGAATATTCAATAGACGTGCAAAATTCTCGGAAATTTTTCGATCTTGCCGAACGTATTACTCTTTGCGAATCACTTATTTTGTTTTTTAATATGTCATAATTACAGGGAGTTGGATTTTTTCTAAATTTTGCTAAGGCAAGTCTACGTTCTGCTACGGATTTTGAAGTTTCTACGTTCCAATAAGGTTTAGGGATAAATTTAATGTGTTGTGATTTTTTAATGAATGGAATGTGGGCGGTCGCCGCTTTTTCTATAGTATCAATGAAAATATCGTAAACATCTTGAATATTTTCTGGCATATCATAATCATTAAAAATATTTTCAATAAATGAGTTATAAGAATTCCAATCGCTTTTTTTAAGATTTCGCTTTTTAATACTTCTGCCGCGATTATATTCTCTATTAGAAGCTAATTTAATAATCAGGTGATCGCTTCCAAGCGTTTCATTAATGGTTTTCCAGGAAATGGTTAAGGCTAAGTCCGATGAACTAAAAGATATATCTGGTGATGAAGTTTGAAGAGCACCATTAGTCATACGAATTCTTGTTGGGCTTCCATCATTTAGGGTAGTATAATTATGATCTAACATTGCGTCAAATATTTGGTTGCCCCGGGTATCAGTTTTATATGACCATACAGAATGGTGGCCATTAAAATCCCCTAAAACAAGAGTTTTAGTACTTGCTAATGAAAATACATAATCCCAATCGCTCTGAATTGTTGACACCGATGAAGGACAATATATCGATATAATGTTCTCAATATGCTGACAATCATGTATCTTGACATGTATTAATTCAATACCCAAATTATAACTGTGTGTATTGCAAAGCTGCGCTTTAACTGATCTATGTGTGAGAATAGCTACCCCACCATACGCATCATGCCTATCCGCGCGAAACACATTATAACCGCTCAGTGTTAGTCCGCTGTCGGGCTCGAGCCATGTCTCGCTTAAGACAGCAATGTGAATTTTTTCTTGAATGAGGAGCGATTCAAACACTAAAAGTTTAGGCCGCAGACTTTGACAATTCCACTGAAAAATATTAAAGTTTTTCGATGTTCTATTACAATCAGCCATTATTAGCAAACAATAATTTAATATATGACCAATCTGATAAATTATTAATTACAAACGGTACTATCCACTCAACAATTATGCTAATCGAATATTTTATTTTATGGAGTGTAGATTGCTCACTGTAAATAATATTTTTAAGTTTTGTATATAATTGTATAAATGTAAGGTCTTTTCTATGTTCATTGTGTCGTTTTTTTGTCTTATCAATATGTTTATCGCTGCGTGCACAATCCGATTCATAGTCCTGCGTCTCCGGCTGGTCGCTGACGTCATCATCGTCGATACAGCCAGTCTGCACTGCAGCGGTGGCAGCACCCGTCATGTGATGTTTGTCTCTCTTTGACTTCTTATTGCACGACTTTTTAGAAGATTTCTGCATATTATGACATGTCGTTCGTTTTGCTGCACTATTGTTGGATTGCAATATCTCCGAGTACAAGGCTTTCGATTGTATTGAAAAATTGGGAGGCGACGTCTGCATTTGTAAAGTGGGAGATTGTTCCATCATATTTGTTGGCTTTAGTGGTGGTTCCTTGGAGCACTGAGTCGGGTCTGGGGATGGTGGGACGTATAAGGTAAGTGCCTTTCTGTACGTACAATTAAACTCTGACATTAGACGTCGGATCGTTTTTTCTTTAATAAATGTCGGACATATATTTTGCATAGCCATATGATTTCCTGAACAGTTTACACATCTGTATGACGTCACTTCGCAATTCTCATGGTTATTACCACACTTCGGACACACTATTCTCTTACTCGGGCACATTTTGGTGGTGTGACCAAACTTCCAACAATTGGCACATTGAGTCACTGGGAATACATAGGGTTCTACCTTAACCCGCATGTTATAAACATATACATATGGTGGAAGAATTGAGCCTTTAAAACCGAGTCGTATTGTTTCACTTGCAACCCATGCCCCCAGACTCATCTCATGATCATCTAAATCACGGGTTCTACGGCTCAGTCGTTTTACAGCAATCAGTTCAATATCACTAGAGATACTCTTTAACATTTCTTCTTCAGGAATATCCTGTTCAACATTTTTAATAATCCCGTATGATAACCCAACTTCTGAAGTTCTTTGCAATCGCCAACCCATCTCCGGAAATACTTTAGTTTTTAAAAACATTTCAGCACTCGCATCACATTCAAAAGTAAGTAATAACTTCTTAGGATTCATATATTTGACCCGCGATATGTTTAAAATGTTATGTGTTTTAAGTAATCTCGCTAATGCAAATTGCTTAGGTAATACTTCTTGACTTGTTACACATATTTCTATATTTTCCAATCCTAAACATGTTGATTCAGAAGGTTTATTCCTGATGGTTTTCTTTTTAGTGACAGTTGTCCATTCATCTTCAAAAACATCCATTCTTCTTTTTCTTGAGGCCGATATCTCCATAACCTCCATACTAGTTTTATCTAATTGTGTTGTATCTTCTAAACTCTCAGGTAAATCAAATGGTGTAGTGTCTTCTAAATCTTCCATCTCCGTCATTCTATGTTCTCTTGTCATAACATTATTATGTGTTAGGTCATTATCTCCCGCACTCATATTTGTAACGCAATAAAGAAAAAAAGGGTCGCCGGCCGGCCCGGCCGACCGCTTATCGCGATAACAATGGATAGGAGGTAGCTACAATATGCACGTAAATTAAATAAATGCACACGACTTATCCACTCGCCGCGCATGAAGCCACTGGCTCGTTGGTCTAGTGGTTCCAAGCGCGGCTAGCAGCGACAGCAGGAAAACTCGGGTGCAATTCGCGGATCGGACAAAGTGTTATTGAGTTTTTCTGTTAGGAAAATCTCAGTAGCAGCCTGGAGTTTGGAATTGTGCCCAGTTGATGGCAATAGGCACCTATTACATGGGACTTAATAAATACAATTGTGTAAACCTCTGCCTACCCCTTCAGGGTATACAGGCGTGATGCTATGTTATGTTAAGAAATAAAATAATATAAATAATGTTTACTACCACTATTACCATGCATGTTTGAATGCAAGCGTTTCTATAATAATATTTTTCATTTTAGCTTCGTTCTGATGATGAAGCTTGTGTGCCATGTTGGCTAAGAGCTAGAAGAACTAGGATTGCAACACCATTTGAAGACATTCAACCCCCTTCACCTGATCATGTGGATGGTGATCAGTCCGTTTTAATGTGTGCTGTATGTGGTCAGAGTCTGTCCACCACAACATCAGATGAAGAATGGAATCCCAACAACATTGCCCGTTTGTTGGAGCACCAGCAGGTATGTAATATGGATAATATATTTATAGTAACTAGCTTATAAAGGCATTACTCTCATACGTTGCTAACCCTAGGGCATTCATGAGGTTGGGTCAACTAACAACAAAAGGATACTGGTCCTTCCATTGTCAAATGAATGAGCTTAAATATATTCACTCATAGTAACACAACATAGTTATTTTGTAAAGATTTTCTGTAAGGTGAAGGTAAACAACTTTTAACCGAATTAATCATGTGTATTATTGGTTTTTATATGCAATTAATCCGGTTAAAAGTTGGTTTATTATAATGTGTAATGATCGCGAGAGCCTAAGATATTACTATGAAGTAAACCAATTACTGTATCTCAAGAAACATTCTCTCAAGCTTGGGGTGCTCAAATTCAATGAGGAATCTCGCTGTGTCCTACCTCTTTTTTGTTAGTGTTTCTTTTATGCTTGAACATGTTAGGCCCAACTTATGTCTTTACGACATTCATGATCATTTCATCATGAAATTAATTATTTACAGATGCCATCCATGAATGAAGTTTGTGGAGTTTGCTGGGATCAAGCTCGAGATTTGAGCTTACATGTTCCGGAAGAACCACAAGAAAGACTCCAGCATATTGTATTGCCCAATATAAGAAGAGCGGCTGAAACACCAAGGCATTGTATTTTCCAAGAATGCTTGGAACCAGAGCGAAATGTTGTGCCTAAAACTAAAACTTATTTCGTATTTATAGTTGCAGAAACAAACATGAATGGTCGGGACGCAATCAAAAGTTATTGCTGTAACTGCATTGTAGGTTTAAGAACAGTGGGATGCTGCTCACATGTGATGAGTATCATTTGGTACCTAAGCTATGCTCGCCATGAGGGTCTTACCTGACCTGCCCCCTTCTTAGATGAAGTAATATTAAGAATTAATTAATGATAAGTACATTAAAATAAACGTACGTACAAAAAAAATATTTTTTGATTTACCTACTCAAAACCCATCGGAACTGAGTAAATACAATCCTCATCTTATTCTACCTACTAAATAGTAAGTAATACAATACAATGATAGCGACAAGCAATCTAGAACATTTGCTTTATCACCAAAACAATGTTAAACTATTTGCAACAATATACATTGGTACATAACCTTAAAAAATAAAACTGGTTATAACTTTTATATCCCAAGTTCTAAAAATCTAAAAATTTAAAAAGGCGTTGTCTATCATATTAACTACCAATTAAAACAAAAACTATCTCAAAACACGAAATTTTTTTAGTTGTACGAAATTCCCATACAAGCCTGCCGTTCGCCTTTACAGTTTGTCGGGTGCAGTTCTAGATGGAAGGCAACTTCAAAAAAATGGTTTGCAAGAAGTTTCAATTGGGCCTCTAGTTCAGACACAGAGCTCAATGCTAATAACCTGTATACTAAGTTATCTGAAATATTTGGTCCATTGTCTCCATCATACAAAAATATAGAATCATGTATGCAGATCGGAAAACGAGCAAAGTGTATTGAGACACGACGTGAACGCATTCTTAGAGAGTTTTTTTTATTTTTTTATTACTATTTGTGGCTTTTATATCACTGGGACCGGAAATGATCTATTGTGATCGCCACTCTTGCGTTTAAATTAGAGCTCATCCCTAAACCCTGCCGCTGTGATGAACTGCAGGTTTGTGTCACACCGTCTGCAGGTTTGTGTCGCGCTTAGCCTCAAATAGGATTATATATGAGGATTTTGGAGTGAGTCATGCCTGGCGATTCCGTCCAGAGCTGGCTTGCACTATTAAAACATGAGTCCATGAGGGATTTTTGAGCTAGGCTTTTAGGTATACCACAGAAAGGCTCGGGGCCTTGCTGTGTACCAATTGCTCCTGCTCTTGCTAGCTCATCGGCACGTTCATTTCCTATGATGCACGCATGTCCCGGTACCCACCTCAAAACTACTCTATTCCATTTGCCTAGAGAGTTTAGTCGAGCCATGCAGTCTTCCACTAGTTTTGATGAGAGATTAGCAACGTCAACTTAAGGTTTGCATTACAAAAATTCAATTAATCCAATAAGAAAATATATAGGAAAAACAAAAACTCTGAGAAAAAGTCTAAATATAATATTAAGTAACAGTCCTTTCATCGCACAGCCTCTCAAGACCACTCCTTCAATAATAAAGATAAATGACTATCAGCATGTATTCAAAGGGGGTTGTCTGAAATATCATTTTCAAGCGTGGAAAGAAATGGGTGCCAACCAATATATACAAAATATATTATCCAAGAGCCGCATATCCTTTTTATCCAAACCTCCTCTGCAATACCTTCGATATATTACGCATTATCCCAATCACTCCTTGGATATTGTATTGAAGTATGGGGTGGTGCTTGCAAAACTTTAATGATAATACTGGAAAGAGCCCAAAGATCTCTACTAAAAGTTATGACCTTTAGTCCGTATCTATAGATATCCTACGGTATCTCTATATCAGAAATGTCAGGTGTTGACAGTTAAGCAACTGTATGTTGCTCAACTAGTCACCAAACAGCAGAAAATTACCCCATACAACAGCGAACAATACAATAAAACTCGCGTAATCAGAAATGTGTGTTTGCCTCTGGAATGTCGAACTGCTTCCGCTAAGCGCCAACAAAGTTCAATGTCAATACACTTATATAATAAAATAAATAAAATTTTAAACATACACCCACTGCCAAACCACCAAGCAAAATGACATATTCAAACACAACACACATGCCCGCACTCACACACACACACACACACACACACACACACACACACACACACACATGCACGTGCGCACACACACACACACATGCACATGCACGCGCACACACACACACACATACATACATGCACGCACTCACACCCGTACGCACGCATACATGAAATGTTCAATGAGTATAGGAGAAGACACTGACCCCTGTAACACAGGTTTTCCACCTACCCAGGGGTCAGGGAATTCAATTAATTCTTGTATCAACCTTTATGTGAATATACTATTTGTATTTTGTTAAACTTGCTTATCATTCCTTTGTAAGGGACAAAGGAATAATAAGCAAGTTTGCTACAAAATGATCCAAAAAAATGACACATCTTATAGAACAATTAAAAACAGCAGGCATTTTAGAAAAACCAAATACAATGAGACCGGGTTTTCACTCAAAAATGTTTTTAATCAAGAAACCAGATGGGGGACGCGCCTTATATTCAACTTAAAGAGGCTAAACATGCATGTCTCAGCACCTTATTTCCAATTAATATCTTATTATGGATGATATTCAGTTTCTGAAAGACAGGAACTGGATGATAAAAATAGATTTGCACCAGGCGTACTTCCATATATCCATAAAAGAAACCCACAGGCGTTTCCTGCGCATCATTTATGGATGCGAAATTTTTCAACTAACTGCCCTGCCTTTTGGTCTGTCATCAGCTCCTCACTCCTTCGTATCCGTAACCAATTAGATTACAGAAGTTCTTCGGAGACAGAGCATACAAGTAATAGTGTATTTAGACGATTTTTTAATAGCCAGCCAAAATCAGACATTACTTTTAGAACAAACCAAAGTAACTTTAGATACCCTGATAAAGTTGGATTGGCAGGTCAACTTTCAAAAATCAATTCTCACCCCAACTCAGGAACTAGAATATTTGGGCATGACATGGAATACAAAAACCAATTTAATTTCACTTCCGGTAAAAGAAGTTCAAAACATAAAAGAAGTAACAGCCAAAAAGTAACCTACTTCCTCACCACAGACGCGGCGGATGCGGGCTGGGGAGCACACCTGAACAACATCATGTTGTCAGGCAAATGGAGTTCACGCTAACAAAAATGGCACTCCAATGTGAAGGAAATGATTGCGGTGTACGCAGCCTTAGTCAAACAAGGTGCATAGCACACGTGCTAGTGCAGTCCGACAATCGGACACTGGTAGCCTATATATGGAACGAAGGAGGCACCCGTTCCTTAGCCCTGTTGGGCTTGACAGGCAAACTACTTCACCTAACCGAGCAGCTCAACATAACCTCCCGACAGCGTTGTCGGCCTCCCGGGGAGGTTAGACGGAATTGCGGACCGCCTCTCAAGAGGAAACGCCGTTCCCGAATGGCATCTGTTAACCCAGGCCAGAGGTGATATTCAAAAAATGGGGCGTGCCAGACGTAGATTTTCAATCTCAAACCGGACTAGAGACGAAATTAAATTACTAACTAGCAGTTGGTGACCTAGTACCTTAAATACTTACAAAGCCCCTATAAAAAGGTGGCTAACGTTTTGCGCCACAAATAAGGTTAGTCATAAAGACCCAGAGGGCAGGGATGTCACCACATTCCTAGGTGACCTTTATTTAAAAAAAAAATTCATATAATACTGTTTTATCACACAAATCAGCTATTTCTACTTATTGTGCTTCAAATGTTGAAAATCTTTCCAAAATCTTTTTTATACAATAACTGTTAAAAGCAATTTCATTAGAAAAACCTCAACCCACAAAGTTAATCTCTTAATTGGGAGACTAAGTTGTTATTTGACTGGTTAGACACAGTCCCAAGCACAGAATCACTGTTTGATATTTCAAGAAGGACAGCAATTATTTTACTTTTGGCATATACTATTAGACATCTCACAGAATAATCTTATTGAAGAAGAGGATAAAATTATATTAAGGCCTAGATTTGGCTCTTAAACAGACACAAGTAATTACAGACAGTCTGGATGGTCCTTGTTAAAACATACAAATGCTCGTATATGTCCCATCAAACATATAAAGAAATTAGTAGAATCATCACATAAGAGACTATCTAGTTTATCCATAACAATATCTAGAGCGTCATAGTCAATTTTATGGATTAATTTATATGGTCGGTGTATTTCGGTTTTCTTTTTGTTTAAACACAACAGAGAACAGCAATGGTCTGTCACCGTTGTATTATAAATGAGTGTCAGAGTTTAAGTCTTAGTTCGTATCATAAGATGGTCTAGACAGTTTTTATCTCTAGTAGGTTGTGTATGAGCAGGCAGATAACCATGATACGCTAAGGTGCTAAGATATTCATATGACCGTGTATCTTGTGTGGTAGGTTTGATATCCAAATTCATATCTCCAGTTATAATTACTGATTTATAGTTCGCGACTGCTGGAAGTATGTTATTGAGTGCCATAAGGAATGCATGAATGTTTTCGTTTGAAGGTGAACGGTAAATACAGAGAATAGCCAAGTCAGGATTTAGGTTCACGAGCAGCCCCGAGGCCGATGCGTGAAACACAAGTAATTGTCAGAGTAGACTTAGCATAGACAAGAACTCCGTCACTCTGGTTGAGGTGTTTGGTAGTTTTGTATGTAATATAATTTTGTAGGCTTGGAATGCAGTTACTTGAGCAAGGCAACCAGCATTCCATAAAGACCATCAGATCACAATCAATATTTGTGCGGAGGATAAGTGTTTGTAGGTTTAAGAAATTACAATTAATAGAGGGAATATTTTGTGTATTGTGATCCAGGTCCTAATATACTTTATGTATAATTGAGTCTGTTCAGGGGTGCATATGTGAGTCTCTGATAAAGAAAACTCATCGACTGTTGCAATTACATCTATAATGTAATTAGACATTTTTGTTTTAAGTTAAAGGGTAAGTAGGTCAGCATAAGGCAGTTAATGTATAGTAGAAAGTGTTTTGGGAAGTATGCAAAGAGTGTTGATTGTGTAATATAGAAGTGTTTAAACGTAGTATGTATGAATGAGCGTAATGCGTTTTTAGTGTAAGAGAATGAAAAGTAATAGATGTGTGTGTTTGGATTTTCAATTTTAGTATTAAATACTGAAAAATAATATAAAACGTAAACTAATATATAATTCTAGTATAAGTAGTAACATGATGTAGTGAGCCTTCAAAAGTATCTACAAGTCATAAGGTATTAGGTACAGAAATGTTTTTTAGTTCGCTTTTTATAACAATAGCTGGCAGGATTTTTCTCTATCAGTACACGCCACATTTTCTTATGTAACTTTTTATTATAATAATATAAGGATTTATTTATTTTTTTGTTATGTTGTTTCCTAGTACAATTAACGATTTTAAATAAATAAATGATTAAACTGAAACAGATTTCTTCTCTGTATATTCATAAAATACATTTATTCTTTTTACATAGCGTTGTAGCTACCATCACATCATCAGATATCAAACAAGTTTTCACATAAACGCTGTGTCTTTCTGCTAGGCATATAATATAACTGTTTTACTCAAAATAAAACAGTTATTATGTCATGAAATCGATATATTTCACATGTTAATAAAACTGCAATCATAAAAGTTAGATAATTGATACTTAGTGTGTTTATTAAGTCTACTGTAGCCATATTAACCTGAAAATTTCAGCTTTATATTCTATCTAGTATTATGTACAGATATAGATATATTTAACCGTGGGAGAGCCATGCTTCGGCACGAATGGGCCGGCTCTACCGGATTGATACCACGGCCTCACAGAAAACCGGCGTGAAACAACGCTTGCGTTGTGTTTTGCCGAGTGAGTGAGGGTACCGGAGGCCCAAACCCTTTAAAAGGCCGGCAACGCACTTGCGACTCCTCTGGGGTTGCGGGTGTCCATGGGCGGCGGTAATCGCTTACCATCAGGCGAGCCGTCTGCTCGGTTGCCATCTACTACATAAAAAAAAAAATGCACCCACCGTAGGAGGGACAGAGTTTCCAATTTCATAATTTATCCGTTGTTTTTAAGCAAATCCTAGCCTACATACCAAGTTTTAGTTTTCTAGAACTTCATGAAGTAATCTAGGTAGGTTTTGATGATCAGTCAATGAGTCACGAAATCGACGTATTTCAGATGTCAATAAATCTGAAACCATAAAAGCTAGTCAATTGATACTTCGTATAATTGATAAATTTGCTGAGGACATCTTATCCTGAAGCAGCTTTTTAGCATTATCCAGACCGACTACCGACTTAAACCTTCCTCATGAATCAATCTGTCTATTGGTGAAAACTGCATGAAAATCAGTTCAGAAGTTTTTGAGTTTATCGCGATCAGATAGACAGACAGACGCGGCGGGGGACTTTGTTTTATAATAAGGTAAAAGCGTACTACTAGCCCTTAGTTCGTGCTAGTACGCTATTTCGTTAGTTTTGTTTCTGGTGCCAAAAATAAGCATTTTAAATATAGTTTTTTTAAATTATATATTCGTAAAAGTCTTCTATCATTTAACAAAATATGTCAAGAATCAATCATTTATGAGCCTCAATCTATGAATGTCGCTGTTTTAACAGAATAGATTAATGTGTTTCTTACCGTAGATCAAATTGTAATAGAGATATTGAGATGCGACCGTCATTAAACTGATATAGAAACAGCCAGATTAGTATACTTTAGTTATTTTCATAGTGTAATGTCGTACGGCATTTTGTTGTGGGGAAATGCTGCTGACATTCAAACTACTTATATTTGTGCTGCAGAAGAGGGCTATTTGAGCAATTTATAACCTTAGTTATAGGCACTCACTGAGGGATAAATTCAAAGAAATTGGGATAATGACGGTCGCATCTCAATATGTTTATGACAATTTGATCTATGTTAAGAAACACATTAATCTATTCTGTAAAAACAGCGACGTTCATAGTCTCAATACGAGGAACAAAAATATACTCGTGCTACCATCAACGAGGCTCCAAAATATTAGTAATTCATATAGATGTCAAAGTGTACGCTTCTACAACAAAATCCCAAGCAATATTCAAGAATTGAGTCTCAACAAATTTTAGTCATATGTGAAGCAGACTCTTTGCAAAAAGGGTTACTATAAAATCAAAGACTACGTAGAAGATAAAAATGCTTGGGATTTTGCCGCTCGCTCTAATGTTTAGACACTCAATTATAATAGCTGATTTTTTGTTTTTTTACCACTGTTGACATTGTAATGTTTAATTAATTTATTATATGATATTTTAATGAATTTATTATATTAAGATTATTCTTTTTGACATTGATTCTTGACATATTTTAATAATATTGTTATTCTATTAGACACTATTTGCAATGTCAATGTGAGTACGATGTGGGCCAGAAATTCATTCATACATGAACCTCTTAGACTGTTTGGCGGTTTTGAGTCGTTTTATGTGACCTACGCAAATGTCCTCCTGATCTGGTATCGTCTTGTGACGCGTCGTTGAGCTCCCTTAGTTATGGTTGAGCTACACGAAGACTGATGCATACGTGCCGTCAGACAGGACAGGTCACCTCGAAGCTGCTCTTTCCTCAAAAGGCCATTCCAGACGATCACTACATCGTTACACTCACATAGATATATACCTACATACTATTATGTCTGGACTTTAAAAGAGACGTTGACCTCTGAGTTTGTTTCGGCGTTTCTTCTCAGAGACAGTCAGTTAAGAAACGCTGGCGCCATCTAGTTTATAAAAATGACTTGTAAAAGTGTCTTCAAATGATCTATTTACAGAAATAAAATCATTTGTCATTTATCATTCTTAAGATTCTGCTATTCGACACATTAGCAATTCCTATTTTGTGAGTAATTTTACGAATCTTCATATACACTGTTAAATAGATGAATTACTGTTTATGAATTGCACGCAAATCGTTTTATGATGAAGTAATGACAAACTTAAAAATATATCAAAACTAAGAAATTAACTAAGTTAAACAAAATGCTATTAAAAGGAAAAACTTGTGAAAGAATTATGTCAACCTTAAAATAGAGCTTCTCAACTTAATCAATTAAATAACTGGTATTGTGAGCTAGATTACTGGAAATACATGTATAATGATGGCATTTAATGTCTGCAGGATTAGCTACTATGTAAGGAAAGTATTCTAATTAATAGACATATTTAATAAAATATGAATACTCATAAAACCAGCTGAGTGAGTGCATGCTGGAGGCCGGTGAACTGGTAGACTCGGTGAGGTAAAACACTGAATGATTTGAGACCCTTGTCTACGGTCTGTCGTGTGACTGTGACCTTCAGCATGTTGCACCACGGTGTGGGGAAGTGACGTGTTACTCAGATGCTCGCGACTCGCTCTGGATAACGGCTGCATGAGCGTCGACTTCCAGGCGAGTGCCGTCAACTACGTGCCCGACGATTAGTGGTCTCTGATGACAGGAAAGCACCGGCGTGTAGCGGCGAGCAGTCGCTTCGACTGGAACGGCTGCGACTGCGGTTGCGTCGACTGTTGCTACAACGTCTGCAGCCGCTATAGTTGCGGTAGCTGCGTCCGTCACCGCGGCGTTCACACCGACTGTGACTGCGGCGTTCTCTTCATCTAATATCTAATAATCATTAACAAAAAAACTAGAAAGATCACATTGAGAGAACAAAAAAGCACATCACTTTACGTGTTGTACAAACTGGCCCCGATAGTCAATACTGAAACATTACTTATTGCTTACCATGGTCTAATGGTATCCATACTTAGGAATGGAATAATTTTCTGAGGAAATTCACGGCAGCTGCAAACCACATTGCATAAAGCATAAGATCCTGACTCTTCCATCCTTGTATATTATTGAAATAAGTTGAAAGACAAACCTTCAGTTGTTCCCTCGTTTGTCCGATGTTATCAAACGCAACAGCCAAAACAACTTATGTGGAAGAGTATATTTTGTATGGTACCAAAATACTTAAAAAATACCGAATTACTTCAAAAATATCATAGACATATCTACTTAGACGCTAATATAAAGAAATGTTATCAAGAAAGGCTATTACACTTTAAATGATTTTTTGAATAATCCTAGTCTGGAAGAGGCGCTGGCAATCGTTCAGTTCGTGTGGCACCCACTTATCATGTGTTTTTACCTTGCCAATTTGCGCAAATGAACCATTATTGTTTTGATGCTAACGTTGAAAGCTACTACTAACGTCGTGCCTTCGTTTGTAGTGTTCACTCCATACACGTCATTAATGTTGCGAGCCGTTTGTGCAACACTGCTACCGCGACGGAACTCGTACTCCATAATTACAAGATTTTTTATCGTGCCCTTATTATTTACAAATGTAGTGAAATCAAAACACTAATCAATAAACAAATGACTCAATTTGAAAATAGAATTCCTTATTTTTTTAATAAAATTCATACAAATTTAGAATTTATTGCCAGCCATACATAAATTACGTTTCAAATGGCCAGTATTGTAAAACGGCAACTTCATATGCGGGATATTCCTCACGAGCGATCGACGTCGGTTGCGTTCGCAAAAACCAATCGGGATGGGGCGTTTGTTTTTAAGAATTAAATTCACGCTTGTTTCATCGCGGGTGTAAAGGATCGGTAAAGGCCTATTACATTTATTTAACAACCTTTTGTTAATTATACATCGTTTTATACATATAATGACAAGTGTAATAAATAAATCTCTCTCCATACCACCGCAGAGCTAAATTTATGTCTTTTTTGATAAGTCATTATAAATATAAATACGAAATAATTTGTAAAAGTAATCAAATGTGAATAAGAAAAATACTATCGTTACAGCAGGGCGTCCTATTTCACTATCTGAATTCCATTTTCAAATGTAACATTCCATATTTAAATTACTCGTGCCTCACACGGTTATTTAATAAATAGTCTAGATTACAAACACGTGCAAATTGCGCTATTCATAATTAAAATAGTTCTTCGTCATTTTAATAAATAAATGACTTCAAATATTTTTTAAATTGTTAATAAGGTACCTAATTATGTCATCCGATGGACCTTTGAAATTATAAGTTTAGATTTCATGGATTTCCTTAATCAACCTTATTAGTTGTATTAAAATAATTATACCGGAGAATTATTTTAGTTTTAGTAGATATTTTAATGCCTTTGCTTATCCATTTTGTGTACTTCTTAGAAATGTAAATTTTTATGGTAATACTGGGAAACGAAAATCATAAAATAATTTAAATGTTTCATACCATTATTCAAATCTGGTAGCACGTCTGATCCCAGGAACTTTCGTCCTATTTCTATATTGCCTACGTTAAGCAAAATTTTTGAAAAACGAATTTTAACCCAAATGTTAAGGTATTTCAATAAAAACAATTTGCTTCATAAAAAACAGTTTGGCTTTACACAGGGTCGTTCTACTACGGATGCGGGCGTGGAATTGCTTAGGAGCATTTACGAGGCCTTGGAGGATTCGCATGATGCTCTCGGTATATTTTGCGACTTGTCCAAAGCTTTTGATTGCGTACAACATAGTACACTTATTATGAAATTACATCATTATGGAATAAGGAACAAAGCTCTCGACCTTTTGACTTCTTATCTGAACAATCGAATTCAAAGGGTCGATGTGAATGGCAAGAGATCTTCTGGGTCTACTGTTACTATGGGCGTTCCGCAGGGTTCAATTCTAGGACCGTTTTTATTCCTCGTTTATATTAATGATTTACCTTATTATGTTAAAGATAATCCCGAGATGGTATTGTTTGCAGATGACACGTCTTTAATTTTCAAAATTAAAAGACAGCTTCTTAATTATGATGAAGTAAACAATACACTATCCAAAGTCGTCTATTGGTTTAATATTAATAATCTTCTCCTTAACGAGAAAAAAACTAAACTTATGAAATTTACAACGCCTAATGTTAAATATGCTCGGACCAATGTACTATTAAACGGATTTGAGTTGAGTCCTGTTGAGTCTACTGTATTTCTTGGTATCACTATTGATAGCAAATTACAGTGGGGCCCGCACATAGAAAAATTGTCAGATAGGCTAAGTTCAGCAGCATATGCTGTAAAAAAAATTAGACATTTAACTGACAAGGAAATAGATAGAAATTTACCCTATAATAAATTTAAGAAAGCTATTAAAGCTAAACTATGCCGAAAGGGGTATTACACTATCTCGGAATGTTTAAGCGATAAAAAGGCATGGGAGTGATATGAAAAATGCTTAATTATATTGTTTTGATTTTACCTGACATTGTAATTTGAAAAAATTTGGACATTGTATAATGAAAAAATTTGACATTTAAATAAGATAAAATTGACATTGTAATATCATAACAATTGGCATTCTATTAATTGACATTTTTTATTGTGACATTCTTAATAATACAGAAATTGTGAATGTGAGCATCATGTAGGAAGTTTTTCTTATTTTTTATTTATTGTTATACATATTTGAAATCCGACGGTTTTGAGGTTTTTATATGGCCTACGCAAATGTCCTGCTGATCTGGTATCGCCTTGCGACAGGTCGTTGAGCTCCCTATAACATGGTTGAGCTACACGATGACTGATGCATGTGTGCCGTCAGTTAGGACAGGTCAACTCGAAACTGATATAGCTCTTTCTTAAAAAGGCCATTCCAGATACCCTGCATGGTTACGCTCACATAGGGATGTTTAATGATGTCTGGACTTTAAAAGAGACCGTGACCTTTGAGTTTGTTTCGGCGTTTCTTCTCAGAGGTAGTCAGATAGGAAACGCCGACGCCATCTAGATTATAATGACATGTAAAAGAGTTTTTAAAAGACCTACTTACAGAATAAACAATTTCATTTCATTTCATTTCATAGCAATTGCCAAATGCTCTATTCACTTCTTGGTCCGTTAAGTCAGACCAAGTCAGTTTAGATAATCAATTGTAAAACTTCTGTTCATTTTCGAGGCTAAAGTCTCGTCTACTCATTAGTCTCAATCGTAATGGCACATTTTTATTATCTATTGGAATGGAGATTACTTGTGCCGTTTCATGGTCTGGGAGTCCTAATGGAATAACTTCAGATTTAACTTTTGGAACGTTACTCAGTATTTGATCCAAACATACATTGAGTCTAGTCGGTTGTCTGATATGGATTTGGAATCCATAGTTACTTGCTATAGAGATCATTTACGCTATTATTATTCTTTTCCTTTTTATTACCTAATATATTGATATTTAGATCACCTAGTTTGATGTTTTTTTCTTTATTTTGTTTCGGAGATTACCTAACATTATCTCATTTTTTTTAAATAATATATGTAAGTAGATTCGAACAACGTGTACGGTATAGTGCAATTACTAAAGTGTTCTTTGCTGCCAGAACAGCAATAGTGGAACACTATTTTACCGATTAGTTTTAATTACAATTAAGTAGACAAGACGAGAACCACCTTTATCACCTTTAATAAATTTAAGTAATAAATCGAATCAGTTTCTAATTACACAAAGGATACTAATTATAAGAATACAAATTTTGCTACTTATATTTTTATTCATACTCTTATATAAAAATTAATATTTTTACATGAATTCCATTATTTCTAGTATAAAGAGTTGGTTGATCTTCTGAAATTGCTGAAAGACACGATGCTGAAGCACAAAGTGCATCTCTTCAATTGCGACAGCGGCCAACATCGACTGAAAGTAAAAAAAAAGTAAAAGACATAACATAACATAGCATCACGCTTTGTATTCCCCGAAGGGTGAAGTACCATGAATAGGTGGTGGTTGAATAATATCATCAAAGTAAATATTAATTAATACTACCAAAACATTCCGATCTTATATATGTGTACTTGGTCATCCATTATAACCAGGATTTGATGATCTGCTTCAGTTATTATTGGAATCCAGATTCATCCACTTGTTTTTTGTTTTTTGTAGAAAGAATATCCTGTCCTTTAACATTTAAATCTGGAAACAAAATAATTAGTAAGAAGCATTCCTTGGCAATACTGTTATAATAAATAGAACCAGATTTAGTGCAAAATTATAAATATCACAAATACGTAACAATAGCACGAAAATTACCGGTGACTGATAGCTACTTACTTTGCTACCATAGCAAACAGGTTTTTCTTTTCTTCCAACATATACTATTAAGGATGTTTTCTTCATTTCTTTGTCCATATTCAATTTAATTATTTATTTACCAACATTCCAATTCCAATTCCAATTTTAGATAATTATGACTCCATCGGGTTAACGATGATTCTGCCAATATCGAGGTTGGATAAAACACGTTAAAAATATTAACAAAATTTGACCAGTCGAAAAGCCAAGGTACGGATTTACCAACATGAAAGAAGATGAAAGAAAGAAAGTTTTTTTATTTACATGAATAAATTTAAATTTAACGGATTTTTTTTAAGTTTGAGATGCGATCAATTACGATTCGTTCTAACAAACGTTGGTATTCTGCAAAGAGTATAATACCTTCACGCATTTTAATTAATATTATTATCATGCTGGTTACATTTCTGGTTAAAATAAATATTTTTATGGATCATATTTATTGTTCTGCATCAAATCCAACATTTTGAGTACCTTTCTTGTAATACTGGTTAAAGATTTATTTTTTCGATTCGTTACCGGTTTTACGTAAGTGATTTGGAACGCGCGTCAAACTAAAGTTCAGTTTGAGCAAAACTTTGCTGAGCGATAGTTAAAAGTATTATAATCTGAAACACAAAATACTCAAGCCATTCTCATTAATAAAGCGGCGCTTATTTAGAAATAGGTGAAATTCTCAATTCAGGAACCGGCCCTAAAGTGTTATAAGTGTTTGTCTTGATTTTATTACAATATTAAATAGAAAAAGAATACGGTCGCGAACAGGATTCGAACCTGCGCCTCCCGGATAGATACTCCAGGCGCTCTGACCAACTAAGCCATCTCGACCTCTGCTCACCACCGCGAATTCTTCTTCCATATTTTAACACGTCTTATGGCGACGTCATTGCAATCAATTCAGTACTTACAAGTGACCGAACCGACACGACTAGCTTTGCAGTTAATACAATGTCGTAAAGAATGCAATTACCTTAATAATTCAAGATATGTCTTTGAAAAAAGCATTAACGCATGCTTAGCGAACTCTAAAGTTACAATATTAAATGGAAAAAGAATACGGTCGCGAACAGGATTCGAACCTGCGCCTCCCGGATAGATACTCCAGGCGCTCTGACCAACTAAGCCATCTCGACCTCTGCTCACCACCGCGAATTCTTCTTCCATATTTTAACACGTCTTATGGCGACGTCACCGTCGTTCGCGACCGTATTCTTTTTCCATTTAATATTGTAACTTTAGAGTTCGCTAAGCATGCGTTAATGCTTTTTTCAAAGACATATCTTGAATTGATTTTATTAGTTTTAAGATCCTCCTGATTGGCAGTTCTAGTCGAAGGCTTTAGTGTTTTTCCTATATTTTCAGTTTATTAGAAGTATTGGTTACAAATATTGATTTAGGTTTGAATTTTTCATTAGAATGTATGCTCTCGTTTATTTTGCTTTTGTTTTTCAGTTTCGGTTTCATTTATAAGCGTGCTAATTTTTGGTGAATGCAATTTTGTTATAGGTATTGTGTATTTTTGTTGTTGTAGCTTCTTTTCTAGAATAGTTTTCTCTAATACT
Source organism: Xylocampa areola (assembly GCA_935421205.1). NCBI lineage: Eukaryota > Metazoa > Arthropoda > Insecta > Lepidoptera > Noctuidae > Xylocampa > Xylocampa areola. Next base: position 10,911,847 of record OW285217.1, on the reverse strand, counting down.
ATTGTCTATTTCTATGTGCGCACTTTCAAGATTTTCTTTCAAAACTTGAATTGTTTCTTGTAATTCCGTTATTTCATGATAATTCCACGTGGACTGATCAGGTAAACTAGTTGCTAAGTTATTAGATTCAGTAGAAATAAATGAGTCGAGACTTGTCAGAGAATTGTTTTGATCGGTTTTTCTTCTCCTAAATGTAATGTTTTTACGCATTCTTTCCATGTTTTGTAGCAAATTCAAACGAACAGATTAGACATTACACAATTATTAACTCAACGTCTGGTTATACTCACCCGAAGATTCCCTAATTCGGGGTATATTTGAACAATCTGCAAGTATTAGTAAATGAATGTAGCACTCACATACCTACGCATTCAGGGGTGCGTGATAACGTACGTAATCAGCACAAGGAAGGCAAGGGTACGTCAATCCAAGTGGGGGATTGTCCCAGGACGACTGCGCGGGCACTCGACGTGTCCCTGCAGTTCGAAACAGAATATATAAAAAAAAAAAATTACCATCTCTCTGTTTACAGATAAATCTTTGAAAAGCATTAAAGCTTTATAACTAGAGTTTGCTACGCATTAGCGAACTCTAGTTATAAATTATTGTAATAAAATGTTTTGTCATAAATTTTATAACTTTAGAGCTAATACTCGTATATTGCATAATGCTTTTCAAAGATTTATCTGTATTTGTTAAAGTTAGTCGTGTCGGTTCAGTTTCATGTCAAGGGACTGAATAGATGGCAATGACGTCACCAAAAGACGTATTAAAATGTAGAAGACGAATTCGTGGTAGTGAGCAGAAGTCGAGATGGCTTAGCAGTAAGAGCGCCTGAAGTATTTATCCGTGAAGCGCAGGTTCGAATCCTGTTCACGACCATATTTTTCTTACCACAAAAATTTATAACTTTATCGGTCTGTTTGTTCCGGCTAATCATCGGCTAACGGCTGGACCAATTTTGACGAATTTTTCACTGGCAGATAACTGATGTTATAAGGAATAACTAAGGCTACTTTCATTTTAGATAAAGAATTAGTGTTACACCGAATGAGTGTTAACATTTTGGACGGAATCGCAGGAACTACTAGTCATGAATAAAGATGTAGTAGGTACTGGCAGTAGTAGGCTAATAAATCAACAACAAAGTATTTCTTAAAAAAAAAAAAAATATTATAATAATTATATCATACGTTCATACAGTGTCACAGTTCAAAATTGATAAAGAGTGGAAATTCCAGTTAATGATTATTAATAGTTGCCGTTAAATTTTTGATAATTGGCATCACAACAGTTCTCATCATGTCACTGGGCAGGTAAGAACGTGATACACAAAAGTTATACAGCAATGCAGTCTTAACTCTGGGCAAATGCCTACCAGATGTTCAACACTGAGCCCGTCGTGCCCGGGTGATTTACCACCCTTCATCTGACTTATTGCGTTTTTGACATCTTTAGCTGTAAATCTTATAGTAAGATGTGACTGCGCGGTCCCAACTACAGTTCCGACGGTGAATCGGCCCAGCGGTGAATCGACCACAAACTAATCATTAAACATGTACGATATGTCGGGGGCGTCGGACTGTTTACCGACACTCACCGGAAGGACAGCGGAATGGTTCAATATAGTTGTGCTCTCCAGAATTCACGAAAACTATTATTAGTATGACGCGAGGCAATTCGGTCCATTGCTATTTGTTCCTGGTTATCTGGGCACCATTTAAGTTTGGTTTTAAATTCATTTTTAGCTTTTACCATATTATTATACACTTCACTTCATAAATAACTGTTTTTACATCCGTATGGCACTAAAGAAACACTTTGCGTTGCTATACTAACTTTTAAACTATCGCGTTGCATGATATTATTATATGTATAATTAACAGGAATAACGCGCAATAAATACCTTTGAATCGCTTGACGTTTCGACCAGGTTGCACTGATCGTGGTCAGCAGCCGCACTTGCGACCACCAGACCAATGAGGCTGTTATCAATTGTCCTTTAAATTTTCAACAATATTAACGGGTACGTAGACTAGCGGTATTATAATCGTTTTTTTTTTATAAAATCTTCTGTTTACTTAAAAACTAATAAGCTTAGTCTTTAGCCATTAATCTGCTTTGGGCTGAGCTTGAACATTTTTCATGACTTTATATTCGTACACGAAATGATGTTAGTTTCCAACATCCACGCGGATGGAGTCGCAGGATCGATAGTCATGAGGATAAATACAGTAGTAGCAGGAGTAACAGGAGTAGGCTAATAAATCAGCAACAATGTTTTTCTTTTGAAAACAATTTAATAAAAATCATGCGTTCATACATGTGACAGTTCAAAATTGATAAAAAGGGGAACAAATGCAGAGAACATACATCATGAATAAAATTATTGTAGTGACAGAAGTAACAATTTATTATATTCCACATGTTCAATAAATGATTGCGGATAAGCGATTTTATTTTAGACATAAGTGAAATCAAAATGGAATAAGCTCCAACCTGAGCTGCCCTTGACTTTAGCGTAAAAATATTGGTATCCATTTATGTTGAACGGTTTGGCATCAGTGAACTCATAATTGATGTCCCCCTCTTCCACGACGCTTGCGAAAACTCGCCGAAGAACAAAATGCTTGGTGTTGCTGTCGTGTCCGAAAAGATACGTCTTGCCGGCCAATGAGAACGGGAAAAACACCGAGTACGAGTGATCTAACGTGGTCCAAACATTCTCTTTACCCATGCTGTTAAGATTGTTCGCGTTTATGTCACGAATATAGTGCTGCCTAGACTGGCTATTAAGGCCTCCGATATAGACGTCAGCTCCTACTTTAAACGGAAATTGTATATTGTAGAAATTATTCCATGTACCGTGAGAAACTTCGGGTCCCAGAGTGCCGTCAGGTTTCAATTGCTGGAGGAACCAGTTTTTATAATTTTCGTTCTGTCCGTACAAATAATGCTCGCCGTTTATGTTGACATAAAACACAGTTTTGTAATTGTAGGCAAAATGACCATTGGCAGTCTCTCGTCCCATTGTACCATCAGCGTTCAAGATTTGTATAAACCAATATTTAGTATCTAAATTGTGACCGTAAAAATAATGTATCCCATTGATTTCAAAGTGAATCTGAACAGCGTAATAATTCTGCCATGATCCTTGAGCCGTAACCTCGCCCACTCTACCCCAATCATCGACTCTCTTGATAAACCAATGTAGTGTTTTTGCGTTTTGTCCATACACAAAGTGTCGTATGTTGTTCTTCGTTGAATACACAAACAGAGGCTCTACGTCGTAATCAATGTTTACACTAGTGTATGTCTTATTGAATTGAGGTTTTAAATGATTCACGATCTCATTGCATACGGTCTCAACGGCATGAATGTAATCGTCATCGAGATCATTATCGACGGATCTCTTCCTCAGTTCGTCGTGTTTACGTTTACGCGTCGCTTTCGTAGTCAACTCTACAATTGTTACACTAGATTGCTTAATTGCAAACTGGTCCTGTCCTCTACTGTTGGTTCCGGATACCTCCCACTGGCCTGGGTCGAATTCGTATGGCGTACTTCTTTCAGAGGAAAGTTGGTTCAAATCAGCCATTATGAAATCAAAATTAGTCGCCGTCCGCTGATCAGGGTTATTGATGAAATTACGCATATTTGTATATACACGTTCTAGAATTAAATACGTATTACCACCGACGATAGCTATAGCCCCTTCTTCGAAATTTTCACCTGGATCATCTGTACGTCTACTGGGAGGTGGTCCGTAGAACAGGTTGGCCGGCATCCAAGTAAAAGCGGATAGCATTCTGTGATCAGCTTCGAACGATTCCGGTCTATTTAAAAAAGTTCGTGGTGGGTCGCCAGATAAAAACAACACATCCGGGTTTCTACGCGGCGGGCCGTTGAAGGGTAGATGGGCACCAGCAGTGTCGTTTTCTACGAACTGCCTGTATATTTCACTAACTTGTATCGCCAAATACGCACCGAATCCACTACCGAATGGATTTTCACCCAGTACTAAATTGATGAATTCCCTTAAAACGTTAAACGGTATGATATGATGGCGAGTCGCTGGTAAAGTCTCACCCGATATCTGTATAGTTTCGCTAGGCACAGTAGCTGTATACGGTGGTCTAACAGCTATAGGAATGCATGTATGAAATTTGTCCAAATCGATTTTAAAAGTTTTACCTCCGTGCACCGATGTAGCAAGTATCGACACACATAGTGTTATCAATAAACATAATTTTGGATTTATGTTTGGATCCATTTTAACAACACCCTACCACACAATCCACGCGAACAAATAGTTTGTTATAATCTTTGTTACAAACGAGCTGCTTTATATATATACGTAAAACACGATTTCATGATGATAACCTATCCTGACCGTGCTTAATAAGATTATTGTTTAGGTACGACGATTTAACGTACATCATACACCTACAGTATGGTCTCAAAATGAAAGTCAAGAGAGGTGTTTAATATGTTTATGTAGGCTCAGCGAGATAGATTCAGCCCCAACTGATGGGATCGCATCGCGTGATCAAGACAACTGATGGCAGCTGACACGGGGATACCGTAAAACCCCTTTGAGGTGGCGAGATTTATCCGGCTGCCTCAGAACCGTCAGACCCCTATTATATCGCCAAGGCAAAGAGCTCCGTGACCATATAGGTTTGATTTTCATTTGTGATGTGATATGAGTGCAACGCGTAGCGCTGTCGGGTTCACCTCTTAAGCCAATTGACGCAGGCTGCGTATCATATGGCACTTTATGGGATGACCGTAGACCGAATGTCGGGCGTCCAGTGCGACCGGGCTAATAGCTTGCAGCGTATGATGGTCATCTAATTCGCACGAAGATGCAGATCGATAACCTTAGAGGCGGCAACAGATACGTTGACGAGACGTTCGTTGCATACAGTCTGTTGAAATTAAATAGTTGCAGTGGCAAAAAGTACAACGATTTGAACAATTTATATGTTAAACTATGTAAACAACGCCAGTGAAGTAAATAACGCTGTTTTTGTGCGATAGATTTGTGTATGTGCTAGTAAAATTTAACTAATTAAGTGTATGATTATCGATAACTTCATGAACAGTGACGGTGGTTGAAAATTATTCATAGTACTGATTAGAGAATGCACCTTAAATTACATTCGATTGTTAAATAATTATAATGAACTATTTCGACATCTATTTCTAACGATCGTTTGGATAGTTGGCTGAAGAGCCGATTATACGCTGTGCATGAGAAAATCGAGTTCGTATCTCACGATAAGTTTTCACTTTTTGTAACTTTTACATACATCATTGTTAGTTTGGGAATATTACAACAGATAATAACGTCTTTTTTTTAATATAATGATGCATTCTCCTATACAAAAAGATCCTGCCCCAAGTATTGACGACAATGCCAATGCGCCACCACCAACTTCTCAATCTGAAGCAATTTCAAGCAAGAGCACTGCTACCGTATTACCGTACGCTCAAAGAAGAGACCGGCAATTACATCATCACCTGAACAATATCCTTCTATGCCAGGGTCAGCCGACGAAATCGGTGAAACAGTAAAAAAGTGCTTCATTCTGAACTTCCAGAAATCTTGCAAAAACTTAAGTTCGATATTCGTTGTTTACTTGACCCGGAACTGAAGTTGCATAGAGACGAAGTTGCGGAGATCAACAAAAGTATGATATTTATGAATAAAAACTATGAAGACACTGAAAGAATTTAAGGCATCAAATGATGAAATAAATCAAATCAAATCAAATCAAATCAAATCATTTATTTGCCTGAATATGGGTATACATGAGATGATACAGATAATGCAAGTTCTTAAAACCATATCCTACCTGAACAGGTGTGCAAATATTTTATGTGGTCGTGATAATTCACTTACAATCCAATTATTACATTATAACATAGAATTAGAATAACAATCATTAAGAGATTTATTAATTATTATATCATTTTATTATGACTTAACTAATTAATTTAATTACATTTATCATTTAAGTAATCGTTAACTGAGTAGTAAGCTTTATTAATCAAGTAAATCTTTAATTTATTCTTAAAGGAAATAAAATTATTAGCTTCTTTTACATTTTTAGGTAGTTTATTATATATTCTAGGGCCCATACAAAATGCACTCTTGTCAAACATAGCTGTTCTATGGCGTATTGCACGAAGTGTATTTGCATGTCTGGTACTATGTAACGTTTCATATTTATTTATATTATTTCTAATATCTAATGATATTTCATAGATATATAGTGATGGGAATGTCAGTATTTTTAAATTTATGAAATGTGGTTTACATGTATCTGTAGGATTTAATGCACAAATCGCCCGGATACATTTCTTTTGGGCTTTGAAAACAGTTTCTTTCTCAGTGGCATTCCCCCAAAACATTATACCATATCTTATTATCGAACCAACATAAGCGTGGTAGGCAGATAGTAGTGCACTTTGATTGACAACCTTACGAAGCATATATAGGGCATATGAATACCGGCTTAGTTTTGTACATACTTGTTCAATATGTGTCCTCCATGTCATATCTGAATCGATGTGTAGTCCTAAGAATTTTGTGGTGTTTAGTTTTTCTATGTTTATTCGTTCATAATTTATATTTAATGTATTTAATTTTGTATTTTTATTTTTGAAAGTCATTATATATGTTTTAGTTAAGTTTATTTTGAGTTCGTTTTGATTGAGCCAATTAACTATAGATGATAAGGTTCTATTTATTTTATTCTCATGTGTTTTAGGGTCTTCAGATACGAATATCGCAGTACTGTCGTCAGCATAAAGAACCATAGGGAACTCGATGGATTTAGGGAGATCATTAATATAAATAAGGAATAGGAGAGGGCCTAAAATACTCCCTTGTGGTACACCTTTGCAAACTTTTATTGATTCAGATAAGTACTTATTTTCAACTTTTGTGTTATGTGGGATAAGAGATATTTCAGTTTGTTGTTCCCTGTTACTTATATATGATTTTATGAGATCTCTAGCATTTCCTCGTATCCCATACGCTTCCAATTTGTGTAATAACACTTCATGATTGACGCAATCGAAAGCCTTCGTCATATCCATATAAAGTGCTGTGACTTCTTTTTTACTATCAATACCATTCAATACCATTTTGAGGAAAGTGTATAATGCATTATTAATAGATTTATTTTTCCTAAAACCCATTTGTTCTTCCGCAAGGATATTCTGTTTTTCAATATAATTATACAGATTGTTATATATAACTTTTTCAAAGACTTTTGATAAGATAGGTATTAGGGATATTGGTCTATAATTATTAATATTTTCTCTATCATGTTTTTTGAATATTGGAATAACTATGGATAATTTTAATTTTGCTGGAAATACCCCATCTTCAATGCATTTATTGATTATATGACACAGTACTGGCGCTATTATTTCGGCCACTATCTTAAGCATTTTAGTAGAAATTCCATCATACCCTGTACTATTAGTATTTTTTAGGGATTTTATTATTTAAAAGATGTCTTCTGAGGTACACGGGTTCATAAAGAGTGAATTTGAATTATTATATATGATTTTATAATGTGGGTTATGTGCCAATAGATTGCTTATTTGGTACTTGAGTCATGAAAAATTTGTTGAATTCGTTAGCGATTGCAATTGGATCTGAGATTTGTACGTCATTCACAATTATTTTGTAAATTTTTTGTAATTGTGTATTTGATTTATATTTATTTATAACCTTCCAAGTGGCTTTAGATTTATTTTCTGAAGTTTTAATATAATAGTCGTTTTGCGATTTTTGAGTTAATTTAATTATTGATTTTAATTTTTTATTGTATGTTTTGTATGAGTCTTTAAATTTTATGTTTGATGATTTTCTGTATTTCCAGATCATCTTTCGTTTACGCTTGGAGCAAACTCTGATACCTTTTGATATCCATTGTGGTCGTTTGTGTATAGGTACTTTAACTTTTATTAAAGGAAAACAGAGATCATAAAATGTTCTAAACAAATCATGGAATTTGCTGAAAGCACCATCCGCTGTTTCCGCACTGTAAACTTCATTAAAGGAGAGACTTTGGATACATTCAACGAATTTACCTGTATTAGAGTGACTATAGTCTCGTTTACAAGTGTACCAATGTGTGATGTTAAAACTTTCTTTGACAGGATATATTAGGAGTTGAGCAGTATGATCCAATAATCCTAGTTCTAGTATTTCATATTTGGAGCCCCTCCTATTACAAACAAAGTTGTCAATACATGTTTTACTACATATTCGCGTGGGTTCATTTATTATTAGTTTAAGGTTATAGCTTGCCAGTAGTTGGTCTAATTCTATTACATTTTTATCTCTTTTTAGCCTATTGATATTAAAATCACCACATATAATGATTTTCTTATTTTTTAAACAAGTTTTACTGAGTATTTCATTAAATTTATAAAAAAAGTTGTTAACCTTTTCTAGTGTGTTACTAGGGGGTCGGTAAATGCAAATTATAATAATTTTATGCTCTAAAAGTTCAATGGCACTACACTCTAAAATATTTCTCGTAGTATGTTCCGAAATGTCATATTTTTTTGCCTTTTGATTATTATGTACCAATACGCATGCTCCCCCATATCTATTTTGCCTAGAGTAAAATGAAATTAATGAATAATTAGGAATTTTCAGTAAATAAGTATCCTCATGTAGCATGTTATGTTCTGTGATACATAGAATATCAACTCGTTTATTGTTACGGTCCAACTCGTTTAAGTATAACGAAAGTTCATCGGATTTATTTATTATACCATTGATGTTCTGATGTAATATATTTATGTGTCTATACACGAAAAAAATTGTTATTTTTAGGTGACATAGATGAGGTACCACATTCAGAAACGGTGTTCTTATTTTCTATTATTTGATTTTTCTTTTGTTCTTGATCATTACTGTTTACGGTGTTATGGTTATTACAATCTCGGAAATCTGTTTGTGTGCTGTTGTTTACTATAGTTTTTTTAATGTAGAGTTTTTTTGAGTTATAGTATGTAACTAGTTTTAATTTATAATCTATACGCAATATCTCTCTTAGCCAAGACCTGCATAGATTGAGACTGAAGTGTGTGCTCCTCGGTATATGCTTTTCAAAATCTAAGTCTAAGTAGTCTACATTATTAAATTTGCTGCATATAAACTGCAGCTCATAGTTAAGTTTCTTTACATTTAGGAACCTATTATATGGAATTTCAGTAAAAATCACGTTTGTATTTGTTACAGATTCAAGCCATTTCATAGTATTAAATTGAAATTCACGCGGATTTATATCGTTTGATCCACCTGCTATAACTATGTAATCGTCTTTAGATAAAGTTAATATTTCATGTTTAAAGCTGTCCAACACATCGCACAGTCTTGCACCCGGTTTCCACATACATGTTACGTAGTAATCGTCGCCAACCAAACGTTGTAGTAAACATTGAGTCATTCTTCCTTGGTGATCTGCCATAATAATTATCTTCTTTCGTCTTTTCAGTGACAACGATTCTTTTGGTTTCCTGCTTCTAGTTGATTCAGTGAAGATTTTGTCATTTAACAGTTTTTTGTGAACCTCAGTTTCATTCATACAGTCAGCTGTTTTTAGTTGTTTATTTTGAATAATAATTTGCTGAACATTTTCTGTATGTAAATCAGTTATATTACTAAACGACGACTTAGGAGTGCTCACATTAATAGTATTAAGTTTTTTTGAATTAGTTTTCTTTCCTGTGCCCGGTGTTCGTAGTATTGAAGTTTCTGATATTCCTACTTTTTTATAAACATCTATTATCTTTTTGTATTTATCTAGTTCTTTCCTTAAAATAGTATTTTCATAATTTAAGCTTTCTATTTCTTGATTCGCAGTTTGTAATTCCTCTTTTATCTGGTTTATTTTATATTGCATTTCATTTGTACTTTGACTCCCAACCGAAGTATTTGGTAGACTACATATTGTTGTCTCAAATAATGAATTTGATAACGTGATATTGCTATTATATGAACTCGAACGTTGACGTTTCCGAATTGTGATATTTTCTGTAGAATCATCCATATTTGTAATGTTTTTTATTGCTCACACTTACAAGACTTAAAAAGTTATTTTTTAAATTTTTATTAAACACAAAAAGTCAATTGTGAACTGACTCGATTCCGATCCCTCGACTTATGACGCCTAACTCACATAGCGCCTTACGCCTCGAAGCCACAGGGTTTTGATAAGTGAACCGAATATGTTGATCCGTTACTAGAAACAAACTTTTATGACTGTGGGTACATTCAATTTTGAATGATATATTTTTTTTTTTTCCAACTGTTTTTGTTTAGCGTATATACCACTTTATCACTTTAACAACTTATTTAAGAGTTTTTTAATGTTTTTAACATAAATGTCACTGTTATTTTGCGTTATTGTGTTGATATTTGTTTGTTCCGAACATGAATTGGTCCGTTTTATTTTGAAAACTATTTTTTAATATCACTTTAGTCACTGAGTATTTTTGTTGTTATATCACTATTATTGTTTCACTGTGGCCACTAACATGTTAATTGCTGCATTACTATGTTACAGCTATATAAATTACACTTTTATGGAGTAATATTATCTTTAAATATATTTAACTTAATAAAATACACAGAGCTGTCAACAACGTCAACCGTCAATTCAAAAAAGTAAAACGAATGCAACATGAAAACTTAAAGTTAAAATTCACTGTAAACAATCTGACTAGCCGCCTAAATTTACTCGAACAACACTCGCGAGCTTCCAATATCGAAGTTCAATTTCTTCCGGAGAATAAAGAAGAAAACTTACCCTCAGTTATAAAACAGATAGGTTCCGTCATTGGCTGTGAAGTTCAGGATTCGAATATAAAGATGGCCACACGGGTTGCCAAATTGAATGCATCGAGTCATCGGCCCCGCTCAGTGGTAGTTCAGTTTGATACTCCGTTACTCCGGCAGCAATTTATATCATCTTGTACGCAGCACAAAATATGGAATCCTGATGACAAACTGAACACCTCTCATATCGGTTACGCTGGAGACAAGAAAGCTATTCTTGTAACGGAGCATCATTCTCCATCTTTAAAATCACTCTACGCAGCTGTAAGAACAATGGCTAAAGAAAAAGCATATAAATTTGTTTGCGTTCGAAATGGACATATCTTCGTCCGCAAAATTGAAGGAGCTCCGCACCAAGTTATAGAGCATCTCGACGGTTTAGAGAAACTAACATAACGTATTAAAACACTCTGTATTCTGTAAAATATTCATCGTCTTTTTTCTATAGAAATGGCTGCAACAGACTTCAATAATGACCAAATCGATTCTATCGTTGTATCTAACTCTTTTAAATGCTCTCCTGTAAAATGTTCTCAATACATTATAGAAGCCTAAAAAGGGCTGAAAATACTACATGTATAATAATATAATATATATAATATAATATACGTAGTATAAACAAAAATTTTGACAAACTTGGTATTTTCCTACAAACAATCGGTCTTGAAGCTGATATTTTGGTACTATCGGAATGTTGGCTTAGCCAAGTTGCTACGCTGTCTAGTTTAAAGGGATATAAGTCATTCTGTAGCAAACACTTGATAAACCAAAATGATGGCTGTGTTATTTATGTAAAATCCGTTATTAAGTGTGTTGTTCATGAACCAGATTTTAATGAAGGCAGCTGCTTAATTCTTACCTTGGGAAATGTATTATCCCTCATAGCTATCGATAGATAGCTATGAGGGATAATACTGATAATAGCTTTATAGGATGGAGACCGATAGGTCTCCATCCTATAAAGCTATTATCAGTTTAATTGATAGTTTAAACGATGTATTAGCTACACGAACCCAGTCAACTATATTAATTGGAGATATTAATATTGATATTAAAGGTGGTAATACTGACGCTCATGCTAATGAGTACCTAACATGCACTGCATCTCACGAGCTCTTCCAGCTTTTGCATATCTTTGTGAAAATTTACGGTGGTAATGGTCCGCGTCTTTCGCTAAAACGCATAAGCGCGATGCATAAAAGTGACTGGGACATTGAAGATGCTCAGGAAGCAGGAACGGTAATGACAAGCACTCCGGGCGTCATCGTCTTTCGAGGCTTTAGATTAGGGAAACTTCAGGAAAAACAAAAAACCAATGATATACGCGATTAATCCGGTTAAAAGTTGTTTTATTATAATATTAGACTATTTGCAACTCCGTCAGTGCCTCTCCTTCCACCTACGCGCGCGTAGACCATAGACTCGGCGAATGAAAAAAGAAATCCGCGAGCCATTACAATAACAAAATACAGTTTATGCAATTAAATTCGCATATCTTTGATTGAAAAAGAAAACGGATGAAGTATTCGCGATGGTGAGCAGAGGTTGAGATGGCTTAGTGGTCAGAGCGCCTATTCTTTTTCCATTTAATATTACTATACAGTAACTTTTTTTTTTTTTTTACTTGAATGTTGACTATTCATTTAATATTGTTAAACGTATCGCAATGGCAATCTAGCTGAACGTTGTTCAGCTTTTTTATAAAAAACTGTTCTGTTTTGTAAAATAGCTAGCAGTTTTGTAAAACAGCGGATTCTACCATCCATATGCTACATGCTTCAATTGCAAAGTTAAAGTTACAGTAATGTTCGTTCGCTTTCATGGTTTATGAAGTACTAGACTACTATGCCTGCGACTCCATCCGCGTGGATGTCGTAAATTAACACCATGTCGTGTATGAACACAAATACTTAATAATGAAAAATTTTGATACTCAGCCCAATGCAAAGCAGCTACTGAGGACTAAGCTATGTAATTTTTACGTAAACCCGCAAGGCGACCCATCCATTTATAAAGTTGAAAATAATAGCGCTGCTCCTTTGAAGGACAACACGATGAAGTAGGCATTTCATATATATTATTCGTTTCCAAATCCAATTTTACGTTAGTATGTTAGTGATAGATAGCACTACAGTTAAAGATTTTAAAAAACTGCCTTATTAGGGGGGCTCTTGTTCTTCCGGTTCAGTTCTCGTTTCGGTCCCGTATTGGGTTTTTCTGCTAGGAAATTCTCATTAGCAGCGGGCTGCTACTGAGAATTCCCGGGAGTTAGCAAATATGCCTGTTACGATGGGTTAACCTCGGAAATTTTTGAACTCCGAATATTGTTAAAATAATACATAAAAATGTTTACTTTTTATTGAAGCGCATCTTTATCGTTTGTTACACTGTAACAGTATGATTTGAAAAAGTTTAGTTCTTTCGTGGTGTGGTCACAGTTCTAACCTTACCTAAACCATATAGGTACTTAACACTAATCTGTCTATTGATTTTCTTCCTGCTCCGAAGCCCGAACTGGGGCCTCCACGCCGTGCTGCGTCCACTGGTTGAAGAATATGCACTACTTAGTGTCTATAAGCATGATGGTTACTGTTTAAAATGTTGACCAAAAACTAAAAGTGCAGTGAAGGTCCTAAGTAGATTGATTCTACAACATACCTACCTAATAATGGGCTAAATTTTTCTTTCTTTTTTCCTTGATCTTTCCTTTTACTTTATCTTTCTTTCTTCCTTGTGTGCATTCTTTCAATTCTTTTATTCATTATTTTTTCCTTCCTTCCTTGTTTCTTAATAAAACAACAGAATAACAATGACAATTTAATTTTTATCAATTAATAAACCTTGAGCCTCAACGAAAAACCGCGGGATACATTGAACTTTGTCGGTCGTGTCTTTTTTGATAGAAAATTCTAATTTATTTTAATTCATTGGTTTGGATATTTATATGTAAATATTTAGTCTTAGAGTGTATTCTATTATATATTTTAGTTTAGAGTTAAATGCACAAATTATTTGGTAAGTTTTTATAGTTATATAGTAATGGACCCTCCAGAGGACCCTGGAGGGACACATGTAGATATAGCCCATTATTTTACTCTCTAATAATGTCTCTTCTATCTCTAATAATAATACCAGTGTCGACAGTGATGGCTCAAACAGCCTAAGCAACAATAGTAAACGCAAACGTGTATCTGCTCGTCCTGTTATCTGCAGGTATTGTAACAAAAAGAGACGTAAGAATGGCGGGAAAAAATTTAATGATTGTACTTGCGTCCAAGAACTGGACTTAAATGTTAATACAAATAAAGCTGAAATTACTCATTGTATCCCCTCGGTTCAGGGCAGTGAAAAAGATGTAGTTAATGGCTTGCAGTCGGTACAGATTGCAAGGGCGTTATATATTCAATACTTCAGATGCGGCTCCTTTTACTATTCATATTCAACGTGAACACGCAACGGAAAACACATACCGTCAATCCAATAACATTTGGTCGTTTTATAAAAAGTAACTTAATAAATAATATAGTAAATGGAAGTTTAAAGAAAATTGGTCGAAACAGACTGTCTATTTCATTCTTCAATTATCAAGATGCCAATTTATTTTTACAGTGTAGTCAGTTAAAACAAGAACGCTATAAGGCTTTTATTCCTGCTTTTTCGGAAACACGCATGTCATAAGGGGTGTTCCATCCGAATGGTCAGAACAGGAGGTTATGGAGAATATTACTGTTCCAATAGGATGCGGTAATATATAAAAAATCAGGCGTATTAAAAGAAAGATTATATCAGACATTAAAAGTGAATTTAAGGATAATGAGACTGTTATATTAACTTTTGATGGTCAAATTCTTCCGAAGCGTATTTATATGTGTTTCACTGCACTGTCTGTGGAACTTTATATATGGGGTATATATAAAGTTTCGACGATTAAACGATTCAATGTTATGTTATTCAATGTTACGCCGGTATGTATATGTTAAGAGTTTATGTCGTTCTACACCGAGATGTTACAAATGCGGAAAAGGAAATTCAAGAGTGAGCTGCACAGCCCCAGAGGAATCAATTTCCTGCTGTTTATGCAAGGGCTTCCATGAAGCAACTAGCAATAAATGTCTCGAATTTGAAAGACAAAGGTTTAGTAAAGAATCTATGGCTAAATCTTGCATTTCCTACTCAGAAGCATCTAAACTACACCCTAACATTTCAAAAATGTCATATGTCGATGCCTCTCTGACCTCTGACTGATCTCTACACCCAGAATTTCTGATAATATTAATGCCCCAATACCTCTTGATAGCTCACAGTCTAAGCATCCATCATACAAAAAGACAGTATCATATATAATTATATTTTTTAATACATGTTGAGGCCATGTAATGCCTATATTAATTACTATTTTGCAAAGCAACATTGAAAAAATAATGGACAAGAACGGGGTTTGAACCCGCGACCTTTGACGTTCCGGGTCATCACTCTACCAACTGAGCTACCTTGTCTCGCTATTCCCCATTGAAATTTTCAACCTTCTTTGTATTCGTCTTAAGGAGACGCCTGGCGATATTTATCTAGCAATCATTTTCAGATCTACTAAACTCAGCGTTACCACTTTACAGTTGTAAATCGCCGAACAACATCCCAATCCTTTATAAATCATATATAATTATATTTTTTAATACATGTTGAGGCCATGTAATGCCTATATTAATTACTATTTTGCAAAGAAACATTGAAAAAATAATGGACAAGAACGGGGTTTGAACCCGCGACCTTTGACGTTCCGGGTCATCACTCTACCAACTGAGCTACCTTGTCTCGCTATTCCCCATTGAAATTTTCAACCTTCTTTGTATTCGTCTTAAGGAGACGCCTGGCGATATTTATCTAGCAATCATTTTCAGATCTACTAAACTCAGCGTTACCACTTTACAGTTGTAAATCGCCGAACAACATCCCAATCCTTTATAAATCATATATAATTATATTTTTTAATACATGTTGAGGCCATGTAATGCCTATATTAATTACTATTTTGCAAAGAAACATTGAAAAAATAATGGACAAGAACGGGGTTTGAACCCGCGACCTTTGACGTTCCGGGTCATCACTCTACCAACTGAGCTACCTTGTCTCGCTATTCCCCATTGAAATTTTCAACCTTCTTTGTTTTCGTCTTAAGGAGACGCCTGGCGATATTTATCTAGCAATCATTTTCAGATCTACTAAACTCAGCGTTACCACTTTACAGTTGTAAATCGCCGAACAACATCCCAATCCTTTATAAATCATATATAATTATATTTTTTAATACATGTTGAGGCCATGTAATGCCTATATTAATTACTATTTTGCAAAGAAACATTGAAAAAATAATGGACAAGAACGGGGTTTGAACCCGCGACCTTTGACGTTCCGACTAATAAGTCCGTGCAATGCCGACTAATAAGTTTCGTAATGGCCTTATCCAAGTAATTAAGAATTTATAACAATTTAAAACATAAATACATAATAAACTGTTATGTAAATGATAACCTTTTCTACTTATACCTTCTCGTTTTGCTCAAAACTATTCTGTTTTGTAATATGTGGATAACGGTGTGAGTTGCACATTTATATAATCTGTTTTGTAAGTTTATAAGACATAATGTGTAACTGTTTGTTAGTCCCAAAGGTCATTATTCATTTGGCGGCGCGGTTAGCGCACTGGTCGATGGATGGCTGCGCTGCGTGTCGTGAGTTCAATTCCCGCACGGAAAAAATATTTTGTATGATGTACAGATAATTAGTTTGGGTTGATAGAACCACTCACAGGCTTCAGTGACAGGCTCTGATTTAACACTACACCAAAGAGGTTCATCCACCTTGTGAACGGGTACGCTCATACGCACACACCTGGTGATGACCTGCTCTGACGAGGAATAGCTGAAAAAGTGATCTCTTAGATTGCAGCTCGTATAGTACTCAACCTACTGTTTAGGGTTGGAAAAATAAATTTAAAAAATTAAAAGCTCAATTGCCATTTTTTAAATCTTACTCACATAAAACTATTAGTTTTTTACACTACTGCCCAAAAAAGGAGTGTTATGTTTTTAGGGTTCATGTATGTATGTTTAAATGTTTGTGAGTTTCTTTATTCCACCATAACTTCTAAATGCCTGAACCGATATCGATGTGTGAGGTATCGTTATGTAGTTAATTCAAAATTGTACTTTACGAGTACAACAATAAAATTATATTATGTCTGCTAATTAGCAAATCAACATATTAAAGTTTAGTTAAGTAAAATTTAATAATTACTTATTGTACTTTTGTTTATTTACCTACCTGTTTTCGTCTTCTACAATTCACAATGTAATCTATCATCATCAATCAATACATATATTAAAAATGTAACGGATCGCTGTCTGTACATGGAAGATATATGAGTTTTTTTTTCTATTGGGACCTTTATCAACGCAAATAGCACCCAAAACAATAACTGTTAGAATTTTTGTCTGTTTATCTGTTAATCTGTTTGTCTGTGCGTTTCTGCACGCTAATCTCGGAAACGGCTTATCCGATTTAGCTGTGGTTTTCATTTCTTGCTTCACTCAACATTTAGTGTTTGTTTCATGTCAACCGGTTCATAAATAAAAAGTTATGCCAATTTAAAGCTTACTTTTTTACTGATCCCATCAAAACATTTCCATTTCGTATTTGAAGAGAAATAAAAAGCAATTACTTATGAATACACCTGCGTGCAAAATTCTTATGCCGAAACACAAATGAGAACGTGTTTTAAAATATATATACAACAAACAATAACTCTGCTTGCATTCGGTTGAGTTGCAAAAGTTGGAGTAGGCAGAATAAACAGGTAATACCTAACTAATAACTAACGCGCCACGTCTGTCACTCAATAATGTTTGATATCGGGTAAGTGCGCGGAAGCGGAGCGAGACGTATGGCTTTTGCCAATACCCGGCCCAGATGCAAAATTTTATTTGAGCCTCTAATCACCTTAATGAAGAAATTATTTATTTATTTATTTATTTATCATTACATCAAAAAGGTAAGTATATTTTATTCTAAGCCCCACAAAACCGTTGTAATGGTTTGACTGTGAGGTCAACGAGTCTCTAGACATTACAGATTAAATGTACTTATAATTAAATATTCTATAGGTATTGCAACTTATATAAAACTCAGTACATTTCTAAATAATATAACTTTAATTTACGTTTAAACCTATTTGAATTTGTTTCACTCCTTATGTCTGCCGGCAGACTATTCAATAAATATGGTATTCTGTGTATTAAGGTTGTTGTTTACGTAAGTTAAGTTATGCTCTTGGCACACGGTGGTGGTTAACTAATAAAAGATATTTATGTTTGAAAGTAATCGGTAGAATTTTGCATATTTTAAATAATTTTCTATAATCTCCTTTACAGCTGCTTTTAGTTTTTTTAGTAACAAGTAGTTTTAAAAATCTGATTTGAAGAGCTTCCAATTTATCTAAGTTAGTTTTGAAAGTTAACCCATAGCTGTCAAGAGCATAGCTCATAATAGAATCAACTAATGACATATAAATACATCTTAAAGTATTGATAGTAACTTTAAAGCTTAGGTGGTACATTTTACTCAATAATATTCTGAGTTTACTAGAAATGTAGTCTACATGATGTGACCAGGAAAAGTTATCATCTATTTTCACGCCAAGGTAGGTTACACAGTTAACTCTTTCAATAGGTTTACATTTACAATCCAGTAAGTTATTATGGTGACATGTATAATCATGGGTAAATAAGGGTGCAGTCACACTATGAGGTTGTAAATATGGCGAATGATAACATTAATTTAGTTTTACTGGCGTTTAATATAATGCCATTGTCATGCGACCATTTAACAATAGCGTCTATATCTTGTTGAACTAGCTGACAGATATCATCTATGTTAGTTCCGGAGCGAAGTATGCACAGGTCATCTGCAAATATATAGGCTGAACAATGCTGCAGCACTCGGCACAGGCTGTTAACATGCATAAGGTAACAAATTGGTCCACATCCAGAGCCCTGCGCCACCCCACTCCGTACCTCGACTCTGTCGCTAAGAGCATCCTCCACCTTCACACGGTAGGAGCGCGCGGTGAGGTAATCACGAAACTACGGATTTAGTGGTTCTCCCACCCCGCACTCCTCCATTGCATTCAGGATGGTATCAAACTGCAAAGTGTCGAATGCTTTTTTATAATCAAAAAATATTGTGATAACAAATTTTTTATCATCTAAGTAACTGTTTATTTCGTCTGTGAATTTTGTAAGCAATGTATTTGTACTTTTCCCTTTTAGAAAACCGTGTTGGCACTCGTTAATAATATTATTGTTTTGTAGGTAGTTCAAGATATGTCTTTGAAAAAGCATTAACGCATGCTTTGATTTCTTTTTCCATTTAATATTGTAACTTTGTAGGTAGTTACTTAATTGATTGACTATACACTTTTCAATGATTTTATCTATACTAGATAAAATGGAAATAGGTCTGTAGTTTGAAATATTTTTGCGATCACCTTTTTTATGAATTGGGCGGACTATTAGAGTTGCCCCACAGGAGTATTCCATATCTAAGGACGGATTCGACATACCCGTAGTAAGCAACACGCGCTGCCTGCGGGCTAGCTACATTTTGAAGTCTACGTAGTGCATAAACAAATTGATTCATTTTTTTAGATACTTTCTTAACGTGTAGTTTCCAGTTTATATGCTTGTCAATGGCAATACACAAGAATTGTGTATCTGATGCCTCTATTAATTTGTTACCGTTACACATTATGCTTAATTTTTGTGGTTTTGTTTTATAATTTCTAAATTGAATATATTTGGTTTTGTTAGTATTTACTCGTAAGTCTCGTCGTAATCTTCTAGCCATGATATAATTGACCCTACAGTAGAATTTATCTCTTGTTCATATATTTGTGACTTATTAGTGTAGGGTATAACAATTGATATGTCATCAGCAAATAGTATCGACTGATGAATTGTTACGCTTGGTAAGTCATTTATATAAAGAATGAACAGTAACGGGCCCAAAACACTCCCTTGTGGTACACTATAGTTATTTTGTAGATAGGAAGATCTGTAGTATGTCAACTCTAGATTATTGTTGATACGTGGTACCTCAACACATTGTTGCCGATTTGTCAAGTAACTTTCGATCCATTGTATAGCTGGTCCTCTGATTCCTATTTTTTCATATTTGTACAATAAGGTGTTGTGTTCTACACAATCAAAGGCCTTAGACATATCGAAAAATATGGCTACTATTGGTACCTTATTGTTAATGTATTCAGTTATACGACTTCGTGAACGCTTTGTGTACCTTATTCCGAGAGGTCAACCCTGTCGCTTAGTTTATTCACTTTTACTTCCAACTGCTCTTCACAGCTCAAGCGGTTACGACGGTTCCTTTACAATTCGTGCTGTGCGTTTATGGAATTCCCTTCCTCATTCTATTTGCGCCAGCCCTTCTTTATATATCTTTAAAAAATCTTCATGATTGTTATTTTTATTGTTATTATATATATATTATATTAGATATGTTATGTAAGTAACGGTATTTTATTAAGAATATTTTGATTAATGTTATAAACAATGTCTTTGCAAAAATTGTACACTGGCTATCCCACTCTGTCTTCTTATTCTCTTTCGTCCAGAATGTTTGCTGGAAGAAAACTCATTCTGATTTAAGCTCATCTTTGTACATTTTAATTTTAATTGTATCTATGTATGTTACTTTATCTGTGTACATTATAGAATATGAATAGTAATATCTAAATTCTTTCGCGATCACTATATACACATTATAATAAAACAACTTTTAACCGGATTAATCGCGTGTATTTTGGTTTTTGTTTTTCCTTACGTTTCAAATACTATGCAGCGTTCGTGGTCGCAGGAGGACTAAGGTGTCAGGCGTCATAACAGTTTATTTAAAATTAATTTAGTCTACCCTACATATAATAGATACTTTTCTTAAAGGACATTGTTCTGCGTCCATACATTGTTCGCCTAGAACCAATAATAAAGGAAAAATATGTATTGCTTTTAAATATGCGTATATTCGCCCATTTAATCTTGATTTTATAGCGGACTAGCTGGAGAATCGTAATATTATAAAATATGTAACAGATTTTGAGGTTATAATCGAATAGTGAATGGTAGAACTGTGTGGTGTTTAAGGTAGTACTGAAGACTATTATATACATATTATATTGCTTTTTAAGTAGATATTTTATTAATTATATGTACGGTGGACTGAAATAATTGTAAATAAATAATATAATACTATAATATAAATACGCGCGACTTCTTAGTCCTCCTGCGACCACGAACCAGTGTTCGAAACGTCACGAAAAACAAAAACCAATAATACACGCGATTAATCCGGATAAAAATAGTTTTATTGTAATGTGTAGTGATCGCGAAAACCTAAGATATTACTAGATATTTAAGCTGTTTTTGTCCCAAAGACTAGAATATAAAAAATACCTGGAATATAAAAAATTAAAAACCTAGGTACTTTCTTAGCAATAGTTTTGCAAAAAGACAACTGTTTCATTATATACCGCAAATATAACTTAAAATCCGCAAAACTAACAATCAACAGTTTTTTTTTTTTTTTTTTTTCCTTCGCCCTTATCGGGCAGGCTAAGGTCTTAGACCATACCGCCTCGTCTTCAGTGTTCTTGAATAAAAGTAAGGCCAAAGCCTCGTCTTCAGTTACTTCCTTCTTGTTTTAATCAAGTATAAAAAGTTATTGCAGTTATTGCCCCAGTAAAACGGTGGAAATTTTACTGAGTCTTCGATGGAGTTTAGGAGTGAACACAAAAAGTCATGATTTTCAATTGTATACAATTTGCCCACACTCGCACACCTTCATGAACACATAATGGTTAATTATCCACCATAATTACACATTATACTTCGGAGAAACACAAGTTTTGGAAAACAATATAAAATTGACAACGTGCACTTTACATTTTCCCGCCTAAACTCTAACAATCAACAGTAAACTAGATTCGTGAGTGTTATGATGTTATCCATAGATTATATAAATTATACAGATAGTGTTGATGCTTACACAGTGCAGTGGCGTGTATCGATATATCTTACAATTACCGTACGCAATCGATTTGTAAAAGTACATATTCACTATTTTGATGACATTATTTTGGCATAATAACTTCCGCTCAGCCACGTACAGAATTATACGTCATAACAATAAAAATCTATTCTGTCTGCTAATTAGCGACCTCTAACGGCTTATTAAACAGTAGACTTATTTTTTGTATATAAATAATTATTATAATATTTATTCTGAAAATGAAAGAAAGACCAATATTTTATTCTTTAAAAACAATAATACCCGAAAAACAGGAGCTTTTTTTTATGGGGTAGGGGCAAACTAGCTGACGGAACGCCTGATGGTAAACGATTAGCGCCGCTCATGGACACCCCCAACCCCAGAGGAGTCACAAGTGCGTTGCCGACTCTTTAAAAGGTTTGGGCCTCCGGTACCCTCACTCACTCAGCGACACACAACGCAAGCGTTGTTTCACGCCGGTTTTCTGTGAAGCCTTGGTATCACTCCGGTCGAGCCGCCCCATTCGTGCCGAAGCATGGAATTCCCACGGTAGTTTATCATGTTCAAAATAACACAAAAATAAAAATTATGTGACGTACGATTCAGATTCCACCACTCTCTATTGCCCGCTTATGACCATTGTTTCATTGGAAATAATGATAATCGAATGCAATTTTCCATAATAATGTTACGCTTGCTTTTCTTGCGAGATATTAAAAAATATGTGACAGTGCATTAATAAATCAATATATCGATTAGAATCGATTAGGCATCCCAACCCTACTTTGACACAAAATGACATTGGTTATTGATGCTTGGCAAACATGGCGGCGAATGTGCAATTAGTCATAAAAAATACCTATAATTTTCATTACGGCATGCAACTAGTCCGTGTTAAACTGTTAATTGCAACTAATATAATAAATTGAACTAATAATTATCGTGTATGTCCGATGCTTTTATCACATTAGGCGAATATTGGCATTGTCCTTTATATTTGTCTCTGATGCATATAACAAGTCGCGACGGTATTTCCTAAGACTATACCTAAGAAGAAATACCGAAACAAACTCATAGGTCACATTCTTTTTAAATTTAGAGATACTATTTTACAATTTAATCGAATTATTAATTAACTAAAAGGTGTTTCAATGCACGCAGTAATCGCTCACATTATCTTGATTTTCTTGTGATATGTAGTTTGGGACTGGATTATTTTCAGTAGACTGGGTTCAAAACTGGTGGTAACTGCCAACCATCTTCTCTATTGAAATTCACGTGTTTCTTGATTTCAATAGCCTCGCGGAGTATTCTAGATATGTACCTAGAATCACATATTGACAGTTACCACCAGTTTGGAACCCATTTTTCCGCAAACTTTTTTTGATATGTATACTATTACGATTACATTTGCAGTTGGAGAATGAATCGTAATAACTTAA
This sequence comes from Xylocampa areola, assembly GCA_935421205.1. NCBI lineage: Eukaryota > Metazoa > Arthropoda > Insecta > Lepidoptera > Noctuidae > Xylocampa > Xylocampa areola. Next base: position 10,888,414 of record OW285217.1, on the reverse strand, counting down.
TCAATTTATGGGAGAACATCTTCAATTGCAAAGTTTGTTCCCTTTTCGTCGTTAAAGTAATGTTTATGAAGTTCAGTAATGTTAATTATACGGAAACCTCGGTTCGCGAGTCATACCCGCACCTGGCTTTTTTCTTATTTTTGTGATTTGATAATTTTGTTAAATCAACAATTAAATTAAAATTATACAAGATAAAAAAAAAGTTTTTGTTTTACCGGAAAATAATAATAATTATTTTAATTGATTATAGGGAAACAAAACAACAGTTTAAGTGAAAATGAAAGAAATAATTGCAAACAAACAATGTGTAATAATAACAACTCTCTGGTCATACTTTGAGGGTTGATTTCATGTCTACGAACAAATATTACCATAGACTTCGGAAGCGTGAAACATTTTCCATACATTTTGGTAGAGTAGGTATGAACATTTCTACAAAGCAGGAGATTTTTTTTCCATACTAAAATGTTGTTCATAAAATACATAAGTAACTACTTTGACCCCCTTTAGTATGATTACGGACTTATTATGTCACGCGCTGTATCAATATCATGCCATTTGACTGAATCTTTGATCTAGTGGAGCGTAAGCTCCTGGGTTCCATTCCCAGGTCGGGCAAAGTGTTATTTGGTTTTCATATTAGGAATTTCTCAGTAGCAGCCCGGTGTCAGGAAATTGGTGGTGAGACAACGCCGTGCTTCGGAGAGCACGTAAATCCGTCAGCACTGCGCCTGATTGACACGACCAGAGAGAGGGTGTTGTCGGATTGCCATCCCATCGGACTATGAGAGTGAAGGAAGAGGGAGTGCACCTGTGTTTGCGCATACACTTGTGCACTATAATATCTCCTGCGTACCTAATCTCCGTGGAAATGGTCGCCGTGACTGAAATACGGTCAGGAGCACTACTCCAAACCGGTCGAATTTACAACTTCATCATTATCAATCCATATGAAATGGCACTGGTCAGCGCCTAAGTATAATGATTGGTACATGGTATCGGATTTCCTGTGGTCCAAAAGAAAACCATCTATGGAGGGGTCCAGGAGACCAAAGGATATTCATACTTCGCGAAATTTATAGTTCACAAGACAATTTTATTTTTCTGTCATGATAGTAGTATCAAGCCAGAAAAATAAAATTCGCTTGATAATGATGAAGTTGTAAAATCGACCGGCTTCGGTAGGAGTTATAATATTTTTGTGGAAAGGTACCTGGAAACTTTGTTACCTTAGAGGTCAAGATTTTTTAATATTCAGTCACACTATCGCTTTTTTTAATTAACAAAACATAATATTATTTAACGAGTGGATAAATCTTAATTGGACTTTAACTGACATGTAACAAGGTCGAGTACAGATAATATCTCTATGAGACGAGCAGTGCTATACATTTTTAGATTGGCTACCTACGTGCAGCACAGATCGATCGATATGTGCTGTTGCTTAGCGACAAGCCCACTCGCACTACAATTACAGGAAAAATAGAATTAATTCTTATTTTCCTGTTTATTAAGCCGTGGATGTCACCAGGGTTTAAATCACGATAAAAACAAGAAAGTCACCAGATAACATGACCCATGGATAACCTACACATGCTATCGCTAATGTGTAATCGCCTTCTCTGTAAATTATAGATAACCTACGAAAAAGATTTCACAGAAAGTAGTAGATCTATAGTATCTACTTAGGTATGCACTGGAATTGCTGAATAGTCTGACTTCTTTGCTTGCCAGTGTCATTTTCGAGTTACACAATTAGCTCGGAAACAAGATGCCTCTCGTTTTGCTCCTAAGAATCTAGGAATGTGTAGTATTTGTAGTAGAAGCAATGAAGAGCAATCAAAGCTCGCTGCAACTGAATTTAATCTAGATCTTAGAATTCCTGCAGTTGCTACCGCGCCTCCGCTCGTCTTGGGCCTGTTGCTAGTCGGGCGAAGTCCGTTGCCCGCAGGCACGCAATAGCCGGAGATCATGGAGTGCCATTCGGGACCTTGCCGGTCTTCTGCGGCAGAGATAAGGGGAGTTCGCCTCTTTCCTTTGACGACGTGTGTGACGACGGCCCAAGCACTCTTGCTCTCGAGCATGTGTCTGATTTCAACGAAGCGAGAGTTTGCCCACTCTTAATGCCCCGATAAGGTCGGGAATATAACTAGTGTCCGACCGAACTTTCGCTTTTCACTTTGCAAAAATGGGGCATTTTGGCAAAGCGATCCCAACTCTTAAAGCAGCCTGGCAGTTACCGAACACCCCGATATAGCGTATCACCGCACCGCTGGTATACCAACGCGCAGTGGCGGTATTATAGGTCTAAGTAAGCCTATCACAAGTTACCACCAACCAGCTTTTAATTGATTTTTTTTCAAACACTAGCAAAAATGATAATATAAATAAATTAAATTTTGTAAAGAAATAGTACACGTTTAGATTTAAGAATTATTTATTTTTTCATTTGTATTTTTTATTAACTACTATGTGCATTGGCCAACAAAATACAATTATTTTTTAAATAAGTATAGGAATCTGAGCGATTTAGATGTATTTTCTTTTTTCTTGTACATTAATCAGATAAATATACGGGACACTCAGTATTAAACCACTGTATGCCTGGATTTTCCTTTTCAGACATAATGAATAAAATTATTAGTTGTAACTTCAACTACAACACCACTATTATAATTTTTATTGGCAATAGGGGTAATGTGAACAAAAGAGAATTAATTAAATATTACAGTATATTGTGCAAATTAAATATAAGAAAAATTGTGCTTTTCACATTCCCTTATAGCAAAAGTTTGCCAGAGGAAGAAAATAACTTTAGATATAAATTAAATATGACATTGCATACTTTGACATACAATAATAATGTATTTCATTTATTTGATACTAACAATTATGTTAGTAAAAGCTGTTTCTTGACAAAAGATAGGTACTATCTTTCAAATTATTATAAAAGACAGATAGCTGTGTCGCTATCTTATTTTTTATGTATTACAGCCAAGAATTTGGCTAACCAAGTTGCTTCTATTGAGCAATCATATGACATTTATAATATCCCAGCCAAGGACTTGGCTACACAAACTGACATTTCAAATAATTTAAATTATTAATTGAGACAATAGAGGCAACCTCTAGCTATGATAGTATTATCTGTTCAGCTCCTAATATAAGGGCATCTGAGACATTAGAGTTAAACTTAAATATAAATAAGAACCAACATGTTGTATCATACCCATCAAATATTTGCAATAAAAGTAATTATACAAAAAATTGTTTAAACATTGTACATCAGAATATTCAAGGGTTGATGGGTAAAGACCTGGAATTGGAGTTGTTTATGAATGGTAGCTGTATAGATGTTATATGTTTAACTGAACATTGGTTGAAAAGCAGTCAGTTCATGTTCAGCTTCAATAATCACCGGGTTGCTAGCTCATTCAGCAGAGTAAATATAATACGTGGTGGCTCTTTAATAATTACACACAAGACCATTAAATGTAAAGAAAGATTGGATATAGTGAGCCTCTCTGTTGAGCGAGTTATTGAAATAGCTTGCATTGAATTTGAGCAGTACATTGTAATGAGTGTATATAGACCACCATGCGCACTATATGATACCTTTGAAAAGATCTTAGAGGATGTTTTATTTAAATGCTCACAATCAAATAAAACAGTTGTTATCTGTGGAGACTTTAATATAAATATATTGGAAAAATCTACTGTAACTTCTAGGTTTCTGACTTTACTGAAGTCATATAATTTGTATAACATTTTCTCTGAACCTACTAGGATAACTGCTACCAGTGCTACTTGTATTGACAATATATTTACAAATACAAAACCTACTAACAAATTAATAATAAACAAGTTAGATTCTGACCACTGTGGTCAACAAGTCTCATTACCACTAAAAATATATAAAGTTCAGAGAAAACATATGACATATGTTCCAGTAAATGTTAGCCGTTTAGATTGCTTTAAAAACAATCTTATACAAAAACTACCTGAGTTGCCTTACCACGACCATCCAGATCAAGCATACACTTTGTTGTTTAATCTGATTAATAATGAGTTTCAGAAGGTATTTACCCTAAAAACGTTATTGGTTGGTGACCGCGTTACTTTCAGTGATTGGGCGACTCCTGGTATTTATAAAAGGAGACTAAAGTTATATGAATTATATTCCGAAAAATTATATAATCACAATCCGGGTTTTAAAGAATATGTTAGAAACTATTCGAAACTATTTAAACGAGCCTGTTCCTCTGCTAAGACCATACATTTAAAAAATAAAATAAAAATATCGGACAATAAAATTAAGACTACATGGAACATTATTAATAGCGAAACTGGCAGGACCACGGTACGTAACCGTGACTTCTGCTTGAAAATTAATGATAAAATTATAAAGGCGGATGTGGAGGTGGCAACTGAGTTTGAATTATTTTTCACTAATATTCCCATTTTAACAACCAAAACTCTATTGTCTTCTTCCATTTCTGCTTATTCAGTTCTTAAACAAAGTGTCGATGAATGTGATAGATCTTTTGAATTTTCAGTTGTTAACGCGAAAGATATTAAAGAAACGTTTAAAAGTCTCGACTTAAAGAAAACTGCAGATTTATGGGGTATTTCTGTACACACTATCTCAACAATAATTGAAGCTATCTCTCCATACTTAGCAACTGTCTTCAACTCGTGTGTCACATCTGGTGTATTTCCTGATTTGATGAAGCAAAGCAAAGTACTCCCATTATTCAAATCTGGTAGCACGTCTGATCCCACGAACTTTCGTCCTATTTCTATATTGCCTACGTTAAGCAAAATTTTTGAAAAACTTATTTTAACCCAAATGTTAAGGTATTTCAATAAAAACAATTTGCTTCATAAAAAACAGTTTGGCTTTACACGGGGTCGTTCTACTACGGATGCGGGCGTGGAATTGCTTAGGAGCATTTACGAGGCCTGGGAGGATTCGCATGATGCTCTCGGTATATTTTGCGACTTGTCCAAAGCTTTTGATTGCGTACAACATAGTACACTTATTATGAAATTACATCATTATGGAATAAGGAACAAAGCTCTCGACCTTTTGACTTCTTATCTGAACAATCGAATTCAAAGGGTCGATGTGAATGGCAAGAGATCTTCTGGGTCTACTGTTACTATGGGCGTTCCGCAGGGTTCAATTCTAGGACCGTTTTTATTCCTCGTTTATATTAATGATTTACCTTATTATGTTAAAGATAATCCCGAGATGGTATTGTTTGCAGATGACACGTCTTTAATTTTCAAAATTAAAAGACAGCTTCTTAATTATGACGAAGTAAACAATACACTATCCAAAGTCGTCTATTGGTTTAATATTAATAATCTTCTCCTTAACGAGAAAAAAAACTAAACTTATGAAATTCACAACGCCTAATGTTAAATATGCTCGGACCAATGTACTATTAAACGGATTAGAGTTGAGCCCTGTTGAGTCTACTGTATTTCTTGGTATCACTATTGATAGCAAATTACAGTGGGGCCCGCACATAGAAAAATTGTCAGGTAGGATTAGTTCAGCAGCATATGCTGTAAAAAAAATTAGACATTTAACTGACGAGGATACAGCCAGAATAGTTTATTTCAGTTATTTCCATAGTATTATGTCGTATGGTATTCTTCTGTGGGGAAACTCTGCAGATATTAATACCATCTTTGTCTTGCAAAAGAGGGCTATTCGTGCTATTTACAACTTGGGTCCTAGAGTTTCCCTCAGAGAAAAATTTAAAGGGATCAATGTCCTGACTGTAGCCTCGCAATATATATATGAAAACTTAATGTATGTACGCAAAAACATTCAAAATTTTGTTAAATTGTCAGATGTACATACTATAAATACTCGGAAGAAACACAACCTTGCTGTACATGCTACTCGTCTCCACAGAATAAGCAACTCGTTCATGGGTCAATGTATACGCTTTTTCAACAAACTGCCCATTAACGTTAGAAATTTACCCTATAATAAATTTAAGAAAGCTATTAAAGCTAAACTATGCCGAAAGGGGTATTACACTATCTCGGAATGTTTAAGCGATAAAAAGGCATGGGAGTGATATGAAAAATGCTTAATTATATTGTTTTGATTTTACCTGACATTGTAATTTGAAAAAATTTGGACATTGTATAATGAAAAAATTTGACATTTAAATAAGATAAAATTGACATAGTAATATCATAACAATTGACATTCTATTAATTGACATTTTTTATTGTGACATTCTTAATAATACAGAAATTGTGAATGTGAGCATCATGTAGGAAGTTTTTTTATTTTTTTATTTTTTATTTATTGTTATACATATTTGAAATCTGGCGGTTTTGAGGTTTTTATATGGCCTACGCAAATGTCCTGCTGATCTGGTATCGCCTTGCGACAGGTCGTTGAGCTCCCTATAACATGGTTGAGCTACACGATGACTGATGCATGTGTGCCGTCAGTTAGGACAGGTCAACTCGAAACTGATATAGCTCTTTCTTAAAAAGGCCATTCCAGATACCCTGCATGGTTACGCTCACATAGGGATGTTTAATGATGTCTGGACTTTAAAAGAGACCTTGACCTTTGAGTTTGTTTCGGCGTTTCTTCTCAGAGGTAGTCAGATAGGAAACGCCGACGCCATCTAGATTATAATGACATGTAAAAGAGTTTTAAAAAGACCTACTTACAGAATAAACAATTTCATTTCATTTCAAATCTTCTACATCAAGAAATTATTCCTAGTATATACTCAATCAGCTGGTCCGCGTACCTACGGAGTCCATGTTATAGGGTTTTTTTAATATGTCAAAATATAACATAGTGGATAAAAATTATTACCTACATTCGATTCTTTTACTGATTCTGAACAGACTAGTTTCAGGTTTCGTATATACTAGGAATGACCTTGTATACGGAGTGGGGAAGACGGTACGACATTTAAAAAAACCACGTATCACGTGTCACTTTCTCTGACCGTACACAAAAAATCAATAAAATCGGATGCATAGTTTCACCACAGGAAATTATTTTCATTTTTAATCGACTTCCAAAAAGGAGGAGGTTATCAATTCGGTTGTATTTTTTTTTTTTCTTAAATTTGAATATGCTGTAAATGTACTTTCCGAAACATCCGTGTCCGGAAAGCACCTGCACCAATCGGAAGGTCAGCGACCCGAAGGACCACCCCACCCACCTCTGAAACCACACCGTCCTACTCCAATCTTTACCGAGGTCCCGGGTGCTGCAACTTGCAATCACCGCGGGAGAAGGCGTGAATTTATGTATATATGTAAAATGTTGTTGACCCGTATTTATTTCCTTACGAGGTTTTATAAAAAAATAAAATTTTGAATACAGCTTTGAAATCCAATTCACTGGAAAAATCCAATCCACGGCCGTAGCCGGGAATTTATTTGGGAGAGGGGTCTAAAAGTTGAAGCCGCCGCTTTCAGTCGGCTTTCGCTTCAAAATTCCAGGGCGGTATTCTGGCCAGAATGCACGCTAGACAGCAAAAAAAAAAAAAAAAACAAAGGAGATCGTACGGTAAGCATTTTTATAGATATGTCAAGTGACAAATACAATTCAATGGAATGTCACTGTCATCGTAGTAAAACAAAAAAATGTGTAGAAAAAATCCAAAAAAATTACAGTTTATCACATAAACATACTTAATAAAAAAGTCTTTTATAAATTCTAAACAATGATAACATTTCAGGTAAATAAATATTTATTCACAACAAAATTAGCTAGAAGTTATTATAAATACACGGACTCTTACTTTGATACCTCGAAGGTTTTGTTTCCTTTAGAAAGCCGAACTCTGATAAACGTTAGTGGACCTGAGGCACCGGAATTCCTTCAGGGTCTCATCACGAACGATATGAACCATTTCAAAAATGGCGGAATAACTATGTATGCTATGTTTTTGAATAACAAAGGTAGGGTTTTATATGACACCCTTGTGCATAAATGTAGAGAAAAAAATACGTTCATGCTTGAATGCGACACAAGTGTTCATGATTTACTACAAAAACATCTTCAGGTTAATAAGTTAAAACGAGCCGTACAAATTGAAGATATACGGAGATTTTTTAAAGTATGGGCTTTGATAACCCCTCCAAATGTGGAATTAAATTATGAAGTAGATTTTCAAGGCAATATAAATATTTACAAAGATCCACGACTTCAAGATCTTGGTTATAGACTAATAACTACAACAGATGTGGATCAGTTTGATTTACTAGATGCTCTTGGAAAAGATACTGTTATTGAAAATAACGAACGGGGGTATCAAACTTTGAAGTACAAATTAGGTGTCAGTGAGGGAGCTGAAGACTTGTTCCCCGGGGCGTGTTATCCTCTAGAAGCTAATTGTGACTACCTTCATGGAGTCAGTTTTCATAAAGGATGTTACATTGGCAAAGAATTAACAAGCCCTGGATATCACGCCGGTGTCGTAAGGAAGCGGTTAATGCCAGTATCATTCGGAGAAACAGAAAATATTCAAAATCTACAATACGATGCACCAATCTGCACCAATGAGCCTGGAAGTAAGAACATAGGAAAGTTAAAAAGTTATGTAGATGGTTATGGGTTAGCTTTAGTGAGAATACAAGAAGCACTAGCAGCAAAAGACATAAAAATTGGCCCGAGTCCAATTCAAATCATAAAGCCAGCTTGGTGGCCCACTCAATCTCCTAAACCAAGTATTACTCGAACCAAACCTGATCAGAAGACAATCCTAATTAAGAAGAGAGCGAAAACATTTTCCCATCTTAACTGTACCAAAAGTGGTATAAATGAGAAAGCTTACTTCGAAGGAATAAATCTGCCATTTTCTCGTAACGTAGTAATTAAGTGCCCCAGCTATGTAGTGAAGAACCTTTCTAGTCCAACAGTAGGGAAAGGAGAAATAATGGTCCTGGGACCTCTTTGTGAATTATGTGGTTCTACTATTGGTATGAACAAAGATTATTTAAACCAGTGTATTCTAAATAAAAAATATCTTTTGGGTAGTACTGATAAAATTTGGGTTAATTCACATCGAAAAAGTGGCCGGCACCATCCGGCTGCAATCGTTAGTGATCGGCCTGCGCACGACCAGTCGCGCTGTAAGTCTCTTTCCGGCTCCTCGAACGACACTGTGTATAGTAATTTTGATGAAATTTGAAATGTTGTGTGTGTAACTGAAACCGCTCACTGCTTTGCTGCTGGCCGCTGCTAACTCGGTGCGACTTGCCTCATAAGAAATGTATTTGGTAGAATCTGTAAATCAGTTCAAATAAATTAAATATAAACTTTATTTTATTTTTATTTATTGTAGTTACTTCTACCCTGGAAATCTTGGACAAGATGTTGTCACCCCGAAACTAGTTTTTCAAATACCTTTTCTCTCTGGCATCTTCCACTGCTGGGTGATAGCCTAGCTCTGAGCGTGTAATGATCATAAACTTATTAACATTCGAGTATACGTCGTGTAGGATAATTTAGATACACATTACGTCACAAAAATAGGCTAAACCTACCGAGCTCTAAGCTAAAAATGCACTCAACAAGTGCCCTTGCCATGTCAATGAAAATTTATAATAAATTACCCGAAATTATTAAAAATGAGCAAAAATATAATTCATTCACAAATAAATTACAACAATTTTTATTATATAAATACTATTAATGAATACCTAAATGACAAATTTTAAATTAATATGATGAACAAAATTTCGTAGTTTTTCATATCTTATTATTTTTATTTATTTTTGTGTTGTAAATATTGTTACATTTGTATACCTACTAATTAATGAGATAAATGCCCTCTCCCAGTCTCCTACTTTGCTGTGCCCTTACAGGGTCCATATTTATGTACCTAGCTTTAAGCCCTTTGTAACATTTTTTTTTACAATATGGAATGCAAAATAAATGAATAAATGAATAAAATATGATACATAATAATAATTATAACCGTGATAAAATGACTAAATACAACATTTCTACTCTATCATAATTTGTACGCTTAAATGGTTAAAAAGAAACGCTAACTTTTAACGTTAACATAATATAATAACGTTTTCTAAACCACTAACTTAATTTTTTCAACACGTACGTAATGAACAGTCTTCGTACGTTAGTTTTCATCAACAAACTGTAGCTTTTATCTTTGCCGAATACTTGTTTTATGTGGCTCTGCTGGAGAGCTCAGCAGCATAGCCATATGAGCACCATGAGTCATAATCAAACCACATTATTTAGTTACTTAATCTACATACAGCGATATATACGTAGGGGAGACCGAGGTTGGTAGTCACATTTTCGATATTTTGATTTTTTTAGTGCCTATATTCTTGGCATACCCATGAAATTTATATATCAATGGATAGTTTAACTAATCTAGTTTAAAAATAAATAAAAACTTTTTGACTTGAACATTATCCATTAAGGAAATATTACATTTTAGTGATAAAAGAAAAGTGTGACTTTTAACCCCATGTCAGGGTTGGTAGTCACAGTCACAGTGTATGGGGTAGGTAGTCACATAGTAAATCAAGGGCAGATAATACTTAAACTACTACTTATTTAGATCAAATGAGTATTTTTATTAAAATATAATGTTGAACTGGCACGCAAGAAAAGAACGTAAAATATTTTATTCATTACAAAAAGGATTGTCATCAAAATTCGCGAATAATTTCCATGTAAAAAAACTAGAATTCTGGTAACGAAAACAACAAAAATAGAATCATAGTCTGTGACTAAGTTCTGTGGGCGCAATATTTTCAAATAAAAGTACTTATGTTATCGATATAATATTAAATCACACTAAAAGTGAGTCACAATATTCAGAATCGCATGGGAAATGTTCGTGAGCCCAAAACTTGTAATCCTGGCATTGTATCCAGACATCTGTAGACTTGCTAGCTGAATAATCTGAATATGGAGATAAACAGACCGAGCAAAACTCTTCATCCTCTTGCTCATCTACGTTCTTGTCAACTGCTTTCAATTTAATCTTTCTTTTTTTCTTTCCTTTAGAAAGCTTTTTATTTTCTTTGTTGTTACTCAACACACGTTTAAATACTTTCTTCTTAGTTTCTTGTTATTTTCTCTTCTAACTAGGTCTTTTCCTGGTCTAGGTATATCAGTCAGAATTCATGATTTACAGTTTCTTCTAACTGATCGCTGTGCCTTGCGTGGAGGAGCTTTTGGTAGAGGTTTCGAAACTTGCGGTAGAAAATTCCTTGAACAACTTGGATCAGGAATAAGTTCCTTTGTAGCTTGATGTTGCAATTAGAGCTTGGTAGAACTTTGTATTGTTATCGCACGAACATTTATGTTAGGGTTATCATTTTGAGCCAATACTTCTCTTGCAGCACGCAGCATCAAAGCTGGTGAAACAAACCCTGGAGCAGACTTTCTCTTGTGATGCTGTGAGATTTTTATGACCATATCTAAAACAAACAAACATTTATGTAGCAAAACTCCAAAAAGCCAAAAAAAAAAAGCAGCACACATGCATGGAGTTTGTTGTCACGTGTGACTACCAGCCCCAGTCACGCTGAGACAACCTGCCCCAATACACGTTTTAGAAAATAACCTTCCAAAATAAATTCAAGCCGGTGTTTATTTATAAAACTATATTACGATATCATGCACCATATATTTAACATAATAAATAGGTATATGAAAGGTTATATTACAATGCAAAATTTAAGCATACTTACAAGAATCGACACAAATGCACAAAAAATTACTTTCACTGTGCGAAAAAAACGAACGCTCGTCTCTCCGTCTCGGCGTTTCTGAGCGGACTGAAGTGAATTGGGCATTGAGGTGATGCATTCGCGATTCTTCGACGCCGATCAATTTTCGTATTCGTTCATTTAGTTTCCTGTTATGATAGCTGTGACAACCAACCCGTGAGACAACCATACCCGGTCTCCCCTACAATAAGTAGCTACGTTTGGCGTATATCATTTTAAGATATAATTGATCGGTATTTGTTATTGTGCCTAAGCTTTATAATTTAAATTAAGTATCTATTCATAAATAATTGTGGAAAGAAAAATACGGCTATAAATAAATCCTGTTCGGATTTAAACTTGTGCCTCCCGGATAGGGCCCTAAACTGACCAGGTGCTCTGCTCCCGAGTTATAATTCCACATTTAATACGTGTCATGGTGACTTCATCGTTATCTATTCAGTTCCTACGTCGATGTTTCTTTTTTATGTGACGGCTTCAAACGATCAGACGGATCGCCTGATGGTAAGCGATTACCGCCGCCCATGGACACCCGCAGCACCAGAGGAAAAGTAATATGTTAGAGAAGGTTTGGTGCCGCAATAATTATGTTTCGTTTACTGTTTTACCTATATGTTATTGTAAGGTTGTAAATCACGCGCGGGTCATTTCATGATACCCTCAGACACTATCACTCACGCGTCACCCTTGATACACTACAGGTAGAATTTTTGATATGGGCACGTGGGTAGCCAAATCCGAAACTATAAGGAATAGCATAATATGTAATTATATTAATATTTGTACACCAACATTGTAAACCCATATTATGCAAATAAATTATTTGATTTGATTTGATTAGCTAAAAGTACTCAAAGGAGTCTCGTGACGATTTTTATGACATTAATTCCCAGAAATTTATCTTTAATCGGATGGTGTAATAATACATGGTGTTTTGTTTTCCAAAATCAACGAGTTCGATTCCTGGACGGATATATTAATATTTCAAAAATATAATGATGCAGTTTTAATTTTAATCGCCAATTTTTTGCCTTTGGGTATTTTTCGATATTCCTTATAGTTTCGGATTTGGCCATCCACGCCCACCTGAAAATTGACCATACTGTGTACATGACCACCGTATTTTTCTTACCACAATAGTACATTATGATACAAGTGCCCTAAGTCGGAAAAAGGTGAACCATATCATTTCTCCTTTTAATATAATAACTTTAGAGTTCGCTAAGCATGCGTTAATGCTTTTCAAGATTTATCTTGAATTGTTAACTTAATTGCATTCTTTACGACATTGTATTAACTGTAAATTTAGTCATGTCGGTTCGGTCACCTTTATAGGGACTGAATTGGTAGCAATGACGTCGCCATAAGACGTGTTAAAACATGGAACGAGAATTTGCGGTGGTGAGCAGAGGTCGAGATGGCTTAGTGGTCAGAGCCCCTGGAATATTTATCCAGGAGGGTATTTATATGGAATAAAATTGTTATCAAAACAAACTTGGGGAAGTGCGGTCCAATTTATTTTAGATATCATCCTGGAACTGCCCACCACAATAACCTGTGTCTTTGCAAGGTTGACTAGCAGCCCGTACCTTTTGCTCCACTAAGAAATTCGAGCCAGATCCATGTTGACAGTGTCAACAGCCTCCGAGAGTTTTGCAAGAGGTGCTCTACTATAAATTTGTAGATCATCTGCGTAAAGGTGGTAGGAAGAAAGTAATTTGTCAGAGATAGAATTTATAAAAATTGCGAAAAGTAAAGGAGATAAAACGCCACCTTGTGGAACACCGACAGTAGTGTTGCACCAAGAAGACGAAGTAGAATCCTCAATGCTAATACGCTGCCGACGACCTCACAAGTAACTACGAAACCAATTAATCGCCGATGGAGATACATTAAGAGAGCATAGTATTCCAAGCAAAATATCGAAATCTACGGTGTTAAAAGCATTACTGAAATCGAGCAACGCAAGTACCGTAAGATTACCGATTTCCATGCTTGACCTGATATCATCCGTAATATGAACTAAGGCTGTGGTAGTGCTGTGCCCAGCACGGAACCCGGATTGGAAAGGATTGAGCAGATTGTTTTTCGATAGGAAATTGTTTAGTTGAGTGTGGATCGGTCGTTCCAGGATCATAGAAAGGAATGGCAAGATTGAAATGAGACGATATTCGGAAAAGGATTTTGGGTTGGATTTTTTGAGTAAAGGAATAATCCAGTTATATTAGATACCGAAGAATTAAAAATGTGTGTGTGTGTTAATGCTTTTCAAAGATTTATCTCGTAAAATACCTAAAGTTCGAAAAAGAACAGAAACAAAATGGGGGGGAGACGCCTTACGACAGAATATTTATTCGGTAACTAATAAAATTTATAAAATTCAAATTCAAATTCATTTTTTTTTATTTCACATAGACCAAATTACAGGCACTTATAAAACGTCAAAGCTAGGTGCACGGTTCCAAAAAAGTTGATCTTATGGAGAAGAACCGGCAAGAAACTCCATAGACACTCTTTTTAAATAAAATTTTAATTACAATGGTGTATTGATGGTATGTGAGAATAATGTAGAATAATGTAAGAGGAAAACAAAAGCAAATGATTGAAATAGTAAAAGTTTATAAAGCCAAAACGATTACCAAGGCAATTACGAGCGGACCAGTCCCGACAGACAGCACCCGTTCACGAGTATGACGTGCGCATCAGCGTCGCTGAACTCAACCATTTTGAAGGGAACTCAACGACCCGATACACAACGCCACCATCAGCAAGACATTTTAGTGAGCATGACAAACTCATAATGCCTGGCAATAGGCAGGTGAATGTATATATTAATGTAATATATAACATTATTAACCACATGATGCTCACATTTTACAGAAAAGCAATGAATTATTTTATTTATTAATTAGAGACTCATATAAGAATATAGAGTACAATCTGTAATTAGAATAATAACAATAAGTTATGATAAAGTAATAAATACGTATGTCAAATATTAATATAAAATAACAGTAAAAAGACAGTTCGGTCAGAAAATAGACTAAAAAAAAGAAAAAAGAAATTATACAAATGTAAGTATATGTCCGCGCTGGTCAAATAGTGCCAGTGGGTCACAGTGTGCAGAAAGGAATCGTTCGCCATACATCTGTATCTTTAATGTACTGATTTATACTATAATAGGCGCTGGACATTAAAACGCGCTTAACAATCGGTTTGAACTTTAAGTCCGGCAAGTCAATAATATGACGAGGAATCTTGTTATAGAACCTAATACTATTACCCATAAATGACTTGTTGGTCTTACTAAGTCGAAAACCTGGTACTTGAAGCCTATCTTTGTAACGGGTGTTTCGATTGCGGCGGTCACTCTTTTTATAAAATTGGGCAATATTTTTCCGAATATACATAATATTGCTAAATATGTACAACGATGGTAATGTAAGTATATTTATTTCCTTGAATAGTTAACGGAGCGACTCACGGCTTCCCATATTATAAACAGCTCGGACTGCTCTTTTTTGTAATATAAATATAGTCTCGATATCAGCAGCCGATCCCCACAGTAAAATGCCATAAGACATAATACTGTGGAAGTATGCAAAATAAACTAGCCTAGCTGTAGCTTCATCTGTCATCTGTCTTATTTTCCTAACAGCAAATGCAGCAGAGCTCAATTTGCCTGCAAGTGCCTCTATATGAGGTCCCCATTGCAGTTTGGAGTCCACTGTAACGCCTAGGAAGACAGTTGAGGGAACCAGATCTAATACTTTATCATCAAGTTTCACATTTGAACCTACGTGGGTTAAATTTGGGATAGAGAATCTAATACATTTGGTCTTTTTTGAATTTAGTAGAAGATTGTTTACAGAAAACCAGTTAAATACTTTACTAAGTGTATTATTGGGTTCTATCAAAACCCTGTCCTTTCTAATAACTTTGAATATAAGAGATGTATCGTCAGCAAATAACACTATATTTGACATTGTATCCTTAATTATGTGAGGAAGATCGTTGATATAAACAAGGAATAGAAATGGGCCCAAGATTGATCCTTGTGGTACACCCATTTTAAAAAGCGCGCCTGTAGAAACTACATTGCCAATAGAAACCTTTTGTTCACGATTTGACAGATATGAATTTAAGAGATCAAAAGATCTACCTTGAATCCCATAATATTTTAACTTTAGTAAAAGCGTTTGGTGATCTACGCAGTCAAATGCCTTAGAAAGATCACAGAACACGCCTATAGCATCCTGCGAATCTTCCCAGGCCTCCAATACTGTTTTCATTAGGGTAGATGCTGCATCTTCCGTAGAACGTCCCTTCAATTATATTAAATAAAAATAAAACAGTACTTACGCATGATTTTTAATAAATACAATTAATCTCCTTAACTTCGCTTGAACCATTTAAGTAAGCGCGGTAGCCAATGTAATTGCCAGCTTTAATAATCTATATATATAAAAATCAATGCCACTTTTCGTTGTAATTTTATAACTCAAGAACGGGCTCACCTATCCAAACCACATGTATAGGCTTTGTTCGGACTATTTAGTAGATGGTTTATGTGAAGTTTGCACAAAATCGGTCGAGCGGTTTTTCATTTATCACATTTTTTGTAACAAATGAATTCAATAAATGGCGGATCATTTTGCTGTCAAATTGAAACTTTTTTCAGAGGGGGATTGTGCTGTCAAATTGAAACTTTATTCAGTATTGACAGTATATGCATGTTGTTATGTCATTCATGCGGTCATTTCATTTTGGACGTGCTTCGATTAAAGCAAATTGTCAGCGATAATTATTGCTTTGTGTTTATATTTTTAAATTTTTAGCGAGCCGTCGGTGTTTCATATCGTTTGCTTTATTTGATTTAAATTGTCAAACGCATTTCCACAAACGGTAAGTTTTGAACTGTTGAAGTGAATTACATGTGTGTTTTTATTTGAAAAAAAATATTGTGTGCATACGGGTGTTTTATTCTTTTTTAAATCGTCGTGCTTCCATCTGTTACATATGCATATTAGAAGGTGGTCGGACCGCACACTCTGCGTTAAAATTGCCATTATTTAATGAAGAAAAAACAAGAAAAAAAAATATAGGGAAGTAGATATTTTAATTTGTATGCGTCATCATGCCAGAAATCCTGATTTGTTGATTACCTTGGAAATGTACAACGAAGCTTTGATAATAATTGAAGATATGTGACTAACGATTGCAAATAAAGCATTAGTACAATTGGGTATGATCGCACCAAATCGTGAGATGCATGATTTGTTTGATCGTGAATTGCAACGTGCGCAGGAATTCAATTCTAATGATTTGCGATCATTTGTACAATGTTTAACCAAATTGAATATTCAGCAAAAACATGTATATGACACAATCATGCAAGCCGTTTCCAATAATGCAGGTGAATTATATTTCTTGGATGCACCTGGTGGTACAGGCAAAACGTTCGTTATATCATTGTTTTTAGCGACTATTTGGCACTTGCATCTTCGGGAATTGCTGCTACATTATTAGAAGGTAGTCGGACCGCACACTCTGCATTAAAATTGCCATTGAATGTACAGGTGATGAAACTCCAACTTGCAATATTTCCAGAAATTCTGCTATGGCAAAAGTTCTGCGATTAACGTCAATTATTTACGTGGTTTTCAACAGCTTTTTGGTGGTGCTTCGATATTACTGTCAGGGGATTTTCGTCAAACATTGCCTGTCATTCCTCGATCAACTCCTGCTGATCAAATAAATGCCTGTTTGAAGTCATCAGTTCTTTGGAGATATGTACAAGAATTGGCACTGAACATTAATATGCGTATTCACCTACAAAATGATTCAGCTGCCCATGAGTTTTCAAAACAATTGTTAGAAATTGGTGATGGCAAAATACAAATCGACTGTCGATTTGTATTTTACCAACGGATTGATCGCTGTACCGAACAATTTTTGTACAACTGCGCAATCGATAGATGAATTGATTGAATGTGTTTTTCCGAATATTCTTCAGAATTACAGAAATCATGATTGGTTGAGAGAACGCGCCATTTTAGCACTGAAGGACATTCATATCAATGCCATTAATTTTCAAATTCAAGTGAAACTGCCAGGTGTAGTCACGACATATAAATCAATTGACAGTGTTATGAATCAAGATGAGGCAATGAATTACCCAATTGAATTTTTAAATTCATTGGAACCGGCTGGTATGCCACCGCATTGCTTGAATCTGAAAGTTGGTTCTTTGATTATATTATTGCGAAATATTAATCCACCAAAACTGTGTAATGGCACCAGATTGGCAGTGAAAAAGTTATTGCCAAATTTGATTGAAGCTACGATCTTAACTGCTAAATCAAAAGGTGAAGTTTGTTTGATACCGCGTATCCCTATGATTCCAACTGATATGCCATTTGAGTTCAAACGATTACACTATCCTGTGCGTTTATCATTTGCGATGTCCATCAACAAGGCCTAAGGGCAAACACTTCACGTTTGTGGTGTGAATTTGGAGGAATCATGTTTTTCACATGGCCAACTTTATGTTGCCTGTTCCAGAGCCGTTTGTTCATTCATGCTGAAATGGAAAAACAAAAAATATTGTTTATCCAAATGTTTTGGATTAAGTTTTAAAATAGCTAATAGCTTTTGTTTGAATAAATGAATTTGATGTTCCATTTTTTTTTATTATTATTTCACTTTATACGTAGCGAAGCACGTACCGGGCCGCTAGTATACTATAATTAACAAGGTAAAGGTAAAAAAATAACAATTTACTATAAAATATATATAATATATATATTTAAAAAAAGTCGTAAAGAAGTCTTCACTTTATGCTTCGCCAGCTTTTTGGACCCCTGTCCTGGCTTTCTGGGCCCCTGCGCTTCATTCCTCAGTTTATCCGCTGCTAGTGGTGGTCTGATCTTTTCGGCTGGGAGAAGCCTTGGCTCTAACGCCTCAGTCGGGCATTTATCATGCCTCCGACTTGGAGATCGACGGCTCGCACTATTTCGGCAACCTGGTCGGATTGCAGGGGTTCATCCGTAATCTTAAAATAAATTTGCCTACATTTGAGTTGCCTCAATTTTCAAGCATGTTGCATTATTAGTATCCCAATTTTATAATATTTTTTTATACATTTTGGCATTTAAAAGTACGAACTGGGAGACATTTCCTATGTCATTCGAGCGGAATTATTATTTTCAAGAGTAAGCTTACTGCTACTGAGAATTTTCTAACATGAAAATTTAATAACACTGCCTTACCTGGGAATTGAACCCAGGACCTCATGATCAGCAGCCGCGCTTGCTACCTGCGAGGCAGTTTAATATTTTACTTATCTAAAATTTCAGTTCCTTTGCCCGAACCTACAGAAAGAATAGTACCTAAGTACCTTCCGCTACCGTAAGTACCAATTAGCAGTAGGTATCAGTAAACAGGGTCCAATGGACAGCCCAGAAAATTATAAAACTGGTCAATACTACTAATATTATTCTATGAAAATTTAAGGTAACTCTTCTTCGTAATCTGATCAATTGTAGCATGATTTGTAGGCTTCCTCTTAAAAATAAATCAGTCAAATATGTCAGTTCGTAATTTTTAATGCAAAAATGGCGAGATAATAATTAAACAAGATTCTACTATGCAAACGTGCTTCAAAATTAACAAAACTGTGGTATATTTAAATAAATTTACCTTATAGTAGTTACTATATGGAAAATGTATTATTACGCATTATTTTTAGGAAATTATTTGACATTTGTATTGGATTAGATTCTAAGAGTAACCCTTGTTGTCAACTGTAGACTTAGAATTTCCTACTATACTATAAGTACACCTCTGCCTACCCTTCGGAGAATACAGGCGTGATGCTATGTTACCTACGTTATGCTATGTGTGGAAAGACAGATGCACTATCATATTTCGATGCAATATAACATCTAATCGGTCACTTTAATAGTCCTGTGGAACGTCAGACCTAATACGAGCGAGGCTCAAAGTTTTCTCCGAGGCACGGAGCAGATGATAATTATTATATAATACGCAATATATCAGAGAACTTGGAACTCATATGTAGTTCTGATGACACTACTACATAATGGAAACGTAGAGTTAAATCTCAAAACGGGGTCGAAAGACAGTCGAGGAAACTCTTCAACGGATTAGAGCAGTTAATTCATGTTTGGGCTTGTTTCGTTCATCTTTAGACCTACCTAGCCGGGTTATGACCATAGCAACAAAAAAAAAACTGAAATAAAGTAGACTGAATTTTTTTATTAAACCATTTTAACTTGAAAATAAATAAACTTTTGGATTAACATAATCTTTTGGGTGTTCGTTACTTTCTTATTGCTTTCCAAATTACCTTATCCTATCTATCAAAACTTGTAGGTAAGTACTTACATAAGCAGTTTATAATTTTTACCAAAAATTATGATAGCGTGTGTGGGTTACTTCGAGGGTTATCTAGCCATTTGTTTTTGTATGTGTAATCTAACGCGATTTTTAATACTATCAAATAACCCGTTGGCATCATTATTAATAGAATTAAATTTATTTTTTCCTGTGTCACAGATTAGTAAACAGGAAAAGAGAAATGTAATGCTTTTTTTCCTGTTTACAGTCGTCGTGCGTGTTTTAGTGAATGTCGAAAACATACGGTCTACATCATGTCCTATAATACTAATGTCTTATTAATTCAATATAGCACAATGTAGGTGTTGAAGTCTAAAAAACGCTTTCTATTTTCGAGTAGGTAAACATAAGATTACGAAACTACATTTTCCGATTACATTATGGTTACATTACGAAATGTTGAAAACCAGGATTTTGAGGTAGAAATACCAAGATAATTCAGTTTGAAATTTAAAAAAGGTCAATGAAATTAAATTATTTTAGTTCTAACTCTAACTAATCTCTGGAACTACCAGTCGGATTTGAAGGTATTTTTTTGTATATGATAGCCAGATTCATGAGGAATAGTATAGGCTAACATTACATTAGGCTAAGCCTCTCAGCTACCATTAAATATTGATTTTTGATGAGTAGTTATGTCAGAAGAAAAAGCGCTGCCGAACTGCTTTATCCGCATGCGCTGGCGTTATGGTTAGTGATACGTAATTACAATTTTCTACATAAATATTGGTGCTAAGTACAATTAAACAAAAAGTCCGCGATACTGTATGTCTATCACATAGGTATACATTTAAGCCACAATAAGGTATTTCGTGTCAAAAAATTATTGAAATTTTAAAAACGATTTATGTGCATTATTATTTGGCATTCCTTAATAATCCTTACGAACGAAACTCGGAAGTTACTTCATCATCAAGACAATATTTTTATGAAAATAAACTTTGCCTGTTAAAGCATGTTATTTGGACGTATATATAGTTTAGGAGATTTTCATCATCATCCCCCTGTCGTTATCCCAATTTATTGAATTTGTGGTCGTCGCAGCATATATCTGCCATGCTGCTAAAGTTTTGCCTATTTTTCATGACCGGCCGCCTCCGTGACATCAACCCTCTTTGGGAATGCTGTTGTTGATGGTAACCGCCATATGGTCTCCTTCTATCTAGCTATGTCACACCAAATGTTATCCAATGGAACTCTTCAATGAATTACAGCAGATCACTCGCAATTATTGCAATCGCATGTTCATGTATAGTTCATGCCACTCAATACATACATAGCATCATGCCTGTATTGCCCGATGGGGTAGGCAGAAGTGTACACTGTTGTACACAAACATTTCACTGATGCAGTTATTAAGTCCTAGCATCTTTCGAAGGCCTACCCATATTAATAAATAACTTAATGAACTTATGAACTATACAAACTTATATATGACCTATACAATACATATATGTATAATACACTTAAAACTAAAAATATAAAATTAATTAATTTTTAACAAAAATAAAAACCGCGTTCGAAAATCTACTACACTAAAAAGTTAAAAAAGACAAAATATGCTTATAAGAATATTTTGTCTTTTTTTAACTTTTTAGTGTTTTTAAATAATAAAATAATTTTAAAAGAACGATATATAATAATAATCTGATAATTTTGGAGTCGCTTTGTCGTTTGGGCTACCAGAGGATCGTGCAGCTGCGTCAGCATTTTTGGGCCAGCTGGTCTAAAGAGTATATATCCGTGCTACAAACGCGCTGTAAGTGGACTGATAAGAAGGACAGTCAGACACCAAACACAATGGTTTGCTTAAGGATGACCACTTGCTGCCTTTGAAATGGAGTCTTGGGCGCATCATCAAGTCTTACCCCGGCCGAGATGGCGTATCGTGGGCGTGTGACCTCAAGCGGGGTCGTACCTCGAAGTTTCGCAAAAATATGTCCGTTACCTACTGAATGACGAATAGTAACGACTTGAGTACATATGCTATTGATACTGTTGGAAGCTGGAACATCTTGCTAGCCGACGCGCATGCGCATCAACTGCAGCAGTCAACACGTCCGTTTACTTTAACCTTTTAGTTACTGTTTAGTTGAATGCAAATAGTGTGAGAGCGCACACCTAAAAAATTTGCTCCTGCAGCAATATTCATATTGACTTATTAGGTAGTTTCTGCAATTACAAAATATCATTTCATTGGGAATTGTGAAGATAAATATGAATATTCGGACAAGTTCGTGTACGACTCGCGCACCAAGGGTTCCGATTGATTAACATGACTGAAGTACATAAACCATGAAAGCACCAAACAATACCTACAAAAGATAAGCCGAATTAATTACAAACTTAACTTTGCAGTTCAAAAAATATTTTCCCATTTTTGATATACGACTGTAATCGTATTTTATTTTTTGTTTCATGTGTTTCGTCTAGAAATTAACAATTTCCGGATTTTTCCTTTACTTGTGCTGGAAGACCTTTAAGTACCCCATAGATTTCGATTTAATGAAATTATGTCAAAATATGAAACTTAAATGGCCGTATCTTTTGATGGATTTGACTTAGAAGCTTGATTTTTTCACAAGTCTAAGGGACCATAATATACTTACGCATCTATATATATAATATTAATTTCACCTGATACCTTCACTCGTTCTTGATATAAAGGGTCTTGACAGACAGACAGACGGACAACAAAGGAATCTGAGTATGAACACAAATTCATAATAATTAAAAATGTTGCAGTCAGCTCAACTCAAAGCAAAGCAGCTACTGAGCACTACGTTAAGTAGTTTGTAAGTAAACAAACATTTTTAAACCATTTTTTTTTCTGATTATGTATGTGTGTTTCACCCGCGTTAATTTGGGGGGAAAACCTACTAAAATATATTCCACCAGCGCCCTCCCCCCTCATGACCTCGATGACGTGCTAGGGCACATTATAAATGCGCCTGCCTCATTGGTCTAGTAGTCCCAAACGCGACTGCTGAGTAGTAGTGGTCGTTATTGAAATAACACATTACGTAATGCACTATTCTTCTGTAATCTATAACACACTATTGAATACGAATCTGTCCTGTTATTACAATAACACTGTTGTCTGATAATCTTAAGAAACGAGCGAAAACAGCGAGTAGACATCAATAATGGTATTATTCGGATAATGTTTACGATTATGATCTTACCGCAAAAGACATAATGTATACTTTTGCTTGAAAGGTCTCGATAACTAGCTTGTTCTGTTATTATCCGTCGATATTTAGTGTACGATTTTGTGCTTAACGTATTAAAGTCGATTTTTGACAAACAGTACTTTGAATAACGAAAAAGAAAAGACAAATTATTGCAGCAACACTGTTGTCTGATAGTCTTTTTTTTATCTTTTTTAATGGCAATTGAAGCCGAAGCCATTTTGCCAAGACAAGTTTAAAAGTTAGGGAAATAAAAGTAATTACAAAATTAAACTAATTAAGATGAATTTTGGATCAGTAAAGTAGACTAATAAAAGAAATTCAATAAAAGAATAAATATCTATAAATATGTAATTAAAAAATTAAGCAAGAATAACATTACAATTACAATCAAAATTTTAATATTATTAGTGATAACAAATAAAGATATATACTTAAATGCTAATAAATTATTACTAAATAGTAAAATATTTACAGAAGTAGGAAGAGGAAAGTCAATAAAAACTAGGTTATTATACAGTAATGAATGGTCATACAATGGACAATTAAGATTAATATGATTCAGATCTCCCACGTCTACTCCACATTCACAAGCGGCACTATTAACAATATGGAGTTTAGCAAGGTGGGCCGGAGAACAAACATGGCCAAGCTTCATGCGAATTAATATGGTTGTCACCACCTTGCTAAACTTTGCTTTATAGAACCATGGTTTATTTGGTATGACTGATTGAATTTGGAAGAAGTTTCTACCCTCGACCTGTCCATTGACTGACCAAGCAACATCCCAGGATTTCTGAAGATGAATACTAGGTAAACCAGACAGGTCATGACAAAAGTTTTTAAAAGGGAATAGATCACCACACACTATCGCGCTCCTTGCCAGATGGACAGCTCTTTCATTTCCTCTGATTCCAGCATGTCCTGGAATCCGTGCGAAAGATACTCTCAAATCTTTTAATGCACATTCTTGTAACATTTTCCTAATGTCTATAATCAAAGGAAAATTACTACGATTTCTGAAAGGGAATTTGGCCAGAGACTCTAAAGCACTACGAGCATCGAAGAAAATAACTGTTTTCCTTAATTTCATTAACATGATATATTCAACTGCCTTTAAAATTCCGTAACATTCTCCCGTGAAGACTGATGTCTCCACAGGGAATTTTATCTTTTGAACAATGTTATACTGTTTGTGTAACATTCCAACCCAAACGTAAGTGATACTTGAAATTTTAGAAGCATCCGTGGAGTTAAGATGCCAATCGCCCCAATATTGATCGACAATGGAATTAAAAATAACATTAGTATTTTGATCACTCTTATCAAGGGGCATACTTAGAATAATATCCGGAATTAACACTAAAGATTCATAATTTGAACAAAATAGGGGGTGAAACAACGAACGGTGGGTGGGAGCTTGAAGGGTTAAAAATTTTCGATAACTGTTAACTAAACATGGAAGACTTTTATGAATCCAGTAGCTAGAAGCATCAACAAGGTCAGAGAGGATTTGTAGAGATGAAATTAAGGGGTGGTTTGAAAACTAGAGAACTCTAAACAGAAATTTGACAGATAAATACTGTCTCCGCCGGTGTAAGGGGGGTACCCCACATTCAACCTGCAGGGCATTAATAAGACTCGACTTCATTGCTCCTGTAATTATTCTTAAAGCTTTTGATTGAATACCATCTAATTTAGATAGGGCTAAACTATTGCAGGGCTCTAGTAAAAATACTCCTTAATCCATTACACTTCTGATTAATGCATTATAAATTAATTTGAGGGGAAAAGGATGGGCGCTCCACCAAATATCAAGACAACGTATAATATTAAGGAGGCGTTCGCACTTTCCAACAACGAAATCCAAATGTGGAACACCTGACAATTTATTGTTTAAAATAATACCTAAATATTTAACATGAGAGTGAAGTGGAATTATGATATTAGCGTAGTTAATTAAAACTGGGGGAGGTAATCTCATTCTAGTGAAAAGGACTACAGCACTTTTGGAAGGAGATAAGTGTAAACCGTTATTATCTAACCAATTTTTAAGAAATAGTAAAGAAGTAGATAGTATGTTGGAAGCTTTATCTATTGATCGATTAGAGTGGTATAAGAGTAAGTCATCTGCGCACTGTATAATTTTAACCTTGTTATCAAGGGAGTGTTCTAAGTCATATGTATAAATATTATATAATAAGGGGCTTAGAACAGAGCCTTGTTAATGAGTTTAAAATTTATAAACCTATTTCTATCAAGATATGTCTTTGAAAAAGCATTAACGCATGCTTAGCGAACTCTAAAGTTACAATTTTAAATGGAATTCGGTGGTGAGCAGAGGTCGAAATGGCTTAGTGGTCAGAGCGCCTGGAGTATCTATCCGGGAGGCGCAGGTTCGAATCCTGCTCGCGACCGTATTCTTTTTCCATTTAAAATTGTAACTTTAGAGTTCGCTAAGCATGCGTTAATGCTTTTTCAAAGACATATCTTGAATTATTAAGGTAATTGCATTCTTTACGACATTGTATTAACTGCAAAGTTAGTCGTGTCGGTTCAGTCACTTGTATAGGTACTGAATTGATTGCAATGACGTCGTATGGAAGAAGAATTCGCGGTGGTGAGCAGAGGTCGAGATGGCTTAGTGGTCAGAGCGCCTGGAGTATCTATCCGGGAGGCGCAGGTTCGAATCCTGCTCGCGACCGTATTCTTTTTCCATTTAAAATTGTAACTATTTCTATCATATAACCTTGAAAATCAATTTTTGGAGTCTACCAGAATAACCGCTACCACAGCCTCATGTCTAGATAATATATTTACTGACATTGTACCTAATCATAAACAAGTTATTAATCAACTTGATTCTGATCATTGTGGACAGATTATAACTTTTATCATGAAAAAAAAACATTGTGACAAATAAATAAATTATTGTAGTGCCTAAAACTGTGGGTCGCTTAGATATATTTAAAAATAAATTTATAAGTAAATTGCCTTGTATGGTTCACCTT
The DNA here is from genome assembly GCA_935421205.1 of Xylocampa areola. NCBI lineage: Eukaryota > Metazoa > Arthropoda > Insecta > Lepidoptera > Noctuidae > Xylocampa > Xylocampa areola. Next base: position 10,862,013 of record OW285217.1, on the reverse strand, counting down.
AGTGAACATCCTAACCAAATGTACGTAATTTTTTTCTATGTTTTGTTCAGAATTTAACTCAACATTTATTCCTAAGAAAATCTCAGTTAAAGGCCCTGCAATGTTTAGTGAGTGGGCGACTATTGGTATACATAAAAGTAGGAACAGGCTTTATGACTTGTACGAAGAAAGAAATTATAATAATAGTAAAGAATTCTGTGAGTATGTTAAGAATTATTCAAAATTATTTAAAAGAATTTGTCGCTTAGCTAAGATTCGTTATTTAAGTTCGAAGATAAAAACAAGTCAAAATAAAATAAAAATGACTTGGGATATTATAAACAATGAGACTGGGAAAGTGAAGACTCAGTATAATGATTATAGCCTTAATATTAATAGTAAAATAATTCAATCAGATTTAGAAGTTGCAACAGCTTTTGAGAATTTATTTACATTCATTAATTCGTCGCCCACTAGTGCAGAGTCTCTATTAAAAGAAAATGTGGACATCTTTAGTAGCGAGTTTAGTTTTCAATATGTTTCTGACAGAGATATTATTAAAGTGTTTAATAGCTTAAATATTTTAAAAACCGCCGACCTATGGGGAAATTCCGTTCAGGTTACAAAGTCTATAATTGGCATTGTTGCGCCTGAATTAGCATTGATATTTAATAAATGTATTAATTGTGGTGTATTTCCTGACTTAATGAAAAGTAGTAAAATAATACCGTTGTTTAAATCGGGTAGCACATCTGACCCCACTAATTTTAGACCTATTTCTGTTCTACCCACATTTAGTAAAATATTTGAAAAACTAATGCTTGAGCAATTGCAAAGTCACTTTAATAAAAATAAACTATTACATATTAAACAATTTGGTTTCACTAGGGGTCGCTCAACAACCGATGCTGGTGTTGCGCTTCTTGAACATATATACAGTGCCTGGGAGGAGTCTCATGATGCTTTTGGCATTTTTTGTGACTTGTCTAAGGCATTTGATTGCGTTTTTCACGAGACATTGGTCAGGAAATTACGTCACTACGGAATTAGGAATTCTGCCTTGGATCTTCTTATATCTTAATTGAGTAATAGGTTCCAAAGAGTGGATGTTAAAGGTAAGAGATCTCCGGGGTCTGTGGTTACTATGGGGGTTCCGCAGGGCTCAATTCTTGGTCCGACTCTTTTTCTCATTTATATAAACGATCTTCCTTATCTTATAAAAGATAGCCAAGAGATAGTGTTGTTTGCAGATGACACATCCCTTTTATTTAAACTTAGACGACAAAAACCTGTTACTGACGATGTAAATAGCACTCTCTCTAGAGTTGTGCACTGGTTTAGTGTTAACAACTTACTTTTAAATGAGAAAAAGACTAAATGCATTAGATTTCTTACACCTAATGTTAAGAAGGTGCAAACCAGTGTTGTAATTAATGGAGAAGAGTTAGTTACTGTGGATACCGCTGTGTTTTTGGGTATTACTTTAGACTTAAAACTGCAGTGGGGCCCACATATAGATAAGTTGTCGAATAGACTCTCTGCGGCTTATGCGGTCTACAGGATACGCCAGTTAACAGATGTAGAGACGGCCAAATTGGTATATTTCAGTTATTTTCATAGCGTGATGTCGTATGGTATTTTGCTTTGGGGAAATGCCGCCGACATTCAAACAATTTTTGTGCTGCAGAAGAGGGCTGTTCGAGCAATTTATAACCTTAGTTTTAGACATTCTCTGAGGGATAAATTTAAGGAAATTAATATAATGACCGTCGCATACATGAGAATATAATTTATATAAAAAAGAATATCGGTCTCTTTTCTAAGAACAGCGACATTCATGCTATTAATACCAGAAATAAAAATAAACTTGTATTACCATTGACAAGACTTCAAAAAATTTGTAATTCATTTCGATGTCAAAGTATACGCTTTTACAACAAAATACCTAGCAATATTCAAGAATTGAGTCTTAATAAATTTAAATCATACATTAAACAAACCCTTAGCAAAAAGGGTTAATAAAAAGTTAAAGACTACTTAGAAGACAAAAATGCTTGGGAATGTGCTGCTCGCTCTAACATAAAATGATGCTTGCTTATATTATATACCTTCTTTACACAAATTTTGACAATTGACATTGTACTGTTGCTAACTCTATGTTAGAATTATTCAATATTTACTATTGACATTTTAATTGATTATTAATGTATTTAATTAATATTTGACATTCTAATGAAATTAATTGTTATATGACATGTCTATCAATACCATAAAAATGTGAATGTGAGTATTGTGTAGGATTGGATTGAAGTTATAATTACTTTATTTGTCTGGCGGCTTTTGAGATCTCTCTGTGGCCTACGCAAATGTCCTGCCGATCTGGTATCGTCTTGCGACGGGTCGTTAAGCTTCCTAAATTGTGGTTGAGCTACACGATGACTGATGCATACGTGCCGTTGGTTAGGACAGGTCAGCTCAAAACAGCTATGGCTCTTTCTTCAAAAGGCCATCCCAGACCTATCCCTACAGAATTACACTCATATGTTGAATAAAATGATGTCTGGACTTTAAAAGAGACGTTGACCTCTGAGCTTCTTTTGGCATTTCTTAGTCAGATAGGAAATGCCAACGCCATCTAGCTTAATTTTTTTTATGACTTGTAAAAGTGTCTATAACAGATGTATTTACAGAAATAAATATCATTCACACAAATAATTCTGTCATATAAGATGTTCAAAATTAAATTAATAAGAAATTGTGTGACATCTAAAACATTAAGTTTTTTTATTAATACGTCTAAAATGACGGTATCATATGCTGAAGTAATATCTAAGAATGCTGCAACCACCGATTCATTTGAGGTAAATGAATTCCTGATATCAGTTATTAGTTTAGTAATACAATCAATGGTACTTCTACCTCTTCTAAATCCATATTGACTTTGAGATAATAAATTATTATTTTCTATAAACCATTCTAAGCGAATTTTGACCAAATGTTCACCAATTTTGCAGAGAACCGATGATAGAGCTATGGGTCTATAAGAAGAGATATCATTAGGTGATTTACCAGGTTTTAAAATTGGAATAATATTTTGGAACTTCCAAGATTGAGGGATATTACCTGAATCCATCAAGGAATTTAGGATATTTAAATAAGTAAGTAGAGTACAATCAGAAAGGTGAGCAAAGAAAGAATAGGGAATGCCATCGTTACCTGGAGCTGAATCTTTCAAATTTAGTATTACACCTTTTAATTCAGTGATAGAAAATGGAGAACTTAAGACACGAAGCAGAACAAAGGTTTTGTGGGAGCAGTTAGCGGGGCAAGTTTGTCTAAAAAATTCTCCATTAGAGAGGGAGGCAAAATGGATAAAGAAGAATCATTGAACGCCGACCTAAATCTTCTTATATTACGCCAAACTACTGATGGACTTACTTCTGGAGAAATGGATGAACAAAATTTCTTCCAGCCGTCAGCCTTTTTTTTCTTCAAAAGATTATGCGTTTCCCTAATGATTTCCGACAAATTATAGAAGTTTTCGTGCGTAGTTTCGTCACAATATATTTTTTCAGCTGCCTTTCGGGTCTGAATAGCTGCAGTAGCAGAAAACCAATTAGAAGATTTATTTTTAATTGGAAAACTTCATCGGCAGACTCAATCAAAATGTTTGCTAAGGCATCAGCACTCACAGGCTCATTATTATATATTACTGGAATTGAAGCGATCTTATGTTCAACGCGATTTTAAAATTGTTCCCAAAGGTCATTACTTTAGTCAGGTAATCTATATTTGAGACGATGAATTTTACTAGTTAATTTATTTTTAAAAGGAAAAGTAATTATAATTGGAAAGTGATCACTGCCAAAAGTAGAATAAAAATTAGACCATGATAAAGAGCAAGCTAAATTAGGGGTACAGAGAGATAGGTCAAGTACACTATCGCCTGTAGAGGGACCGTTCCTGCGAGTGGGCTTACCAGTATTCAAAATACACAAATTATGTTGATCAATAATTTCAAGTAATTTCTCGCCATAATAATTACTCGATGTGCATCCCCACGCTGTATGGTGACAATTAAAGTCCCCTAGGATGATAAAGGGAAGAGGTAGTGTCGACAATATAGCATTCATTTCGGAAAGTGTTTCATTTGAAGGTTGTGGAATGTACACAGACACATAACATATACTATTTACACAGACAGCAATAATTGACAAATTACTGCTATGAGAGGGACCCATTCGCGTAGTACTAGATGTAGGAATAAATGCTTTAAAATTATTATCAATTATTATCACCTTTGAAGAAACAAAAAAGTTCGCATCCTGGCAAGACGAGAATGAGAGTGATAATCTATTTCGACCAATCTTTTTAAGACTGCCATTTACTATGTTTGCGAAATTATATTTTTTCAGAAATCTACCAAATGTTAGTGAGTTAGTGTTAAGGGTTGTGGGTCCTTCCAGCTGCTGCTTCTGAATATTAACCACGTACGGGGCGGCATCCGACTTATCATAAAAATTTCTCGCTACTGGGCTATAAGATTTCTCTTTGGAGATCAGTGCAATATTCTCAGATTCTATAAGTGACATATCTGATTTGCTACCTGTATCTTTATGGGAAATAATATTCTCTGTGATAGTATGAGGCTTTGAGAACATTATGTCGCTATCTTGACATATACAATCATTACAGTTAGAGGATTTATCGGAAGAATTCTTTTTTTTTCCTTTTTTTATTGCAATATTTGCATAATTTGATTAATTTTGCCCGTTAGCTACCGGAGGTAGACATAGAACCATCAGTATCCATGCTAGATGCGTCATTTCCAGTGGTAATGAAATGCCTGTAGGTTTGTACCCCCAGGATCGGGAGGCTCGCACATAATATTTTCTTACATATATTACAAAGAAAAAACTTAAAGACTTACCTAAACTGCACTAAAACTACAATATATACACTATCAACACACTTACACAATATACAAAACTACTCTACTGATCATTAAATCAAGTATAAATTATATTTTAAAGTCTGAGAAATTCAAAACACAACCGCGCTAATTAAAATTTCCCGCCCTTTTTCTCTGTTAATGTTACGAAACGTTAATGTTAATGACAACTGTCAATAATTGACAATGACAATTCTAAAACAACAGCGAGTAAATATCAATTAAGGTATTATTCTGATAATGTTTACGATTATGATGTTACTCTAAAAGACTTAAAGTATATTTTAACTTGAAGGGTCTCGATAATTGCCTGGTTTGTTACGATTTTGTGCCTAACATATTACATATTAAATAAAACATATTAAAGACGATTTTTGACAAACAGTATTTTGAATACAAAAATGAAATAACAAATTATTGCAGTAACAGATTTCAAAATCAAAATGATTTATTTCAAATAAACCATTTACAGGCACTTTTGAATTGTCAGAAGTTAGTTGCCACGTTCCAAAGTGTAGATTCCTATGGAGAAGAACAGGTAAGAAACTCCACGGTTACTCTTTTTTAACCGACTTCAAAAAAGGAGGAGGTTTCTCAATTCGACCGTATATTTTTTTTTTTTTTTTTTTTTTTTTTTTTATGTGTGTTCGGGGATAACTTCGTCGTTTTTGAACCGATTTTGATCATTCTTTTTTGTTGGAAAGAAGAAATCTCGACGGTGGTACCATGATAAGGAAACCAGGATCTGATGATGGATCCCCGAGAAATCGAGGGAAACCTTCGAAAATTGTAGGGGCGACAAGTGCATTTGTTAATTTTTTCATTAAGTATTTTAAAGCACTACTATTTAATGAAGGTGTGGAGTCGATCTGATGATGGAGCTGAAAGACAGTCGAGGGAACTCTTTAAAGATTTACAGCAATTACCTGGTGTTTGGGCTTGATTAATTTGTATTGATGAGAACTTTACACCTAGATGGGTTGTGACTGTAATTAGGGGTCTGATGATGAAGACGAAGGACAGTCAAGGGAACTCCTCAACGTTTTACAGTAGCTACCATGTTTTGTTATGTATGTCCTTCGATATCTTTGTTTGAAAGAGTAGTCCCCAGAGGTGGTCCCATTTAAATTTAGTAAAGATCTGATGAAGATCTTCGAAGTTAGACGATGGAACTCTTCAATGAATTATAGCAAATCACTCTCAATTGCTGTAATCGCATGTTCATGTACAGTTCATGCCACTCAATACATGCATAGCATCATGCCTGTATTGCCCGATGGGGTAGGCAGAAGTGTCCACTGTTGTACACAAACATTTCACCGATGCAGTAATTAAGTCCTAGCGGCTTTCGAAAGCCTACCCATATTATTAAATTTCTAAATTAACTTATTTATGAAGTATACAAACTTATATATGACCTATACAATATATATATAACACACTTAAAACTAAAAAGACTAAAATAAATTAATTTTAAACAAAAAATGAAAACCGCCTTCAAAAATCTACTACACTAAAAAGTTTAAAATAATATCAAAATGTGCTTATAATAAAATCATTTTAAAAGAACAATATATAATAATAATCTGTTAATTTTGGAGTCGGTGCCTGATGTATATGGGGTTTACAACCAGATACAAAGGCCGGTAACATAACCACAGCGCAACGAACATAAGTGACTAACAAGATGAAAACAATAACCCTCTCCCAGTACAGGCACCGACTCCAAAATTAACAGATTATTATTATATATTGTTCTTTTAAAATGATTTTATTATAAGCACATTTTGATATTATTTTAAACTTTTTAGTGTAGTAGATTTTTGAAGGCGGTTTTCATTTTTTGTTTAAAATTAATTTTTATCATATAGGTTTTTACAATACAATACTATTGTAAAAACCTATATGATGAAAAAGAGTAACCGTTATTTTTACACTGTTTTTGTTGCCAGTGTCATTTTTCATTATGCAATCGTATTACTGATTGGTCCGCGTTAGGTTTTAAAACTTTTAGATTTTGTAGTATTGTTGTTTACTGTGCGCGTATATTATAAGTGAAATAGCAAAAAGAATCATGGCGAGTCCGATACACACAAAATTTTGTAAAAATACAGAAAAACTCATGAAGCAGTTATAAAGTTATACAGTGTATATGTACTTTATAATTAGTCCATGGAAAAATTCAATAACACTGCCCGACCTGGGAATCGAATCCGGGACCTCATGCTCAGCAGTCGCACTTGGGACCACTAGACCAACGAGGCAGGCGCATTTATGAAGTGCTAGGCGCGGTCATGACGGGAGAGGGCGCTCGTGCAATATATTTTAGGTTTTTTTCTTCAAATTAACGCGGGTAAAACCGCGGGGCCGAGCTAGTTATATTAATAAACGGCATTAATTTACTGTACTGGATCCTAAACAAAATGAACACTCACATTTCGCCAATGATGTGGTGAACCTAAGGGCCTAAAACTAAGGGCTACTTCGGAAAAAAATCTAATAGAAAACCCCTAAAACACTGGCTGACTCGGGATTAAACCCAAGACCCTACACTCAGCAGCCGTGCTTGCGCTCACCACGCCAATGAACACCAGGCAGTGTTTAATTGAACTTTAAATTTTCAACATATTTACGGGTACGTAGACTAGCGGTATGACAATAAGGATTTTCTATTTTTCAAAATCCTTAGTTTACTTAAAACAAAATAAGCTTAGTCTTAATCAGCTGGTCAGCATCAGCTGCTTAAGACTAAGCTTATTTTGATCGGGCTGAGTTTGAACATTTTCAAATAAATTTGTGTTCACACACATGATGTTAGTATCCGACATCCACGCGGAAGGTGTCGTGGAATCGCAGGTCATGAATAAAAATGTAGAAGTGGCAGGATTAAGCTAATAAATCATCAACAATATCTTTATTTTACAAACCATTTAATATTTAACATACTTTCATACATGTGTCAGTTCAGGCAGGAATACGCTAATAAATCATCAACAATGTTTTTATTTTACAAACCATTTAATATTTAACATACTTTCATACATGTGACAGTTCACAATCGATAAAAAGTGGAAATTAATGGAGACAAGTTTGTATATTGAAATCCATATAATATTTTGTTTGGACTACAGTAACAATTCAATAAATACCCCACGTTCAATACATGTGTGTGGAAATGATTGCGGCCGCGCCATTTTATTTTACACATAAATCATATCAAAATGAAATAAGCTCCAACGTGAGCTGCCCTTGACTTTAGCGTAAAAGTACTGGTAACCATTTATGTTGAACGGTCTGGCATCAGTGAACTTGTAAATGACGGACCCCTTGCTAACTTCGTATGAGAAAACTTGCCGATAAAAGTAATGCTCAGAATTTGAGTCGTGTCCGTAAAGATACGTCTTACCGGCCAATGAGAACGGGAACAACACCGAGTACGAGTGATCTAACGTGGTCCAAACATTCTCTCTACCCATGCTGTGAAGATTATTCGCGTTTATGTCACGAATATAGTGCTTCCTAGACTGGCTATTAAACCCTGCGATATAGACGTCATCTCCTACTTTAAATGGAAATTGTATATCGTAGAAATTATTCCATGTACCGTGAGAAACTTCGGGTCCCAGAGTGCCGTCAGGTTTCAATAGCTGGAGGAACCAGTTTTTATGACGTTCGTTCTGTCCGTATAAGTAATGCTCGCCGTTTATGTTGACATGAAACATAGTTTTGTAATTGTAGGCAAAACGACCATTGGCAGTCTCTCGTCCCATTGTACCATCAGCGTTTAAGATTTGTATAAACCAATATCTAGTTATTAAATTGTGACCATAAAAATAGTGTATCCCATTGATTTCAAAGTGAACCTGAACGGCGTAATAATTCTGCCATGATCCTTCAGCCGTAACCTCGCCCACTCTACCCCAATCATCGACTCTCTTGATAAACCAATGTAGCGTTTTTGCGTTTTGTCCATACACAAAGTGTCGTCTGTTGTTCTTCGATGAATACACAAACAGAGGCTCTACGTCGTAATCTATGTTTACACCAGTGTATGTCTTATTGAATTGAGGTTTAAAATGACTCACGATCTCATCGCATACGGTCTCAACGGCATGAATGTACTCGTCGTCGTGATCACTATCGACGGATCTCTTCCTCAGTTCGGTTTTAGGTGTCGTCGTAGTCAACTCTACAATTATTACACTAGACTGCTTGATTGCAAACTTTTTCTGTCCTCTACCGTTGGTTCCGGATACCTCCCACTGGCCTGGGTCGAATTCGTATGGCGTACTTCTGTCAGAAGAAAGTTGGTTCAAATCGGCCATTATGAAATCAAAATTAGTTGCCGTCCGCTGATCAGGATTATTGATGAAATTACGCATATTTTCGTATACACGCTCTAGAATTAAATATGTATGACCACCGACGATAGCTATGGCCCCTGTTTCGAAATTTTCACCTGGATCATCTGTACGTCTACTGGGAGGTGGTCCGTAGAACAGGTTGGCCGGCATCCAAGTAAATGCGGAGAGCATCCTGTGATCAGCTTCGAACGATTCCGGTCTATTTAAAAAAGTTCGTGGTGGGTCGCCAGATAAAAACAACACATCCGGGTCTCTTCGCGGCGGGCCATCGAAGGGTAGATGGGCACCAGCAGTGTCGTTTTCTACGAACTGCCTGTATACTTCACTAACTTGTATCGCCAAATACGCACCGAATGCACTACCGAATGGATTTTCACCCAGTACTATATTTATGAATTGCCTTAAAATGTTAAACGGTATGATATGATGGCGAGTCGCTGGGAAAGTCTCACCCGATATCTGTATAGTTTGGCTAGGCACAGTAGCTGTATACGGTGGTCTAACAGCTATAGGAATGCATGTATGAAATTGATCCAAATCAATTTGAAAAATTTTACCTCCCTTCACTGATGTAGAAAGTATCAATAAACTTAGTGTTATCAATAAACATAATTTTGGATTTATGTTTGGATCCATTCTAACAACACTTTACCACACGAACCGCGCTAACAGATGGTTTGTTATAATCTTTGATACAAGCAAGCTGCTTTATTTATATGTAAAACACGATTTTTATGATGATAACCTATCCTGACCGTGCTTAATAAGATTATTGTTTAGGTACGATGATTTAACGTACATCTACAGTATGATCCCAAAATCAAACTGAAGACGGATGTTTATATAGGTTTTTGTATGCTTAGCGAGATACATAGATTCGGCCTTAATTGATGGGATCGCACTAAAGGCAGCTGACACGAGGATACGAGGATACCGTACAATCCCTGTGAGGTGGAAGATTTATCCGGCTGCCTGAGAACCATCACATTCCTATTATATCGCTGAGGCGATGAGCTCTGTGACCTTATCGGGCCCGATCTCCTGAGTTAGCTTCGATTTTCATCTGTGATGTGATATGAGCTAGAACGAATTGGGAGCTCCGCCACCTTTTGCGACGTGTTTATGGTCGCAAAGGAGTTGGCAGGAACGGAAGCTAGGTACATTATGCCGCTAAATGTATCTTTTATCAAACTCTACGAGGCTTCTTGAAAAATCCATCCATGTTTTACATCAAAACATAGCAGGACTACTGAACAAGACATTGATCATTAATTTAGAAGAACTTACAGAAATTAACAAAAGCGTTGATGTCATATCATGTTTAACTGAACATTTTATAATGGCGGGACACGAATCAAACCTTAAAATACCCAACTACTCTCTTGTATCAATTTACAGTCGAAGTAACAGTAAAAGAGGGGGAGCGGGCATTTTACTGAAGAATTTTGTTAATTTCTGGTAGTAGAAGTACCAAATACTCTCTAGTAATGTGTTTGAGTGATGCGCCGTCGAAGTAATTGAATATAAAATTATTATTAGTTGTGTTTATAGAGTTCCTAACCATAATAACTTACTTACATACTTTGTTTTAACAGGCTAGAAAAAGTTATAATACACATTTTCAGATTTAATTGTAAAAATATCATAATAGCTGGTGATTTTTAACCGACTTCAAAAAAGGAGGAGGTTTCTCAATTCGACCGTATATTTTTTTTTTTTTTTTTTTTTTTTTTTTTATGTGTGTTCGGGCATAACTTCGTCGTTTATGAACCGATTTTGATAATTCTTTTTTTGTTGGAAAGAAGATATCTCAACGGTGGTACCATGATAAGGAAACCAGGATCTGATGATGGATCCCCGAGAAATTGAGGGAAACCTTCGAAAATTGTAGGGGCGACTAGTGCATTTGTAAATTTTTTCATTAAGTATTTTAAAGCACTACTATTTAATAAATCGTAATAGTCGATCTGATGATGGAGCTGAAAGACAGTCGAGGGAACTCTAAAGATTTACAGCAACTACCTGGTGTTTGGGCTTGATTAATTTGTATTGATGAGAACTTTACACCTAGATGGGTTGTGACTGTCATTAGGGGTCTGATGATGAAGACTAAGGACAGTCAAGGGAACTCCTCAACGTTTTACAGTAGCTACCATGTTTTGTTATGTATGTCCATCGATATCTTCGTTTGAAAGAGTAGTCCCCAGAGGTGGTCCCATTTAAATTTAGTAAAGATCTGATGAAGACCTTCGAAGTTAGACAATGGAACTCTTCAATGAATTACAGCAAATCACTCTCAATTGCTGTAATCGCATGTTCATGTATAGTTCATGCCACTCAATACATGCATAGCATCATGCCTGTATTGCCCGATGGGGTAGGCAGAAGTTTTCAATGTTGTACACAAACATTTCACCGATGCAGTAATTAAGTCCTAGCGGCTTTCGAAAGCCTACCCATATTATTAAATTACTAAATTAATTAATTTATGAAGTATACAAACTTATATATGACCTATACAATATATATATATATTACACTTAACACTAAAAAGACTAAAATAAATTAATTTTAAACAAAAAATGAAAACCGCCTTCAAAAATCTACTACACTAAAAAGTTCAAAATAATATCAAAATTTGCTTATAATAAAATAATTTTAAAATAACAATATATAATAATAATCTGTTAATTTTGGAGTCGGTGCCTGATGTATGTGGGGTTTACAACCAGATACAAATGCCGGTAACATAGCACAAACACAGCACAACGAACATAAGTGACTAACAAGAGGAAAACAGTAACCCTCTCTCAGTACAGGCACCGACTGCAAAATTAACAGATTATTATATATATTGTTATTTTAAAATTATTTTATTATAAGCAAATTTTGATATTATTTTGAACTTTTTAGTGTAGTAGATTTTTGAAGGCGGTTTTCATTTTTTGTTTAAAATTATAATATAGATGTTTTGAAACGTAATAATATTACCTTTGGTTTTGAATGTTTATTATTAAATAACAATCTTAAATTAGGGCTTTATAAACCGACAAGACTAGCCAGTCGAACGTGTATTGATAATTTTGCTCACTAATTATAAAAAGATTGTAAATCTGAAGTATTAGAACTCGGTTTATCAGACCATACTGCTCAATTGATAAAACTTCTTATAAAATTTGTTTTACATTGAACTGTTGGGGACAAACAAAGCGCGATTATAGCGCAGAGAATATTAATAAATTTATAATTTGTAATAAAAGCCTATCTTTCTCACTTATGACCCCAATGACTCAAACACAGCGTATCATTATACTAGACTAAAAACTAACAGTAAGCCAAAATGGGTAGCACGACCCATTAAGGTTTGCAGTAACAAGAAAAAGTATTTACTGTTTAATTATGTTAATTACAGTGAAATATTTAAACAAAAAAAATACTAAACGCGCTCAAAATAATTACATACAAAATTAAAACGTCTGCCAATAAATGTAAAACAGCGTGGCAAATTATAAACAAAACAAGGCTTAACATACCGTGGGATTCAATTGAAAACATTAAAATTAATGATACAACTTGTATTAGCAATCCTTCAGAAATAGGCAATGTATTTAATAATTATTTCATTGACAAAGTTCAGCCGATACCAAATGCAGGGAAAGGTAACAGAAAGCAGTCATATTAATCACTCGATAAATTCAATTTTTTTGGCAACCATCCAGATAAATAAAATTATAAAAAATATAAATAATATTAACAGTGTAGGTTATGACGATATTTCAACAAAAATAATTAAAGTAAACGAGGAAATTTGCTATCATTTGAGCCACATTATGAACCTATATATCTCAACAGGAACATATCCAACAGCTCTTAAATTATCTATTGTCAGACCTTTGGTCAGACCTCTACTCAAAAGAGAAAAAAAAAGAAATAATGGAGAACTACAGGCTCATCGCATTGAATCTGATATTTATAAATTATAGAAATATTTATATGGCGAGATTAATGCACATCTCGAAAAAAAAAATTTTATGTACGGAACAAAAAGGCTTCCGACAAAATAAGACCATGGCTATGTATGACTTTATTGCAGATGTTCTGTGTCATGTCGACAAATCATCTCCTGTATGTGCTACTGCGATACACAAGCATTTGATTATGTGGACAATAATACAATTTATTTAACAAACTCGAGGCCTACGGTATTAGAGCTAATGTATTTAGAATTGATTAGATCATACATTATAAATCGTCAACAGATAAAAGAATCTATAGAGAAAATTTGAAAAAAAAAAAATGAGGAATAATACACTTTCATGAAACGCTGTGACGCACGGAGTCCCCCAAGGTAATGTACTGGGGCCACTCTTATTCAATAAATATATTAATAATTTTCCTACTATCACTCAACCTATGACGTTATTTGCTAATGATAGAACTGTTACGATAGCGTGTAGCAATATTAATAATTATAAATTTGACATAAATAATTCACTGACATATAATTTTAAAGCTCAATAATAATAATTAAAAGATAATTTAAACAAAACCAACATCGTGCATTTCAATAAAAAAAATACTAAATCCACTCAATGTTAACTTAAGTCTATGACAACTATACTATACGAGTAATTTCTACTGCGCGTTTTCTTGGTTTGCTAATAGATGGTAAGTTAAATTGGAATGAACACATTGACGTGGTAAGTAAAAGAATCAGCAGTCTATCATATGCATTGTATAAACTGGCTCCAACTATATACACTGATGCAATTCCTAAACATATTATGGACTTATTGAATCTGTACGAATATGGAATTATCTTTTGGGGCAACTCAACAAATATAGATATAGCTTTAAAAATGCATAAGCGATGCATACTCGCAATGTTCGGCATTCAACGTTCTGAAAGTAGTAAGTCACAGTTTATTAAATATAAAATTCTTTTTTTTTTTTTTTGGTAATGGCATCTCGCAGGTCAACCTAGGAGGTTGTCGACTGCTTAACCGGACATATAAAATTCTTACATTACCGGCACTATATATACTGGAAGTAGCTTTATTTGTAACAAAAACTCTCATTTGTTTCCACGATTGGCTGACAGTGTTAAGCGAAATCGCCGCGACAATAATAGACTTTAATATTCACCCGGCCAAAATGGGCCAGAAAACATAATATATGTAAAACATAGAGGACACAGGCTAAAATCCTGCTAAAGGCGTGTTTTTCTTTAATCACAAAATTATAACGTTCAAGTTTCGGTATCATCACGCTATAACATATAGGCGCAAAGCAGTATAACATATCATTATAAATTTTAATGGATCATAATCTGTCTTCACACCAAGCGATGCGCTTCCTTGATGCGCAGGGTGCAGGCTAGCTCCAATGCTGTCTTGGTGTTGATCTCTGAACGACTGGATTGTCACTATGTCAAGCACTGCTGTAGTACCTAGACATCAGCCAGTGTCCAGACAGTGACCGCCATTTTTAATTAATTTTTACTTAATGGTATTTTATTTTATAATTTAGTATATATAATCGCAATTCTAATTAATTTAAATAAGTTTTAATCACATTTGAATTGTATGTTGCGCTATCGGTGTACTTAAACTGTGCGTACTTCACCGCTGGACATACCCACAAGCTCTATCCAACTGCACGCCACTGAGCTCGATCCTATCCTCTAGGCTTTCCTCCTAGAGGCTTTTCCCATTTATGGTCTATGACTTTGATTTTCTGTTGGCTTATATTGTTTCGGATTCGGTCTTTTAGAGAAACACACAATCCTCGGCCGTAATGATCGTGCACCATCAGGCGAGTTGGTGGTCAACGTAGTTTAGATTACAAAGAACTACCCATTTCTAGAATTTGGGCCTGTCTGTCTGTTTGTTAAGGTATGATTCTAAACCTTTCGCCTATGTAACATCTTGGTCTTAAATTATGAGTGTTTTATTAAGTAGAGGTCATATAAGCAGGGGAGTCTGTTGGACAAATAAATAAATTGATTGATTGATTACGCTTTCCGTAGGGGTTGCATAATAAAATATACTTTTCGACAAGCACTCACTAATTATTCAAATTTAAATTATATATATTTTGAACTATAAAGTTACTAGATTCTCTGGACCCGTGACAATCGTTATTCTCCTAGTCGACCGGTTGCTGAGTGCGCGTGAAGGCAAGTGGCCGAGCGGCGAGCCGCGCTCTCCCGTCGCCGCTCACTGACGCTCGGAGACGCGCTCCCATTAGTTCGCCCAGGGTGGCGTGATATGCTTGCGCATGCCCCGGCCGCCCGACTGTGTTGCCAGGCGGCGCGGCGAAGGCCGGAACATCCTCGCAGGCGTTTAAGGATTCAACTTGAAGACTACGTGTCCCAGAAGAGGGGGCACATCGTGCGGACGGCCCGGGTGACCGTCCCCTTAGTGGTGGCGACGTCAGCCACCCGGCTGACCCCATCCGCATGATGCGCCCCAAGCACCACTGAAGCGGCGGCAGGTTTGCCTCCCGTAAAAGCACGAGGTCGCCTAGGCAGATGCCTCACTGCTGTGTCCTCCAATTTGACAGCTGCTGCATTTCCGCTAGGAACTCCTTCTACCACCTGGACCAGAATTGTTGACGGTTTTTTTCGACGAGTTCGTAGCGATTGGGCCGCAATGCTGTGATGGGTGGCAACGAGACCGTGGTCAATGGCCTGCCCACTAGGAAGTGCCCTGGGGTTAACCGGAGGTTAGATCCAAATGATCCCTCATTTGGATCTAACGGAGAGGGGGCGGAAATTTAGTATGCTTCAATCTGCGAAAACAGAGTAGCCAACTCTTCAAAAGTCAAACAGGCCTCCCTCGCTACTCTTTTTAGATGGTATTTAGAGGATTTTATACCCGTCTCCCAAGAGGATCAAATGTGGTTGCTATAGGATCAGAACCTATAGTACCACTCTCCTTCGGACACCTACGTACCGTGGTAAGACAACGCACTAGGGTTCAACACAGCAACTATTGGACGAACCATGACAGGCCAAAGAAGCTCTTCCGACCATTGATGGCCGGGTCACCATGCAGCTTCTTCGACTGACAAAGCAACAACTGCGTACAGTCACAGCAGCTCTCACCGGCCCTGGGTCTTTTAATAAACATCTCTTTGTTATACGAGTTACTGACAGCCCCCTTTGCAGAGCCTGCTTGAACGAGGACGAAACGGCGGCACACGTGGTACTGGACTGTCCTGGGGTCGCCACAGGTACTCTCCGAGATGTTGCCGGCAAGATCAGATTCCTGCTGGCCTTTCTTGAGGAGTTGGGGTGGATCTAATAATCCATTCCCACCCTGGACGCAAAGAAATCGCCAAGAGCGGGGAATTCCGGAAACCAGCTCGTTTCACCATAACCATAACCATACCCGTCTCGCATATTCCCCCAAAATGAGGTGAATATGCAGGTCCGAACACGAAGCGCATTCCCTCTTCGACCATCATCACAATAGATAACATAGGGCTAGCATAGGGCTACATACGGATACATAGAATGAATGCTTCAGACGTGAGATCTCTGACTACTTCTAGGTGAACCGCCTTAGTGGTTAGACACACAAACAAACATAGATAACTTTTAGTTATGCGGTTCCCTCGGCCCGGGGGATAAGGGTCCCGCAAAGTCTACCCCACAGGAACTGAAGGCGAAGCTACTGTCAGTTCTTGCTGCTGGCAAATCACCCATGATTGATTCGGAAGGTTTGCCTCGCAGTCGCGTACTTACAACACTGTTTTGTAGTAGTAGGCCAATATCTAAGCTCCTATGGGCCAATATTCTTCACGAATAGCTGCAAGTGCAAGTGCCTGAGGACCTGCATGAAATAAACGTAAGTATTCATGTTTATCTAATAGTTTAGTGAACCTATGTTTCGCATCTAAGAGAATAGGGTGCTTCTTATTAATAAGTATATTAATAATAATAAATAATTTATTTTCAGGCGTCTATGGCCCATAGATATATAGCTACCTTACAGACTAACATATATAAATTAAATACAAAATTGTGTTAGTAAATAAGACTTATGTCTATGTTAGTAGCACTTCACTTTGCAATAGTCTTTGTGCTGTCCTGTGGCACTTGTCCGCGGAAGCGACGGAACACCACGTCCTTTGGCCAAAAGTCTTCTTCCATAACAAGGGGCAGAAAACAGTTAGGAACTCGCACCACGAACGCCTTGAAATTTACGTTGCGGCGCGACTCCAGCAACTGCACCCTCGGTGTGTACTTCGTCTTTTGGCGCACGTCCTCAGCGATGTGCAATTATGTTACTCTAAATCCAACATGGCGGACTCCCAAAGATGGCGGACTATAGTCCGTAAAATATAGCTTGATTAGAATGGCAGATGTCAACAAAAGTGACAACTACAATGCGACTGAACTTTGTAGTAACGTCAAATCGAATGATTTAAAATAACACATGAAAAATTATTCGTTACTAGCGTGTTAACATTTTTCTAAGTACAGTGTACCACATGTAAATCAGCATATTATATAAATTCAGCTATAAAACTAATAAAAAACATACTAATAAATAGTTACAAAAATTAACCTAATTATCTATGACGTCTTTACAAGGTCGTTTACACGTCTTTTTGCAAAAATGATATGGATGGGACCAATTTTTATAGATTTTTATATATATATATAGAACGAATAAAAAATTCTTTATTTTCTTAATGTTCATGAAAAGAGTAAGTATTCCCTTTCAATTAAATTATCTGTAGGTAATACAAATATTTACTTGGGGTGGGAATCGAACCCGCGACACGCAGGGCAGCAGCCAGTCTCTCGACCACTGCACAAACCGCGCCGCGGACACAATTTTCATTGCTTTTTTATGGGTTTTGTCGCGTAGCGACCATATCACCAAATTGTTTAATTTTATTGGCCAAAATAAAACTAATATTTACATACTGTAAAATATTGACTGAATAGGTAGGTATATATTTCTTTTTAATTTATTTATATCGAGTTGATCAGTTCTTTCTTTATTTATAGGTATCGATTTGATCAGAATTTCTTAGCACTAGTCACATTGGTTTGGCAGCTGTCATTCTAATACGCTATATTTTATGAACAGTAGTCATTTTTATGCACTCATATTTTTATGGATATCAAATGAAAGCGTTTGCTGAGAAGACTTTTGTGGAAATAGAATACGGTCGTGACTGCTCACGACCGTATTCTAATAAATACTTCAGGCGTCCTGACCACTAAGGCATCTCGCCACTTACTCTAAAAAATCACGTTCGAACGATTGATAAATCTAAAAAGCGAAAAAAAAACATAGTACGACCTGATAACCTGTTTCCACATAATTATAATAAACTAAAAAGCCGATTCTTCGTTACTATGAAATTATCATCGTTAAAGACTAAAACAGCAAAAATAAATAGTTTAAAAAACTCGCTTTTGTAAGTAGTCGAACTAAAAAGTAGAACGGAAAGTTGACATCGGGCAGACCACGCTTTTTTTCGTTTTTTTTTTTTAAGTCTCTCTTTTTTGTTTTTGAATTTATAGCAAATCATTTTCTACTTCTTAGTTCGACTACTTACAAAAGCGAGTTTTTTAAACTAATTTATTTCGACTTCAACACATTGTGCCATACTGAATTATTATGACATTGTGTTTATGTAGGACACATAGAATTAGAATATTTTTGCTACCCCATAGAAGGACATAGAGCTCAAAAAAGTGCAACCGATTTTGAATTGTCAATGTGTGCGTGCAATAGTGATGTACAACGTGGAAATATTGACACATATCGATTATCGATAAACAGTATTTCTGATGTAAAGACTTGGTATACTAAATGAAAATATTTTCAATCAAATTATGTTAATAAAACTAAAATCACAAGCGTAGGTATTATTTAATGGACTTCATTAATTAATTACATTATTTTAATAAAAACATTTCATGCGCTCATACTATAATTATATTTCATTGGTAATAGGTACTTTGTTAAGAAATCAGCTTTTAAAGACCCTGAGCAGTGTATAGAGTATGACTGATTGAGATGATGATTGTCTGAATGATTTTTACCTACCTATCCTAATACCATTGCGAAGGTGGTCTCGACTCAGCGCAGCACACGTTTGAGGTGTGCCCTACCTAGACCGCTGAGCGGCGGATACTAAGAGCCAGTATCGGGCGAGATCTATTTCTGCCGGCAATAGTGAGTTCTACGCTGGCAGATTTAGGGAACTGGAGATAAATGGCTTCCTTTTGTGATACTGCTGTCGTTCAGAAAGAGGCCGCCGAGCGGGATTGTGAGAGGGCCAATCCCTCTCGGAGAAAAAGGCGTCTAGGAGGCAACTGGCGCCTAAGAGCCGAAACCCCGCTTGTATGATTTAAGACAGACGGCCCTTTGGGGTCACGTGTGCTTAGAGAGGGGACTCTATTTACCCATCGTGATCCCAGAGAAGACGGTGGCATAGCGTTCACGTGCTATCGTGCACAGCGAGGCTTACGGGGGACCCCTTTACAGTCTCTCCAGGGATGTGTCTTAATAAGCGCTACATAGCGGGGGTACTGGAGCTGGTCTATTAAGTGCCTCCTTCCATATGCTAATGGTGACCGCCGAGGTGGTTTGAGTGAGGTAAGAATCTCACACACCCCGGTCTTACCCATAACGGCCGGGCGCGTATTTGAAGGTTTCCCCCCGAAAATAAAAAGGTATATCCTATTATCTTTTCTTATTTCTTCTTTTTCTTCTTTATCTTTATTCTTTTCTTTATCAATTAGTCTCATAAATTTTTTCCTTACCTTAGCATCGACAAGAAACCTTTTACTATAAAAAAATATATCATAAAAATGTGAAATTCTCTTGAATTTGTAGTAAAAATTAAGTGAACAACATATTCATTACGCTATCACATATAGGCTCAAAGCTCACCGCCTAAAGGTGATAACGCAGGAATCACCAACTAGTTTCATTCGGGGTCTAATCAAATTCAAATCAAATAGCGAAGAATAATAGTAGCGCATTTCGTTAGATCATTATTAAACTAAGGTCCGCACAAAGTAGATTGGCGGTCCGGATTCGAACCGCATTTGGGGACTCCTGTAATAGCGTGATGAAATATATTTATAACGTAACCTGGGCCACTAAGCTACGCTTCTTATATGTTATAAACGTTCGGACAGACACACCGACAAACAGACAGAAACGTATCCAAACATTTTGGTTTCATCGTATTAGGTACCCCAATTAAAATTTTGGAAAAATTATTACTGTGTAGAGATAGTTGGTAGGTCTACACTAATAATAAATTCTGATATCGGAACTTTTTGTTCTAAAATTTCATCGACACAATAGTCGACACTGACAAGTCACTATTTTGTATACATGAAATGAAAATTTATATTAGAACAACGTACTCAATATTGATTTTATGGCCATTGTTTTTTACTATAAAGAAAATTCACTATTTTCTTGATAGGATTTGGTTTTCAAAAAAAAAATTCTAAAGACAGATTTTTCCATGAAAATATATGCTGTTGTTGACAATTTACCTGTGAAATGAATCTTTTTCTGGATTATTTTTATAAGAAACATCGCAGTCACAAACACAACACGTAGGCATTGCTTATAAATTTTAAAACTTTTTTTTTATTTTTTATTTTATTTACTCAAAAATAGTACAGTACAGTTCTTCTTACAAAACTAGGCTGACAGTTTACTTATAATAAAGAGAAGTAGCATCCGCAGCCGAACTAGGCGTGAGCCTGTATCTCAGCTTACAGCGCCGTTCCCCTCAGGAAACAGTTTACAAAGTAACCTAAATTAGTAAGATGCAGAAGTTTAGGACCGATTACTGATACAAAAACAAAAAGGTATTTTTTATTTTAAAAAGAAATTAAGGTAACTAAACTTGAATTACTTACAATTAGATTTGTGAATTGTGCATGTGTTGTGTGTGTGTGTGTGTGTGTGTGTGTGTGTGTGTGTGTGTGTGTGTGTGTGTGTGTGTGAGTGTGTGTGTGTGTGTGTGTGAGTGTGTGTGTGTGTGTGTGTGTGTGTGTGTGTGTGTGTGTGTGGGTTTGTGTGTGGTGTGGATGTGAGTGTATTAAATACCTACATATTAAATGCGCAAGAGCTAAGTAAATGTACGTTTTCCATAAATACTAATTAAATATTAACTGATTATCTGAATAAGTTTTTCAGTTTCTTCGTAGGATAATGCCATTAAAAATTCATGTACCTTCTTTTTACAGTGGAATTTGTTAAGCGAAAAAATATTTATTGCTTTATTAATTTTATTATACACATATGGTGCTAAAAAGATGAAGTATCTTTTAATGAAAGAGGTTTTAGGGTTATGTGTGCGTACTACAACATCATGTTTTCTGCGTTTATTTGTGAGATTGGTATCGTATGTAAGTTCACAGTGTTGTTTTAAGACAATGTTGAGTAAGAACAATTGCCTCACTGTTAGGACTTCGCAAGACTTATACAAAATGTTTGTATGAAAACGAATTGGACGAAAAGTATACACTTTTAGAATTGCACGCTGAGCTATCTCAAGACCTTTAAGAGTAGTTTTGGCAGTACCTCCCCATACTATTATTCCGTAATTAATAATAGATTGGCAGAGGGAGGAATAAACTTGTTTTAGTAATTTAAGATCAGCGACATGTCGCAATGTTTTAAAAATATATATAAGTTTTCTTACTCTTCCCGTCAGAGCTTTTATATGTGCCTTAAATGATAAATTTTGATCTATTATAATACCCAAATATTTGACATTGTTTACACGTTCTAGAGGTACGCAGTTACAGTTATCAATACCCGAGCAATTGTGAGGTATAAGACAATGTTCTGAGGTAAGCAGTTTAGGTGGATTTCGTATGCTGAAAGTCAAATATTTTGTTTTTTCACTATTCAGTGTGAGTAGATTATTATGTAGCCACTTC
Organism: Xylocampa areola; assembly: GCA_935421205.1. Taxonomy (NCBI): domain Eukaryota; kingdom Metazoa; phylum Arthropoda; class Insecta; order Lepidoptera; family Noctuidae; genus Xylocampa; species Xylocampa areola. Next base: position 10,839,773 of record OW285217.1, on the reverse strand, counting down.
TGCACTACATCCAGTCCTCGTTGGGCATAGTTAAATACCTCATCCCAATTATCGGCGTTGAATATAAGAGCAGTATCGTCTGCGTAAGAGATTATTTTACCTTGGGGTATAGATAGGTTAGTGAGGTCGTTTATGTAAACGAGAAAGAGGGTAGGTCCCAAGATGCTGCCTTGCGGTACTCCATATGATATAGGAAGATAAGAGCTAGTACAATTACCCATTCTCACACACTGAGATCTTTCTGTGAGATAGCTCTTGAAGAGTTTAAGTTGGGAGCCTCTTATACCGAATCTCTCAAGTTTTCCTAAAAGGATGGGGACCGAGATAGTGTCAAATGCCTTAGCCAGATCCAAAAAGATCGCAAGACATTTCTTTCCAGAATCTAAGTTGGAAGCTATACAATTAGTAAGTGTATGGATGGCATCATCTGTACTTCTATGCCTCCGAAAGCCAAACTGGGCACAAGAAAGTAGTCCCTCACCCTCCAAGTAGTTGACATATCTTGTTTAAAAGTCGTTCAAAAACCTTTGACAAGGATGGTAGGATGGATATCGGCCTGTAGTTATTAACACGATCACGGTCACCCCCCTTGTGAATAGGTCGAACTTCAGACAGTTTGAGATTATTCGGGAATATACCATATTCCAAGCACTTGTTGAAAATATGTGTGAGAGGGGGAACTACCAACTCAACGTGCCTTTTTAGTAGATCCGATGATATATTGTCACAACCTGTAGTACTATTTGATTTTAATGATAGGATGGTATGGGTCATTTCTTCTTCCGTCGTTTCTTCGCATACAAAAGATCGCGAATGGTTGTGTGAATACAATGATGACTGGGTGTTATGAGATATGGACGGGCCAGGACTGAGGGCGTGTTTTTCTGCCAATGATTGACCAACTTTTACAAAGTACTCATTAATAATATTAAGTGCGGCTTTGTTGGAGTCACTCAGTTTTAACAACTCCTTTGGATAGCCATTGCATTTGTTGACACAATTCGTAATTGATTTTATAGTCTTCCAGAGTTCTTTGGGATTGTTCTTTGCAGTTTCTAGTTGTGTTTTCTCATATGCTCTTTTTACTTTCTTTAAGATTTTGGTACAGAAATTACGGTATCTAATATATGTCATTCTAAGAATTTCATTCTCTGGAGAGCCTCTATATTTATTGTGAAGAATGTCCCTGTTTCTCATACATCTAAGAAGGCCAGGCGTAATCCATGGCTTAAGTATTTTTTTGCGTTTCGACACAGTGAAAGTTTTAGTGTTGTTATTTATAGCTGATTGAATATTAGTAATTAGGTAGTTTATAGAGAAATTAGGGTCGCAAGATTCATATATGGGGATCATGTCTATATTGTTAATTTCTCTATTTAATTTATCAGTATCTACTCTAGTTATGGTTGATTTAATAGTTTGCTTGGGGTGTTTAGTAATAGGGTGTAGACTTAATTGAGTCAGGACAGGGAAATGATCTGTTAAGGTCGATTGTGGCACCAGAGTCATTGCAGGAAGATGGGTCCTAAGGAACACATGGTCCAGGCACGAGGAGGTGAGTGCACGGGTTACTTCAGTGTGTGCAGGTAAGAGACCGTGAGACGCGGCAATGGTTAAATATCTTTCACCCGACAGCTCCAGCTTGGAGGAGTTAATGGGTATGTTTATATCTCCAATTAACACTACATTTTTGAAAGTATTTAGATTAGATATTATATTGTCTAAGGAATATAGGAAGTTATCAATATTTCTAATAGCAGGAGACCGATATATAGATATAATTGCGGTATTATTGTCGAGTTTTGTGACTATACAATTGCCGTCTGTAAATTCAGGTTCCTCAACATTTACATTCAGCGTGTTCCTTATGTATATTACCACTCCATCATTCTGTCTGAGGTGGGTTTTTGTGGCATAAGAGTGATAGCCGTCTAGCTGTGGAATGATAGAAGTTCCCTGAAGCCAACATTCGGTTAGTACCAGAATATCACATTCTATATTTAATCGCTTTAACAAAGTTTCAAAACCAGCTATATTACAATTTATACTGCGTATGTTTTGAGTTAATATTATAAGACCACTGGATGACGCCCGGGTAATGTATTGCTGACATTCTTCTAAGTCGCATGTAAGAGATTTAGAAACAGAGACTTCATCTATCTCATTTGTAATGTGATTTATATTATCGAATTATATATGGTAAGAAAAATATTTCACCACATTTAGTTACAAAGTAAATAATACAATTGATTGTGCGCATACGATATGAGGAGTTAGTGTGTTTATTTTTGTAAGTATTATGTGTAGTGTGCACGTGTATATATGTATTAAGTAGTAATATAATGTGTTTTTTAATTATAAAGTGATAGAGTGAGGAATATATGTTTACATAATGTTCATTTTTTGAGTTACAGCAACACATACATATGTTTAAACAAGGCATGATTACAAGATAAATAATTAAAGTAATTAAAGTAAGCAGCTTACATTTACCGATCCAGACAGCGTAAAATAGTCATGGTGATATAGTTTTCCTTAGATTCTCTAGGTCATTGAAATCGTTTATTCGAACATACGAAGATCCTTCAAGCTGCTTAAGGTACACGATACCATTTGACGTCCAACAAAAATTAAAGCCATGACTCGCTTGGAATTGCCGCGCCATGTAGAATAGTTTCCGGGTTTTGCTGGTCAATTGCTCAGATACGTATAGCGGTTTTAGTTGATACTCCGGATTAAGATGAGTAGTATTCAGTTTATTGCCTTTTTGCTTGGTTTTATTAAAGTTTTTAACCGCCTTGAGCACCTTCTCCTTCATTAATACGGTGGTAAAGTCTACCACGACGGGGTTTGAGGCGTCTTGAGACTTGGTTCTGTATATGTCTTTAATTGAGTTAACATTCATTACCACATTAAGAGTTTTACCCAATTTTATAATTTCGGTTTGGAGGGATTCTTTCGTCTCCCCGGCTTGTTTGGGTAGATTTCGGATTTCTATGCCTACACTACGTGTTTTTCTCTCCAAATTTTCCAGCTTCTCTTCCAGTTCTTTTATTTTAGCCTTGTCAGCCTTGTTTTCTTTTTCTAAAGACGATATTTTTAACAAAAAATCATCATACTTGTTCGAAATTAGGTCGATACTCGCCTTTATCTCGTTAAATCGTTTATCCTGCTCCACAGAGAACGTGAGAAACATTTCTTTTATGGTAATTAGTAAATCCGTACCTTCTTCGTTGTATTTCCTTTTTTTCCTCTCTGTAATGTTAGCCAAAGCGTGAAGATCAGGCTCAGATTCGTAATGCTGTAATGGTGACTTCATTTTTTCTGAGATAACAACTTCTACTGACTTTTCACCAGTTGCCTCCATTGCCGGTGAGACCGCTTGCAATGGCGGGGCAGGGGAGGGGGGAGGAGGCGTCCTTCTTAATGGCATTATTTAAAAGTTGATGTGTACAGGCAAGCTACCAGGACAGCAGATAATACTAAAGGTGAAACAAGCGCCGACAACTTGACAGGTCAACTTAGCTGGACGGTTATCGACTAATCTCAACAATCTCTAGTTCTGTCCAATATAAGGTGAACCCTAGTACAAAGACAATGTGCATACGAGCTTCGTTTGTTTGTGTGCGATACCACTAACCATGCGTAAGCGACGGGGTGAATGGGTTTAGCTCCGCCCACTACAGTTCTCTACAGCGTGTGTGTGCGTAAGTCTGTTGTCGTTGATGTAGGTGTGCTTGATTCCGTCCGCCGCACTCGTATAGCTGCAGCGAGCCTCCTTGTACTTTATGCACTCCTGGTATTTCGACTGAATATTATGATGTTATTTCAAACTTATTTTTAACAACGAATTAAAAATAAAACAAATTTAGTACAGAGGACACGTCTAAACGCTATCGCGATCCGAGGGGAAGGGGAAACTGTATAAAATATACAGGATTCACTAACAATACAGCAAATATAAGTTAGCGTGATTTTTGACAGTGACACTGGAGAAAACAACATCTGCCAATAGTGCTAACTGAACCTAAATATGCTTTCTCTTTCTAACATGTGATATTTCCGTAAGAGATTCCATTCCCATAGTAGGCTTTGTTGGTCTTTTTCTATCCTACGTTTATGGTAGGACATGATGTAAGTAAGTACAGGTATGTTTTCGACATTCACAAAAACACGCACGACAACTGTAAACAGGAAAAATAGCATTACATTTCTCTTTTCCTGTTTACTAATCTGTGACACAGGAAAAAAGACATCTAATTCTATTATTAATGATGTCAACGGGTTATTTGATAGTATTAAAAATCGCGTTAGATTACGCATTTAAAAAACAAATGGCTAGATAACCCTCAAAGTAACCCACAAATACCCACAATACAGTGTATCATAATTTTTGGTAAAAATTATAAATTGCTTACGTAAGTACTTACCTACAAGTTTTGACAAATAGGATGGTAATTTGGAAAGCAATAAGAAATTAACGAACACCCAAAATATTAAGTTATTCCAAAGGTTTAATTTAATTTTACAGTCTCCTTTATTTCAGTTTAAATTTTTTATAGCTGAGATCTTAACCCGGCTAGGTAAGTCTAAAGATGAACGAAACAAGCCCAAACACGAAATAACTGCTGTACACCGTTGAGGAGTTTCCGCGACCGTCTTTCGACCCCATCGTCAGATTTAACTCTAGGTTTCCATTATGTTGTAGTGTCATCAGAACTACATATGAATGCTAATTTTCAGTAGAATCGGTGTACAAGATCACAGGTGAAAAATCAATCATTTCCTATTTTTCTACCACTAGGAGTGGTTTTTTTTCAAATTAAATCAATCTTAATCCCTATCTATTAAAAAAAAACATCAAAATTGGATAAAAAATAAAACACGCGTCTTGAAAACCTTCTTCTTTTTAAGTTAAATATTTTTGTTGAAAGATAAATATGGTCGTGAGCAGGGTTCGAACCTGTGCCTCCTCGATTAATACTCCAGTCGCTCTGACCGCTAAGTCTTCAACTATATTTTAAAATAAAAACCTAATTTTTTTTCAGTAAAATGTCTTACTTCATAAAATGTTAGAGAAATGTGTTTAAAATCAGTTTAGGTGCGTTGTGCGCCTTCTTTGACAAATGGTTTATGTTTTAAACATTCGTCTTCCGTGGTTTAGGTAAATAATGCGCATTGCACTGTATTCTGAAATGTCTTTCCGTGGCAGGGTCGACGGAGCCCCGCCCTATTTTTGTGTCTGTAGGGTCAGAACAAACCTAAACACGAAGACGATGAAGGGGGTAGTTTGCTCGCTACGTTCGTTCACGGCCCCGTCATCCTCTTCGTACCTAACCTGTCCGTGTCGGGACCCGGACCTCGAACAATAATAATTAACTATTACATAGATACAAAATATATGTTTCGCGCGGCAAACAAACACACGACATGCGCTGCCAATTGAATAACGACCATACTGTCTGTCGTGTCTGATAAGACGTAGGTAATATTAAAACTATATAAAACACGGTCGAGCGAGGTTATCATCACAGAGGTCCTGAATATCTAGACCTACCCAGTTGTGTTATAAGTGGTTTTCGCCGTTTGTGCCGAAATTAGCTGCATCTATAGGGGGCGACTAATTTCAAAGTTTCCAAAAAATGCAGAGTTTTGTCTGAACCGTAGGTACTTATCTCAAGATTAAGAAATAAAACAGACGCGTCATAATGTCGCCTTCATCTATGCCTAATTTGTTTGCTCTCTGTTTGTGAGAGACACTAATAAACATTTATTTCTTGTACGAATAATTATTTTTGTTAAATTAATCTGTTTGCCCACCAACTCGTTTGATGTTATCTTTGAAAAAGAGACGAGTTTTGGCTTGGCCCCAATAGGAAAGTGGCGTGATTTCATGTATCTAGTTAATTTAAAAAAATTAGGATATACTTTGCCTGCTTTGGATCTAAGTTTTGACCAAAATGTCGGTGTACAACTGGGTACACCTCTGCCTACCCCTTCGGGGAATACAGGCGTGATGCTATGTTATGTTTATGTTATGTCTTATCAAACGTAGGTGCTACTTCATAGTGTTTTCGGAAGGTTTCATGATGATCAAGTATAAATGCTAATGGGACTTAGCAATGAAACTAGGGTGACCTTGTTTTCACTAAAAGTCATATAAATCGTGTGTGCTACCACTACCTATACCTACTAGTTAGATATTATTCGGAAGGTCTGACGATGATCAGTTAAATATTGAACGGATTTTTGTAATTAAAGTAACAAGGATGACTTCGTTTTCACCAGTTATAATATAATTTGGCACGGATGCCAAATTCATGACACACATCTGTTACCTAAACACGTGAAGAATAAGGACATTTTTCGTCCAACTTAAAATCTGATGTATATTTTATCCGAATCGGTTAATCATGAGATACAGTTTAACCCCTACTATTCGAGTCCCGTACACCGTAAACGCCATTTTCAATTGCTATTCCATTTGGTGATTGGTTATTAATTTAAGGTGCTTGATTGGATATAAGTTATTATATTAAATAGAAAAAGAATACGGTCGCGAACAGGATTCGAACCTGCGCCTCCCGGATGAATACTCCAGGCGCTCTGACTACTAAGCCATCTCGACCTCTGCTCACCACCGCGAATTCTTCTTCCATATTTTAACACGTCTTATGGCGACGTTATTGCTATCACGGTACTATACGGGTGACCGAACCGTCGTACCGTGATAGCAATAACGTCGCCATAAGACCCAGTTGTACACCGACATTTTGGTCAAAACTTAGATCCAAAGCAGGCAAAGTATATCCTAATTTTTTTAAATTACATAGATACATGAAATCACGCCACTTTCCTATTGGGGCCAAGCCAAAACTCGTCTCTTTTTCAAAGATAACATCAGACGAGTTGGTGGCCAAACAGATTAATTTAACAAAAATGATTATTCGTACAAGAAATAAATGTTTATTAGTATCTCTCACAAACAGAGAGCAAACAAATTAGGCATAGATGAAGGCGACATTATGACGCGTCTGTTTTATTTCTTAATCTTGAGATAAGTACCTACGGTTCGATTTTAAGCATTTTTCTCTAACATGAATAAAATATGAAATAAGACATTTTACAGAAAAATATGTAGGTTTTTATTTAAAAATATAGTTGAAGACTTAGCGGTGAGAGCGACTGGAGTATTAATCCGGGAGGCGCAGGTTCGAATCCTGCTAACGACCATATTTATCTTTCAACAAAAATGTTTAACCTAAAAAGAAGAAGGTTTTCAAGTCGCGTGTTTTATTTTTTATCAAAGTTTGATTATTTTTTTAATAGCTTATAACTATTAAAAAGAAACGATTAAGATCGAATCACACTTTAATTTAAAAAAAAAAAACAACTAGTGGTAGAAAAATAGGAAATTATGGATTTTTCACCTGTGATCTTGTACACCGATTGCACTGAAACTTAGCATTCATATGTAGTTCTGATGACACTACAACATAATGGAAACCTAGAGTTAAATCTGACGATGGGGTCGAAAGACGGTCGCGGAAACTCCTTATCGGTGTACAGCAGTTATGTCGTGTTTGGGCTTGTTTCGTTCATCTTTAGACTTACCTAGCCGGGTTAAGATCTTAGCTACAAAAAAAAAATAACTGATATAAAGGAGACTGTAAAATTAAATTATACCTTTTTAACTTGAAAATAAATAAACTTTTGGAATAACTTAATCTTTGGGTGTTCGTTAATTTCTTATTGCTTTCCAAATTACCATCCTATTTGTCAAAACTTGTAGGTAAGTACTTACGAGTACGTAAGCAATTTATAATTTTTACCAAAAATTATGATACACTGTATTGTGGGTTACTTTATCTAGCCATTTGTTTTTTAAATGCGTAATCTAACGCGATTTTTAATACTATCAAATAACCCGTTGTCATCATTGTTAATAGAATTAGATTTCTTTTTTCCTGTGTCACAGATTAGTAAAAGTAAAAACACTAACAAACAGGAAAAGAGAAATGTAATTCTATTTATCCTGTTTGCAGTCGTCGTGCGTGTTTTTGTGTTTTTGTGGATGTCGAAAACATACCTATGTACTTACATCATGTCCTACATAATTCAGTATGGCACAATGTAAGTGTTGAAGTCTAAATAAATAATAGTTTAAAAAACTCGCTTTTGTAAGTAGTCGAACTAAGAAGTAGAAAATAATTTGCTATAAATTCAAAAACACAAAACTTACGTCACCATGCATCGTAATCCAAACTAAACGTGTATGCAAAATTTCAGCTCAATCTCAGCTTTCTATTTACAAGTAGGTAAAAATAAGATTACGAAACTATTTATTTATATTTTCCGATTACATTAAGGTCCCGATTACACTACTAAATGTTGAAAACCAGGATTTTGAGGTAGAAATACTAGGATAATGCGGTTTGAAATTAAAACAAGGTCAATGAAATTAAACAATTAATAACAAATTAAACATGTTTTTTGAAAGTATCTTCAATCAACTATTATAAGAAATAAAAGTAAATCCTTTCAAATAAAAAAATAATTTTCCTAATCGGTTCATAAATGACGGAGTTCTGAGGAAACAAACATAAAAAAAAAAAATACAACCGAATTGATAACCTCCTCCTTTTTGGAAGTCGGTTAAAAATTGTTAAGTTTAAACTATAATAATAATAAAAAGCGGAAGAGATTTTTTGTTGTTGTTTAAACGCGCAAATCTCTGGAACTACCCATCGGATTTGAAAAATTATTTTTGTATATGATTGATGATAGCCAGATACATCAGGAATATAATTCACTAACATTAGGCTATGCCTCTCACCTAGCCTTAAATATTGATTATTGTTAAGTAAGTCAGATGAAAAAGCGCTTACGAACTGCTTTATTCGCATGCGCTGGCGTTATGGTTAGTGATACGTAATTACAATTTTCCACAAAAATATTGGTGCTATGTATATTTAAAAAAAAGTCCGCGATGCTATATGCCTATCACATATTATACATAAGGTACTTTGTGTCAACAAATTATTGAAAAGGACAATGATCATGGATGTATGGAACCCCGTACCGAGCTGCATCATTATGAAACTTTGTTTTTATAGTCTACATTTATCATATTAACTCTTACAAAAGTTCTTTTTTTGAACAAAACCCGGGTTTCGGAGATATTTAACAAAATCTAAAATAACCTCAAAACTAGGTAAGTAGGTGTATTTTATTGACACCTCATACACGAACGAAAATGATTGCTCTAAAAACAGAGTAATCCGCGTATATTAGTAGTTATTGCGTTGTTCGTGACTGAAACTCGGGGAGTAACCCTATATTGCTAATACTGTGAGCGGGGTAGCGTATCTAAGAGTAATAAGGGTATTTAATATATTGGACGCTACCGTAATCACACTACCACATTATCATAAGTTTGACCAGTCAGACTGAATAGTGCTCTTTGAGTCTAGAGAGCATCCTTAACAATTATAAGCTTTTAGTAATCTTATAATACTATTACTGACAGGCACTATTGCTCATGCTCATGTTCATGTTGTCGTCGTGAATCGACTAGGTAGGTAAGGGATAGAAATAAAACAAACAGGTCTATTTGGGTTTTAATAGCAAAGTCAAAATATTTATACAAAATACTTGTACTTAAATCATTCATTATATTCCTGAAAAAAAAAAACATCTATATCATGGGTTTTTACATTATAGACCTAACTTGAGGAGTAGTTTTGTTGAGAAGGAGGGGGTGGCTCAGGAATATTGAGATACCCACTTGATGCAACATCTGGCAAAATAGCTTCTGACAGACCAGGGTGACTAGAGTCAGGCTGATCATAATGTTGCACTTCTCTTGTGGCCGAGCTTCAACAAGCAGCACATACTCTTTCCAATCTTGAGATCTAAAAAGTGACATGTAATGTATATACCTATATTTAACATGTAATTCAAAACATTCTGGAATGGGTTATAGGTTTGATAAAAGTATGTAATGTGATTGTATGCAATACATGATAATGATCAGGCAGCAATTGTGTCAAAATAGAAAATAATATCTATTGGCATTATTTGTGAAACCTCTCTTATCGGGACATAATATTGTAAACAAATCTAATAATAGTATTATCACTATCAACAATAGAAGACAGAAGAAAAGAAGAACATTTATAACATAATGAAGGATATATTTGTTATAATTCAACATAAACAAAATTAATTACCAGGTGCAGTGGGACATGTCTAACTAAAATGTTTCTCTCTTGTCAATCTTGTCTTACAGGATATTTTCTAGGTGCCTCAAGGTAAACATAGTCTTCCATGATCAAAAGCAGGCAACAATTAACTTCCTTCATTGATTGTGTTTACTCCATCTTGAAGCAGTTTCAAACACTGTACAAAACACACATTCTGAAGTCAGCTGCAATAAAAACCATGAATGAAAAAGTGTGTTTTACCTTTTATGTAGTTAACTGTCTTCCATAACATATTAACAGAAATTACACCTATAATCAAGAGTAGAGCCTGTTTTGCACTCGATTGTTTTGATCTGTTGATATTTATTTGTTATTTTATGTGCGAGTCTAAAATAAATGCGTTTTCTTTCTTTCTATATAAATGTTTTGTACGATTATAGATGGTAGATACCATCAGTAAAAGATTTGTCAGCAAATAGAAGGTGCCTGACATGCTTACATAATCAAAAAGTAAAATATGATCTGCTTACCTGAGTAGGGAGTTATCCACGACTGTAACAAGTTAATCATTGGAGGTTAGATAGGCTTCTGGGTATCCAAAATGTACAATTGATACATCGGTATTGCCGGGTGACTGACGGCGTCAGTCGGTCGACCCCACGACTCGACATATTTGCGCAATGAAATACACAGAATTATGTTCATAAAATACAAACAAATTCTATTTCTCAAAACATAACTAAATACGTCAAATCAAATGTCAAAAATGTGCCGGGATTTAGGGATGTTATCGATAAATCAAAATATTTAGTAATAAAATAGATTTTGTGTCAATTAGCAAAACTAAATCGATTTGGTGTACTGGTTTTAATTCATTGTTTAGGGTTTAGGTTTAAATACTCTATTTTCAAAAAGAAAAGAATCACTTGCATAATAAGAAAGGAAAGCTAATACACATATTTCGTGAAATGTTTTTGAAGCAAACGTTAAAAATATATAATAAACAAAATAAACGATTGGAATGACTGGTTAATCGATTCATCATAAATAGTTTCTATTGCATTCCACATCCCTATGACCGGCTGTGGTGAACGTCATGTAAAGGGATTAAACAATAATCATACTTTTATAGTTTAAAATAAATTCCCTGTTCAAAATTCAAATCCATGACGCGTAATGTCGTAAAAAAATATGAAAATAATTACTATATAATTTTGATCTTGATGCGTGAGACTTCTTGGTACCACTTTTGGTCATTGTCCTTTAAAAATTATTTATGATTATTATTATTAGGCATTCCATATTAATCCAATAAATAAACTCCAATAAAATTGACAATTTTATGAAGATCAAATTTGACCGTTACAGCATGTTATTTGGACGTATAGTTTAGGACATTCAATATGCTAATGAAGCAATTATTATGTGAAAATCCTTGGAGGACCTTGGTTAAAAAGCATATAGTTGGTAATGAAGTTGTATTAAATTTGACGCTGATTTCTAAAGCACTAATGTTCGGTATGGCGCATCTATAGATATATAAAACGTCACTGACGATTTCTATATACATATACATATATAATCGTCAGTGACCTCACATCTAAGACTTACCTGAAAGCTTTGAAAAGATTTATTTCACGACAAGGAAAACCCAGTTTTTTTTTTCCGTCATTGTCAATTTGTTGGGCTTAAAAATGATTATTAAATATTTCTTTCTTCTTGTTCAGAAAATTTAAGAGAATACGCAATCTCACAATTTTTTTTTTTTTCTATGATTCCACCCTACGGCAGTCATTTCGGTAGTTTGTGGCAGGCAGGAGTAAAAGATTGTAAGCATTATCTGATCGCGTGGTGGGTAATGCTCACCTCACCTTCAAAGAACTTAGCACTGTATCATCACTAAACTCCCGACCTATAAATCTTATGTCTACAGAATCCACAGATTTCCTATCACTACCACTCCAGCTCACTTCTTGGTTGGCCGTCCGCTGATCTCTCCTGCCAGTCAAGACCTCAGCGATGTACCAACTCATCACATTAACCGCTACCAGAGGATCGTGCAGTTGCGTCAGCATTTTTGGGCCAGCTGGTCTAAAGAGTATATATCCGTGCTACAAACGCGCTCTAAGTGGATAAGAAGGACAGTCTGACACCAAACACAATGGTTTGCTTAAGGATGACCACTTGCTGCCTTTGAAATGGAGTCTTGGGCGCATCATCAAGACTTACCCCGGCCGAGATGGCATATCGTGGGTTGCTGATATCAGGACGGCAAGCGGGGTCGTACCTCAAAGTCTCGCAAAAATATGTCCGTTACCTATTGAATGACGAATAGTAACGACTTGAGTACATATGCTATTGACACTGTTGGAAGCTGGAACATCTTCCAAGGCCGAGGGCATGTTGAAGAGAAGAACCTAGCCGGCCCGTTGTTGTGTAGGTACTGATATTCGCTAGTGGTGGCGCCACCGCCGTGTCAGGACGTGCAAGGTCGCGGCTATTATCTGTGTACTTCAACTTGTATCTCTCGTGTGACTCACGCACAACTTACTTTATCGTAAATTTAATCTATATTTAACATTATAAAGCTGAAGAGTTTGTTTGTTTGTTTGGTTGAACGCGCTAATCTCTGGAACTACTGGTTCGAATAGAAAAAAGAAATTTGTGTTGGTTAGTTAATTTATCGAGGAAGGCTATATAACATCGCGCTACGACTAAAAGGACTGGAGCTTCAATGAAAAATGTTGCACTAACGGGAAAAAAATATTCCTTTTGAGAGCTTCCGTTGCGTGCGCTGCGTAAACAGTTAAAGTTACGCAAAAATCATTTACGATAAAATTGCTCCCCATTAAAGTTCTAAAAAAAAGTCCGCGACAACATATCTTTTAAGGTTGACTCACTATAACCTTTTTATGTATATGAAATTGGTTCTAAAATAATGCATTATTTGGGAGATATCATAGTTTTAAAATAACTTGGCAACAAAATAATGATCAAGTACCACGCACGCATTTATAACATAACATAACATAGCATCACACCTGTATTCTCCGAAGGGGTAGGCAGAGGTGAACACAGTCGCACACCCACATGTCGCCAATGCTGTTGTACCGGATAACCTGCACCGCACAGATCACTGAGGCGCCCGATTTTTTTTACGTGGCCCAAGTGGCCGTGGCTTTTAACACGTAGGGGTTTAATCTGCGTAACCGAACAATAGCTATGACGAGGCAATTTGATGCCTCCAGTCAAAGCATATTTAAAAAAACTACAATCTAAGCAACACAGCACTAAGGGCGTCCCCTGCGGGATACAAGCCTCGGCTTAGGGCGTTGCTGGGGGGAAAAATAGGGACTATATCAGGTGGATCATATCAGTTTCCTTATTATTAAGGGACGAATTAAAAAAAAAATATATACTTGCTCAGCGCGGGCCGGCTCGAGCGAGGGTCGGGGCGGAGATGATGAGACATTTCGCGACGGACTCGGGCCTCGCCGGTGAGGTATATAAGCTCGGAAGTAAGGCGAAACTTGGCTCTAGCCAAATACGTATTTCACATATACATTACACATACGTGTTCCGTGTGAAATTAAACCCAGACGTATTGACGTCAATTAAATTGCTCGTCCCTAACACCAGACTACGCCAAGGACCAAGAGATAGGTTGATAGGTAAGTATGCACCGGTGGTTAAAGCAACAGATATACTTAACACTGTTGCGCGGGAATTGAATATTTTTAGTTGTACATTGGCGGAATTTCAGAGGGTGACACTTCACCATTTATCTCAATCGTGATTACATTGTCGTATTGGGGTAGCCTGAATAAACTGTAAATATATCGAGTAAATATTATAAAAAATATCGAGGCGATCGAGCGCGCCGGAGTGTGCTTTTGTGTCTGTTAGACTCTTGAGCTACAGTGGTCCTATCATCGGGTCTGAGGAGAGCGTGACGTGATCGGCGGATTTTGTTGATATGAGACGGCCTGTAATCGGCAGAAGGACAACTAAGGGATTCGGATGATTTGGCAGTTTCAAAGTATCTCTTTGACGTCTTTTTTATGAATTTCCTAATGGGCACTCTGGGATCGAGGTGGAGTTGAAGGTTCCTAATGAACTATGGGGCGCCTGTCACATTACGAAGGAATCGATTTTGCAGGGTTTGCATTCTACCCCCCCAGGGGTTCCGCCTTGTCGTGGTGGGGGGGCTCTAGTAGCCGTGTCTTGGTCACCCACGGTGAAGCTATAGGAACCCGGGGAGGGCCGCTCCTCTGGGCTTTGCCTGCAAGCCCATATTGGAGCGGCGTAGGTTGCGGGCCTTATGGGGGGTGCCAACTGAGGTGGGCTGCGGCGTCGTATGGGCGGCACCGCATCTGAGAGATGGGGGCCGCGGCGGGAGAGGACTGCCGGTATGCCGATGCGCCACTCTCCCTACCTTCCGCGACCTTGACAGGGCCGCCACCGTTAGATGGCGGACGCGGGGGGTTCCCGCGTCCCGCCCTCAAGCAGCTGAGGAGGTATACTGTGGAATTTTAACCGCTCTGTCTCCCCGTGTCAGAGCGGTATGCGAGGGCATTTCTCCACATATAAAAAAAAGGGTTTGCATCCTATGAATTTTGTAATACTTAACGTGTGCGAACACGACGCTAGCATACGTCATAATGGGTCTAATGCACGTAGTGTAGAGCCTAATCTTAATGAGGTGCCCGCGACGCCCGCGGACTATTTACGTGTTTGTCACCGAGACCCTAGGGTGCTGGAAGGCCCGTCGGCTTGTTGTCTAGTAATCAAACAGTCAATTTATATTGTTAAGGTCTTATGGTAGTGACAACATTAGTAACAAATTGTGTACATAGGCTAGGTTATTTTATTATAATCAATAAATAGTGAAGTTCCAATATCCTTCTGGTGTTTCAATTACTATACACCTTGGTAAACTGTAATTAAGTTCCATGTAATAGGTGGTGAGCCAATTGCCATCTACCAGGCACAATTTCAAACTCCGGGCTGCTACTGAGAATTTTCTAACAGAAAAACTCAATAACGGTGCCCGACCCGGGAATCGAACCCGAGACCTCATGCTCCACAGTCACACTTTGGACCACTAGAACAATGAGCCAGGCGCATTTATTACGTGCTAGGCGCGGTCATGAGGGGAGAGGGCGTTGGGGAAACATATTTTAGGTTATTTTTGCTGCTTTGTTTGCTATTGAGCTGGTTATATTAATGAACGGCATTCGTTTACTGCACTGGAGCCTAAACAAAAATGTACACTCACATTTCGCCAATGATGTGGTGAACCTGGGTGAACCTATTGCCGAGCACAATTCCAAACTAAGGGCTACTTCAGAAAAAAAACTAATAGAAATCCCTTAAAACACTGGCCGACCCGGGAATTGAACCCAAGACCCTACACTCAGCAGCCGCACTTGCGCTCGCCAGGCCAATGGCACCAGGCAGTGATTAATTGAACTTCAAATTTTCAACAAATTTACGATTACATAGACTAGCGGTATAATAATATGGATTTTATATTTTTCAAAATCCTTAGTTTACTTAAAACAAAATAAGCTTAGTCTTAAGCAGCTGGTCGGCATCGGGATGATTTTGAACATTTTCTAGTAAATTTGTGTTCATACACACGATGTTAGTATCCGACATCCACGCGGAAGGAGTCGTGGAATCGCAGGTCATTAATAAAAATGTAGAAGTGGAAGGAATACGCTAATAAATCATCAACAATGTTGTTCTTTTACAAACCATTTAATATTTAACATACTTTCATACATGTGACAGTTCAAAATCGATAAAAAGTGGAAATTAATGGAGACAAGTTTATATATTGAAATCCATATAATATTTTGTTTGGACTACAGTAACAATTTAATAAATACCCCACGTTCAATACATGTGTATGGAAATGATTGCGGCCAAGCCATTTTATTCTAGACATAAATCAAATCAAAATGAAATAAGCTCCAACGTGAGCTGCCCTTGACTTTAGCGTAAAAGTACTGGTAACCATTTATGTTGAACGGTCTGGCATCAGTGAACTTGTAAATGACGGACCCCTCTCTCATTTCGTATGAGAAAACTTGCCGATAAAAGTAATGCTCAGAATTGGAGTCGTGTCCGTAAAGATACGTCTTACCGGCCAATGAGAACGGGAACAACACCGAGTACGAGTGATCTAACGTGGTCCAAACATTCTCTCTACCCATGCTGTGAAGATTATTCGCGTTTATGTCACGAATATAGTGCTTCCTAGACTGGCTATTAAACCCTGCGATATAGACGTCATCTCCTACTTTAAATGGAAATTGTATATCGTAGAAATTATTCCATGTACCGTGAGAAACTTCGGGTCCCAGAGTGCCGTCAGGTTTCAATAGCTGGAGGAACCAGATTTTTTGTCGTTCGTTCTGTCCGTATAAGTAATGCTCGCCGTTTATGTTGACATGAAACATAGTTTTGTAATTGTAGGCAAAACGACCATTGGCAGTCTCTCGTCCCATTGTACCATCAGCGTTTAAGATTTGTATAAACCAATATCTAGTTTTTAAATTGTGACCATAAAAATAGTGTATTCCATTAATTTCAAAGTGAACCTGAACGGCGTAATAATTCTGCCATGATCCTTCAGCCGTAACCTCGCCCACTCTACCCCAATCATCGACTCTCTTGATAAACCAATGTAGCGTTTTTGCGTTTTGTCCATACACAAAGTGTCGTCTGTTGTTCTTCGTTGAATACACAAACAAAGGCTCTACGTCGTAATCTATGTTTACACCGGTGTATGTCTTATTGAACTGAGGTTTTAAATGATGCACTATCTCATCGCATACGGTCTCAACGGCATGAATATACTCATCGTCGTCATCAGTATCGATGGATCTTTTCCTCAGTTCAGTTTTAGGTGTCGTCGTAGTCAACTCTACAATTGTTACACTAGACTGCTTGATTGCAAACTTTTTCTGTCCTCTACCGTTGGTTCCGGATACCTCCCACTGGTCTGGGTTAAATTCGTATGGCGTACTTCTGTCAGAGGAAAGTTGGTTCAAATCGGCCATTATCATATCATAATTAGTTGCCGTCCGCTGATCATAATTATTGATAAAATTACGCATATTTCTGTATGCACGCTCTAGAATTAAATATGTTTCACCACCGACGATAGCTATGGCCCCTGTTTCGAAATTTTCACGTGGATCGTCAGTACGTCTACTGGGAGGTGGTCCGTAGAACAGGTTGGCCGGCATCCAAGTAAATGCGGAGAGCATCCTGTGATCAGCTTCGAACGATTGCGGTCTATCTCCAAATGTTCTCGGTGGGTCGCCAGATAAAAACAACACATCCGGGTCTCTTCGCGGCGGGCCATCGAAGGGTAGATGGGCACCAGCAGTGTCGTTTTCTACGAACTGCCTGTATACTTCACTAACTTGTATCGCCAAATACGCACCGAATTCACTACCGAATGGATTTTCACTCAGTACTATATTTATGAATTGCCTTAAAATGTTAAACGGTATGATATGATGGCGAGTCGCTGGGAAAGTCTCACCCGATATCTGTAGAGTTTGGCTAGGCACAGTAGCTGTATACGGTGGTCTAACAGCTATAGGAATGCATGTATGAAATTGATCCAAATCAATTTGAAAAATTTTACCTCCCTTCACTGATGTAGCAAGTATCGATAAACTTAGTGTTATCAATAAACATAATTTTGGATTTATGTTTGGATCCATTCTAACAACACTTTACCACACGAACCGCGCGAACAGATGGTTTGTTATAATCTTTGATACAAGCAAGCTGCTTTATTTATATGTAAAACACGATTTTTATGATGATAACCTATCCTGACCGTGCTTAATAAGATTATTGTTTAGGTACGATGATTTAACGTATATCTACAGTATGGTCCCAAAATCAAACTGAAGACGGATGTTTATATAGGTTTTTGTAGGCTTGGCGAGATACATAGATTCGGCATTAATTGATGGGATCGCATTGTATAATGAATGATGACAAGAGGATACGAGGATACCGTACAACCCCTTTGAGGTGGAAGATTTACCCGGCTGCCTGAGAACCATCACATTCCTATTATATCGCTGAGGCGACGAGCTCTGTGACCTTATCGATGCCGATCTCCTGAGTTAGCTTCGATTTTCATCTGTGATGTGATATGAGCTAGAACGAATTGGGAGCTCCGCCACCTTTTGCGGCCGCGTGACACGTGGTTTTTATCTGCTATTATTGCGCTTTGTCTAAATTGGAACTTTCATGTTTAGAAGGAAGTATTTTTTTTGCACAGGATATATTATAAATATTATTATTAATAAGGATTACTTTAATAATTAATTAATTTAAAAACCTTGAGTTCCTGGGAATTGCAGACGCAAGACGCGTCGCGCCAGCGTGGCCTGCGACTAACAGCGTGCTGTCACTCACTCCTTTACACTCAGTCCAAAGATATTAGAAGGAAGGGAGACTCCGTCTGTCTATACAGCCGTCTCGCTCGCGCAAAAGCCGAAAACAGTTGATGCCGTGAGTGTCTCGTGGTCTTGTTAATATAACAAAAACAATATAAAAAAATAAATAACAAATACTTTAACACACTATCACCCCCACACAACCGTACCTGCGCGGCCGTTTGGGAAGCCTAACTTCAGGCATGTAGAGCAACATCCCTTTCAGAGACTTGCATGTCTGGCAACTACAGGCTGCATGAGAACAACTCCCGCAGCAGCTCTGGAGGCCATGCTGGACTTATTCATCAAACAGGAAGCAGCAATGGCGGCAGTACGTCTTAAAACACTAGCACTGTGGAACGACTGCAAAACAAAACACGCAGCAATTTTACATGAACTATTCGAAGACTTCACGATTGCGCGAGCAATCAGCGATCGAATACCGAAACAGTTCATCTTCGACAAGAAATATAAGATCCAGTTGTACGAAGACCCATAACACGATGTTCATAACAAAGAACTGTGGATTTGCATGGCGATCCTACAAGCCCTAAACAGCCACACAGTCAACTCTGGACTCATTTACGAGTGCCACCAAACATTAAATGAGGTAGGCAATTTTAATAACATAACCCTACAATGGATTAAAGGGCACAGCAGCTCTCGAGGCAACGATGCCGGGACGAGCTCGCAAGGAAAAGATCGAGTGTGGCTTCTATAGGTCCAGAACCTATAGTTCCACTCCCCTTTGGACACCTACGTACCCTGATAAGACAACGCACCAGGGACCAACACAGCAACCTCTGGACGAACCATGGTGAGTGCAGATAGACCAAAGAAGCACTTCCGGTCATCGATGGCCGTATCACCAGACAGCTTCTCCGACTGACAAAACAACAACTAAGAACAGACACAGCGGTCTCACGGGCCATGGGTCTTTTAATAAACACCTCTATTATAGGAGTTAGTGACAGCCCTCTTTGCAGAACCTGCATGGAGATGGATGAGACAGCGGCTCACGTGGTGCTTCACTGCCCTGGTGTCGCCACTTACAGGGCTAAGTACTTCGGAAACACAGATACTCTCCGAGAGGTCGCCGGCAAGATCAAGTTCCTGCTGGCCTTTCTTGAGGAGTTGGGGTGGATCGAATAATCCATTCCCACCCCGGACGCAAAATAATCGCCAAGAGCGGGGAGTTGCGGAAACCAGCTCGTTTAACCAATACTAATACCAAAAATCTACATCGCCTTGTGCAATGGGTAATGTCTGCGCAATACAAGATGAAGAGGATTGGGCCTAATATTGAACCTTGTTAAAGTTAAATTAGCGCTTTATGACCCGACGAGACTAGCCAAACGTCTATTGATAATTTTGCTCACAACTTTAAAAAAGTTTGTAAATCTAAACTAGGTTTATCAGACCATACTGCCCAAATGATAAAACAACTTATTAAAAAAAAATATGCTTTGAACTTTTGGCGACAAACAAACCGCGATTTTAGATAGCACAGAGAATATTAATAAATTTAAAATTTGTATCAGAAACCTAGCTTTCTCACAAATTTATGACCCTAGTGACTCAAACGCTGCGTATCAATAAACAAGACTCTAAAAAAAATTGCTCTATTTCTGAGGGTGTGATGGGGATTGGACCCCATATGTGGGATATTATTATCCATAAAATTGATTACGTCTCTTAAAGTATTATAACTATGAACGTGGTCATAATATTGAATAGTATTAGTAAAAAATACAAACTGAGCTTGCAGTGTATAAGTTTCAAGTTGTCAAGTGAACATGAGATACAGGTTGAACCCTCTACTGCATGACCAATTGATCAAAGAAAAATGGTATGTTTTCTTTTAACTCGACTTGGTAATATTTTATGAATTGAAGGTACTTTATTACGTATGAATTATATTATTATTATAGTTATATCATTTAATATCATTGGTGCCTTATTAATGGTGGTGAAAACTTTAAGTGAGTCGAGGAGAACACCCTATCAAAATTACGGAATACTGGAATAACATATGTATACTTTCGTGTTTGCGCACACATAAGCATCCCTTCTACACTGGGCGAAACATTTATCTCGTCATCGTGTGGCCCACTCATTGGCTGCTAATGACGTGATATCGCCAGCGAACCAATCAGCGGGCGTCTACGTATTGGTGGGGCATAGGTGACCACATTCGCCACGCACTTTCGGTAGCATCAACATCTACGTCTCATATTTAATATTATTTCTTGTACCTCCAAATGTTAAGAAATTAAACGCACCTCAATCGACGCTCCATCAGAACCAGCGCACTACACCTACAACATTTAGTTTTTATTTTTAATGTATATTTGTATTGGTTTGTTTTAAAAATATATTAATACATGTTGTACCAGTAATATGGTTTGGTAATAAATGTATTCTTTCTTTCTTTATATAATTATGTAGTTTCCTCCATATACCACCTCCAATAAGGCATCGATGAAAATCATTTCAATTAATGAATAACTTATATCCAATCAAGCACCTTAAATTAATAACCTATCACCAAATACGAGTACACAAGAACAGCAATTAAAAATGGCGTTTACGGAGTACGGGTCTCGAATAATAGAGGTTAAACTGTATCTCATGATTAACCGATTCGGATAAAATATACTTACATCAGATTCTAAGTTGGACCAATACCTTCTCAATAAAAAAAAAACATATAAATCCGTTCAGCCCCTTCACGTGTTTAGGTAACAGACGTGTGTCATGAAATTGGTATCCGTGCCAAATTAAATTATAACTGGTGAAAACGAAGTCATCCTTGTTACCTTAATTACAAAAATCCGTTCAATATTGAGTTATGAAATATTTATGTTTTCTAAAAATATAATATACTATATATACAATATACTTATAAATAAAAATGCCGTGCCTCGGAGAGCACGTTAAGCCGTCGGTCCCGGTTGTCAAATTAAGATCTATGACGGCCGTTACGGGTAGTCAGAGGCCTGAAAGTCTGACAACCAGTCATGCCACGAGATATCGTGTTACCCAGTAACTGGGTTGTGGAGGTCAGATAGGCAGTCGCTCCATGTAAAATACTGGTATTAAGCTGCATCCGGTTTGACTGGAAGCTGACCCCAATGTAATTGGGAAAAGGCTAGGCAGATACAGATACTTATAAATAAAAATAATAATAATAATAGTTCAATATTTAACTGATCATCGTCAGACCTTCAGAATAATATCTAACTAGTAGGTATAAGTAGTGGTAGCAGTAGCACACACGATTTATATGACTTAGTGAAAACAAGGTCACCCTAGTTATTTTCATTGCTAAGTCCCATTAGCATTTATACCTGATCGTCATCAAACCTTCAGAAAACACTATGTAGTAGCACCTATGTTTGATAAGACATAACGTAAACATAACATAGCATCATGCCTGTATTCTCCGAAGGGCTAGGCAGAGGTGTACCCAGTTGTACACCGACATTTTGGTCAAAACTTAGATCAAAAGCAGTCAAAGTGTATCCTCACTTTTTAAAATTACATAGATACATAACATCACGTCTCCTTCCTATTGGGGCCAAGCCAAAACTCGTCTCTTCTTCAAAGATATCATCAGACGAGTCGGTCGCCAAACAGATTAATTTTTGATAAAAACAATAGATAACTTAAAATATTATTCGTACAAGAAAAAAATATTTCTTTATTATCTCTCACAACCAGAGAGCAAACAAATTAGGTATAAAGGAAGGCAACTGAAGGCAACATTATGACGCGTCTTTTTTATTTCTTAATCTTGAGATAAGTACGGTTCAGACGAAAAATCTGCATTTTTTGGAAACTTTTTATTATTCGCCTCCTATAGGTGCAGCTAATTTCGGCACAGTTCCAGCTGCGAAAACAACTCGTAACACAACTGGGTAGGTCTAGATATTCAGGACCTCTGTGATGATAACCTCGCTCGACCGTGTTTTAAACAGTTTTAATATTACCTACGTCATATCAGACAATATAGTCGTTATTCAATTGGCAGTGCATGTCGTGTGTTTGTTTGTCGCGCGTAACAAATATTTTGTATGTAGTAGTTAATTATTATTGTTCGGGGTCCGGGTCCCGACATCGAGCACACCACGCTTTTTTTCGATAAAATGTTTTTTTATAATCACTCTATTTTCTTATTCTTATTCTTCTTATAGAAAATTATTGTCCACTTTTTAACCGACTTCAAAAAAGGAGGAGGTTTCTCAATTCGACCGTATATTTATTTTTATTTTTTATGTGTGTTCGCGGGTAACTTCATCGTTTATGAACCGATTTTGATGATTCTTTTTTTGTTGGAAAGGAGTTATCCTAAGGGTGGTACCATGATAAGGAAACTAGGATCTGATGATGGCATCCTAGAGAAATTGTGGGGAATCTTCGAAAATCGTAGTGGCGACTATTTCGTTTGTTAATTTTATATTTATGTATTTTCAAGCACTACTATTTAATGAAGGTCTGGAGTCGATCTGATGATGGAGCCGAAAGACAGTCGAGGGAACTCTTTAACGATTTACAGCAATTACCTGGTGTTTGGCCTTGATTAATTGGTATTGATGAGAACTTTAAACCTAAATAGGTTGTGACTGTCATTTTTGATGATGAAGAAGTCAAGGGAACTCCTCAACGTTTTACAGTAGCTACCTTATTTTGTATGTATGTCTGTCGATATCTTCGCCAGTTATGAACCGATTACACTGAATCTTTTTTTGTTTGAAAGAGTAGTCCCCAGAGGTGGTGGATAGGGAGAACGGCGCCTCGCTATACCGACACTCCTCCTCCCCGTGCGGCCACACCGCGTCCACCATCTAAAAGCCGCGGAAGGCAGGGAGAGCGGTGCACCAACATAAAGCGGTGCACTTCTCCCCCGCCGCGGCCCCCATCTCGCAGCTGCGGTGCCGCCCATACTACGCCGCAGCCCACGTCAGTTGCGACACACCCCATAAACCCCGCAACTTACGCCGGCGCCGGCGCAGCTCCAAAATGGGGTTGAAGGCTAAGCCTAGAGGAGCGGCACTCCGGGTTCCATTAGCTTCACCGTGGGTGACCAAGCCACGCCTACTAGAGCCCCCCCACCACGAAAAGGTGGAACCCCTGGGGGGGGTGTCTTTCGATATTAAATAATTACGAAATTAACTTATTAATGAACTATACAAACTTATGTATGACCTATACAATATATATATATAGGTAACACTTAAAACTAAAAAGTTTAAAATAAATTAATTTTAACAAAAAATAAAAACCGCCTTCAAAAATCTACTACACTAACAGTTCAAAATAATATCAAAATTTGCTTATAATAAAATAATTTTAAAAGAACAATATTATTATTAATCTGTTAATTTTGGAGTCGGTGCCTGATGTATGTGGGGTTTACAACCAGATACAAAGGCCGGTAACATAACCACAGCGCCACGAACACAAGTGACTAACAAGAGGAAAACAATAACCCTCTTCTAGTACAAGCATCGACTCCAAAATTAACAGACAGAACAGTAGGTTTTTGAAGGCGGTTTTTATTTTTTGTTAAAATTAATTAGTTCGACTAGTTACAAAAGCGAGTTTTTTAGTTTTTAAAACTATTATTTATTTTTGCTTTTTTAGTCTTTCACGATGATAACTTCATAGTAACGAAGAATCGGCTTTTTAGTGCATTAATATATTATATATAGTTATTTAATAGCCTATCGAGGAGAGGACACCCACTTTATTGTATTCATGTCGCAGATGGATAGTAGAATCCGCTGTTTTACAAACTGCTAGCTGATTTACAAAACAGTACTATTTTATAAAACAGCTAAACAAAGTTCAGCTGGATTGCCAGTGCGATACGTTTAACAAAACTGCTACACACGTTTAGACGTTATGCAGAATGGCATATCTACAATGAGACAGATTTGTTTATTGTATAGGTTTTTATTCTTTTTTTGATGTGCTTTTTTATACCATCAGGCGATCCGTCTGCTGGTAAGCGATTACCGCCGCCCATGGACACCCCAGAGGAGTCACAAGTGCGTTGCCGGCCTTTTAAAAAGGAGTACGCTCTTTTCTTGAAGGTTCGAAGGTCGTATTGGTCCGGAAATACCGCATGTGACAGTTTTGCTGTGCGAGGCAGAAAGTTTCTAGAGAAACGCACAGTTGTGGACTGCCAACCATCTTAATTATGGGAATGGAACTGCTGTCGCGTAGAACGATGACGAAAAGTGGCGGCAGGGATCAGTCCGAACAATTCCTCGGAGCACTCCCCATATTATAGGCCATAGAAGATGCATAGCGAGCCTACATCTCTACGCAGCGCCAATGGGTCTAACGAGATGCGACGATTCAAATCGCTCTCCGTTGGATACGGTCCGGAGGGAGAAGCTGGTGCTGGGGTGCTCTTGCCCAAATATGAGAGCAGTATTCCACGTGAGGCCGGACCTGCGCCTTATAAAGTAGTAGGCGGTGGGCCGGAGTGCAATACCGTCTCGATCTATTGAGTACACCAAGCTTCTTGGAAGCTAGCTTAGTCTTACCTTCTAAATGGCCGCGGAACTGGACTTCTCTCGATATGTCGACACCAAGTATTCCAATATTGGCTGAGGTAGTTAATGGGGTACTCTCAAAACGAGGATAAAACAACAAATGGCAGTTTTTTTGCGGTGAATACGCAAACATGTGTCTTTGTGGGGTTAAATTGGACCAAATTAAGTCCACCCCAATCTGAGAGTTTCTCCAACGAGGTCTCAATTTCAGACACAAGTTTTGGTCACTTGCCCTTGTTCAGACACAAGTTTGTTTCGGCTCTCGATGACGTTTTCCCAAGAAATATTAGCTCGGCCGGTATAGAAAGCATTGCCTGTACTGTCATCCACATAACAATGAGTGCCGCTGATTTGTAACATGTCATTGATACGGAGGAGGAACAGAGTAGGCGATAGCACACAGCCTTGAGGGACACCAGCATTTACAAACATGGAGTCGGAGCATTCACCGTCGACTAGGACCTTTATGCTTCTGTCTGCAAGAAAGCTGGAACGCCAACGAATCATTTCCTATGTGTAGAGGTGGAAAGGATGGCTTACAAAAATTTCCTTTGATAGCTTTGGCAAGAGACCAACACTTACGAGTTCCCGGAGGAAGGCGCTCAAGCCTCTCGCCAATTGGGCATGCCTGATTATTCGTAAGGCGTGCTAACGGAAAAACCATTTGGAGATTTTTTGATTATGTACTATACCTATTTTGTTACTTAATATCCACTCATAAAAGTAAGAAATTACGAAATAAAAGGCATAAATAACTAATAACCTTAATTTGACCACTTGCAGTGACGTCACATGTTCATATATTATATAATCTGTGAACTGAAGGTATGTTGTAATTTTTAGTGATACCAGACTACGTAAAAGGAAATGTTTTCTGGTATTTTTATAGTGAAGCTATTTTAACTAAAATCGCATTTCATGATACTAATGTATTTTATTTTTTGAACTAAAATTACTATGTATATTTTTACAAGTACCTATATCAAAATAGATCAACGCCCAAAAACATAAAAAACATGCGTTTTATAATAATAAACATTAAAATTTTAATACTAGAGCTGGCAACACTTGTCGGTTTGACGTTTGTGATCTTCATTTGACATTACCAGCTGACATGCAACTGACAGCTGTTTGTTTTAGGTCGTTTAGAAACTAGGTGTGTTAAAAATTTGTGAACATATTACGTCATTTGGGGAAATATAAAAAAAACAATTTTTCAAAGAAAACATTGAAAAAATAATGGACAAGAACGGGGTTTGAACTCGCGACCTTTGACGTTCCGGGTCATCACTCTACCAACTGAGCTACCTTGTGTCGTTCAAAATCCATTGAATTTCAATCTTTGTATTCGTCTTAAGGAGACGCCTGGTGATATTTATCTAGCAATCATTTATTACTAAATTCTATTAAATTAAAAAAAGATCTAAAAAAAATGCCAAATTAGTGTCTCATACCACCATTTCTACCTGCAAGTCGACGGTGTGGCCATGGGTTCACCCGTCTCCCCGGTGGTTGCCGACATCTTCATGGAAGATTTTGAAAGGAGAGCCCTCCTGACGGCCCCGGTTATGCCGAAGATTTTCAAGAGGTATGTTGATGATACTTTCACTATCCTGCCTCACAATGACATTTTTAGACCACCTAAATTCCATACATAATAAAATTCAATTGACTATGGAATTAGAGAAAAACAAATCACTGCCTTCCTTGACATATTACTTATCCATAATCCAGATCATTCTGTTAGTCACACTGTGTACAGAAAGCCCACCCACACAGAAATATATTTTAACGGTGAATCTCACCACCATCCTTGTCAGTTAGCTACTGTCGCCAAATCTTTGTTACAGAGAGCACAAGGCATCTGCGACGCCGACCACCTGGCAGGGGAACTCAACCATGTGAAGCAAGTTCTCAAACATAATAACTTACGAGCTCCACATCCCCGTCGCAGAAGCCGCCCAAAGCCCACCACAGTTGATCGCCGACCTGCTGTCCTACCTTTCATCAAAGGGGTCACCGATAGAATTGGTCACATCTTGAAGCGTGCTTCTATCAAAACCTACTTCAAGCCACATAGAAAGATCAGCCAACTTCTCAGACCGGTGAAGTGCCACATTCCCTTACAAGATGCAGGGGTCTACAAGATTGATTCCGATTGTGGGCTATCATACATAGGGCAAACAAAGCGTAGCATTGGGACCAGGTTGAAAGAACACATAGCTGACGTCAAGAATAGACGCTCAACAAAATCTGCAGTCTGTGAACATACAACAGAAAAACCCAATTATTTTCTACGTTTCGATAAACCCCATTCGGGGTTTCCTCGCGAAAGAAAACCGATATATACCGAGAATGCTCCGCGAGGCTATTGAAATTAAAAAACACCCAAATTTCAATAGAGAAGATGGTTTTGGCAATTACCACCTGTTTAGAATCCTGTACTGAAAATAATCAAGTCCCAAACAAAGTCAAGTCACAAGAAAAATCAAGATACTGTGAGCGATTACTGCGTGCATCGGAACACCTTTTAGTTTATAATTCGATAAAATTGTATGTCTAAACTTAAAACGACTGTGACCTCTGAGTTTGTTTCGGTATTTCTTCTCAGGGATAGTCTTAGGAAATACCGTCGCGATTTAGTTTTAAATATGTATCAGAGACAAAAATAATTTTATGAATTTATCAATTATATGTACGGTAGACTGAAATAATTTTAAATAAACTGTTGAGACACCTGACACCTTAGTCCTCCTGCGACCACGAACGCTGCAAAGTGTTCGAAACGTCAGGAAAAACAAAAAACCAATAATACACGCGATTAATCCGGTTAAAAGTTGTTTTATTATAATAGTTTCTCATAATTATGTCGCATCGAGGGTGGCCGAGGTGCGAAGCATTGGGTCTTCCTCACGATCCGACATAATTTTTGATAAACGTGGGCACTGTGTGGGTACTCGAACGAAATACGGTTGTAACTTTCGCCGACTTTATTTAAAATAATGATTTGATAATAAAACAGAAACAGACACGTGCGTTGGTACTGAGCGTCTGCCAAGACTGTCCGAACTAGACTGAGTTAACGCTCGGTCTCTGTCGGTCTTCGCTGCATCCCCTCTACCGACGATCGTGTCCAAGCGGTGGGGCGCGCTTGCGTTTCCGATCACATGACGTTTAGTTGTGCTTTGAATTAAAAGATGGCGCTGCACGTTGTGCGGTAGCGACATCAATCCACGACAATTAGATAAACATGCGAAACAAAATAATAAAAAAGTACCTTATTTTTTTAATTTATGCCTAATTCTGCCGATGTGCTTCGACTTCGCCCTTGCAATGTCTCTTTTGACGGACCTGGAGGCTAAATTATATTCCTTTTGTAATGCGCTGGTATTTTCAGCCCGTGCCACCACCGCATCAGCCCAGGCTTGGTAAGCTTCCTGCTTCCTGCAAGAAGCCTTTTTGGAAGATGGACCAAACCAAGGCCGAAGTTTGCCACCAATGGGGACCACAGAAGATGGAATGAAAAGCTCCATACCCTGTAGCACCACATCAGCAACAGAATCAGCAGCGGCGTTGGGATCATCCAGTGAGAAGCATATCTGTCTCCAAGGGTAGGACACAGAAAGACCGCATCCCATCCCAATCTGCTGACTTGTAGTGCCACACACGGCGGCTGCGTGCAACTCGCGATCGCGGCGAGCACGTGAGAGGCACCGTACTCCGAAAAAGGCAATGGTCTGAGGAACCAAGTGGGGCACCTACGGTTACATGGTAGCCGTCGGGATGAGAAGTCAGCAGAGGGTCCAACAGTGAAGGCTTCTGGCTCTCCATATCTGGGATTCGTGTGGGCGTGGTAACCAGTTGTGGCAGGCCACATGCCAGGGCGAAGTCGTGAACAGATCTCCCCGCATGATCGGTCTAACTGTCGACGGGCCAGTCGGCATGGTGGGCGTTAAAATTGCCAAGTAAAACGATCTCTGCTGACAGAATCTGCTGCTGCACAAATTTCGAATCCATTTGGATGTGCTCAATGAGGCGGTCGGTTTCGGTATCACCGCTATGGGACCTATAAAGGCAAACATAGACGCCGGGATAGTCGTCGCTATCTATACGGAGTCATAAGGTGGAGAGGCCCCTACCTTCAAGATTCCCGAGGCGACGAGAACTGATATCGTCTCTGATATACACGCACACTCCGGCCTTGGACAAAAAGGAGTGTTCAAGTCCGTACCCAGGATAAGTAAGGTAGAATGTGTCCACTGGAGACTATATCTGAGTCTCGATCAGGAAGAGGAAGGCTGGCTTTACTATATTATATGCAGACCCGCCGTAAGCGGGCGTGCAAGGCGTGCACCGCACGCGGGTGGCACGTCCAGGGGGACGGCAAATCTAGGGATACATCACGTAATATTCAAAGTCTTTGTCATTATACCCACCTACAATCACTATTTTCCTTTATATTATATTGTTATCATCTAAAATGCAATGCCAAGTGTTTGTCGGTATGTTGAACCACCGCGCCCCCGCTCGGCGCAGCCAATCGCGCGTACTTCCGAGAGCTCATAAAGCTTTGCGCGACCTCTACCATGGTTGAAGAACACTAACTATCTTTTGAAAATAGTGTTTCTAAGGTTGGTCTAGGTACCTATAATCCCCCCCGGGGGTGCCGCCTTGTCGTGGTGGGGGGCTTAGTAACCGGGGCTTGGTCAACCAAGGTGAAGCTAGAGGAACACGAGGAGGGCGCTCCTCTGGGCTTTGCCTCCAAGCCCATGTTGGAGCGGCGTAGGTTGCGGGTCTTATGGGTGGCACCGCAGCTGAGAGATGGGGGCCGCGATGTCGATGCGCCGCTCTCCCTACCTTCCGCAGCCTTGATGGAGCCGCCACCGTTAGATGACGGACGCGGTGGGGCCGCAGGGGAGGAGGAGTGCCGCTCTCCCTATCCTCTGCAGCCGTAGTGCCAGACGGCGGGGCCACAGACCTGACCCGTCGCAGCGGCGTCCGGACACGGGGTTGTATTGCACATGGTCGCCGAGGTGGTTGTAGCACGCCATGCGTCTAGTGTGTCGTAGCGGGGGGTGGGGGGTGTAATTACGGTAAGTACATATTTGTCGACTTATCACAAGAAATCGCATCTGTTTGTAGCATTATTATGAAATATAATATAAAGAGTAGTTAGATTGGATGTTAGATGCCTAACATTGAATCACAGTGTATAGGTATTTTGTACTTACTTTTAACATATATATATGTCGCAGATGGATGGTAGAATCCACTGTTTTACATAACTGCTAGCTGATTTACTAAACAGCACCGTTTTATAAAACGGCTGATCAACGTTCAGTTGGATTGCCGTTTAACGATACGTTTAACAAAACTGCTACCCACGTTTAGACATAATGCAGAATGACATACCTACAGTCAGCAAGATTTATTTATTGTATAGGTAGGTATATTAAATGGACAGTGAAAAATCTGATAAAAATAAAACTGTTTTCCGAATATTAATTCCGCGAAGTGGGGCTCCTATTTTTGTGTCTGTAAGGTCAGAAAAAACGTAAACACGAAGAGGATGATGGGGGTAGTTCGCTTCTTCGAACCTAACCTATTCGTGTACACGAAACTCCTGAGCTCGCTTCGCTCGGTCATGGATCAATTTAATTTATTTTCTTTCATAATCCCGATATATTGTCGACTATTATAGTTGTTTAGTATTTACGTCATTCTAAATTGTCACCTTTTTTTTGCTACTTACTTAAAAGTATAATAAAGTTATGCATTAACATTATTATTAAGTTATTCGAAACCTCAAAGAGATAACCAGCCCGATAAAATTCCTGCTGGCCCTTCATAAGGAGTTGGGATGAATCGAATTATCCATTCCCACGCCGGACGTAACGTAAAACACTCGCCTAGAGTCGAGAGTTGCGGAACTGCGAAAACAACTTATTAACAGTACAAATGATGATAAATGATGATAAATGATAAATGATATTTATTTCTGTAAATAGATCTGTTATAGACACTTTTACAAGTCATACATTTTTTAAGCTAGATGGCGTCGGCATTTCCTATCTGACTAGCTCTGAGAAGAAATGCCGAAACAAACTCAGAGGTCAACGTCTCTTTTAAAGTCCAGACATCATTTTATTCAATATATGAGTGTATTTTGTAGGGATAGGTCTGGGATGGCCTTTTGAAGAAAGAGCCATAGCTGTTTTGAGCTAACCTGTCCTAACCGACGGCACGTATGCATCAGTCATCGTGTAGCTCAACCATAATTGAGGGAGCTTAACGACCCGTCACAAGACGATACCAGATCGGCAGGACATTTGCGTAGGTCACAGAGAGATCTCAAAAACCGCCAGACAAATAAATTAATTATAACTTCAAACAAACCCTACACAATACTCACATTCACATTTTTATAGTATTGATAGACATTTCATATAACAATTAATTTCATTAGAATGTCAAATGTAATAATAATTAATCAATTAAAATGTCAAATGGTAAATGGTAAATATTGAATAATTCTGAATAATTTTAACATAAAGTTAGCAACAGTACAATGTCAAGTCAGTACAGTGTCAATGTCAATGAACATTAGTTACCGGAAGAACGATCATAATAAAATATGTACTAAAACTTTCGTATGTGAAGATTGAGACGAGAGTCAAAAAATACCAGAAAATGGTAGTGCTGTCGCTGTACTCAAGATGGAATTACTAATAAAGCTATAAACAAAGGTCATTACAAATAAAAATCCACATAAATGATGTTCATTATGAAAAAAAAAAACGACAAAAACACCCAATTAAATATCATCACCACCAGCCAATGCTACAGGATTTAGCTATCGAATGATGTAATTAAAATTTTTATGTAGTTGACAGACATGTAGCTACGACACCAAACTGTGTCATCCAATTTTTATATCTTAAGTTTTCGAAATTGCCTCTCACTACGAAAGTAAATTTAAACGTATTCACGTCAAAAAAAACCCTCGATCAGGCCAACGCCGAGGTCACCGCGGCTCCAGGTAGAGTTTTTGACGATGATGAAGAATGAGTAAATCCCAGGGGTGTTTTCTCTAAAAACGGAGTCATTTCTGGAGAGGAAGTAAAAAAAACTTATTAACCGTCCGTATTTGAGTCATTTAACCGTTCGAGTCCGTTGGAGTCTAATAATTCATATTTTCATTAGGGTATTTGACAGCGGAGGAAATAAAATATGAAACAGTTTTTTTGAATTTTTGAAAATATAAATAATAACTCGTAAAAAGATTTAATTCGATAAACAAATTCATATTTTTTTTAATCTATGTGTCACGTGACTCGAAACACCAATCACTGCGTGACATCACTACCCTGGTAACCTGAGCTAACCCAGGAGATTGATTCTCAATTTGACAGCGCGGTTGGCGCAGTGGTCGAGAGAGACTGCTGCGCTGCGTGTCGCAGGTTCGATTCCTGCACGGAGCAAATATTTGTACCATCTACGGATAATTGCTCCGGGTCTGGGTGTTAGTGTGCTTGTGAGATTATATGTCTGTAAACGCACCCACAGGAAGAAATTCCTAGTGTGGGGCAACGTTTTTTTTAAAAAGAAAAATAAAGAAAAACTGTGACACATGACACAAAATAAATCGATGAATTTGTTGATGTTTGGGAAGCAAGTTGCTAACTACTTCTTCGTATTATAGTGCAGTTTTAGAAGTATTGGTTCACTAAGGCAACCGCACCAATGATAAGATTTACAAAATAATTTCCTTAGATTACAATAGGTCTGTTGACCAAGTATTGACGTCAGAAAATGGCGATCGTCATTATCGCGCCTTTTGGTACGACATTTAAAATTTGAATTTTAAACAGCTTATAATTATTATAATGTAATATATATTTTTTAGTTAAGTAAACCACATTCTACTGTATGCAAGTAACATTTGATTTATGTTTTTCCTAACGTCGAGGTCTGAGGTCTGAGGTCACAGGATGACTCTTTTCCTAATGGTTAGTAAAAAAATCACAAAGAGTTAATCGATATCGACTTCAGAAGAAGAACAGCATCCCTCTTATTTCTCAAATGTCAGAATAATTAAAAAGAATGTCACTGTCACTGTCATCACAGAAAAACAAAGAAAAACTAAAAAATCAAAAAAGTGAAAATTTTAAAATCAAAATATTTTATATTTCGTGTTTGTAGAAGATATTTGTAAATTCCAAACAGTCACAATGTTTAAGGTAAATTCAAGATTTTTACTCAAAAGCGCATTGGCTAGAACTTTTTCTAAATACACGGACTCCTACTTTGAGACCTCGAAGGTTTTATTTCCTTTAGTAAGCCGGACCCTTATAAACGTCAGTGGACCTGAGGCACCTGAATTTCTTCAGGGTCTCATTACGAACGATATGAACCACTTCAAAGATGGCGCATTAACTATGTATGCAATGTTTTTGAATAGCAAAGGTAGGGTTTTATATGATACTATAATACATAGATGGGGAGACCAAAATACGTTCATGCTAGAGTGCGATAAAAGTGTTCACGATTTACTTCAAAAACATCTTCAGGTTTATAAATTAAGAAGAGATGTTCAAATTGGTGACTGTGAACTATTCAAAGTATGGGCATTGATAGCACCTTCAGATACGGAATTAGAATATGCAGCAGCAGACTCTCCAGGTGATATAAATATTTACAGGGATCCACGTCTTCAAGATCTTGGTTATAGACTAATTACCACAACAGATGTTGATCAATTTGATTTACTAGATGCTGTCGGAAAAGATACTGTTATAGAAAGTAGTGAAAGGGGTTATCAAACTTTGAAGTACAAATTGGGTGTGAGTGAGGGAGCTGAAGACCTTTTTCCTGGTGCATGTTTACCTCTAGAAGCTAATTGTGACTATCTCCATGGAGTGAGTTTTCATAAAGGCTGTTATATTGGTCAAGAATTAACAGCCCGTGTCTATCACACTGGTGTTGTTCGAAAGCGAATAATGCCTGTAAAATTCCTAAACACAGAAACACATGAAGATCTGGAAAAAGATGCCGCCATCTGGGCTCATGTTGACCCTGGAAGAAAGAACATAGGAAAGTTAAAAAGACATTTGGATGGTTATGGCTTAGGTTTAGTAAGAATACAAGAAGCATTAGCTGCTAGAGAATTGTTAGTTGGAATAACTCCAATTGAAATCACTAAGCCAGCTTGGTGGCCCATTGAAGCTTCTAAAGAAAAGTATTCTATGACTAAACCTGATATAGACAATATATCTTTAGCAGAAAATACTCCTACCAATGTCAATGTCTAGGTCATACTTTTTTGTAAGTATTTTCTGTGTTGCATATGCTTACAAAAAATCAGAGTGCAGTTTTGTTCGGTTGGCTTTGCCACTCATACTGTATGTAAGCATGGGCCAGCCAGTCTAATTTACCTATTTCTGATTATTATGGCCTATCAAATCCAAGCAACTTATACTTGTGGAAGAAATATAATTATCTTTATAATTAATTTAAACTGGGTCTTATGTTTGTTTTTTAGGCTTCACAAAGTGTTATTTCTTTTTTCTCAGAATATTCTAAGTTCAGGCAGCTGAGAGGTTGAAATTATATTGAAATAATGGTATTTTGTGATGGCACAATACAGGCAGCAAGAAGAGGGCATACACATTTTCATATCCATTACATCACAGAAGAGTCCTGTAGAAAGCTTATGTCCAGTAAGAATTTCGTAAATAGAATTTATGGAAATGGATTGAATCTTTCATATATGTATTTTGATGGCATTTATGATTAGATAATAATGTGACTGGCAAATAAGCAACATTATATATTTTAATAAAAGTACTTGATGTTCCAAAACAGAGCTGGCCTATTTTTAATGCCTAGAAAATCTTCAAATTAATTTATTTAGTAAATAAAATTTACTTTCAGGAACACTATGGAAGGTTCTAAGTCTAAGGAAGAGCCAGTACAGATAGTTTATGATTTTAAGTGTACTTCATGTGGTATGGATGAAAAAGCTCACTACAAAGGAACATATCCGCCATTTTCTCGCAACATAGTACTAAAGTATCCCAGCTATGTGATGAAGGATCCCTTTAGCCCACCAGGGAAGGGAGAAATAATGGTACTGGGGTCGGATTGTGAAGATTGTGGTTCAACTGTTTGCATTAACAAAGAGTGCAGTATATTTTACTTGAAAATATATTGTTTGGATTGTGCTAATAAAAACATAGAATCATTTCCAGTTGAAATCAAAAGTAAATTAGCTCAAATAAAAATAAGTAAAATATAATTGGTGGTTTTATTTCTATAAGTAAGCACATAACATGACAGACAGAGCATCACATCTACAACTGTCGTGTTATAACTGTGCATGTCTGAAGTTATACGCTAGTACGCTGCGCGGTACTCAATTTTACGATAAAATCAGCAAGGCTGATGCGCGGTCTGGTGAGTGGTGGGCCGCAGTAACAGCGTGGTGCTGTGTCACTCACTCGCTTTACATTCCGTCAATACATCTGTCTCGTTCGCTCAGGTGCCGAGAACAGTCGGTGAAGTTTCGCTGTCTTTATTTAACTTAAAATATTTTAGCACGTTAACACTTCCACACTTTCTGTTTCGATCCAGCCAGTCCCTTGCTGTCCTCCCACCAGCGACAC
Source organism: Xylocampa areola (assembly GCA_935421205.1). Lineage (NCBI taxonomy): Eukaryota > Metazoa > Arthropoda > Insecta > Lepidoptera > Noctuidae > Xylocampa > Xylocampa areola. The sequence goes on along the minus strand of OW285217.1, from coordinate 10,803,864 downwards.
CCTAAGCCGAGGCTCGTACCCCGCAGGGGGTGCCCTTAGCGTGTTGTCGCTTAGTTTATAAGTCGAATGCCCTGGCTGGGGGCCTAGCATCCACAGGAAAGTCCGGTTAAGCAGTCGACAACCTCCTAAGTTAACCTGCGAGATGCCACTGCAAAATACACAAAATAAAAACACTTCTACACAACTATCTGCGCGATGGTTTGGTAAGCCTTAACTTCAGACATGCACAGTGATATAGGTACAACTACCTATATATGTGATTACAACTGAACTAGAACACTATAAATTCTGAGAGGTAAAAAATTTAATGAAATATCTAAAGCTAAGCATGCGTTAATTCTTTTCAAAGATGAACGTAATGAAACCTTAAGATTTTTTTCGATACAAAAGTTTGCTCCAATCAAAATCGTTGCATTTATTTATAAACGGACTCGTGCCCTAGCTCTTGAGGGGTACAACAATATGAATATCCCCAGACCGACTGATCAACCGGGCATACACCCGGTTTGGCAAGCCACAAAAACAGATATATCTGTTTCTATCAAAAGTACACCTGACATATGGTAGCTAGTCTAGCTAGCTGGTAGAAGTAGCTACCTAGTATAATAGTAATCTGTGATTTATGGTTGTTACATTTGATGTTGCCTGTACCAATGTAGCCGACGTAAAAAATTTAATAATTATTAATCTAAGACATTATGGTGAAGGGAAGCCTCAGAGGAAATATGCAGAAGGCCTGTATTTAATGGTATAATCGCCAACATCCAGAAAGCAAGCGTGGTTAATTAGTGATCAAATCTATCAGGCTATATGGGCACTAGGAGCGTTGGAGTCTGGCTTTATTGTATAATAAAAGCCACAAATTTACACAAGTACTAGATGCTCTATTGCGAAATGCACAGGTGTACTTGAGTATATGTCGTTTTTGGGCCTAACTATCGTTAGGTGCACAGTGTGAAGTCCTCGGTTCGATTCCATTGACAGCGTTGCTAGGGCTAGTTAATCCGCAAACAGCAAACGTTCAATGTCTAGGGTGTAACACTGATCGTTCTGCAGAGTGATTCGTGAGGGTGTTAGAAATAAAATACACAAGTATAAAATACTGTTTACTTTGGCTTTCCAGTCCGATTTACAGTATTTTCATTAATTTTCACAAATTGTATTCAATAACACAGTTATATTCGACTGAAACTCTAGTTTCAGTAACACATATTATTATAATACACAAATTCAAAGCCATAAAACGAAATGGGGTACAATGTTACCACAATAAGTACCACAAAACGCTTGCGATCATCTTATGCCACATCTCATTACAAACAAATTATAACCTTAAAATTAATAAAGATAATTACAGCATAGTTATATTAGGTTGTATATATTAATAAGCTCTAAAAACAGGACAAACTTAAATACACGTTTTGTCTTATGTTCCAGTCACTCCAATCAGATAGATAGCACCACATTACTTTCATACCCCCTCATTAACTGTCCAGTGACTGTCCACGTCATGCTTTACCAATACGGTAATTGTAACACAATACGTCAATTATGAAAATCTATAACAATAATTATAGGTACACGAATAAAATACAAATTATTATAAATAATTATATTGATAATTCGTATTAAGTTGAATATTATTGCTTTCTTTCGATAGCGAAGTCCACATGTAACTCTATGAAGCTACAAAGATGGTACGCGTGTAGAAATGTAATATTCGAGAGATTACCATTAAATACAATACATTGGTGATTTACGTACAACATTTATTTCCACTTTTAAACATTCTAAACGACAGTTATATTTGTGATGGTAAATAGGTCATGCTAGTGTTAACTATAAAGATATAAAATGGACAGCTTCCTTCGTAACATCTGCAGGTTATATATACAGTTAATATGAACAATATTTCTACGAATCGAGAAAGTGAGACTATTTGATTATTACTACTACTATTTAAAATCTGAATGAACTGGGCAGTGTATGTGATTCAGTGTTGCCACCTAGGCGCATTTAAGCAAGTCATATTTACATAAAACATAAACAATTATGAATTGAATATGTGGAGAACTTTTGATAAAAACTAAATTAGACAGATATTAGAAAGGATTTGTAGATCTGACTATCACATAATTTTAGCCCAATTAAAAAAAAAAACTTCCATTAAATATAAGAAGTACGCGCCTTGGACGGGTGTTTAATTTTGTTTATTATGTCGTTTAGCATTTTACATAAATACTATGAACGGGGTGGGGTATTTCTTTTTCACTAAATAGAATATAATATTTAAGATAAATTAACAAAATGCTCACAGCCTAAATGTACATACTTATAATTTTGACACACAATATCAATTCTGCGACAGTCATACACACACAAATACTATATAATTACAGACACTAAGTAAGAAATGCACATCAGTTGAAAGCTTTAGCTATAAAGTCTACGAGTTTCTCGACACCAACATACAATGATGAAATCACATTAACTTCACACTAAAGGAGCATATAGACATTTTAAACATGGAAGATGAATGAGAACTGATTGAAATAAAAGTATAATATAAAGTATGTAAACTGTATAGAGCGGTAATTTTTAAAATACCACTTAACTATTCTAAATCATCCTTCAGTTTAGGTAAATTAAGAGACCAAATACAAAATACATAAAATATAATCACCGTAGGATTCCACTTTTTTCACATTCATAAAACATTATCTAATTTAGTAATAAAAAATAGGAATACTACAGTCCCCCTTTTAATAGCCGCCAACTTAAGCCATTATAAATAAAAGCACGAGGCATCACAATTAGTAGTTCTTTGAAATAGCTATAACCTTAGCTTCAAAGAAGTACTAATCAATTTTTAATCTAAAGAGATGATACAGCCATTTTAGTTGAATTCAAATCAAAACAATCACCTATAAATGTATACACATAATTCAAATTACGTCATGCTTTATAAATTTTGGAGAGCTGATTGAATTATGTGTTTCGTTCAATAACTTAAATATTATAATGTGGCTACTAATTTATGTGTTTCTGTGACGTTCAAGTTTAGGTGAACGCTACAGAATCGTCACGGAAACACGATTATCAAACAATGTGTAGTCACCTAAAGATGTGGTTGCACCATTTGTTAGACTTAGATTGTAAAAGTGATGCTCTCACAGAAAAGAAATATCACTGTATAACAAATTTAGAATTGACACTCTCTACACCCTATCCGAAATTCGTAATTTACTCGTTCTATAATAAGTACAAATTCCTCATTACCTAGTTTTGGATTTAATTAAAAAAACGTGGCAAGATTTTATATATTTAGATTTTTTTGTTCTTGAATAAGGTATAGATAAGTACTACATTATCAAATATTTATGTAGTGAGCAATAATCATACATCAATGTATGACACAGTGAGATCTTTCCAGTGAGTGCAGGTATAACAGTCTAATCTATATTAGTCTGTATGTTACGCTTATGTTAGAGACTGACATAGAACAGACATCGTCATGTTATTCCTCATATACTAAGATTAGGAGTTCTAAGGATTGTGATGATACGTTTGGAATGTATTCTAAACATCGATGTTTTATACAAACTTTTATCCTCCAACTTTCCTATACGCAGCGCGAATCGTAAATTAATAGACAAACAAATCTCTGTATTGTTTAAAATTCCTACCTAAATAATAATTATATAAAATACTTATTGAAACGCAACGATCACAAATCTATTTATATACATTTAACTTACATATAATATTAGAAACAACCGAAAAATAAAATTTTCTCACATCATTTGCACAATCAAATGAGATGTCAATTTTAAAATTAATATTTATTTATGTAAAAGGTAGTCTATGCAACGTAGTCAAAGAAATACATTTTGTATAGGTACACGCTTATCAAGTGTAAAATATTATTATTTTGGGTATGCACTCAAAAACTCACCACTTTTTTTTTTAAATTTGTAATTAAATTCGTGGTAGGCGTATCGAGTCTGTCTTTTAATCCGAATCGTAAACTTAAATCGATATACCATAATTTATTTGACGTAAACGAAACTTTCATGAAGTTATTAAAATCCATCATGTGGTGAATACCCGCAGAATATACTATGACCTTAGTAAATTTTTATTTAAAAGTATAACAAATACAATACAACAAAAAAATAATTAAATGTACGTCACCTTTTATCGGTTAGCATAAAACCGTCGCTACGCTTACGCGTCGCACCTCTCATTGCACCGCATTGTTACTATTTTGTTGATATGTCGAATATCTTCTGGGTCATAATTTTACTTTTATCGATATAAATGATATATTAATATATCGACAAAAGTACTAGCATGAACAACGATATTGAACAACGCGTTTATTGTTGTGAAAATTTAAATAGATGCCATACACAAATAACTCTTTTTTCTTATTATTTTGTGCCTGTCACGGACATTTGCGCTATATCTGTTTTGATACTTGTAATAAATCGCGTAAGATCGCACCTGATTGTTCGAATTAGTAAAACTAATCGACACTGCGGGATACGACAGAGTTCATAACATAAATGTTCAAATACCGTTAACGAGCCGAGAGTTCTAGTTCGCCGGTTATAGTGGACAAATTGAGTTTAAGATATTGAACGCGAAGTCAAATGTAGTAGCGGGTAGCGAGCCACCGCGGTGGTCGGCTAGGGCTCCGGCGGCGGGTGCGGCGGGTGCGGCGGCAGCGGCGGCGCGTGCGCCTGCACCTGCGCCGCCAGCGCATCCAGCGCGTCCAGCGCGTGCACCAGGTGCGCCAGCGCGGCCGTGCGGGGCGGCGCCGCCTCGTCCGGTGACGAGTCGGGCTCGGCCGGCTCGGACGCGCCGTCGTCGCCCGAGCTGCCCGAGCCGGAGCCGCCGCGCGTCGTCGTAGTGCTCGGCCCGCCCGCGCACCCGCTCTCTGGCTCAGAGCTTTCTTCTTCTGTGAACGGTTTTATTGTTCATTCGGATTTAAATATAATCCGTGAAGTTCGCAAAATTTTCTGGGTAAGATTTATTTCGGGACACTTGACCGTGATTATTTCATCAAAGTTACACGCATACATACCAGTAGCATGCTGCAGACGCGCCCGGAGCGCGCGCGTGGCCCGGGTGAGGTCGCGCGCGCGCGCGGGCGGCAGGGGCGCGCGCGCCGCCAGCAGCGCGAGCGCGCGCACGGGCGCCAGCAGACCGCGCAGGGCCGCGCGCGGCGCAGCTCCGCACAGCTCCTCGGCCAGCGCCTCGGCCGCACCCGCCGCGCCCGCTGACCCGCCGCCGCCCAGCTGCGACAAAAGTACACACATTATATTTATGTATCTTTTGAGTAACTTGTATCACATGTAGTTCTTCTTTAATCAATATTTTAATAATCAAGTGAGCAAATGGGGTAAGTAACATCCTGAAATACCCATAACTCTATAATAATATAAAACTATTTCAGTACGTAATTATTTTTTTTACAAAATTTGGATTGGTTTGTACTACGCTATCGAAAAAAAAGGCAAAACCACATTTTTTTAGAATCGTTGTGTGTCCGAAAGCTTATAACTATAGAATCAGTAGACCGATTGTGATGGAACTTTTGGATCGACTATTTCAAAGGGTAAGTAATAGATGACATAACAACAAAACCTCTAATATTAACAACATATAACAACGGAACCTATTATAATTTTATTTAATATTGCGATTAGTTAATATAATGAACGATTTCATTTTTTTCATTTTCAAATATCTTTATTATCCATAAAAACAATAACAATATGCACTTATCCAAAGCTACATTTACACACACAAATTAAGACACTTTATTAGGCTAGCAATTCGCCTTTCAAAGCTTATAAGAGATAGTTTACACTAGTAATAACATAAACTTTACACATAATATTTATGGGTACATAATGACAAAAATGAAAATTATCAAGCAAGCAGTAAATTATAATAACTAAATAATTTGGTAAGTCGAAAAATATTTAAATAATTTGCTGATCACACAGTTAACCAGTCAATTATCAGCGGACGGAGCCTCCCTGCCGCCCGCGCACCAGCGTGTTAGCTACCGGGGTCGGGAACGGTAGCGAGATTCTCAGGGGTCAAGTCGTTGGTCGCTCGCACCTCGGTTGGTGGGAATAAAAGGTAGTGATGCGGTAGGCGATAAGTGCCGTATCTATCGATATATGGTAATTTGTCTGGAGTCGATGAACATAGATTTGTAATCAAGGGGTTAATAGTGTTAATTTTGTTTTTATTATAAAATTTTAATGAAACTTTGATTACGTGATTAAATAGTAAAGGAAGTTTAATGTTTCTATGTAATTCCTTAAGATTTGTTTTAAACTTAGTATTGTATGATATTTTTACCGCTTTATTTTGTATTACTTGTAGTAGGTGATGATTAGAAAGACATGTGCCACTCCAAACAGGACAGGCGTACGTTATACATGGACGGACAAGTGTAGTATAAACTCTTAATTTAGTACTGCTGCTTAATTTGCTTTTACGGTTCATAATAGGGTTTAACGCACCAAGGGCTTGGGCACCCTTCAAGCGTAAGTCAGCTATATTTTTGGACCAATTAAGACGGCTGTCAATTCTGACTCCAAGATATCGCACACAAGCTTTCCAGGGAACTGTAAGGCCTGCTATTTTTAGGGTTCTTGTGGGGGGTTTCCTAGCACGGGAGAAAAATATTGCTTCAGTCTTATCCTCATTTATTTTTAATTTCCATTTCTTGAAATAGTCATGAAGTAAGTCTAGTGAATATTATAGGCGACCTATGATCAAATCAGCATCGTTCGAAGAGGTATAAGACGCAGTATCGTCAGCGAAACAAGCTAATTTCGTTCGAGGTTGGATAGGGATATCATTAACAAATATGAGAAATAAATAGGGTCCTAAAACCGAGCCCTGCGGAACGCCAGCTGGGATCTTGTGTGGCGATGAAAAGGTGTTTCTGATATGTACCTGGAATTTCCGATCCACAAGGTACGATTGTATAAGTTTAATGAGAGGCATAGGCACGTCAAGAGAGAGCAACTTGTGTAGCAGGCCCTCGTGCCACACAGTGTCGAAAGCTTTTTCGATATCCAGCAGAAACATACCCGTGGACTGCTTGAGATTTAGGTGATGGGAGATGTGTTCGCACACCCTAGCCAGTTGTTGAGTAGTTGAGTGAGTGGCACGAAACCCAAATTGCTCATGGATCAGAAATTGTCCAGTGGCACGAAATAGTCTTGAACAAATTATGGACTCAAAAAACTTACCAATAGAAGGTAGCAGACTTATAGGGCGATAATTTAAAGGTAATGTACTGTCTTTTCCAGGTTTTTTAAGTGGTATTATTTTAGCATTTTTCCAGATCTTAGGGAAATAGCCTAAGACAAAGCAGCCATTAAATATCTTTGTGATATAAACTATCGTTTTCTGTGGCAAGTTCCTTAAAAGTACATTATGGATTTCGTCATGACTTGCAGATTTACGGGATTTAAGCCTATTCAGCGTTTTACGGATCTCTGAAGGCCTAACCGGCTTTATGAAATGAGAAGCAAAGTTAAATCCATTAATGACCGAAATGGATTTCGATATCTCAGCCTTGAGTTTAGAGCCACAAGCCCAGTCCATGGTAAGGGTCATATTGTCATAAAAGGCTTTAGCCAACGTGTTGCATTGTTCAGCCGTGGTAGCCGTCAGAGACCCATCTGAAAGTTTAAGAGGAGGTATGTTCGCAGATCTAGGTTTTAGAGATTTAGCCACACGCCAGATATCTTGACTGGGGTTATCGACTTTAGCCAGCTTAGCGTTCAGTTAATATATTGAACGATTGATATAATTTTAAAATAACAAATTTTTATAAGCATAACATACATTAAATATAAAATCATTTGACATACCACTCAAAAGATATAAAACTTATTTGGTCTAATATGCTGAAAACGTCTACTTAAAAACACAAAGCAAATTGCATAGACACGGGTTAGTTCATTTAGTAATGTTATGTTGTAGCCAGTGGGTAGCTCAACAGAAGTTATTGTTAGTTGTCACTTAGTGTGCGTATTCTTGCTCAGTTAAATAATAATAATTAAAGTATTACCTTAGTAGATATTAAACATAACTAGTAACTGATTACCACCTGCGCTAAGATAGGTCAACGGAGCCCCGCCTGGCGGGGCTCCTATTTCAGGGTGGTTTAAAAAAAAAACCACGAAGGCTAAGGCGGGAGCTCCGCTCCGCCGCTCTCGCCTTAGCCTTCTAACCTAACTTATCCGAGTCGAGGTACTCTGAGTCGGGGTGTTAACCATAATGACGTTTTTTATATATATTAAACGTTAGACCTAATGATTTTCGTTTAAATAAACAATATACATATTAAACGTTAGACCAAATGATTTTTGATTACATAAACGTTATATCAAACAACGTTATACTAATTAAGTTTTAGAGTAAATAAATGTTATATTTAAAGAAATTATATCAACAGTTGGTATATCTCACGTTGATTATATCTTATGAACGATAATAAAATGAAATTAGACCAAATGAGTTTATACGTTATGAGACGCACCCATGGAAATGACGCCTATAGAGATAGATTTAAAAACAATTATCAACCACCATCTTGGATTTGTAAATAACAATTTGTATTTCAAAATTCATGTAATATTCGTATTCAACACCCTTGGATATATTTCTGATAAAAATAAATTTAAATGTACCACGAAACTCATAATAAATCACAAATAACATCTATGCGTTATCCCTCAACGATATTCTTCAACCGAATGTAAGGCCATTGGGGCTAGGACCCTCCCGCGTCTTACCATACTTAACCCGCAAGATTGTTGTCCAGGCGGCTAAGTCGACCCACTGTATGGAGAAGAGATCTTTACACTGTATGTGTCAATGATATGATGTATGTATCAAGTAATATCAGACACTACAAGACAAGCTCACTATACTGTTGATGTTGATACATTGAAATCACACAAACAAATAAGTATCTACATGACAGATATCTGTTTAGACATACCTTCGGGTAGTAGTGCTGCATGAACTGATAGATGACGGGATCCTCGAGCGACTCGCGTTCGTCCAGCAACACGGCGTCCACGTACTCGGTGGCCACGCTGCACTCCAGCAGCATCTCCTCCAACTTGGAGTCAGCCTACAAGACATGTTCATACGAAAATTAACTTACACATATAGACTTCTGAAATCCTAACGCTCCTGTAAGTAGGCTCCTCGTAGGCAAAAAAGGCAAAAAAACCAGTACGTAATACTTGAATCCATACATTAAAGAAGCTTATTATTAGCGAAAGATTAGGACACATAAAATATTTAATGCATAATTTAAGTATACTGCAGCGTTCGTGGTTGATTCATTTATTTAGAGTTATTTATTCTATCATTCATCATTAATCATTTATAAAGAGATATAGGAAATGTAGAGACAAAAAAAACTAATAATATAATTTATATTTTATTATCTGTGCCCCGCGGTATCGCCAACCCCGTTAGAAAAATATACGTATGATTAAAAAAAAAACTTATGTTAAAACCTTGTGCCGACACTGACGAACACAAGAAAAAAAAATTATATATGTATTATAATTTGGTGCAGTAATTCTCAAGTTATGGCGTGACCAAGGAAAATAGGGATTCATATGGATTGTAGAATCCGCTGTTTTACAAAATCTCTAGCTGCTTTACAAAACAGTACTGTTTTATAAAACTGCTGAACAACGTTCAGCTGGATTGCCATTGCGATACGTTTAACAAAACTGCTACCCACCTTTAGACGTAATGCAGAATGACATATCTACAGTGGGATAGGGTTGTTTATTGTATAGGTATATTAAATGGATAGTCACCATTCAAGTAAAAAAACGATAGGTAATGTATTCTGATTTGACTTTCCGTGGCTGAGTCGACGGAGCCCTGCATGACGGGGGCTGTTCGCTCGCTACGCTCGCTCACTGGCCCCCGTCATCCTCTTCGAACCTAACCGGTCCGTGTGATACACGAAACTCCTTAGCTCGCTTCGCTCGCTCATGGATAAATTTCGTTTATTTTCTTTCATAATCCCGATATATTGTCGACTATTATAGTGATTTAGTATTTACGTCATTAAATTTTTTTTCATAATTTTTTTGCTATTGACAAGTAAAATAAAGTTAGGTTATTATTGTTAAGACATACAGAGCCATATGCGACAAAATTTCGAACTAAAATCAACAATCTGACAATTCATTTCACACTGTTTTACGTAATCTCTGATCGTTGACCCGCTGCATTGATAGACGCAAAACGTTCATTCAATTCTGCGTGTTATAGTTCAGTAATTATGTAAAACCGCTAAACGTCGTTCAGCTGTTTTTCATAACAGTACTGTTTTGTAAATCAGCTAGCAGTTTTGGAAAACAGCTTATTCTACAATCCATCTGCAACATATATAGAAGATAGATAAAGATATCCGTGAATAAATATTGCTTGTTTATCGCAGTCCACTGCTGGACATAGGCCTCTCCCAAATTGCGCCATTACACCCGGTTCTCCGCCTTACGCATCCAGTCCGTCCCCACCGATTTCTTCAGGTCGTCCGTCCATCTAGCTGGGGGGCGTCCTACGCTACGTTTACCGATTCGCGGTCTCCACTCTAGGACTCGTCTGCTCCATCGGCCACCAGTCCTTCGGCAGATATGACCAGCCCACTGCCACTTCAGCTTGCGGGAAGCTATGTCGTATATTATTTAATTTCTGATTTTATTCTTCAAAGAAACTCCGAGCATAGCTCTCTCCATAGCTCGCTGGGCGACTTGAAATTTATGGACTAGCCCATTTGTGAGTGTCCACGTCTCGGCACCGTAGGTCATGACAGGCAGGATGCACTGATTAAAGACTTTTGTCTTTAAACATTGCGGTATACGTGATGAGAAGACCTGACGTACCTTACCGAATGCTGCCCAACTCAACTGAATACGTCTTTCGGCTTCTCTCTCAAAGTTGTGCCTACCGAGCTGAATGATCTGCCCCAAGTAGACATAATGCACAACTTCGAGCACCGAACATGGATGTGGTAACGGTACTATAGCCTTTTCGAAATCCGGCTTGTTCTGGTGGCTGGAACTCATCCAGTCTCTGGGCGAGACGACCCTCGAAAACAACTTATATACATGGCTTAGGAGCGAGAAGGGTCGGTAGTTTTTCAGCAAGGTTCTGTCGCCTTTTTTGAAAAATAAAACCTCTATTCCCACGCCCTTGGTGGCCTTTGGTGTTTTACCTTCTTGTATGACGGAATTAAAGAAGCGTGATAGCTCTTTCAGCACTGGAGCCCCGCCTGCTTTCTGGAGCTCTGTTGTAATTCCGTCATCACCGGGTGTCTTATTAATATTCAATTGCTCGAGAGCCGTCCCAATCGCGCCCTGGTCGACTTCCGGGATGTCTTCCGTGTCATGGCGCGTAAGTTGAGCACGATGATCATTGCCGCTGGGTTGCGTCAGTTTCACCGTTCGCGTTGAGTACAGATGACCATAGAAGTCCTCGACCTCATCGAGAATCTTGGACTTTGAAGCAACAATCCTGCCATCCGCAGTTTCGTCAAATGGGACCTCCCTAATTGCTGAACGAACACCTTGGATCCCCTATTTTTCTCAATCGCGACTTCTATGTCGCCGGTGCTAGAGCAGCGGAGGTCATATCGCGTCAGCTTTCTGATTTTTAGGTTTAAGGCCCTCCTATTAGACGAAGACGTCTGCGTGGATGGCATCTCTCATCTTTACCTCAAAAGTTCGATAGTTCCCGGGAAAAGGTTGGACTTGTTCTTTCGCTGGGTCGGAAAAACTTGACGGGACAATTCTCGCAGCGTTTTGACTATGGTGTCGGTGTGATCGTCACTTCCGCCTGTGGTTTCCAGCATGTCGAATCGAGTTTTGAGTTCCAGTTGGAACCTTTCTGCTCCTAGAGCGACTTGTAACGTTGTAGGTCGAATGGTAGATGATCGCATTATGCGGATTCTTTCAGCTTTATAATGTTTATTTAGAGTGCCTCGAACAAGTCGTTGATCGCCTCCGGTATTGAACTTGCTGATCACAGAGACATCTCTAAATATATGCTTCTTATCGGATCTCATTCCTCATCGCGTTATCGGGGCTCTGCCATGTCCACTTCCTCTGAAGCTTTTTCTTAAAGAACGAGTTCATCAAGAAAAGCTCCTGCAGCTCTAAAAAGTTGACTAGCATTTGCGCCCTGTGATTTCTATACCCCAAGCCGTAGAGCCCAACCTTCGATTCACCTCGTTTTTGTTCACCCACTTTTGCATTAAAGTCCCTCATAACAACGTTGTATACCTTGGTCGTGCTATCAGTGGCGGTACCTTCATATAAGCCCAAAAGCCCGGCATGCCTTACTAAAATGCTCGATAGAGAATCAATATCAAACCCGAACTATTTAAAAGTTCGCGCGCTTAATTCTTATCAAAATAACACAAAGTATCTACCTATGCCACACTACTACACATCGCGATTGTTCGCGCGCAGAGTTTCGCATTTACATATAGCTATCTCGCTTACACGTACGGGCTTTTACCGGGCTTTCAAATACTATCTCTGACACTTTCGCACTTATAGCGATGTGCCGTATAACGAGTATATACCTTGTGCGTCTACAAATCGATCAGTATGGAAGATTTAAGCCGTGCATGCCTATGAAGTTGCACGCGTATGCACACCTTGCCAACTCTGCAGTGTTGCCGTTTTAGCGACGTTGTGAGATCTTGGAGATTTTTAACGAGTTGGAGCCTTTTTTTAAGATTTAGCAACAATAAAAACTAGCGACTTTTTAAAATAATTAATAGTTTCGAGTCACATGACACATAGATTAAAAATTATGAATTTGTTTATCGAATTAAATGTATTTACGAGTTATTAATATTATTTTCAAAAATACCAAAGAGTCAAATAAAATACATTCTATCATTATAGCTAAGTTTCATATTTTATTTCCATCAGTGTCAAATACCCTATTGCGACATCTACCTAGATTTTTCATATACCTGGCGACTTTTTTTGCCTAAATGACAACACTGCAACTCTGCGTAAGTACCGAGTGCAACTCACTTCAGTTTCATTTGCGTGAGTGGGAAAAGTTTTGTTGTTAAAGTTTTTTGTGTGTTTTCTTAGATTTTCTCAGTGATACAATTGTTTTGGTGACTTACAATGGAGGTAATTGTACCTTGTGAGGATTTAAAATGCGTTCAAGTTTTGATTGGCGAAGATAAGGTAAAATCTTTAAACTTTGCTCAGAAAAAACAGTTAATATCTTTATTTTAAAACCGACGCCTAATCTGTGTATTAAATAATACATACATAAACGAAAATTTAATAGATCAATGTATAAAACTAGTTGGATTGTTGGCTGTTCGCACACTAATAAGTTGTATTGCTGGTGCTGCATATTTTTTTCGAATGAAGATTCCGAATACATAGGGTTATAATGATTTAAATAACATATCTGGCGCCATTAAAAGGCACGCAAATTCCCATAAACACCTGTGTGCAATGGTTTCTTTCGGTAATTTTGGTAAACAACGAATTGAGACATCTATATCACGGCAGTAATCTGAGGAAATTTCAAAATATAACACGCGCGTTGATAACAACCGTAGTGTATTTCAAAGATTAGTCGATATTGTTTGTCATTTAGCACAACAGGAACTTCCTCTGAGGACATGATGAGTCCAAAACTTCATTAAATAAAGGCAATTTTTTAGAACTGGTCTCGTTAATTTCAAAATACGATGTCGTTTTAGAAAAGCATATGCAGCATCAGGAAATTTATTTCACTTTTAATTTATTGTACCTAACCAGTAGTTTATGAGAAAATTGCGATGATACATACGTAGGTACCTATATACTCAGCAGAAAACTGAACTTTCTTTTTTTGAAATCGGTTAAAATTTTATTGGGCTTGCCTTATTTTGAAACCCTAGGCACGCCACTGCGTGCTATCTATTGCCTTGGCAATATCTTCATAAATGGCTTCTGCTTCCTCATCAGAGTATGTCGAGGTCGGCGCATATACCTGTACCACTTTGAGGTAGTACCTGTCGGTGAGTTTCAGTACAAGGTACGCTACCCGTGTCGACATACTGCTGATTTCCACAACGCTGCTAGTGAGGCCGACACCACCTTGGGAGAGCTGATCACCTTCGCGGAAGTATAGTAAATTGCGTGACTCCAGGGTCAACGTGTCCTCACCTTGTCTTCGGTCTTCTGATAACTCCAGTATGTGCCAGTTTATATAACTTAACTCTACCTCCAATTCGGTAGGTAGGAGGTAGGTAGAGTAATTGGAGCATCAGCTCCAGCCTCATCGAGCGTCCATTATATGTTGCCAGGTATACTCTCCTTTGGTAGCCTTTTTTATGTGGAGAAATGCCCTCGCATACCGCTCTGACACGGGGGGACAGAGCGGTTATGTGGGACTCGAACCCACTAAAACTCCACAGTGTACCTCCACAGCCGCTTGAGGGTGGGACGCGGGAACCCGCGGCCGTCTGTTGCCAGACTCCCTCACGGGGTTGGGTATTGCACCCCCCCTCACGGCACACCAGACACATGGTGTGCCGCAACCACCTCGGGAACCATGTGCAATAGGCGCCAGACGACTTCGTGTTTGGACCCCCAAGGTCCCCTGCGACGGGTCAGGTCTATGGCCCCGCCGCCTGCCACTACGGCCGCAGAAGATAGGGAGAGCGGCGCCTCGCAATAACGGCACTCCTCCTCCCCTGCGGCCCCACCGCGTCCGCTATCCAACGGTGGCGGCCCCGTCAAGACCTCCGAAGGTAGGGAGAACGGCGCATCGACATACCAGCACTCCTCTCCCGCCGCGGCCCCCATCCCTCAGCTGCGGTGCCGCCAATACGACGCCACAGTCCACCTCAGTTGCGACACCCCCCATAAGGCCCGCAACCTTCGCCGGCGCCGCTTCAACATGGGCTTGAAGGCAAAGCCCAGAGGAGCATCTCTCCTCGAGTTCCGTTAACTTCACCGTGGGTGAACAAGCCACGGCTACTAGAGCCCCCCCACCACGACAAGGTGGAACCCCTATGAACCCCCTTTGGAAGCCTGCCGTAACCGTTTATTTCTTGTTGGCTTGATTTGAGACGTTTATGCCCATAGTCACCACGCTGGGAAAGCGGGTTGGTGACCGCAGAGCCAATCCTTTCGCACCGATGACGCTGCTGCCCGTCATCAGCCAGGAGTTTTTGGATTGGCATGTTATATGAATGGTTATCCCGCCATTTATCGATCGTCATATCCCCGTTCGACAGTGGCAGGGTGCACCGCGTGCAGGTGGGGTTGACGTTTGGGAAGTCTAGGTGTTGGATGCTTTCCCTTGCACCCAATATTTATTTATGAGAAGCAAATACCCAAAATTTTTACTCTTATATATATTAGGGGATGGAACACTACCAGTGTGTATCTTTTAGGCTATGAAAAAACGTCATAGGCAAGTGGAAGAGTTTATTGTTTGGTAACATACCGGTGAAGTGGCCACATCTCTCCAAAAGGCGGCGAAGTAGTTAAAGCGCAATGGCACCGCCTCCAGCGCACACAGCGCTGACAGCAGCACCAGCTGCTCGGACATACAGCGCTGACTGCGTGCCACGCGGCAACATGTATCTACAATAAACACATCAAATTAAGCATGAGTCACTAAGTTTTGTTGTATTATAACTGTGCACGTCTGAAACTGTACGCAAGCGCGTTGCGAAGTTGTCAATATTATTATAGAATCGGTAGGGCGCATGCGCAATCTGCCGAGCGCAGTAACAGCCTGTGGTCTCACTCACTCGTTTACATTCCATTAATACATCTATGCCGCTCGCTCTCAAGGGCCGAGAAGAGTGGGAGTCGTAAATATTTCGCGGTCGTGTTGATTTTCCTAACAAATATAAATAATTTAACATGCTAACACTTTTCTAGACGACTTTACCTGTACCGCCGTTTGGAACGCCTAACTTTAGACATGCACATTTTAAATACGACAACTGTAAGTTAGTCTTTTGTATCTCCTTAGTGCTGCCGCACACAGGGCCACTGTTTTTTCAACTTAACTAGAGAAATTTTTCATAGATGTTCTATGTATCGTCGCAAACTAAGTGCGTCTGCGGTACTTGTCAAGGCCCGGTACCTATGACCACGTTAAATCGCACACTCGTCCACAGTAAAACGCCCAGTCTTGCTGCAAGTCTTTCACATAGCTTTAAGCTACTAGTGGCTACGGCTGGTAGCCCTCTAGAATCTCGACTTGACCACCAGTGGTGTTCACAAGACATCGTCATCGGTGGCATAGTAACACCCACATGCTTGTGTCAAGAGAAACCCGGCTCGGGTTGGAAGTCTCTTTAAAATATATAGCAATAAAATATCACTTAGTCTTCCGAAGATCAAAAATGTTGTATTTTGCAGCTGTAAATCAGTATTTGTATCCTTAACACAGACCTATGAACTTGTGGTAGGGCCTGTAGGAGGTGGCGAGGCGGTGCGCGTTGTGCCGCTCGTGCGCGGGCCGCGTGCTGCACACGTGCGCGTGCCGCGGGCGCGCCGCGCAGTGGGCCCCGGCGGCCAGCGGCACCAGGGCACCTAGAGCTGCGCCACCGCCGATCATCACCACCTCGCGGAGTACACCTGCAAACAAATGACATCGTTACAAACGACTCTTTTATTTAATTTATCAGTTACATATTATAATAGTCATTTTGTGTATCCGTTTATACTATTACTTTGGTGTTGTACACTTTACTCTGTCCTCATCTTTTGCTGGTAGAAAACTCATTAAGTCGCCTTTGTACATCAATTTTCTAGCTATTATTTTGTTTACTATGTTTTGTGTGTACAAAAAGAATAAAGGCGTAGATGGCCAAATCGGAACTATAAGGAATAGCGAACAGTACTCAATTATCAATAGCCCAGTTTTGATGAAAACCAAAAGTACATATATCATTGGATTTAAAAAAAGAACAATATTCCACTTACTCAAATAATACAAAAAAGTAAAAGTTTTTTTTTTTTAAGCAATTTAAAACAAATGGTACTTTGCAAAAAATTTGCTCTTTCCTTTAGTTTGTCATATGCCATTACTTTCCAGCATTTCATCTTTATTAGCTATACTACCGGATGGTGTTGTTTTGTTTTCCAAAACCAAGGGGTTCGATTCCAGGCTGGGATTAATGATTTTTCAAAAATTCAATGATTCTTTAGTTTTAATCGAAATCGGGTTCGAGACTCCTTTCGAGTACATTTCGCTATTCCTTATAGTTTCGAATTTGCCATCCACGCCCATTTGACACTGTATATCAATTGGGATCGGTACTAGGAAATTCTAAATCACAGGAATAACACAGAAACTTGACAAAAAAAACGTAAATGCGACTTGTTTATGCTTCTATGTCGTCAGCATCCCAGTTAAAGATGTGCTAATAGTGTCGGGATAAATCATTTGATAAATAAAATATCAATCAGCATGATCGTTATTATATTTAGGCGAATTTTTCGGGAATTATTGAGTATTCTCGAGAAATGTTGCTACCCTATTTACCTCACAGTAGTATTCCTATTACTACTTAAAACTGATTAACTTCTTGTTTTCATGTAGTTTTACCCATCAAACACTTATCATTATTCTTAAATTAATTTTAAACTTGTGCATTATGTATGTTTGATTGTTACTTGTTGTAATTGCCATATGAAATAAAATAAAAACGTATCGAGGCTAACTTCCTCGCTACTCGTTTATTTTACTCATATCTCAACTGAGCGTTACACAATGGAGATCAAGTTCAGAATAAAATTTACGTTTCACTTCCCTTCTCTTCTCTTCCACGGCAATGATAATTGAGCCTTAAAAAAAACTCTAAATTAAATAAAGCTGTCTCCTTCGCAAATTACCAACAGAATACTGACCTAGCGCAGCGTCTCTAAGATGATTATGCCGGTGGTGTAAATTAAGCATCGTGAGCAGTCTCCTGGCGCACTCGGGCCAGTCCTTACAGGCCAGTAACAATGCCCTAGCTTCCTTGTTATCTCGTCTCGTTCGTAGAGTACGACATAAGGCGCGGGCCCACCGCAGTGCGGCAGTCAGTTCAGCCCGAACGGCGCCAGCGGAACCGCCCGCTCCACCACCTTCAACGTACACTGCGTGGAGGCTGTGTAGTGCCTAGGAAACGGAGACAATATTTTATATTTTCCCTTTTCAATACAGAGGAAGTAATGAAACCGAAAAGTATTAGAAAATTTGAACATTTTTAAGTTTAACGAATGCAGAATGATTTATGTTATACTTAGGTTAGTTTGAGGCCTGGGTAAATAATATTAAATTATAAAATAACACTTTCCAACGCACTAGCCAAGTGAATAAGTACAACAACTAAATTCGTCAGTTGTAAAATCGGAGAATATTTCTACTTACTTCGAATGTCATCTGTAGTCCTCCGTTATACACGACGTATAACCTGTCGTCCTCATTCTCTACAAGTGTGCAGAACGCGGATATCAACGTCGTCCAACTTGTCCTACCGTTCAAACCTGCCAGTACAAATATAAATTATAGTTTCAGTTTTGTTTTCTAGAAATGTAAAAGTATTTCACAAGCGAGATCATTAAAAGCCGGCAAAGATTCTCTATAAAAGTATAATGGTTTCGACTGCCTTATTGGTTTCGATACCCGGCTCAGGCAAACTGTTATTGGGTGTTTCTGCTAGGAAATTTTTAATAATTTTATAGTCCAGCTGGCATTTTTGTAATCCATTTCCTAACGGATTTCCTCTGAGAAGGAACTCTAACTCCTAGGACCATTGTGCTAGATTAAGTGAGAGAAACATGTGGAGTATCTGGAAAGACCTTTCTAGGAACGAACAGTCAGCGACAGAAATCGATTAACACGCATCGAAACTGCACTGACTGTAGTGCTGGTTATTGTGCATGATGATATGACTTCTGGCATTTTCTATATTTATTTGAGGACAAGATTGTTAAGTTTTGTACTCCAGATAGTCATTAAAAAAAAATTGATGTATTCAGCGACTTTTATCGCTGACTCTCCCATAACACCTTCGAGTTAACAGCATGCACCAGTCAGCGTTCAACGGCATCAGAATCTTGACAATCAGACACCTGATCTATGTCAGAAACAATGCAAGAACACCATAGGTAATCTGATCTCCTATAGACTGACGTTCGTATGACGACCATAACTTATACATGTCACGTAAAACAAAGATACCAAACAACTATTTCAATGAGATTTTTTCACATTTTAGCTAGAATATAAATAAAAAAATATATATATTATAAGCACTATTTTTATTACTATAAATGGTAATAAATAAGATTATAAACCTACAAAAACTACTGTTAATATTGAGTTTAGACTACACTAACATGCTTAGTATAATATTAGTGTTATGTCAGTATACCTATGTGCTCACCCTGTAAGTAGGCGGAGAGCGTGCTTCGCCTGAAGGCGGCGGCTTCTCGTCCGTCCGCAGACTCGCTGCCGCTGCTGGCACCGTTACCGGAACCATTGCCGCTGCTTGTACTGCCGTTGTTGCCGTTGCCGTTGCCGCCGCGGGCAGCTAAGATACGAGCGAGCCTGAAGAAAAAAATACATGTAAATGAAGCTTTTATAGTAAAATATTTTTTCAAGCAAGTCTAGACCGTAATCTCACTCAGGTCAGTGTACTCAGATATATGAAAAACTTTTACTATAGAACCAACTTCAAAAGCGCGAACAAAACAGCTGTTCCGTAGTAATGTTCATACTTACTCGACCAAAATGTATGGAGCAACTGATATTTTCGTGGTTTCGACGATGGTCACGGAGTAAAAGTTGTTTGTATACATAGGTACATTACCGTCCTGAAGTATGACGGACACGGACTTCTGTCACGTTGTATTACAACTTAATGAAATCCTCAATTGCTTCTAAGTACTGACCTCAGTAGTTCGTCGGCTGCGCCAGGGTATAGATGTGCGTGCGGGGCGATGTTCCTAAACGCCCAGTGGATGTTCTGGTGCTGCGCCAGTGAACGGGCGAAGGCACTGGACCGCCGGCAACAGAGCCGCAGTAACGCGTAGTAAGGAGGAAGCATCGCACGGTTGTACGCAACTACCTCGCCGTCCTCGTGGTCCGCGCTGTATATAATAATATGAGGTTTAGTCTTTCTATCTCACGAAGGCGGGTGATGTGACTTATTGCCTTTAACATAAATTTCAAATTGTAACGATTCACCCCTCTTCGTTACATAGAAATATGAATATATACACTTGTCGTATTAAAACTCTGCTTGTCTAAAGTTAAGCTCTCCAAACGATAGCGCAAATTCAGTCATATAGAAAAGTCTGAAATGAAATGCTTATTCTGTAAATAGGTCAAACAATTTCAAAGGTTAAGGTAAGTACCGACATCATTATACATCCCTATGTGAGCGCAACGAGGTAGGGTATCTGGAATGGCCTATTGAAGAGCTATAGCAATTTCGAGATGACCTGTCCTAACTGACAGTATACATACATCAGTCATCTTGTTAATTTGCAAAAACATTTTGTTTTTCATTAAGCAAAATCGACACTTCTGTCAAACAATTGGCGCAGACTGTACTCGGCCCAGAGTGTAAGTATGACTGGCAGAAAAAAACTTATTTTATAATTTATACCCCAAATATAAACAAACATTAAATAAAATAAAAAAGGAATAATAAAGATAGAACATCAAATAATATTAAAAAACTAAAAAGTCTATTTAGGGGACACCCGGGTTTGAACCGGGGACCTCTCGATCTGCAGTCGAATGCTCTACCACTGAGCTATATCCCCGATGTTTCTGTGACCGA
Source organism: Xylocampa areola (assembly GCA_935421205.1). Lineage (NCBI taxonomy): Eukaryota > Metazoa > Arthropoda > Insecta > Lepidoptera > Noctuidae > Xylocampa > Xylocampa areola. The sequence goes on along the minus strand of OW285217.1, from coordinate 10,782,956 downwards.
AATAACGTGCTAGTTCGTTTCAAACATTACTTACTTTATTAAAAGCATTATCAGCTTTGTGTTAATTATTTCGAAATCCCTGATTAGTAATTATTGATATTATGATGACAAATGACATGTATTGTAGTAAATTCTTGAATAGATAGTAGTTAGGTTGTTACTATTATATTTCTCCACAGATAAAGCTGTTAATCATTGCAGTCCTTCTGTTAGAAATTCATGTTTTGAAAAACATATATTAGACCATTTTATTAACGGAAGTGAAATGTTTTTAATATTGAGCTATCCGTTCCTTAAATAGGCTGTAGGTATTTGGTATAGTATCATACTCACAGTATATAATTGAAGGCGATGTGTTTGGTCAGCCGCTGGTTGGCTACAGCTAGCTGTACGTTCTCAGGGCAGTCGACGGACACAGCGTGCCAAAACGTTAGTAGCGCTTGCTTGTTGGGATGCACGGCTACCGAAGGCTCCGAGATCGCAGGATGATATAACTCCCATAAGTCATTGAAATATTGACCGAACTGGGGATCGAAGTAGGTAAGATTAATATTTATTCCAATCTATTTGGACGACCATATTCTATCCAACACTTTTTTCTTATAATCACAAATTTGCGTTTTCTTTTTATGTATTCGCAAGACTTAAAAGTTATAAATAACAAAAGATACCTACTCAATACAGAACAATAATGACTTTGAAGTGTCTCTTCTCAAGGAGGCGAATTATGGTTTTTATTTTATTTCATTCAGAATAGTCAAAAGAAATTTATTTTGTATTTATGAACAAAATTAAAGTATATACGTATTCATCAAAATTGAACTCACCATAAGTTTCTCAACCCTACTGACAACGCAGTAGGACATGACGCCAAAGTAAGCCGTGAGCTTCATGGTGCCGTGCACGGCGATGTCTGTGTATTTACGTGCCGCCTTCAATTTGCCAAGTAGCATAGTGTACACCTGGCAATAATAAACATTTGTATTAAAGACGATCCGGTTGCAAGTTCTGGGTTTGGATATTAGGAAGTTCTCAATAGCAGTCTAGAGGGATCGAAATTGTGTCTGGCAGATATGATGTCAGTCTTTCCACCATGATATTTATTTTCATTTCTTAAGACGTATTGAGTTAGTTCTTGTATAAACTACGCAACTCGACGTGTGTATTGCGTAGACAGAATTATCAGGAGTCACAAATTTAAAATGCTAGTTCTCTCTCTTATTTATCGTGTAGTTGATGAACAACCAAAGCCTGTCGTAGACCAAAATGCTAGTGAACAAACTAATGTAGCATAGCTATCAGAGTATGTTCTAAGTTTACTTATTATACCTAGCTTTGACGATTCATAAGATTCTATTTGAAATTATAACAATTGAATTTAAGTTTTGTGAAAGTCTCGAGTTGACATAAACGTATTTTATGAATATTCTATGTGTTGCGAATTAGCCTCAGAATTAGGATCATTACAATTTAAACCTTATGTCAGAATCATTAAGTCATGACTTCACACACCTGATTTTTAATGGTTTGGTGAGCCATCTGATCAGCAACATGAAGATAGGTTAAAATTCGAGACCACATTACTAATTTCAGCTTGAAACCAAAAGCTCTGAAACTCTGACACTAGGTTGTTCATTAATCAATCATGCATTATAAAAAGAGCGAGCGATCAAGTTCTATTTCGCGAGGTAGAAAGACTTATACAGATAAATGCTTTCAAACTCAGTAACGCATGCGTGGCGAACTCTAAAGTAATAAATTTTTGTGGAAAGAAAAAGGTGCTTTTGTTAGGGTAATCGCATCTGTACGACATTGTATTAATTGCAAAGTTAGTCGTGTCGGTTCGGTCACCTGTATAGGGACTGAAAAGATAGTAATGACGTTACCAAAAGACGTATTAAAATGTGGAAGGAGAATTGGGAGTAGTGAGCCGAGGTCGAAATGGCTTAGCGGTCAGACCGCCTGGAGGCGTAGGTTCACAAAAATGTACACGTTCAGACAGACTTACCTGGTGTAAGGTGTGGTGCGCGGTGTCGGGCAGCTTGGCGTGGTTGTTGTGTGCGGCGTGGGGCTGGTGTGGTTGGTGCGGCTGGTGCGGGTGGTGCGGCTGGTGCGGGTGGTGCGGCGGCGCGGGCGCGGCGGGGCGCGCACGCGCGTACCCCGCGCGGAAGTGCTGCGACGGCACCAGCGCCACCAGCAGCAGCGCCGCCGCCGCGCGCACCCGCGCCGCGCCCGCGCCCAGCAGCTGCGCCTCCACCCAGCGCTCCGCCGTGCGCAGCGCCCAGCAGTGGGCCGCCTTGTTGCGGGGAACCTGCACACCACATTTTTTTTGAGATTATGCCACCCTCACTGGACAAACTGGTGGTCGCAGGTGGACTAGGAAGGAAGACGAACGCTGCAAAGTGTTCTTATTATTTACTAAGAAATCATTGAAAAATTTTAGACACGAACGGTACTTAAACCTACGACGGACCGTTTCACGGCTCTCCCAACTGAGCTACCGTGTCAATGTTCGTACATATTAAATTTCAAGTTCCCTTCTTCTCATCTAATAATCGTAATCATTTAAAGATTACTAAACGATCGACGTCTTACAACTTCAAAGTGGTAACGCTGAGTTTAGTAAACTTTAACTTGAGTCTGGTAATTAGCGAGTCAACAGATTAAAATCTCAACATAATAATAATTATTGCTGGCTTATTGGTCTGGTGTACCCAGCTGAACATAAGGTCCTGGGTTCGATTCTCGAGTCGCAGTGTTATTGTTTTTCTATAAGGAAATTCTTGATAGCAGCCCGGAGTTTGGAATTGTGCCCGGTAGATGGCAATAGACTCACCACCGTAAGACTTAATAACAGCAATTTATTACATGTAGATGTGTATAACTACTGGTGTGTACACCTCTGCCTATCCGCTCGGGGAACAGGCGTGTATATGGTATCTATGTACGTACCTGTAGAGCTAGCCACTCGAGCGCGGCATGTGGACAGACATCGGCGACGTCCCACAGGCGCGCCAGCACCAGCTGCGTGAAGCACGGCAGCCCCCCCGTCGCGCCCGCACCACCCCCGCTGCCCTCCACCAACAGCGTTAGGAGCTTAAAAAAAGGACTGCAGCTCTGAAATACAAATAAACAAATGTTGTATATGAGAAATGAAAAAGAAAAAATGCGTAGCGAACCCTGGTCATAATCGTCTGTGGATAGAAAATTGAGGTCGTGAGCAAGATTCGAACATGAGCCTCCCGGATTAGTACTCCAGGCACCAAAACGTCACTAAAAGACGTATTAAAATGTGAAACGTAAATTCGGAGTAGTCAGTAGAATAGATGGCTTAGTGGTCTGTCTCCCGGATACTTACATAGGCACTCTAAACCTGGATAAAAAAAAAAAAACGGGAGACACAGATTCGAATCCTGCTCACGACCGTATTTCAATTTCCACAAAAAAAATATTTACGAAATGTTTTATCTTTCTCTTTCATCTTTGATTTCCATTTTATTGTCCAACCAAATGAAGTACAAGAGAGTTTTAACTACGCACTTGTTCAGAACCGTTCACTTAATTGATATTTCGACTAAAATAAAAAGTCACGTTATTGCTCAAAGGTTGATTACATAGTGCAACGGAATCCACCTGTTAGCTCTTGTAAGACGTCCTTTCATCTCAACCAAGCTGCGTTGTTTTTAGATTTAATTAAAAAAGTTTACGCGAGATATTAAAGCAGCCGTCAGTTTTATTTATTACAGGCTTCTGCAACTTCTTCTGCGCGGACTTCAGAATTTGACCCAGCCATAAAACATAGGAGAATATAGGTTATAAACTATTTGTGACAAATTTTATCAAAATCTGTTCGGTAATTATTACGTGAAAGGGTAACAAACATCCTACATCATAATTCGCATTTATAATATTAGTTGGATTCTTTCAACGTAATAGATTTCCACTCGTCCGCGGAACATGTGTACTTAATACTTTCAAAATTATGGCTTTATATCACATACGAGGGCATTATGTACCATTTCATTATTTCAACTTATTTAAAAATAAACAATATTCCCGTAAACTTATTTAAATGGTTTAAACAGAGCAAATATTCTTACCTCAGAGTGTTTCGCGATGGCTTGGAAGATCATGTTGACGATCTTCTGCGCGAGCGGCTCGTTCCAGCGACATAGCGCGAATATCAGCGAGCGCGTCTGTTGCAAGTTTAAACAGTCGCGAGTTTGCTGGTAAATAAATGGAAACCCCTGCGGACAGAATAATTAAGCGTTAGAAGAATATAACCAATGACGGAGTAAACTTGTGGATTTTTTACGGGATAGCTACAAAAAAGTCAAATTTATCCCTTGCACAGCGTTACCTGACGAAGGTAAAATCTGGCCTCGCTAGTCACATTACCTTGGCATGCAGCAGCGCCCTGGCGTCGGGTTCCAACAGCGCAAGATGTCCGGCAGCATCCCGCGAGCGCTCCACCAGGCCGGCCACTAGCGCCACCATCTTGTCTAAGGCTCCGGGTCGTAACTTATCACCTCCAGTCTCGGCGTTAGCACTGCCGCTCCCACTACCACCTGCCTCTTCAGTAGGTGACTCCGTCTATTATGAGGTTATAAGTCACTAATATATAAATATGTTCACAGGTACTAATCCACTATCGCGCAAAACAACATAAAAGTATTGAAAGTACGAATCTTGGATTGTACACAACATATTGCTTTTTTATTATTATTATTATTTGAAACATTTTATTTAGCCTTTGATTAATTTTGAAGTGGAAGTTAACATAATTTCGTCATTATATTATTTTTGTTATGATTCATTTTATAGAAGAGAAAGCACAGATCAAATCTGAAATCTGAAATCGACTTGGAATTAGCTAAAGCCACGTTATTAATACTCTTATGCCATGGACAGAAAGCTTTTCAGAGCCTAATTCAACTCACCGCAGTAGAATTTTGTCCGAGATAAAAGTTGACCATGCTGGATATCGCGTTGATACGCAACATGAACTTCCCTTCCTCTTCGCCCATCTTGCTGAACTCGTATAACAAACTGAAATACTCCGTCAAATGACGCAAATGCGACCGTGCTCCGTTCTCCATCTATAACATAAATAACATATTATACTATATATAAGATAAGCTTGATACAGTAGTACGGTACTTTGATAGGTGAACATTGTTTAACGAGCAGATCTGCTGTCATAGAGCTATATACATTGCGATGGGTTCATTGACGGATGAACATTATTTACACCTCTATATACTTAGAAGAATACTGTATTTTTTTTTGTTTTTAATGGGCTTGCATTTGGTGAGGTGTCACCTGATGTTAAGCGATAGCGCGGCCGACGATGAAACACGCATGCTCAGCAGAAACCTGTTCACTCAAGCCTTGAAGACCACCAGATTATACCTATCCGGACGCCGGAAGCAAGGACGCCATATCCACTCCAGAGCGGTGTGCATATTCAAATAAATCAGTCACAAACAAATATAAGTACTTACCAATGATAACAACATTCTTATAAACCTAGTAACACAACTCGTTTCGCCCAACTTGCTATTATCCTCGCCTTCCTCCATACCCTGCAGGTACAAGGCACAATGACTAGATCTGGAACAAAAAAACGCCATTACATATTATATAGCGCCTCATCGCATAACATAAGCGCTAACTTCATAAAACTACTTCTGAATGAGAGTGAAAATATCACGGCAAAAAGTAGTTTTCACTGAAGCGAATGGCAAAATGTGTCCCCTTTAACTTTAAAGTAACATAACATAATATAACACATGAGATGTACACCATTGTACCACCCACATTTCACCAAAGCTGTTATTAAGTCGCATGTAATAGGTGGTGAGCTTATTGCCATAAAACGGGCACAATTCCAAACACCGGGCTGCTACTGAGAATTTTCGAACCCGAGACCTCCTACTCAGCAGTCGTGCTTAGGACCACTAGACCAACGAGGCTGTTACTTTAAAGTAACGTATAGATATATATTTCTGTAAGGAAAACATTAAAATAGATACTTGTGGGCCCTAATTCCATGTCACTTGCCGAACCGTGGCAATGCTCTAACTAACTGAGCTACCGTATCGCTGTCCACACCTATCTTATTTCAAGTTTCCCCTCTTATCGACTTTAATAAGACTGCTGGCGCATCTGTTAACAATCTTTTCAATAATAAAAATTATATAGATGAAAATTTATGTAATATTTACCTGAGCCTTTGTATAACGTGCATACAAAGTCTTTGAAACATTTGCCGGACCATCTGATTCGGACATTTTATTAGCACCTGCAAAGGAATACATGTATGAGTACACATTCTGGAACACTAAGAGATATCATTGTTAAAGTGATACGTACTTGCATCGGCCACCACGTGTCATCGGCCATGTGACCTAAAAACCATTCTGAAGCTGCAGCAGATGCGTTGAACTGTTTCGTAACTAACTCCACCCATGACACCATTGTTGGCTATACATAACAAAGAGTAAAGAATAATTACTAATCATTACTAACACTTAAAAATGAAATATAATCTGCCGGACTGTACAACTGACGGTTTGATTTACAAAATAGACTCCAAGTTACTTTTTCTAGTAAAATAGCTAGCTTAGAGTCTCGACAAAGCAAAAAATACCATTTCATATAATTATACATCTTTACATGCACGCAAAACCGAGACAATTTCTTTTCTTTTTAATATTGTTATATAATATATTTTTTACAGTATGTTTGATTTATTTAAAATCTCAATATTCGAAGTCTTACTTTTTCCTTGGCGTGTATGAAGGTTTCAATGAAGAACGACGTGGAGAGCCGAGCGGCCACTTCAGTGACCTCCGGTCTTAGAGTCATCAGCGACTGCGGCACTGAGCTGCACATCTGACCCATAAACCTAAATGGAAACATTATTACCAGTTTTAAAACCAATTGTGTGAACACTATTTCATAACTTATTATAAATAAGGACTGCGAATACTGAAGTTATAATTCTTGTGGATCGAAAAATACAACCAGGAGATTTGAAACTGCACCACTTGGAATGGTACTCTAAGTGCTACGTCAACTATGCCATCGTGATCTAGCTATTGTTTAACTCGCTATGCTTTGTAACAAGTAGCATTTTGAGGGTAAAGTAAAAATCTGATAACTCTTAGACTTGAAATATAGAACAAAGTTGAGTTTACATAACATTCACAATGTGGAAAGATTTCAATAAAGTGTTTCCAAATAGGCAACGTCAGATGCCACTGTGCAAGATTTACTTTGCATAGTCGCTTTTCACTGATTATGCTAATCGACATGCCTACATAGTGCCATCAGGGCCGCAAGTATTTTACTTTTTAAACTATTATCAGTAGCTAACAAATCGTGACGTGAAGTGAGTAAGTGCCGTAGCTAGTGCACAATTTGTACATTGTAAAATTTTTCACAGTACGAGCCACTAGAGCTCCAACAGACGTTGGGCTGGAGCTTTGTGGCTCGGGGGCCTCGTATCATTGATACGGCTGATACGGCGGTAGCTACGCCCCTGTAGTGAGCTTTGAAATTATAAAAAATGTAAACAGAAAATAAATAAAATTAAAATCTATGTTACCTAACACAGAAATATATTTATTTGTCTTCAAATGTCACAAGTTGGCATTAAGCATCTAGTATGTAAATGCTGTACTTTTTTTTTCTTGTGCCCTCTTGTTCCTTACATAATACTGTTTTAAGTTTATTCTGCAGTGAGACTAAAATAATGTCTTTCTTTTTTTCTATATCTATTTATAAGACTTTTCTTAAATATAATGCTTGAAAAATTCATTTTCTCAAATCTTCTTATCGTTTTGTATAGCTATTTTTACACATGAACTACTTACGTAAAGTATGCGTGTTGGAATATGTTTTTGTCGTGCAAAAACTGCATGTTGTCATCCCATATCCACTTGAGGAGGTCGGGAGGTAGCCTGACGGAGGGCGAGGCGTCGCTGCTGCGCCGTTCTACTGAGGAGCTTGGACTAGCTCCCTCCGCTGTTGATGACTGAAATACAAGAGTTTGGTGAAGAACCTGACTGTGAGCAGATTAGTGGTGAACGTTCCATTGAACTTTTACCATTCAAATCTAAAAACGCGTGATGCCCATAAAGTCAATTTATAAAACACAAAACTGGTATCTCGTAATAGCTTATAATTCGCATAACCTTTGTATGTAGATCACTTATTTTTTGATCACTTATCTTCGTAAAAGTTATTTAAATTATGGATGGATGGCCAAATCTGAAACTATAAGCGAAATATAATCAAAGGAGTCTCGGGCCCGATTTAGATGAAAAAATAAATAATCTTAGTCGGGAATCGAACCCGATGATTTTGAACAAAAAGAAACGTATACTCTATTATGAAACCATTCGATAATGTTCTAGTTAAATGTTCTAGTTTTCACTATAATCGGGCCCGAGACTCCTCTGAGTATTTTTCACTACTCCTTATAGTTTCGGATTTGGCCAGCCACGCCCACTTGAAAAATTCACCTGTATAATTATGGAAATCAAAAACTTTCCTCTTGGAACACTGTTCATTTTAGTTAACGACAGAACTGTACACATTCAAACAGACAGTCGCAGTAGGGGGACTTTGTTTTATAATAATTCTAATGGATCCGGTAGGTAGACGATAGCTTGCCATATTTTATAGATGTCGACTACAGTGCCACCTACCAAACCTCCAGATGACCAACTTAGTAAAAAAAAAACATCAATATCATCAATCCGTTTAGGAGGAGAATAATTACGAACACACGCACATCTGAATTTTATGTATATAGATACCTGTGGATCCTCCTGTTGGCCGCACTCGGAGCCCCTCTGACTGCGCGGGGGACTCCACTCGTAGAACAACATGTACGCGCTGTTGGTCTTCTCGAAAGAAAAGTCCATAAACTTGTCTGTCACTGAGTCGTAAGTTTTGCTCTAGGAATAACAAGAAATATTTGCGTTAGCAAAAATAGACGAATAAAAAAAAATACATAGCTACCAATAGTTTAGGAGGATGTGTACACCAATGTCGTTTTTAAATCACAGGTGATGATGCTATTGCATATATACTAGGCACAATGCCAAACTTCGGGCTGCTACTGAGCATTTCCAGAAAAAACAAACCCCATAACAACATGCCCGAGAACCGAACCGAAAAAAAATAAGATACCTATTTATATTCCTGAAATACTCAACTGCTATTTAAAAAGGTTTGTTCTTTTGGTCAGTTTGTACTTTTTAGGCTTTTCTGATGTCTTCTATACTATACTATAGTATAATATAATCTGAAGAGTTTTTCAATTGAAACATTCTATTTGCATTTGATAGCCCAATTTTTGAGGAAGGTTATAGGTTATTTAACATAACACTACAACCCTTAGGAGCCGAGCAAAATGAAATGAGCGTGTGAAACCGCGGGGCACAGCTAGCATGTATATAAACGCCTAATTTCTCATGCACTCGACAGTTATTATTTCCTCATTACTCTAACACTTACTGTCATTTCGCCACCAAAACATTCAGCCGCGATATGCGCCGGGTCGAATGGTTTCACTTCAGCATCATTGAACAGCAGCCAACGGTCATGGTGTTCATGTTCCCGGTCGCGAATGAACGAGTAGTAATGACCACCGTCAGCTGTGCCAGTGTGGACTGTTACGCCAATTAACTCGTACCTGTTTGGGGAAAAATATACCTATATCAGGCTTCCTTTCACTCAAAGGAGAACTAAATTAGGCCGACACACAAGTCTGACAGACGTCTTAGACGTGCAAGGAAAATTATACTCTCTGCAAGTGGCATACGGGTGAAAATGTTTCGGCATTTGTACTATCAGCGTCAGCGCCGCGTTTCCAGTTTCAAATATTTTTTGTTTGTAAACTGTTTTTGAACTAGCTCCGCCTCCCAATATTGCCTTACTTTTGTTTCCTTTGTTTTGAAACTGTCTTTTTTTGTTTTTATGGCTTTACAAATTCTATAACAGATGGTCAATCTTAATTTGGACGTACACTATTCGTGCAAAAATAAAGGTAGGCAGTGTTCGGGCCTGGTCACTTCACACAAAAAGCACCCTTAAGGTGTTAACACGGCGCTGACGCTGATAGTATATTGCGTCGCGTCACATGGTGTAGATTTAACCAAATACACACCAAATGTATGGAAACCGACGCCACTAGAACGGCAACCGTGGTCCGCCTGTGCCTAATGTAGTCCTCATTTAATTATGTTTCTTTCTATGTGTCTGTCGTCAAGAAGACGCGTGATGTGACTTTTATTGCTTTAGACAAGGTTTAAATTGTAACGTTTCATCCACCTTTGAGGCATAGATTAACTCTACTATTTATTTCGTTTTGAAACTACAAAAAGAAAAAATCCAGCACCATTATGCAGCCAGAAAATAATTGAACAAGGCGATTATTTTCTAGCTGAGGTTTCATGTACTTACTCATAATGCTCCTCAAACTCGGAATTATCTTCAATTTCTACAGTCGGACTAACATCACCATCTTTCTTTTCAGCTAATTTGTTTTTCTCTTCTGGAAAAGAACGCATCACTTACTTACATCTTTCTAGACATTAGCAAAAATTTAAAATTGTTATTCTATAGTATCTAACGCTAAACTTGTCCTACCTATCAATTTAGCAAACGTTCGCTTCTATAGCGCCATTTCCTGGTGGCTGTGAGATTGGAGATCGTAGTATATTGTTATGGACACTCAAGAGATCGCTGCTACTTTTCTCCCACACTCATTAAATAGTTTGATAAATAAGTATATTTTTATTAAAAACATAATTTAGTAAAGTTCAAAAATACAATACCTTGATACTGCGCCGGCATGAGATGTTTCTCCACGTATCCGGACATGTCGAGTCGCATCGGGAACGAAAAGTGGGTGTTGACCTTCTCCTTGAGCATCGTCAGCATGTTGAACGTGTACCGCATGGTATTGAAGCATAAAATACGCGGGAGTTTCTTGAAACACGCCCTATAAATAGAAAGATGTATGAAGAAACGAAATATGGTATAGTTTCAAAAGAAATATGGCACCTTTTGTTGGACTCAATAATGAATAAAAAACATATTTCGATCAAAAATCTGCAAGAGTTTGACAAAAGCTTTCAAAAACAATAACACTTTAGAATGCATATCATCATCAAAATACAAAAATTACTTAAAGATTTTACCACTTTCTAGTTACTATAAATGAAAAGCGTGACTATAACCAATATATAGTGAGAATTTACTGGATTTTAAGCATAATGTTGTGCTACAAGATAGTAGGAACAATCGTTTATAAAACTTTCATAATTATGTTCGTATATTACCGTTTCTCAGCCCTAACTTTAGCGGCACATTGTGAACAGGTATAGCAGTTGTCGCCCTCCAGGGTGTCCTTGACCGTGACCTCGTCAAGGCTCTGGTGTAGATTACGCATGTCGGCCACTTGGCAGCGAACTGTGTAAAACTCTTCGAGAGTTCGAGAGACGTGGGGACAGTCCTGTGTGTGACGGAAGATATTTTTATATACAGGTTATAGTAGTTCGAAGTTCAACTTAAAATTCGATGTCTCAAGCGTCCTCAATGAGTTAAAAACACAATTTTTACCTATGATCACTAGAACACTATGAAAATATGTAGTCGCTATCAGCGATGGCCGATTGTTGCAACAAAAACAAAGATCAAGCGAATTAATCAAACTATCGTTTCTCCATTTATTTGTCACACAGCGAAACAGCACGATTGTAATAATTTATTCCTATTCATTGTTTTGTTTTTGAGTCACTTCCATGACACTTACATAAGGTACAAAATAACACCATTCAACGCTCCAACTTACCAGCGATACAACATTGTTGCTAAGTACTCCACAGAACAGCGTCTTGACCAGTTTCTTGAGCTCCGGCGTCATCTCTTCGAGCTTGGACACAAGGTCTATGAAAAACTCCGCCATGTCCTTCTGTTCTCCAGTGTTCAGGGGCTGGTGGTCCATTTGGTATACTTTGCAGAAGCTGCGAGGGTTGTATGCTTTGCGTTCACTTTCCTGTTGGAAAATTGTGGTAAGTAATATATGATAATAATTATTTGGTAAGTAAAATCGACTAAACTGGACATGAAAAAATTGAGGCAAAGGATTAAGTTCGTATACATGACAATGGACTGACAATAACAGGACAGGAACGATACGGCAAACGGGCGAGCTGATGAGACGGAATGCTACTAAAAGACGTAAACAGTAAACGTGAATACGCGAAGGTTAAAGGCCCTTGAGATTTGATGAAGGCCTTTGAGAAAGTTTCGTTAACCTCCGAACCAAGAACTCTTCCTCCATGCACGATCTTGCACGATTTCTCGCTAATCACTGGCTTGAATCTTGTGCAGATCAGTCTCCGGAACAATGCCAAAGAACGAGCCCAATATAATTGGCGTGGCGTAATCACATTATTTGCACTGTCTCGGACATGTCGAACGTTTGGGGGAGGATCAACGAGTCAAGAGAGAGTACCGTTTCAGCCCAGATACCACTGGTCTGATGTGATAGAAAGTCTAAAAACTTTATTTTTCTCGTTATCAGTAGCCTACAGCCGTACTAACTCAACTCACCATCAGATAGGCGAACATCCTCTGCATCTCGTGCAGTGTGGCGGAGTGCCTGCTGGCGGCGGGGTCAGCCTGCAGGAGCGCGGCGCGTGCCTGCGGCATCATGTACAGGTGCTGCATGCAGGACGCCATGTAGCACGTGGCTCCGAGGTTCGTCAGCCCCACGTAGCCGCACTCCGACCGGGACTCCTCCGCCGGCCAGTAGTCCCAAGGGTATGACGATTGCGGACCTGGTTCGAAACAGTAGCCTTAGAAAAGGAAAAATATTAGTTAAAAATTGTTTAATAAAATTGTTTTACACAATAATAATACTACAAATATATCAATATCATTTATAACATTTGAATAATTAAGTCGATTTCAATATTTAACATGACGGGATGGTCTAAAGAGACTTAAAGTTTGGCTAGTCTGCAGGAATAAAAGAGCCAAAACTGAGTCGGTATTCCAAACCGAAGGCAACAATTTAATGAAGCCGAATGAGGATTGACAATACTTACGCATTTCGTAGGAAGTTTGCAACAAACGTTAGGGAAAAATAATAATTTCATAAACATATTTTGTTATTAAACTGGCGCTTATATTATTTTCGCGCGCCATAGTTGCAATAACTCAACCATTACTCAAAATGATGTTAAGTAAACAGTAGTTATTAATAGTAACTTAAAAGCAAAGTCAAAGAGACACTTTACATGCAAAGTGTGTCGAAAAATAATAATATAAATGTATATAACTCACCAGGTTTATGGTGTTCCATGAGTTTATTGTGCAGTACCATGTAGTTGTCGGGAGCTCCTCTCACTAACTCCACTAACAGATCGTAGGCCGCAGCTCGCGACTTCTGCGACTTGCACTTGGGTAAATTGCGGTTGTCGGGGTTGGGGACGTCGAATAGGAAGCCGAAAACCTGTGAAAACAAAATATTATCAGCCTGTAGCATCCGACTGTAGGGCAACGGAAACTGTTCACTAGGCTTACTTTTAATTTTTACAGTCAGATAGGGATCCTAAGTTTAAAAGACTGTAATATCTACTTTATCAGTCACCACGGTTTTATATAACTATGCAACTTACTAATTAATCCTATTTTTTGAACACTTTTTTGGTTCACGACAAAATAAAAGGATTTCCTAATTATTATTATAAATGCGAATGGTTTTACGAGGAAAAGGACGTGGAAGACAGATAGTTGAAAGATTCTGTGAAAATATCAAACAGATGTTCTAGAGAAGATTAACTATAACTACGCGAGTTAAATTAGCACCTTAGTGAACTCACCAATTCTAAGGTCCTAGTCCCTTGCTCCGACATTTTAAACCTCAGCGGGTGTTTCAGGAGGTGTGTGAGTAAGCTTAGCTGTCCATAGAGACCGTCATCTGGTGAACATGGCTCAGTCCTCCGCTCTATGATCTCCCGTTTGTCCAATGATGTATGGATTTGTTCGCAAAGCTCGTTTAAGTCCGGCGCGCCGCTGTCTTCTGATGTTGCACCCTCTGAGAAAATGTGATGGAGTTAATGCTACAGTTTATAGCGAAATATTAATATAAGACGCTATATAAGTTCAAATTATTACTTGCCATAAGAATAAGTCAAACCGATGAGACACAAAAGTTTGGAAAATCTTAACTTTGTAGAAAGAATATATTATATCACCTTTTGTTTTACTACATTATACATTACCAAAACTACTTAAGAATACTGTAAACTATTATATCGATACTAATATTATAAATACGAAAGTAACTATGTTTGTTTGTATGTTTGTTACCTTTTCACAACTAAACGGCTGAACGGATCGTAATGAAATTTGGAAAGGAGATCGATTGTAACTTGGAGTAGGAAATAGGCTACCTCCTGTCACGTAGACGAAGTCGCGGGCACCAGCTAGTTTCATATACATATGTTAAAACGAGAATGTTAATAACAGATGGATTACCTTTGAAAAAATCTTCTGGCAGCCCATCAATGAGCCTACAAACGAGCCAGAAGTAATCTCGACAGGCTGGCCCGTACGGCTCCTTGCCCTCTTCCGTGTGGTGATGGACAACCTGCAACAGAACACTTCAATTGTAATCAAGTTTCTTAGACAGTTCGCTTGCGCGCGGTTCTCTTTGCCCTGAAAGTTGGGACTCGAAAACTATAATGGAGCGTAAATAGAAGAGAATTGCTCGGCGCAATGATCCATGTAATAATTATAGTAAAATTCGTGTGTAGTTTCATTTATCGGGTTAGTGACTATCCCTTTTCACAATACCCAGTCTGCCTATCGCACTATGGACAATACAACCAATAACCGGGATCGACAGATTAACGCGTTTTTCGAAGCAGGGAGACGCTCATATGAAAATTCTTCTCGCGTTCAACCATTTACGGAGAGATCACCACGCCAATCTCTGTTTAACAACAACGATTACACGACTAACTAAAATCATAATACTCACATCATGGTGGTGGTGGTTATGGTGATGGTGATGTGGGCGCATGTCGGCGGCCCGGGGCAGGTGCTCCAGCAACAGCTGCAGTAGCGGCGCCAGGACTGCCACCTCGCCGCCCGCGCACAGCCGGTATAAGGCGCTGCCGGCTTCACGACGAACCTGTACATAAATAAAGGTTTTTTTTATCCTTTTGTTTTATTCTCATAATATTTGCGTAATCAAAAGGCAATTTATATTAGTGAACAACTCAAACAAAGAATTATGAACCCGTTCACTGTCCATTCATATGTACAACAGATTTTAACTCTTTGAATGGGAGGAGTACAAAATTATAATTCATAACAATAAAAATCAATTGTGTTGGGTAATTAGCGAGCCAACAGATTAACCTGTTCACTGTCCATCAACATGTCAATTGTTTAACTATTGTGTCTGCTTCGTGGACAGGGAATCTGTTAAAAACTTTTAGAACCATACTATCTATTTTTGTTGCTTCATCATAAAACGATTTATGGTTTAGTATCTGAAATACAATGCTTCTATAATGACTAATGGCTAAACCCACACACGACATGTTTACTTAATCAATCGGTTAAACATGACACATCAATGATTAAGCTATCGCATTACTTCCAATGTAACTTACGGCAGGGTCAGCGTCATCTAGCAGCAGTCTGGGAGCGGCCCGTCGTAATGACCACGCCAATGCTACCGCGTCCCCGCCGCCCCGCGCCCACCACACGCACATGCGCATAGCGTGCTGTACCACCTGGACACATACAAACACACACTTGGATACTATCAAGAAATACTAAAATTGTACTTTTTAAACTTTCGCGATTCGAACACATAATTATTGAATTCAAACGGGACTTAATCGCGCTAAAAGTATAATATTTATTTACCTCGACGTTTCGATCAAGTTGCATTGATCGTGGTCACGAGTAGACTCCAATGCATTATTATTAAATTAGATCAATGCAACTTGATCGAAACGTCGAGGTAAATAAATATTATACTTTTAGCGCGATTAAGTCCCGTTTGAATTCAATAAATACTAAAATACATTTAAAAGTTAACGGCATAAATGACTTGACCGCTTGAGTCCCAAATTATATTGAGGCACCTCGGGACGTAGTTCCCGCCCTGGTTATTTACGTTATAATTTTCTTCTTAAATTTTAGGGCTTGGCTCTTGTCGATGGAGCGACCTCACAATCACTGTAACTTGAAACTTATCATAGTATGCCCAATTCATAGAAATAAGCTAGGATAGGGAGACATTCTGTCATCTTTTGGTGCAAACAGGCTCGGATCTCCGAAATAATGACAACTGACTCTTATATTCTCGAAATAAATGGTTACTTTAAATAGAAATACGGACTAAAAACTCAACATACCTGTGCCCTTCCCCAAAATCCAGTCTTATAAGTGGTGGGTTCCTTCAACGTGGCCGCCTCACACAGAATCGATATCAATCGCTCTGTCGTCTCCTCCACACTCATTAACGATAGCAATGACTGCAAACAAAATTATGAGACGTTAATTGTGTAAATTATGGCTTTATTTTACCATTCAATCGATACGATAAATAGTATTAAAATAAAAAAGTATCAAGACAAATAAATTTAATGCTTCAGAATCTAATTCCTCAAAACTCAAGATTATTACACCTACTTAACAAAGATGTTAACTTTAAAAGAGATCATAACGTCCCACTGCAGGGCAAGGGCCTCTTCTCATACAGATAAGGCACGAGCAATGATCACCACGCTAGCTCACTGCGGGTTGGCGATTTCAGAGTATTAGGTCCAGCTTTCTGCACGACGTTTTCCTTCACCGCATGTCTGTGATGTATTAGAATAACTAAGAAAGTACACATGACATTGAAATAGTCACATTGGTACATGCCAGATTTGAACCTACAACTTGTGGTTCAAAAGGCGGGTCCGTATCGACTCGGCCACCACGACGGCATGTAAAATAGATCGTGGCCTGTAAATATGTCTCGGCATTTCTACAAATGCCATCTAAAGAAAAAAAGCTTAACACTAACTTAAAAGGGTCTATGAAATATGTATCTACGTAACATTTGTCTTACCGGATGTAATTTCGGCGTCTGCGCCGGGTCTGTTGAAGGCAGTGTGCCGATTCTACACAAGAGCTGTAGTAACAGTGCGAGACAATCTTGTCGCCATTCACTATCGTCATTCCTTTGTAGTACACCTGCAAGCATTACATTGATGTAAATTAAGAATCCACAAAGTGAAAACATTTCAGCACGATTGATATGATTGCATTTGGATCGAAGCACCAGGAATGTATTTTTCCATACATTTGCTCGCAATTATATATAATATCTTATTGCACCGCTTAAGTCCACAATACAATTTATGACGCACGCTTTAACTTTACATTACATCAAAAATCCTAAGCAGGTAATCCTTTTGAAATCTTTTTGAAGTGAGCTTTCATTTCAATACGTTGCGTTTGACAGCGCAGTTGGCGCAGTGGTCGAGAGACCGACTGCTGCGCTGCATGTCGCAGGTTCGATTCCTGCACGGAGCAAATATTTATACGATCTATAGATAATTGCTCCGGGTCTGGGTGTGTGTGTGCTTGTGAGATTTTATGTCTATAAACGCACCCACGATACAGGAAGAAATTCTTAGTGTGGGGAAAGGCCATGTTAAGAAAAAAAAAAAACGAAAAACGTCAGAGGTCGAGATGGCTTAGTGGTCAGAGCGCCTGGAGTATCTATCCGGGAGGCGCAGGTTCGAATCCTGTTCGCGACCGTATTCTTTTTCCATTTAATATTGTAACTTTAGAGTTCGCTAAGCATGCGTTAATGCTTTTTCAAAGACATATCTTGAAGTGTGTGTTAGTTTCTTGAATAATATGTTCCTGAAAACTTCAAACAACAACAGAAGGGTATTTAATAACAAACTCACCTGACATCATAATATCATAAAGCAGTCTTAAACCTCCCTTCTTTATAAACAGTTCATTCCAATTCTCCACAGCAGCTTTTTCTTCTTCGCTCTTCTCATTCGTTACTAACGGACTCAGTGTGCTAACTGTATTTTCTTTCACATTTGGAGGACCACTGTTACTTGAGCTTAGTTTATCAATAATATGTAGGGAATACATCAACTTCTGTGGACTAGTAGGATCAAGCAATTCTGGTAGCTTGCTCTCAATTGGATTTTGAAACGCTTCTAGTAGTGTAGGATTTAATGGCACGGCTTGAAGAATATCCCAGACGCGACGGGATAATAGTTGAGCTTTTGTATGCGCTACGGGTTCCTGTATTGAGCAAAATGGCGTTTTAATCAATTGTATTTTCATCCTATGACAATATATGTTTAACTTTCTCTTTCGAGCCTTAAACTAGATCGATCATACCCCCCCCCCCCCCCCATTAGTATCCCTAACTTACCCCGTTAGCGCCGGGCTCCTTCATCTGCCCCAACGCCTGCATCAGCGTGAACAGATGATGGAAGTAGGTGGGGTCTAGCAGCAGTAGAGTAGGAAGCCGAGCTCGTGCAGGCGCCGGCTGGGCCGACGGCCACTCCGCCCACGCGCCACGCCCACCCACGCCTACTGATACGAACACCAACTGCGGAAATATTGTGTATTACTTTTTACTGTATTTAACTCTAATTATAGCCAGTTTATAAAGAACTAAAATAACAAAGTATCAATAAAATGTTCTTACATTTTCAATATACAACTACGTTTTAGGGTTAATTTTACAAAGCGACGACTGGCAGGTAACTTAGATAAGGCACTTCTGGCAACTAATACCTAAACCAATTAAAGTTTGGCAACATGTTTTATCTTCACTACTATACCTGATTGTCTTTGAACCCCATATCGTACAGCGTCCTCTCGTCATAATCAATTGTTAACTCTTGCCCCTGTGTTATCATACGCAACGGGCCGTCCGTCGATAGTGCAGTCACGCCTTCTTCGCCTTGAATCTGTAGAAGTGTATGTCCGTTAGGGATTATTTCTGTGTGGGGATAAGCCGTTTTATAAATTAAAAGTACCTGGATGACCGGTTTTTTTTTTGTTGCTAAAACGTCGTTATCTAAAATTAAAACTTAGCTAGATCGATTCCCAGCATACAAAATTTCATGAAAATCGTTGGAAACGTTTCCGAGATTCAGATTATATATATATACAAGAATTGCTCGTTTAAAGGTATTAGATAGATAAGGTTCAAATAACTGAATAAATAATAAAGAAAAATTGATTGCGAAATCGAAAGTCAAGCAATAAAATCTTTGACAAAAAGATCAAATTGTAACCCTTCATCACCACACTGTAACGTATCGCCACTGCCCCGCACATTCCTCGCATCAGATTCAGTAAGCAAACCTCTTATATTAGCAAAAAGAAGCGCATGTTTACGTACCTGTTTCTCCCACCACACGTGGACATGTGCCCTCAGATGTGCGACAAGGTCTGACTGGTGTAGTGCGAGTGAAGCCCTCGGGCCCGCGCCCGCCGGCTGCAGCGTCACGCGGACCGTGCCGCCGCCGCCCCCGCACCCCTCCCACGCGCCCGACTCCGCTAGTGCCCAGCGACGCAGGTGGTATGCGTATCTGATCACCAGGATTACGTCATAAGTAATTATGATAATTATATAAATAACAACTTCCCTGAGCACACAGTAGACACAATAGTTATTAATAATTTCATAAATTAAATTTTGAATTTAATTTAATTCAAATCTATAAATATTAATACATATAATAAAAATATGTCCTCCTCTCTCCTAGATTTTGTTGTGCCCGGGTCCGTCCATAATGATTCTTGTTTCTTTACAACACCTTATGTACATTATGGTATGCAAATAAAGAATATGAATAGTTATAGAAGCGCCTTGTATCACATGTGACTCATGAGACAGGTAAAGGTTTTAATGTCACATATAAATACAAAATAATAAAAATTCAAAAAAACTGTTATTGCACTGTTACCAAAACTAATTGTTTGTGCGCAGCTCAATCAGTTGGGGGAAATGGTTTAAACTTCAGTTGCAAGATTTGTCCTAAACTTACAATTATTTCAAATTACTAGAACATAGGATATACATATCTCGTTCTCGTGGATGTGAGGATTGTCTGTAAGAGCAAGAAGAGTATATCCGTTTCGGTTCTAGTCATTTGACGCAACATGTAACTAAGAAACGAATAGTATAACAGTACACTAGTTAAAAAACGTATGCAACAAATCGATTGGTTGTTTTTTTGATGGCTCAGATTTCTTTATATAATATTTTAAGTACAAAGAAAAATATTTTTTAGATTTTGGGGCCTAATGATCGAACAATACCAAAGGTAAAAATTTGCTGTAAACAAAAAAAATACAAACCTCCTCTTAAAAGTATCAAGATGCGTCTTCAACAGCAGCAACGCCCGCTGTATACACTGGAGCGCCGCCTCCTCAGTCATATGTTCATATATGTTCAGTTTATCGACTACCTTCTCCTCCTTAACGTCTTGTTCACACATTTGAGACGAAGTTCCTTCCCCGTCCGCCGTGTGTTTCTTGGTGATCAGTCTTTCGGCGGCGGAGGAAAGATGGAACATGCATTTAGCTACGAAATCGTCTTCCTGTTGAAGTTGTTGCCCCATGTAGTAGCTGTTAAGGTATTGTATTGCGCCCATTGATACATCTGCAATAAATGATTTCAGTTCTGTAATCTAAACTCGGCAGCAAGACATTACTTCTTGACTTCTTTATTTGTGTATAAGCAGGATGATTACGACAAATAGCATGATATTCTGCCATTAGGCACGGACCAGTGGAAGTCTAGTCGTCGAACATTGTCCTTGATCTGTTTCAATGATGGTAACGTGTACTACGCCTGAGATATATTCAAATCAAAAATCATCATGATTTTATTAAAATAAACATATATTTATTTGAAATATTACTTTTTGAACTATATTAATTTTATCGATTTAAATTAATTATTATACATAGGTAACTATGGGTAACTAGTTGGGGGGAACGGTCCCACTCCCAAAGCATGGAAATCACAATAATATCATATAATATAATCACAATAATAGCAAATGGTTTGTTGTTACCTGTACTATTCGCTCGTAACGCAATCTTCCACAAATGGTCCATCGCCAATGTGTGAGGATGGGCGGCATCACGCGAGTCGCCCGTGCCCAGGGCCATGCGGGCTAGGTTGCATAGCTGCTGGTATAGACTCAAACCCATTATGCTGATTGTCTGTGGAGAATTAGGCAAGATTACCAAAACAATCTCTGAAGAAATGCAGGTATCCTTATTTATATAGGCGGAACAAAGAAATCGGTAGTGAATTTGCATAACGTAAGAGTAGAGTCCTTAGTTTGGTCACATTTGTACAAGTCAAGCTAGCAAGATGCTTGGATATTATATTAAATAGTAATAATGCTAAAAAAAAAAACGTCAAGTATCCAAACTTATTGTTTTATAAATATCACAGGACTAAATGAATCTGTACACCAATATGAAAATTTCCATAACTGAATTATCTAACCGACAGATTAACGACCAGACACTACAATTCCACCAGTTACTCTTTGCAGGCTTAATGGTACTTACCTCAGGATCCAAAGTAGGCATCTTCTCGACGTACAGAAAGCGCAAGGCATCCAGTCCCAACGCGTGCTGGTCCGGAGACTTGGTGTGGGACAGCAACCATGAGTACAGGCAGTCCGCACACTCACTGCTACCACGAACTACTAGGCACTGCCATAGTTCTTCCACTTGCTCGACCGTTAACCTGGGGCAAAATTCAAAGATTAAAGTTGGAAAAAAAACCGGGCCAAATTTTTACCTCAATTAGTGAGCTGAAGAGCCTTCGGACATCTAAGTGCATTGCAGAATGCCTCGATGTGCTGTTGGATGATCCACTGTTGCACACTGAGTGCTTTTCAATATCTTTCTTTATGCCTTTATGCGTAGAGTGGATTTTTCTGCTTGTGTCAGTATCACAAGTACAAGGCGAGCTTCGTGCATTATGTAGATGACGTCACACGCGCCACGTACCTGAAGTGCTGGGGGGAACCGACGGGCGAGAAGATGGCGGTGAGGAAGTGCAGCCGCACGGTCAGCTCTGTGATGTGCGCGTAGTGCGGCGCGTCGGAGACGGGCCGGGGCTGCGCCATGTAGTGGCGCAGGTCCTCCAGGAACAGCCGCATCATGCCGCGCTCGCGCTCTGCCCACATCACCACCTGCACACACTCTTCAATGAAGGAACCGGGACACTGAACGAAAGACACAATTTGGATGACTGACACAATCTCATATCTATGGTCATCTATTAATTTATAAGCTATTATGTAGGTATAAGGAGCGAAAGTGACTTGTATTATGATGCCCTAAAATCTGTATAGATTCTCTAACTGAGCTAACTTACTTGATGCATATCCATGCCCCGTAGCTGTTGAAATGATGAGAACAACTTGGGTAGCAGCCGAAGTGAAACCGCGACAGATCTAAAACAACATACATTCTTGTAGAATAAATAAATTCTCAGCTTTTTTTAACAAATCTTGGATATAATTTCTCACCTGTGATTGGCAAGATTGTCCAGACACCCCTCTATGAACTTTATCCTGATAAACTTGTCGGTGCTGAAACACAGTAGCGCGCAGAGAGCCTTCTCCGCTTCAAGCGCTAAGCCCTCGCCCAATTGTTCCTAAGATACAAAAACAAACATTAGATCATATTTTCCTAATAAGAACATTGCTTTGACGTACAGATAGTAGCGAAACTTCGACAAGAGTCACTTGGCCAACATTCACACTAACGCAATATAGTTATAGTATACATGATGGAAGTCGTATTTTTTTTGTCTCACATGAATTTGGGACAGTCTACCGGGCATGCCCTAAAACGCACATGCTGCGATTGCAAGACCCCAGTAAAGATTAGTAGAGGTTCGTGTGGATTTCGTCGTCAGTAGGAGTACAACACAGCGTCCACGGCGGGTGTTCCACATACAAAAACTACCACGCCGCCTAGACAGTAATGCAAAAATAAAGAATGGCGTCTCAAAGTAGTGTACGCAGTACTTAGCCCGCGTGAGTGTCGGTGCCTCAACAACAGTACTCACGATAGCGCCGTCCTGCAGCAGGTCCCACAGCAGCGTGTTCCCGGGGCGGCACACGTCGTCCACGTCACACGCGAGCGCCGGCGAGGCCCCGCGGGCTCGCTTGCTGGAGGCCGCGGCGGCTGCGGCTCCCTGGTACTCTGTCAGGCACTGCGCCTTCACAAGCGAACGTAATAAATTCTAATATCAAACTCAACTATGAAATTGCTTTGCCATTTTTGACAATAACGTCTAGTAAATTAAAATCTCACTAAAGTGGTTACTAAAACTGGAGAAAAAAAATAAAGAAAAAAAGATGTCTATGCCTAGCAGTGAGTGCAGTTGGGTTGGGGTTGATGATGGATGAAGGCAGACAGCTTCTAAGATTCACGTTGCTCTTGTAAGCGCACATAAACCTTGTCATTTCGTTATGATGTGCAAACGAAATTCAGCAAAGCCAATTTGTGGTCGACTATACTTATTAAAAACTTAAGGTTTTATATGAGAGCCTGTCCTAAGTGACGTTGTAATATGACTTCAGATTGATTTGATTTTCGGAATATATGAAATTGACAGTTGGCTTAGCTTTTGCAATGAGATGTGTTTAATAATACGGGCCTTAGAAGCTTTGCTTAATAGCTGCTATTTATCGGGACAAGAACCCAAACTCATATTATATTAAAGTGCTGCAGCTTGTGCTATGAAGACGCACAAATTAAAATGCTTCCAGTGGTAGCCCATCCACAGACTCACGTGGCATACTCATCGCGTAAGCTAAGTCATATGGCACTCGTCACACTTACTTACAATCGGCTAATAAACATTACTAAGTTTAGAATACACAACACTCTCGCTGCTTAAAAGAATTCGGTGAACTCGGTGCAGGTAGTTTTCTGGTGAGGTTTTAATTTGCAGGAGTCCAACTTACCTGTGCAGCCAGCCTGGCCAGCTCCTCCTCGCAGGCGGAGTCGTCCTCATCCAAATCTGCTAGGTGTGGATGGGAGTGAGGAGACAGTGCTGACGATGCACTGCCTTCTTCCTCTTCACCTGCCCCTCCACGACGTTTGTAGTTCTCCATTAAGCGGAGTTCCATTAGACGCCTAAAGGAAGTAACAATATGACTTCATAGCTTCATTCATGAGTTTCCTCAAATAAGTTCAGCGAATAACAGATAAAGTTGTTAATATGTCACTGCAGGGATTCAGCAGAATACCAGCGTCAGGTATAATACCTGGCACATGCTGAGCTGAACACCCATTTAGTGCAATTCTGAGACACACATCACCATTTGGACGTTTCAAACTAACTTAGCGAAACCTACTAAGTAAGATAGCATAGGTACTCGTAAAGTCTTTGGGATGTTGCTGTACATGTCTGAACTTCTGAAGTTAGGCTACCCAATCGGCCTGTTTTCGGCTCCTGCGCGAGCGAAACGGCTGTATAGACGGAGTGTAAAGGAGTGAGTGACAGCACGCTGTTACCGCGCTCCCACCCGATCGTGCTACTACCTACCTACCTATGTTAACTTTATTTGTCTTTTGTAAATTTGTTCTTATTATTTGTGTCATGTATTGCACTAAATAAACGCTTTATCTATCTATCTATCTAATATTTAAATTACCTGAACTGAATTTTTTATTTATTATTGCCATCATCAATTTAATAAAAGTGCATTATGTAGCATCAATACGATTTTGATAAAATATAACAATAACAAGACAAATAACAACGGTAAGATCAATCTGTGTGTACTCTAAAATAATAATTAATTTTCTATGTATTATATACATTTAATATAATAACTAATAAATAATTCCCAAGCAATTAATACTCTTTACTATAAGACTAACCTTGCGTCTACATTGTCACATATCAGCTGACAGTGTGCAGTGTCACTGCCAGAGGATTCCTCTTCCACTTCAGACACAGACTCCGCAAGATCTGCCGTCTTCAGTTGAGTTGCTGCTGAATAATATATACCTCAGGTTTGATATTATAGTTAACACAATATGGAAAACAATTAACCAAATATTTCGACATGCATAGAAGCAAATTTTAAAAAGCACATACTAAACAACATATAACAAGGAACTGAATAGATAGCAATGACGTCTCCAAAAGACATATTAAAATGCGGAATGGCTGGAGATGGCTTAGTAGTCAGAGCACCTGGTGTATTTATCCAGGAGGCGCAGGTTCGAATTCTGCTCGCCGGTATTTATCTTCCCACAAAAATGTATACATTTAGAGTTCGCATGCGTAAATGCGTTAGTTTTAAAAAAAACTGAATTCATATGTAATATTTTAAAAACATAATCATCATTTCTCTTCTAATGATCTCCGCGGTGATAGGTAGCCACCTACTACCAAACTTTGAAAAATGGTGCTATTATGTAAAATTTTAACAATAAGCAGTAGCCTAATTATGAAAATTAACATTATGATCTTGAATTAGCGTTAATTTAATAATTAACGCTAATTCAATAATTCTCATACTGAATGAAACTTACTATTTATCAGAAAATAAGAAACTCACAATTTTATCAATTAATTTAGAAGATGTTATTTTTTTTATTATATTCAAAACCCTCCCAATATTCCCTTAGTGGTTACAACATCACAAATTACAAACTAAATAAAAAAAATAAAAATCTACTCTACTCTCTAATAAACGACATTAAAATATTAGGTATAGTATGATTTGTATGGACCATGCACTCACGGAAATGCTTGGGTTTGCCTGGCTTGTGGCGCTTCTTGTAGAACTTCTTCTTGCGCGGCCGCAGCAGCTCCTCCGCGCCGCTGCTAGCGCTGCCACTGCTGCCGGCGCGCTTGTTACGTCTGCGTGAACGTGACACACGATTGAGTATACATACATATATCATGAACATATTAACAATATATGTATTATTCGTAAATGACACACACACACTCTACAACCCATAACTCACAACTGTACAGGAACAAAAACGAATTGTAAAAAAAACGATTTGTAATTCTTAACTGTCCTTTTTTGTTTTTTATTAATCTATTACGAAATCCTGTCATGAAATGCCGGTTGTTAATTAAATTATGTATAAATTGCTGAATCAAAGTTTTGGGGACTTGTAATTTACCTGTCAACCTATATGATATCCACTTTTTTTGATTTTACGGTTTTAATTACTGCTCGATTATATACGACTCATAATTTGTTTGGTACTATTTATTAAATTATTCCGATTACGAATACTCACTTCTGACAAGATTTGAGCGTAGGGCATTCTTTCTTCGTGAGTTCTTCTCCTTCTCGCAGCCACTCTTGTTCAGCTGAAACATAACAGTGACAGTGTATACAGCAGTTTGTTAAGCCACCGCATTATATTATAGGTATATGTTTACCAGTCAGGTCACGCTGATGTTTACTTTGTTTGCGCGGCGTTGGTCCGGCCTCCTCGCCCGATGTGCTCAGCTCCTCGCACTGACGGCAATACGACATTTGATTTAATTTATAAAACATCATTTTTATTATTCACCAGATAAACAATTTTACATTACTAAGTTTCATTCTTATCAAGTTACATTAAAAGTAGTCGTGCGAATTTCGCACCTTATGTGAGTAACATATTCTTCAGTTAATTAGGTAAAAAAAGTCAACAGAAACTGTCACATAGTTATATGAAAACATTCTTCCTATACAATCGTTCATACTTCACTATCTAGTCGGACAACGGCAAAGATTTCGCAAATGTAGATAATACGTCGAAATGAACATAAAGTACTAGGCATACTTACGGGGTCATCATCAGAGTTGGTCTGGTCCATGCTGACGCTGGCCTCGGAGGAGGAGTTGTGGTGCGGCTTGCAGGACGGCTGCGGCGGCCGCAGCGGCGGCTCGTCGGCCAGCGCCGTCGGCGTGCCCGCGCCCGCCGCGCCCGCCGAGCCTCGCGACCACATCGCGCGCATCAGTGCCGACGCTAAGTACAGGCTCTACGGACATGCACAAAGGAAATGGTAATACAAACACAATATTTTTAAACCTTTCCCCACATTACAGGGCGACCTTGCAGTGAAAAAAGGTCACGAAAAAATATCACCTGTTCTGTATGTTCCTTGGGCGGCAGTGCACACAGCAGGCTGTAGAGATGCGCGCAAGGCTTCGGCGCCAGTGCCCTGATGAACCCGGGCAGCAGATCATACACCTGGCGACCGCAGTGCTTCAGCTGCGCGGCTGCCCAGACCAGCTCCACATGCTCGGGAGTCACCCGACCTTCCACCGCCAGGAACTTCAGGATCATATGAGATTGCTTTATCACCTGTATAAGGAAATTAATCTTGTATGAAGCTGTTTACGTTACTAATATAATACAATGTCAGGATGGTAAAACAATGTTATTGATGTATTGTGATTCTGAAAGGAAATCAATTGAAGACTAAGAAAACTAAATCCACTTTTAAAAGTTACAAGAACAAAATTAGCACAGCAAACTAATATACCACCATGCATGTAAATAATGCTCAAAAATACCTTGTTATTTTTCTGATCTACTAAAACTTTATTGGCAATTTCCACTAGCACTTTGCCCAGCAATAATCACGATTATAACACATACTAACCTCCACATGTAAATTAGGCCCAAACAAATGCTCAATAATATTATTATAAGTGAGCCACATAGCCAGTTGTTGTCCAGCGACTTCGGCGTCTGTCGCCGACTCTCCCGCACACAGCTCGTTGTGCGACGCAATGTGCGCGTTGATCTGCGCCACGCCTGCTAGACGCATTGTCAGTGTACTGCTGTTGAAGTACTTGAAAGCCAAAGCTAGTCCATCTCCATCAAAAGTTAGAGGTACATCTAATGGTTCTTTTGCTGCTCCCCACATAAAATCTGTAGAGTAGATTGCTAAATTATAGACATTGCGTTTAAAAAGCTTTCTGTTGGCATTGTGAAGTTATGTCCATCTAACAGTTGATAAACAACTTAAAGTGACAAATTATGATGATGATCCACCTTGATGTCTAATACTGAACATCCAAATATTGGTTAGACGCTGGTAGAGGTGGCGGGATGGTGTGGATTAGTTCCACCAAAGGTGTGCAGGGGAACTATTCGGAAAAAAATGGGTAAGTCCTTTGCCCAGCAGTGGACAGTATAGACTGACCGTGTCTGGCATGTTGCTGTTAAACCCACAATGGTTTTTGTTGTTATGTTTTTTATAGTCCACCATGAATAATTATTGGTTTTAGATAATAAATAAAAAAAAGACTAATATAAAAAAGAATTCAAAAAGGTACTATCTTAAATATGAATTACAATGGGTAAATAGGAGTATTCCTATATAAATATAAATTAATATCAACTTTAATATTATTATAGCAATGTTTCATATACCTGCCATAGACTTCACTGCTGGCACCCTTAGATCTTTATCCTCCAAAGTGCACATGTACTTTAATATCTTGCTTCTTAATGGCATGAAGAGTTGTGATACAGCCCTGAAGTTTAGCCATAGCTTGAGGTTTCCAACTGCTGCTACTATAGCATGAGCCATAGATAGTGGCAGTGTTGTCTGTGTGGCATGTTCAAACACAGATGTCATTGCACAAACTCCACCCAACTTGCAGAACAAGCTCACATTTCTCAGCAAGTAAGCTGGTATCTCCGTATCATGCAGATCACAGTACAAACTTAGATTTGATATTTCTTGAGCAGAGAGGTCATCCAAGCGGCTTAATGCTGAGTGTTTGCAGGCTAAGTATAGAGGGAAGTTGAGAAGAAACACTTTAGACACAATATGCATGAGTTTTTCTTTTTGCTGCATAGACCATAGTTCTGAGTCCTCAGTTGAAGTAGAAGGTGTCTCAACATTTTTGGGTTCTTCTGTAGTGTCAGGAGCAGGTGCGGGTTCATCTGGTTCATCCGGAGATTCCTTCTCTTCATTCTTCTTTTCTTCAGTAGTGGGTGAGCTATCCCCTTCAGGTTTTTGATTATCTTGTGCATTGTCAGGTGCTGGTGCTGGGGCAGTTTTAGCTGCTTCTATTAATTCATCTTTGAGCTGTTTCAGTTGACACACAGACAGGCACAGTATACTCTGCACTACAAGATAGAATCTCTCAAAATTCTTTACATCCCGATAACAACACATGCATTGCCTAAAACAGATCACAGAATACTATATTACACATACATAGTTATAAAACATGACAATGACTATTGAGATTGAAAGGTTACTTTTGTATTATCATTTTATCACAACTAAATAACAATGTAATATTAAACTTCAATGTATAAGAGTATCTTCAAGCAATACCCAATTGTACAATTAACTGGTCAAAAGATCAAAGAACTATAACAAAGCACAGCAGTTACCTACATTGATAGTCACATTATAACAGCTGTAGGCAATAAAATCTGTTGCTTTTCTGAAGCATGATAAATATCTTACCGTTGTGGCCATGAGAGAATATAGTTTAGCACTGTCTCCAGCTCAGATTGACTTATTGTTGGATACTGGGACACATCGTCGGTAAGTCTGGATTCACCTAAAAATACAGTGGTACATTAATTTAGCAACTTGCAATAACTAAGATGTGATGGATCTATACTACACCGTAAATAATTCATCATATTTTCGAATTATAAGTATTTAGGGAACAGATAAATTGACTGCAAAATTTCGAAACAATGTAACTTACAATTTACTAAAAGCTGTGAAAACTCCGAACAAACATCACACATTCTTACTGTTTTATGTCAAGATTAAGCGAAATATTATTGCAATATAATCGCAAAGGTTATTTCGAGTGAATTATTGATCATTATTGATATTTTTCGTATCAGAAAACGAATACTGCCGTAAAATGTCACGGTATCCGTTCCACCATTGTTGACGATTGTTGTCAAAATTACGTTTTGTTGTCAATTCATTAAAATACCCCTAAAAGTGTAAAGTTAATTTATTCAGTGTCCTACAATTAGACGTGGTTTGGTTAGACTAAGCATGCAATTAATATAATCCAAGTTGTATAATGCTATTCAAAAACAATACAAATGCCTTCCAATAATCCTACATTAATTTAGAAGTAAACCTGTGAAAAAGGTATTAAAACGCTATTAATCGACTAAACCATGGTGATTGTTTAGGTTTACAGAATAGAGTATTTGACACTGATGGAAATAAAATATGAAACTTAGCTATAATGATAGAATGTATTTTATTAGAAATTTTAGTATTTTTGAAAATAATAATAATAACTCGTAAATACATTTAATTCGATAAACAAATTCATAATTTTTAATCTATGTGTCACGTGACTCGAAACACTAATGATTGCGTGACGTCACTACTCAGAGGATTGATTGTCAATTTGCAGTCACTGTGACACATGACACAAAAGAAATTGATGAATTTGTTGATATTTCGGAAGCCAGTTGCAACCATTTTCTTCGTATTTCAGTTCAATTTTTGAAATATTGGTATACTACGCACTAATGTTATGATTTACAAAATAGTTTCCTTTGTTTACAATAGTTCTGATGCGTAATGACGTCACAAAATGGCGATCGTCATTATCGCGCCTTTTGGCACGACCTTTAAAATTTGAATTTTAAACAGCTATTATTTAATCAATAGGTACACAAAAAATTGCAAAATATTTTTTTTAGTTAATCTATACCATATTCTTTAAATTTAGGCCCTTTGTGAAATTTCGTCAATAACCCTATTTAGTAGGTCATTGAGTAGGCTAGACGAAATGACAATAATACACATCATTCACTGGACAGAGAAACTATTTCAAATTTTTTTTTTTTTAATTTGATATAGAGTTTTATCTTTAATAAGATTGAGATTTCAATGTCATCATTTGCAATCTCCATGGAGATTAATTTGAACTTTGGGTTAAATGAGCGATATAGTTTTGTGTATCATTTGATGTATACCTGTCTCGTTCTAGTAGAGTATCCAGCCCATGATTATCTTATTTCAGGACGTATACCTATTTACTTTGTTGCTACCTAGTATAATATTAAAATTATGATCTGTGGTAACTACATATTAAATTTTATTATTTTATAGAAATACTTTGAAATTTATGGTTAGTCACTTCGTAATCACATTTGAGTTTCGTACCCTAAAAAACTTAGTTTGTGTTTAATAGTAAAACACATACACTACTGTCATTTTTGTAATAAGATTTGTTATAAGTGAGGCTATAGTAAAAAACACATTCTGTGAAAGTTTCAACTGGCATAAATAAAAGATATAGCCAGGTAGCTAGTATAATAATAGGGTACTTAAAATAAGTGATAAATAAAGAAAATGTTACAAAATAAACATAACATAGCATCATAACATAGCATCACGCCTGTATTCCCCGAAGGGGTAGGCAGAGGTGTACATAGTCGTACACCCACATTTCACCAATGCTGTTATTAGGTTCCATGTAATAGGTGGTGAGCCTATTGCCATCAACCGGGCACAATTCCAAACTCCGGGCTGCTACTGAGAATTTCCTAACAGAAAAACTCAATAACACTTTGCCCGACCTGGGAATCGAACCCAAGACCTCATGCTCAGCAGTCGCGCTTGAGACCACTAGACCAACGAGGCAGTTATGTTACAAAATGCACATATTTATTTAAAAGACATCGTATAAGACTTACTAATCTTTGACTACCGAATGACGCATAAGCCGAAATCTGTGATGGTTGCTGCTGACGCTGGAGGTATGTTCTACTTGGGACTGATTGACAATGAGAACAAATTTAAAGAAATTACCACAGGCTATGTTTAGCTGTCTTCTATTATTAATGTAATCGTCATATTTATTCCGAACTTCGATTGGAAAATGCTTTGAGTCCATTTTCTTTTGAAACCTCATGCACATTAATAAGCAGTTCTTCATCTCTGTCGCTCATTCTCGCTGTTGCCTGCAAAAAACGCGATGCCTACACACACGAGGTATCAAACCACGTCTTCTACACCACTGCTCCTACACGCCTGGCGGAGTGTAGAGTTCCGCGCCACCACTGCAACGCTTGACACGATTATCTACCGCCTCCGCTCCGCCACCGCTCTGTGTGTGAAACTTTAAAGGTTGCGCTGGGCTGAACTATACACAATTTACTGTGTAATGTAGTTCTGAAGAGCATTAGGCCTGTACCCAAGCAGATAAGGTATTTAACCTGTACTCCTCTGTACCCCTATGCTATGCTAGAGGTAAGAAAACTCCACGGATGTGTAAGCGAAATTAGTGGCATCCCACAACACCGTCACCGATTTGCGAAAAGAAATTAGCGAGTTACACAATACGGTAGCGGTAATTAGGTCACCTGGCGATGCGTCTTATGTAAACACGCGTCGCGGAGTATGCCTCGATATATCACCATCGAATTCCACGTCAGCAGTTTCATCGCCAGCGCGTACATCGATTGCTGAGCTTGCAGAACGCCCCGCCCGCGCTTCCCCATGCCCGTCACCACTGCTCCTCCGCATAAAGCCGCCCGAGACACCCGCCCCATCCCGCTGCCAGTGTCTGCAGCTCCAGTGAAACTTCTAATAAAATTTCGCTAGCGTTACTGCAAGTGCCTTTGCTGCTCCTATCTCGAAACCTGTGCCCGAAAAGGTGCCGAAGAAGACCGATAATCGTGAAGGATTCGTAACGGTTCAAAGGAGGAATCGCCGAACACGAAAAGACAAGAACCGCTGCGGCAAAGCTCTTACGGACCCCAATGTAACTCTACAGGCCGCGAAGCCGAATACACTGGTGCATATCTCCCACCTGCATTACACCACTAAGGCGAAGGTCATCGTGGAGTATGTGCGCCAAAAGACAAGGTACATACTGAGAGTGCAGTTGTTGGAGTCGCACTTCAACGTCAACTTCAGGGCGTTTGTAGTGCGTGTACCGAACTGTTTTCTGCACCTCGTTAAGGAAGAAGACTTTTGGCCAACGGGCGTGGTGTTCCGTTGCTTCCACGGACAAGTGCCACAAAACAGCACAAAGACATGTCAAAGAAGCAGTCCAAAGTGAAGTGCTACTAACTATTACAAAGTCCTATTTACTAACACTGTCAATTATTTATTTTATATATATGTTAGTTTGTAGTAAGGTATACTGCATGACTTTTTTTACCGTGAGGAAAAAAATAGGGCATGTTAGGTTAACGGTGTAGAAGCATTTGACGTAATTATTTCAGATTTTTTTATTTTTTCATAAATATTAAGAAATTGATTAATCAATAAATACTGCTTATTTCAAGTAATAATTTCATACAATAAAAGTTAAAAAAAAATTTGTGAAAATAATTAATAATTCTACCAAAAAACACCAAAATTCAAATCACAGACACCCTACTTGACGCGGGGAAATTATCAATGAATTCATAGGTAGTGAAATTGTATCCTTTGAAGGCTCAGTGAAGCCGGCCTATAGGTACTCGCCGAACTTGCCGGCGGCCTCTTTGATATCCTGTCGCATTCACACATCGTGTCGCATATGGTCCCCCGCGTCCCGCGATCTCATTTCAGTCACCTGCGATTAGTCATAGCGTGACGTCGCTGTCGGTTGTGTTTACGCGTGTGTATCAGCCGCCTGGTGATTCTAATCATAAACATGACGTACGAATATTCCAACGTAGAGTATTTAGCAATGGTTTGATATTATATCCTGTCTGGTGAAAACTTAGAAAGTGCGAGGCGAATGTACGCCGAACGAAAACAATTACAGTTGTTGCGAAGAAACGGTATCCCTGCTCCTTAAATTCCCAGCACTAATCTAATATTACGGACGTATCAGCGGTTACGTGATCATGGCCAGGTCCAGCTTCCGAGTCATGCCAGAGACAGAGGCCGGCCCCTCCTGTACATACACGTTGAAGACGCCATACTGGATTATTTCCAGAGACACCCGAGGAGGGGCACTCGGCAAGCAGCTCGCCGATTTAGTGTAAACCAGTATGTGGTATGGAAACTACTTTATGCAGTAGACATGGATCCATACCATTCCTCACGCGTGCAAGCTTTGCATGCACCGGACCCCGGACCTCGCATAGAGTTTTGTCACTGGCTGCAGAACCATTTGCAAGCGAACATCTTGTGGAGCGATGAGTCCATATTTACTCGCGTTGGTATTTACAACGTGCATAATGAGCATCGGTGGAGCTTTCTAAACCCACACAAAATTAAAGAACATGCTCATCAAATCGGTTCAATGTGAACTTTTGGGCCGCGATTATACATGATCGCATAATTGGCCCAGTTTGGATCGAAGGCTGATTGACGGGAATAAAGTACCGAGAAATGATATGTTCCGTTATCAACACAATTCAACACAATGTTGGAAGACGTTCCTTTGCTGTATCTACGAGGCATGTATTTCCAGCACGACGGATGTCCAGCTCACTACAAACGATCTGTGCGTGCGTACCTGGATAGTCTGTTCGGTGATCGGTGGATAGGTCGCGGTGGACCTGTGCACTGGCCGGCAAGATCACCAAACCTAACACCTTTAGACTTTTAATAATGGGCTGAACTAAAACGTTTAGTGTACACTGAAGAAGCTCGTAGTGTAAATGACTTAAAACAGAGAATAATAGACGCTTTCAATATTCTTAAAAGTGATAGAGACACGCTTCTAAGTTTATCAAACAATTTGCAAAGACGTGCTAGTTTGTGCTTAGAAAAAAACGGTGGACATTTTGAGCAATTACTCCGATATCGCTAATCAGGTACCTACTTTTTTATAAATAATATTAATAAAGTAATTTTGTAAACATCAATCACAACGAAAAAGTTGATAGAAATTTTTCATCACTTTATTATATCAAATATTTATGTAATTTAATGTAACTAGGTAAGAACAGCATAATAGAGGATTCTAACCCCGAAAAGTAATAAGAAATGATCGAAATCACAAAAATAATCGGAAATAAAATACGGAAAGTTGCGTACTTAGGTAATTAATTTATTCTGCAATTTGCTCACTCTAATGTCTCCTCACTCCATATCCAATCTCTGTTATAAAGTTTTAAATAAAATTGTAAACAAACAGATCATTATCTTACATGGTTCGGTGATAGGTAGCAATAATTGTGATATATGACTGAATACAAAATGATCCTTAACTAATTCTTATTTCTTTCATAAGTTAAGTTTTCGCTAAAGATTTCTCAATTGAAATTTAATAATTGGAACAAAACGTTCAATAAGTATCAAGTTAAAACAGGTGAAGTGTACGTGATTGTGGTTTTTTTTTTAACTTAACTAAGATTTGTTTATATTAATATCAAAAGCTTGAAGAGATCCTAGGTACGAGTTGGTTTTCAGTTTCAGCGTGTGTTATGCTACACTCGAGCGTAATCGCCCGACGCACGGCCTCTTAGGTACCTAGCGAAATAAATGTGTGTGCGTCTCGCTCACACTTTAATTCATACACGATCGCACTTCTACATCGTTTACATTTCCTATTTTACCTAATAATAATTTTACTCACGTACCGTAGGATGGATTCATTTTAAGTATTTTTTTAGGATTTTCGGAACTTTGAAAATCTTAATAGTACCAAAGCAATTATCGTCGCGCATGGTTTATATTCCACTTACACAACACACCATTTTTTTTTCCTCACGGTAAAAAAATTCATCCGGTATATGTATGGGCCATTGAAGCCTGGGAATAATTGATTTATTATTATTATTAATAGCGACCGGGTTAATTTTAATAATAGCACCAAAGTTATTAGAGTAGGATTGTAAATCAAAGAATTCCTTCTTTGATTTACTATCAAAGAAGGAATTCTTTGATTCCATGAGCTATAATAAAGCGGAAGAAAGTCTATTATTTCATTTAAATTAAAAATTTCAACACATATCACTTCACTCCGCGTATAACTTATTCATACCATACCCTGTGCCTACCCTAGCGCCATTTTGGCAGATTTTGGTACTGTTATTTACTGCTGGACACTTTTTCAACTTTCCGCCTTAAGAGACGGTTCTCATACCTCTACCTTCATACCCTACGCGCAGCGTTGCCAGAAGGTTACTTTTGTAACCTTTTAGGTTACTTTTAGCGACGTCAGGTTACTTTTAGGTTCCACGGTGTGAAGAGTTACTTTTAGGTGTCTTTTTGGATGTTGAAGAATTAATTTCTATTTCTTTAATTGATTCCAAAAATCCAATATTTAATTGAATGTAGCGAGCACAACTGTTGAAAATACGTTTATCTCTCTCGCGACAATATATACCAGCTAATCAAAACTATGACCAAAGTGTTCTGGCCAGTTTCGCCTACTCGCTTGATAAATCGGGTTCTTTCTTGTACGAGAGCTTAGCACTTTATATATAAACGTCATCAACTTTATGTACCTTCATAATGGGACAAAAATATAAAAGGTTACTTTTCGCACTAAAAGGTTACTTTTTTAGCCATGTTAGGTAACTTTTGATAAGACCTGTTTGGCAACACTGCCTACGCGATTTTTTTGACACTGACATTGTTAGACTGACTGTGACAGCTAAGTTTTGGACAACTTTTGGGCTGCAGTTGAAAAATGAGATATCATGGGTTGACTGTTCTTTGTTGTTGATTTAAATCAGCAAAAATGGTCCAATTGGTTTATATTATCGCCAGCTTACATGTGATGCTATGTCCATTTACGAAAGTAGAGGAGAGTTTCAATATTCAAGCTACACACGATATATTATTTCATCGTACTAACCTCTCACAGGTGTCTAGTAAATCTAATTTTGGATTCATCACTTCCTATAGACATACATTGATTACTATTTTGTTCCAGTACGATCACAATGAGTTCCCGGGAGTGGTGCCGCGCACATTCGTTGGTCCTCTGGCAATATCGTTTTTGGCAGCACCTATAGTATCACTGTCTCAAGCTGTTGGAATCAACAAATTTTGGATGCAATATGCAGGTAAGTAAGGAATAGTAATTTTAGATCACTGCCTAACAATGTTTTTATATTTATGGCATTTACGTCATGTATAATAAGAGCTTTATTGGCAATCTGTCCATTTCTAAAACAGATTTAGTTCAATTCTATTAATGTATTATTCAAGTGTATTTTTAAAATTAATTTACAGTACGGTTACTGCTAGCATTGTCAGTGATAGCATCATGGATGAGGATGAGGGATGCCCTCCAGAAACAGTTTGGAGGCACTTACACCTGGTGGTATACTATCATCACAGTCACACAGTACCACTTCATGTTCTATATGAGCCGGCCATTACCTAACATCATGGTGCTACCCCTTGGTAAGGAATATGCAAAACAGTTTTTTTTTACAAAATTTGGTCAGAGGGTTGTCTTAGTTCCCCAAAACTAACTAGATAGAGAGATTTAGAGATAGTTCCTAAATAGGATATATTCACACCTGGACAGTGTTATCATAATTTATTAGTTTTTCTTTTGCATAGGAAAATGTTTTCCTAAATTTTTATTTAATAACTTTTATTTAATATTGTCAATTGGAATTCTTAT
This sequence comes from Xylocampa areola, assembly GCA_935421205.1. Lineage (NCBI taxonomy): Eukaryota > Metazoa > Arthropoda > Insecta > Lepidoptera > Noctuidae > Xylocampa > Xylocampa areola. The sequence goes on along the minus strand of OW285217.1, from coordinate 10,745,304 downwards.
AACCTTAATATAAAGACTTTATAAGAATGACTTAAAATAATTATGATTTTATTCTAGTGCTCCTAGCACTTGAGGGATGGTTGTTGGGCAGACATAAGCAATTCCTGTGGACCGCTGGGGCTGCCATTGTAATATTTAGAGCAGAGCTAGCAATGTTGTTTGGACTGTTTCTCATCATGGACCTGTACTTCAAGAAGATAGATTTTAAAACGTAAGTTTACTTATTCACCTATACTTTATATCATGTAGTAGATTGAACCTAGTCTCAGGACTTTAACCCTTCTGCTCAGCCACATACAAAATTATACTTCATAACAATAAAAATCTATTGTGTCTGCTAATTAGCAAGCCAACGGCTTAAAGTACCTATCTTTGTAGCAGTACATCATAATTAATAACGGGTATAACTTTACAGATTGTTCAAGATAGTGATACCTGCTGGTGTGGTGTTAGTGACGCTGACTGTGATAGTGGACTCAATATTTTGGGGTCGGCTGGTGTGGCCTGAAGCTGAGGTCTTCTGGTACAATACCATTATGAACAAAAGTTCTAATTGGGGTGTATCCTTTTTATTATAAATAAAATAAATACTGTTTAGTGTTCATAATCATGAGAGGTTTTGCTTGTTATGCATATTTAAAACATAATTATTATAAATTGTATCTGAAAGATATCATTGGTTGCAATCTTTATATGCATACTATAAGAATACTGATTGGCTAAAGATAAGAAAGTCAATACAATATAAATTCAACAATATCCCTAATTCAAATGCAGACTTCACCATTTCTCTGGTACTTCTATTCTGCTCTTCCTCGAGGACTGGGCCCCAGTCTAGTGCTGATCCCGGTAGGAATGTACCTGGATAGACGAGTGATCCAGTATGCCGCACCAGCATTAGTCTATATAGTGCTGTACTCAATCCTGCCACATAAGGAACTGCGGTTCATCATTTATGTCTTCCCCTTGCTCAATATAGCGTCTGCTGCCGCTTGTTCGTATATGTAAGTAATTCTAATAAGCTTGAGTTATTACAGTTTTTATTTTGAAAAGTCAATGGTTTAGCTTTCCTTTTCGTAAGGCAAAGAAATTTAATGTGAATACATTCTTAACGAAAAGTGAGGTAGGCCAACTAAGACCAGAATGTTAAAAAAAAAATGCTGCTCCACACCACCGCCTGTTGTAACTAGAGCCACGTCTTCGCCTTTTTAACCGACTTCCAAAAAGGAGGAGGTTATCAATTCAGTTGTATTTTTTTTTTAATGTTTGTTACCTCAGTACTCCGTCATTTATGAACCGATTTGGAAAATTGTTTTTTATTTGAAAGGATTTACTTTCAGATTGGTCCCATTTAAATTTTATGAAAATTGGTTTGGTAGTTTGGTATTTAAATCAAAATAACAGAAAAATAATATGTCGTCCAATTAAACGAAATGGTGTATTTTGCTTTCTTGTGACTTTCCGGTGGTGTTTACTGTCTCTAGAATAGTTCTAATGAACTGCCTATTTTCCAGCTTCATCATCAGATGATGATGATGATGAAACCGGAAGATAAGCACCGGAAATCTGACATTTTTTTTTTTTGCTATTTAGTACTTTTTAGTGTAAGACCGCATTCTCAAACATCTCTTTTTACACGAGTGCCCAAAAACGGGAGTGTATCTAAGTATGTATGTATGTAAGTATGTTTGTGAGTATCTTTACCTATTCCACCATAACTTCTAAATACCTGAACTGATTTCGATATATGGGGTATCGTTAGAATCCTTACACTGTCCCGTGAGTAACATACGCTAGTCAGATTTTAATTTAATGTTTTAATTAATTTCATCTTGTTTTATGCAGTTCATTACTCTCTTTTGAAATAGCCTCAGATCTAGATTTCCTACTTTGATATAGGCGTTTCTCCCCTTCTTTGCTCGTCTCAATTAAATGGCCCCTACCCATATGGACAGCGCGTTGAGTAGGTCTACCCATATTCACTTCCGATAAATCAGTTATGGATCGCAAGATTCACTAAAAAGTAAGAAATAAAATAATTTTTAACAAAAAAAAGAACAGACTCCAAAAATCTTTCCGATAAGTAAAAATGCACTAAAAAGTAATAAAATAATAGCATTATTTACTTACTACAATTTATATAAAAATATTTTTTTAATTTTAGAGGATTCTGATTAAAATCAATTTTTAAGGACAATAATATACAATTAATATTATTTTTGGAGTTGGTGCCAGTAAAGGCTAATAAACGTGTAAGTACATTCATGAAGTAGCGTATTACGTTCGCTTTAGGCAGTTGTTGTGTTCATTTGTAAATAGGTTCAATTAGGTATAATACATTATACCTAATTGAACCTACCCGCGCGCTGCGCACTCTCAACACGGTAGCGGATACGATAGAGATATTCACCTGTACACTGAGTGAGTTCACAAGGGCCACGTACTGTGTAGCATGTAAGGTATAGTTAAGAAATAAATATTATAAGTTACTTTGTCGCATTTTATTATCTGTAATGGCAAAGCAAACATGTGTGTGATAAATAAATAAATAAAATTATCGTAATAATAATGATGGTTAATGTACCTTTAAATATATTTTAGCAAATTTTAAGAAACTTCCTTAATATTTTTAAAGTTTGGCTGGCACTGACTCCAAAAATAATAATAATTGTATATTATTGTCCTTATAAATTGATTTTATTCAGAATCATCTAAAATAAAAAAATAAAAATATAAATTGTAGTAAGTAAATAATCCTATTATTTTATTACTTTTTAGTGCATTTTTACTTAACAGAAAGATTTTTGGAGTCGGTTCTTTTTCTTGTTAAAAAATATTTTATATTCATTATGAATATGAACCATAAAATAAAATGATCATTCAATGTTAGACGTCTCATCCTCTCATACCACACAAATTGTGATTGCTAGACTTTTAGGCCTTTTTATTCCTCCATGCTCAGAATAAGACACATTTTAACTGATATTTCTTTCTCCCTTTAACAGATACATACGACGAACAAAAGCACCAATTTATGAATTGATGTTTTGGGGATCCATTTTCGTGATACTTGGTAATATAATCATATCCTTGGCATTTGTTTTGGTGGCAATGACTAACTATCCAGGCGGAGTGGCAATCACTAGGTATGTAAAAGCGTTGGGCGTGTATCCATTCAATATACATAATTTCGCTAATGCTAATTAATATTCCAGGTTCCATAAACTTTTGCGGAATGAACCATTCGTCCATGTACATATCTGTAACTTAGCTGCACAAACTGGTGTTACGAGATACACACAAATAAATGATTATTGGATATATAGCAAAAATGAATCCTTGGCTCCTGAACAATTACAAGAGTATACCCATCTTCTAGTTGAAGCTAAAAGCAAGTATTCTTCCAATCTTAAGTCTTTCATACAGACACATGTAATCTTAGACAGCATAGAATCATTTTCTCAAGTGGCAATGAATTATAAACTAGTGCCTCCGATAAGAATTAAAACAAAACCGGCACTGTTTATACTAGAGAGAAAAGATTTCCGGGAGTTTCCACACGGTCATAGATCACTGAATAATTCTGAGACTGTAATGGAAGAAAGACTTAGTGATGAAACCTTAGTTAATGTCATCAATTACGAGAATTTCGAAGAAAACGGATCTAAGGAGTTAATTACACCTGAGGATAAAACTGATATTGAAGATAGAACTGATATTGAAGATAAAACTGATATTGAAGATAAAACTGCCGAAATTAATATACCGGCACATACAAAAATTATAGGTGAAACTGCGCCAATTATTGACAACGAAATCAAGACAGCTGATGAAATTATAGAAAAAGGAAAGGAGGTACAAGAAGACATTGATTTGAAAGAAACAGAAGCAGCAAGTCCTAAATTACAAAAAGCAAAGAAAGCCTTTGATGATTTGAAAACCCTCAGACAAGAAAGAAAGAAGAAAGCTATTGAGAAAATAAAAACAGAAACTCGGAAAGAAGTAGTTGAATCAGCGAAAGAAAAACTTAAGGAAATTATGAAACGTCATAAACATGTCGCTGATGAACTATCTGAAAGTATAATATCTGATATCACTGTTGAATTAGAAGAAAAGGGTGGTAGAGGAGATATACCTGAGACTGCAATTATTTCTGAAGCTCAAAAAGCAGATGTTGCAAATGATACTGAAATCAAAGAAAAAGAAGATATCCAAAAAAGTCAAGATATTATATCTTCTGACAATGCTGATGATCCAAACAAAACGAATGAAAAAATAGATTCTATTGTTGAAGAGGTTATAGTTAGGCTAATAGATAGGAAACTTTATGATGATAAGACAAAACCAGAAGATATCAAGCCTGAAGATAGGCTTATGATTCAAAAAATAGTTGAAGAAGTTGTAGCTGAGAAAATGAATGACTCAAATACTGACGATGTTATTATTAAGTAAATATTGTGTAGATAACTTATATCCATTGGCCCTGTTTTGTTTGAATTTGATCTCGTTATACACACAAGCCATCTATGTCTTATTTATACAGTGGTGCAGTTAATACGAGCGTTTGTATCAGTGAGCGGGCTTAAAGCCTTTTATTTTGTGTATATCATATCTTAGGCGATTTTCGCGATCGAAACGTCAGAATATACAAAAATAAATAGCAGTACAGTAAATTCAAGATATGTCTTTGAAAAAGCATTAACGCATGCTTAGCGAACTCTAAAGTTACAATATTAAATGGAAAAAGAATACGGTCGCGAACAGGATTCGAACCTGCGCCTCCCGGATAGATACTCCAGGCGCTCTGACCAACTAAGCCATCTCGACCTTTGCTCACCACCGCGAATTCTTCTTCCATATTTTAACACGTCTTATGGCGACGTCATTGCAATCAATTCAGTACTTACAAGTGACCGAACCGACACGACTAACTTTGCAGTTAATACAATGTCGTAAAGAATGCAATTACCTTAATAATTCAAGATATGTCTTTGAAAAAGCATTAACGCATGCTTAGCGAACTCTAAAGTTACAATATTAAATAGAAAAATTTAATTAAAAAATTTTCCATTTAATATTGTAACTTTATGCTGTCTAAGATTACATGTGTCTGTATGAAAGACTTAAGATTGGAAGAATACTTGCTTTTAGCTGAATTGATTGCAATGACGTCGCCATAAGACGTGTTAAAATATGGAAGAAGAATTCGCGGTGGTGAGCAGAGGTCGAGATGGCTTAGTTGGTCAGAGCGCCTGGAGTATCTATCCGGGAGGCGCAGGTTCGAATCCTGTTCGCGACCGTATTCTTTTTCCATTTAATATTGTAACTTCAGTACAGTAAAGTTTGGGATTAATCCAGTTAATATATAAACCTCTATATTTCTCGCGTAAAAAAGAAGTAACTAAGACCACATGTGTTAGACGACTATGAAGTAGGTAGCTACGCTGTGTTATGACTAACTTGTGCCAAATACTAAGCATATCTCCAGTACTACAGGAAACTGTGCCTTGAAAATAATATTTTTAATTAATTATTATTTATTTTGTTAAGAGGTTGATGACTTGCATTTTGTTAAAGTTGTTTTGGCTTATAGAGAAGGGAAAGGCTAGTCGCAGCTGATAATTTTAAAAAGTAGGAAGTTATAAAGGAAACTTAGCACTCGCTATATTTTAACATTTCTCTTACATAAACATACCCTTATTATTCCTGTATATTGTAAAGCAGAATGATACAAACTTACTTTTTTTTTAATTTCTGGTTAGCGACGGTTTGCCTTCACCTGAAGTCATTATGTTCTGCATTTTATTTTTGATCCACATGTCCCATTTTTTCTAGTCAGTGTTTACTACAGTAATAAGCACAAAAAGATATGTATAAATCTAAAAACAAGTCCTTGCCGTCTCAGTATATTTTTTTTTTTACATCGAAGCGCCTTTGTAGGTTTGTACATATTTTATTAAATTATTTATACTTACAATTAATGTTTAATATCAGAAAATGTGAGGAAGAATTATTTTATTTCTAATTTTATACAGTCTTTGATAAATTTTTGGTGTTAGATCATGAACAGAAAATGTTTATGGGAAATAATAAAAATAGGAGTATGAATTTATCAAGGTGTTTTATTTTACCCAGTTTGACATAAATAGGTACAAATATAATCAACATTAATAGTGAGATGAACATATTTATATCTATAGTGATGTATCAATTCTATTTGGTCAATCGAATTAAATTCAAGTCGATTCAATTACCGATATGCACGCTAATAAGTATAACAGGCCATCGCTTTGCCCGTGCACATTCAACCTCTTGTTTTTTTTTTTTTAATCCGGTTCACGATATATACGAATCGGCACATCTCTAACATCTAATCAGTCTATTAAGGCATTCAAAGTAAACAGTTTACTAAAATACACAGGTACCGACGAAGTACATAAGTACACATAATATAAAACATTTACAATAGCTATTGAATGTTACGGAATAAACAGCAGTTTACCCGTATTTCCAGTTTACACAAGGTTTGCGTTTTTTTATAGCATATATTTATTTTGTTTGGATACAGATAGATTGTGTTCCGCCACGAACATTTTTCATGTTTGTCTATGACTAGAACAAATTAGGAAGAATACTGGAAGTCAATAATTTTACTTAATTTAGAAGCCAAATTAATTACCACGTTCACATCGGAAAAAATACTATTTTAATACGCTTCTAGGTTCTTTTATATGTGATCGAGAGTCGAATCTGTACATCTCCACGGAGCATTTCTTGAATTTTTCCCAAATGCTTTCCCTTGCAGTAAATATGTCATTAACTGTCTAACATGTATGTAACAACCCTGGGAAAAATAAGCATACTAAAAAGATACCTAACTCTGAAATTTTACAAAACTATTTTAGTAACGGCTTCTTGGAAGATTCACATTAGCACACTGGCACTACATACCATGTAAAAAAAATAGCGATCTTTGATTTGTGTACATAATAAAATAATTATGTCTATAATATACGTAATATGAGGAGTCATGTTCACTTAAATTATCTTAAGAATACATCTTTTATTTAAATATGGCTACTTTTATAGTTTATCTGGAATGATAAGGCTAGTAATAGTGTTAGACTAACTTTCTGAACGTAAATACAGTAACAAAAATGTTAAAATTATGAATATTTTGTTTCATACAATAAAAATACTCTTACAAATTATAAACCCTACATATCTAGACTAGTCTTGCTATTGTCAGTTCAGCTTGTGAAGGCTGCACGAAAAATATTGAACGCTAAAGAAATAACAATAAAACTTGAGAAGAAACACAATCATTATACACACCCAGTAACAACATACTCAAGGCAATGTCATCGCGTGACATCACGTGTCGCTCCAACCAATAAATTGCGTTTTAATATTTGAAATTTTCCTCGTATAATTCTCAGTTTTAACTACTGAGAAGAAACACAATCATTAAACACACCCAGTAACAACATACTCAAGGCAATGTCATCGCGTGACATCACGTGTCGCTCCAACCAATAAATTGCGTTTTAATATTTGAAATTTTCCTCGTATAATTCTCAGTTTTAACTACTGAGAAGAAACACAATCATTATACACACCCAGTAACAACATACTCAAGGCAATGTCATCGCGTGACATCACGTGTCGCTCCAACCAATAAATTGCGTTTTAATATTTGAAATTTTCCTCGTATATATCTCAGTTTTAACTACGAAATTTAATCATGAATACACGATTGCCTCGACTACTTCGTTGGTCTACTGGTACAAAGCGCGATTGCTAAGCATGAGGTCTTGGTTTAGATTCCTAGTTCGGGCAAAGGATTTGGGTTTTCTGATAAGAAACTGTCAGTAACAGCCGGGAGTTTGGGATTATGCCCGGTAGATGGCAATAGGCTCACCACCTATTACATGGGACTTATTAGACAGCATTGGTGAAATGTGGGCGTACAACTGTGTGCACCTGTGCCTACTTCTATGCACTGCTATGGTATGTTATGATAACACGATTAATTAGAAAAATAATTGAATAGGTGTCATTTTATAGCTTTAACCAATGATTGAATCACGTGCATATTTATTGTAAGAATAATCGTGTTAAATCGATCACACTTCCGATTTACGTTATATTATACTAATCTTTTTTTATGTAAACCCAATCCTACTGAACAGACAATAACATACTTGATACACAACACAACCTGAAAAAATATAGATCTTGAATAATCTGCTATGGGTTTTATATTAACTATTGGATATTTATATTAAATATTAGGTATTATTACTGATGTCTAGTACAGGCTACCTAAAAATATTCTTATTCAACGAAAAACTGCACTTAAGAATTATGTATATTTGTATTGTCATTAAAACTGAAGACACACAAGATATAAAGCTGCGCTTTTTTAGGTTACCGCAGTCGTTTTGAGAATAGATCATTTCAAGAATAAATCCTTTCAGGATTCAGTGTCGATTTCCGGAATAAGGCATTTACGTATTAACCACAGAATTTACTTGCCATGTCTAAAAACTTTATTTTTTATAAATGTATACTGCTAAATGTTATAATCAATCAATTCCAATTTTAGATAATTATGGCTCCATCGGGTTAACGATGATTCTGCCAATGTCAAGGTTGGATAAAACACGTTAAAAACATTAACAAAATTTGACCAGTGGAAAAGCCAAGGTACGGTTCACGCTAAAAGTTAAGCAAGTGTTTAGTAATAAAAAAAGGATAAACAATACAGATTAATAACTATCAGAATTTAGATTAGTAAAATAATTTCAGAACAAACGTGTTAGATGCCCGATTAAGACCAAATGCAATTCCTAAATCACAATAATATTGATTGAATTTATATCACAACTATTTTTTATACACCATGATCCAATTTTCATGCATCTTGTAACATTCTCCAGTCGAAGCGCCCTGAACTGGAGTTGATAGAAGGCGGGCAGGGAGGACATACTACTTCCCATGGGTTGTCTTTTATAGCCCCCAGAGCACAGTATGGCACTCTGAGAAGGTTACCGTGAATCTGATAAGGCGGGAAGTCAGTTTTATTTTCGCCGAGGCGCTTTAGAGCAATCGCCGTCACGTCCAGCGTGGCTGCATGCCCGACAAATATAATATTGCCACCTGAAAAAATTATAACTCTTAATGGACAACAACAACATCGAAGTGACTTCAGAATTCAGACGCTTTTACATTTGTGTATCATCGTATGTACTTGTTATGTGTTGAAATATTGCAAACCTACCTTCTTTTTCTGTGTCCTTGACAGCGGAATGTGTAACTGTCTCTCCTCGCTTGTAATAGTCTTCTAATGTTTCATGAGTTGAGATGTCAAGGTCAATATACGGCTTGTACCTGATAATTATGCATTATAAAGAAATATTAGATATATGTAGACCATTTTATTGCTTAATATTTATAACTTAATAAATTTAGTATTTGGGATATTATCAAGCGCTGGCCTGCTATTGCTACACAAACAGACCTTATTATAGGACCTTTGCCCAGCAGTGGGACAGTACAGGTTAATATTCTATAGGTTTCCGATTCACAAAAATAATATCAAGACCCCTTATAAGAGCAGTTGGTTGTCTGTCTGTCTGTCAAGACTTTTTTCTCCGGTACGCGTGGAGGTACCAAGTTAAAATTAATATCACATACCTACTTAGGTCTGCAGTCCCTGGAAGCGGTAAAAAAATCAAGCTTCTAAGTCAATTTAAATAATGTTAATAACTAACACTGAATGCGAGGGACTTACTGTAAGTCAACATTTAATCCAGATTTGTGTAGCTCGATGGGCGTCATGAACGGCGCCATGCCCTTGGCCAAGTGCCACATCTTATACTCAAACAGTCCTGGCTCCACTCTAATTTTGACCGAGGGGTCTGCTTGTAGACCTGTAAATGATTACACTCATTAATGTAGAATGATAGAGTGTGATAGGAGTATTCAGGTTTTCAAATCGGGGCAGAAAAAAAGTGTGACGGGCGTTCGAACTTTTTAACCAAATTAAAATGATCGTCTTTATATTTAGAGATTGCTTCAAAATCGGGATATTGGGTGTCTCGATTAAGGGTAAATCAGGACACGTCCACAGATCCTTGAAAATCGGGACGTACCGCGCAAATCGGGACACCTGGCAACACTAGATAGGAGTAACCTGACAACTTCAGAACACTATAAACTGAAAGTTAGTTATTTAATTGGCAATAATTTCTATACTTGCAATGCTATTGCCTTACAAATTAAATTATTATTTTCAGTCTGTATTTTTTCATCTATGGCAGCCATCCAGTCTGTGGAGCCTGTTAATTTGAGCTGATGAATTTTAACGAAGGTATTTCATTTTGAAAATTTAAATTTTCAACCTGATTTTATACACTAATCATAGCTGATTTAAAACGCTTCTTATATTATCCTTTATATAAATGTTAATCATAGACATAACAAGACAATAGGCTTTGTATACGTTTTAGCTAAAATACATTTGAAACATGATTAAGATTAAGGGAGTAGTGGTAAGTACACAATAATTTTATTAGGTGATAAAAAGAACGTTGTTTTAATCTAGTCTAGCACGAGAACAAAAACGTGATGCTGTGACGTTGGAAAATATTGCAGTGTTCGTTTTCAGACATGCACGCAAGTCTTGTGTGTTGCCGCAGACAGGGCAGCATTACAATCGGCCTTACCCTCAAGGAAGGCGTGTGCAGTCTCTACACAGCGCAGCGCGGCGGAGGCGTACACGTGGCTGACAGACACGCCGGCCAGGCGCAGGCCTTCCCCTACCAACTGCGCTTGTAGCCGACCTACTCGCGTCAGCGGCGTGTCCTTTGCGTAGGAATCCTTGCCACCAGCTCTGGAATTAAGGATTCAAAATTATCGATTTTAGATTCCAGGTTTGATTATTATGATCCGACTTCAAAAAGGAGATGTTCTCAATTTGATGCGTATTTTGTTTGTGAGCAATTTATTATTAATGAAAAGTTTTTGAACACAAGACTGTACCGACATGTACAAATATTTTTGATCTTATTTTTACACAAAGCGCTGAATCAATTCCGATAACATTTATATGGGAACACATCTGAAAAATGACCTACCGAACAAACAAAAATACGCGTGGCGTTTCTCCAGTTCAGTTCCTTACGCTATGTATAAATATTTGCGCCATCTGTGAAAGTTGCTCGAACTATATATGGATAAAGAATATACAACTAAATCCAAAGTACAGTAGTATCACGCAGAATCCACAGATGGCGTAAATAAAATAAATCAACTCGATGTAAAAGAACAGTGGGTTTATGAGAAAAATAGAGATCGAGAGACATACACTATACAGCGGTCACGGTCAGTATTTTTCGTTGCGGTCACACTTTTTTCCAGCGTCTCCTTTCTTCCAGTGTTTTCGAGCGTTATAAGTGAAACGTACGATAAGTAACTTCGTTCCAGAAAGAATCATCAAAATGAAGTCATAATTGGCGGAATAATTGTGTAACAATGTAACAAACATACAGCCGAATTGAGAACCTCCTCCTTTTTGAACTCGGTTGAAAAGACAAAGCTTGATGACATGTGATTGACTGACATGTGGTTCACAGAATAGTGATTTAGTTTATATGTTTAAAGTACCATTAATGTAAGTAGCGTTAATAATCGTAATTGCTATAATAATTAGCTTACAACATTTCTTATCTTTCACTACAGATAACTTTCTATTATACGCTTCGTTTGGTACTGCCTAAATAGAACTGAAACAGAATACCGACGCTTGCGTATTATTTGTATAAGTAGGTATTTGAAATGAATTATCATCTAGCTAATTGATTTATTGTTGAGCAAGAATAATTGTATTTTCAATTGGAGTTTGACAAAACAAGACCAAAGTCCATTTAATAGATCTATATAATAAAGAGCTGACTGTAGATATGTCATTCTGCATTACGTTTAAACGTGGTTAGCAGTTTTGTTAAAAATATCGCAATGGCAATCCAGCTGAACTTTGTTCAGCAGGATACGGATCTGTTTTGTAAAACTGCTAGCAGTTTTGTAAAACCGCGGATTCAACAATCCATCATAACAACATACACACAAACAACTCTTACTATGGAACCAAGTTCGTAAACGCGAAAAAATCCTGCTGCTCCATACATTTTAGTCCAGTACGTATGAACATTTCTATAGAACGCTGATTTCTTTTTTGCACCATTCGAATTTGGATCCAGAGTTAAAGTTGTTCGTATATATGAGTAGATTAAACTGCCTCGTTACTCTAGCGGTCGCTAGCCCGGCTGCTGTGCGTGAGGTCCTGGGTTCGATTCCCAACTCGGGCAGTGTTATTGGGTTTTTCTGTTAGGAAATTCTCAGTAGTAGCCCCGAGTCAGTCAGTTGGTGGTGTGACACCCCTGTACTTCGAAGACCACGTAAAGCCTGCGCTTGATCTCTCTCCGGTCGTGTCGAATTGCCGTCCCATCGGAATATGAGAGTGAAGGATGAGTGAGTGCACTTGTGTTTGAGCATACACTTGTGCACTATAATATCTCCTGCGTACTTGGCAAATCTCTGTCGAGATAGGCCGCGGTGATCGAAATACGGTCTGGAGGAGTATTAGTACATTAAACCCTCAAAGTATTATTTTATACCTCTGATACACGCTGTATACGTATATTTTTTAACAAATGTTCTTTTATTATTTTGGATATTTTGAATGTTGAAATCCACCACAGTTTTTGATACTCCGCATACAAAATATAGTGCTTTGTCTTCTTATCGTAAGGTTCATGAACAACCTAGTGTCAGAGTTTAAACCACCTATCTCTGACATGGCTTTACACACCATCGAGAATACCTATGGCTCAGGTGTGCTGGTTTCCTCACGATGTGCTACAATCATCATTTAGTAAAGATACTGAATGTACATAATTAGCTAACGACGTGACGAACACGTTGTAATTGTTGAGGCATATCTTCACACTTAACACTATAGTCATGTAGACATAGTAAGCTAAATAATGGCCGGTTAATTTACTCTTCTTGAGATATTAATTGGTATAGATAGCAATTTTGTCCTTTTTATAACTCTATCTTACTAATAATAAAACTGCAACAGATTGCGGGGCCGGATGACCGTTACGCAAAAAAAAACTTGATGAGATTCGGTACCGAAGCCCTGAAATATTATACTTTTTACCTAGTTAAGTTAAGAGTGCTATATGCTATAAGGCTATATGCAATAAGCCAGATTAAAATATTGGTTTATAAATCTTTAAGTCCGTGCGGCAAAATAGTGGACGAAATAATGTTCAAAACCAAATGATAAATAATTCTTTCCACAGTTTTAAAAGTGCTTTCAAATTGTGTTTTATATTTCTTCATAATTGTTTTACTTGGCTACGTAATTGGAAAATATTGGACGTTCCGAGGCTAAAGCCCCTGTTGCCTCTAAATCTCTCCCTGAATAAATAGGTAGCCGGTTCACAGAGTAAAACTGCGTCACGCAGCTAGTTTAAAAATCTTACCTTGCAGCTAATTTCAAAGGCAGATTCAAATCCTTCCTGGTGTAAGTGCCATTTTCGTCAAAACAGAAAGGCACCCACTGCCCGTAAGTTAAGTCTACCCTCTCGCCGTGACGCATTGCAAATATCCAGCGACGACCTTTCTCGTTCATTGGTTTACTCTGAAATGATTTTATTCACACACATTATAGACAGGGATCATCACTGATCAATAATGGAAGCATAGACGATCGAATTTCGTTATTTAATTCATAACTCCACAACACATCAACAAAATGTTCAAGGTATATCATACGAAAGTCAATACGCAACAGTATCCAGTAACATAGCTAATGAGAATTCTCAGCTAATTGCTTATAAACATTTCGGTTGCCTTCCTCCCCCGCGTGTCTCATTTTCACATATATGACACAAATCAGCTGGAATAGTAACTTATAGTCTTATTCTTATATACAGACAATTAATGCATGTGGAATAGGTTAACATTAGGTTTTGCGTTCCAATGGGTCAGACCAGAGAAGGTCTTCGGTTTCGTCATTTTAGTATCACACATAAATTATAAGACTTGTGTATTAATACGGGCTTATAAGATTATGTCAAAAACATGTAAGCGATTGAAAAAGTGTGGCTTACGATTACCGAAACATTTGGTTAGGGCTAGGCTCAATTGCACCAGCATAACTTCAACTGTAACCAACATGTGGGTTATTGCTGACAGAATTTACATAGAAAACTTGTCAAAGTAATAAAGGAACACGTCGATTAAGGTTAAAGTTATGGTGGTCCAACCGAGCCTATATCATTTAGGTTACCACAATGTTTAAGGCGATATATTATTATATATGAAATTATTGTGATCCATATTATTGCTGTGATCAAATCTACAGAAAGGTGTACCTAGATTAACATAATGTAAGTAATAGTTATGATGGATGCACTGTAATGACTGTGATAGATGCACTGTCTGCCTATCACAATCAATCAACATTATTATCAAAACAAGATATTTTAGTGCGTGACCGTCAGCTGTTACAGTATATCGGTAAGTATGGGCTACTTGTTGACAGTATCGTGACACGACATCTTGAGTCACAAATCAGTTGGAAACCACAAAGTCAAAGACAAGCCTCAAGGGCATTTTCTACATGCTAGCAACGCGGTGCGACATGCTATGTCAAGGACAAATAATATTGAAGCCTATCGCGGCTACTTTTAGAATAGATTTAAGTATACACAGAGCTATACCAAAAACGAGTGTTATCACCACGCTCGTCTTGCATGTGATCGTTCGGAACAACTATATTTGTACAGTCAAACTCACGTCCTTGATAACAAACAGTGATTTATGTTGTGGCAGTAAGTTTTCTAAGCTCAAGTGGGAACTGCGGTTGATCTATAGAACAAATGCTTTGAAGCGGGGAGATACCGACCAGATTTTAGATAGAATGTATTTGTTTTGTGTATAAGCAATATCCTTGACCATTAACAAAATCACAGAGGCTGAATCTTTGTTACGATTCCCTGATGCCCATTCGTAGTGCCGGTTTAACAAAGGGCAAGCTGTAGGTACAGACCGTCAAGGACGATTACTGTAATAAACGAAGGGGTGGGATTCAGAACCTTTTATAAATAAGCGGTCTTAAAAGCCCCTTTTCAAATTGGTAAAACGGCTTTATCCTCCACAGAGTTAGAAAAGAGAGCGAAAATAGGCCAAGGACCTGTGAAATTTGGGGAAGATAACGACCACAAGAGAAAATATCCGCTTACGAGATTAGAACAACTGCAAGAAAAAACTGATTTTGACATTACAAACAGATACTCACGTCTGCACCATTGTCTCCTTTATTTGCATTAGCTCGCCAATCAATTGGAATACCTGCAAACAAAACCTTAGTTTAATGGAAAACCTATTTTAATGTAAGATAAGATTATTATTAATGATAATTACCCCAAGATATAACACCTGGTTTTGAGGGTTTCGTAACCATAGTGTACCTAGACTCTATTATTGAGCTTACGCTGTCTATCATATGTTTTATGAAAATATATTTTATCTAAACCACAATCATTCAGCAAAGCTTTGAAATTATTATAAATTATCAAATTCCTAATAATTTCAAAGATAGAATCTAAAATAATCAACTCACCCTGCGTTACATTCAGAATGCCATCACTCTTATCTGTCTGGACCGCAGTCCAGTACTTATCCCATTCCTTGTACGTTTCTTCGGACTTCTCATGTCCAAGCTGCATCGCGTCCTCGTGGGCATAATTCGAAGCCATTTCTCCGTCGGTATTTGAGTCAGATTCTGATTTACAATCAGAGCCTAAAATATAAATAAACACTATCTAAGGAAATGGGTAAAACAAGAATACTTCGGCGTAATGTCATTGCCTCACGTTTCCTCAAAGTACTGATTTTATCAAAGCGAGAGATCGTTTGTTTTCAATAAGTATATATCAGAATTGTTTAGAAAATCTTTTGTGTAATCGGAGGAACGGTAACAATATTTGATCTTATAGTGGGTTGTGCAGATTTTGTGCGTCCGTAATGCGATCAGTTTTATTTTCACACGGATGCGCGGGCGCATTGTATCTGGCATTTTGCTTTAATATTAAGCAAAATTCCAGGTTAAATAGTTAATTTTGATGCAAATACGTCCGATGTTTTGGTTTTCAATGACTGTTCAACTAAATACATACATTAAAACGTGTAAAATAAATAAAAAACAATGATGCCTTAGCTCGATAAAATTATAAACCACTATATAAATAAGCGTTTTTTAAATTACTCATCTTTTCGCTAAAATATCTTTAGTGTGTTGTCATCTCTTTCCATTGATATTTAAATGACAGGGATAGATGAAAGTAATTTAAGAAAGCCTGAATACGGCGCCTTGTGTTAAAAAAAAACTAACTTATATTATTTCCCTGTTTTCCACTTTTACCTGTAAAATACTGCGTAACTAATATCCTTCCTGTTTTATAACAATTTATAGAGCCGATATACAGCCGGTGTACAGGATAATAAAATGCGTTAATATTACAATATTATTTGAATCGGTCATACGATATACGAATAAAGAATCTCTAAAAATCTACTGAGGCTACATTGTGTCATGGATCGTCGCTTAACAAGGGTACAAAAAATATCCTAGACGCATAAAAAAATTTAAAGCCTTAACGTTTGTTTCGGTTCAGGTACATTGAACTCTAACTCATACGCCATAGAGTGCAAATTGAATTATAAAATTCTTATAATAAGCGTCAGGAGTGACCGAATTATTTTTTATTTATAAAAAAACCACATGCGTCTATCCTTACAGGCAACAGCCCAACACGATGGTGCGGTCAGAACACGAAACAAAATCAAACATAGATATAACTTTAACATTATTAAACAGTATCACACTCTTGCTACTACTATCACTTTCACGATACTAATGAAATTACAAGCAAATGCATAATATTATGTTAGAGGACCCACAACAAATAAAACATTGTCTAATAACGATATCAATTCACAATAATAACACGTGACTAAAATTTGACAAAGACCCGGCACTATTTGTCTGTTAAAATTTCCCACAGTAACATTTATTATGTATAGTAAGGGATGTTTACTAAGTGACAAATATAAAGTTTACTAAAGCTAAATCTAAACTTACTGTTGTTGTTTCCAAGAGAAATGGCGCGGTGTAGAGTCCAAGCGTCGGACTCGGCAGTACGTCGTGTAAACACGGCAGGCAAGTAACCACTGACTCCTAGAAGTTAGAACAAAGTGATTTAAGTGTGAACACAGCACAATGACGTCTCCTCAAATACGACCGATCTTAGCTTAGATCTTGTGTACAAAATTGTAAACATTTAGAAGACCGATAATGTTGAAAGTTCTGTGGGAAATGGTATGGGTTACATAATTATATTTAATTTATTTCTTGACCTCTTTTATTTATTTAGTATACTTACCTGATAGTGTTTCTTATAAAGTTGAAGATTATGGTATTTTATTACACATATTAAAGTGTAGTTATGGATAATTTTTAACGTGTTATAGTGTTAAGCTATAACAAATAGTGATATTATATATGTACATAATAATTCTTGGAAGGTATTATCAGCTAGTTCAGTTGATGGCTCGATAAAAAAAACATTTTCAAAGGTCACTTGATACTTTCATAAAAAGTTAGATAAACATAATTACTTATCCTAAAGATATGATACCTTTACTGGCATCATGTAAACAATCTTAACACTGCAAAACCAAACCGTTACGTTTTTTTATTATTTGTGTATGTATATTTGAACAAATAATACCCTACAATGATTCAAATAAGATCACTTAAACTATTATATCTAGTTACTAGTAACAAAAGTTATAGTAAAACTTATAAAATAAAATCTCAATGACCACTTACAAGGTTTTACCGACAGTTCAATGTTACACAACACAACACTAACCTCCAATTTTCAAGTTCAACAATCTCAAACTCTTGATTATCTTCGTCATCGCTGACGTCACGTGACAACTGATATAGCAAATCACTCTGATACATAAATAAAGATATATTTAATAAGCTTTGTAGGGTTAAGCAAAACTATTAGGCCGAATTACTCGAATCAAGTACCGTGTGTCACAAAAAACGCAAAATAATCACAATGTTTTTATTAAAACAGCTGACAGTAACTAAAGTGGTTAGTGCTGATTGGCTCACAGCGCTATCAAGGGTACTCTAGTTCAGCACATTTTGAGCCTAATTATTTATAGCACTAATTATTATTAAGGCACGCATTATCGATCAATAAATGGTTAAAATGGAAACTTAGGTTTGGATTAAAGATTAGGTATGTACGCGCTATTTCGAGTGTTTCCAATTACAGTGCTATTCGCATGATGTAATGCGTTCGCTATTGATAACCGAATGTGTACCTTGACGTTATATATGTAGCACAGTGAGTAGTGACACAGTTATATGCTAATATTTGTTGGAATTCGCAGACGGGAAATATAATTAACACATTATAAAGAGTTCAAATCTATTTTGCTATGTAGCATCAAAGCTCTTCTCTTTTGAATACAAATTTCGTGATTACTGATAATATCATAGAAAAGATATTGTTGGTTACTATGAATCGTAGTATGACATGTCATAGTGGCACGTAAGATAAGGGCCTGAAATTTCAGCCTATCAGCGATATTAAAATAGTCGTATGTACTGTCAAAAAAGATTTCTTCCATAGATAACAGACACTGTTTAAATCGTCTAATAATCTAGCTCTAAATAAATCAAGCTAAATAGTACAAGCTCTCTAGAAAAGCAAGGCATATAGCCTTGCTTTTCTACAGTTACAGCTTGTACAGTGTCTGTTAGCTTGCTCTAAGTTTGAATCTTCTTCTTCTTATCGTGTCGATGACAATTTAAATTGAATCAGTCCAAAATTTGGCGACTAGTTTGCTTACGCCGGGAGCAGCAAACACTGCGTTACCGTTGAGCGATCGATCTAAGGCTTTGGGTTTCATGTCGATGGGTCTTTTGAACGCAAAGAATTTCACAGTGAGTTTTGCGCCACAATTTGGAAAGAATTTCCGATTTGCCTTGAGAGAACCCTTCGATGTTAATCGAGACTACGCACAAAGCCGGTTTTATGGGAGGACTTGGGATTGTAATCGTGGTGAAAGGAGTAGCCAGTCAGCGTGAGGGATCGCTGACTGCCCAGGGTGCGCTGGACGTGTAGAGGTTCAGTTCACTCGGAGAGGCTCCTTTCGTGCAGTTTGAAGCTGATATTACTTGAGAATTGAGATGCTAAAATGTATGGAATTATTCAAGATATGAGTAGACGCCATTTGAAAGGGATAGAGCTTCTGAAGTGGGATTGATAAGCTCAGACAGGTCTAAAATCAGCAACACCTCAGTGCGAATAGAAGCCTTTGCCCTGTAATTGGCTAATTGCATAATGTATTATTTAATGTAGGTATATCTACCAACCTGTAAGCCAGGATGTCCCATGCACCCACCCATCGGGCGAGCTGGCAAATTCCTTCTCCTCGATGTAAATATAGTCCCCAAGCACTAATTCCAGCTCATCGCTAGCTTTTGGTGCGTAATCTTGTGTCACTTTGTGTACCTATTAACAACATTTAGAGCTATTAATAATCAGAAAGCACTATTACCACAAGTTTTATCGATATATTTACATAATGGTCAATTACCGCCATTAATACTATTATCAGTTTTCAAATAGAACCAACCTTCGATCAACGAAAGTTGTTGATCTATGAAACTAACAGATAAACTCGAAAATAGTATATTAATTCTGGTTTGGTATGAACTGTCACTGGACTCGATATTAATTATTCATAGAATGATTGTTTTTATAATAACTTGATTTATAATATTTTCGCGCGTGTTCTTCACTCAGCGTACACGCAATGTCTTAGCGACAGCCTTTACATCGTGCAGGACTTCATGAAAGATCTCAGGTTTTTTGGTGTCGGTTAAAATTCCACCTTTATATCAAAATAACTTTGATTGGATACCATCAAACCAATATAATAATGTGGTATGTCAATTTACGGTTAGCGACAAAAGTCGATGAAGACATCCAAATTTAAAAATGTCTGGAGTACACTTTACAATTTTGAATCATCATATTATATACAGAAAATGGAGATCATTTCATAACATCACAATAATCAACACTACAGTCGACGCAATACTAGTGTATGCTAATCGGCTTTGGTCGCATACACTTGCAGTAAAAGAGAGTATCGTGTGACAGATGTAAGGTCACGTCAGGATGATCAAAACTAGTTCATTCTAAGTTTTTTAACCCGACTGCCCCGAACGAGGGGGTATGAATGCATGTAAGTATATTACATTGACACGCTCTGAAGCCCAAACGGCTTCATGGATTTCAACATATGAGGTGTCGTTAGATTCGTCTTCAATGCCGGATTGATTAGGGTATAACATTTAAAATATTTGCATTAACGAATCAAAAAACCCGACTGCACTGAATAGATGTAAACATGATGAAAACCGACAATCAAATATAATTTTAACTATAACACGTAGTCTAGAGATGCCACGAATATTCGACAACTATTCGGTATTCGGCTATTCGGCCACATCTTTTCACTATCATGAAAAAAGAACTCAAAATATCACTCACAAACATGTTTATTTAACCAACTAATAAACATATTCATATTCAAAATCTACCAGTGGTGAGTTATGATGGATGAAAACATTTTTTTCTGCATTTGTTTTCACTAAAATTTCATAATATTTCCAAACAGGTGTTTTTTTATGAAATGAAACCATTTGCTTTTCTCGAACACATAGTGATAATTCTTAAGGGAATCAATCACATTAAAAGTAATATTTAGTTTACACTCAGTATGTACAGTATGATGCACCAAGAATCAACAAATAAAACGTGTTGTGACACGACCGTGACCTGATCATAAAAGAAACAAAACTACCCGCGCCTACGTACTACTACAGCGATGAAAATTTAAACACGTAAGTGACGAGTTTGTCAACCGCGAAAAGTACTAAGTGTTGCCGAATATCCGGCTCTTCGGCCGCGAGCCTCACCGAATATTCGGCCAAATAACTATTCGTGGCATCTCTAATGTAGTTTATATGTATATTTTAGGGCGTTCGTTACATCTGAGATACCTCAGACTGAATATTATAAAGGATATTTAACTTTCTTTTTAAATCTTGTTTTCATATGTTCCAATGTCGGGTTTAATGTTTTTAATTAAAATATATATTATTACCTGATGGTTAGCAAATCGCGGATCTCTTGAATAGAGCCTCAATTCCCAGCTGGAGTGGTCTGACGGTTGCATGTCATCTACTAAGGCCTTCAGCTCGTCGTAAGCAGCCACGTCGAAATGGTACGCAAGGGTTATATGCAGTGACTTCACATGCGCTTCCAAGTTTATCGCTGCTTGGGCGAATAAAGAAAAATTTTAAAGACACCCTAAATTATGCATAAGGTTTAGTAACCAGATTTCTATCAGTCTATTTTGATGTAAACGAGTTGCTATCTTACTACCCTACTACTATTTTGTCATACACAATTTTTAACCGATATGATGGCTAAATAATCAAGAACATACATGGTTTTTTTTTCAGATATACCTACGCAAACACGTATTTTGACTTTCGCTTAATAATAATCTAAATTAAGTATGTATCTATAGATCTTAAAATTAAAATAATGCAGAGCGGTGTGTGTTGACCGTAACTTAGTTCGTAAAAAGAAAGACGTGCCAGACGGTACTTAATCAGAATTACAAACATGTGGTTTTATATAAAGTAAACTATCACTGTTGGGTAACCTTTTGAGTTTTAACCCTCATATAGACAAAAGTTCTGCTGCGTGTGAACTTGAAGAATGACAATGTCTATACTAGAAATGAATAACTAGGTCATCAAAACTTTCACAAAAAAGAAACTTGATGTTTCAGTAAGTTATCTTTTTGTTTTTCTAAAAATAAAACACTGCCCCTTACTACGACGTTCGCCTGATCTGTGTGTTTAAAGACACAAATATCTCACACACCCAAAATCAATACAATATGGTCTAGTTTTGGAGTCATAGCGCTGGGTGTTGTGTTGCGCTACTATCAGTCTGGTCTGACTTTCGGTATCTAGGTTGTCTCGTGCAAATAGACCGGAAAGCACAGAATTAACACAGGGTGGATAATATGGCGGCAGGTCACGGGTAGTATTTCTGACCCCCGAATTCGCCTTACATATAAGGAAGAAATCTATGGTAAGATATGGAAATTGTTTGTCCTGGTATGTTTGTACATGTGATGTGGAGGGATAAGGATCATGTGACAAAGAAAGTATTGAGTGTGAATGTGGATGGCTATAAGAGTAGAGGAAGACCGCGGAAACGATGGGTGGATTCTGTTAAAGATGATGTTATGATATGGCTAGAAAGGGAGTTACTACGAAAGATTTACGGAAGATGAATACACGCTGCGCCGACTCCAAATAAATTGGGATAAGGGCAGGTTGATGATGATACACCCAGTACTGGAACGAATATTTACTCCGTGCGAGAATAAAACCCAAGGCTTGCAGTACAGCAGCCGCTCATTATACCGCTGCGCCAACCATGTCATCTGATTGGCTGTCTGCTTATTATTATGCAGAAGCTGTTTGATTTTTCTCAAACTTTGTTGGCTGTTTGAAGAGCCGAATGGTAAATAACTAAAGCTAACTTCTAATAGAAGGATATCTAGGCGAGTAACGCCATTCCAGTGCGGTAAGAGACCCGATTTTATGGCGTGCCCTTTTATTACAAAACCTAATAGACTAAAGTAAAATTAAAACTAGAGTAAAATTCTCAGGTATCAAATGTATGTTATGTAAAAAGAATTTTTGAAAGACGACAAATTTTTAATGAAAAATTGCAAAAGAAAATGAATTAAATGCGCGTCAATTAAATTATAGAATTGTTTCAATGTAACACTTATGAGTAGCAACAACCTACGTTTTCGACGAATCAGTAAAATGTTAGGATAGTTTACACCCCTGATTCACCATGCCGCTTTATTTGCGTGTTGTATGCAGTACTCCATTTATGTGCTGCATGCCACCGGCTTAAAAACAGCTCCAAGTTGTTCAACAAAGTATACAAATACACATGAAATTTGATTCTTAACACAATATGTACTGAAGAAAAATAAATTTAAGTGTCGAATTAAATCTGCCGTTTTGCCCTATTATTTTAATCACTAACAATAGAACCCTTAGAAAGTGCAGATTAGTTTCCAGATTACCTTCTATAAACCCACATGTTGTGTTAATCCATTCAGCCGCAGTGGCTGTATCGACCCTATATTTATCCATACCATATACAAAGTAACCTTACAAAAGACTTAGGGGCTCAGTTGCACCAACTTAACTTCAACCTACATGTTACTGTGTAATTTTGTCAAAGTTTACATATGAGGAAAAGCTGTCAAAATAATAAAGTACCACATTGGTTACAGTTTAAGTTAAATTGCAAACGAGCCTAACACTGGTCAGTGTAATCTAAACTTCATAGTAAGAATGGTTATGTACTCTACATAACCATTCTTATTATGAAGATACAGTCTTCTAGGAAATTAAAATAGTTGCACGCATATATCAAAGCTTTGTTTTGTTAATGTTTCATTTGTAGAAGCAAACCATTAACATAGTATCTATATAAATATAATGACCAAATATATCACACTACATAACATATGCTAGTAGAAACTCATACGAAATATGAAAATGACAAGAAGTTTAATTTTTGTATAATAAAGTATTTTATCTGGTGTAGACAAAACATACTTAAATATTAATTACCTTAAAAGCGTGTTGGACATGCTCAATGGGTCTTCTACGTCTTTAGCCTACCAAATAGCTGATAAATAAAATAATAAATTAAAATATGTTTAAATAAAAAAAAAAACTACTGAAGCATAAGCTGTGATTAGTTTAGGAAAAAGGAGAAATTTAATGGAAAATAATTTTGCAACATAAGGACACAGATGACATATTTACTTGTTATTAATTATTGTAATAGAATTATGCCCTTTAATAACATGGAGCATGTAAGAAAGAATGAGAATAGCTCATTGTATCGAAATAAGACAAACAAAGCAACATGTATAAACACAAAATTTTTATTAATTGCATTGATACCAAAAAATATGATTAAGTCATTGAAAAGCAAGTGACTAAGGACAATCTTACATCTGATAGGTTTCTCTTGAGGCATGGTACACCATGGAAAGCAAGTTCCCAATGCATCCAGATGTTCATAAGTGTCCACCATAACACCCACTATAAAATAATGTTAGGTGGAATGTTATACATACTACATAATAATATACTTTCTACAGGGGATTATAGGAAATAATGTAAGTGCTACATAATTATGTGTACTGAGAATAGAGGTAACAACCAGCCCACAGCAGGAAACAGTTTCTTATTAAATCACTTTATTACATAAATAATGTGAATGTGTTTTATAAACTTTTATAGTATGAAATATTATAATTATTGCACTTTAGAATAGGATACCTAAATAAGTTAAAACTTACACACAGAAGACACTTGCTTCACGTACTGCACTGCTATTCTTTTCAAATAGTCAGCATGTTCTTCAGATACAAACAAGCCCATGAAGTTATGAGACACATAGGGCTCCAACTTCAAAGGGCAGTTTGGAGGATCTCCCACATTCTCAACTACATGTTTTACTGCTTTTCCTAGTTGCAGTGAAGTTTCATCAGGAGCCTAAAATTAATTACTTTGAATAAATACAGCACACAATTATGCTATTTTATATTATAAATAAATGCACAAAGTTAGTTAAAATTGTTTTCTAATTGATATTTAACACCAAACAACAAGTGACAAGGAACATTTTAAGAATTATGATTTTCCATGGTTTTAATATGACTAGAATGGGGTACTCTATACCATATGACAGGTTATAGAAATGAAGATCTTCCATTCCAGAAAGAAATGATGCTAGCCTAATTATATTGAGATATAGGCAGAAAATAAATAAATCACTTTCAATAATACCTTAAAAAATGAAACCAAAGTAATATGAGGTGGAAAATTATGTGCTCCATTCCAACCGGAGATTTGTTTAGATTTTTCCCAGAATTCAAGCAGCTGACTAAGCAATGGCCCTGTGGGACTGGCATAAAAGATATACTCCCTGGGCTCATCCGCATCGATATGAGCGTCATTCACATGAGTAAGAAGCCAATCAGATGCCAATTGGACACTGCGGTTACCAGTAGCCGATAGAGCCTTCAGTCTGCAAATAAATATAGCACTGCTATATAGACTACAAAGTAATTATGGAACAGAAAAGAAAGAGATTGGATGTAAAACACGAAGATTAAATTGAATTATAGCATCGCAAGATCTTCAAGGACTTAAAAAAATAATTTCTTTTGTTCGAACTAATAACTGACAAGTTTTCAAGGAAAAATCATTACATTTAAAATAGAATAAGTAAAAATCAAAAATTGTGCGAAATTGTTTCTTACGCCCGGTGTCGCGGAAATCCCATTTGCAAGAGTATTTGAAGCGGAGACGCATCTTGTTTAGCTTTACTTGATGAAGAAACTTTTCGCGGGGGTAGATTTGCCATTTTTACAAAATGACTTCGTAAACTGCACCAAACGCGCTGCATAAAAATAAATCCATGAAAATTTGAAATTTTTTATCAACCAAACAAACATTTACAAAAATGCTGACAGACTCAAATTGACAGGATAACCTGTGTAACCAGTACTAAATTTTCAATTAACTGTTTGATTAGCCGTGTATTTATTTTAATTAGAACATGGCATTTCGAATGAAAAACATAGCATAAAAAGACAATTAAATGAAATGTTCCAAAATTGTTTCATATGAAAAATCCACTACAAATATTGTCTTGTCCCGTGAGTAACATACGCTAGTCAGATTTTAATTTAATTTTAAATTAATTTAATTTCATCTTGTTTTACGCAGTTCATTACTCTCTTTTGAAATAGCCTCAGATCTAGATTTCCTACTTTGATATAGACGTTTCTTTCCCTTCTTTGCTCGCCTCAATTGAATGGCCCCTACCCATATGGACAGCGCGTTGAGTAAGTCTAACCATATTCACTTCCGATAAATCAGTTATGGAACGCAAGATTCACTAAAAAGTAAGAAATAAAATAATTTTTAACAAAAAAAAAGAACCGACTCCAAAAATGTTTCTGTTAAGTAAAAATGCACTAAAAAGTAATAAAATAATTGCATTATTTACTTACTACAATTTATATTTTTTTTTTTAATTTTATAGAGGATTCTGAATAAATTTATTAGGACAATAATATACAATTATTATTATTTTTGGAGTCGGTGTAGTAAAGGATAATAAACGTGTAAGTACATATTAGTTATTGTTCACCGGTTACTACTCACGTACATTCTTCGGGTTTGCAGTATGACTCGCGACATAGCCGCGGACTCAGCTCATGACTAAGGGCTCCGTTCGAGTTCGAAACTAGTCGGGCAAACCCGAAGAATGTACGTGAGTAGTAACCGGTGAACAATAACTAATATGAATATGCCTCACGAAAGTTATTATACAAATATAGTGTAAGTACATTCATGAAGTAGCGTTTTACGTTCGCTTTGGGCAGTTGTTGTGTTCATTTGTAAATAGGTTCAATTAAGTATAATACATTATCGTAATAATAATGATGGTAAATGTACCTTTAAATAAACTTTGCAAATTTTAGTAAACTTCCTAAATATTTTTAAAGTTTGGCTGGCACGGACTCCAAAAATAATAATAATTGTATATTATTGTCCTAATAAATTGCTTTTATTCAGAATCCTCTATAAAAAAAATAATATATAAATTGTAGTAAGTAAATAATGCAATTATTTTATTACTTATTAGTGCATTTTTACTTAACAGAAACATTTTTGGAGTCGGTTCTTTCTTTTGTTAAAAAATATTTTTAACTTATGTGATCCTACTAGTGTAAAAAGAGAAAACCTTAATTAAATAGTTTTCTGAAATTGCATGTAATAAATATGACGTTACATATGACCAGCCCACTAGCCGATTCCCCATTTTAGTTTCTCTGTCTGAGTACTTTTGACAGTGTACATAAAGTCAGGCCACTTTCACACCATGTACTTGCGCGATAAATACCTGCCGGCCGCGGTACCGCGGACGGCGCTAAAGTCAGAGGGCTTTCGGCAGCTGCGTCGAGCGTACGTTAGAACGTAGTGATTATATACTCTTTGGCGTACGTGTCTTATTATTGCGGACTACTGTCATCTATTTCGTAATCATAATGCCTTCAAGCAAACATTTATGTGTAATACACGGATGTAGATCTAGTAAGAATAAACAGAAAAACCTTTCAGTTTCCATTTACCTGCTGATGAAGAAAGGTGTGTATTTATTGTTTTAGTTGAACAATAATTATTTCTAAAAAGGTAGGTATATCTTCGGTTTTTCAAAGTCCCCTGCGATGGGTCAGGTCTGTGGCCGCATAGGATAGGAAGAGCGGCGCCTTGCTATACCCACACTCCTCCTCCCCTGCGCCCCCACCGCCCCCACCATCTAATGGTGGTGACCCCGTCAAGGCCGCGGAAGGCAGGGAGAGCGGCGCACCGACATACCGGCACTCCTCTCCCACTATTCACTATAAACAATTACAATGTGATTATATACGAGTTAAATATGGAATTCTCAAAATTATCTCGAAATCTTTGTATACAGACAGACTGCGGTTTTATACAGTGAGTGAATCGATAATGTAACCGATTACAAAACAATAAAAAAGTATACATTAGAAAATCAAATTAATTTTGCAGTGTTTCTTGCGTATATTATTTTCGAGTCATTTGTATCATTACAAAGAGGAGATGTTCTAAGGGCCTTTTCTAAAGGAACACTGCGTCACGATTTGCGGGGTGAGAGGGGCTGTCAAACGCTGAAAACACCGCCCACTTCTTCATTCTCCACCTAGCGGTGAATAGGGAAAACTGAAAGTTACAATATTCAATTCATTCTTACGTAATTCAGCTAAATTACGCTAGACGTCTCTAGTGTCTTTAAACTTTATTAAGAAATAATTGTTCGCACCGCTAAAAAGAATTATATTTTTGTCGTGATAGTATTGAAAAAAGTTAACAAAATGACATATGTATTAAATGTTATGAAATATCATTATCAAAACATCGTAATTTACAGTACGATTCGGCTATTCAAGGATTGCCTTTTCTACACTGTAGATGGCGGTTATTGAATATTCTATCATTAGAAAATTTTAAATAATGATAAATCTTAATACGATATTTTTTTGGCAAACTTAGCTTTGTATAGTGTTAAATCTACTTTCATACGTTTAATTATCAACTGAAAAGTATTTTTCTATGACATTATTAGCTATTTAAGTGATATTTAAAGGTCGAATCCTTTAAATATAACCGTCTGGCGGCGAGTAGAAGAACTATAGAACTAATATGACGTTTCATAGATTTTTCTGGAACTTGCCTAATAAATTGCGTCTAAAATTACTTACGAATGAAATGTGATGCCTATCATGGCATCAGAACGTTTGTCCGAGTAATTCTTGCAGAATAAAATACAACAGTTCTTTATTTCTCATAATAATATCGAAGGATATTAAAAAATACTATTCGATCGCGATCGTCGTATGCACAGGATGACTGCTGGCAGACTGAGCATAAGTGGGCGTGGCTTGACCGGGCCCCACATACAGTTGTTTGACGTCAGGACTCACTTAAAATCACGGTGCACAGTCGCTTATGCCATGTCCTCTTTATAATTAGTCCATGGGCGCAATACAAAGACCGAACCGCTCGCTGACAAAAGCTGAGTCACTCGACGACAAAGCGTAAGACCGCCATAGACAGCGCTCGCACTGGTGCTACGTAGTACTTACCCGCACACGCAGTGGCTTGACTCCCATTTGTTAGTTTGTCGCTTAGGTTTTTCGGTTGACGCGAGCGATGGTGCACGTTAAAATCGTGCGCGTTCGGTCGATAGGCACGGTCAACTGATCTATGGACCTAAACACTAATCATTTGATAACCTAGCAGCCTAATGTAACACACTTGCAATGCTTTGATTTCAAAGCGTTTACAGAAACAAATCTCTCATGCACATACCTAAACCTGGAACATAATCGAACATAAATCGAAGCTGATCTTTCGATCACTGCGCTAACTGTGCCTTCAATGCGTTCAATGTGTCAACAATCTGTCATATCGGCAACTACGCGTTATACTGTATTGATAACACTGTCTAATCAATGCGATTGTGTTACATGATTAGCTTTCAGTTGGCTTATTCTGAACCATCTGAAAACTTTTCCGTATCGGAACGGAAACTTTAGTATTTGTAGAAGTACAGATCGACAACTTTCTGCACGGATTCGAAAACGCCAGTTTCCGAGGGTTTAGAATCAAGACCAGTCATCAATAAGCTGGATCAACGGCCTGATAGGGAGAGTAAAAAATATATTCTCGGTACGGGACGTATTGTGAGGGGGTTCTTTTCTATGGAGCCCGGTAGTTTGGACCCTGTTCTTGATGCCTGTGAACTACTATATTTATATTTTGAAATGTATTTTAATGAATATAATTGTTTTTTTTTTTTTACTTTAGGTTGTTTGTAGCATTTCGTGGTGATTATTCCACTTTTAATCTAACATAAATATAATTATAAAAAGGCGCAGCTAGATGGATTAATTCAATCGCGCGCTCGTTATTGAATCGATCCACAAGAAAATTTATTTTATTTGAAGGGATATAAAAGATCGCTACATGGTTTGCTTCATAAACGTAGGATAGAAAAAGACCTACAAAGCCTACTATGGGAATGGAATCTCTTACGGAAATATCACATGTTAGAAAGAGAAAGCATATTTAGGTTCAGTCAGCACTATTGGCAGATGTTGTTTTCTCCAGTGTCACTGTCAAAAATCACGCTAACTTATATTTGCTGTATTGTCAGTGAATCCTGTATATTTTAACAGTTTTAAAATGTATAAGCAATGCCTACGTGTTGTGTTGGTGATGGCGATGTTTCTTATAAAAATAATCCAGAAAATGATTCATTTCACAGGTAAGTTGTCAACAACAGCATATATTTTCATGGCCATATTTTGGAAAAATCTGCTTTAAAAAATTTATTTTGAAAACCAAGTCCTATCAAGAAAATTGAGAATTTTCTCTATAGTAAAAAACAATGGTCATAAAAGCAATATTGAGGACGTTGTTTTAATATAAATTTTCATTTCATATATACAAAATAGTGACTTGTCAGTGTCGACTATCGTGTCGATGAAATTTTAGAACAAAAAGTTCCGATATCAGAATTTATTATTAGTGTAGATCTACCAACTACCTTTGCACATTGATAATTTTTCCAATTTTTTTATTGGGGTACATAATAGGGTGAAACCAAAATGTTTGGAAACGTTTCTGTATGTTTGTCGGTGTGTCTGTCCGAACGTTTATAACATAAAAGAAGCTTAGCGTAGTTTAGTGGCCCAGGTTACGTAATAAATATATTTCATCACGCTATTACATTAGTCCCCAATTGCGGTTCGATTCCGGACCGCTAACCTACTTTGTGCGGACCTTAGTTTAATAATGATCTAACGAACTGCGCTACTAATATTAATTTTAAAAACAGACCCCGAATGAAACTAGTTGGTGATTCCTGCGCCATCAACTTTAGGCGGTGAGCACTGAGCTTATATGTGATAGCGTAATGAATATGTTGTTTACATATTTTTTACTACAAATTCAAGAGAGTATCACAATTTTATGATATATTTTTTTATACTATGTTAGGTTTCCTGTTGATTCTAAGGAAAAAGAAAAATGGATGAGACTAATTGATAAAGAAAAGAATAAATATAAAGAAGAAAAAATAATAAAGAAAAAGAAGAAATAAGAAAAAATAATAGGTTATACCTTTTTTTTCGGGGGAAACCTACAAAAACGCGCCCGGCCTTTATAGAACAGACCGGAGTGTGTGAGATTCTTCCACCTCACTCTAACCACCTCGGTGGTCACAATCAGCATATGGAGGGAGGCACTTAATAGACCAGCTCCAGCACCCCCGCTATGCAGCGCCTATTAAGACACATCTCTGGAGAGACTGTAAAGGGGTCTCCCCTAAGCCTCGCTGTGCACGATAGCACGTAACCACTATGCCGCCGTCTTCTCTGGGGTTTTCGACTGTTAGGCGCCAAGGCGGTTGCCTCCTAGACGACCTCTTCTCCGAGAGGGATCGGCCCCCTCACAATCCCGCTCGGCGGCTTCTTTCTGGACAACAGCAGTATCACAAAAGGAAGCCATTTCTCTCTGGTTCCCTAAATGTGCCAGCGTAGACCTCACTACTGCTGGCAGAAATAGATCTCGCCCGGTACTGGCTCTTAGTATCCGCCGCTCAGCGCTCTAGGCAAGGCACACCTCAAGCGTGTGCTTCGCTGAGTCCAGACCACCTCCGCAATGGTATTAGGATAGGTAGGTAAAAATCATTCAGTCAATCTTCATCTCAATAAGTCATACTCTATACACTGCTCAGGGTCCTTAAAAGCTGCTTTCTTAACAAAGTACCTATTACCAATGCAATATAATTATAGTATGAGCGCATGAAATGTTTTTATTATAATAATGTAATTAAATAATGAAGTGAATTAAATAATACCTACGCTGGTGTTTTTTTAACATAATTTGATGAAAATATTTTCATTTTGTATACCATGTCTTTACATCTGAAATACTGTTTATCGATAATCGATATGTGTCCATATTTCCACGTTGTACATCACAATTGCACGCACACATTGACAATTCAAAATCGGTAGCACTTTTTTGAGCTCTATGTCCTTCTATGGGGTAGCAAAAATATTCTAATTCTATGGTTTGCTTGCTCCATAGATTATATTAATACATAATCTAAGCGTAGACCATAGAATTAGAATATTTTTGCTACCCCATAGAAGGACATAGAACTCAAAAAAGTGCAACCGTTTTTGAATTGTCAATGTGTGCGTGCAATAGTGATGTACAACGTGGAAATATTGACACATATCGATTATCGAT
This sequence comes from Xylocampa areola, assembly GCA_935421205.1. Classification (NCBI taxonomy): domain Eukaryota; kingdom Metazoa; phylum Arthropoda; class Insecta; order Lepidoptera; family Noctuidae; genus Xylocampa; species Xylocampa areola. The sequence continues at coordinate 10,713,083 of OW285217.1, read as the reverse complement.
AAACGGTATTTCAGATGTAAAGACTTGGTATACAAAATGAACATATTTTCAATCTAATTATGTTAATAAAACTAAAATCACAAGCGTATGTATTATTTAATGCACTTCATTAATTAATTACATTATTATAATAAAAACATTTCATACGCTCATACTATAATTATATTGCATTGGTAATAGGTACTTTGTTAAGAAAGCAGCTTTTAAGGACCCTGAGCAGTGTATAGAGTATGACTGATTGAGATGAAGATTGACTGAATGATCTTTACCTACCTATCCTAATACCATTGCGGAGGTGGTCTGGACTCCAGCACACTCTTGTGGTGTGCCCTGCCTAGACCGCTGAGCGGCGGATACTAAGAGCCAGTATCGGGCGAGATCTATTTCTGCCGGCAGTAGTTAGGTCTACGCTGGCAGATTTAGGGAACTGAGGAGAAATGGCTTCCTTTTGTGAAACTGCTGACGTCCTGAAAGAGGCCGCCGAGCGGGATTGTGAGAGGGCCGATCCCTCTCGGAGAAGAAGGCGTCTAGGAGGCAACCGCCTCGGCGCCTAACAGCCAAAACCCCGCCTGTGTGGTTTAAGACAGGCGGCCCTTTGGGGTCACGGTTGCTTAGAGAGGGGACTCTATTTACCCATTGTGATCTCAGAGAAGACGGTGGCATAGTGGTCACGTGCTATCGTGCACAGCGATGCCCCTTTTCCGTCTCTTCAGGGATGTGTCTTAATAGGCGCTGCATAGCGGGGGTGCTGGAGCTGGTCTATTAAGTGCCTCCCTCCATATGCTGATGGTGACCGCCGAGGTGGTTTGAATGAGGTAAGAATCTCACACACCCCGGTCTTATCCATAAAGTCCGGGCGCGTTTTTGAAGGTTTCCCCCGAAAAAAATAGGTGTATCCTATTATCTTTTCTTATTTCTTCTTTTTCTTTATTATTTTTTCTTATTTATCTTTATTCTTTTCTTTATCAATTAGTCTCATCCATTTTTCTTTTTCCTTAGCATCGACAGGAAACCTTTTAGTATAAAAAGAATATATCATAAAATTGTGATACTCTCTTGAATTTGTAGTAAAAAATATGTAAACAACATATTCATTACGCTATCACATATAGGCTCAGTGCTCACCACCTAAAGTGATAGCGCAGGAATCACCAACTAGTTTCATTCGGAGTATGTTTTTAAAATTAATATTAGTAGCGCAGTTCGTTAGATCATTAAAAAACTAAGGTCCGCACAAAGGAGGTTGGCGGTCCGGATTCGAACCGCAATTGGGGACTACTGTAATAGCGTGATCAAATATATTTATTACGTAACCTGGGTCACTAAGCTACGCTAAGCTTCTTATATGTTAAAAACGTTTGGACAGACACACCGACAAACAGACAGAAACGTTTCCAAACATTTTGGTTTCAACGTATTAGGTAACCCAATCAAAATTTTTGAAAAAATATCAAGTTGCAAAGATAGTTGGTAGATCTACACTAATAATAAATTCTGATATCGGAACTTTTTGTTCTAAAATTTCATCGACACTGACAAGTCACTATTTTGTATACATGAAATGAAAATTTATATTAGAACAACGTACTCAATATTGCTTTTATGACCATTGTTTTTTACTACGGAGAAAATTCACTATTTTCTTGATTGGATTTGGTTTTCAAAATAAATCTTCTAAAGACAGATTTTTCCAAAATATGGCCATGAAAATACATGCTGTTGTTGACAATTTACCTGTGAAATGAATCTTTTTCTGGATTATTTTTATAAGAAACATCGCAGTCACCAACACAACACGTAGGCATTGCTTATAAATTTTAAAACTGTATAAAATATACAAGATTCACTGACAATACAGCAAATATAAGTTAGTGTGATTTTTGACAGTGACACTGGAGAAAACAACATCTGTCAATAGTGCTGACTGAACCTAAATATGCTTTCTCTTTCTTACATGTGATATTTCCGTAAGAGATTTCATTCCCATAGTAGGCTTTGTAGGTCTTTTTCTATCCTACGTTTATGGCGTAGACAGACAATACATGTTCTGTGCTCCGTGCTCGCAGTCATTGAAAATTTGACTTTGACATTGACTATTATTTGATTAAGAATATTTGACAATTTCGGTTTTGTGTTTGACAATCCATTATTCCACAGTAAAAAATAATCAGCTTCGAGAAAAAAAATATTGATCTTTGTAATTTCCACCGAAATTGTTACAAAATGTACCTAAGATACTATATAAACGAGAAGGGTGATAGGCAGTATACATTATCGGTAAATTTTATTAATAATATTTTAATGCATAACCTATAAATCACGTGTTTACAAAAATATTTCTTGTTTTTTTTTTTGTATTACCAAATTACCTCATTTAATTTATATTTATGAAAATAATTTATGTGAGATATTCGCATAGAAGCCGTGTTCTTCGACATAACATTTTATATCATTTATAAAAATCTTTGTCATCTTACAATCGTTGTTAATTTGTTAGCAACATCCAATTAGTTTCACCATGTAAATAAGTCACTCATTATGCTAGAGAATGTGATGAATCAACTAATTAGGATTAATTATTTACAGACAATTGACCCGTATGGAAAACCTACAATGTCAGCACATCCTGGTAAATATAATTTCAATATGTTAGTCTACAGCTGTATCAATCATCAATCCATTATGAATATGGCACTAATGATGTCACATAATCATAGTACTTATAAAAACTTATTTGTGATGTACTAACATGTAGACTACTTCTTTCATGTGAACAATACCACCAAAATTTCTTCGCTTTGTAAGTCGCAACTTCAACGGCCCTAGAATTTGCTACTTTGAGATCCTCTTGGGTGCAGCTGGTCACACACAAAGGGCATGACAACAAGTGTCATATCCTGTATTCATATGTACAAAATGTGTTAGTTCTTTATTAACAGAGTTCAATGTTGGCCTTATTTGTACTTCCCCTTCATACACCCAATAAAAAAATAAAATATTTTTATAGGATTGTACATAATAGCTAAAATATTTAACTTTAATTTCCAGCACGCTTCTCCCCTGAGGACAAGTACTCCAGACACAGAATAATAATCAAGAAGAGATTTGGACTTCTTCTCACACAGCAACCTGAACCCATACTATAAGATGATATAAGTTTAAGTTTAATTATAAGGTTTATGCACTATAACTAATATTTTATTTAATAACCTTTTTATATAGGATAGAAACAGTGCTAGCCATGGTCTGCCCACTGACTTTTCAGTCATGTTTGTATTAGATATTAATATGAGCTTAAACAGACAGATTTAAAAGAAAGTGAGTATGGATTGATGATGAATGAGTTGCCTGTCAAATGTCTTCTTTATGCAGATGATCAAGTTCTACTTGCATTGTCAGCAGAACAGTTGCAAGACATGGTAACTTTGATGAATGCAGCATATAAGGTGAAGGGGATGAATATAAATGTAAACAAGAAGAAGGTTATGGTGATTGAAAGAGAAGAGGAGGTATCCACAGAGTACTTTATAATGAGGTATCTAAATGTGATGTAAAAATAGATGATAAAAATGTGGAACAAGTGAACGAGTTTGTATATTTGGGAAGTATGTTTACAAGAGATGGAAAAATTGATGCAGATGTGGAAAAGAGAGTAAATGCGGGAAATAAAGTGAATGGTGCTATACATGCGGTGGTGGCCAATCAGTCGATGTCCAAAAAGGCTCGACTGGTTGTCCACAATGGTGTGTTGATACCTACGCTTATGTATGGAAGTGAATGCTGGGTGTGGCAAAAGAGACATGAAAGTAGAATAAATGCTGTAGAAATGCGTTCCTTGCGAAGTATGTGTGGTGTAACTATGAATGATAAATTGAGGAATGTTGTGATACGACAACGTTGCGGTATAAAAGAAGACGTAATGACGAAAATTGAAAAGAGTATGCTAAGATGGTTTGGTCATATTGAGAGAATGAATAAAAGACGGATAACAAAAGGTATCTACAAGGCAGGTATAAGTGGAAATCCCGGAAGAGGACGCCCTAGAAGGATATACACTGACCTTATTAGTGCTATCCTCCAAAAAGGTAAGGTGCGTACAATGCGCAACTAAATGGCATCAACGCGTTGGCCCTAAAATGACAGTTTAGGGCCAACGCAACTCAGTCGACCGTGGACCGCGCGCAGGAGAGAGCAAGTATTTGTTTGTCATAAATATGCGTAGTTGCATTGTAAAAGGCTGCAAAAATGACGATACAAAGATTAAAATGGAACATGGGATATCGTATCATCGGTAAATAACCCTAGATTTCTTCTGCTCCAATCAAATTATTATAATAACACATTTTAAAGGTATAATTATTTTACTACCAAAGTCCGTAATGGCGGCCATTGTGTGGCCGGCAGCGCGCGCGTAGTAACGATGAACGAACGTCATTTTTTATTTGTTTTATTTTTATCTTGAGAACTTAGTGTAAGTAATTTTAGTAAGTACCTAAAATGTTAATACTTAATTATTATAACAATATTTTTTACAATTTCAAATAAAGCTGATTGGTATTCATTTGTTTTATACGTGTTTTTTTGTGATATGTATTATTATCGCAATAAATTATAGTTTAAAAAACTAATATAATCTAACGACACTTCTAAAGCTAACATCCATCAACCCGTTTAGGCTACAGAGCATGCCAATGAAATATACATACATACACCCGAAAAACATATAACCCTCCTTCTAGCGCAGTCGGGTAAAAACTCAGTTCAGTTCGTGATTGATGTGTGTATAAAAATATTGACCAATATTAAAATGTGATAAAAAAATCATATACGCACGTACAAGGTTTAGTCTTCGACCTATGAAACGCGGCGTCACGTAGTTCGTATGAGTTATGACAGATGGCGCTAGTTTTGCTTGTATGAAGAAGTTTTCTGTAAAATGTTTAGATGGGCGTATCCTTTCTTTTGAAATCATTGGTTTGGGGGTTCAAGTTCCCACCAACCCCAAATTTAAGAAAAGATGTGAAACTATAACGAATTAATGAATTTTTGTGGAAACAAAAATACAGTCATCAGCAGGATTCAATCCTGCACCTCCCATATCCAGCACTCCAGGCGCGCTGACCACTAAGCCATCTCGTTCTCTGCTCATTATTCTGAATTCAACCACATTTGAATACATCTTCTGATGACGTTATCGCTATTTATTCAGTCCATAAATAGAGGCGAAGCGTCGAATCCAGCTTAGGACCGTATTTTTGGTTGCACAAAATTCATTCAAAATCAAAATCAAAAACCCTCCGAAATATGTATTATTATAGAAAGAAAGAAAAAGTTCTTATTCCCCTTAATGGACACAGTCAAAAAAAAAAATACAATAAAGAGTATCTTAGATTAATACAAATATGAGTACTTCGACGCCTAAATCAAAGGCCTAAATCACGGTTTTCCTTTTTTTTTCCTCTATTTTAGTAGTAGTGTAGTCAATATAATTTATCTCATGACTAAGGGCTCCGTTCGAGTTCGAAACTAGTCAAGCAATCCCGAAGAATGCAAGTGAGTAATAACCGTTGAACAATAATTAATATAATTTCGGTTTTATTTTTGTAAATATTTTAATTATTATGTACATATCTATAATTACTGGATAAATAAATAATAATTAAAAATGAGATACAATAAATATTGAACAAGCGCATTACAATAAATTAATAAATAAATAACAAGTATATTTTTAGAGGAATACAAAAAATAAATTATCAAATATATTTAAAACAGTTTTTTTTTATATAAGTACAGACTGCGCCTGAGGGGCTAAATAGATAGCAATGACGTCACCAAAAGCCGTAATAAAACGTGGAAGACGAATTCGCGGTAGTGAGAAGTCGAGATGGCTTAGCGGTCAGAGCGCCTGGAGTATTTATCCGGTAGGCGCAGGTTCAAATCCTGCTCACGACCGTTTTCTTTTTTAATCGCTTTATTGCTTCCACATAAAATTTTTTAACACTAAATTAATTAAGTTAAGGTCACGTATCGGTCGACGATTTGTGTTCTTACCGACCGAAACCGATAAGGAGTAAGCAAGCGAGTCAGTGAGTCCAAAGAATTAAAAGCAAAAGGTCTGCAATAAAGAATTTGAATACAGAGTGACACCAGAATCAATGGCTCCACGGAAGTATTTATTCCGGAGCCGCTCCGGAATCAAATGGCTCCGTGGAGCGATTGATTCCGGAACAGCGCCGGAATCAAATTATCTGCGGAGCCGATAAGGATTTGAAGGATTAACTAAGCTTATCGCCTCCGGTTCCGGAATCGATTCCATCGGCAAAGTCCTTCTGGAGCTATCCACCGCTAGTATTAACCGACTTTTGTTACCGACTGTACAAGTACGTACTCTTCCTGCCTTGTAGGGCAGTAGTCTGGCAACCTATGCTATATCGATGTTGATGTTTTCTATATATTTTATTTGATACCAGTTTTTCAGAACTTTGAGACTGTCTCGTTGGTTTATTAATGGTCTCAAGCGTGTCTACTGACCATGAGTCTGGTCTTGGATTTGATTTACGGGTCGGGCAAAGTGTTATTGGGTTTTTAAGTTTGGAAATATCCAGTAGAAGCCCGGAGTTTGGAATTATGTCTGGCAGATGGCAATAGGCTCACCACCTATTACATGGGACTTAAAAACAGCATTGGTAAAATGTGGATGTACACTTGTGTACACCTCTGCCTACACCTTCGGGGAACACAGGCGTGATGCTATGTTATGCTATGGTAATTATCAGTTTTTCGCTATAATACTAGTAGTAAAATTGTACTTTATAATAATAAATTTCTATTGTGTCTGGTAAATAACGAGCCAATAGATTAAATGTGCTTTTACGAAGTTAGAAGTTATACATTTTAGGCCTTTGAATTTGTGCGATGTTTTGATGAATTAAGGATGCTACTACTAACAACTAACCGATTATTTCTCTAAATATGGACAACATATGGAAGAATATTCCCTGAGAAGAATAAAAGAATATCTTTAAGGTTTTTTTTTTGTATATTTTTTCGAATGCTTATCTAATTATGAGAAACTTATTTGGCTATTTTATTTTTTAGAACATTAGTGATTTTTTTTTTTTTTTTTCATATTTCCACAAATGACGTAATGTATTCAGAATTTTTTAAGACACCTAGTTTCTAAACGAACTAAAACAAACAGCTGTCAGTTTCAGGTCAGTTGGTAATTTCAAATGAAGCTCACAAACGTCAAACCGACAAGTGCTGCCAGCTCTTAGTATTAAAATTTTGATATTTTTTAATATAAAACGCATGTTTTTTACGTTTTTGGGCATAGATCTATTTTGATATATATGTAGAAATATACATAATAATCTTAGTTCAAAAAATAAAATACATTCGTATCATGAAATGCGATTTTAGTTAATTTTATAACATTAGCTTCACTATAAAAATGCCAGAAAACATTTCCTTTTACTTAGTCTGGCATCACTAAAAATGACAACATACCTTCAGTCCACAGATTAGATAAAATATGAACATGTGACGTCACTGCAAGTGACTTCAGGTCAAATGAAGAATTCGTTATTTTTTATTTATTTTGTATAATCTCTTACTTTTATGAGTGGAAATTAACAAAATATAGCACATAATCAGAAAATCTCCTATTGGTTTTTTCGTTAGCACGTCAGAGATTATAAATTTTATATCAGTATTATTCATTCATCAGCCTAGAACGTAGTGAATATATACTCTTTGCATCAGCCAAGTTCATTCATCAGGTCAGGTGTATCATTTTATCATTGGTTGTCACTTGTCAGTTTCATTGCTGTCATTGTCAATCTGTCACTGTTATTTTCTTTCTCTTTGAGTGTATATTTGGGGGTGTTGTTGTTAACTTTAGTAGATTTGATGTATTAGATAAATACTAAAAGTAGTGTAATATGTCCTGTAAAAAAGAGGACTTAAAACTCTACTGGAACAAGATAAACTATGCTTTTCCTATTCTCAACGACACAATCTTCAGTGACTGCAGCAACGCGGAATACGATGAGATTCAACAAATAATTGTCGGCCTCGGTATTCAGATCAAAATACGAGATCTTATTCTTGTCCATGCCGAAAAATATGTGCGGCAGCATGTAGCACCTTCGTTCTGGTCGAAATTTGTGAAAGTGGAAGAGGATGTGAAAGGTTTTCAACTGTTCAAGTCAGCTGTGAACGATCTATATGACTCCGTGTCTAACTTCTCAGGAATGTTACAAAGATTGACCATACTGAACAGCAGCTGCAGTGATGGCAAGCCAATTTATGGCGAAAAAGATATAATTTCAGGATTTAAGCAACTTGTAAGAGCTACATTGTTGTCTCAGTTACCATTGGATTTCCAAGTTATCATCAATAATTTCTACAAAGTATCTTTTAATGTTTTTGATAATGAATATGAAAATTCTGATAATATGGGAGAAGATGTCATGTGCTCTGGGTGTTTGAATGAATGTTCGGACTGTAATTGTATGTACATTGTTAAGGTATTTCATGATACTAACAGGAAACTGATGGAGTTACAATTACTGGAAAGACTGACTGGTCAAGTGTTGACTAATTTTATACAAATGAGAATAGAATCTCACATACAGAAACTTTGTACTGGAACATTTGATATGTCACATATAGAATTTTTAGAAACATGGCTTGATACCACTGTCATGTCATGGTTAACTAGGATTTACTGTGGGGGATCATCAAAACCATCCCCTGATGATAAAAATACTCTGAATGCTATATCTAAGTTTAAGCAAAAGTTGAGTTACTTTTTATACCACAGTTATACCAAAATGAGAATTGACCAATTATTTAACATTATCATAGAATATCCAGACTCACAGCCTGCTGTTGATGATATCAAAATATGTTTGGAAAAGACCGACCTAAGATCCACCTTGTGTAAGAGCTTACAAAGTGCCCTAGAGACAAGATTATTGCATCCTGGTGTTAATACACCTGATATATTAACTGCCTATGTTACTACCATTAGAGCTTTGAGACATCTTGATCCTTCAGGAGTGATACTTGAAACTGTTACCAAGCCTGTTAGAAATTATTTGAGAAATAGAGATGACACAGTGCGCAGTGTTGTAAGTAGTTTGACTGAAGAAGGAGCAGGCAGTGAGTTAGCTGAAGAATTGGTCAAATTTGCAGCAGAAGCTGATGGTGACAGTGACAAAGATGAAGCATGGGATGAGTGGAATCCTGATCCTGTTGATGCAGACCCCACTGTTGACTCCAGTGATAGAAGAGCTAATGATATTATATCAATGCTTGTTAATGTTTATGGAAGCAAGGAATTATTTGTGAATGAATACAGAACTCTTTTAGCTGATAGATTATTGGCCCAAAGTGCTATTAACACTGAAAAAGAAATCAGATATTTGGAATTGTTAAAATTAAGATTTGGGGAATCTCAATTACACTTCTGTGAAGTAATGCTCAAAGATATATCAGATTCTAAAAGAATTAATGCTCTTATTCAACAAGATAAGGAAATTGAGATTTTGAATAAAAAGTTTACTTCAAATGCAATGATACTATCTGCACAGTTTTGGCCTCCTTTCAAGGATGAAAGTTTGGAATTGCCAGAACAAATAAAGCACCATTTAGAGGCATATACAAAATCATTTGAAGCTCTGAAAGGAAATAGGACCTTAAGTTGGAAACCACATCTTGGGAATGTAAATATTGAAATAGAAATAGGGGATAAGAAATTGGACTTAACAGTGTCACCGTTCAATGCTACACTGATCATGCATTTCCAAGATAAACCAGAATGGTCAATAGATGAACTTCACCAGGTTATGAAAGTACCTATCACCATTTTAAGGCGAAAAATTACATATTGGCAATCAATGGGCCTCATCACTGAAAAGAGTACAGACCATTTTGTTTTAGTTGATGGTTCCGATGGAAACAAAGCAAATGTAGCAACTAACCAAGTCCAGGAAATGATTTGTGAGGATGATGAGACAGAGAGTGTTATGGCTTCTGCTCATGACCAGAGAGAAGGGGAGCTGCAGGTGTTCTGGTCATATATTGTGGGAATGTTAACAAACTTGGATTCTCTCCCTCTGGACCGCATTCACCAGATGTTAAAGATGTTTGCATCACAAGCTCCAGGTACAGAATGCAGTTTGCAAGAACTCAGGCAGTTTTTGGATACAAAAGTACGAACTCATCAACTAGTTTTCCAAGGAGGAATGTATAAGTTACCTAAAACATAGATATAAGTACATTATCATGAAATAAACTTGATAATTGAATGTTTGCCTTTTACCAGCTTGTTATCTTTTCACTGATGAATATGAACTCATTCAATTTCTGTACATTAAGAGTTCTGCACTTTGCAAATTATCATCATAGATTTGTTTCTTATACATATGGATGGGGGCAAGTGTATACAATAACAAATTGAGAAAGTTTAACAAAACTTTATTTTTACATCATTTTAAATATAAAATTTTGGTTACATTAGATAATGTCTGTGGGTTAATATCTGGATTACTTATCATAAGTGACAATTCTTGAAGCTATTTCAATCAACAAATAGTAGCAATAATAAATTAGCTGTAATAAGTTATAAGTAATACCACCACATGTTTAATAAAATATACCATTTTAATACTTAGTGTTTGCAATACATAATCTTGTGTCAGTCTTAACAACTATAAAAATACTGTTTAAAATTAAAAAGTGGAAATAATCATTCAGATTAATAAATAATCATTACTATAACTAAGAGATACTGAGAAACAATACAGATTCTTCAAAAAATATTTTGAATGGAATGCATCAGATTAGTTGATGAGAGTACCACAGGTAAACCATAAATGCAAGTCGATTGTTACACAATATTATCACCACGTAAAAAAAATATTTAGTAGAAAAATAAAATAGGCCGGAATAATTAAAACGATAAGGTATGGAATGTAGGCTCAGGCAATTCAAACATTTTATCATAAATAAATACGTAGGCGTAAAATTAAAATAATTGGAAATATATTTTTACCGATATAAAATGACAGAAAATGAAAACCTGTATAAATATGTAGGATATATTGTGAAATAATGACAAGAGACTACATAATTATCTTATTTAAATTTACCTGGTTACTATGTTCGTGTACATTTTAGCCTGATATACGTCCTCTCTAAACAAAAATAAATAATAACAACGAATGGGACTTGATTTAAATCTCAATTATGCAAATAAATAAATTTGTATAAACATACCTACAACAGTTAAAGCTCTATATCTAGTTTACATATGTACAGAAAACATCAATGTAATGTCAAATGATTGCTGATTATATTTTGTATATTTTCAAGACATTTACATAAAAATATGTGTTAAAACGTTTTAAACATCTTAACGGCTTGCACATCACTTCCAAGCTAACAGCAAGCATGTACATTACATTTTAAATGCAAGACTACAGATATTAAAAGCTTACAAAATATTAAGTACATGAAAATTCCTTTAAGTCCGTTATGTAGTGCTATAATCTCTCGATGGACGAATTAACTTAAGATACAGAGCAGAGACGTTCACAGAACATTTCGACTGCGTGTGGCCTACAGGTCCTATAGCATCAAAGATTGAAGAAGATCGTTTTTTATCGCCGTTGAAAAATTAATATTTTTACCTTCATTCGATTAATTAAGAAACTTTAATGCATTTTCTATCGTGTTCTGTGTCGGAATAAAAGATTACTTTCCAGTTTTATTTGATATTCAAGAATAAATTTGGTACAAACAGATCTAGTATAAAATCATCCCGACCACTACATTTAACATTTTACGCACCTTATTGGCTTTTAGCGACCAAGTACATTTGAATAGCGGCCACCCGCGACGCTCATACGCTCATGATCAAAGTGCGGTGCGGGTGGTCAATATTTTTTATGTGTAGTGCTATGGTCACATATATTCGCTTTGTCACAATAGCCCGCACGAACATGATTACTAACACATTAATATATCGGCTTCACTGCGCCTACTCGAACGTTGTCGATGTTATTGGAGACGGGTGATGTTCAAGTCCTAAAAATCTGACATCATAGTGCAGAGGCAAATGGTCTGCTCACCGGTTGCGTCGGGGGGCGGGGGCGGTGAGGATGGGGGGCGTGGCGAGCGGGGGCGCGGTGTGCGGTGCGGGCGGTGCGTTATGCGGGGGCCGCTTGAAGGGCCCGAGGCGCTTGGAGGGCCGCGGGGAAACGCCGTGCTCGCCGCCGCCACTGCCCCAGCCGCGCGCACCGTGGTCCAGCAGCGCCGCCGCCAGCCGGCCCGTGCTACAATCTGTGGGGGGGGGAGGGGGGGGACTTGATAAGTGTTTTGTTTTGTAAATTGTAATTAATGTAATTGTAAATCTACCATATACCATTTTGATAAGATGTTTCTGTTCTGTTTCGTCTGCGAAAACGACACTAAAATAAGTATTTAATTTTTGGAAGAATAAGAAAAAATACTAAATTAACGAACTAAATACATATCATGAAAGCACTACGCCATTATCATGTGCGGGTATATTGGAGCTCCCCAACGCATGTTGCGCTCTCACCGAGCAACACCACCGAGGTTCTAATCTCCAACTATTAATCCTATTAAGATTGCAAAAAAAAGAAACAACTAACCGCACACGAAAAGAAAAAGAAAAAAAAAATGAACCACCTAGTTTAAGTTTCCGTGGTAAGTTTATTACGTCGTCGTTCGGGGCGGGTGGGCGCGCTAATGTTACCGTGTGCGGGCGCGTCGCTGGGCACGGGCTCGCGCATGCGCTCCACGAAGCTCTCGAAGGTGGTGGGCAGCGTGTGCGCGTGCACGAGCGCGTCCAGGCTGCGCGCGCGCTCGGCGTACGCGTGCTGGTACAGCGCCATGGTGGCCCGCACGGCGCGCCCGCCGGAGAACGCCGCGCACCGCACCAGCGCCGCGCAGCAACTCACGCGGATTATGCACTCCTCCCATAGAGGACCGAATACGCATACCTACGATATTACGTAAATGTTATTAATAAAAACATATTACAAACAAGTACTAGGCACTGATCCACAAACAAACACATTTATGAACCTATTTCTATCAGCATGATATCGAACTTCAGGCTCTTGTTTTACATGACAGATAAACTTAATAAACATTTTGCCTAATAGTAAACACTGTTGAATGATGGATGATATTTTTATTATTTTTACCTCGACCATCTGACATTTGGGTGATTGGTGTAGTCCCTCCCATCTTAGATTGGAGGCTTTTTAGTATTTCCGCATGAAGCGTTAATTTGCTTCATAAACGTAGCGGTAATTTTTGCTAACGTAAGCAATTAATTCCGATGATTACAATTGCCACAAATATTGTCAAACAAACTTGTAACTTATTTACTGATAAAACATAAAACAAACGTATTTAATACCTACTATAGAAAACAGATTCTGACTATTTGGTTAGTTCTGAATCATTCCCGAAAATAGAAATTATACAATAATGTACAAATTGCATTTGCCGATAGTGTTATCGGAATTAAATAAACCAATTTCAAGAATATTAGTCATTGTAGAACTAAAAACGTCGCGTTCCACAACTCATGTTATTTTACGGCATAAATTTACGAAACCGTGAAAATTTACCGATAAACTTCATTATTACGGATTTTAGATTACTTTCATGCATTATTTATAATTTTGCATCACCAAATCTCTGATAACCTAACTATAAATAAAAGCTACTTACATCGGGCTTCCTGGACACAGTACACCTGAGCAGTCCTCCAGGCAGTGGATACAGTACTATGAGCACGTCACAGAACTGTGTCGGCAGTGTGTCGCGCTTGTAAGGCCGCCAGTGTTCGCTCCACACCACGTGCACCTCGTCATTGCCGAGGTGACGAGTCTAAGCCAGAGGACATTTACTTAATAAATCGTAAAAACGACGTAGAAATAGAGCAGGTTTTCAAGGAATTTGTGTGTACGCAGCGAAGTTATAATACTATTTACTATCATCATTGCCCCCCTGCCCTTATTCTAATTTTTTTGGGATCTGCACAGCCTCTCTTTAGACAATTACTAAAATTACTTAAATAAAACTATCTAGCGACATTTTATCAGTTTAATCATTAGCGCAACATTAGGTATACAAAATTTATGATTTCACGACGATCGGTGTCAACGAAATTTCACCCATGTGGCGGCGTTGGGAGGCCAATCAACCCCTCTTCTATTCCTTTTGAACACTGCCATTACCCGTTGACCGCAACTTTCATAGAAACCCGTCGTTCAGTCGCTTTTGCCAACCAAGCTATCGCCGTCCACGTCAGCTTGGTTAGTAAGAGCGATTGGTGTACTTAACCACGAGGTCGCGGGTTCAAGTCCCGCTAGCGGTCCATTTTTTATAGTTTTAGTGTTTACTTAAAATGCGTTATAAAACAAAAATATTAGGATATACTCGGACGTACCTTGTTAAGTATAGCATCGGGCGAGTCAGCGGGCATGCGCGTAGCGACATGGAACAGCGCCTCTAGCGTGAGAGTGGCGATGTACGGCGCACTGACCCCGCCGCCCCCGCCTCCCCGCAGCCCGCCAGTAAAGCCCACGTGGCTCTCTAACTCCACCTACACACAATCATCATCATTCACTACCTAGGTATTACATTTTTCATCGTTTAGTAATATAGCTATTAGATTCTCTTGATGATCCTCAAATATATATATATTTTAAATAACGTTGCCCCACACTAAGGATTACTTCTGTATCGTAGGTGCGTTTATAGACACATAATCTCACATGCACACACACTCAGAAATTATCTGTACACCCGGAACAATTATCTGTACATCATAAAAATAATTGCTCCATGCGGGAATCGAACCAGCGACACGCGGTATAGCTGACGGTCTCTCGACCACTGCATCTGCGCCGTTAATCAAATATGAGCACGCATTTCTAATGTAGGTTGTATATTTTATCAACTTACCTCCCAGGCCAGAGCAGCGAGGAAGGCCTCATATGCAGGACTGCCGCATCTATTGGACAGTATTTCGTTACGCGTTTCTTGACCCTTGCCTACATATATAACTGCCACCTTGTGGGTTTCACGACACCTGTTTATAATGAAATATTATATTGGTACAGTTAAATAAAACGTAAGAGTACAGTCACGACCATAAAGATGTATACTTTTGCACTTTTTAAACTCCATATAAATAGTTATCTGAATAATATAGAAGTATTAATATATGTCTATGTGTAGAAGGAATGGTTCTTCTATCTTTGTTACATACCTAATTATGTTAGTAATAACGCTATTATAGGTAAGTTTTTAAAAGTTTGTATTAACATATTGGTGATTGTATGTACGAATCCTTGATTTGGTTTATGACTAAGTGAATCCTTATCACTTACACATTGACCGCTTTATAGGAAGTTACCTAATAAAAATATAATACTTTTTAAAATTAATAATACATATACAAGGTCCCAAACCTTGTATATGTATTTTATTTCTACCTTTGTGCATCAAGATTCCTCAGCTCCCTTAACAAGCGATCAGTCCTCCTCAGTAGATGCGCGTGATTACGTCGTGCAGGTGCGAGTGTCCCTAACTGAGCCGCTAAAGCTCGACAAACGCCGAACGGACGCGCCGTGGCTTTGGACGTGCATGTCGGAATGTCTTCGTCTTCACTGCTGCACGCCAATGAACTACATTTATTGAAGGAAAATTATTGTTTAGTATTGAAACTATAATTCGTAGGTATATAGACAGTACCACGTCAGTTAGAATAACAAATTTGTAGAATGCCTATAACCGGAAAATTACTTATATGATGACGAAAATTTTAATTTACAATGTTACTACTAAACCAATTTTTGTTTGAAAACCGAGTTGGGCAAAGTGTATACTTAATAGCAGCAAAGAAGTTTGAATTGTCCTCGGTAGTTAATAGCAATAGGCTCACTATCATACTCATATTATAAATGCGAAAGTTTGTGAAGGTGGCAGGTTGTTTGTTACTTTTACGCAATAATTACATAACCGATTTGGATACATTTCGGCACACCGATAGTTATATACTTGGATTAACACATATGATACTTTTTAACTAGATTTTCGTCCCGGTTGGTCCCAATCCTGAAGTCAACAGCAGATAAAGTCACGGGCGGAAGCTAGTCTAATATATGGGAAATGTGGTTGTAATAGAATGCGTCTACTCTACTTTGTCTAACCATTTGTGGTTATACAGGCGAGATGCTATATTGTGACGAGTATGTATCATTGACATATTCTCACCTGTCTCTATTAGCCAAGTAGTGTCTCTCATGGTTCCGATGCGCCACTAGTGTGGCGACCAGTTCGTCCTCAGCTCCGGGCGGCAGCGGCGACGGGCCCGCCTCGTCCAGCCGCCGCCCGCACACTACCTCCGGAGATGTGTGTCCAATATATGCTAGTACCTGTTAATAAAATTATGTGGATAAGGAAATTAGTGATCACAGTAGAGTAAGGCTGCAACCGAGTGACGACAAGAACAGGATGTGGCCGTCTGGCGGCAATATGGACGGGTGATTTTTTTGACCATCGCTGGTAAAACCTGGATGAGGCTAGCACAGGACCGTGGAAATTGTGATGTCGGGCTGTGGATGATGATGATAAGGAAATATGAGACGGCCTTTTCTTTATTTTATACTAATTGGACAATACGGTGCCAAAGCAGAAGAGATAAAACTGGGACTGAATAAAATAAAATAAAATACAAAATAATATGAGAAAAAAAAACATTATTCGGCGCAAAGTTGTAATGATTTAGTCATTTGTGTAGTATTGGGAATATAATATATCACCGGCGAAATTTAAGGCGAATAAATATATACAAAAGCTGGTTATGATGCCAGTAACAGAGTACATACATGATCCAGTTGATGTTTATCTGGCGGACAGTTCTTAAAATCCGGCAAAAGATCCGGCGGCAACGGTGGCGGGAGTGAGGATAATGTGTTGTCTCGTGGACATTCGGCACTGCAAAATAGGAAAAACCTATTGGTTAATCCAATATATTTTAAAAGAATGGGGACGAACTGAAAACAGTAAAAACCCGCATTGATTTGTGCGTAGGTTTAATCACTACATACAGTCAACATTCATCATCGAGTCTATTTGATTTTAACATACTTCAGAATTTCCATTTTTATGTATCTAGGGTATTTTCATCAGACTATCTTGATTATCTTAAATATAGCCGTTCCTTGAAAATTAATACGTAATATTTGCAAACTAAAACATCATATTGCTTAAAGACTATTAATTAGGACATACTTTTTGAGACAATATATATATTATATTTAAATTCGAATATAATGACCCAGAATACACGGTGAAAATATAGAAGTATCATTAAACATACCTGTCAGGCAATTCAAGTGGTGCCACGGTCTGAGATGATGCTATTGAAGGGTCATAGTATAAAGCGGAGGCATCCCAACACGCCTTGCCGGCTATATCTCGTAGTAATACTCGCACCTGACGGTCTGACGTCATAAGACCTGGTGAGTGAATATAGCGCTATTATATTTGCCCAAATAAGATGTACAAAGAGATTTCTAAACCCGACAAAATGTTTGTACCAAGTCATTTAATGCTTTAGGTAGATGTCGGTTAACAAGCTCGTCGATACCAGTGCTGAAGCTGTTGTTTCTATGTTAGTCAAATATGTAATGCCTTACCCCAGGAAGTGTTCAAGCCAGGAGCAACATAAAAACATAGCTAATCTGATGATTGTAAAATGATCATAAGTAATAGGTTAAAAAGTTTTTTGTAGGAAAATCCTGGCGAGGGTCTGAAATATTTCAAACCTTTTTCTCAACAATTTATAACTTTAGATTTCGTTTCGCATGAGATGAAGAGAATAGTTAATACGTGAAGTAAAAAGTTTTTTGTTTTTACGAAAGTTACGCGGACGGAAAATTATGAAATTTAGTTACAGTTTGTATGGAGAAGGAGTGCAGAAAGCTAATATTTTTAATAAGGTATTAGAAATACATTAAATTGATAAAAAAAAAAAATCACATACTAATATGCGATTGACACACACACACGTCTTCGACAAAAGAATCTCAATAACGAGACAAGGTAGCTCAGTTGGTAGAGTGATGACCCGGAACGTCGAAGGTCGCGGGTTTAAACCCCGTTCTTGTCCATTATTATTTCAATGTTTCTTTGAAAATAGTAATTAACCTCAACAACGTTTGAATTTTAAATTAATGATGGTCCAATTTTGCCAGTAGTTGGAGTAATTACAGGTATTTTATAACCTTCTGGGTGGTCAATTTTTGTGTCTGACCCTGTTGTCTTACCTGGCGTAGTACCAGCCGGCATATCCAGCGCCGGAAGTTCAATAAGCGAGGCGAGTGTGCTATCGCTGAGCCGCAGCATCTGTACGTGCGGCGCCGTCAGCACCGCCGGGCCCAGCTCGCCACCCAGCGCCGGGCTGTCGTGTTGTTCACACACTGATGACGACACCTGCCAGCCGTTCCATAATGGCCAGTGGCCCAGGAATAGCACTAGCTGTGTGCATATCTATAGAGAAATTAGTAATCCGTCGTAATATGTATAAAGGGGTAAGTTAACAACTTAGAGCGTGGCCAACTTATACAAAAATCATATCTACGTTTGGATCATCTTTCCGATATAAATAAAAAAAGTAATCTATTGATCTTATTATCTTACTTATCCTATCCTACAAACAACATTATAAATGCGAAAGTTTGCGAAAGCTGATTTGGATGAAATTTGGTACACAGAAAGTTTATAACCTGGATTAACACGTAGGATAATTTTTATTTCGGCTTCCTTCGATCCTAGTTTGAAGTCCACACAGACGAAGTCGGGGGCAGAAGCTAGTAATACTATAAATGCGAAAGTTTGTGAGGATGGATAGATGTTCGTTACTCTTTCACTCAATAACAACAGAACGGATTTGGATAAAATTTGGTACAGATAACCTATCTGTTTATAACCTGGATTAACATATAGGACTACCCGGTTGGATCCAATGCTCAAGTCCAAGCTGACGAAGTCGTGGGCAGAAGCTCGTAATTCCATAAATCTTTAATTCCTTATATTTACGATTTTATACAAATACAAGCTAAAATATGCGTCAATCTCCGAAAGAACTTACCGTTTGAGCCCAAAGTTTCACGTCTATCGTAGACGCGGGAGATGTTTTTGGTCCCAAGTTGTCGAGTTGTATGTTGGGGTCGAAGTCTTCATCAACGGGTAGCGATAGGCCTTCAATATCAGCCCCATTAGTGCCTTTCATTACTGCATACAACACCTGTAATGACGGTAAAAAGTTAAAAAAGATCAGAAATATAATTACGAACTCCTAAGAGCATTCTTTAAGAATGGCTTTATTTTAAGAGCGGTTTTCAAATGCAGGCATCAAACTGGATGCTCCTTGGACATTTGTGTTATTAAGTCTATGATAGATATCCCCACATTGAATTTCGTATGTGTCTTAGATTCCAGACACAATCTCACATGCATATACAGCTAGACCCAGAACATTTCTCTGAAGATCAAATATTTGTCCCATTAATGAAACATGCGACACACGGCGCAGCAATGGGTCTCACGACCACTGCGCCAATCACATCGTCATATCTTAAAAAATGTTTAGGTAGCTTTAGCCTATCTCATCAGATACGGCTTAATATAATAACTAAGTAATTTATAGTAATAAAGTTCCAAAAAATATGTCAAAATATATATATAATTGCTAACAATAGTAACAGGGCAAGTATTGTAAGAACAAATAAGTGTTTATGTAAGAACACAGCTAGGCTCAGTTTAGTGGGACATTGGTATTTTTATATATTAACACCCTATTACGTGTGTGCGAGAGATAGTGTTGTCATCGATTAGAGTTTTCGTTTAAAACGGCGAAGCGCGAGGTGATAGGCACAGTCAACAGCTGGTTCTGTAGAATACACCTACTCCTAATCAACCCACACAACTTCAACATGCAGAAGATCGTGAGTACTTTTGTGATGACTAGGATTTAAGTGCTAATTTTGAATTGTTTGCATATCGAACTGTGGAACATGTGTTATCTGTGCTATTTGTGATGACGCATCGCATTAGCTTTCTAGAGTGATAGCTGAACATAAGATCCTGAGTTCAATTGCGATTGAATAAGAACTAAATTACAATTGAAGAGATGGCAGCAAAGGCTATTAAGTTCTCCCGCGGCTAAGAACCTGTTAGTAAAATACTGAAAGACAAATGCCTTTTACAAGAAACTTAGAACAGTACACACACTTTATTGTACAGCGCCCCATTGGTCTAGTGGTTACAAGGGGACTGCTGAGCGCCTGAGGACTTGGGTTCGATTCCTGGTCAAGCGGTGTTATTGGGTGTTTCTGTTAGAAAGTTCTTAGTAGCAGCCCTTAGTTTGGAATTGTGTCCGGTTGAAGGCAATAGACTCACTCACCATCTATTAGGTACATGTGACTTATTAACAGCTTTGATGAAATGTGGGTTTACGAGTACGTACACTTTTACTCCCTCGGGAAACACAGACGTGACACTATGTTATGTTTATTTTACAATCTACGTGTGTTTAACAGGTGTTTGTCGCCCTTGCCCTGTTCGCCGTAGCGACTGCCGCTCCCCAACATCAGGAGCAAGCCCCCGCGGAACACCCCGTGTACATACTGAAGCAGGACGCTGACGTCAGCCATGATGGTTACTCCTTCGAGTAAGTACTTATACTGTCTTTGTATTGTGAGGAATCGACATTTCTTATTATGTTTCAACATTGTATATTTTGTAATTTTATTGTTGTTTGTGCTCATTATTATTGTGTGTTATTAGAAAATTATTCTCTTAAAAGAACCATGTGGCTATGCTTGTAACTTATATTCTGCATAAAGGCCTAATACGTTTTGGGGTGAAAACCTTTATGTCTGTTATTTGTGATATAAACTATTAACTTTGATTGGATAAGATTACTAAAGCTCTATCGGTATTTTGTTTTAAAAACATCAGCATTTTACCTTACAAAGCTAAATATAGGGACTTCTCGCAAACAAATAATAACCTGGCAATGCTTTCAGCGACAGCACCCTTGCAGTGATATTAAGTAAACCGTTAAAACCGATACATAAAGTCCGTTTAGAGTTATATTAAAACTATTTTTTTTTTCAGTTTCGAGACTAGCGACGGCACGTCTCGCCAGGAGAAAGGTACCCTAAAGCAGATTGACGACCACCAAGCCTTGGAAGTCAGCGGTACCTACAAGTACATCGGCACCGACGGCCTCACATATTCCGTCACCTTCGTTGCCAACGAACACGGCTTCCAACCCCAAGAACACGTTGAACATCCACAGCAACAATAAACACAAACGTTTGAACAAACGTCACTATAAAATGTTATAACATATGTGTGGCTAATGTTTGATCAAACATGTTGTGTAACATACATTTCATCAGCTCGTGTAGGTTTTACTACACATTTTGCATGTTTAATATTTTGTATTGTCATCTTTTGTTATTTTTTGTATGAAAGTTGTTGAAATATATTTTTACTGATTTAATTTGAGTCTTAATGTATCAACGTTATTATCTCTACAAAGAATGCACTTCAAGTTTTGCCTGATATGTAAATATTATAAATTTTTAATACTATTGACACGTAAAATATAGAATAGTACAGACCAAACTAATTTATAGAAAAAACAATTTTAGTTACATTTAGTTACTCTATTGGCTCATTAATTACCAGACACAATAGATTTTTAATCTTATAAAGTACAATTTTGAACTTCTCCGATCAAAAGAGACTTATTATTTTCTCAATAAAATCAGTACATCTGACATCATAATTGAATCAACAAATTCAGCATATTTAAAACCAGTCCCAAATATAACGAGCTAATTGCTTGACTTGACGAAATCACACGCCCTGTTTGAGGAAATCTACTGGATCTTTCTACCTGTAGAGGTACCAACCTTAAATATCATTAGCAGAAGTGTTTGTTCTCCATCTTTTTCTTGCATCAGGTAGTTAGGCCCGCACCGCACAGCAAATTCCGCGAGGCATAGAAGTAAAGACCCTGCCAATGGTTTGACGGAGTCGCGTGCGCTGCTTGGAGAAATTTGCGCCAGGCACGCGCATATCCACTTGATTATTTTACCTGCAAAGATTAAAGAAGTTAGAATATGGGTTCATCGTAAACACATGTTTAATATTTGCTCTGTGAATATAATTCTTCATTTATTTAGTCGGTGGTCATTTTTAAATAGTTATTTTCATTCCTCGAGGAGGTTATGGCTGAGTAACAGTGGCACAGATCGATCGATCGAATTTAACCTGCGCTTGCTTTCAGTCTGTGGGTGATCATAATTTCATATCGAAACAGTCAGCCTCGGATGTCAAATGAAGATCTATGATAGCCAGATCTGAAAGTGTGACAATCAGTCTTACCAAAAGATATCATGTTATCCAGTAATTGAGTTGTGGAGATCAGATAGGCTGCTTCCGGTTAGAGTGGAAGCCAACTCCAAAGTAGTTGGAAAAAGGTTTGGTAGGTAATATATAGTTATTTTGATTCTACCCCTAATTAGTATTCAGTTTTATATAATAGTAATAACTTTATTGTAACTGATCCAATGTGCAGACAGCATCATTAATAGTTAGTACCCCACGATACACACTTTCGTGTAAGTGAAACTATACTTTTTGTCTCGAATTGGACATAAATGAAACCCCCGGATGTATTCTGCAAGTGACTGGGCCGAAGCGCCG
The DNA here is from genome assembly GCA_935421205.1 of Xylocampa areola. NCBI lineage: Eukaryota > Metazoa > Arthropoda > Insecta > Lepidoptera > Noctuidae > Xylocampa > Xylocampa areola. The sequence goes on along the minus strand of OW285217.1, from coordinate 10,690,235 downwards.
AACGCAATATATATATATATTAATGAATACAATTTTAGAATGTCAAATGTCTGACCTTTAAACTGGGCAAGAAACCTGTATTTGAGGAGCCCATATTCCCCAAGTTTACGGTGACATACAACTTCAAACAATCAGGCAAGTATATTCTTAACAAATGAAAATAAAAGAGGATAAAATATAGGTACGTACCTACATTGAAAAATAAAACGTCTTATTAAATATCGCGAGACACTTGTTGCTATTCATGTACCTATAGACGCGCTAACACTTTCCATTATATAAAATTGTTAGTACCTTGATGAGGCTACTATGTGAATATTTAATGAATAAAAGTAGTTCACTCGTTCACTTCATATTCTCACCCGCAAGTCCAGGATACAACTCGACGATTCGATCAGTGTAATCGGCGAGCACTAGAACGCAGTCGCTCACCACCTTAGCTATGTTTTTGTTCTTCATCTGTAGACAAAATATTTATTGTAACGACATTATACAAATAACATTCTCATTTAGTTCATATTCTGCATAGTTACGATCAATGACCAGCAATAGAACAGTAACAAGATATCCATACTTCCATACTATACTATATAATATTATAAATGCGAAAGTAACTGTGTTTGTTTCTTTGTTACCTTTTCACGACTAAACGGCTGAACGGATCGTAATGAAATTTGGCAAGGAGATAGATGGTATCTTCGGGAAGGACATAGGTCACCTTTGTCGCGCAGACGAAGGCGCGGGCACCAGCTAGTATACTATAGGTGTTCACCTAGGTTTTAAAATACAGGATTCCAAGCATTTCGGGGAATAGAAGACGTTAAAAAAGTACAGTTTATCCATAAATAATTTACAAAATCCGAGATACAATTAATAAAAATCAAAATTATATAAATCATGCACCCATCATAATGCAATAGTACCGCACCTCTGACGTCATAACTCATAACAGACGGTAACCGAATTGCTTTCAAAACCGACATTACTTGAGAAAGGTACATATATATCAGTTGAGGTTTTCATATAGTAGATATTGTAGATGCTAATTGTTGAATGCAAGAGAAATCAAAAGTGCCTTTCACTCACTACACTTTAGGATGTTTTATCAATGTCAGGTTTTTTCTAGCAATAAATATATGCTTACGCAAAAAGACGCAATAAAATTGATCTATCATATTGTAATATATATATATATTTTACTAAATTCCTGCAATTTTGCCCAGATTACAGTCCGATGGACAAGCCGTATATTTTTTTTAATGTCGATTTTGCCAAATAAACCTCAAAACATTAATTATTTTCACATGTCAGATACATAGTAGGTATGTATAATATGTACTTACCATATTACAGCATAATGTTGTAAATGTACGTATTACCTCGTCCAAATGCAAATTGAGAGTAATACATCATACATTCGATTTGCTTTTAGAGTAGGTAAAACCGTGCATAATAAGCTTGGATCGCGCCCTGTTGTTGAAATAATTAGGTATGTAAATACGTGAGCCAAAACGGATCATCGCAATAAACCTGTAAAGCTTTAAGATGATCTCAACCTGATTGAGTACGCCTGGGATGAGCTAGGGAGGCTAGTCAGAAGCCGCAGACCACCACCTACCACCCTCAGGGCACTAAAACAGGCCCTGATTGAAGAATGGGAGAATATTCCCCAACATCGGCTCCGAAACCTCGTGTTCAGTATGCCAAACCAGCTCGAAGTTGTAGTCAGAGCCCGAGGAGGCAATACCAGTTATTAGAAATTAACATGTAAAACATACTTAGAGTTTTTGAGATTAAGCTAAAAATTGCTCTATTTATAGTTTTTTTTTTTAAGTTAAAAATGTTACAAATTTATAGTGTACTAGTTTCAAAGAAAGCTGATAAAACGTTTTTTATTTATAAAACTAACTCCTATAGTTTAGAAAATAATAATTAAGTGTAGCACTTAGTTTTGCAGGCCAGTGTATATGCTGAACACCAATGAACTGTTACAATAAATTAATTTGAAAATTACTAAATGCTATTCTATTTATGTTGCTGTCTGTACAATGAAAAAAGGAAAACATTATTACTGAGACAGCTGATAGAGTAGTTTTGAATAAACATGACATAATATAATGGCACTATATTATTAGTATATAGGCAGGACGATGTTGATGTTAAAGAACATACCATCAGCATCTGCAGCAGGCACGTGACGTAGGCGGGCAGCCTGGCGCTATGTGTTCGTGTGGCCAGCAGGTGACACACGTGTGCCGTCAGTGCGCATGCGCCCGCGCAACGAGCAGCGCCGCCGCCCTCACGACGACATACGCGCACTACTATGTTGAGGACGTGCTCCTGTATTGCGAAACAAAATATTGCAGTCAAAGGGGACGAAGTTGTAGAAAATTTCATATAATATCATTATTATTTTTGGAGATAATCCGCTATAGAGTTCTGAACTCTTAAATTTTGGTGACACTAAACCCTGATGTAATATGAATTTTGGTACACTTTTATCTACATTTGAGATTGCAGGTCTAGGAAGATTTCAAAAAGGATCCAAAAAATGCAAGATAAGGAAGAATTCTCAACATCTATAATAACTTTTGTTACCCTAAATATAGGCTTTTTGAATTTTCATATAAATACACTTCCGCATTGACGTATCATTGCGTCATTTGGTTGGTTCCTTCTAAAATATTATATCTGCTCAGCCATCAGAATGAACTCCACGATGGCTTAGATAAGTCAGACGTACTGTATGTGTATGATATTAAATGAGTAAGTATACTGTTTAGTCATTCGGTGTAGGTTCAACACTATGGTGTCTAGATCACATACCTTGAGGTCAGGACAAGACACGGTGTTGTACTGGTGCGGGTAAGGCTGCAGCATGGGCGCGCTCATCAGTCCGTCGGGCAGTGATAGTAGTGACCCGAGGAATGTCACCGCAGCCGTGCGCGGGCACTGCAATAATACGAGAACTTATACTATAAGCATACGTAGTAAGACCGCAAATGATTTAATTAGCCCCAGGGCTTGTGCTTTACACGACTTGGAAAAGATTATTTTTCCTAAATACACAATTAGTGAAATCAAGCCAGGGGCACAGCTTAATTGGGCATGCCTAATTTTTCGTAACACGTGCTAACGGCAAATCCATTTCGAGTTTTTTTTTATTAAATGCTATCTTTTGTTACTTTCCCACTTATAAAAGTAAGAGATTACAAAATAAATAGCAAAAATAACTAATAACCACAGGTGACGTCACAAGTTAACATTTTATTTATTCTGTGGACTGAAAGTATGATAGAAGAGGATAGAAGTACTTTCACATTTTTATGAGATGCCAAACTTCGTAAAAGGAAATATTTTCTGTCTTACTTATACTGAATCAATTTTAACTAAATTCGCATTGTATGATACCAATGTATCTTATTTTTTGTACTGTGATTACTACTTAGATTTCTACAAGTATGTCAAAATTGTTTTATACTAAAAACCTACAAACATCAGTTTTATATTATTAACCGTCCAAATCTGTATAATCGAACTGTCCACACTTGTCGGTTTGACGTTTGTACGCTAACATGTGACATTACCAACTGACATGAAACAGACAGTTGCTTGTTTTAAGTTCGCTTAGAAAAAAAGTGTGTTAAAAATTTGTGAAAGAGTGACGTCATTCAGGTTTTTATTTTTAAATAAAAAAAAACCTAAAATATAAAATTACCAAATAAGTATATCCTAATTAGCTAAATATAAAAAAAAACCTTATTTTTTTATGCATGGCGCAATTAATGGCCTGTCATAATGACGTAAAACGGCGCCCACATTAGAACAACAATGGTGGCAAAATGATCTGGCCCCTATTTACCCAAGCTGACAGGTGACAGGCGATAATTCTACAAGTTCAGAAACAAATGTTTATAACAATTTTATGGAATTACAACAAGTGTCATAATTTTTTGACAACTGTCGCATCTGCCAGCTTGGTGGGAGCTATTGCGCTTGAAATAACACAACTCCGGCGTAATCCGTGCGTAAATTTCTAGCGCATTCGATCGTGTTGGGCGTACTTAAGGCATGGTATTTTGATTCACATTAATATTATGGATTTCAGTTTAAGTCATTTAAGTTGGCATTAAAACTGAATGATCTTCTACTGCTACTCACCGAAGGGCCCATGTCTGATGAGTTGAGTACTACAGTAGAAGCATGCACGAAGTCGAGCAGCAGCAACGAGTACCCGTCGAGTGCTAGCGACAGGTAGCGAGGCGCCGCATATTCTACTAGCACGTCCACTACTGAACGATCTTCGCCTGTTAGACCTGATGGAAATGAGATGCTCTAAGTATAAAGTAATATATTTCGTTTGTCGAAAAAAAAATACGATCCTGGAGTAATCATCCGGGATGCGCAGGTTTTCTTCCACAAAAAAATATATAACTTTAGAGTTCGCTACGCATGCGTTAATGCATTAGGAAGATTTATCTATATTTGCTCTAATAACATATGTCACGTTTTCAGCATAAGATATATTCTTGTATTTAACACAAAACTGGGAAGAGATTAGTTGGTGATCAGGATTTTTGCAGGGGAGCACAATATGTATAAAATCTGAAATGAAACTATTTCGACTTCCCGTGATGAACAAATTTTAAGGAGACACACAAACAGAACAGATTTTGTTACAAAAAATTATCATACCATTGGTCAGAATTGACTAGAAACATGTTTAAAATGAAAACACAAACAATAATATTTCCAAAGTATAATTTATCTGGACCACTCACCATGGTGTAGCGCTCGCTGGTACAAATGCAGGTGTGCCAGATGCAGACGGTTGTTGCAGGAGGATGGCGCACCCGGGCCCTGCGCCTGCGTGGACTCGCACAGCAGACGTAATGCCAGCAACTTGCCCGCTCTAGATTAGGGCAAATAATGTACGAATTAATACTTACGAGAGTATGAGTCAAAGTGCATAGAAACCATACAAAAATGAATTACACATGCATATTATGCCAGTATTTTTCAGATCTAGCGAAACGAAAAAAGACTATTTATTATAGACCGCTGTATTAAGAAGACGCGAAGGGCATTGCAAGACTTTGGCTTAGCTTGGTAGTCGTAGTATGTTGTTATTAATTTAAAGGAGGAATACTGAATGTCCATTTTTCTGATATATTCCCTGTCATTTTCAATGAAAGCTACTGGAAGAGAAGCCTTGCCTTTTTTTAGATGACAACGAGAAGTGTGCGCTGCTCCGATGTACTGCTGTTTGCGGTAAGACTGAGGACATTTCTTTTTTTTTTTGAGAGACTTAACCCGGAATTTGATTAAATCACTGTCATTTGGTAAACAACTGGTATATTTCACGATATAAACATTTCCGGATAATCGAACCGTTCGGTTTTGAAAACAGGCACCACGTGAGTATACTTTTAACACGTCGACAACAATTTATAGACACTGACCGAACCGCCACATTATTCACAAAGAAAACTCCGCATCTACAGAATTATGCCAATACGGTACCCTGATTGATACGAACGGAGTTAAGCGGTGTCCTATTTTCCGCCCCCATTCCATTCTGCAGACTTCACACAGATCACATCACTCCACGTAAGACACGGTTTAGCACTTAACAACTTAAGAGGTTACTCTAATCACGGTCGTCAGTGCTACATTGAACGCGTCTTTAATTAAGATTTCACAATGTAATTTAGGCCACTCAGATATTTAAAATTAGGCTGAGTCATCGTAAAAGAACAATAGATACAGAACAATAATCATATGAGAAACAAAACAAAAACAGACCTGTGCGACGGCGGCAGCGCCTCGGCCTCGAGGCACCAGCCCGCCACCAAATTGAAGGGCACATGGATCTCCGTATTTCCATTCAGCGTTTGATTCGCACTTATCTGCAATAAACACCACATGTCACCACTAAAACACAACAATTCTCTACTTCTTAAAAAACATAGCTAATATTATTTCATTCAAAACGAATCAATGCCTTTGAAGTGTCCTGACTATCTTCGAAAGACTTCTGGTGTGGATCATTGTTATTATCAACAACATTATTCTTATTTTTAAATTCCATATTAAAATATTGTTTGTTTGATGAAAAATAAGACGAGCGATCGTTTTCTTATTACGTCAATGTCGAAATAATTGTTAAATGTCACCAAATGATTTCGAAATACCCTCAGGTGATTTTTATAATAATTGCGCAAAATTTTAAAACAACAACCTCTTTTTTCCTGAGTCTCCTCAAGAGCCTTCTTTTTCCTGCTCTTCTTTCGCATTGGCATTCTTTAAATACTTTCGATTTGGACAACAGTTCGCACAAACTCAATAAAACCATTCACGGAACGCAGGCCCTCGCGACCGATTAGAAATCATGCAGACGGAACAATAAAACCCTATTAATGAAAACAATAACAAATAATACAATGTCGAGATGAATGCGAATGATTTTTCTATTGCACCATCTGCCAAACATTGACAGATATCGACTGATAACTTACTCCAGCGTGCCATTATTTGTGATAAACATTAACAGATGGCTCAGAGTCGGAATAACATGATTTCATTACATAAGTGTTTATTCACGATACCGGTTTAATTTAACAATACCTACTAAATGTGTACAATTCCAAGTAAATACTGTTAACTTGCGACGTGGGTGGGTATTGGGTAAATGAACTTGATTTAACAGTTTTTTGTACTTAGTAATATCTCTTATTTTGATATTTTGCTTCGACAACTTTTTATTGCTGATATTTACGCAATACAATATTAAAATTCCAAAGTCCTACTTTATTAGAAATATCACAATATTTGTAAATATTACATATAAGCAAGACGCCACAATAACCGGTCGACGTAGAAAAAATAATAACATATATGAATTGGAATAATGATTTGTGGTTTCAATGAATCCTGATCACTTACACATTGCAAATTAATATCTGTCTCTTCAGGAAGAAGTCCTTCACAAATCAAGTAGGATCTATATTAAGGTCTATAAATTATGCTTGAATGCTAACTGAGGGTGGAACAACCGATGTGGCACAGTATTCATTAATTATAGGAAATTAATATTTTTATCTAATAAATTCGAAATAAGAGGATCTAAAACTTCACAAGAATAATATAAAATATTCAAAACACTAACCCTGTCTACTTCACTATAGGTGACATCTAAGTCCATGACCAAACTATGTTTAATAAATTAATAATTACAACCAATTCATCAGGATTAGGTATACCAACAGGATATAAAAAACAATAGGATAATAAACCGGTTGGTAGATAAACTGCTTAAGCGGAAATTCCCTAAATAGGTAGTAGTTGTTTCATTGTTTGGGTTCATATTTGCGGAAAATGCCGTTATAATAAACAAAAATAATTAAGTTGTTGCTTAAGCCTCAATGGATGCAGGCTTTCCCAAGCTTATTTTTACGTCCTTGGAGTTTGGTATTTTTTGCGACGCCCCCCTCTGCATAAACAGTACCTACTAGTGTGTAGTTCTAGCCTAGTACCTTTAAAAAATCTCCAAATTACAATAATAATGTTTATTTATAGTCGGCGCTTACTAGACCCGGTAGTGTCGACACAGACAGGCAATCTTTGCGGATCGCCTCGCAGCATCCCTGAGACAGGGAAGCCTTGGTACACAGCTGCGGAGTATAAAGTCCTGGGTCCGTTTCCCGATTCGGGCAGTTTATTAGGGTTTTCCGTGAAATGGCAAAGGCTTACCATGGACACACGGGACGAATATGGGATTTAATAATGGTCAGTAGCGTGCGACACTTAACCAGGAAAGTCATGATTACACCTTTAGAAGACAGTGGTTAATAAGTTCGGTAATGTCGAAGATCATCTTTTAATCATTTGACTCGAGGAACGGCCGAAGACGCGATACATTTTCTATTTGACCCAGCTCTACGGGTTTGTTGCTGAAAATCAGCAATTGAGACATTCGCACTTGCATAGAAAAGGAAGATCGACAGCCAGAGGACGATAAAACTAGATAAATACGGAAACTGTATTTGGTAAAATGTCGTACGAAATAAGAACAAAGAATAACGAAAATATCGTGAGATAAGACAGTGTGCAAATATTTCAAGTATGAGTCATAAATTGTGAGACTTTTATGTATGATAATAAAATGCTGTGGCGTAAAACACTGATAAGGATGCCATTGAATTCGATGAGGTTACCATTATTTAAATCTTCCAATTGTTCTATACTATCCCAGTAATAAAAGTCTGCCTATTCTTTTCTCAACTATGTATGTTGTGGTCGGCTTTCAGTCAAACCGGATGTAGCTTAATACTAGTATTTTACATGAGCAATGAAAAGACAGAGGTTGGCAGGAAGTCGGGAGTGTACAAGTTGGCATGTGATAAATGTGATTCTGTGTACGTGGGTCAAACTGGCCGCAGTTTAGAGACACGCTATAAAGAACACATTTCGGCTTGTAGGAATGTCCGACCAGAGAGATCACATTTCGCGAAACATTTATTAAACACCGGTCATAGATTATCGGAAGGGAATTCCTATAGTCTTACATACTTCGATAAATCTTTGAAAAGCATTAACACATGCTTAGCGAACTCTAAAGTTATTATATTAAATGGAAAAAGAATACGGTCGTGAGCAGGATTCGAACCTGCGCCTCCCGGATAAATACTCTTACACACTTGTAGTAAAGGTCTCTAAGGCTGAGCGCGTTGGAACAGTTAAAGATATTTTTTTGGTAAAACGAAGTTTAACTAAAAATTAAACCTAGCTAGATCGATTTATCGCCTCTGCAGAGGGTCTGCATACTAAATTTCATGAAAATCGTTGGAGCCGTTTCAGAGATTCATATTATATATATAAAAGAATTGCTCGTTTAAAGGTATTACATAGATAGATTAGGTAGATAGACAGATTACTCACCTTAAGCAGCGTACTGTTGAGGTGTATAAGATAGTTGTAGAGGTTGGCGTGTGCCTGCGGGTCGCGCAGCAGGTTGGGGTCGCCGAGCGCGGCCAGCATGCGGCGCCACAGCACGGCGGCCACGTCGGGCAGCCAGCCGCGCGCCCGCCCCCCCATCACCACCCCCACGCCCTCCCCGCCGAACGACTCGCTACACTCGTTCTCCGTCCATTCTGGTATACCGATATCCAATGAACCTACTATGTCTTAATTAATGTAACTAAACGTATATGAACTTGGTTTATAAAATCGTTTTGCGAACTTTTGTTAGTGAAGCGGGTTCAGATGATAGTGCGATCAGTTGCATTTTTATCGTGCGGCTAAGATATGGCGCAAATTCTCGCAATCATCTAAATTTGAATATAAATATCTCTGGTGCGAACATAGGCAGGGTGAATAAATAGACCGCACATTGTTTTAGCTTTCTTTTCTAGACTTAACTTTACCCACGCTTATGCTTGCCTAGATAAAGCAGTATGGTTAGTTTAAATTGCAATTGTTACTATAATATATCATAATTAGTATAAAATTCTGCAGCAATGCATTGTAACGTCAGTTTTATATTTGTATGGGTAGACAGAGTATGTGTTACAATTTTATTTAATCTGCTTATTTAGTATAATGTACATAGTTCTTGCTTCATTGTGATGACACCAAAGTTTCAAAGAGTTATATTTATCCATTTTTGGACACCTATGACTTTTGCTGACGTATTCAAATTCAAAAGTTGTTCAATTAATTTTGTGTAATTATCTTTGTGCAACTAACAACTGACCATTACTCATAGCTTTGTTGGTCTTTGCTTCACGAGGTTAACTTTCAGTAGTTAGCCTTGTGAATGATATAAAATCTATATTTTAAAGTATTTTTCATCCAAGACTTGAAATAATTCTTCTTGTGCGTACCAACATTACCGCCATCGGAAGCCAAATCGATTTGTAATGGTGAATCTTTTATGGAGCTACTCTCTACGCCGCTAGAAGGCGCCGGCGATGGTGATCGGGAACCTAAACAGATTAAACATTAAAGTACATACCAGAAGATCGCTTAAGATAAAGACATACTAAATCTTTTGTTTTTTTTTGTTTTTTATGGGATAGGGGCAACGCAGCAGGCGGATCGCCTGATGGTAAGCGATTAACGCCGCCTATGGATACGAGCAACCCCAGAGGAGTCGCAAGTGCGTTGCCGGCCTTTTAAATAGTTTGGGCCTCCGGTACCCTCACTCACTCGGCGAAACACAACGCAAGCGTTGTTTCACGCCGGTTTTCTGTGAGGCTGTGGTATTACTCCGGTAGTCAAAGTTTTTACTCAATTTCATAACAAAATGGTATTACCTGAACCTATTTTAAGGCTTAAGGTTGAGTATTTTTTAATTTGGAGATATTATAATATATAAACGAATAAATACTTACGTAGATGATGATAAATTAAATATTACCATAATTCAGACAAAAAGTAAAATATTCAAATATTTGTATATCTCTATTAGAATAACATATCCTTAATTAGTTTATGAGGTTTATTATAAATAATACAATGGGATAGAACATACCACTAGCTGAATCTCTCTCCTCTTGATGTGACGAGTTTCGTAACGAATCTAAAGAATACCATCTCCTCGGTTTGTTGTTTACTGGTTCTTTGGTTTCTGCATAAACAATGTACAAAATTAAAAATATTATTAAAGCATCAGGAAAATATAAACAATGTTTTCAGGTGGATAAAGTTTAGGTAATAGTAAAACCGGTCATTGGTCAGTCTTTTTTTTCATATGTTACGGTAATTTAATGGCTGTATACAATTTTTTTTTAGGAAAATAATTTTTATTCAACTACGATAAGAGCTGGCTCTTGAAATTGATTAGGTGCGCGCAGCAATACGGTAGCTCAATTGGTTAGGGCATTGCTAGAGTGGCAAGACTGCCGCGAGCTCCACCCGTCTCTAACTCTCTTTTCCAAAGTTTTTTTGTTTTAAAAATAAAACTTGACTACAAGTAACGCGATCTTTTAAAAGTTAATATAATTATATGTTAACTTTTAAACGATCGCGTTACATGATAATACAAAATACTAACAGGAATGAAGCGGAATACCTTTGAATCGCGAGACGTTTCGACCAGGTTGCACTGATCGTGGTTACAAGCAGCCCTAAGGGCAGACCTAAGGATCAGCCTCCTTATGACCAAGATCAATGCAACCTGGTTTGAAAGTCCAAGCGATTGAAAGGTATCTATTGCGCGTTAATTATTGAGTAGGTACATATATTTTTGTTGTTTGCAATTATATTATTTGCAAAGTAAATACGTGAACTTACACGACACTAGATGGGGTTAAGTCATGAAGTCCTTTTAACTTACCCGTTTGCGCTTGCGCGTGTTTACTCAGGTGAGGGTCGCTACGACATCTCGTTAGTTGTCGTCGTGTACTGCCAGTTTCTTTGCGCGGATGCGGTTCGTGGCCTGTTTTCGGTGATTTGCCTGTTAAGAAAACTTTGATTCATTTAGTTCGGGAAAAATTAATTAATCTAAGTCATCTTTGTATCATAGTCCTTTATTTCTTATACATTCATTAAAGATATACTGAAGTAGAATTCATTTTTTAGACTACAAAAGTGTACCGACACGATTAACTTTGCAGTTAATAAAATGTCGTAAAGGTCTTTTTTTTTCTTTTCTTATACTATACTTATTCTTTACGACATTGTATTAACTGCAAAGTTAGTCCTGTCGGTTCGGTCACCTGCATAGGTACTGAATTGATAGCAATGACGTCGCCAAAAAGACGTGTTAAAAATATGGATGAACTGTATTCTGTACTGTATTCTGATTTGACTTTCTGTGGCTGGGTCGACGGAGCCCTATATACGGGCTCCTATTTTTGTGTCTGTAAGGTTAGAAAAAACCTAAACACGAAGAGAATGACCGGGGCCTGTGAGCGAGCGTAGCGAGCGAACAGCCCCCGTCATCCGAAACTAGCCTGTTCGAACCTAACCTGTCCGTGTCGGGATACACGAAATTCCCGAGCTCGCTTCGCTCGCTCATGGATCAATTTCGTTTATTTTCTTTCATAATCCCGATATATTGTCGACTATTATAGTGGTTTAGTATATACGTCATTAAAAATTTTCATATTTTTTTTGCAATTACATGTAAAATAAAGTTAGGTTATTATTGTTAAGACATACAGAGCCATATGCGGCAAAATTTCGAACTAAAATCAACAACTTGACAGTTCATTTCACATTAATCGTTGACCCGCTGCATTGATAAACGCAAAACGTTCATACAATTCTGCGTGTTAGTTCAGTTATTATGTAAAACCGCTAAACGTCGTTCAGCTGTTTTTCATAACATTACTGTTTTGTAAATCAGCTAGCAGTTTTGTAAAACTGCTTATTCTACAATCCATCTTCGACATATATAAGCCGTTAGAGCTCGGGCTCACATGCGTCCTTAGAGGACCAGGCTGGAGAAGGCTTCTGACTAAATATCGAACAAATTTGCTCGCCACTTTTGGCGGGGGGTGAGGTAACACACAAGCACAAAAGAAGTTGCACTATAACAACAATAGCTCTTATCATTACATCAAGTGTACACACATAAAAAGACGAAACACAAACATAAAATTGTGTTACATACGATTAAATGATGTACTATCATTGTAAAAGGTTTGATTGGGAATCATATGCCAGTGGCAAGAGAGGTATGCCCGCTAAAACTACATAACATAGCATCAAGCCTGTATTCTCCGAAGTGGTGGGCAGAGGTGTTCACATTGTATGTACACCCACATTTCACAGCAGTCACGCGGCGTGTACCTACATGTTACAGTGACGTAGTACACGTACCAGGTGTCCTAGTGCTGTGTGCGGCGAGTGCAGCGGCGGTGTGGTGCGGCAGGGCGGTGCGCGGCAGTGGCGCGGGCGCAGCAGTCACGCGGCGTGTACCTACATGTTACAGTGACGTAGTACACGTAGTACACGTACCAGGTGTCCTAGTGCTGTGTGCGGCGAGTGCAGCGGCGGTGTGGTGCGGCAGGGCGGGGCGCGGCAGTGGCGCGGGCGCAGCAGTCACGCGGCGTGTACCTACATGTTACAGTGACGTAGTACACGTACCAGGTGTCCTAGTGCTGTGTGCGGCGAGTGCAGCGGCGGTGTGGTGCGGCAGGGCGGGGCGCGGCAGTGGCGCGGGCGCAGCAGTCACGCGGCGTGTACCTACATGTTACAGTGACGTAGTACACGTAGTACACGTACCAGGTGTCCTAGTGCTGTGTGCGGCGAGTGCAGCGGCGGTGTGGTGCGGCAGGGCGGGGCGCGGCAGTGGCGCGGGCGCAGCAGTCACGCGGCGTGTACCTACATGTTACAGTGACGTAGTACACGTACCAGGTGTCCTAGTGCTGTGTGCGGCGAGTGCAGCGGCGGTGTGGTGCGGCAGGGCGGGGCGCGGCAGTGGCGCGGGCGCAGCAGTCACGCGGCGTGTACCTACATGTTACAGTGACGTAGTACACGTAGTACACGTACCAGGTGTCCTAGTGCTGTGTGCGGCGAGTGCAGCGGCGGTGTGGTGCGGCAGGGCGGGGCGCGGCAGTGGCGCGGGCGCAGCAGTCACGCGGCGTGTACCTACATGTTACAGTGACGTAGTACACGTACCAGGTGTCCTAGTGCTGTGTGCGGCGAGTGCAGCGGCGGTGTGGTGCGGCAGGGCGGGGCGCGGCAGTGGCGCGGGCGCAGCAGTCACGCGGCGTGTACCTACATGTTACAGTGACGTAGTACACGTACCAGGTGTCCTAGTGCTGTGTGCGGCGAGTGCAGCGGCGGTGTGGTGCGGCAGGGCGGGGCGCGGCAGTGGCGCGGGCGCAGCAGTCACGCGGCGTGTACCTACATGTTACAGTGACGTAGTACACGTACCAGGTGTCCTAGTGCTGTGTGCGGCGTGTGCAGCGGCGGTGTGGTGCGGCAGGGCGGGGCGCGGCAGTGGCGCGGGCGCAGCAGTCACGCGGCGTGTACCTACATGTTACAGTGACGTAGTACACGTAGTACACGTACCAGGTGTCCTAGTGCTGTGTGCGGCGAGTGCAGCGGCGGTGTGGTGCGGCAGGGCGGGGCGCGGCAGTGGCGCGGGCGCAGCAGTCACGCGGCGTGTACCTACATGTTACAGTAACGTAGTACACGTACCAGGTGTCCTAGTGCTGTGTGCGGCGAGTGCAGCGGCGGTGTGGTGCGGCAGGGCGGGGCGCGGCAGTGGCGCGGGCGCAGCAGTCACGCGGCGTGTACCTACATGTTACAGTGACGTAGTACACGTACCAGGTGTCCTAGTGCTGTGTGCGGCGAGTGCAGCGGCGGTGTGGTGCGGCAGGGCGGTGCGCGGCAGTGGCGCGGGCGCAGCAGTCACGCGGCGTGTACCTACATGTTACAGTGACGTAGTACACGTAGTACACGTACCAGGTGTCCTAGTGCTGTGTGCGGCGAGTGCAGCGGCGGTGTGGTGCGGCAGGGCGGGGCGCGGCAGTGGCGCGGGCGCAGCAGTCACGCGGCGTGTACCTACATGTTACAGTGACGTAGTACACGTACCAGGTGTCCTAGTGCTGTGTGCGGCGAGTGCAGCGGCGGTGTGGTGCGGCAGGGCGGGGCGCGGCAGTGGCGCGGGCGCAGCAGTCACGCGGCGTGTACCTACTTGTTACAGTGACGTAGTACACGTACCAGGTGTCCTAGTGCTGTGTGCGGCGAGTGCAGCGGCGGTGTGGTGCGGCAGGGCGGGGCGCGGCAGTGGCGCGGGCGCAGCAGTCACGCGGCGTGTACCTACATGTTACAGTGACGTAGTACACGTAGTACACGTACCAGGTGTCCTAGTGCTGTGTGCGGCGAGTGCAGCGGCGGTGTGGTGCGGCAGGGCGGGGCGCGGCAGTGGCGCGGGCGCAGCAGTCACGCGGCGTGTACCTACATGTTACAGTGACGTAGTACACGTAGTACACGTACCAGGTGTCCTAGTGCTGTGTGCGGCGAGTGCAGCGGCGGTGTGGTGCGGCAGGGCGGGGCGCGGCAGTGGCGCCGGCGCAGCAGTCACGCGGCGTGTACCTACATGTTACAGTGACGTAGTACACGTACCAGGTGTCCTAGTGCTGTGTGCGGCGAGTGCAGCGGCGGTGTGGTGCGGCAGGGCGGGGCGCGGCAGTGGCGCGGGCGCAGCAGTCACGCGGCGTGTACCTACATGTTACAGTGACGTAGTACACGTACCAGGTGTCCTAGTGCTGTGTGCGGCGAGTGCAGCGGCGGTGTGGTGCGGCAGGGCGGGGCGCGGCAGTGGCGCGGGCGCAGCAGTCACGCGGCGTGTACCTACATGTTACAGTGACGTAGTACACGTAGTACACGTACCAGGTGTCCTAGTGCTGTGTGCGGCGAGTGCAGCGGCGGTGTGGTGCGGCAGGGCGGGGCGCGGCAGTGGCGCCGGCGCAGCAGTCACGCGGCGTCCAGCTCTTCCTCGTTCGCCACTCATACTTTCGGTTAGGTCTAGTGAGTATACGTGACGAGCTAGAACGCGAGTCAGCGTCTCCATCGTTTTCTGAACACGATAGGTGTTAAAAAAAAACAAGATATTATTAATCATACAAATAATAAAAAAATATTTTACGGATCGTTTTCGATTTTAATGTGTGTCTTAAAACTGTAAAACGCACTGCTTAATAAAATTTTCTTATATTATTAGAATTAAACAAATGGGAGTTAGAATAAGACTGCGTTCACTTACCGCCCACTCCTTAATAAGATCCTCCCAGTGTGTGAGTCTTGTTAGCAGTTCCATGAAGTTCTGCCATAGCTCCGGTTTAACAGCTACATTCAGATTAGCTTTGATCCACGTCACTATAAGAGTTTGGAATAGCGCTGGAGCCAGAAACCCTCCTAAATAGACAAAATTATAGATTAGATTCCATATTCACATCATAGCGGCCTTGAATAAATGAATTACAAAAAAGAAACAAAGAAAAACACTCCTTTTTGGGCAGTAAAATGATTTAGCTCACCTAAAGATTCCTGTTTCCGTTTAGGCGGTACTTTTGTGAGCACCAATGATGTTATTTGTAGTAGCACAAGCAGTAACTGTTCCCTAAACAATGGAAATTATATATATATATGCGTGATCTATTCTGATATTAATCAGAATAGATCACGCATATATTATTATCGTCTACCGCTACTGCAGGATGTCTCAAACTTAGTTTTTCTCAAGAGTTTGAGATCTAACTCCGACGGCTTGACAAGGACTGGCAAGATTCTCGGGAGGCCTGAATAGTTTGAAGTTCGGACCGGTACCTCGAAAATGTTGCTGTAGAGGCAATACTCCACTATATAATGGATTGTATTGATCGGGGCTACGCAATCGCAGTCGTGGGCATACGGACTGGAAGTAGAGATGGACAAATAATCGAGAACATTGTCAATTTATTTATAACGAAAACCCAACGTGTGAATATTATTGATAATACGAAATGTTTTAGCGCGAGGTACGCGAACCATACGTGTGGTGGTAGCAAACGAATGAATTGATTGTATTATTATTTATTAGTTTTTTATCGACCTAAACTAGACTCTGACTTGTGCAAACGTTTAACCTTTCCGCTCAGTAACGTACAGATCTGTACGTTGTAACAATAAAAATCTATTGTGTCTGCTAATGACTGACGCAACAGCTTAATCGATATTTGTCTCTACTAAAGCACGCTTTATTTATTATGCTAGCGCAGCAACCCTAACCTAACCTAACCCCGCGCGATATAAAATAATCTAATCAAATTCGGAAGAAGGGAACTGACGAATAATTCTATTGTAACTATATTGATAAGTAACTTTCGTTCATTGCTAACTGGAAGTCAAAAGAAGAAATTCGAGTGGGTTTAAGTGTGCCCAATATAATCCACATCTCACTAGTTTGCTTGGATATCCACTTTCATAGTATGAGCACTTTCAAACTCTGGTAACTTGGAATGTTAATCCAGGATTCTACTTCTGGGTCTTTATACGATGAATTTCATTTGAGATTCGTTAAAAAGGAATTACTAATGTTGTTTATGACATAATACCAATTATTATTTTTTTTGTACTACAAAGTATGTCGTAACACCAACTGAAAAGAGGTTTCATCTAGTAATATCTTAGGTTTGCGCGATCACTACACATTATAAATTATATTAAGAGGTTTCATCGTTATTGCTACTTACCACGTGTTAGCATCCATAGCAACATGCATGACCATGTATCTGTATATGTTGAGCACTCGCTTGCACGTGTCCGTCTGTTCCTCTAACAACTGTTGTTGACTGAGCGCACCAGGCGGTGCCACCGGCGAAGCGGATGCTAGGAAAACGTTTGCTGCTTGCGTCATGAATATCTGAAGAACGTTCTGCAAAAAAATATAAAATTTTATGTGTTTTCTTATTATTATTTTCTAAGGAAACATTGAAAAATAATGGACACTAGCAGGACTCGAACCTACAACCCTTGACATACCGTGTCATAGCTCTCCCAACTGAGCTACCCTGTCCGCTCACACACGTCATAATATGGCCGTAAAAGTATAAAAAATATATTTTTTAAGTGCTTTCCACTTGTCTCTCATACTGATGATTTTGTAGACATCTAAGTCAATACGGTTATTTTATCTTGATATTTGGTGAAGTACCTTAAAAAAAGCTGATGTAGTTATCAAATAACTCGAGGGAGTGAGATAATTTCCAAGGTCACGTTAATTGACAAAAGGCCTATTGAACATAGGAGAAAGGTCCCTTACCATAAAAGGGAACACAAAATATTTATATAAATCAAAATATTACTGTAAATTCATATACCTATATAAGTTCGTGTTTTCACAATAGTTTACCTGCAGTCCAGCTCGCACCATCACGTTGTCTCGTCCGACAGCGCCGAGGTATGAATCGTTGCGTAGACGCCGCGGGGGGGCAGCCGGCTCGCCGCCTCCTTGCTGCTCAAATGTATTCTCCATTAGAAACGGAGGAATCTCCGCTACCTGTATGAGTGAAATAATTATTTCATAATAAAATTATATGATTTAAATATAATAATAATAATATTTATTGGATAAATTTCCGTACAATTATAAAATAACAAATACAAAGTTACTGTTAACAGTCTATACATATAAAACATGTGTCTGAACTAGGTGACCCTGTGTTTTTCAGGCAAGAAAAGCGTAAAATATAGTTAATTTTGTAAATATGTAATAATATTTTTATTTGCAATATAGAAGATATGTATGCTTATTTTGCCCGGTTATTTAGTATTCTAATAAGTTCTAGTGAGTATACCACTTATTTATATTCTATTTAACAAATTTCGGAATCGGGATAATTTTTGGAAATTTCACAGATATAGAGAAGGAGGAGGGTTGGAATACGACATAGGCTAATTATTGTTATGTAGGACGATATTTTATACCTTCGAGACGAGGGTAGCCAGTAATTTTTTAAATATGTTATATTTGACAGAATTAAATTTGATCCACTGCGGAAAAGGTTACTACCAATAAAACTTAACAAATTTCTTTAAGAAATATGATCATCAGGCGGAAAAGATATGCTGACTTCTTAAACCGAAACTGTAAACTCAGTCTGACGCGCGACATTGCCTTGGACTCAGCTCATGACTAAGTGCTCCGTTCGAGCTCGAAACTAGTCAGGCAAACCCGAAGAATACACGTGATTACTACTCACGTGTATTCTTCGGGTCCGGTGAACAATAATTAATACGAAACTGTAAAGTTTACTGTATGAGAAGTCATTTTTTTTCATTCTTGTTCTATTAATTAGTTTAGAGAAAACTCTAATATTTTATTGTATCATTCGAAACTTTCTAGGTTTTTCCGAACATCAATGCATATGTAATTTACGGGTTGGTCGCGCAGCCCGTTGTCTCGCTTCACGAACAATCAGTGCAGGGCCAGCCAAGCGTGTGACGAGTTGATATACTACCAGAACACACTTAATATAGGTGAATGTAAGTAGACAGAGAAATGGCATTGTAAATATGACAATTGATTAAGGGTTTTCGACTTTGATTATTTATTTGTTGTTTAAGGATCTTCATTTAGTTTTATAGGTATGGTGAACCCTGTTTTACTAAATAATTATGTTTTGATTTTAAATCAGTTACCCATATTCAATTCAGAATTATTCATGAAAATCGCACTTGTTGAATGTCAGCCATTATAGACCTACCTTTTAGATCATAATAAGCTGAGCCTTGACATGGCTTAACATATAAAATTACGATTGATTGTCTCTTGTGTTCGCCAACCAATGGTGATCAATGCTCGTGAATTCTCTGTATGAGAAAAGGGCCTTGCCTTGCAGTGTCTTTATGGTTATAAATTTATTGTCAGAATTAGGTGTCAGATAGGAAATGCTGATGCTTTCTAGCTCCAAAAAGCTTGAACTTGTTTAATTGTGTTAAAAGTGTCTAAAACAGATGTATTTACAGAAATAAATAATATTTACATTTAATATACTGCTGTTACCATATCAGTGGCTTTATATCATCCTGATTTGGTTTGATTAAATCAATTATTATATGTAATACATACATTCATCTGTATCCAGTCCTTATAGAGCGCGATGACTCGTCTGACAGCGGCCGCATGGGAGAAAGGCAGCAGGAATGCTTGCCGCAGCACCTCTATGGTGAAGTCCACATGCTCGCGCGATGAACAACACAACACGTCACGCACCACTAGCTCAGAGCTTAACTCCTCGAATACTCCTGAACCTGAAGGTGAACAATGAGATTTTTGGTTTAGTTTTTCGAATAAAATCTGAATCTGGATGGTAGAAGTTTATGAGAGTGTATAAAAAGAGAGGTTTTTGGAGATGTACTTGTACCTCTCACTAAGTTTAGTCTTTTGATGTAATAACATAAACATAACCTCTTCTCTGTTTGAACGACATATGATACACGGAGATTGGTTAACTATCGTGTTTGCTTCGTGGACAGGGATACCTATTAATGTGTACAAATCAAGACTTAAGGCTCGAATCAAAAACTAGCGACCCTTATGCGTAAGTGTGGTGGGGACACAATGCACAACATAGGCGAAATACGAATATCTCTCTAACATGTTTGTATTTCGCCTATGTTGTTAGTTGAATTTCATCATCTTAAGTATACAAAATGTTACAAACCTGACTCCAGGCTCGGATGCGGAGTGTTAGAAGCGGAATCATGTGATGACGCTCGACTAGAATCTGAGGGGTGTCCAACAGTGAAAGAAGTTTCCTCCTCGTGGTGCAGGGACGCGGACGGGGTCGGCGTGTTCGAGTGCGGCAGGTGCGATCCCGTGCTGGTCATAGATGACGGCTGGCCCCCGTCACTGCCTTGCTTCTTCATAAAGTGGGCATAGCTAGCTACCCACTTGATTAAAGTCACTCGACATAGCACATAGTCGTCTTCTAGGATGTTATGTTGGACTGGCAGTTCTGTGAATGGTATATTGTTTTAAATACATGATAAATAGTGGTTGTTAGATTGCATTAGGCTAAGTATCTACCCAATAACTTACCCAAGTTAGGTTTATAAAGTGAATTTCTAACATTAAATTGTGGACAGATTACAGGCAAATAATAAATCTTGAATTTCTCTAGTAGAAATGCGAAACATCTCATTGCCTTTGTATGTGATCTGTCTCTCCATTGAATTTTCGTTACTGACGTGGCCATTCCATCGAGAAGTATTTCAAAGAAATATTTGGTCTCATTGTCAACAGCTTTTTCGTTAGCACTTGGTGGCAGCAGCGGTTGGATTTCGACACTCTGTACCGGGTTCAAAGCATTTGTATCATGAAATATTGAAGCAGAAACATTAGCCAGTTTCCCCATAATACCAGTTGGTGTTTGTTCCACTACAACTTTCTTTGTATTATCTACGGCTGAATTAAAGTTTGGATGGTGCATAATATCTTCTATACTAAAATCGCCAGAGCCATGGGTTTCATTTGTTGTTATGTTGGGTTTGAGTGGAGATCCAATCGGCATTATGGTGGGCTCAGGCATGCCTGGAACGAGCATTGCAAACATTTTGTGTACTTCATTCGGAGCATTGTCACCGAGTGCTTGATACCACAGCAGGAAAAATCTAAAAGTAAATGTAACAAGATATAAAATATTTACATGTATGGTTTATTGCTTTTAGTGTTATGTTTATTACGACTGATACCTTATAGCCTCTGCTCTTAATTTTTGTGAATTCCCACTATGGAGGAGTTTCGAAAATATTCTCGTCAATGAGTGTAACTGCCATCTTTTCCCAATCAGCTCTGGCAGAAGGCATAATACTTTTTCTAGAAGGGATAATGCTCCTTCTAATTCTTCTCTGCCTGCTTTGTGGACTAGAACACAACAATTTATCATTTAATTATAATGTTAATGAGATAGTCTGTGGTTACCATATGAGTGTTACATGAAGCTGGAAACAATGTTGTTTTAATATGGTCATTAGAGAACTATGTTTTCTATTATTCCACTCATTAGTGGTGTATCTGGTTAGGCATGACTCAAACCATGGTTAAAAAGAATTTGTATTTATCCTTGTATAAATGTGGCTTAGATAATCAATGCTAATAAAACCTCATGTTAATATATTATTTTTTATCACCCAAGCATTAGAGTATTCATTTAGTTTTGTTTAGACAAAAATTGGGATAAAAAAAAATCCTGCTGGTCCATCATTCTTTAACAATTCATGCTTATCACCACAAGATGTTGAGACAAATCCAGAGTATATGATAAATTGATGATAATCTACTGAGATAAGATAATAGCATCTACCACACCAATGTGAAGCACTTTGTCAATGCAAAATTGCACACATGAAAAATGAGTACTATAACATAGTTAAATAATGTTCAACGTATTGGAAAAACTTTTAATATTAAGCATCTGTGATCAAAGAGAAACTCAATAAAGGCCTTTATTACAGAGTTAATACAATGCCACTTACATACTTTATAACTTTGAACATTATTTAATTAGGCAATATATTGCAAAAATGTTGATTTATGGTACATGAATGACTGTTTGATTGATGATCAAAACACCCAAAACTCACCGAGATGAAATGGAAGTTCTGTACCGCAAAAAACAGAAAAATCATAAGTAAATATGTGTGTAAATTGATATTATGTACTATTTCATACAAATTGTACTAGTGATACATATTTTATGATTATTTTCCATGAAACTTCACTAGGGATTTTCTTTCTTTGCTAAGGCTGATTTATGAAAACAGTTTCAACAAATTTCACATGTATGGACACATTACAACACAATCAATCATTCTTCCTTCATAGTGTGAAAGTTAGGATTTAGAATAATTATATTAAATGAATTGTATTTACAAAACCTACTTTAAATTTAAATGAATTGTGATAATTATTACCTCTTTGTCGTAAATTATTTTCAGCTTGGATGAAGTTGTCATACAATATGAAGTAGACATGACTGAAGTTTCCTTCAAAGTAATTTTTTGCTTCATCTGTGTCAAAATGTTCTGAAACAATATATTTCACATTTCATGGATATAAAATAATTTTCAAATAATTATTATATAAGAAAAACAAATTGGTTATTTATTTAATAGCATAACATATCAGACCCTAATTACAACCCGTCTGTCATAAGATGTTGTATTACTCATTAACTGGGTTGTGAAGGTTAGCTGGCATGAAAAGAACTGGTATTAAGGTGCATCTGGTGGGACTTGAAGCCCAGCCCAATGTATATAAGAAATGCCTAGGCAGATATCAGGACATAATAAAATAATATTAATCAAGGCCACACAATAACCATCACAAAGAATGGTGTGAATGTAAGATTACATTGTAACACTCTCTTAATTTGGGAGACAGTTATATGGTTGCAAATTATTGTTATTAGCGGAAAGGAAGATTTTGCAGCCCATCTTACTAAAGTTACCCCTCATGGGTCATAAGAGTAATTGACTACCTGTAGGTCAATAAACCCATTTTAACTAAAGTCTCAATGGCCTATTATGATCATATTTTAATTATATGATGTGATCGTGATTAGGGAAATATTAAGTTTTTCCTAATAATTAATTACTTTTGGTAATAACTAAACATTTTAGCTAAAATGTATCTACGGACATATTGAAAAATAATCCATAAAATATTCTTGGCAATATGTACAGTTCAACAATATTTCATTATGGTTCATTAAGATTTAGATATAATGTACTTATATAAATTGTCACTGAGTTACAATGTAAATGAAAAGGATTCACAGAGCAAAAAAGACATTAACCTAGAAATGAAGAATGATCTCATATGTAAATCTTTATCAATATAAGTAATATTTGAGACAATAGAAAATGTACAGCTGTTATATGCTAAGGAACAGTGTTCAGTTATTTAAAATCACAATAAAGTAGAAGTGAAACTTAATAAAATACTGCTTCCTCGATACAATAAACAGTTGTATGTTCAGGCGCATCAACTACAGTTATTCTCAACTAATTAGCATGTACGGAATGCGATAGGTGTCGATGTTATAAGAACCTTGCGATTCATCTTATGGTCTTCTTAAACAATTTATTCTACCAATGAAATCGAATAAACCTTGTATAATACTTACCTAAAACGATTTTTAGATGTTTTAGTCGGGTTGCTGAATCCTTTTTGGAGTCTTGTATTTTAACTGTCGATTTCTTAACATCTTGATGAGATTTCTTGGTAAACATTTCGGATGTGATTTTATAGTGTCATTACGTATATTCTTTTCATTCTCAGAATACAAAATACAGTAATTTCACATTGTTTTCTTTAGGTTTTCACTCCCATTTTGACATTTCACTTACTTTTTTTTTTTTTTTTTTTTTTCCTTCGCCCTAATCGGGCAGGCTAAGGTCTTAGACCATACCGCCTCGTCTTCAGTGTTCTTGAATAAAAGTAAGGCCAAAGCCTCGTCTTCAGTTACTTCCTTCTTGTTTTAATCAAGTATAAAAAGTTATTGCAGTTATTGCCCCAGTAAAACGGTGGAAATTTTACTGAGTCTTCGATGGAGTTTAGGAGTGAACACAAAAAGTCATGATTTTCAATTGTATACAATTTGCCCACACTCGCACACCTTCATGAACACATAATGGTTAATTATCCACCATAATTACACATTATACTTCGGAGAAACACAAGTTTTGGAAAACAATATAAAATCGACAACGTGCACTTTACATTTTCCCGCCTAAACTCACATTTCACTTACATAAAAATCTCAGTTGACGTAAACACTAAAAGCGTGTTCATTTTACGGTGGAATCATGAAAGTACCGTTGCATTTTCCATTTTTTTTATATTTTCAACTTCCGAATACTTGTCATATTCTCATTTTATGCTGTACTCGGAGGCAAAAATCTATAAAAACCAATATAAATACAATTGAAAAGGATTTCTAAGGCACCAAAACATGTTATTATTGTGGCGTTTTGTACGTTAAAAGGAACGTAATCTATCTTTTTTCCTCTCTTGTATACTCATTGTATGCTCGAGTCAAAGCACAGAGTACTTTTGAGTCAAAGGAAATAAATTAAAATGCTTGCTGTAGCTTTTAATCATATTAATATTATTTATTGAGTGAGTATTTCTTTTCATCATTAAACAGCAACCTGTATCCCGGAAGGATTAGGCAGAGATGTACTGTTGTACCTACACCCACATTTCACCGATACAGATATTAGCAATGAGATTTTATATAGATAATTCAAGATAAATCTTTGAAAAGCATTAATGCATGCTTAGCGAACTCTAAAGTTATTATAATAAATGGAAAAAGAATACGTTCGCGAACAGGATTCGAACCTGCGCCTCCCGGATAAATACTCCAGGCGCTCTGACCACTAAGCCATCTCGACCTCTGCTCACCACCGCGAATTCTTCTTCCATATTTTAACACGTCTTATGGCGACGTTATTGCTATCAATTCAGTCCCTATACATAGTAGGTATATATACCAACCATAATAAAGGTGTTAACCATTTCGTTGGGTTTCGAGGATGTAACTCGAACAAAAGGTAACACTGCGATATAAGTTACCCTATGTGCGGGTTACCCTATCAAAAGGCTTAATCCTTAAGCAGGGTTGTCCGGTCCCTGCTTATAACATGGGACTTAATAACAGCATTGGTGAAATGTGGGTGTACAGCTGCGTACATCTCTGCCTGTTCCTTCGGGGAATACAGGCGTGATACTATGTTTATGTTGTGTTTGTTGTATAATAAGCACTTGTATTATACTCAAACTTAGCTTAGCAGCACGAAGCAAGATCAAAAATGTTTAATCGAATAAATATTTTAATGAAATTTTCTCCTTCTATCTATCTGCCTAGCCTTTTCCCAATTACATTGGGGTCAGCTTCCAGTCAAACCGGATGCAGCTTAATACCAGTATTTTATATGGAGCGACTGCCTATTAGACCTCCCAGTTACTGGGTAACACGATATCTCGTGGTATGACTGGATGTCAGACTTTCAGGCCTCTGACTACCCGTAACGGCAGTCATAGATCTTAATTTGACAACCGGGACCGACGGCTTAACGTGCTCTCCGAGGCACGGAGGGGTCTCGGTAAGAAATGATGGTCACCCATCTACAGACCGACCGCGGCAAGGGCATCTTAACCTCGACCGATCGATCTGTGCGGCTGTTACTTAGCCACGAGCCCCTCAAATTTTCTCCTTCTGATTTTAATAATTTAGACAATACAAACCAATTTCGCAAATTTGTTTTCAAAATTCAAAATTCATTTATTTTGTGAATACAGGGTACAATGATCATAAGTATATAGAGTGTTTGGTCCAACCTATGTTCCGCCGACAGGCATACAAAATAGCTGCTATGATCAAAGATAAAATAATTGTCATAATCTTTAAGGAAAAAAAAAACCAATGTCAGCAATATTACAGTAGTCAAAATTAATTAAATTAAATTATTCTAAATGTCCAAGATATGTCTTTGAAAAAGCATTAACGCATGCTTAGCGAACTCTAAAGTTACAATATTAAATGGAAAAAATAAAATCTTTTTCCATTTAATATTGTAACTTTAGAGTTCGCTATTTAAAAAATAAAATCTTTTTCCATTTAATATTGTAACTTTAGAGTTCACTTAGCATGCGTAATTGCTTTTTCAAAGACATATCTTGGACATTTTGACTAATTTAATTACATATTAAATGGAAAAAATAAAATCTTTTTCCATTTAATATTGTAACTTTAGAGTTCGCTAAGCATGCGTTAATGCTTTTTCAAAGACATATCTTGAATTATTAAGGTAATTGCATTCTTTACGACATTGTATTAACTGCAAAGTTAGTCGTGTCGGTTCGGTCACTTGTATAGGTACTGAATTGATTGCAATGACGTCGCCATAAGACGTGTTAAAATATGGAAGAAGAATTCGCGGTGGCGAGCAGAGGTCGAGATGGCTTAGTGGTCAGAGCGCCTGGAGTATCTATCCGGGAGGCGCAGGTTCGAATCCTGTTCGCGACCGTATTCTTTTTCCATTTAATATTGTAATTTTAGTGTAAATGTCATTAAAAAAAAAAATTCAATGTCAGCAGAGATTAAAATTATCGAAACTTACAATTGCATTATAATAAAATAAAATAAAATAATAACATAATAATAATCCCATAATTATGTTTAATTAAATTTGTCATTCAGAAACTGGTCTAATGTGTAATAGCATTTTTCAAGTAGCAGCTTCTGTGGAGTGTTTCTGAGTTTTTTTAATGGCATACATTTAATTGCATCGGGAACTTTATTAAAAACTTAAGCTTAAGGGGAGCAATACCAAAGAAACTTTTCTTCATCAGTGCAGTTTTACATTTAACATGGCATAATGTGTTCATATATTGAGCAAGTATGGGTAATTTCTTGACTGTGGCCATTTTTTTAAATAAGTATTATTTTTTACAAACAAAGAAGTTTCCAAGATGTACAAAGCAGGAAAAGTTAAAATATTGTATTGTATTTTTACAGGTAGGCTGTGAAAATGTTAACTCGCTATCTGGGTATATATTATCTACAGTTAAAAATATGCAGTCATATGAGGGGCGGACAGATGGCTTATAATCAAAAACTCCAACAGTCCAGACTGACGTAGGCTTACTAAGTCGGTCCTAAAGTTACACTTTGTGTACGGGAGTCTAAAAATAATGAAATAGGTAATAATAGTGCAACAAAGGCATAATAGTGACAATGCATGACGATCAATTTACGAGTGTGAACAACATTTTTTTGTTTTTCTACAGAATCGATACGTCTGGCGCGACGCAACTTGGGAAACACAAAACAGGGCATAATAACAAAATTCTTAGATTGATACTGCTCCCATTTGACTTATCTGGGTGACACGAGCTTTGCATAATCCGATAAAAGCAACTTTAACTGTCGGATTAGTCACTTTAAGTATTACTTGATATCGTCATACTTTGGAAATCCCAGGCAAAACAGTGAAGTGGGATGGTTTATTTAGATACCTATAACATGCGTCTGTTTGCGAACAGATAGATCCGCCCGTATAACAAAATCAATGGAATACTTAATTGGAATAGGTAGATGTCCTACTTTAAAATAACATCACAGGTCACATAGGTTTTTACTATTTACCAGTCACGATCTGGAACTAAGATTGAGGATTGCTCAATAGATAAACCCATTTTTGAATAATATTTATCCTTAATTTTTTGTATTCAACTACAATCTAGTTGTTATGAAAGTAATTAGTATGCTTCAATAATAACTCCCAATTTCAGTCGTGAAAATTGATTCCAAGTCTTCGTGCTTCGCTGATTCACCTGTCTTGTATGAGGAGTGTAGGGCGCACAGCACCGCTTGCCAGTATCACCTACATGCATGGGCGCCGACTCCGTGGGTGCTCGAGGGCTCCAACACCCCCGAGTGGTGAACAGTTGGTGAGGATCTATGCTCATGAGCATAAAATCCGAAACAGATTGTGAATGCATAGTTGTTCTATTATATTCTATCCTGCGTATAGTTGTTATGATGCGCAACATCTTTCTGTCCTACTAACTGAATGTTCGTTAATGAGTTCACTAGATGGATTTAGAAGCGATTTTCACGATTATGTAGGTAGGATATTTATAAGTCGGTGCATTTTATTTCTTGCGCTTCGTCAGTTATTTGGAACTTATCATCAAATGGGCGGCACAACTTCGAGAAGGAAGCGAACAGAAGAATACGCTTGGGCTGGGTGGCATACGGGAAGCTGCGAGTTATCTTCGAATCGTCGATCCCACAATCCCTTAAGACCTGGGTATTTAACCAGTGCGTGTTACCTCTAATGACTTACGGAGTCGAAATTTGGACACTCACCGTAGGTCTGGTTCACAAATTTAAGGTAGCTCAGCGTGCAATGGAGAGAGCGATGCTCGGGGTTTCTCTGGTGGATAGGATTCCCAACGAGGTTATCCGACAGAGAACTAAAGTAACCGATATTGCTCGCAGAATCAGCAATTTCGCTGAAGTGGAAATGGGCTGGTCATGTCTGCAGACGGACAGACGGTCGATGGAGCAGACACGTGTAGGACGCCCTGCTGCACGATGGACCAACGATTTGAAGAAGGTGGCTGGCAGCGGTTGGATGCGGGCTGCCCAAGACCGTGATGCTTGGCGCTCTTTGGGAGGCCTACTTTCAGCAGTAGACGGCGATAGGCTGATATGATGATAATCAAACGGGCATAGGCACCCATTGGATTTTCTTAAAGCCTCACATGATCCACCGGGCTCTTGTGGTAATGGTGTGGGACCTCACATTTGTGTCGACAGCGATACACTTACTCGTTCGGATCTTCCAAGCTCGGCTGGTTGTTCTCGATGGTATGGCAAACCCTCAAACGGCGCAAATAAAGCAACCTTTAGTGACATAACATTTTATTGTAAACCCTGACTTGACTTTAGAAAATTGTGAGAGAGTAAAGTTTTGTATATGATGAGTTTAAGGTGCAGGGGTTTGTTAACACAATTATTTGTTTAACATGTTCTTCAAATCTTCACAGATAAACTTCGTGTCGTTTTAATCGAGGAGCAAGAGCGATCCAGGAAGAAGTCCAAGATAGAGTGGCAGATTTTATTTTACTTTTTAGCACTTATGAGTGGGGGAGGAGGGCTTTTAATTATATAAAAATATGGTTAGTTAATTTTTTTATTTAAAGTTATAAGTCGGCTCAGCAATTAAAACTTGACACGATGGCGAGTCGCAAAAGTTGCTTATCTCATCAACTTAAAACAGACGTGGTTTGAGGGAAATTACCTATACGAACAACGAATTCGTGTCCGTCCGCTAGGAACATACTTACGCTAGTACATCCGCTTAGGGCCGCTTAATCTGTTGGCTCGCTCATTAGCAGACACAATAGATTTTTATTGTTATGAAGTACGTATTTGTATACGTGGAAGCCTTCAAAATTCACCTCTCCATCTTCCAATTCGGTCTACCATCAACATACTGTGGAACATCGTGAACATATCCGCACTGTGGAATTTAAGTTCAAAATTTTTTATCATCTAAAACCCGTTTCAATTTGTACGCATGACGTTCGATTATTTGTATTTAGCTCCGAACAGTGTCTCAGAGTACCTAGTCGCTCTCGGGCTGTGTATTTAAGAGCTTGTATTTATTATTACTTTATTTTATTTTGATAGTTACTCATACTCAGTCTAGTCAATTGTATTCGTGTAACTCAGTATAACTCGTGGTGTGACAGTGGTTAATGCTGATTTAATAAGTTAGAAATACTTTAATTAATTAAACATGTGTTCCTTTTATAGTTTTGTTATAACATGTTTATTATTTAGTGTAACAATAGCAAATAATGTTACACAAGGATCCATTGGGTTTCCTGAGGTGGAAGAAAATATAAATCAAGTTAACAAAGATGTAAGTACCTACCTACGGGAGGAGTATTTACCTAAGTTTTATGCGTGAACAACAAGAAGAACCAATAAGATGTTATGTAGGTATAAATAGGAATTCGATTTTCCTTATGAAAAACATGTTTTACATCTTATTTTATCCTCTAACGATAGTTACGATACCATTAAGCTTTTTTTGCTTCTGCTTACGGTAGTTTTTTGTTGGCTACGAAAAATAATTAAGCAAGTCGTATAATTTTAGAATTGGAATTGTAGTAGGTAGTTTTCGTACGATGTGATTCTTTACAACCGATAAAGATTTTCCACTAGGCAATTTTAGTTGTAGTCGCATGGAGCTGGGAAGATCCCCAGATCCCGGTAAACGTTGGTTGGTGTGGATTTCAGTCCGGCACATCATGATGAATTTTTCATACATATTTACTTACAAATAGTAAAATATGTGTTTGAATGTGTGTTGGTGACGATATTATGAACTAAAGTAAATAACCGGTGACCTTCTTTCGTGACTGTTCACAGGTCACGGGTGTCTGATTTCAATAATCACATGAGTTGTTTACAACTATTTATAATTATTCACATCAAATATGTTCATAACCAACTTTTTGAGATATCGGATGTTTTATCAATAACTAAATACTTGTGTGATATAAATAATGTCATACAAAATACAGTTACTATGCAATGCTTATACTCAGAATAGCGAATCCCTTCGACAGTGTTGGAGCATTTATTCAATTTGGTTAAAAAATGTTTTTTAAGGCAAATCCTTCATCATCGGCGATCATGTAACTTAGTTAGTTTATGAATTTATACAGCCTGGTATATCTACGTAGGTAACCTAAGGCAATACTGGCTATAGCTTGATACTACTTACCTATTCCGTTGGCTCAGTGACAGAAAATTAGTCCTTGCCTCCAATACGAGGGAACGCCACTTGGTCATTGGCAGTTTTTCTCTACTTAATCATAGGTTTGAAGCTCCTGCAGATCCTTATAGCTTGGTAATATATTAATTTCCATCGCAGTCGGGGCACAGTATCTACTGTGGAACATTTTCAAGGAATGGGATGAAAATTCTTCAGTACCTTATTTATCACTTTTTTTCACACATGGCAGGCGTGCTTTTTATTACCTAATTATTTTCTTATTGTATGAGTAGCTTTTTCTTAATTTAATAAGTCAGTTTTTTATATATTAAACCTTTTTCCAACTACTACGGGGTCGCGTCATTCATAGTCACACAATCAGATTTTTGTATCTATCTGCCTGCTTGATTATATCAAGCAGATAATGATACAAAAATCTTACATAATTAACAAATTGTCACTGATTTGTTCTTAGGAATTAGAAAGTATAGGAATCTTCCCGTAGCCCGTAGGGAAGGGAAGGTACGGAAAGGCTATATTCTGTTTGTAGGTCGTTAGCTTTTGGCTTATTTATATGTATCTAGATTATTATGTTGTCAATAATTAATTTAAAACAACATGCAAAGACCATAGCCCTCAGGTGGATTGCGAAACGAAAATAAGACATTTAATTTATATTACTATATACTAACAGGAATTAACGCGCATTATATACCTTCGATTCGCTTGACGTTTCGACCAGGTTGCACTGATCGTGGTCACAAGCAGACAAATCGTGTTTTGGCTTTAAAAGTAAATTACTTACTTTTAATTGAATTGCAGAGGTTTTTTAGTTGGTAATAGATGGGGTCTTAGGGTTGGGATGTAGCGCTAAGGTAATAAGTTATCGTACGGTCAGCAACGTAAGTAACTAACATGTTAAAAAGTCTCAGAAATGATTTGGGTAGAAAACTGTATAATATTATTTAATAACTATTTTTCGAGACAACGGAAAGAAAGAAGAAAGTAAAGAGTGGAGAATACTTTAAGTCTGTCAGTAAAAACTAATTGTAATAAATTACTTTGAAAATTGCGGATTTTACTAAAGTCAATCTACTCCTGTGTCTGACTGTACCAACTTAATTTAGGTAACCTTAAGATATACCTACCTACACTATTTGCTGGTCTTCGTGGTATTTGACGTTTGTTTTTTTCCTTTGGGATTAAAATTAATAAGGAAGGATAATAGTCCTTATTTGATTGCAAAACTAATTTCAACTCGGTTTATCACCCGTCCCACAAAATTTACTTAAATTCATAAATAACTTTTCTGTTCCAGAACCGTCAACCAGTGTATATTCCAGCTATGTGCCCGGAAAACGAGCTCTACTACCCGGGAGATCAGAAAGATGACTGGATATGCGATTGCAGGCCAGGTGGGAGGGAACATTAATTTTGAAGATTTATTTATAAGGCCGAATTTAGGATCGCCCGGTGGTTCAAATTCGACTGTATTTTTAATATGTTTTCTGCACTCCTTCTTGATATAAACTTTAATTATGCCAAATCTCACACTCCTCCGTGCGCGCAATTAGCATAAAAATGGGAACAAAGTTTTCGCTTCACGTATTAATATTGGATACTTTTTGTTGATAGTACTAGTACTAGATAGTACCTAAACTAATTATTATACACACCTTCTATGCAAATAATTACTTACTACAAATCTATAGATACATTTTTCAAGCGCATTAACGCATGCAAGAACTGTACAGTTAACATTTTTT
The DNA here is from genome assembly GCA_935421205.1 of Xylocampa areola. Taxonomy (NCBI): domain Eukaryota; kingdom Metazoa; phylum Arthropoda; class Insecta; order Lepidoptera; family Noctuidae; genus Xylocampa; species Xylocampa areola. The sequence goes on along the minus strand of OW285217.1, from coordinate 10,657,659 downwards.
GCGGAAACAATATAGGCACGTAGCCTTAACATGTATAAAAAATATCAATATATAATAAGATATAAAAATATTGGGGATGTTGTTTGTTGTTCGACGCCTTACAACTGCAAAGTGGTAACGCTGAGTTTAGTAGTTTTGTAAATGATTGCTAAATAAATATCGCCAGGCGTCTCCTTATGACGTATAAAAAGAGACTTGAAATTTAATACACACGGATAACGACACGGTAGCTCAGTTGGTAGAGTGATGTCAAGTGTTGCGGGTTCAAGCCCCGCCCGTGTCTATTTTTTTCAATGTTTCCTTGAAAAATTGTAGGTACCTAAAGAATAATACGCTTCTGAGCAGAGTTTGAATTCGCGTCCCCCGGATATTCATCCCTGGAACATTCGTTAGTGGGTCATCGTCGGTTCTCAAGAGGAACAGGTTTAAATCCTACTGGTACTCACTAACTATCAAATGGTTGTTGATTTAAATCAATAGTTCCTTAACTGGTGCTGCTGGTTAAAACAATACAAGAGTACCTAGTGTTTAATTAAAATGAATGCATATATAATGTGTTATTAGAAAAAAGTAGGTAAATAAATCAATAGTTCTTAGAACCTAATGTTTCTATTGTTCGTTTCAGCATTTTTGTATCACCCGAAGTCAGATGCGTGTTGGCCAGCCTATAGGAAAGGCCCCTGCAAAGACGGAGAGTATCTAGTTCTAACACAGGGCTCGGCGATACCTGTGTGTGACAATAATCCTTGCTCCATCGACAACTATGTCATGTACAACGGAAGATGCGAGAGGTTCGCTACGATTGCGCCCTGCAGGCATATGTGGCCCATTCCTGCGGCCCTGGCGGTAAACTCTACAACCTTAGCCGTCACTTGCGAAAGACTTAACCTGCAGTCCAGGTTCGGTGAAGAGTCCAACTCAAGCCCTGTCACATGTCCACCAGGCTGCAAAAGAAGTATTAACGGAAAATGTATTCCTGTTGTTGCATTATTTCATTAATGTTTTATAACCATAAACCATTTTTACCTCTATTATATTTCTTTTGGAAACACAAGCAATAACATGTTTAATACAATAATTTCCATAATCACGAGAAAATTCGCGCGCTAGTCACGCTAAATTTCATGTAGTTGCAAAAAGGTAGTAACTACCTCTAGAATTAATATTAAATGCTCGAGTAAAACATGCACGTAGATTTTGAAAAGCAATTTTAAAATAATGGAGTCTATATTTACTTCGTTAAATTAAGTTGCAAATCCCCCAAAAGTTATTCGAGACATGGAAATTGCAGAGTAACCTTGCACGGTATGGCACGAGGGCGACGCCGCGCCGGGCCGTCGACTATGGCAACGGCTCGGCGTCCCTCGGGTAGTCATGACGACTCCGCCGTCATGTGCCACACCATGTCCTCGTCATTGGCGTTTATTTACCAATTACCACAATGGACATCGACGTGGCTGTCTGCACGCACGATTATCGACAACCCTTATGATAAAATCAGTACCGAAATATTACTTAACCTCCTAACAGGCACTGTGTTTCATTCCTTCGAGTTAGTCGTAGCAGTAAGCTTTTCGGAAGGTTAAGGTTGATTGACGGCTCAGTGGAAAGTTCTAAACATTTTTCAAGTGAAAAGTGCACTTTTCTAAACACAAACCAAATTGGGGAGCATGCAGGTGAAATGTGGTAAGTGTTACAGTAACCTTATTAATGACATTTAAGTGCTGGAAAAGAAAAGAAGGAAAATAATTGCTTACATTAGTTGTTGTGTCGACTATAAAAGTCTTATTTTTCATATTCTATATATTTTAAACACATAAACAGAAAGCAATAAAACTCGTTTGTAAGTGTAACTTCAGTAGCTAGTGCGACGGTTGATCGTTTAATTTCCATATAATCGCAAGCAAAGCCGAGCTTGCTCTTATCGCGATTGATCGCTGACCCATATTCCTGACGGCTGGCCACTGACCACCACAACACCACTAGCTCTGATTAACTGACGTACGCGACCTTAGCCGATTTATGTTATGGCAGCCAACCGGAATGTTATTTCCTCTCAATCAATATTTTGGCAGGTTACCTAGTTCAGGGAAACGGTGATAGGAAATATCGTTTATAATGTGACATGAATTCACATGATTAATCATGTAGATTGCTATTTCCTGCTCAGTTTTTAATTTGTATTACAATAATAAGAATTTGCACCAGTAGTTATTCGTTTCGTGAGTGGTAAATGCTTTGTAGGTACTCGCTAAGTGTTAAAGCACGGGTGGCATGACTAGGTTACCACCTCAACTGTCAAGAATTCTTACTAAAGTCCATGTTCTTAAATTTACATAATTAATCGCTTAAGAGTTAGCTTTTAAATGCTTGCTTAGTAATGCATTTTCGTGAAATATGACGGTTGTATGAAATTGTTTAGTTTTTATACTATAAGTATAAATAAGTACCTACATCTAACTTCAATGAATTTATTTAGCAATAGTTTACAAATACACTATACTAAACATAATACGAAAAGATGGTCTCCTAAGGTGACTTTTATTGTCACGTTTATAATCAAGTGTATGAAAGTGCAGTGGGACACTTGTGGGCTAGTTATGTTTTATGTATGTGACTTTATTATTTAATATCAACTGCAAGAGTGATTAATCATCCATCTGATTTCTGACACAACTGTGCAACAAAATACCTAACAGATTGATACAAATCATATAATAATTAATCTGAAGTGCATTTATTTTTCAAAACAACATCACTAATTGCGCGATAGCATGTTATTGTAGAGTATAGGCGTACGTTGTACATGATGAATTACTTGTACACTGCAGCTGTAAGTACTACCCGCACTTTCTACCGGACGCGTCAAGAGCTTGACACTTCGCACACTAAGGGAAAGGTAAATATCGTGAGGATAAACCAGGTCGGCACACGGCCTACTTCGCAATATACTTCCCTTTTATATTAAATAAACATTAGAAGTGCCGGTCGAGTAATGTGATTAATAATTGGTTGATAACGTTCAGTTTTGTTTACTAGTGTAAGGGAATTGATAGTATGGATACGTAAGATTTCACGAGTCACAATATCAGCTCTCCGATAACCTCTTCTTTCCGGGGAAATCTAAGTGTTTATCATGTAGGGACTTACTCGTTTCTCTCCATAGAACTAAATAATAAATTATTTATACATTACATATGTATAGATTAATCTTTTAAACACATTTACGCATGCTTAGCGAACTCTAAAGCAATTTTTTTTTGTGAGATGAAAAATGCGGTTGTGAGCAGGATTCGAACTAGCGCCTCTAACAGGTCGAGATGGCTTAGTTGGTTAGAGCGCCTGGAGTATTTATCCGGGAGGCGCGGGTTCGAATCCTACCCAAACGACCGTATTTTTCGTTCCACAAAAATTCTTTAGGTACATACGTGCTGGGCTTAAAGGAATCAGTACGTTAGGTATATACTTATAATATGGCTGGTGGTTCCCGTAATTTAAACGCAAGTATTTCATTCAATTGAATCTATGTATATTTAACTCTAAATGTACTATAAAGACCTTCGTGGGTAACGCTATCATTTTAAAATGATATCATTCATTGCTAGGAAGCACGTGAGTACGTAAATAGGTTCAAAGCCTAGTCTAGGTCGTACTTATAAATAAAATTGCAGACATAGCATAATTATAAGTTACAAGCTCACAATAGAACTTTTTACAACATCGTTGACCCTTTTCGTTTAGGTATTATCGAGGGCAGTGGGTCAACATCAGATCTAAGGAAACTACGGAAAAGCACGAGAATGATTTTATTTTCAAATAAGTCCTTGAGGGTTGCGTGAGAGACTGGTAGCGACTACCCTAACATTACTTAAATATTTTGCTTGTAATTGAGGCGTGAAAATGTTTTAGGTAGATCAACTTCGTACTTTTAAGGCTCATGTAAATATTCTGATATTAAAAAAATAAGTAATTAGTTACCAAACGAAGCAGTTAGGTACCTACACTTTGGTTTATTTTGATATGGGCATAAAGTTTGTGGTTACAAACATTTCCTGTTTATAGTCAGCTAATGAGTTAAGGTGTTATTATATTTAATTAATTTATTGTATTATTGTCTTATTACACATCGTTTATCTGACACATGGTTTATTAGAGGAATATTAATAGTACCTATATATAGTTTAAGTATATATGTAGTACATATACCTAGTTATAGTCAAACTTATAGCAAGTCTAATTTATGACCCTAAATTTCCCGCCAGTCCTTGTAAAGACATTTTAATTTTCTTACTAAAAAAAGGGCATTAATTGAGGAATATGCATTGAAAAAGTACTATAGTATAATTTTCAGCAATAAGTTATTGCTCTCATGCAGGGCATTGTAGGCATGCGAAAGCCTGTGTAATATTTATTTGACGAATAACCTACAAGTGCATAATTATTACTATATTAAGTAACTGTGCTCACGGCCATAAGTAACGCGACTCATTCCGCATGGATGTGAATACGACTTCGTAGGTCTAATAATTATAAATAGTTAATTTAGTGTTTGCTGGAATTGAACTCTATCTATTTGTCATCCTGACTGCCTCATTGGTCTAGTGGTCGCAAGCGCGGCTGCTGTCAGGTCTTGGGTTCCAAGTCGGGCAAAATGTTATTGGATTTTTTTTGTTAGGAAATTCTCAGCCTGGTGTTAGGACGTTGGTGGTGTGACACCCCCGTGCTTCGGAGAGCACATAGCCGTCGGTCCTGCGCCTGATCTCTCTCCGCTCGTGTCGGGTTGCTGTCTCATCGGACTATGAGAGTGAGTGCACCTGTGTTTGCGCTTTTACACTTGTGCACTATAATATCTCCTGACTACATGGCTAATCTCCTTCGAGATGGGCCGCCGTGACCGAAATATGGTCTGGAGGAGTGTTTTTGTCTGTCAACCAATGTGATTGACAGGTCTACCGAGTTCGGATCCAGCAAACAACTACACTCACACTTTTGTTTGACTGTCCTGTTGGTCTAGTGGTTAGTAGCCCTGACTGCTATGCCGGAGGTGGTGGGTTCGATTCCCACTCAGGACAAATGTTTGTGTGATGACCACGATCATTTGTTCTATGTCTGGGTGTAATTTATCTATAATATGTATGCATTTAGAAATATATAAGTATGTTTATCAGTTGTCTAGTACTCATAACACAAGCTCTGCTTAGCTTGAGACTAGACGGCGTTGTGTGATAGTTGTGGAATATTATTATTTATTATTATTATTATTCGTTTAATTGCGTAGCCGTAGTATAATATTGATTATAAATAGTGCTACCCCTATGGCTGCAGTGAAAGTTCCATCTAAATAGGTTGATTCAATTTTATGTTATCCATTTAAATACAATAAGATAGGTTCAATTGTTCAACGCCTATAAACAATAGCGTGATAAAATATTTGTATATCTAAGCAACGCTACAGTGAAAACCTTGTCAAAATCGGTCCACTGGTCCTCAAGTGATAAGCGTTCACACAGACATACAGACAGACAACGTTTACAAATGAAACAATGACATAATTGACAATATTTTCTGCTTCTGTGTCGATAGTACGCCCTAATTAGAATTTTGGATAAATCACATTCTGGTCGCCCTCAGTCAATCTTCTTTATTGCATTTTTTTTTGCGAATAGCTTAATGTTCTTATCCAAGAAACTGATGACGGACAACCTCTGCTATGTGCAGGTTAGCCAACTCCTGCCCCAAGTTGCGATGAAGGCACTGCGATCCCCGGATCCTGGTAAAGACCATTGAAGGACCGTGTGGTTTTTAGCAATAGGAGCCCGACACAGCCATACCTATAGTACAAATTAAACAATAGTACAGCGTTCATGATGGATTTTCCACATAAATAACAGGTAGGCGAGCCTTATTTCGCATATCTTCTTGTTGAACAAAATTAAACAACTGGCCAAGTGCGAGTCGAATTCACGCACCGAGAGTTCCGTTTCAGTTGAATGTCAATGACAAATTCCTTGTATGTAATTAATTGAATTGTATGTAAGTACTATAAGATGATCAAATTATCAGTACATATTACTACATTTATTTAAAATAGATCATATGAACGAACGTGGAGGAAGCAAAAGGAACTATGTAATGATCGTAGGGTGGCGTTCTTTAGTTTCTGCGTATCCTCATGGAAAACAGGTGTGACTTTATGTATGTAACATATGTTATGTACTAAGTAATCAATTAGCGTGATTATATAACTTTTCTTTGATTTTAATCCACGCTTGTCACAAGTTACGTCAGTTACAATAACAAAAAATTACCTATTTATTAAAGGGTATTATGTCATTATAAAGTTGCTAAGATAGGCGGTTGATTGGTGATTGATGCGATCGATAACAAACTGCGCTGACGTTATGACATTGTCGCTGACACGGAACCTGCACGGAACTGCTATTCACGTATTCAAGGCCTGAGTGTAGAACTTTATCACTGTTCAGTGACGTTACGCAGCCTGCCGTCGAGATACGTTTTTAGATGAAGTTCTAAGTTACCTTTTGATTCTTAAAAATATTATAAGGACATAACTAGGTACATCACAGATCATTTAATACTGTCTTCCATATGCATCGCATTCTTATGCATTTCTAACACCATAATTGCCTCGTTAATCTAGTGCTCCCAAGCGCGACGGCTAAGCATGAGGTGTTGGATTTGCAAAACGTAATTGGGTTTCCTGTTAAGAAATTCTGAGTAGAAGCACGGAGTTTTAAATTGTACCCGGTAGATGGCAATAGGCTCACCACCATACCGTGGGAGAGCCATGCTTCGGCACGAATGGGCCGGCTCGACCGGAGTGATACCACGGCCTCACAGAAAACCGGCGTGAAACAACGCTTGCGTTGTGTTTCGCCGAGTGAATGAGGGTACCGGAGGCCCAAACCCTTTAAAAGGCCGGCAACGCACTTGTTACTCCTTTGGGGTTGCGGGTGTCCATGGGCGGCGGTAATCGCTTACCATCAGGCGAGCCGTCTGCTCGGTTGCCCCCTATACCATAAAAAAAAAACCATGGACACATGGGCCTTCTCCTTCGGGAAACAGAGGCATAATGCAAAAAACAAGAACCAAGATTTCTATATAAGATTTTTATATAATTTATAGGTACGGCTACATCACTAAAACAATTAAATTAGGAAAATACATCCACAATTAATCTAACCTCACAAAAACTTTCCGATATACTAGACACAGTAAATAAGTAAAACGTCTTTACGACATTGTATTAACTGCAAAGTTAGTCGTGTCGGTTCGGTCACTTGTATAGGTACTGAATTGATTGCAATGACGTCGCCATAAGACGTGTTAAAATATGGAAGAAGAATTCGCGGTGGTGAGCAGAGGTCGAGATGGCTTAGTGGTCAGAGCGCCTGGAGTATTTATCCGGGAGGCGCAGGTTCGAATCCTGTTCGCGACCGTATTCTTTTTCCATTTAATATAATAACTTTAAATAAGTAATACTTAAATTAATGAAAAAAATATCTCACAATCAGTTAGGAGATAGAAACAATGTGAATGTATTTAATAAAAACGTATGTAGATTGTTACGTCTACATGTTTTTGAAAGACATATGTAGGTAAGTATTTAGAGAAGTGAAACTAGGTATATACGGTGTATACGGAGCATGTAAGAAAATTTCTAGAAATTCGAGATAAATCTTTGAAAAGCATTAACGCATGCTTAGCGAATTCGAAAGTTACAATATTAAATGGTCAGGCGCTCTGACCACTAAGTCATCTCGACCTAGTTAGTGGTCAGAGCGCCTGGAGTATTTATCCAGGAGACGCAGGTTCTGGTAAGGTAATATTGTAACTTTATTTCTAGAAATGTTTGTCAATGAATTTAATAAATTACAATCTTGCAATATTATTATAAAATAAGATTCAGTCTGCCTAACGAATTGGATCAGTTTAGCTATCCATATCCGTAATCAGTACTGAATCTGTAGGAAGGTACCTATTAGGTACCTATAACACATATCATATGTGATTTTACTTTTAGGAAAAGGCACTGAGCATGACGCATTATACTGTGAGTGTCACTGACCACAGAGTGGTGTTATTTTTGTTGCATTGTCGACCTCAGCGGGTACCATCCAGTTCAAATCAATATCAAATTCACTGGTGATATTGATTAACCAAATTCCTTGAAAACTTTTATCAGGGGTGAATCACGCGCGAAATCATCTGTAAGTCGCAATGTAAATTATGTTAGCATGATTAGAATCAGCGGCGGGCAGGTCGGGCGGCGGGCGGTGGCGGTGGCGTGCCAGCCTTACGTCACGCATCACTGCGAGACCTGAGCTACTTACACCCACTCCACACAAGTACAGCAACTAGCTATAGCTAACTACCAATAATAAGAGTAAAAACATAACTAGGCTATGGTTGTCCCATTATAGAGCACAGGCTTTTTTAAAACAAAGCAGGAACGACTCTTCTATTAAAGTTATTATATTAAATGGAATAAGATAATAACTTTAGAGTTCGCTAAGCATGCGTTAATGCTTTTCAAAGATTTATCTTGGACCATTCTATTGTAAGTAGCAACGTTTGATTTCATAAATTACGCAAGCTTCTAAACAAACCGATTTCTTATCTATTCGGTGGCATGAAGAGCAACTATTCCCAGTTAATGTCAATCCGAACTTCTCAGAAAGTCACTCTCAGCCTAATAAGTATCCCACTAAGTATATAAAAGGTGTTCGTAAACGGATTTCAAATTCATAAAAAATAAAGGAATTGGGATGAAGGTGATAGATAGACTGATAGGCTAATGTTTTTCTGGAAAACTTAAATCTTTATATGCGCAGAGGTGGAGCCGTGTGCAACACCAAGTTCCCTATATTGAGGGTTAAATACTTTTTGTAGTGTTATTATAAGTAAGTGGCTTCGTGATTAACTTAACTTTTGACATTTTACATGACCATAATGTTATGTGCTTACTAATGACGCTAGGGACACGCAATGTTTGTACATAGCTACCGTGTAGTTCAAGGTCGCAATGATTCAGATCTTGTACCCATAGAAAGCTTATTTTAAAAATTGATTTACGTATATACCCTTATTAGTTATTGTTTGTTTCGGCTCCACCACACTTTATAAGGTAAACCTGTCTTAAGTGAATAACTTTGCAGATAAATCTTTGAAAAGCATTAACGAATGCTTTGCGAACTCTAGTTATTATATTTTGTGGAAAAAAGGTGTTCAGTTTCATGTAAAAAGGCCGAATAGATGGCAATTACGTCAGCAAAAGACGTGTTAAAATGTGGAAGAATTCGCGGTGGTGAGCAGAGGTCGAGATGGCTTAACGGTAAGAGCGTCTGGGAGATATTTATCGGGGAAGCGCAGTATTTTTTGCGACCGTACTATTCATATTACATGAAAAAAAAAAAACAATAACTTTGGTAGAAGGGTAGTTCTCATCGACGCTTAAATTTGATGGTCACACATTTATATTTCCTAACCGGTATAAAATAGAAACAAAATTTGTGAATTGGGGTATACAACATGTATAAGGCTACAAATGAAATAAAGCTTACCATAATAGAAGCAAAAATATTACTAACAACTTAACACGAATTTTTGTATAATAACTTTCGTGAGACATATTCATATCAATTATTGTCCACCGGTTACTACTCACGTGCATTCTTCGGGATTGCCCGACTAGTTTCGAACTCGAACGGAGCCCTTAGTCATGAGCTGAGCCCGCGGCGATTGTTTTGACTCGCGACATGGCCGCGGGCTCAGCCCATGACTAAGGGCATTCATTACTTATGGTGATTGCATCTTTACGACATTGTATTAACCGCAAAGTTAGGCGTGTCGGTTCGGTTACCTGTATAGGGACTGAATAGATAGCAATGACGTCACCAAAAGACGTGTTAAAATGTGGAAGAAGTATTCACAGTATGAGTAGATTTTTATTCATAGGTGTACCGATCACTTACGTGGACAGCATTTGTGTGCATATTATGTGTACTTTAGCAATTGAAATCAAAGTTAGCTCATCGAAACCCCAAAATGTGCGAGATATTTATGTAGTATTTGAGTTAAAACGTTAGATACACTTAAACTTTGCAGCAATTTATAAAGAAACTTGCGGGTTCACCCACGCCCCGAGGGAACTACTTAACGTAGCCGGATAAAATAAACCTGTAGCCATCTGCCGGTTCCCCCCCGGTGCTAACATGGCGATCTTGGTAAGTATAATATCTTTGTACATAAGGGCGCCTCTGGTGTCTGTAGATCCCGTAATCATCACAAATAAGTAGAAATAAGTTGGCCTAAACACAGGAAACCACCGAAAATAAAAAATATATGTTTATTGGTCTAAATGATGTCAATAACATTAAAACGTCTAGAGGTTATAAAGCTACATTTATACTACTTACAATCCGTCCTAAGACTGTTCAGTTGGAATACGGTGACCTGCTTTGAGCACGTTAATAGATTAGGTGTTGGGCGGGCGGCGGGCGTTGCGTGGCGCCCACCGCCCGGCGCCTCCTCTGTCCGAGCGGGCAGCGCGCGCGAGGGCCAGTCTGAGGCCCGCGCCCTCCGCGCCCGCTCGCGAGCCGCGACCATACGCCGCCATACACCACACATGGCGTGCCCTCTCTAACACCTTTGTTATGGACAAGCGCGCCACCAGCGGCCGGGGCGAGCCCATCCCGAGCATCCTCAAGAAACCTAGGGGCCGCCACAAAGGGGATCTTCTTGACAAGAGCACAAAGATCAAGCGCGAGAAGGTGGAGGGCTCAAAGAAAGGTGGAGATGTGAGCACACCGCTGCAGCAAGGGTGCTCCCCACTGATGTACGCGTGCCAGCAGGCTGACTACAAGGCAGTCGTCGATATACTTAATAAGGACGTGAGTGTATAAACTGCGGTCTCATCGGAACATCATCATACTGCTTGAAATGATTCATTATATAGACCTCAAAATATTGGCCGAATGTTACGCTTGAAGCTTTGTAGAATTTTCATCCTTTAGTCACATGCATTTGGAAACAAATTAAGCCACATGAAAGTCTTGGTCAGTAAATTGTGATGTTTATCGTACATGTTTTATGAGTTGAGCACGCGATGTTCGTCGTGCGTCGATCGCTTCACTCCTATACATAAACAACCCTCGACGCTCGCTTGCTGCGTTGTTTAAATACTTCCCCCAATGTTTTCATGTCAATTAGTTGTCATTTCCAATCTATATGTGGGGAACACATACGAACGCATTATTCAACATCATCCCCTTGCCCTTATCCCAATTTATTTGGGGTCGGCGCAGCATGTATTTTTCTTCCATTATCTAATTGTTTTTGAAATTGCATGCTGCTAAAGTTTTGGCAATGTTTTATGACCGGCCGCCTGCGTCACGTCAACTCTCATTGGGATGCTGTTGTTGGTGGTAACCGCCACCGATACGGTCTCTTTCTATCTAGCTATGTCACACCAAATGTTGTCTATGCGCCAGGTTCTGATGTTATCCTACTATCACACTCCATTAACCGAGCCACAATGTACAACCTACAATCCGTAGGTAGATACTAATAGCTAAATAGCACAATTATTAACACAAATGCATTATTATTACCCACATATTAAGTTAATTAAAGCGTAATTGTATCGTAGATAAAGCGGAAAGAAACAATGCAGTTGATAAAGAAAACGTAGCAGTATTGACAACGCCATCGAACTGGAATGATTTGAAAGAAATGCACTGGCACGTGGTGAGACGGGGTGCGGGGTCGGCAGCAGTCAATCAATAGGTTAAGAATTGACTGGCACGATATAAGGAACCGTTCTCACATGCACGGCCAGTCGTGACGATTACACTCGGTTGTTTAGTAACACGACACGCCGCACAACCTATTCACCTCGCTCCTCGATAACAGCAAAGTCACCGTTTGCAATCCGTCATAGTTCCTTTATTCATTTAATACCTAGACCCATTTTTTGTAACTCTAACATAAATCATGTTTAATGAATTACCTATATTTCTATTTTAGTACCTACATATGGAAATATACTTACATAATGTCAAGATTAACAATAGATATTATTTTCAATTACATTAATTATTGATTTTCCGTACTTCATAAATTATTATTTTGCTGCAGTCATTTAATAGTACATTATGACTTGTATCATAATGTACTATTAAATGACTGCAGCAAAATAATAATTTTGCCTTATGTTGGTCATTACAGTCGAGGTTGAATTGCTATCCGAGGCTAAAGGCGAGGGTAGTATTGACTGAGTCTTGTATTGACCGTAAGGGCACGCGTCTCATATGACGTATTTAAATACACTTGAGCAGTTTTTTTTAATAAAATAACATATAATTACATTTTGCAAAGACATTCAAATATATATTTACATTATGTAATTAAAATGGCGCCCGAGTTTCTTTTTACGTCGGCGCACGTAAAAAGAAACTCGTACGCCATTTTATTTGAAGATTTACCGACGAAAGTTAAGGAAAGTCGAAGCATTTAAGAAAATGGTTGCGTATTTTTTCTGCAAATCAGGAAATTACACAACAGTATCGCTAAGACCAAAGGACACTGACCACAGATTGGTACGTCAACACTTGCTTGCCCAGTCTTAGAAAAAGTTCGTGAAAAGAGTCCTCGAAGAAATATCGTCCTTCATCACGATAACGCGTCCTCACATTCCACTATGGTAACGGAAGCGTTTGAAGGCTTCAAATGTACAACTGATAACGCATCCGCCATACAGTCCAGACCGCGCACCTTACAACTTCTTTTTGTTTCCTAAAATTAAAGACAAACTTAGAGGCACACGTTTTACGCGCCCTGAATTGGCGGTGAGTGCGTTCCACGAAGCCATTGACCACATCCGTTAGGAAGATTGGTCCAACTGCTTTTTACAATGGTTCCAGCGAATGCAAAAATGTAAAACTTGGGAAGAATAAATACTATACTTACATATACTTTGAAAACAATAAAAGTATCAGAAGTCTAATATCTGGTCTTATTTATCAGAATCCAGAAACTTTCAGTATGATCTAAGTACTAACTAACTGATAGAAAGTAATTCACAGTTCTTCTCGCCAATGCTCAGTTTAAATCGGGCGGCCATGGACAATGCCGTTATGCGTCACACGGCTTGTTCGCGCGAGTGTTGAAATATTTTCATATTACATTATCTAAAGACTATGTATCCAAATAACATGCTATAAAAGGCAAAGTTTATCTTCATAAAATTGTCTTGTTGATGAAGTAACTTTTGTTCGTAAGATTAATATGCAATGCCTAATAATAATGCTCTAAAATCACTTTTATATTTTCATGAAAGTTTTGGCACAAAATACCTTATTGTGGCTTAGATATAGAGGGAATATGGCATCGCGGTTTTTTTTTGATGTACTACAGAAATATATTTTTGTAGAACATTGTATTTACGTATAACCATTACGCCAGCGCACGCGGATGAAGCAGTTCGGGGCGCTTTTCCTTCCGACTTACTTAATAAATTTCAATATTAAGGGCTAGCTGAGAGGAGTAGCCTATTATTGAATAGCCTATACTATTCTTGACGAACCTGAAACAATTATATACAAAAAAAAAAACAAATCCGACTAGTATATCCAGACATTAGTGCGTTAAATAAACAAAAATCTCTTCCGCTTTATAATATTAGTATATACGTAGATTTAGATTAATGTCAATTTGTTGACAAAACTTGATAAATAATTTGTAGAATCGAAAAGTTTATTTGTTAGATTTAGCAAAGTAACTGATAATATAATTATCTTAAGGAGTATCTGAACATAAAAACTAAGAATATAATAGTGACTGCCTCGTTGGTCTAATGGTCCCAAGCGCGACTGCTGAGCATGAGGTCTTGGGTTCGATTCCCGGGTCGGGCAAAGTGTTATTGAGTTTTTCTGTTAGAAAATTCTCGGTAGCAGCCCGGAGTTTGGAATTGTGCCCGGTAGATGGCAATAGGCTCACCACCTATTACATGGGACTTAATAACAGCATTGGTGAAATGTGGATGTACGAATGTGTACTTCTCTGCCTACCCCTTCGGGGAATACAGGCGTGATGCTATGTTATGTTATGGTCATTATGAACATAAAAGCGGTATAATTAGAGCCACTTTACGAACAAGTGTGTTGAATATAAAGACTGCTTGTCCTATTATTATAGCTAATCACGATTTCCAGGTTTTCATTTGTTTTCAATTATAGCTTTATACGGTTAGTTGTAATTATGATGAAGAAGTAATTCTCTTATTACCACATGGTGTAAAAAGAATAACAAGCGTTCGACTATGTAGTAGTTGTGGGCAGACCATGCATATTATACTTATCAGGCGGTAGGAATATGATATCACTATAGTTTAAAATATTGTTATACTATGTTTATTAGCTTAACTTACTATTATGTCTATGTATTTGTGTATAATTCGATATTAGATATTTGGCCCCTTTATTTTTTTACTATAAATTCTGTCCATCCTATACGTAAGGTTGCCTGGAATAAATCGCCACATGCGATAAGACCGCCCATTGCACATACATTCTAGGTTTCATAAGTTTTTTATTTGTTATTGTGTAAGTATATTATAGAGTATTTGTATTGTATTGTATTGTACGAAAAAGTCTGAATTGAAGACGATTCATTAAAAATCTTTTACCGACAACCTTTGGATTGACTAGAAAATTATATTTTGTTCGCAAAATATCTTTACCAACTTCTAGAAAACGTACGTTTTAAAATTATGGTAATAATCACAGAAATATTCTAATATCTTTGGTAACAGTCGGTAAATTATCTTTATCCGTTCACCGCGTAACTAGCCTAGACTCAATACTTACTTTGCATCTAAATAAATCTAAGTTTTCTCAATACAGATAGCTTTCCATCTATACTAATATTACAAAACAGAAGAGTTTTTTTCGTTTGTTTATTCGATTGTTTGTTTAAACGCGCTAATCTCTGGAACTACTAGACGGATTTAAAAAAAAATATATATATACGAGTATGATAGCCAGATTCATGTATAGGCTATCTAAAATTTGGCGACACCTCTCAGCTAGCCGTTAATATTGATTTTTGTTAAGTAAGTCTGAAGCAAAAGCGCTGCCGAACCTCTTGCGTCTTTTTCCAATACGCGTGCGCTGGCGTAATGGTTAGTGATACGTAAATATTATATACGTTCTACAAAAATATCTAATTAAATAGTGATTTCTGAGCATTAGTATTGCATATTAATTCTTACGAAAGAAAGTTACTTCATAATCAAGACAATTTAATGAAGATAAACTTTGCCCTTTATAGCATGTTATTTGGACGCAAAGTTTAGGAGATAATGGAAAATGTAAATAATTGAACACTCGTGTAAACGAGCCGTGTGACGCCTAAACCCCGCCCGACGAGAACCAAGCATTACCAAGAAGCGATGAACTGGGAATTGTTTTCTATTTGTTGGTTAGTATTAAGTAACCGCGGGGCACAGGTGATTTTATAATTGGTAAAACTTTATGAAAAGAGCAGTCGTGTGCATAATGCGAACCAGGCAGCGTACCTAACCCGAAATAATACAAGTTTCATCTATATATTTATGTCATACTCATCATACAATACTGCATAAGCCATACAAAGCCACACAAGAAATTTCATATTTCATCTCACATTTGTCAGATTATTGAGGGAAAAGGCTTTCTAAATTCAAATTTAGTGCAGATCGGAATTAAAATAATCTTGTTGAAGATCAACATTTCACTAATTATATCAATGTTAAGTTCGTGCCTATTATCCATGCCTTAGCCTGCATCAGTCCGTGTGCGTGACCGTGGCTTGCGGTGCGCGCTGCACTACTGCGCTTCGAGTGGAGCAGGCGCGAGCCAGGCGGCACGCGCGGCCTGCGCTGACCGTGTTCTGATGGCTGCGCCGGCGCTGGCAGGTGCGCGCGACGCCGACGGTCTGACGCCCCTGCACCTCGCTGTCGTGCATGGCAACGTGCCGCTGGTACAGACGCTGCTTGCTGCCGGTGCTGACGTCAACGCGAGGGACGACGAGCATCACACTGTCGTTCATTGGGCTACTGGTAAGTCATTATAATAATAAAACTGTTGACTTTGAATACTCTCTCCAGTCGGGTAAGCAATCTGCCTTTGTAAAAATGGTTTGGGAAAGAGAGCTCAAATGATACAAAAAAATTGTAGATAAACTATCTAACATTTAGTTCCGATTTAGTTCACCGGGCTGCCTTAGGTGTCACTGTAACGGATGGAGTGAGTCGTTATCTAAAGGTTGTCACTCGCGGCAAGCAGTGCGCGGCGCAGCCTTGCCTTCGTGGTTATCATCAGGGCGAGTCAGACGGAGCGCGGGCGTCGTGCACGCAAGCCAATTAGTTACCCACCGCATTCGTGTCAATCACTTGCCTTTTATGAAGTTATTTGTTGCTGCTGAAAAGTCCATCTTTAAAGTTTATTAAATCACAATCATCACTTTTGATCACGAGATTATTTAAGTGTCGCAGATTGATTGTAGAATCCACTGTTTTACAAAAAATACCGTTTTATGAAACTGCTGAACAATGTCCAGCTGGATTGCCATTGCGAAAACAAACTGCTACCCACATTTAGACATAATGCAGAATAACATATCTACAGTGGGACAGATTTCTTTATTGTATAGGTATCCATATTAAATGGACAGTCACCACTCAAGTGAAAGAAAAGATACCGTATATAAGCCCCATCCGGCGGGTCTCCTATTTATGTGTCTGTGACGTCAGAGAAAACCTAACCACGAAGTCGGTCATCCTCTTAGAACCTAACCTGTCCCTGTCGAGGTACACGAAGCTCCCGAGCTCGCATCGCTTCCTCATGTTTCAATTTAATTTATTTTCTTTCTTAATACCGATTTAGTACTAATTAGTATAATATTTACGTCATTCTAAATATTATTTTTTTCTACAATCTATCTGCGACTTCTGGAGACTGCGATATAAGTTCTTATTCGATTCGATCGAAGGGGTAGGCAGAGGTATACATCCACATTTCACCAATGCTGTTATTAAGTCCCATGTAATAGGTGGTGAGCCTATTGCCATCTACCGGACACGATTCCAAACTCCGGGCTGATACTGAGAAGGGAATCGAACCCGAGACCTCCTGTTCAGCAGTCGCGCTTGGGACCACTAGACCAACGAGGCAGTTTTATTTTAATTGTTTTCTTTACGTTAAATCTAAATATGGTCTGATAAAAAATCCGTTAGCCCAATGATTATGATTCGTTGTAAAAATGGTGGCGGTGGTTGTCCTAATACACCCCATTGGGAAATACCCGTAAATACCTATTCGGAAATTCCAAGGATTGCAATTCCATTTCCTATTCAAAATAAGTAGCAAACAGCAGTAATTTTATAACAGTATAACTCTAAAGTGGTAATAAATAGCTACCTTGGAGTGGTCACCATGAAGAATGAACCTAATTTACATTAGACTGGAAGAACCCACAGATGTCCTTGCAAAAAGGCCTTACGTCACCGACTTGCGATTTTTCAAAATGTTATGAAAGCTAGAGGTTATTAATATTATCTTTAGTTCCTTTGCAAAACCTAAAGTATTACACAAGTTTCTAAGAGAACAATTCTTACCTCTTAGGTCGTTACCAAACTGTGATTCCACAGAAGAACTGTCACCCAGGAAGTCTTAACAAATCACGATATGTTAATGTCATAGTCGCGAGGCTTTTATTTCCCTAAGCGAGGAAAAGCTTTGAGTGAAGGAAAGAGGGATGATAAAACAACGCAAGGTTACTTAGGTGTTTATAATGCAAGCCAGAGATCTCGACGATATGTAACGTGTGCTCCGAGGCCACACAGGGTTCCGTTCTGGTGAAATGTGTGGCGAACACAAACGGATGTCCGACAGAAGATTCGCCGTCTACTTATACTTCCTTCAAAGAATTTATTAAAAACGACTATTTACAGTTTGAGAGGTTAGGAAGCTTTTGAAAAAAAATTTTTTTTTTCTGCGAGTAAGCGTTTTATTTCTCAACATAGACTCCTTTTAACTCAAATCATTTAATCCACCCATAATTTTTTTTTCTTTCCAAATAATAAGTTTGCGCAAGGCCTATAAAATAGGCATTTGTTTCAGGCTTTTTAGCTCTTTGCCTTCTTTGGTGCACGTTCACCCGTAGAAACCCACAGTCTTGACTGTTCCTTGATCTCTCGTGTGTTGTGATGAATGCATGTTTTGTCCACAGTCATGAACCAGTGCAAAAATTGCTGCTAAACGTCACCAAACACTCCTCCGAAATTCACACGGTTACGCTTTAGTCGAGTGTGTGCAATCACGGCACCCATCGCGCGGATATCTTTGCCCAAATATTAATATAAAACGCTAAATGTATTATTCGCGCAGTTGAAATTGGCCACGCATACTTTCATTATCCTGTCGTCTAATATCATTCCATAAATGTTATCTTGGATTTCTGGCTTGACAACCTCTTTTGGGTGACCTGAACGTTCGGTGTCGTTTGTGCTGATACGACCACAACAGAATTCTGTAAACCACTTTTTAACCTCTGATATTGGTGATGCAGAGTCCCTATAATATTTATTAAGCCTTTGCTTGGTGACAGTTTTTTGACGGAAAAAATAACGCTCAATCAGCACACGAAATTAACTTTTATCCATTTTCGTTCAAATTCACGAGGTTGTCTGCTTGTCAAACATAAACGTAATGACTCATGTTGCTTAAATTTTGCCAGTAGTCTATTAAAAGATAGCCGCTGACGGGAGCAGATTTGCTTTAAATTTACTGCACGAGAAGTTCAAAAATTCACTGACTTATAAAACTGCTCTCATACGGCAAAAAAACCTTGCAATAAATCGATATTGTAATAAAATCGATTTTCCGGTCAAATGGTAAAATTAATTATTCATGGAAGTCGTAAAGCTCATTATGAATACTCAGGTCTCCTTTCCAAATTGTATGAAGCGGTCGTCAAACTAAAGCGCTACAAATGCCGCATTGTTATAAGTCATCATAATATGTGCCGTGGGGATGGTGGTGCTAAGGGTAGTCCATATTTTAGGGGGATGTGGGGGTTGTCCGGTCCGATGTTATTGAGCGGCTCGCAAGGTCAGGCCCTTGAACTCTTGCGGACCGCAGTCCGTATATATCTAGGACTTGGTGTTTCAGAGAACTTACGCTGAAAGGTCGAGTCTGACCGACGAGTTTATGTTTAATGCAGGTCAAATTGACGTGTAAGGTCGAGGTTAGATGTCCGTCATCGCTCGTTCAGAATTAAAGTAATTAAATAGTATAATATTTACCTATAGTTATTATTTACTTATTTTGATTCGTTTAAGAATATCAATGTGTCAAATCCACGGCCAAATCGCTTTAAGCATTAGGTACGTCGAATTATAATAACAATAGTGAATATAATTGTAGCTGAACGGAATTACCATACGAATTTGATGTGATGCCTTGAGTCGATAACATAATATAGCATGACGCATATATTCCGAGGTCGAAGGGGTAGGCAGTTTTACATCCACATTTTACCAATGATGTTAAGTCCCATGTAACAGAAAGTGAGCCTATTGCCATCTACCGGGCACAATTCCAAACTCCGGGCAGCTCAGAGTATTTCCTAATAGAATAGCACAATAACACTTTGCCCGACCTGAGAATCGAACCCAGGTCCTAGGGCTTTGCAGTCGCGGTTGGTACAATTAGACCAATGAAGCAGTCGATAGATGACAAATATTTTTTAATAATTCTGGAGGGCAGTTAGATGGTTTCGTAGTCAACATTAATCTTTGACACAAATTTTAGTACCTACTAAAATTTGTACGTACGTAGGTTTAGGTTTCTTTTTACACGACTGCCCTAAAAAGAGAAAAACAGGTTTTGTATTTTATTAATTACCTATTTAGAATGTTGGCTCTCTAGGATGTT
This sequence comes from Xylocampa areola, assembly GCA_935421205.1. NCBI lineage: Eukaryota > Metazoa > Arthropoda > Insecta > Lepidoptera > Noctuidae > Xylocampa > Xylocampa areola. Next base: position 10,637,662 of record OW285217.1, on the reverse strand, counting down.
ACAAATGCTCCGTAAATAAAGTATGTTATACGTGTCAACAAAGTTTTTATATCCAGTGTGAGATATACCATATTAGTTATAGTGGTTAGCCTATTGCCATATATCGGGCACAATTTTAAACTCCGAGCTGCTACTGAGAATGGTTTAACAGAAAAACTCAATAACACCTTGCCAGACCCGGGAATCGAACCCAGGACCACGCACTCAGCAGCTGCGCTTGGAATTACTAAAATAGGTAGTTTATACGTCTTAAGATAGTCTATTCCGTCAAAAGTTTTATTACTAAAAACTGCACTTCTACATATTGTATAATGTTATTACTTTTTTAATCTATCAGTAGGTAGCATAGGAATAATAGTATTTTATTAATATTAAAGTTGGTAGATTTGGACATGAAGTGTTTTGGATTAAATCTTTATTAAGTTTTTTTTCTTTTTACAAGACCGCCCTAAAAAGGTGTGTTATGTTTTTAGGGTTAATGTATGTATGTCAGTATGTGTGTATGTATGTTTATGAGTTTCTTTATTGCACCATAAATTTAAATGGCTGAACCGATTTCGATGTATCCATAGATTCCTTAAATTGTCCCGAGTAACATGGGCTAGTAATTTTTTTTTTGTAATTAATTTAATTTTGTTAGTTCTTTTTATTTCATTATATAATACTAGCTGTGCCTGCGACTTCGTCCGCGTGGATGTCGGAAACTAACACTCAGCCTGTGAACGCTAATTCGGAATAACTTAGGCTAATTATAATATAATAGCTGTGCCCCGCGGTTTCACCCGCGTTAATTTGAGGAAAAAACCTACTAAAATATATTCCACCAGCACCCTCCCCCGTCATGACCGCGCCTAGCACATCATAAATGCGCCTGCCTCATTGGTCTAGTGGTCCCAAGCGTGACTGCTGAGCATGAGATCTCAGGTTCGATTCCTGGGTCAAGCAGTGTTGTTGAGTTTTTCTGTTAGAAAATTCTCAGTAGCAGTCCGGACTTTTGAATTGTGCCTGGTAGATGGCAATAGGCTCACCACCTATTACATGGGACTAAATAACAGCATTGGTGAAATGTGGGTGTGCATCTGTGTAGACCTCTGCCTTGGGGGAATACAGGCGTGAGGCTATGTTATGTTCTAAATGCGCGCGTGGTACTTGATCATTATTTTGTTCCCGAGTTATTTTAAAACTACGATATCTCCGAAGATATTCATTGAAATCAAATGTTGTAAACTTTGTTCAAAATTAAATACTTGTGATGAATAACGTATTTATTTGGTTAACGATTAATATCATGTTTATAAAAACATCTTAGCAAATACCTAATGCATTATTTTAGAACCAATTTGATAACCATAAAAAAGTTTATAGTGAGTCAACTATAAAAGATAGACATATGCTGTCGCGACCTTTCTTTTTGAACTATTTAAGAGAATCAATTTTGTCATACATAATTTTTGCGTAACTTTAACCCCTTACATAGCGTTCGCAACGGAAGCTCTTAAATGGAATAATTTTTTCCCGTTTTTGCAACATTGTTCATTGATGCTCCGCTCCTATTGGTTTTAGCGTGATGTTATATAGCCTATAGCCTTCCTCGATAAATGGACTATTCAACACAAAAAGATCTTTTCAATTCGAACCAGTGTTTCCTGAGATTAGCGCGTTCAACCAAACAAACAAGCAAACTCTTCAGATTTATAATATTAGTATAGATTTGTGGAGTTTTTGAAGTCGTTTTTTTAAACGTAGTATTTTTATCTAGTGTGTGGTGAAGTTGGTGCACTGCGGGCGGTGCTAGCATCCGGCGCGGACGCAGCCACTCCGGACCAGCACGGCGGGTACCCGCTGCACTATGCAGCGCAAATGTGTGGCGCTCCATCTGCCACGGACCATCAAGTAACAAATTTAACTTACTTTAAGTTTGTTTTTCTGTGTGGCCTTATAATGTGGATATTACATTTTTTTATCGAACCTTTGAGTTTTCTTTGGGGTTTGAGAATCTATTCAGTCTTTTAAACCGCAGAGTAGAGGTGCTGCGCTTGAAGTTTTACGAGCATTGGTGAAGGAAGGCGGAGCTAGCGTAGACGTGAGGGACGCTGATGGGCGAACACCACTTCTGTGGGCAGCATCGGCAGGCTCGGCGGCTGCTGTGCTCGCCCTACACCAGGCTGGGTCCAAGGTTGATGATGCTGACAGGTGCAAAGCAATAACTTAATAGATTTTTGAATGACTAAAATAAGTGCTAGTGTTAATTATATAAAACAATATTTCAGAGATGGATTAACAGCTCTACACTGTGCTGCCGCTAGAGGACACACTGAAGCTTTGGAAACATTAGTCGGCTTATGTGGCGCTCGAGTTGATGTGGCAGATTCTCATGGGTGTACTCCGTTGCACTACGCAGCAGCATTAGGACATGCAGATGCAACATCAGCGCTATTGCAACATGGGGCAGATTCTCATCGACAAGATAGAAGAGGTCGGAGTCCAGCGCATACAGCGGCAGCTAAAGGGCAGATCGAAACTGTACGGATACTCGGTAAGTACTAATTATCATTGGTAAGTTTAATAGGTTAAGCCTATAGATGGACTATATTTAACCCTTTTGTTATTTTCAGGTGCAAGAGGAGCTAACCTTTGGTTGAGAAATTCCAAAGGCGACTTACCTTTACACGAAGCAGTCGCTTCTGGAAGACGAGAGTTAGTGAAGTGGCTTCTAGACGGTAGGCCATCCCAAGTTAACGCTACCAACCATGAAGGTCGCACGCCATTGCATATAGCAGCAGCTACGGATAATGCTGATCTTTGTCGTTTGTTATTAGACAGAGGTGCTGAAGTTAATTTAGTAGCGAGGTCGTCTAAAAACGAACCAATTACACCTTTAGACTGCGCAACAACTCGAGGGCATCGGTCTACTGCTAAATACTTGCAAATGCATGGTGGTATGCCTGCCGCTAAATTAACTAATACAGAAATTGTAATAGATGGTGCTCCAATTACTGCGTTACCGACACGAAGGGTAACCAGTACAAAAATTGATGTTCATGATAGAATTAGAATAGAAAAAAGAGAGGTTGTTGAACTGTCTAGCCCAGTTCAAGAAAGACGAAGAATAAAAAATAAAAATGGTAGTGATACATCGAACGAATCTTCTGCTGATAATAGAAAAAAAATGCCAAGAAAAAAATTTGAATCGTATAAGTACAAAAATAATAATCATAGAGAGCGAAGAAAAAGGCTTATGCACACACAAAAGAGTTTTAGTGATGGTTACGACAGTGAATATGAAGGCTATGAAAGAGAAGATTCTCGAGAACGCAAGCACACACACAAGAGTTCTAAAAAAAATAGATCTAAGAGTGAACCTTCAAGACGACATAGACGTAGTGCAAAACATTACCATCGTTATAGATCTCGTTCCGAAAGTTCTTCAGATTCAGAGAGTTATTCGGCGAAAAGAAAAAGTAGGCGACACCGACGATCCAAAAGAAAGTCGAGCTCACCCTCAGAAAGCAGCAGTTCAGAATCAAGTGAAAGGCGCAGTACTAAACGCAAAGGAAAAAAAACTTCGATTCATATAGAAAATGATGATGAAAAACAGAGTGTAAATATAGTTAAGTATAAAACCACAGATATTTTACAGGGTAATGAAAAATACGATAATCTAGCTACTGATCTTGAAACTAAAGCTGAAGATACCAAGGGTGAACCAGAAAAAGAAGAAAATAAATTAGTTAAAAACCAAAGTGAAACCGAAACAGATACCTTATCAGTTAAAACAAATATGATCATAACCGAAGCTCAAATTCACATGGAACGGCAATCTAGTCAACTAGGTAACTCTGAAATAAATGTCACGGTTGATTCAGCAAACAATGTATCTATTGAAACTTCTAATTTGTCTGTAAAACACAAAGATTTAACAGGAGATGATAAAACTGAAAGTGACAAGCAAGAGGTTCCAGACGATTCTAAAACAAGTGTAACGGATCGAGCTGCAGAAATTCCAAACAATAGTAGTCAAAAAGAACCATCACCAACTTCAAATCAAGTTTCAATCCCTGATAAACAAAGCACAAAGAAAGACGATAATCAAAGTATTTCAAATAAAGATGATGAGATGCAAAGGAAAATTCTAGGTGAAGAGAACGCTAGTGAAAATAAAATATTAGATAATGAGGTAATACAAAGCAATAAATCCCAAATCGAAGATGAACAAATCATAAAATCCGTAACCTCACAAACGGGGAGTTCCGAAAACCTAAAACTACTGCAATATACTAGTAAAGATCCAAGTCAGTTTTCAGACAATGAATTAAAAACTACTCCGAGTTCTAACATAGAACTAGCCAGACGAAAATCATTTCAAGTTTTATCAGGGCCAGATGAAAAAACAATGACAAGTAAAGATTTATCAGCAGATTTAAGAACGAGTTGTGATGTGCCTAGTATTGAGCAAACAGAGACCCAGGAGAAGATAAGTACCCCAGCAGTATCATTTTCAAATAAAGATGAAATAATTGACAGCAAGGAAATCGAGAAAGCCGATCATCCAATGGGGGAATCAGTTGACCACAGCTTGGACCCTGAAACTGACAAACAAGTTCAAGATAGTATTTTGCAAAAAGATAGTAGTGAAAGCAATATGATGAGTTCAGAAGAAAGAAGGAAAGACTTTGCGTCTACTACAGGAAGCAGTACTGAAAATGCCCAAAGTAACGATAAAGGCCTCGTGTCCGTGCTTGATGATAATATTCCTACAAGTGATCGTGCAGTTCAACAAGTTATCCTGGAGAACTTATCGGAAGAATATGATGTCGATTTATCACTACCGCAGTCATCACCCAAGAGAATAAGGAAAACTTCTAAAGAAAGTCAAGGCAGCAGCCGAAAAAGTAGTATTTACGAAACAGAGAGTTATAAAGTGTTATCCGATATAGCTAGTGCGCCCGATGTTTCACCTGGAATTCTCAAAAAAACAATTAAAATGGATGAAGGTTCTATGGAAGATGGAGAAATTTTGGATGGAGAGAGACTCTCAAAAGATGGATATTTAGGTAGAGTTCCCAGTGTAAGTGATAATGAATTATACAGTCACAGCGAAGCAAATGGCCGAAGAAAACGTTTCCGGAAAAAGGGCAGGACGAAAAGTCGCTCAACTATTAGATCTAAGAGTGAAAATTCTGAAAGAGGTTATGAATCCAGTGGTTTAATGGATTCGGGTTTTGAACCGAGCCCAAGAGCTATTCAACGCCGAATCACAAGTCCACGTCTCGCTGCCTACTACCAACAAAGAAATGCTAGCGGAAGGTACTCGGGAAAATCTGATAGTAGGATCCCTGTGCGAAAACCAGGAGATAAAAACGCCGTTGACATGAAATCCGTCACCCAGAGAATCCAGACAAACATGAGGCGGTAAGTTGAAAAACATTTTACGGAACACATTAAACGTCAACCTCGACAAGATCGTGGCTGTTAATAATATTTTTATAATTTTCAGGTATTATTGTGAAAGGAAGATATTTCAACATTTACTAGAGTTAAAACGGCTTCAAATAAGAACAAGCAAAAGCAATGAAGCAGTCCTAGTAAAGAGAGCTATTGAAGAATACAATAAATCGAGTTTAGCTAACGTAGGGCTAGGTCCGTATAATACTCCAGATTTCTCCTTCAGCAGTTTTGAGAAATTCCTTTATGAAAGTCTAAGAAAGTTACAAAAAAGTGGCAAGAAGCATTTGGATAAACTGCCAGAGAAGCCTTTTGAGTTTGATTACGGTGAAAGTGAGCTGTATAAAATGAGTGCTATTCCGGATAACCCATGCTTGTGTACCAGTAAAACTCACAGATGTTTCCATGCAGTGCACGCATACACAGGCATACCCTGCTCTGCATACAGTGAGTACTTTAATTTTTTTATTATTCATTTCAAACATCATTGTTTCCAATCACAGTAATATTGACTGTCTCGTTGGTTTAGTGGTCGCAAGCGCGGCTGCTGAGCGTAAGGTCCTGGGTTCGATTCCCAGGTCGGGCAAAGCGTTATTGGAAATTCTCAGTAACAGCCCGGAGTTAGGAAGTTGGTGGTGTGACACCCCCGTGCTTGGAAGAGCACGTAAAGCTGACGTCCTGCGCCTGATCTCTCTCCGGTCGTGTCGAGTTGCCATCACATCGGACTATGAGAGTGAAGGAAGAGGGAGTGCACCTGTGTGTGCGCATACACTTGTGCACTATAATATCTCCTGCGTACTTGGCTAATCTCCTCGAAGATGGGCCGCCGTGACCGAAATACGGTCTGGAGGAATACCTATTATTGATCTAAATTGTAATAATTTATTGTTTTTTTTTTTCAGTACCATACAGATGGAACCACCACACAATGCCAAAGCCAGCAACAGCAGGTCCTAGCTCAAAATCAAAAGGGTTTCTCCCGAAGATCAACTCAAAACCACCATCAGGCACTGGAAAAGCTCACGTCACGCTAGAAGTCTCACACGGAACAGAGAAGCAATTAATTGCATTACCAGCAGAGAAACTGGATAAAAATAAGCGATATTACGTTACTTTTACCGTGAAAGGTTCCGAACCGACCTCAGATAACGATAATTCTTCACCTAGTGGTACATTGAATGCGAAGGGTGTAAGAACAGGTTGATTGTGATTATAATAACGTCCTGAAGACGAACGCGTACTAATCACTGCCAGTTTTCGAGTATGATAAGATAATGAACTGGTTGTAATTGTAGATCGTTTATGCACTTAGCCTAATATTTATTTTTGTTATTAGACCGAATGAAGCCGTCCATAATAACAGAAAAAAGGCCATATTTATTTTTTTATATATAGAGAGGAATATATGTATACTTGACAGAGTCTCTATTGTAATATTAAAATTATGTATATATAGGTATGTACTTAAATGTTGTGTAGTCTTCCTGTTATGCGTTGTAATGCACAGAAATTGATGAAAATTGAAACGACAGCGCCGATTTTTGTCTGCACACAATATTTTGTTAAGATAGTCAACAGTATTAAATTAGTGAAATTCATAACTGACTTTGAGAATATCCTCAATTTATTAATTGTGTACAGTGCGGCTGGCATTAAGGATACAATTCTTCAAACTATAGTAAAACGTTAGCCTAAGTGATTTTATGGAGGAAATGTATTCAGACATGAAATTTTACCCTAAGATATCATGAAAGAGAAGAATAATTAACCCTAAACAAGAAACAACACACGTGGCAAGTGTCAAATAATATAAATTTAAGTCTGATTTACAAAGAAATAAGCCACTTCGATAGAAATAAATATTTTATTTAAATATACTAACTTATTAAAATATAAGAAAATAATAATAAATACCATTTACATACAAACAAAAACCAGAAACATAATTATGACGTACACAACACAGCAAAAGATGGGCTACCCGCATTACAAAGGTCATTATGTATATTTAGACTCCCAGCAACAAGGCTACTCCAGCGAGGGTCCAGCGGGTTGGCTTGTCCCTGGTTTTCAGATTAAACGTCCACACGAAAGTCGGACCACGCATACTAGAAAAAAGAAACACCAGTGAACATATAAATGCAAATTCAATTTGATATTTTGGGTGTTCCTAAAGTTTTTAGAATCTCACTCTACAAAACTCAAGTATAAGTTAGTAACCTCTGTTCATCTGGGACATTATTAAACTTGGGTACTATTTTAAAAAGCGTTACAACGAATATAACCGGCGAATTCTGGAAAAGTTTGTTTGCGAACGAATGCTTGGCTTGCGAATAAGAAAGAATGAAGTAAGTGTTGTGTTGTGTTGTGCTGAGTCCTGTATTCAACTTACCGTATCTTATAGACGGGGCACTCGTATACATTGCGCACGTCCTGTTTGTCCTGGGTGACGGCGCGGATGAAGATGACGGGCATCATAGGGAACAGCTCCATCATACGTGACTCCACGATACCACCCGTCAAGGTGTCCCAACGCGCGCCCTCCATGTATAGCCCGTGGATGTTGGCGCCTTCACGTGGTGGAGCACTGGCATACAGCGAAAAAATTTAAGTCAATTAAGAACTTTTGTTTATTTAAAACAAAGAAAAAAAAATATTAAAAGCATATGTTTAAAGTTTTTGATTTGAGGACTTTGAAAATCGCCATAATCATTTGTCTTAAGGAAGTAGTAACTTGAAAATACTGTCGAGTTACAATCCTATCTGTCTAATAAACATGCTTATATATTCTTAAATGGTACACATACTTGAAGTCCTGCCTGGATCTCTTAGTGACGTCACAGTTGAGGCACATCTTGTCCAGCGGCCACTCGTTCTTGCGGGCCGTCTGCTGCATGATAGCGGTTAAGAAGGATTGAGGGTTGAAAAAACCTGCAAGCCACACAGCTGGTGGCAACTGAAATAAAGTTTAAGTGTTGGTCTCTTGTACAACTGAGTAGAAGAGTAGACAATACATTGTGTATGTATCGGCTTGTGCTTTGGAGATAACCAGAAATGGTCTACGACTAAAGCTGCTTTAAGTTGTCAGATCAAGAACATACAAATCAGTTGGATCCTTCCCAGTATTGTAGTTAGTATCGCCAGATAGACCAGAAATCACGAGTTGAGATAGACAAGGTCGCGAGGTGATAGTATTGTTAGTTATAGTTATTCACGTTACGACTGTTAAACTGGCAAGCCAAAGGTCACAAGTTTGAACCTAAGGTACGCATCACTGACGGAAGTGAATTTTATAAATTCACTTCCTTATAAAGGTGAGGAAAAACATCGTGAGGAAACCAGCACACCTGAGAGAACGCCATATCAGAGACCTACGGGTGGCTTAATCTCTGACGCTAGGTTGTTCATCAATTACACGATAAGAAGATTTATCTATAAATAGCTTTCCCCTTTAGTCGCAATTGTTTCTTAGAAAGTTATAAATAAAACCTACGTTGAAGTCACCGGTCCAATTTTCAAGTTCAGTCAACCGCAGACAAAGGTCCGAGAACCAGGCGGCTAGACCCAACAGGCTGGGATAAGCCAGCTTGCTCCACGCGTCTGGCACCTTGTCCATGAAGAGCGACTCCATCAACTTCTCCATATCGCTACTGATGGTCAGCTCACCCTGAAATATTAATCATTCAGTAATTTTTGTAACGGATATATGCACTCATTTCCGTTTAAGATTTTTATACCCATTTTACGATATTGATGGTAGGTATCTTTCCATATATTGGGCATGATAATATTATGAACTCCGAAAGTATGGATGTATTGACGGGATGTTGGAAGATGTTCAACGGTTATTACTCACTTGCATTCTTCGGGATTGCCCGACTAGTTCCGCTCAAACGGAGCCCTTTATTCATGAGCTGAGCTCGCGGTAATATCACGAGTCAAAGTCAGTTTGACTCGCAAAATCGCTGCGAGCTCAGCTCAGATTTGGATGAAACTTGGTAAATGAACAATTTGTCCTGAATCAGCCTAGATATAAAACTACACATGTTGTAGGCTACCATGATCACTAACTTATTTTAATTTTAGCCCTATCCCTATTAACATTTAAGAGATCGCACCTTCAATCCCAACTCGAGTTCTTTCAGCGACCTTCTAATCTCTCCCATGAGTCGGTTCATGCGTTCGCATTCTTGCATGGCTACGATAGTGAAAGGCGTCAGCTCCTCTACTTTCCCCGCAAGTTCGGCTAGATTGAAAGGTTCTGGAACTCTGTCCAAAACGTCTTCTAGCAAAATTTTGACCTAGACAAATGGAAATGACGAATATTTGTGGTAAGATCATCACGTTACATGGGGTGAAGTTTTAAGGAGTGTCAAGAATATACGATATTATATTCATGCATTTCCGCAGAAGAGAAGGCAACGGAAACGCAGCGAATTTTTTTGTGAAAATTATGGTGTAAAATTGCTGTTATACACTTATACTACAAAAATCTCGGGAACTCGCGCTACGCATTTCCCGTACCTTACCCGGCAATATGAAGTAACCCAAGACATTTCTATCGCTTGCTGATTATGTGGGAATCTGTTATATTATACTATACCAATTCATCTTTGCTAGCACCGCCTCCTGCTTGTGCACCGGTATCTCGCGGTTGCATTTCAAACACCACCTGTTGAAAATTCAATAATCTTATCCCTGGATTTCATTAGATTTTATTTTTTATCAACACCCCATTTTGAATACCGGTCACTTGAAGAGCCGTGCCAGGGATACGATAAAAGAACTTTAAGAGAATGAGACGCCCAATATGGGACACCATTTAATGGATCGATATATTGATGCAATGAAGCACGTTATAATATTAATATATTTTATTTTATTTTCTCTAAGTATCATCATCCCCCTGCCCTTAACCCAATTTATTTTGGGTCGGCGCAGCATGTATTCTTCTTCCACTTTCTAATTGTTTTTGAAATTGGATGCTGCTATAGTTTTGGCAATGTTTTATGACCGGCCGCCTGCCTAACGTCAACTCTCATTGGGAATGCTGTTGTTGGTGGTAACCGCTACCGATACGGTCTCCTTTTATCTAGCTATGTCACATCAAATGTTATCCATGCGCCAGGTTTTTTTTGTTAAATGTTATACTATTATCTATACTATGGAGTTTCTAGCCCGTTCTTCTCCATAGGAATCTACATTTTAGAACGTGGCATGTGTTGACTTTTAAAAGTACCTACCTTTGTATGGTCTAATTGGAATAAATGATTTGACTTTGACTTTATCACACTTCACTAACCGGGTCATATTATTAATTTACTCAGAAGTATATTGCAATAAAATTGCTATGTTATCTTACCCTAAATAATCTTTCGGAGACTGTTGTTAGATATCCAATTTCGGCATTGGGATGCAATCCATATAAGTAGGGTGTCTCATCTGGCAAAAAATCATCGATATAATTGTGATAACCGACGTAATCAGAGTTTGGTGGAGATATGAAGCCCTGAGCCAGCTGCAATTCACCATCCACCTGCAAATAAGATTTTAAAGATTAGCATTTTATCGATAAAAAATATTTATTTTACGATTATGAAATAAGCCCCAACATAAATTCGTCCACTGAACATGGTGTACTCGTAAATGCATTAAATTATAGTAAAATAGTGTAATTAATATAACCGACCAATTCCGCTTGCATATATTCGAGCAGGAAAGTCCGACAGAGCCGTCGGTCCCAATCATCAGTGATGTGTCCACCATACATAATTTCCCCGAAGAGGTACCGTAGATCCTCCCACGGAACTCGAGGGTTTGCTTCCAAGTAGTTGTACAGCACATATACACAAATTGTCAGGTCACCGAAATTGAAAGGGTATACCCTGCAAAGGGATTCCGGTTATTCGAAACATATAGGTTATTAGTCGATGTATCCATTCTCATAATATAGGTGCTGTTAGAAATGTGACACCTGATTGCAGAATATCAAGAACTTTAACCAATGAAAAGTGTACCTGTTCCAGCCTTGTGGGCCGAATTTACGTCTCTCTGCAACGACGGCATGGAAGTAGCACAATGCAAATAATACGGCTTTGAACTCCGCCTCCTTGCTGCACATTTCCAGTGTTTCCTGACTGAAGTTGTCCAGGGACTACGGAACACATTTGGGTCGATTTATTAAAAAAGTTGGTCAGCATCGTTCTGTTAGATTAATGTTAAATTAATGTTTAAAAAGTGGTAGTTTTTCTAAACATGGCAAAGGATCAATATCATGACAAGTCTGTTTAGTATAGAAACTCTTTCCTAAAGTGTTGCCTGATCGAAGTGTGTTTAGAACAATCTAAAATTTTAATGTTAGAACTAAATAAGTAAATACCTTATGCAAGTTGGCCCACATGCCGATCGGTGGCTCATTCGTTATTTTAATGGATGACTCTAAGATTCCTTGTGGAATTATGTGGTAGGCAGGATCACCAGCTGGCTCAGCACTCAGATACAGCCTTTTCAAAAGAAATGAAGTCGTTATTATACTGTATCGTTATCGCCGAAACCAAGGTTCTGCAAGGTCGCAAAATAGTTACAAGGCACATGTGTATTGATTTGCGAGGATCAGCGTTTACCGCTGTAAAAGCTTAAGTGACCATTCTACTCCTATTAAGATGGTTCTTGCTTCGTGCTCATTTTGATATCAGTCTATAAATATTATTAAAACTGTTCAACAGTGTTGCTATGGTAATGTACCACACACCATTTACTGATAAGGTATTTAATTGTTAAAAATACTTTAAGTGCAAAAGTTTATAAACACTAAGTTACAATGTTCTGATATAACGTGATAAACTGATAGATTGATATTGTTAATGATAATAGTGAGAACACACGGTGCGTTCGATGACCGGTAGTGACCTGAACTGTAAATGAAATTTATTATGAATATTGACGGATTTGCTGACGCGATGTGTACAATTTTGCAAAGCAGAGTTACACCGTACATGCTCCTGGCCGATATGAGACGAAACTGCGAGATGATGAGAAATAACAATAATAATTTAATTAAGAGACAACAAGAAATACAATGTACGAAAAAACTTAATGTCCCTAATTTTCTGATATATTGAACACCGATTAAAGTATTGGAGAAGTGGCTTTGTCTCTCTTATTGTCACTTGTAGGAATTTTGCCAATGTCACACGCCTCTAATGCCCTACGTGAACAGTGTACTCTTTGACAACACTTGGCACAAGAACACTAATTTGGTACATTAACACTGATAGTGCTAACAGCTGGTTGCAGAACCGCATGGTCCTCCACCCCCGGCGAAGTGACGGCAGGCACTCGCGACCTCGCTGTCCATCCTGTGTAGCATCAATCGAAACAGACGTCGCCACGCTACTGTCATAATACCGATGAAATTGTGGATCGCCGCATAATGGTGAACGTGGAAAATGCTGCATAAAATAGTTCCTAAGTTTTGTTGCAAGCATGAATTGATATAATTTTCGGTCAGTGATAATAGAGCGTCCTTTAAGGTTTATAGCAACATATTCTGATACTGGAACTATCTCAATTATTTGGGATTGAACCCGATGCGGTACAGGAATTATTTTTAGTATTTCGTAGATATCTCTAGTGATTAAAAGTATCATTATTTCAAAGTCAATAGTGTTTAGACTTCTCGAGCAAATTAAAAATTTTGGCAAACTCCATCCCGTCGACCGGGGCAGCCAGATCCTTTGGAAAATCACATCGATCTAATTCATGTTTTAGTTGCTCAGTGGAAATTAAATGTAAGTTAAACTTGCCGTGATAAATGTTTGTAATAGTATCAATCAATTTATCCTGTATAGCTTACTCACTGATTATTCGGCAAGTTCGAAGTCGATATTAAGGATTCTTTTTGTATGCGTCTTGTCTATGCTATGTGTATGATGAGCGTGTCCTCCATTCATGGTATCAAGATGTCCTTTCTTTTTAGGCGTTTCTCGTAGCTTCTGGTTGTGAGTTTCTCTGCGGCTTTCTTCTTTAATACTGTCCATACCCAAGTGTTTATGGATTTCAGTGTTTGTAGTTAACCAAGTTACATTGCATATTTTTCTAAGGTATTTTCCATTATTTGCAGTACTGAGATGTTAGTGTTGATTGCAGGTCCCAATAGTTGTATACCATACATCCATACCGGCTTTAGGATACCTTTGTATATTAGAAGCTTGTTTTCAACAGACAACTTGCTGTTTCTTCCCATTACGATAAAGATTTTTGTACCGTAAGTTCAGCTCATCTCTCTTGGTTTTGAAATGATGGCTCCATGTGAGGCGCCGATCTAGGTGGAGTCCTAGATATCGCACGCTATCATGATGCGGAAGAGTGCCGTTTTCTAGCACCACTGGAGGGTAGTGTCGTTTTCTCAGTGTGAAGGGGACCTGCACCGATTTGGATGTACTCGCTTTAATCCTCTATTTTTGGAGCCATTTGGTTATTTTGTGGAGTCCTCTTTGCAATACTTGAGATGATATGGTAGGGTCTTTATTGCTCGCAAGTATGGCTGTGTCGTCCGCAAATGCGGCTGTTGTGATGCCATCTATATCAGATAGGTCTGCTGTGGTTGATTGTGTAGAGTACTGGACCTAAGACAGCGCCTTGTGGGACACCAGACACCATAAAAATAATAAAATTCTTTAAGCCATTGTTTTAAGATCATATTTCTTACAAGTATGTTTATTTGATCCTTTGCTTATGATAGTATCAGCTTTTTGTTCATTGTTTGACGCACGGATAATTTAATGATAGGCAGTATTATCACGAGTCCTTTTTTTATTTTGACGGTAATCGTCTTACGTTACCGTCTTGTCCTGGGTGCTCCATAACTCATATCCATGGCCCACTTTTCTGGAGGCAAATTAAAGTCATGTATAAAAACAATATCGCTGATTTTTAGTAGGCCTTGAGTTTGTTTCCACTTAGCCCTGGCATTCAAATGACATTATGGACTTCCAAATACGACTTTGCGATTCCTTGAAACGATTTCATGTTTTACGGTTTGATATAAATATTGTTTTTTCGATAAATCGATCCCACGTCCCACCCTAAACGTCAATGGCTATCTTATTTGTCGACACTGAAAAAGAAAGCGGTTATTTCTTTATCTATGACGTCAACTCCAATGCCTATCATTTGTTTCTTACTTGGGCATCACTTGGCCAAAACTTCTTTATCAAATGGATATTTGCCTTTTGTCCACTGGCTGAAAAGTGCGATGGAGTGAGAACGTAGAGATCATCTGGGTTTTCTGAAATAGAGCATAGAGGCTCAAGGCCTCCAAGGTGTTTAAACAGCCTTCTATCTGTATTAAAATGGTTGTTAATTCTTCATATGTGAGCTTTTGTTCACCAATTACTCTTCTCATATGATATTTCAGGCTTTTCACACCATCCTCCCATAGACCTTCTACTGATGGCAATGACGGGGCATTGAAATGCCATTCTATTTTCATCTCTGTGATTTCAGGTATAGCTGATTGATATAAACTGCTGTTTTCCTCTCCGGTCCATCCTTCTTCAAGTTGGTGAAGAGCTGCTCAACAGCAGAAGCAATTTGCTGCTGCGTGGATGAAACGTCCTCCATAGTCGCCATTACGTCAGGTTATACAAAGGAAACATCTTACTTGATATTCCGCTGATAAATGCAGGAGTTGACCGTAAGGCTCACGATAACCTGGTAAAGGAAGTCCCGATGTCCACAGATTCCTTTGATAGTGCTGGTATTTCACTTCACGATGTAACACTGCCACACGCGAAATAAAGTCTCGAAGGACCAGAAAAGATGCATGGTAATGTACCACACACCCTTTACTGATAAGGTATTTAAATGATAAAAATCCTTTAATTGCAAAAGTTTATTAACACTAAGCTACAATGTTCTGCCTCGTTCGTCTAGTGGTCCCAAGCACGACTGCTGAGCAGGAGGTCTCGGGTTCGATTCCCGGGCAAAAGGTTATTGAGTTTTTCTGTTGGAAAATTCTTAGTAGCAGCCCGGAGTGTGGAATTGTGCCCGGTTGATGGCAATAGGCTCACCACCTATCATGGGACTTAATAACAGCATTGGTGAAATGTGGGTATACTGTGTACACTTCTGCCTACCCCTTCGGGGAATACAGGCGTGATGTTATGTTATGTTAATGTTCTGATATAATGTGCATAAACTGAAAGAGTGATATTGTTAATGATAATAGTGAGAACACACGGTGCGTTCGATGACCGGTAGCGATCTGAACTGTAAATTAAATTTATTATGAATATTGACGGATTTGCTGACGCGATATTTGGAATTTTGCAATGTACGGTTACACCGTACAGTGTTATTTGCTCCAAATACAAACATTACGTTATTGCCTTAGTATTAAGCATTTCCCTAGAAAAGATTTTTTCAAAAATATTTATGAGTGATAAGATTAAATTTTTTATAATTTAACACTCAGCAAATATTGACTTCACACAATTAAAATAATTTCAATCTTGTAGTTCTATGTTTGATAAGTATTTTCGCTACAGAAATAAAACAGAACGCTCGTTCTCACAGAATTATAAATAATATCTTAGCGCTCGTTCTGCTTGACGTACACAGATTATTAATTTTACGCGTCCCCTTGGCGTCCCTTCAATTGTCACAACATAGACAATTGATGTGGACACTGAGGTGGTAATGCCTTGGAGATGCGCAAGCTGCACACGGTAAATTATTTTTTTATGAGTTACACACTTCACACGAATAGTAAGTATTTTATTTAAGTAATAATAACATAATCTATTTTCTATACACATTAGTTTGCATATTTACGTACGCCGCGCCAGGCCGTAGCCGCCCGTGGCTTCACTTTTTTCAGGACCTATCTGAAAATCAGCGCGGCCACATTACAATGTGGCCGCTTATGCTGAGATAGGGACCTTTTTTGGTCTTGAGCAGGTAGCTTAATGTAGCATGTACATAGTATGTAAGTTCTGTACTCTTTTTTATTTAAATAATATTTTTATTTTTATGGTGCTCACATGTACCTTACATTAAGTACTGTTTTAGCTTAAGTTTACTCTGCACTGAGTCTAAAATAAATAATTTCTTTCTTTCTTTCTTTCTTTCTAAAAAAGCAGTTTGGTCAGACCATTAGCTGACTGAAGGTACAAAAAGATTTGGTTATTTTGTTCTCAAAAACAACATTCATACCTATAATCGGGTAGAGGACTATCGAAGCACTCTTCCATTTTCTTTTCAAGAGCACCGAGCCACTTAGCAACTAAATGTATGTTCTGCAGGATGACCCAGTGACCGTTTACAGAAGCGATACCCATTGCCTCCTCGGCTACTACTTCCTGACCTTGTCCCAAAGATACAATGTGGAAATTCTTCTTATCAGTAGAAAATCCTATTTTACGTCCCAGCTTTTCCAAATCCTGAAATGGAATTATACATTTGCTTTGCTGGTATTTGCTAAACGTTACACGTAAATTTTAAACATGTAAAATCTGATTAACAAAACAGGTTACCTTCAACGGATCGACACCAGGCGAAAGAATAAAGAACATAGCTGTAGTGGAATTGCTCTCTTGATAAGACTTGTCTAACGATGGAGTCCGGGCTTCAACATACTTAGTGCCCAAATTTTCCTCGCAAAATGCACTGAAGTAAAGACAAAAAAGAGAAACATGCATCGTATATTTGCTTTTTTCTAGACTTGTTTCCTATATATTATTTGCGATAAGCAAAAAATGATGACAGTACCTAGAGGCGTACGACATTCTGTCGGGTCGCAGTGCCCGCATGATGCAAAGACGCTGTAGCGACGTCTTGTTCTTCCATTCTCCCGGCAACTTGTCTCTCTCAGGAGCTTCCCCTTCCGTATATTTCTGCCACCTGATAAGAAAATATCGTATGCTGTAATTACTAGGTATTGTAGTCCTAAACTGGTCTTTGGCACGTCAATATCTGTTACAATTCACCCAATAAAAGGACTCTACTTTTCCGCAAAACAAAACGAAACGTTTATTCAAGTAATTCTTTTTATTGTTATAGTTTATCCTTACTAGTAGTTAAACATTAACATATGGGTAGCTCACAACATTACTCACGTATTAAGAAAACAATGACTGAAAAAAAAACCTACAACACGTAGGGCGGATAATTAACATCGATATGAGAAAAAATTATGTTTACTTGACATAGTAAATTCTGTGGAAATTTAGCGAAACTACGAGGCCGGCTTTAGAGGGGGTGAAGCAGATGAAGTGAAGTGCTTCATGTTTAATAGATTTATTGAAATATAGACCCTTAACGTTAACACATAATAAGGTCCAGGCCACCCACACTTTTTAGCCAATGGTGACATCTCCTAACGAATTGTAGAAGAGATGTGTCAAAAAAGTTAATGTTGCGCCTAAAATCTTTGATCTGGGGGCACGCCAAGTACGGCACGCTCACGGGTAGTGCCGCCAAGACAAGCCGAAGGATCATTATTGCACAAACTGTTCCTTATGTCATTATAAACGGCCAAACCATACTTTTTAACCACGATGTAGTGTTCGTAGAGTCAAAACTTATGGGTTGAGTTATTCAGTGTTATAACTGAGGTATACACAAGAGCACGTAGAGCTATATACTTTGGATCTGATTACCGGCACTCCCCGCATACAGACGTGCCCATCGATGCAAAACATAAATTAATTAAATTAACAATTGCATAATCAGTGACCTAGTTTAGTGTATGTTTTAGCGTGTTCATAGTAACTTTATAGTGATTACCTTTAAATAATGAACAAATAAATTAAGTGTATCTTAAAAAATGGAAGGCAGCCCGTTTAATCGGAGCGGGATGATGCGTCGCACTCCCCCACCGACACCGGCGCCGCCCCAACAATTGAGGCAGGACCAGGATGAGCATATTGAAGTTGTCTCAAATCCAGAGATACAAAACTGGTTGGGTTCAATTGAGCAGTGTTTGAACGAGGTCTGTTCTATTACTTCTGATGGAAAGCTAAACTCTGAACAGAAGTTAAAAATAAATAACCTCTGCCGAAAAGTTGGACACGGAGCTGCACAAATGGCGATTCAATACCAATCGCTAAAGCAAAAAGCCGTACATACCCACACTTGCCTTAAAACCTTGACCGAAGAACGAGAACTGGCACATAGTCTAACTGAGATTAAGAAGACAATCCAGGAATCTTTTACCAAAAAAGCTGCAGAAAGCCCTACATCTTTTGCTGATATGGTTAAGAAGCGGTCCAACAGCTTTGTTCGTCCAAATACCTTTAGTTCAGTAGCAATTTATCCTAGTGATAACTCAAAGACCAGTGAAGATACTAAGAATATAGTCCAAAACCTCATATGCCCTGAAGAAATTAAGCTCAAAGTTAGGGGAGTACGCAAAATAAGAAAAGGAGGAGTCATAATAAGCACTGAGACTAAAGATGACTTAGAAAAGCTCAAACAATCAGTCCAGAGTGCAACTTCAGGCCTTACTATCGATGAACCTCAAAAGCGCAAACCACGAATTATAGTAATAGGAGTTCCAGCATCTATGGCCGAAATTGAAGTTTATAAATGTATTTATGAACAAAACTTAGCCGATAAACTGCCAACTATGTCCCGAGATACATTTGTGAGCTCAATAAAACTAAGCCACAAATCTGGCAAGAA
The DNA here is from genome assembly GCA_935421205.1 of Xylocampa areola. Lineage (NCBI taxonomy): Eukaryota > Metazoa > Arthropoda > Insecta > Lepidoptera > Noctuidae > Xylocampa > Xylocampa areola. The sequence goes on along the minus strand of OW285217.1, from coordinate 10,618,531 downwards.
AGATGCTGAGAACTGTAACTATATAATAGAAGTAACAGCCATAATTCGTAAAGTTCTCATCACTCAGGACAGATTATTTATTAACTGGACGTCCTGTCCTGTACGAGATTACACCCTGGTAACTAGATGTTACAAGTGCCAGCAGTACGGTCATGCGGCGAAAACATGCAAAACCGTCATCCCTACGTGTGGACATTGCGGTGAAGAAGGGCACTCAACCCAAGACTGTTCAAAGAAAGCAAATGCACCGAAATGTGCAACATGCATGCGCTTCAAAAAACAAGCGAACCATAAAACGGGCATAAAATCCTCGAATGTCCGGCCAAAAAAGCTGCCGAATACAGGTATATCAACTCGATAGATTATGAAGGCGCCTAAGAGCGCCAAATACTCATTTACATTTTAGACGTAATTTATTAATATAATTCAGCTTCGTTTGTATGGATATTAATTTTATAACCGAAATAGATATTACACTTTTAAATAATTCAAAGACTTGTGAGGTAGAGGACTGCAAACAATACCTATCCGAATATCAAAATTCACTAACTATACTAACCCAAAACATTCGTAGTATTTACAAAAATCTAGACAGCTTTAGCGTTACTTTACATAGACTTAACTTTAATTGTGATATAATAGTACTAACCGAGTGCTGGCTAACAAATCGTCATGATAACCTCCCAGTATTGCCGGGATATAACTTAATTATTTTATAGCACATTAAACCACAATCAAAATGACGGAGTGGTCATTTACGCTAAAGAATCACTAAAGGTCACAGTTGAGGAACTAGATCTGCAAAACTGCAAGAGTAATTGTTTAGTTATCAAAATTGGGTTAACTACCGCGATAGTTGCAATGTATAGATTCCCCTCCGTTAGAAATTTAGATTCTTTTCATAATTCCTTAAACAAGACTTTACATGCATTAAGCCCTTTTCAAAATATTATACTAACAGGTGATTTAAATATTAACATTAGTTCTGGAAATTGCGATGCGGGAACCCAAGATTATCTTAATTTGTGTTCATACCATGGCCTTCTCGCTGCTCATACTTTGCCTACACATCAGAGTGGTTCATGTCTTGATCATATGATGATTAAGTCAAACTTACCATATCTTACCCTCGTTACTAACTCAACAATCACTGATCATCACGCTGTCCTACTAAACGTAAATTTAACGCTGCCTAAGCTGAATCGTTCACACACAAGTCCAATTTAAACATAAACAAACTCGAATATGATTTATGCAACATTGATTTTAGCCCAGTGTACAATTCTGCTGACGCCAACATATCTTTATCGTACTTAATAAATAATGTGCAACAAGCAATATTACATAATACTACAATTTCTACAGTAAATAAGAAATGTTATAATATTAAACCATGGGTTACTCCTGGACTTATTCGGTGTATCAGGCACAGAGATAACTTCATCAGAGAACTAAAAGAAACCCTGATAATCCAATACTTCTAATAACTTACAAAAGATACAGAAATTTCTGCAACAATCTATTAAAGAATTTAAAAATTAATTACGATAAAAATCAATTAATAAGAGCAGGTAAACATAGCAAACAACTTTGGAAACATATTTAAAAACGTCACATATATTACAAAACAGCGGGAATCAAATTCGAGTTTATTACTTACTAATCTCTCACCACTTTTGTCAGCTAATAATGTCAATAATTTTTTTGTGAATGTAGGAAAAAACCTTGCCCAACAGTTTCCGAAACAATCTTGTATGCAACCAACTACACCTTATCAAAAAACAAACAATGTTTGTTGTCTGAAATCTTTTGCCATGCTAGACACTGATGAGTATGAAATAGCTCGAATCATCTCAGGGTTAAAGGATGATTGTGCAGTCGGATGGGATAGTATAAGCAATAAGATCCTTAAACTTTTTAAGCATATTTTGGTACCTCCCTTAACCCATATATTCCAACTATGTCTCTCTAATGGAGTTTTTCCGAAATGTCTTAAAAAGGCAGTAGTAATCCCTATCTATAAATCTGGAACCAAAGACCTAGTTAACAATTATAGACCAATATCGATACTACCCTCAATATCAAAAATATTGGAAAAAATCATAAATAGCAGACTAGTTAACTACCTGGAAAAAAACAACTTCCTTTCACCTGCGCAATTTGGTTTTAGAGCCAAATTATCCACAGCTGATGCAGTACATAGCCTGACCGATTATGTCACACAAGAACTCGGGAAAGGGAACCAGTCCCTGGGAATTTTTCTTGATTTAGCGAAAGCTTTTGACACAGTGTCTGTTTTCATACTATTATACAAGTTAGAGACCATAGGAATCAGAGGTGTGCCATTGAAACTCCTTGTTGATTATTTAAACAATCGATATCAGTGTGTTAAAATCGATAATATTACGAGCAATGATCAGAAAAACACTGGTTTTGGTATTCCACAGGGAAGTATTTTGGGCCCTACCCTATTCCTGGTATATATAAATGACTTGTTCCTAAATATTGAACACGGCAAGATTATATCATATGCTGACGACACCGCGTTAATTTTTACCGCTAAAACTAGCAGTGAACTTTACAGGAACGCTCAAAAAGGTTTTAATTCTGTGCATAATTGGCTTCAACGCAATTTACTAACATTAAATGCTGACAAGACAAAATATATTCACTTCTCCATGCGCAAGCCTCTACTTAATACTACTAACCTTCATATATATCACATCACTGTGAAAACTTTTCAGTTAATATGTGTAAATGTCCCATTATCTTCAAAACTTGTAACATAAAATATCTTGGGGTTGTAATTGACGATACACTCTCCTTTAAACAACACATCGACAATCTGATTAAAAGAATGCGTAAATTTATATATGTATTTAAAAAACTACGTTCAATTGGACATAAAAAATTAATAATACAAGTCTATTTAGCTCTATGTCAATCTATTCTCCAATATTGTATTACTTCATGGGGCGGTGCACCAAAAACTAATATACTTCCTCTTGAACGAGCTCAGAGAGCAATCTTAAAAGTAGCTAACTTCCATCCCTTTTTCTTCCCTACACATCTGTTATATAAATCCTGCAGCGTGTTAACTGTTCGTCAACTTTTCATTATGCACTTAATATTAAAACAGCACACCATGCTAACCTACAATGCTGACATTACTAACAAAAGACGGAATGATATCGTCTGCACCTCAATTTCCACCTCTAAATATGTATTTAAAGAGATTTTTTACCTTCTTAGGCCCATTTTTGTACAATAGGCTAAATAGAGAACTAAGTATATATAGATTAGACTATTTTAGCTGTAAAAATGTTATAGGTCAATATTTGCAAAGCATTTCCTACGAACAGACAGAAGACTTACTCGTAGTTTGCAAATAAATTGCTTTCATAATGTAATAAATTACTTATCACTACTATAATATAATAATTTGTAATCACTATACTACTTTTCTTTATGTTAATTTTATTGTTAATTTATAAAACTGCAAGCATGCACTACATAGCCTGAGTCACAGGTTTCTACCTAGTTCAGGCAATTATGCAATTTGTACTTAATTTTTATTGTAAGATAATTTGTTAACTGTATTGAACTTTTTTTCTAAATAAACAATTATTTGTTATTTGTATTTGTATTTGACATTGGATAGGCTCCGTAGACTATGAAGCGTAAAACAAATTCGAGCTCATCTCATAACTTTTTAACAGTGAAAGCATTATGAACAACTTATCAACAATCTTTACATGAAATGTTTTGGTGGGATATATTATACTGTGTATGTTGTAAATATAGTATAGCAAACTACATATATACTTATGACTTCAATATTAGTATTAATTACATAATTACTTTAATCACAATCATCATCAATTCAATATTCAATACAAATAAATAAAATGGAAGTGTCTGTTTGTAATGTCACAATGATAGCTTTTATTAAGTTCTTGCAGTTATTTGTACGATACCTATGTAAAAAATTTTGTCCTTCTGTCTTTCGGCTAATCTTCAAAACGGATGGCCTGATTTTGATAAGATTTTAATGGCAGGTAGCTGACTATATAGAGGGAAAGGAAAGGATTATATTATAATTATACGTGGGTGAAACCGCGAGGCACAGCTAGTACAAAGTAATCAATATCATATCTAATACATCATACACTTAATGTATGTTTACCTAATACTGGCAAAAAATAAATAAGACATAAATTTGCATTAGATATTCATGATAATATAAAATTGTTTGTTTATGTAACAGAAAATATTAAAATGCAATTCTTCTCTCTTCTACCTTTTGCCGTGCCCGACAACAACGATTACGACTAACCGGTCATTCCATGTAAAATACTTGTATATTTTTCATAGAATGACTGCCTATCTGACCTCCACAACCCAGTTACTGGGTAAAACAATTAGTATCTCGTGGTTAGACATGTTGTCAGACTTTCAGGCTTCTGAATACTCATAACGAAATACGACAGCTTAACGTGCCCTCCTAGGCGGGCAATTATGGTCACTCATCTACAGACCGACCGCGGCTGGCGCAGCTTAACCTCAATTGATCGATCTGTGCATCTGCTACTTAGCCACGCCACGAGCCTCATAATATAAAATCTATTAAATAATATTTGTGGAGTGATTGACTTTCGGCGCGAAGCATTGCAGTTTATAAATTATTGACCAAACTGTCCTCCACAAACCATAACCGGAGTTTCGCATTTACCGCAATACAGGCAAGTTATGGTCTGTCGAAGGTAACGACAAATCCCGTTACATGACTATTTCTATTTTTTTAAAGTATTGCACCATACTAAGTATTTCTTCGTGCAGGTATCGTGGGTGCATTTACAGAAACATAATCTCACATGCATATACATCCAGACCCGGAACAATTTATCTGTCATCATAATAAAATAAAAATACAAATATTTGATCCGTGCAGGAATCGAACCTGCGACACGCGGTGCATCAATCGGTCTCTCGACCACTGCGCCAACCGTCGAGTCGAGTCGCCATCGTTGTGAAGACCACTTGTGGAAGGCGCTTGCAGTTTTTTTTTTTATTAGGGTGCTAGGATTAGAGTATCCATGATAAGATGTGAAATGAGGCATGGTTTGTACCTTAAAATCACATCCATACCTCTAGTCTGTTTCGAATCTCGAGTTTGGAATCAGTTGAAGACTTCCAGGTAGGCCACGGCAAGCTGTAGGGGGAGTTCTTCGAAATATACAACAAAAATTGAGGGAAGTTGATCCCGGAGGTCTCGTAAATAGTAACTAATTCTTTTTACAAAATTTGATACGCTACATTATATAATGTCGGGGAAAAGTTTCTTCGTATTTTTTATACAGATTCGAGACATTTTTTTTAAAGTTCATTTACATTTCATTATAATATATATTAAATAGTTCTCTCTTGATATTAACCTAACACTACCCAAGTCTGAAGAGACCGAAACAGGTAAAAATACAAGGGTGCAAGATCAAGACTATATGTTGGATGCATTAACACTTCCCAACCAAGCTCTCTCTCTTTTAATGTTTGCTGAGTGGCCAAAGATGTGTGTGGTCTGGCGTTATCATGATGAAAGACCGAATCCGAATGGATGGTTTTGCCCGGCGGTAAAAGTTCATAATAAACGATGGCCTTCCAATGCCACCATACACACAGCATCACCTTATTGCGTGTAATAATCCGGGTTTCGCTAGTCTGTGGAGCTTGACTACCCTTGGACTACGACCTTTTTCACACGTTCTTGTCGTAGGTGATCCTCTTTTCATCATCAGTGATCAATATTTCCACAAATGGTTCGGTATCATTACGTTTCAATAGAGAATCGCAAATGAGTATACGATTCATTAAGTTTCTTTCGGTCAGCTTGTGTGGCACCAAAATATCGAGCTTTTTTGTATAGACAAACTTTTTCAAATAGGTCAAAACTGTTTTGTGGTCAATCCTCAGTTCCTCTGCTATGTCGGAACTACTAATATCTTACTCCACTTTTTCAAAAATGGCATTGACTTTTTCTGTATTAGGGCGACCAGAGCAAGCTGCATCTTTGACATCAAAATTCCCGGACTGAAAACGCTTGAACCAACTTTGTTGTACTCTTACTGACACTGCATTAGGTCCATAAACGCCACAAATTATTTTCGCGGCTTAAGTAGTATTTTTCCCTTTTTTGGGAGACAGAAAAAACATTGAAAAATGGAGGGTAACTGTTTTTTGCTTCTTAAATTTCTTTTTCTTAATGTTCTATATTTATTGATATTAAAACCAGCCAAATACAAACAGTACAACCATAGAGGTTTTTTTTCAATTTTATAGATACTAAGTATAAAAAGATTTTTTTCCCAACCTATTATAACGATATTAGTTTTGATTCCAAATGATTAATAGGATGGGTGCTTTACGATATCGCTCAAACATTTTAAGGATAACACCATAACTCATTAAACTATGAGAAATAATATTTTTCGATATGAATATAAGCCACATCACTATAAATGTCTATATAAATATTCAAATATGTAAGATACTATAACAAAATGAAGAGATATTAATACATTTCTGTGTTATGAAACATAGCTTTTAATTATATTTATTATCTGTTTATATTTTTTATGTACTTTAAATACTCAATACGACATGTTTAACAATATACACGGAGCTCCAATTGCGTTGCCTGTTCAAATCATTTTTATGTGTCAGGGTCGTGAGCAGGATTCTACCCTGGGCCTTCTGGATAAATACTCCAAGCGGTCTCACCACTAAGCCATCTCGATCTCTATAGATGTTAAATAAGGTTGATCTTAACCCGCAAATACAAGCAATCAACGGATTTCAAGATGCAATACATACCGTTTGCTAGCGCCCTCTATGTCCTTGTCGAGGTTTTCGAAAGCGTCCGTCTTTGAGAGCGATATGATGCCGCCCCAGCAGATATTGGACAGCCAGTTGTACGGAGATACCTCTGGTGCTACTGCGTACTTCAGCAAGAAGTCCAACTCCTTCGGGATAACCTTGCCTTCTGCTTGCAGAACCTGATGAGTAAAATAATAGTACATTATGATACAAGTGTCCTAAGTTGGTTATTACAGTCGAGGTTGAATTGCTAACTGATACCTAGCGAGGTTAGCAATGAACGACCGAGATTTGTATTGACCATTAGTGCACGCGGCTCATACGACGCTTTTCAACACACTTGTGAGGAAAAAAGAATTAAATAACATAACATTAAAATTTTCAAAAGCATTCTACACTACATACATTTTGTAATTTAGTTTAGTTTAGTTTTTAGTTTATAAAAGTGTTACAATATTTAGGTATGACACTGGATCACGCACTAGGATACCCTATGTCGCAAGATCCAGTCTCTTTCGTCAGATCATATGAATTATAAAATACATAAAACGAATGTAACGGTTACAGTATAATTTAATTAAACTTAGGTAGTCTAATAGTAGTTTAATTAAAATATACTGTAACAAAGGTACACAAAGTAAAGGTTACCAAATGTATGTGTATGTGATGAGTGTGAGTATGTGATGATGAATACTTTAATACCTAGTTGAGTGATGAAAGGTTTTCCGTTTCAGCATAATGCCCAAGCAATCAATCCTGAACCTGTTTTTTGCATCCAAACTTTGACAAACAGATTGCAATTAAGATTGCAAGCGAATTTCCTTTCGTACGCCTTTTCAATGCACTATTTGCTATGCTATATATGCTATTTGTTCCACATAATCGCGCATGTCCATGTTGCCAAACAGCCTAATATTATAATAAAATATAATTAATACTTTTTTATTGATATGTACCAAAAAATACGTATTGCTGATTCGGCTACAGATAATTGTTTTTATATTTTTTTTACGTTGACTTAGAAGTTTGAATTCACAGCTTCAAGGGACTGATGACTTGCGTATATGGTTTTAATTTCAACTCGATGCGTCCATGCGTTCCCAAGGTAAAGGGTCTTGACAGACACACGGACAGACAGACAGACAAAGTGATCCTTTAAGGGTTACGTTTTTTCCTTTTGAGATACGGAACCCTAAAAATTTTAAACTTCAGCAAAGTGTTTGTAGACTTCAAAATTTCTTTGCTTTTAATATTTAAAATTTTCAGCAAATAGTTCTGATGTCTATATTCACGAGTTTTATACGACGTATTTCAACACACTTGCGAGGAAACTTAATAATAAAATCGATTAAACGTATTTTGTCGAGAATAGTGACGCGTGGATTTCTTTTTTGTGCGCCGGGTATATGATCTATGCACGCGCAAGTAGACTTGACGAAGTTGCTTGAACTTTAGTTTGACAATCTATGGTTTGACGACTAAATATATTTTATCATAATATAATAATTTAAAGTAAAGTGAATATTCTTCCATTTATAACACAAATTAATGTAAAGTAGTTAATAAATCTGATTTATCTCGCGGATGACTTTATCTGACTTAAATTTAGTCAAAGGATCTAACAGACGGTCTGCATTTGAACTCCACACAGCTTCAGCAGCACTGCTGTGGAGATGACATAGCTGCACCTATGAAGTGTTTGGTGTGGTGCATTATATAATTAAATTTTTTACATTCGAATCCTGAACCCCAAAACAAACCTGCAGCGTAATAAGGAACAAGAACACCAGCTTATCCCTCTCAAAGAGACCTCGGCTGGTGTATACAAAGACAGCGAAGGTGATACTATCGAGCAGATTAGCCACGCGGTCCTCCAGGTCGACAGCCGCGTCGGCCCTCGCGAGCGCGTCCTTGAACACCACGCTGTAGGCCTTCAGTGAGAACTGGTACATTGGATTGATCTTGTACAGGTCATTTAAGATGAAGTACAGCAGGGAAGCACGGGCTGCTGCACGCCTGGTTAGAAGAAAGGATTATTTTTTTACATTATCTATAGACAAATTATAAGATATTTAATACTTAAAATTAAAACATTGTTCCATTGAACATGTTTTAATTTTATTTAAATGTTTATTTAAAACATGTTCAATGAAACATGTTTTAATTTTAAGTATTAAATACTGTTTACTTGAATGAAAGTAAACAATGACTACTTCATTACAAATTCGGTATAGATCAACCTTAGTATTAGTTATTATTATCACGTACGAAGTGGCTTGTGGAAGGTTATATTTCACATTATGATCATAAGAGTACAAAGTAAAGAAGCCATAATTTTACAGGGCTATATGTAAGAACATATAACCCTGTAAAATTATTGCTTTCCGAGTTTCGACTTACCTATACCTCTCCCTAGCTTCATCAATCTTGACAGCCGTTATTTTACCCTCCTCCACTTTTATCTCAATGTCTGCCGCAGTTTTCTTCGTGGTCTCTAGATTGATGACAAGCGCTGAGTCGCTTAGGATATCGGGACCGGCAGATGACAAACGTTTCAGTAGGTCGTCTTCTAATGTCTTCAGAGTTATCTTGAAATCGTTTTGTTGTTTTGTTAGGCCTGAACGCAGGGCTTCTAAATCTGGACGTTCTGCTTTCACTACTTCACCCAGCAGTTGTTCTTCTAAGCTGGATATTGAATTATTATTTTTGTCAAAATCTTTCAAGATAATTTAAAATCATTCAAGTTGAAAAAAGATTTAAAAAAAAAAATCTACCATACCATATTTGGTACATTATCACAACTAGTACAGAAATATGCTACCGATTTTTCTTACCCGTCTTTGGTGACGGTGAAGTTGATAAGAGTACATTGCGCTTGCATCTCGGGCTGATAGTGCGGGTTGGCAAGCTTAGTTTGAAGCAGGAAACGGAAGTTGGGGTGGTAATCGATCTCTCTGTCTCCTATCTGCAATAGGACTTACCGGTTAGAGCTGAAAAATAGTAGTTACCTAACCTATTACCTACCTACGACTTTTAAATTCCGAGAAATAACTGGGCATATGAAGGTGACTGTGTATAATGTCAATATACATCTGTCTCGTATCTACTATCTATCCTACCTTGAGCACTTTCCCCTTGCGTATGAGCACTCTGCCGAGCAGCGGCTCGAGGACGGCATCCACATTCTCTCCAATATTCTCCAGCAGCACCACCTCCCCGTTGCTCACCGCCCGCTCGATTCGGTCCAAGTAATTGCGTTGTGTCAATCGTACCACCACCAATTGATCGCCAAACTTCTGTTTTATCCATTTAAGGCCTTGTCTGTTAAAATGATTGTAATCCGCTTTAAAAGTGCACTCCCTAGAGTTTTAAATCCAAGTAATATTGATCAAGTTAACGAAAGATTCCCGAAAATCTCAATTAGTCCGAGCGATCGGGTGAGCGAGAGATTTTAGGATAACCTTATAATAATCCCAATTGCGGCACTAGTCATAATATTATAATAATTTTTCTTATTATTATTGCTATAAAAACGAATGCATTTTCATAGTCTTACAGTTGCGGGTCGATCATAAGCGGCCATCTTGCTGAGTTGGTAAGAATGGTAGCGTTCTCCGTGCTCATAGTGTCGGTTGGTAGGCCCTCGTTGTTCCACGACGCCACTTGAGCGTCATCCGTTAACATTGACAGTGGGTCCAACCCTTCCGTCGTGTCGATTTTAGGCTAAATAATTAATGAAAAATTATTAATTAGCTTCATGTTGTTTAGTTATATCTTAGGTTTTCGCGATCACTATACATTATAATAAAACTTACTTTTTACCCGGATTAATCGCGTGTATTATTGGTTTTTTGTTTTCCTAACGTTTTGAAAACTTTGTAGCGTTCGTGGTCGCAGGAGGACTAAGGTGTCAGGCGTCTACTTAAAATTATTTCAATATACCGTACATCACGTTGTTTGCTGTTCTTCTTGCACTTTATATTGAAAAAAAAAAAACTGAATTGCGCGACTAATATAATAATTTAATCCCGAAAATGCACGTGAAAATAAAATCATAAATAATACGAATGTATCTCACGAAAGTATGTTTATAATATTCTCTGTGGTCAGTGCAGCTGCCACCGAGCTGTCGTCGACAACGTGCAACTCGTATGTAAGAGCCCTTACTAAAAGTGTCCAATAGGGGCACTACTATTTAATTTTATTTTACGGTAGAAAAGTTGACTATTGAAAAAGCAAAGCAAATTAATATAAATCATGCCTAATTGCCCAACTGAACGATTTTAAATGTACGATATAAAAATACAACGCCGATTGATCAAAATTAAACTTAAGGGTGAGCCTTATAGTACGCGATGTGTCAATATTACAAAGATAAGCAGTAGTCACATTGGTCTTAGCGAGCGTGGGCACCCAGTCGTCGTTGATGAGCAACATGCGGTAGCGGCGCATGAAGCAGCCCACATACGAGATGAAAGCCGTCACCAGCAGCACGTCGCCCGGCAACATCACGCCCGACTCCTTCAAGTTCACTACCGTCGCTGACCATCTAACATCACAAAGATAGGGTATCCAATATAGCTTATACACATGGATACCTATATTATACATTATACAATGCAAGGGTACCGAGTACTTTTACAAAACTGAGTATGGTTGTTTATTAGAGCTGAATTTGTGAAGAACTGAGAACCTCGGGTTTGTATGATCTATTTTCTTTACTTTGATATTCGGTTCATTGTTTCCTAATATATATTTGCACAGAGACAACGTCCGAACGAAATGCATCCTAAAGTAAGCCATAATGGAGGTACTGTTCCCAATAAGAAGGCTTTATTAATTTTCACAGAACTCGGCTATTAAAAAAGACCTAATATAGAAATGTTATAACATTTAAAAATGTTATGTAATTCAGTCACTAACCTTATTTTCTCTGAAGCTAAGCCATTAACTAGTCTATTAGCCAAGTCTATAGTAGCATTAGTGGCATCCGCTTCAGCTTGACACTTCATCTTCTCATTTACCGCCTCCTGGAATGCTTTGAGCAACACTTCTAGTTTCTCCTCTAGTTCCTGCAATTTAGGAAAACGGGTTAGACACCGTTGTGTCATATTCGCAGTCGGTAGTCGAATATCGTAGGTTTTTACACACGTGATTAAAACCAAATCATCTACATCTGGCCAACAGCAAAAAGATTTACATGAAACTTTTACACATAATTCAATACCGATCAGCAGCTGAATTAACTAATAACGATATTCAGCTTAAAATGTATAAGATTAAAAGGAAGGACATCAAAATAGATGAAAATGTTTCTACCAATTTGATAACTGAGTTCCTAGAGGCCTATATTTCTTCTTCTGCGTTGGCTGCGTTAAGCGTGCACCGACCCGACATCTTCCCGGCTTTTTCAACTTCTGCGGTTTTTTAGAAAAAATGAAAGCTAGTTACGTGAATTTGATCAGTGAGGAAGGCGAGCTTATCCCTAGCGGCCTGCAACTCAGCGTTCGCTGCATTGAGTGCTCGTCGCTTAGGCTCAACCACCGCATATACGTCGTAGAACTTGACGATGTTGATGACCCATGCGCACAGTCCGGCTGCCGCCGCCGACTTCGACATTATAAACTCCGCGTTGAATTCCGGGTTCTTGATGTATGGCTGAACTGCCTATAAATAAAGTTAGATTATGTAAAGACACCGACACATTAAATATGAATAGGTACATTTTGTTCTCGTTTGCACGGCAATGTCAATTTCAAAGTCTAATCAATCAAAGAAAATTTATCAGTAGTTAGCAGTTTGACACTAGCTGTACTGGTTTGGTAAAAAATATCTTTCGATCATTATATAGTGTGTAGATATGTTTTCATTGTATATAGAGGCTTTGAAGGTCCTCCAAAAAATATTTCAAGAATATTGATGACTTGCAGCTCAAACAGTGAAAATTTAAATAATAACGAACAAAATAACATGTGAAATAGTCAAATACTGCATTTACCTTAACTACGTCAGGATGAATATTCTCCTTATCGTAGTACACTAAATCATTTAAGAATTGATCTACTTTTGCCATCATCAACTGAAATAGAGAGTGATAACATTAATTAATATACATTCTGTAGTATGATTCTGTTTTATTTAATTTTTGTTAGCTTATACTGCCCCACTGCTGGGTAAAGGCACAGTATAATAAAGATATAGTAGGTACCTACGTTATTTTGGCAGTGTCCTTGAAATAATTACCTAGGGTTGGTCGGTACTTACACACGCATATTGGGCTGCGCACTGATCGTATCTCGGTTTACGTATCAGTTAATACTATATTCAATTGTTATAATATCTCTGTATAGGGACTGAATAGACAGCATTGACATCGCCAAAACACGTATTAAAATGTAGACGAAGAATTCGCGGTGCTGAGTAGAGGTCGAGATGGCTTTGTGGTCAGAGCTCCTGGACTATTTATCCGGGAGGCGCAGGTTCCAAACCTGCTCGCGACCGTATTCTTTAATAATAACTTTAGAGTTCGCTAAGCATGCGTTAATGCTTTTCTAAGATTTACCTTTAATTATAATATCGCTTAATTTAAACAAATTTTAAAATTATAATTTTATTTCTATTTTAAAAAGTGATTGTGAGTTCGTATCAAGTAAATGGACATATTTTTTAAATTTTATATTATAGGTTTTTTCTCTTCTTTAATAATCCTTTTGTAAGTTAAAAAAAATACATAAAAAAAAGTGTGGGAGCATCTCGCAGTCGTCCACATCCATACGTGACTGCAACGCAATCGCGACTGTTATGTACCGAATATACCGAGATTTCGAAGCGCGTCGTTTCTGCTTTATATTATAACATAAAGCATCTTATCATATAGAAATATCATATAGAAATTCTCCAACAAATCGCAAATTTTTATCACAAATAATTAACAATTACAATAGAAAACATACTTTGCACCCCTTCCATGACCTATCCTTAGGCAGCTTTCCCTTCTTGGAGAAGAGCACGAGTACGGCGGCACACACGTTAACGACAGCGTCGGGTGGCGAGCCGAAAGACTTCAACTCGGTCAGGTTATTCTTGTTGAGAGTATTTAAGGCTTCTTGGGCCGCGATAAGTGCGGGCTCGGCCTTCGCCAAGTCATCTGCGCAGATCTTAGCCTTGATTGTTACGTCCTCCTCTATAACTTTGACTTTCTTCTCCTCTTCGGCGGCTGTGGTGATTTTGAGAAATAGTTAGGAGGAAAGTTTCGAAGGTTTAATGAGCTATAACTTTGCCTTAAATCGAATGACTCATCAAAAAGAGGATTTGCATTTGTGATAGATGCATACCACATTTTACACCATTTTAAATGCATACACACACACCAAGTTATCTTAATAATTTACATGTTTAAAATATACGTTACCGAATGCCTTTTCCTTGGAAACTTTCTCACTCTCAGCACCTACTACTTCTATGAGTGCCTCAGCGGCTTTGTTTTTCTCTTTCAGTATAATCTCTTGTTCAGCTAGAGTCACCTGTACAGCAAAATATTCACGTTAGGCTTATGGTAACTTTATGTTTTAATCGGTTTAATTTGTCCAACAGGGCGACCTACTACTGCTCTACAAGGGTCTAGAATGGCTGCCTTGTAGAGCACATTAAGACTCTTGAAGAGCACTTATTACCTAGAAAGACATTTAGATTTACTAAATTTCCTTGACCTAAACCAAACAAGCCATATCCATATAATTGCAACTTTTTACATTCGCATATATAATACGCTATTATTCTTGGTAAATTACCTTTAACACTGCGACATCACCGGCACACGAGGCCAGCTTCTCCAACCCGTTCTCTAGCCTTATTATCATCATCTTAAGATTCTTGGTTTTCTCGTTAAGTAGTTTGCTATACAGAGCGATTTGTTCGAGGAAAGTCTTCGGAGTCGTATAGTTGTACCGCTTTTCATTTTGATAGTACACTTCAGACATGGCGTTTACACTTTGATGCACGTGAGACATAAACAATGACACTGGATCGACTAATTGTTCCTGCGAATAATATAGGTTGGATAATTTTATGTTTAAAGATTCATGAAATAGAAGACTGAAAACTAGTCGATGGAACAATCTTGAATAAGGAGTTAACTAGATGTAGAGCAACTATATCGTTAAAAGCTATTTTATCCGAATTACTTATCTAAGATTCATGACTGCCTGAGCTTAAAACTATTAATAGAGATGAAATCTAGTTGATAAAGACTATTTAATACTCGTACTATGATAGAGAATATCGGTCACATTTAAAATAGCTTCGTATATAACTCGTTCTTATTAAGCCGATAGGTACATTCGATTATTGTGGAGTCAAATTATTATTCACTTCCAGGAGAAGACAATCGAAAATTGAAACTGAATTAATATAAACAGGTTTAGTGTTACCGGCAAAGATTCAACTTCAGCGATGAACCTCTTGGAGACGGAGCGCAGCGCCTCATGTGGCCACGCGTGGAACCAGTCGATGGATGTGCAGTTCACAAGGGAGGGGAACTTACGTGCGCGGATACGTAACGTCGCACCCACCGGAGAGAAACACAACACCACCTGATGAGTCCACCAACGTTCTTTACAATTTGGGATTTACAAAGATGCATTTCATCCAATTCATCATTCCTCTATTAGGCAAATAACAATACCCTCTCATACAGCAAATAATTTAGGTAGTTATATTTTAAAATCTCTGCTGTTACTCTGCAATATACATCGAAATAGGTTTAACATAACCACAACGTGTTTGGTTGTGTGTGTCTATGTAAAAAATGTGAAATTCTGTATCAGATTATGAACTTTCCAAGCTTTTAGGATGCGTTTGACTTTAGTCATTCTCATTTTGCCAATGTTCTTTATTATATGGGCATGTCTGGAGAAATCGTTGAGCAAAAGAATTATTGACCGCAGAAGGCGGGATCCTAAACTAGAGTGCCCCCCTCCATGTGCTGATGGTGACCACCGGGGTGGTTTTAATAAGGTAAAAATCCTACACTCCAAGGTCTTGTCTCTTGTCCTTTTTCCGAGTTATTCCCGAAATTCAGTTTCCAAAACATATAATGACAAAATTATATATGATTTAGTTACGAATGTATAGTTTTCTGATTTTTCACTGTACTTGTAGTATAAGACGATATTACTTGCCAAATTTCATAGTTCTAGGTCAACGGAAAGTACCGTATACATTTTGATTCCCTTGAGAGTGTCGAAGATACATTATTTGCGGCATTACCGGCCGTATCTTTTTTTACGTTAACTTAGTAGTTGATTTTTTCACAGCTTCAAGGGACTGTAGACCTGAGTATATGGTTTTAATTTCAACACGATACCTGCATGCGTTGCCGAGATAAAGGCTTGACAGACAGACGGACAGACAGACAGACAGACAACAAAGTGATCCTATAAGAGATCCGTTTTTTCCTTTTGAGGTACGGAAAACCCTAAAGACTGACTGACCTTTAGCATAGTTCGCACGCGGTTAATGAAGAATGCCCAACAGTTCTCCCGCGTATCAGGCACACCGGTCGCTTTCGTCTATGAAAACATGAAAATTAAAATGTAGGTATATTTCAGATTCCTGATACGAATATAAGTTTTAACTAAAATACAACTTAATATACAACATTAAAATTAAAATAAAATAGTAGCCGTAAATATTCACGTGAAACTAAATAAAACTGTTTAAAAAATTTATCAATTCTCAAATGTCTGATTAGAACTGGATAGTTTAACTTACCTCTCCCCTGACACCATTAATGATGTTCTCGGTCTCGTCGTCAGCGAACAACTCCGGGATCTCCCCAGAGGCCAGCAAATCGTTGATAAGTACTAGGAACCGCTCTTCTGCCACCTGTGCATCGGTCATTAGGAACACGCTGCCGATGTTCTTTAGACCAGCCTTCATGTTGAGACCAGCTGAACATGTAATAGTGAAAGTCATGTTTATATACATACGAAATCTCAAATAATAATTTCTTTAATGTTTCTTGACCAATAATTAACGACAGCACGTCGCAAGTCTGTACGCAAATACGTTCCTAAAATATTCTTTTAAAATTAAAATTACAACGTACCCAAATCAACTTTGAGATCGTTAATGCTGTATCCCTTCCGCAGTTGTATCTGAAACACCTCCAACGAGGAAATGAAAGCGGAGAGACGAGACAGCGACTGCTTGCCCGAGCCGCCCACTCCGACCAGCAAGGCGTTACCGCGAGGCGCTTCCAAGATGCGGTTAATCCTATAACAATCAATTTAGTATAAAAAGGCAAAACTAACGGTTTGCATAGCTAGCCGCAAGATTAGAAGAAATATAAAATCTAATGTAGTGAAATTCTTGATTAGATAGATTGATTCCCATATGGAAATCTCTGCCTTTTTAAGAAATCAGTGCGTTGTTTCATTTATTAACTGACCGCTTCTTAAAATAGGTAGAGAATAATACAGTGGGAATTGCTCAGCATTGAACATTTATTGACTAAAATATATATTATACTAGCTGACCCGGCAAACGTTGTTTTGCCATATAAATAAAAAAAAATGGGGTGGACTACCCCTAACATTTAGGGGGATGAAAAATAGATGTTGGCCGATTCTCATAGATACCGGATAAGCACAAAAAATTTCATCAAAATCGGTCAAGCCGTTTCGGAGGAGTATGGCAACGAAAACTGTGACACGAGAATTTTATATATTAGATTTGTATTAATATGATAACTCGCGTTAAGTTCACCTGCAAATATGGTACATGGCATCTTCAAAGAGTACCAAATTCATGGTGGCCACGAGATCGTTGTACGCCGAAAGCGACTCGTCCAAAAGCTTCTTTATGTGGGGCCAGTCCCTAATCGGGAAGTACTTGGGGTCGCCAATGCCTTCTGCGAAGTGGCAGAAGATTAAGGGCTTCTGTAACACCAAGTTCTCGTCGTACTCCTAAAAAAATGTTCCAGATTAATCCGTTAAACCGTACTTGTGGTACAAGGTTTCGACTCTCATCTCATGTGGGGAAAACGGAACACAACATGCTTCGTATCTGTACCAAGTTAGAATGACCAAACAACACTAACCTATGCTGCGCTTAGTGCATTTGTCTATTTAGCCAATTCACACCTTTATAAAATAATATTAGGTCAACTTGGAAGGTACTATCGCTTACGAACAGGCGAAGTAGTAATAAATAAATAAAATTTATAAACTGTCACAAAAATTTTGTACTGATGGCCGCAGTATTAATAAAAGAAATGGAATATGTAATTTTTACGCTAAAATACAACTAAAATATATCAGTTACAGCAAGAAGTATGTAATTTCGAATTAAAATTATATGTAGCAATGAAACGCAAGCCCATTTTGAAACAGGAATGTTATTCTTGCCGGAGGAACTATGGACAAACACTACGACACAGTGGCTTCCAAGCAGTGGCGGTACCTTCATATAAGCCCAAAAGCATTTGCAGCATCTACATATAGCTATCTCGCTTACACGCACGGGCTTTTACGGGGCTTTCAAATACTATCTCTGTCACTTTCGCACTTATAGCGATGTGCCGTATAACGAGTATATACCTTGTGCGTCTACAAATCGATCAGTATGGAAGATTTAAGCCGTGCATGCGTATGAAGTTGCACGCGTATGCACACGTTGCCAACTCTGCAGTGTTGCCGTTTTAGCGACGTTGTGATCTTGGAGATTTTTAACGAGTTTGGAGACTTTTTTTAAGATTTAGCAACAATAAAAACTAGCAACTTTTTAAAATAATTAATAGTTTCGAGTCACGTGACACATAGATTAAAAATTATGAATTTGTTTATCGAATTAAATGCATTTACGAGTTATTAATATTATTTTCAAAAATACCAAAGAGTCAAATAAAATACATTCTATCATAGCTAAGTTTCATATTTTATTTCCATCAGTGTCAAATACCCGATTGCGACATCTAGCTAGATTTTTCATATACCTGGCGACTTTTTTTGCCTAAATGACAACACTGCAACTCTGCGTAAGTACCGAGTGCAACTCACTTCAGTTTCATTTGCATGAGTGGGAAAAGTTTTGTTGTTAAAGTTTTTTGTGTGTTTTCTTAGTATTTCTCAGTGATACAATTGTTTTGGTGACTTACAATGGAGATATTTGTACCTTGTGAGGATTTAAAATGCGTTCAAGTTTTGATTGGCGAAGATAAGGTAAAATCTTTAAACTTTGCTCAGAAAAAACTGTTAATTTCTTCATTAAAACCGACGCCTAATCTGTGTATTTCTCAGACTAGTAAATCGCATAAACGAAAATTTAATAGATCAGTGTATAAAACTAGTTGGATTGTTGGCTGTTCGCACACTAATAAGTTGTATGGCTGGTGCTGCATATTTTTTTAGAATGAAGATTCCGAATGCATCTGGTTATAATGATTTAAATAACAAATCTGGCGCCATTAAAAGGCACGCAAATTCCCATAAACACCTGTGTGCAATGGTTTCTTTCGGTAATTTTGGTAAACAACGAATTGAGGCATCTATATCACGCCAGTTATCTGAGGAAATTTCAAAATATAACACGCGCGTTGATAACAACCGTAGTGTATTTCAAAGATTAGTCGATATTGTTTGTCATTTAACACAACAGGAACTTCCTTTTAAGAGGACATGATGAGTCCAAAACTTCATTAAATAAAGGCAATTTTTTAGAACTGGTCTCGTTAATTTCAAAATACGATGTCGTTTTAGAAAAGCATATACAGCATCAGGAAAGTGACAAACCGGGGCCGAGAAGAAGACGGATGAATTCACTTTTATTGTACCTAACCAGTAGTTTTAGTTTAAAGAGAGAAGGGAGGCCTTTGTCCTGCAGTGGGACACTACAGGCTTATAAAAAAATAAATTATTCTTATCAACGATTAAACTCACCTCACAGTGTTTTTTAATCATTTCTATAATGAGCTTCGAGAACACGTCATTATCGGAAGAATCGACTAATTTGTCGGAGTAAACGCGTGTCGCCTCATGCATCCATAGCCTAATGAGTTCAGATGGCGTTTTGATTGCGTCACCCGTTGTGAATAACATTCCCTGTGTAAGAATATTTAAACATCAAATTAGTCAATAGTGTATCGGATAGGCAAAACATAAATAGAAAATAATTTAGTAAATGATACCTCTTACAGATATGTAGATAATTTTATTACAATTACGTTGATATATTTTTATTTCATTTTATGACTGCCTCGATGGTCTAGTTATCCCAAGCGCGACTACTGAGCAGGAGGTCTCGGGTTCGATTCCCGGGTCAGCCAAATTGTTATTGAGTTTTTCTGATAGGAAATTCTCAGTAGCAGTCCGGAGTTTGGAATTGTGCCCGGTAGATGACTATAGGCTCACCACCACATGGAACTTAATTCCAGCATTGGTGAAATGTAGGTATGCAACTCTGTACACCTCTGCCTACCCTCTTGGGGAATACAGAATGTATGTATGATATATTATTCATTTAATGAGTACTGTGTGTGATGTATGTTTTATCAGATCTTTCCGATTCTAGATCGATAACAATCTGATACAGATAAATCTTCCAAACGAATTAATGCATGCGTAGCGAACTCTAAATGAAACTCCGACTCCCGAATAAATACTTCAGGCGCTCTTTCGCTCTTATCCGGGAGGTGCAGAATCAAATCCTGCTCAAGATGGTGTTTTAATTTCCACAAAAAAACTATAACTGAACATAATCTGATAGAAGATAAATTGAGCTGTTTAAATAATAATATCTTAGGTTTTCGCGGTCACTACGCTTGCTAGTGTTCGTACTTAGTCGCAGGGCGACACCACGAACTACTGTAACCACGAATGCAATGTGTTCAAAACATCACGCAAAACAAAACGATTTACTCGTTGTTAAGTCGTCTGATGATGTGCTAGCTATCTAAAAAAAAAACAATTTGTAATGGCAAATACCTGAAATATATTAGAGAGGTCCCTCAAGTTGAATATGTAGTGGAACTTGATGGCTGTGGGCAGGAAGGTGCTAGACAGCTTGGTATGTAGCGCCAACGCCACAAACACCAATGTCTCCGTGTAGCGGTTCACCACCGGAGCGAACTTGTTGTGAACGTTGGCCAAGTGCTGACCCAAGATTGACTTGTAGATGTGGTGGCAAGCATCCAGACCGGGGAAACTGCAACGTGGAAGTACAGGGTTACAAGAAATTTTTATCCAGACATTTTGCAAAGTTGATGGTAGTCTAGGCGTGAACGTAAATACATTGTTTTTTTTTTGTTTACATTATTTGTATGGAATCCCCTAAATGTATTCCAAAATCGCTGAAACTTCATCTATATCTTCATCTATGTTGTTCTCAACTGCTCCGTTGATTGAATTCTAAAAATCGATTTAAGAAATGCCATGCGGGTGTGTTGAAAAATTTTACTTTTTCAAGTTTTATATAATGGTAATTCTTTATTTGTGATTTTCGGTGCCCGACTTAAATAAATAGGACTACACATAATCTAAAAGAAAAAAGGTTTGCATTACCTGACTGCGAACGTGCAGAAATGCCTCTGTAATCGGGAGTCAATAGTGAAGGATCCTGCAGTCGGATTCATGCAAGCCACGAACATGCAGTTCGATATGTCCTTCAGTGTCAGCTTCTGCCTATCGTACCTGAAATACATATTTAGAATTTTATATGAACCGTGTATTTTTTTCGTTTAATAAATCATTTATAAGAAATCATATTATGTATATGCCAAAAAGTTTTTGTTGTATAAAATTCTGATGAAGTCGTCAGGCGCTCTGTTTATTTTATCGTAAACGGTGTTAAATCAACATTTAGATATAAGGATGTAATTCAAATATTTTATTGCCATTCCCTACTCGTTACATTTATTGTAATCGTTACATTCAGTCAATTACCAGTGCTTATAATCCATGAATTGTCTGACTAGAGTGTGCGGCTGCACAGTGCCGTAGGTGTCCACTTCGGGCATGTTCATGTCGTCTATGAAGTAGATCATGAATTTGCTAGCCGGTGGACCGAAATTTCTGCCAGATTTCTTCTCCAAAGGTTTCTCCAACACCCTTTGAATCATTTCTGTAATTTGATAAAATACGTGTTCTTTTCTTGTGAATATATACTTTATATCGCTAAGTTCAACCATATGTTACCTTCTTGACTTACGATCTCTCGTTCACAGACGTCTCCTTGTTCTCAGATCAATCTATTGGCATTTGAGGAAATGTTGTCGATGGTATAAAAGAAAGCGTAAATAAATCGTTTTCAAACTATGGGCCTGATATCAACTCAACAAAAAATCATTACTTAGGTACTCTTTAATGTGAAATAGCGACACCTAAAACTTCTGTGCTATTCGTACCTGATGTAGTGTAGAAGTTGAGTGGCACATTGGTGATGGCGTAGGAGTCTGGTAACGCGTTAAGTTTAGCCGCCACGCTTACAGTCTTGCCGCTGCCGGCGCTGCCCACTAGCATCACTGGTTTCGTCTTTGCTATCAGCATGTCCATAAAGAACCTAGTGCGAGTCGTCTCTGACGTCGAGACCAAGCATTGCTGGAATATATATATGAGCAGTAATTAAAATGATGAAATGTGTTAATTTTCATTTTCTAGTATCAGGCGAAATTTCAAATCTCTGGTCGAAATTTTACACAGGAAATTATTAAAAGAAAGTATCTATTGTATTATTTGTGAAACACGCGGTTATATATCTATTGTTTAAGTCGTTTTTTTTAACCGACTTCCAAAAAGGAGGAAGTTATCAATTCGGTTGTATTTTTTTTTTATGTTTGTTACCTCAGAACCGATTTGGAAAATTATTTTTTTATTTGAAAGGATTTACTTTCTGATTGGTCCCATTTAAATTTTATGAAAATTGGTTTAGTAGTTTGGTATTTAAATCAAAATAACTGAAAAATAATACGTTGTCCAAGTAAACGAAATGGTGTATTTTGCTTTCTTGTGACTTTCCGGTGGTGTTTACGGTCTCTAGAATAGTTCTAATGAACTGCCTATTTTCCAGCTTCATCATCAGATGATGATGATGAAACCGGAAGATAAGCACCGGAAGATAAGCACCGGAAATCCGTCATATGTTTTTTTGGTATATATATAGTATACTAGCTGACCCGGCAAACGTTGTTTTGCCATATAAATAAAAAAAATTGGGGTGGACTACCCCTTACATTTAGGGGGATGAAAAATAGATGTTGGCCGATTCTCATAGATACCGGATAAGCACAAAAAATTTCATCAAAATCGGTCAAGCCGTTTCGGAGGAGTATGGCAACGAAAACTGTGACACGAGAATTTTATATATTAGATTTGGTAATACTTTTTAGTGTAAGACCGCATTCTCAAACATCTCTTTTTAAACGAGTGCCCAAATAACGGAGTGTATCTAAGTATGTATGTAAGTATGTTTGTGAGTTTCTTTACCTATTCCACCATAACTAAACTAAATACCTGAACTGATTTCGATATATGGGGTATCGTTAGAATCCTTACACTGTCCCGTGAGTAACATACACTAGTCAGATTTGAATTTAATTTTTTAATTAATTTCATCTTGTTTTACGCAGTTCATTACTCTCTTTTGAAATAGCCTCAGATCTAGATTTCCTACTTTGATTTAGGCGTTTCTCCCATTCTTTGCTCGTCTCAATTAAATGCGACAAACAAGCAATAAACAGCGCGTTGAGTAGGT
The DNA here is from genome assembly GCA_935421205.1 of Xylocampa areola. Taxonomy (NCBI): domain Eukaryota; kingdom Metazoa; phylum Arthropoda; class Insecta; order Lepidoptera; family Noctuidae; genus Xylocampa; species Xylocampa areola. Next base: position 10,594,912 of record OW285217.1, on the reverse strand, counting down.
CTACCCATATTCACTTCCCATAAATCTGTTATGGAACGCAAGATTCACTAAAAAGTAAGAAATAAAATAATTTTTAACAAAAAAAAGAACCAACTCCATAAATCTTTCTGTTAAGTAAAAATGCACTAAAAAGTAATAAAATAATAGCATTATTTACTTACTACAATTTACATAAAAATATTTTTTAAATTTTAGATGATTCTGAATAAAATCAATTTATTAGGACAATAATATACAATTATTATTATTTTTGGAGTCGGTGCCAGTAAAGGAAAATAATCGTGTAAGTACATTCATGAAGTAGCGTATTACGTTCGCTTTAGGCAGTTGTTGTGTTCATTTGTACATAGGTTCAATTAGGTATAATACATTATCATAATAATAATGATGGTTAATGTACCTTTAAATATACTTTGCAAATTTTAGGAAACTTCCTAAATATTTTTAAAGTTTGGCTGGCACCAAAACCACATAATAATAATAAATAATCATGTTTCTACCTATATCAATTCAATACACTGAAAACGACTTGGCGACAAAAACTTTTCACGGTAAATCAACATAGCTGCGTGCGTCTGTTAAAAATGAAAAGTCTGTTTTTCTTACTTGAAGTGGCATATCAGGATCTAATTCAAAAGTCTCCACTTTTTCGGACCATGGCAAAAATTTCTTAGTCTCGGGATCTATGAAGAAGCTGAATACATTGCCAGTGGAGGGGAACTTGATTTGCTTAAATTCGTTACAGAACCACTTGCTAAACTCGTTTCGCCAGTCAACCAGTTGATCTTGGAATAAGGCTGAACCGAAACCCCATACCACGGCGAAAACGAAGTAGGTTTCATACCTAAAAACATGGTATAATTGTTTAGTATAAATACTAAATTCAATAAAGCATGAGTAATAAACTAAATCACTGAGTTGTGGAATCAGGGCTTTAATAAATGCACTAAAATAATGTACTTTTCAAAAATATGTTTTTAATAGAAAATGTGATAAAGACGGTCTCACCATTCTTTGGGGCAGTCACTGGGCAACAAGGTCTTGTTCAAGAAACACTCAAGCAGATAGCAGCTGAGCTGTATCTGTTGCAGCTCTGTGAGAGGCGTGATCCGCTTGTACTTCTTACATGACTCCAGAAGAGACGGAATGTACTTGTCAAACATAACCGTCAACATTGCCTTCTCGGATTCGTCGTCCCGCGTTGTGTCTATCCATGATGCAACGAACCTGTTTGTGGGAATAATAGTTTTTGTCAATTTAGATTGAATTTGTCTTTTATAACGCACTGACGGTACCGGCTAGTAATTAAGGTAATATCGTAGGGGGTAAGATAAGAAAATTTATAAGGAAGTTCGAAATATGAATGTACAAGCTGATGCCCGCGGCTTCGCCCGCGTGGATGTCGGTTAACGCGATCAAAATTAATCATGAAAGGACCAAATGACCGAATCCATGGTACGGGATTGGCTGCATAAATATGAAGCTTTGTTTTTATAGTCTACATTTATCATATCAACTCTTACAAAAGTTATTTTTTTGAAGATATTTAATAAAATCTAAAATAACCTCAAAACAAGGTACTTTACAAGGTAAGTAGGTATATTTTATTGACACCTCATACACGAACGAACATTATTGCTCTAAAACCAGAGTAATCCGCATATATTAGTAAGAATTAAGAGTTATTGCGACGTATAGTCGCGACCAAAAAGCATATAATCATTACGTTCTAGTCGCGACATAAGGTGCGTGACTGAAACTGTGGGAGTAAGCCTTTATTGCTAATACTGTGAGCGGGTAGCGCATCTAAGAGTAATAAGGGTATATAATATTGGACGCTACCGTGATCACACCACTACACCAATACCACATTATCCCGTTCCCGCTTTCCAATTACCTACCGCTTTATAATTGCCCATTTTTTAAAGTATTAAAATGGGTATATTGTCCGTATAAGTAGATCCTTAAGAGATAGACATATGCCATCGTGGATTTTTCTGTAGACCTATATAAGATATACAATTCCACCATACATCATTTTGTTATATTTCAAAGGGTTTTGGCAGCGTTTTGTTGAAAGTTCCCAGACGGCTTATTTTTTTCCGATACCTCCAACAAATATCATTATATTTTAGCCAATGTATACAAAACTTGACAAATTATATACTAAAACCTTCCTCGAGAACCACTCTACCCATTCGTGAAAACAACATGAAAATGGGTGCAGTAGTTTTTAAGTTTATCGCGAACAGACAGACAGACAGACGCGGTGGAGGATTTTGTTTTATAATATGTAGTGATAGTGATATTAAATACTATTCCAATATTATATTATTCCTATATTTAATAGGCAATGGACGTTTTCACGAAAATTTGTATAGTACTTACGGATTCCATCCCAAATCTTGGACGTTGATGTACAGAATACCGGCACGAGACACGGTAGCTGGCGTAGCCGTCCGTAAGTTTGAGATCTCAAACAGCAATCGCATTGATTTTGTCAAAGCAATACGCTCGTTACTGGCCAACGTCAGCACCTTTAAAATTAAATATTTTCAGAGATGCATTTTGTGTGTATGAATTTGTACTAAAACTAACTAACTTTATTATCATCCATCAAAGTGTTCAAACTCTCGATCCACATAGGGTCAATATCTCCATCGAGTACGATCCATTTTGGTCCATCTCCAGGCATGTTTGCCATATCACGCATGATCGTGGAAAACAAACCATCCTTCCACTCTCGTGTCGCTGGGTTGATAATACCGAACAATTCGTCATTAGTCACGGCTTTAGGGTCAAGGTCATTGTAAAACGGTTTTTGTTTTAACATGTAGTACGTCCTATTGAGGCACTGCCACACCATTGACTTGCCAGTCCCCGCAAATCCAACAATGAACACAGAGTGTCTCACAGCAAATAATTCTACCAGTTGCACCATCTGAAATCAAAACATAAATATGTAGCAAGTTTAGCCCCTTGGCAAAATCTTAACTAACTCTAGAATTACCAAAAGGTTATTTACCTTTAAAATAAAACCAGGTTCTGGCTGTAGTTTCATTGACAAAGCACCGTCCACCAAGTGTTTCTCAAAATCCATGTCACGTTTCCTGGGTACATCAAGTGCGGGGAACAGGTCACCAATCAGGCCCATAAAAACAGGCATATCATCTGTTACGATTTTGGGTATGTTGAAATCTCTTAGTGCTCTCATTAACACCTGGTCCTCTGGTCTTAAACGGTCACCTCTCTGGAAGTTGAAACTTATATGGTAGAGATAACACTATTGTTTTTTTTGTATAATATAAAGTTACTGACTGTTACCTAATTTTGATTCCACACTAAACGTAATGCGTTCTTTAGATAAACTCAAGTAGACCGACTTGAAGATTATTTTTGTTATATGTATTTACCTTTAAGGAGCCGGCGACGACCAAGACAGACTTAATGGCCCTAAGTCCCCAATCGTAGTGGTCCTGTTTGGACAGTAGCTCACGACATAGCGTATACAGGGTGATGAACTTGCGCGCCAACAAACGTGCATCCTGGAACCCTTCTGCTACCAACATGATTTCGCAAATCAATTCGAAATCTGGCACCACCATAGCACAGGGCCTGTTTTAAAACACAAAGTTGAGGTTTTTGCTTCCTACGACGATCAAGACTGTTTACCAGGGAACTGTTTGACATTTGTGTTCTATGCATGTTGTTGGACCGATTAGTTGGAATGGTTACAGAAAGTAAAAGGCAATAGGTACCTATCTTTCTTCTCGAGTGGTACGCAACAAAGAAGTATCAACTGAACAAGACTTTTATAACGGGAAGAGTTGAATGAATTTGAAATTAATAACAACGTAGAATTATTTCCAAACTCACCTAAACAGAGCTTTCAAGTTTTCAGGCAACTCGGTCCTGCCCGCATAACCGGGATTCATAGTAATGAACATGCCGATGGTTGGTATGAGAATAATGTACTCTCCCATGAAGTCAAATTTCTTTTTCTTAGCCTTGATGGCATCCAGCACACTCTTAACCTGCACCGACACGACGGACAATACCTCCACTGAGATTCTGTTGAACTCGTCGAAGCAACCCCACGCGCCGGTTTGGCATAGACCTTTATACAAATGATATGCCTAATTAAAGTAAAACTTATACCAAAACTATATTTATATTTTAAATGAAATGTCAAGTCAGGTGTAGGGTGGTGAAGCTTGACCTATCTAGACCAAGGTTAAGATAGCTTGAACATGTAAGCTACGGTCGTAATCTGCGTATTCTGAACAAGTTTTTATCGATTTATAGCTGATAGGAGTCGATCTAAACTTGAAACTGGGCAGTGCCAGTTCTCCAAACACCGTTTAGCACTTGCTGACAACTGGCTGTAATAAACTTATTATTACATTACTATTATTCGTCTTATGGCTGTCTGCGTCAGAATAGGTTATGCCAGTTTTTATTTGACAACAGTTGTAAAAGTAAATTATTAAAGTTAGATAGCATTAAAAATCAGGCTTCGCGTGTCATTGGAGGTTTTCTTAGGAGTACCCCGATCCATGTAATGGAAAACGAACTGTGTCTTCCTCCTCTTAATATTCCCAGAAGATACCTAGCCAGTAAGTTCATTTTAAAAGCAAAATCGTTCCGTGACAGTAAAACTATTAAACTATAAGAAAATCTTTCGCTTTGTACAGCCTCCAATTATTGGTTAAATAAAAAGATATCCTTGCTTATAGACATCATCCGTTCGCAACGCCAACACTAAATGGTAACATTATTTTCTTTGAACTGTCAAGTTACTGCACCGAAATAATAGTCCAACTACGTGTAGATTGTGTGAACACACGCCAACGACATCCCTTAGTAATATGAGAACAACAAGAGATGATGCAGCTATAGGATGGACACAGACGATGGTATGCACGACATATATGTCAAATATTCTGTCTTTCAAAATAGGTTCAAGATACCTCAGATATTTGAGTTCTTTTTTTAGAGTATCTGATTAAGTAGTTAATAGTTGTTAATCATATGAAGGATAAACCTATCAATCCGTATTAGGTATACAATAATTTTAAAAGTTTAACTTTTATTTTTTAAATAATGCTCCTTAAATGTATAGAAAAATTTATCTATTAGCAATTTTTTTTATTGTATCTTAAGAGTAATTCTCTTCTGAGATATTTTATTAGAAACTTTAACACACATAAATATACTAATACTTTGGCAATGGCTTGTTCTACATTTTGGTACAAGTATCTTTGTAGGATCCCTTTGGCTGAATAGACTATTTTCACATTTTTTATTCAAACAATTGGTGTTTCTTACAGATAGTACAAAAGTGTATTTTTTTTGAGGATGGTGTATTAATTTATATATTCGTCTGCTTCGCTATCCTGGGTGCATTAGCTTATTGCAAGAACATAAAACTTCTTGCCCCAACCTACTACCTATAATATTAATAAAATATTATTTGTCGTATGTGCTACCTACTGATGGGTTTGAAGTTGGTGCCCTACTTACTTTATGTTTGTGTTTTTTTTTTTTTATCATAACTGGGTGATATGGTAGCTAAGAAACACAACCAATCAATTAAAAAAAAGAAAAGTGCTTCATGTAAACCATTTTAAAGTACCTTTATAAATATTTCCGCAAGACTTGTAGTCCATTTGTTCAGAACAGTTAAACACATAGACCATGATGCCCAGAGCTCTGCCCAAATCCTTTGTAGTCTCCGTCTTGCCAGTACCGGCCGGTCCGGCTGGAGCGCCACCCATCACCAAATGCAGACTCTGGTAAGATGACGGCAAGATATTTGAATAAATATTAGAAAAATGAAGAGATGCAAGTTGCTAAGGATTGTAAGTAAACTGAAGAGAATAGATTGCAGATATTCAAGATGGTGTAATTCATAAAAAAGAAGTCCCAAATACCGGTTATAATAAGGCTTAAGTAAAAAGTCAGGAGGCGTGGTGTTCAGTACTGCGCGTTTAACAATAGATATAAAATGGGAGATAAAAATAATGCCTTATAGTTACTAAGCATTTCAATTGTGATTATAAGTGTTGATATATTTTAGTGTGGCATTACCTGTGTGAGTGTTATATAACAGCGATCAGTTAAAGGGGTGATTACAAGCCGAGGTGTGTTCCCGAGATACTCGTAATCATACAAAAACTGTGCATCACAAATATTCGCGAAACAATTGCTAACACTGGTATCCCAGCGATGCCTGAAAGAGTTGGAAGCAGCTTTATTTTTCAGCAATATAAAATTTAATTTAAAGTTGACAATATCTAATGTTTGGAGCAATTCACTAGGCATTCAAAACTATTATTTCATTAAGCAGACATAGTTTAAAATAACCTCAGCTGACTCTGCCACTGGAAAGCATTAGACGACTCCACCTTAGCCACAATGAGCTTGGCGACCACATCTCGGGAGTGTACATCAATGGTACAGATTGTCATAATCTTTTGTCGGTCACCAACAGTCAGGTCTCCCAGTAGCAACACAATAAGAGCGTTTAACTGGGCAATTTGTTTCTTTTGGTAATCTTTTAATGCATTCTCGTAACCTAGAAAGGTTTTTAAATTAAAATTAAGTATATAATGATTCTAAATGTATATATATCTTTTAAATACTTGAATACTATTATCAAATGAGCTTCCTATACGAATTCTGATCAAAGAAAGAAGAGCTGAAGCTTGCTCTTCTTTCTTTGATCAGAATTCGTATATCAAAAATTATTTAGTGAGATAATAAGATATTTAATTTGTGTCATCATGCTTCGCTACCATATAACATTGTTGAATGTCAATGTACCTTCTTCAAGTTTCTCAAAAGCTTGATTAGTCTCCGAGGTCCACCAAATTTGTGTGCCTACGAGAGCGGGCTGTGCGGGCCAGTCGAACACCCACTCGTCTCGCGGCTTGTCTTCGTAAGACTTCACGCAGTGCTCGAATATGTCACGCAACGTAAAACGCATACAGTCTGTCACTCGGTTCAACCAAGTTTCCACCTAGTATTATAAATTATAATGTATACGACGATCACCAAGTTAAACAAATTGATGCAGTGCAACCATGGAGTTACAGTCTTTTGAGTGTAACGCGCAATTAATTCAAATTAAACAGAGATGAAATTGTCGCGTCGTACCGTAGTACGCATAAAAAAGGCGAAAATAGCGTGAGCAAATTAAACGGTCGAGACGCAGATATGAAAGAAGAAAGTAAAAAATAATTCGTCCAAAAGGCCCATCAGCTCTATGCCGCGCTGATTTTCGGTGGCATACTCGTATGTTAATTTTAAAACGAGATAGGTGAAAATTATGCAACAAAAAGTGGACATAACAAAATAAGACAAAACCTTTCCAGAACAGTCGCAGCAGGGCGCTTTGAAAGGCACATGTTCATCGTTTTCCTTGGATATCATCTCAAATGCTTGTTTGCTGGTCTCGTTCGGGAACACGAGTTTCGCAAGATTGTCGTACAACTTGGTCAAGTGCCGACATACTGCCGGAGGATTATTGCCGTTCGAAAGGATATCTGGTGACCATAATTATACTTGGTTTTTAATCTGTATATCGCAAAAGTACAAAATTGTACTGATAAAAATATATATTTGTGTGAGTGAGTGATAACAATAATATTTATATTGTGTCATAATAAGCGACTCAAAATATATGTAAAGGTTGTTCATAATTATATTAACATGGGACCGCCAATAATAAAACAAAGAGGCGGTCGGTCGGTCCGGTTCTGTAGGGAATCCGTCTGCGCTGGCGCTATTTTTATTAATGAAATCCGAGCTAAAGACTTGAGTGATCAAAAGTATTGAAATAATGGTTTACCGAGCAAATCTGCAGAGGATACAAAGTAGAAGCGAGGATAAGCCAATCGCTTCGTCTCAAGATAATTATTGAGTGCTTTCTCGCACAGATTCAGTGCCTCCATCAATTCTTCAAGGTTCTCTTGCAAGCCTGGTTTGTTGGTGGCTTGGATCACGTTAGGAGTTGTTCCGATATCTTTGAGCAGTTCCTACAATGAATATAATTGATGTAAATATCGTACTTAGGTGTACGATAACTGCTAATAAATAAATAATAAAGTTATAACTTTAAATGGAAAAATAATGAAATGTAAAGCATGCGTTAATGCTTTTCAAAGATTTATCTGTATTAAATAAATAATAAAATAAAAAATATTAATTTCATACGTCATGGATTCATAATATTCAGTCGCACACATTTCACCAACGCTGTTATTAAGTCCCATGTAATAGGTGAGCCTATTGCCATCTACCGGGCACAATTCTAAACTCCGGGCTGCTACTAAGATTTTCCAATAGAAAAACTTAATAACACTGCCCGACCCGGGAATCGCACCCGAGACCTCCTGCTCAACAGTCGCGCTTGGGACCACTAGACCAACGAGGCAGTTAATTATAATTATATATATATTATATATATATTATATCTATATATTATATATAAATTATATCACTAATCTAACAAAAGACCTCCAAAATGGGGATGGGATTCTGTTAGTTAGTATTCAGGATTTCATTGCGGCTGCCCCGCATTCTGAAGATCACGGTTACTGTATTCTTGCGAAGGATGACATGGAAGCCATCAGTACTATAAAGCGCAAACATAGGGATACTTGCGCTTTATCGTACATCAGGGTGATGCACTATAGAAACAAGGCAGTCCAAACATCATGCTGAAGATATTATTATACTGGATGCGTAGGACATTCAGCGACCTTCTGGTATAACTAACTCACAAACTTCCCGTGTAAAAGCTCTTTTAAGTTTATTTCACTTATCCAGCCAGCATCTATACAGTCCTCAAGGCCTTATCGAGATAAGGCAATGGCTCAGGTATTTAAATTTCGCAACACTATTTACGCTCAAGTCTTTTATGGTAATATTATGTGAATAATCGAGGCATCTGTATATACTTAACACACTTTTAATAACTCTCGGAGACCCCCCGCAGTCGGGCTCAGCAGCACCACATTATCCGCGTAGCTAATGTTGAAGAACTTAGGAGATGTCAATTGAATCCGATCCAGCCAGTCCCTGGCTGTCCTCCCACCAGCGACGCCCTTAGCCGAGGCCCGTTCCCCTCAGGGGGAACCCTTAATGTGTTGTTGCTTAGTTTACAAGTTGATGCCCTGGCTGGGGGCCTTAAATTTCTTATGTCAACTACAGGTAAGCTCAGTTAAGCGGTCGACAACCTCCTAGATTCACCGACGAGATGCACTACACAAAACCAAAAAGAGAGATGTCAATCTCGCCTGTCTCCCCCCGCTCTCCAACCTATATGCTTCAGAGAGTGTATTAGCCCACCTCATTAAATTGGTTTGGTTATTGGTATACCAATATTTTATTATATTGAGCACGTCCACCAGCAGACCTCTATAATACGAACCTTAAATGTTTTGTCAACGTTGTCAAACCTCTTCGAATCTTCAGGCAGTTGTGAACGAATATCATCTGATCCGACAAAAATGCTCTCCAAATATTGCCATTTACGTTGTACTTCAAACCATAGGGCGATAACTGCATCGGCAGTGCCAAGTTTTCTCTGCCAGTCCGTGACCTCCATTTCAAAGAAGCCGACGTACTTAGATGACATCATGTTTTGTACTTGATTCTGCGAAGATTTTGTGCACAATTTTAGGAACGATATTTATTGTACATACTCGTAAGTCTGTTTTGTCGAAAATACATAATTATGTATATACTATGTTGTATATATTTAAGAATTACCAGATACGGATTACGTTTCTATCATTTATCACACTGATTGCTTAATTTACTTTAAATCAACGAAACATAATTACCTGGTTATCTTCTAAAGTCTCAACAAGTTCTTCACTAGCTTTAGGAAGCTTGACCCCAGTTCTCTCGTGTTTGGTATAATCGAATTCCATAACGGCCCAGGTAGCCTCCAACTCACTAAACACGACAAGGTATTTGTAGAATGATTACAAAATACAAAGCAATATTGAAGTTATTGCAAACATACGCAAGAGTCTTCTCCATTGCAGCTTCCTTAACAGATTTATCAACGATAGTCTTCACCTCCTCTTCGAATTTATGGAGATTCAAAGCAAGCAAGTCTGCTAGTGTTGTGTCGTCATCGATATGGAATTTTACCTTGAAAGTAAGCATTTAAATAATAAATCACACAGCGAACTTTGTTCGCGGAGGCAACAAGTCCTTCTTAGCAAAAATTTTGATTTATTACAAAAGAATACCGAAGATCGAACGATTTTAACAACAAAATTGCGGTTCATTTATATATTTCTTATTTTAGTAGAAAATCTGACTTGAAATAAAACTGTTGTATTATTGGATATTCGTAATCTATAGTGTAATACAGTCGTCTGACTTACACTACATCTTAAGATTTTGCGTCGAAGAAATAATTGAAGTCAAATGCTTCGTTGATTGGCCTTTAAGCGAATTAGTATGAGGTGAGAATGTTTGTGATTTATAAATAATTAGAATGACGTGAAAAATTTGCTATTATTCTAAATATGCCTTATTATTCAGAAGTTTATTTTACTTGACAATTGAATAAAACATGTATTGTGACTTAACTTAATATTAAATACAATTAAATGAAAAAAGCAATCTTACCTTATTACTTACTATCCAAATATACATATTAACAATTTACACTAAAATATAGTTTATCTACAAGATGAACTCTGATAAAATTATCGGATGATGTGAATACTTCATCTGCGACTTATGCGCATCGGACTTTAGATGGAAACCCATTTGTTTGATCTCTTGTCTTGTATATGACCTGTTCAATCTGAATGTACTTATTTTATTTCCCTCTTGTAACTTGGGCCGTCTGTAGTCTTGTATTTGAAGATATTTCTTATATTCTGTCTTTAGTCCATCGCTATTTAATACACTATTATTTTCTAAATCTACGTCTGCAGCTAATTCTTCTAATGATTTGAAATCGTTTAAAATTTCGTCTAAACTTGTACCAGATAATTTATTTTCTAAAGACGAGGTGATATGTGTGTGCTTTGTTTTGATAGCCATGACGTGCGAATGAACCTCTTTCTAAATGAAATAAAAAACATGGTTTTAAGTATTTACAGAACAAGATATGCATTCTTAGATATGTATATGAGTTAAGCAAGCCGTTTACCTTTGTTGCCATCATAAGTTCTAGCCAATGCCTATCCTTGATAGAGGGATTTTGTAGATCAGTGACGGCTCTTAATGAGGTCATCAAATTCTTTATTGTAGATTCTATTACGCCGTACGGCTCCCTACGATAAACGATTTTAATTCAATCAACGTATATCCATGATTAAGTTCAAACTCTCCAAAATTAAATCATTATTTTCTTTGGTTTTTATCTTTGTATGGTATTTCAGCCCCATCATTAGTAAGAGTTAATGTTTTTTTTCTTTACATAATTGGTATATCCAAACTTACCATGCTCTCATATCCTTGTCGAGCTGCCGCAGATCCTTGGTGAACCGCTTACACTCCTGGTCCATGCCATCAGCATCGATCTTTTTCCATGGTGATTTTTTCCAGAATTCTATGGTGCCCATCACTAAGTAATAGTAGTCCCACAATTGCTAGTAAATAAAGTGAAAACCATGTAAATAACAATAATACGCTCAAACTATTTATAGCAACTGGATGATCATTTGAATGTCTTTACTAAAAGTGTGAGGGGCTCATAGATATCCACTATAAATTGTGGTCCAGTAAACGTTCGTTGAGCATTGAGTCTTTTGATGGGTGATCGCTAACAGCATTTTTATCTGTATCTCCTAAAAATATAATTTCCAGCTGTTGTAAATTAATAGCCATTGGTAACTCTGAGGCTTGAACCACAAGGTAGTCTCATAACCACATGAAAGAAGACAAGTGATAAACGGTTAATTTTGAACATTTTAATGTCTTACCTTAACAAGTTTCAGTTCACGTCGACACTGTTTCAGACTCTTCTCATCCGGTGGCTGAATGTCGAACAGTCCGCATGACTTCTTCAAGCCGTCCAACAGTTCTTCGAAACCTAACAGCTCCTGGTGGACCTTATCAATACTCCTGTATGGCTCTTTGCATGACTCCAAGAACATCTGCATGGAAGTTAAAATGTTGTACGTTAAATATATAATTAAATTAACTCTCGATATCCCATACTTAAAAAGACATAGTATGTATTAACATATACATAATAATATATCTGTTAAGTAAGTCGTTAAGATTAAATCGTGAAGTAATTTCAATATTTTGGTAAATATTTTTCTCCGTAAATATCACTGTATCCCAAAGGTCGGCCGCCTTCTAGCTGTTGGTGAATGGTAGTCAGGGCCTTTCGGCTCGCTACATGCTTACGCTTAGGCGCTCCTTGTGTTGCTCCATATCGTTGTCACTGTGGCGAACCTGTCGACAGTCTCGCACAACACGGTCTTTGCTGCTGTAGAAGTGCAGGCCGCATAGCGCGACATGCCAACTTAAACGACATCATCCGCCGTGCTCTCGCCGCCGTCGGCGTGCCAGCTGTACTAGAACCCAATGCCTTGGCACGGGACGATGGTAAGAGACCAGATGGTAAGTCATTAGTACCGTGGAAGATGGGTAGGCCTTTGGTGTGAGACGCAACATGTGTCGACACTCATGCTCCATCTCACCTTCCAAGCTCGGCTGGCTGTGCGGGTGCCGCTGCTTCTGCTGCAGAGACCCACCAAACGGCGCAAATACAGTAATTTTGCCTGCTGTTACGACTTTGAGCCGTTTGGGGTCGAGTCGCTCGGGACGTGGGGGTGCGAGTGTACGACTACTGCACAAAGAAATTTCGCGGAGACTGGTCGACACTTCCCGTGACCAGAAGGCTGGCTTATATCTCGGTCAGAGAATAGCCATACAACGGGGCAATACTGCCAGTCTTATGGGCACTTTTTCAGAACACACCGAATGAGTGAATTTTTTTGTTTTATTTTATGCTTAGGGTAGTATTTATTTTATAGGCGTGTAGTATTCAGTTTATACTTAATTATTTAACAATATGTTCATTACTGCAACCATATTACTACGAACTTCGTAGCCGTTGCTACGCGTATTTCGTAGCGACATTAGTGACAAAACTCTTCAGGAACCTCGGTCACAAGTACTAGGGTAGCATTCAATCGAGGAAATCGATATTTTCCTGAGCGGGCGTAGCAGGCTGGTGACTACGACGACGGCTGTAGTTGATCAGTTTCTAGTTGAGCCCTACACCTTGCTCGTAGCAATGAACTCAACATACAATTTGTCTTGTCGTTACGATAATACTAAGGCAGCATAAATAAAAATCCGTCTTTAGAAAAAAAAAGGTCTTGATGGATTGATAAATTAAATATATTATTAATAAGCGACCAGTCCCGGCAATTTTCTTCCATATAACTTAACTCAGAATATTGCAAAGACAACAAAAAAAAAACTGCCAAATAGATCGAGCCGTTTTCAAGTGATGATCTCTCGTACATACGGCAAGTAAGTTTTATTAATTATTAAAGATTTCTAGACTAATTTTCAGAAATCAAAATTAATTAAATATTACATTGAGACGCCTTTACTATTATTATAATATTATTGTTTTGATGCATAGGCGGCGCCAAAGTTCCCTATTCAGCATCCAAGTGACGTCACCAAAAATGATGTAATCGTTGTGGGTTTTTTCAGTATTCCAGTAAAACGTAGTAGGACACCATAAATTCTAACAGCATGCAGAAACTTTCGCTGTCACGGTAAGGTGGATGGACGCACTATGGGGAAATTGAGTCGTTTTCATGTCATAATCTGTAACTTCCATGTTTATATAGATATTTAGGTGATTTTTTTTCTGATAATCATGGATATAACTTCAAATAATATACAATTTATAAGTATAGTATATAATAATAACATGCGGGTTGTGAAAATCACGAGCATTTCGCAAAACAAATCCTAAGCGTCTGGAAGATTCTTTCGCAAGGGTCGAAATATCACATTTCGACCCTTGCGAAAGACTCAGGTCCTTTACGTTGGTGACTCGAGTTATTTTTTGACGACCTAAGCTGTAGTCAAAATGGATTGGTCGTAATCCTCGACCGAATGTCATGACGTAGCAATTATTTGTGTTAAAGAAAAGTTTATTTTCAATGTTCCACTCGTAGATAGCGTCAATATCGCATTGCAGGAGTTTGCAATCCTCGTCCGTTCTAATGTGAGCAACAAATTTAAGAAAAAAACTGCAAACTTAACCTTATTGACAAGGTCATTGATCATGATCAGGAATAAGAGCGGCCCCAATACGGATCCCTGACTCACACCAGAATGAGTATTATAAGGCTAAAAAACATAAGCTTAAAACTATCGTAAAATAAGAAAACCAAAGATATGACATATTATAAAATTAAATTCTAAAAGTTATTACTATTAAGTAAGTAATAATAATAAAAAACTTAAAATTAACCTACTAGTTCCAAAGCTTCATCTAAAAGGTCCATAGATTTTTTACTTTATGGTTTTCTTGTTAAGTAAGGGTCCGAGGTGTACTAAAGTCTATGTGGAACATCTTTATTAGTAGCTATTCTAGAGCATTTTCTAGCATGACGAATCGTTTATAGTCTTTGTTCCTAGATTCCTGGGCATCCTCAGAGAGTTGTCCAAAGGGTAACACTGAATAATGCCGTATTACACTTACCCCATAAATTAGAACTTTATGAACAGAAGAGGACATAAAATACCAGTTATATTTATTATTATAGGTTGTGCAATATCGAATGCTTACTGCCCAAATCTCGTAGCATTAATTACTTATCCGCTTGACTTAACTTGGAGTTTAACATAAAATCGTTTAATTATTTCCCCATCTGTATCAGTAATTTTTACTGTGTAATCATTTTGAAAAAATCGTTTAGCTGTAGGTATTGCCGTCATTATTGTTGCCTATACCTTGCTTGGGGTTATCTATATTTAAACGCAAGTTCTTCTCTGAACCACCTGTGTACATAAGACTTCTGTTGTTTTGGCAGCCTAGATGGTAAGATATACTCGTACATATGTAAATTTGTTCCATTAATCAAACTAACGTGCGGTTATGCGGTTCCCGATATTTTTATAAATAATATATCGTGTATGTGAACTAAAATATGGTGAGAAATAGTCCTTATCTAAAAAAAACTCCAATAAGTTAAATACCACACGATATGAACTATATCAACAAATAAATTTAAATTACATCTCAGTAATTTACGTTGTTATACACAGAAGTAGTATATTAAATTCCCTATCAAATGACACTTTTTACAGACCTTCGACAAATTTCAGCAATAGTTAAAACTTTAATTGAAAATTTGAGATACCCAAAAACTACTTGTTATGAGATAATAATAATCTTTAGTGAATATATTTACAAATAAATTGAATATTTATATACACCATCAGAAAATACGTATTTTGAGTTTTCTGCTAGGCCACAAAAAAATTATAGTGAAAAATAAATTGAGAATTCTTTGTAACAATTTTCCAATCAACATATTTCGATGCTCTTTGTCCTAAACTAGTAGCAAGCAGATTAATAATTCATACTTAGTGTAATAAAGTAACTTTTTAGCTACAATTTGTGCTATAATACATGTATATGTCGTAGATGGATTGTAGAATAAGCGGTTTTACAAAACTGCTAGCTGATTTACAAAACAGTACTGTTATGAAAAACAGCTGAACGACGTTTAGCGGTTTTACGAGTACATAATTACTGAACTATAACACGCAGAATTGAATGAACGTTTTGCGTTTATCAATGCAGCGGGTCAACGATCAGACATTATGTAAAACAGTGTGAAATGAACTGTCAGATTGTTGATTTTAGTTCGAAATTTTGTCGCATATGGCTCTGTATGTCTTAACAATAATAACCTAACTTTATTTTACTTGTCAATAGCAAAAAAAGATGAAATTTTTTAATGACGTATATACTGAACCACTATAATAGTCGACAATATATCGGGATTATGAAAGAAAATAAACGAAATTGATCCATGAGCGGGAAGAACCAAGCTCGGGAGTTTCGCGTATCCCGACACGGACAAGTTAGGTTCGTCATCCTCTTCGTGTTTAGGTTTTTTCTAACCTTACAGACACAAAAATAGGAACCTCGCGAAGCGGGGCTCCGTCGACCCAGCCACGCAAAGTCAAATCAGAATACAGTATCGTTTCTTTACTTGAATTACTATCCATTTAATATACCTATACAATAAACAAACCTGTCCCACAGTAGATATGTCATTCTGCATTACGTCTAAAGGTGGGTAGCAGTTTTGTTGAACGTATCATAATGGCAATCCAGCTGAACGTTGTTCAGCTGTTTTATAAAACAGTACTGTTTTGTAAAGCAGCTAGAGATTTTGTAAAACAGCGGATTCTACAATCCATCTGCGACATATATAAGCAGATTTTCGAAAAATGTATTTATGACATGGTTTTCTTGAGTGCTTCCCCATAGTGGGACATGGGTGACTGAAATAAGGGATGAAATAAGAGTACTCGAAAATGTTTTCGTTTCGTTAGCCAAGATGCATGTTGTTAGAAGGTGAAAGAAGATAATGTGGAGTTCACACACGTATCGGTAAAGCAATGAGTGAAAAGGATAGAAAACAAACTGGGGGAGTGGGTAGTTTTGTTAGTGTGACTTGAAAATTATACCTCTACGTGTATGTGTGTTTTACAAGAGTTGGATGAAATTGTGATAATAATACCGTTAACAATTTTTAATAATAAGGTCTCGTATATGGGCAATTCTATTGCTTTAGAGGTGTACAATAAATTCATAAATCCAATAATGTTTGGTCCAACTATTACTTAAGGTATCTCAAATATTTTCCTAATAAAGGAGTATGACAAATATGTGATACAGACGCCTTATGACGTGGGCAATGACGTAATAGCCTCGTCAGGCTTCAAGTCTCCGCTTGTACGTACTAGGGTAACATAAACGAGCTGGAGGAATTCTTGCGTCTATGGAAAAGCGCGCGTTCACTGAGGAAGTTAGCTCTAGTACATACACAAATAACCCATCTGGTAGCACGATACATTCGCGTTAATTTCAAATAAATTAAAATAATGTAGATTTTTTTATCCTGTGGTCTTCTATCTGATTTACTACAGCATGACTAAACTATAAATAATTTAGACGGAATTGTAAACAAAAACAATAGTTAAGAATAACCAGCAAACTAGGTAGGTATTTTACCTCTTTAGTCTTGAACTGCTCCCTGTACATATTGAGCCGCAGGTTGATAAGTGCAACCCGTTTGGCGATGAGCGCTGCCTGCGCGGCCTGCAGCGGCGCTACTGTGTTCTTCATTACAGTGGCCTGCTTCACCAGGTTACGCCATTTCTCAGGTAATATGTCCAACTATTCAGTTACAGATTGAATATAAAGGAAAATTATATTTCGTCGCTTAGGAAATAATTCCGTAAGTCATTTTCACAAATTTTACAGGCGAGCTAAAATACATAACAGTTTTTTAAGGAAAATCTACTTGGGCGCAGGCACATACCGGCACAGTTCATTGAATACTAGGCTCTGAATATCGAATCGAATATGGAAATATCTCGAATCTATTAGGTAGTTTGCCGCGTTATATAACTTTACACACCGACATTAGACAATAAAATCCGAAAATTTTCGCCTTAGGCGGTGTCTTTAGCTAAGCGACAATTTCATATTCTCTGACATCAGAATACAAGCATGTTGTAGCCTAATGCAAGCATTTAGCAAATTTCGTGTAGAGATTCGTGCTTCTTACCAATGTGTGTACAGAGTACTGATGTTCCGTCTCACCCTGGTTGTTAGCATAAACATATACAATGTAAGTTAAAAGACAAATTATTGAGACCCCATTTTGTGTAGCGAACAATGTGATATTTTTTTTTTTGAAAATGTGTGCAGATTTATCTTTATAAAATATTTGCAAGCTCATAATTTAATTTTAAATTCAATTTTATATCATTTGTTTTATATAATTCTAAATTGTCTATTACAATTAGAATCAATCCGAATCATACCTGTTCATAGGTCTCTTCGGGGAAATCAACGCCATACTCTTTAAGCACGTCTATGATATCTCTGAGCGGCTCAAACATTTGGTCGGTGCCGGCATCCATCTTAGCGCGGACCTCGTTCAATACTCCCATCACTTTCAATAGGCCGTCATAGTCATCATCACCTAATTCGACTGATAACTCTTTTGTAGCATACGCAATAAATTTCTCCAGATCGTCCAAGCTATAAATAGGAATTAGGATTTTATAAACAAAATACCACAAATTCAAATAAAAAATCTAAGACTAGATATATTCTAGCCAAGTAAACACATTAGTGAATCCACGAACCAATTCTTTTTTACTAGGTACGCTAGGGCAACTTAAAACGTACAAATCCACAAAGAAATTATTAATTGAATTGATCAAATAAAACAAACCTTTTATGCACATGGTCTTTTAAATTTTCTTTAAATAGATTACTCCATTTACATATGATATTCATAATAGCTTGGTTAAGGCGCTTTAGGTCCAACCTCAACCAACCATTGCAAAGGTATTCGGAAGGCAACGCCGCTACTTCATCATACATAGCGTTGTATTTGTTGATCTGTAAAAGTAACAAACAAGTATGTTTAAATTTCAGGCCAAACTTGCTTGTTTACAAATTGTATTTATTTACACTACGTTTCATCAGTCAGCAATTGTGACCTGCGTTGCTAATCTGTACGATTAACAAACGTATTTGGGAATCGCTTTAAGTGTTGTAAGTAGCACATCAAAAACTGCGCTAGTATCCATTCTTCATATATAACCCTTTACAAGCCGTGTAAAGAAAATAAATTCGTACTAATCCCAACCCAGGCATAAGACTATGGTTTAAATATTGATCTTTGAAATTTTGTTAACCAAATATTCTCATAATAATGTTACCTCTGCCTGATATTGTTCGAGTGTAGGCTTGCCCTCGGGAGGGTCACTCTGGTTCTCATATTTATACTTGTCGAACTCCTCTGGCGTTATACAACGACCGTACTTTAAGAATGCCGCTAAAACTTCCTGTCTATCTTCCATCCATAAAGGGGTGTATTTTTCATATTTCTAAGGAATAGAAGTAAATAAATGTAATAATATAATAGTTCTGTTAGCCCAGTCAACAAAATTTTATTTAGACATAAAAATATATTCTTACCGAAGAATACTGCACAATATCGTTAATACTATTTTCAATCCTCTGTAACATTTCATGGTATAGATCTATCATAGCATCTTCGGCGACCAAATCGTCTATAAAATTAATTATGTAATATATGTATAATAATCTGGTCCAAAAATTAATTCTAAAGCTTTTTAAATCAGGGCAAGATGTTGCTACAGTGTGGTTGGTGTGCTACTTATTGTGGCATGCGGTCTAGTGTTACATGTTACTTGAATCAACATGTAAGCTATGCAGCATACAGCAAAATTATTTACACACAATAGTATTTTGCTGATTTTCTTCAATAAAATGCATCAAACAAATGATTGTTCATCTCTTTCTCTCTGAATCAATCCTGCTGGGTAGTGGCTGCAGCGGCAACTTACTAATAAAATTTGTTAACCCTAATGTCGCCACATGGTGCATAAAATTGTTTTGCTTTGTAGCACGAAACTAACAACATGCATCTACGAACTTACAAAGCATGCAACACTTACGCATACCGTAATGTTGTAAGGTGTGACCTCGGTGTAAATTCAGCGTATTATTCAAAAACTGTACACACACTGCATACAAAATCAGAAAAAGTTTGTGTACATTTACGAACGCCAAGTAGGTACTTATTATTCAAACCTGAAATTCTACTTAACTACATTATCATTTTATGGAGCATTATACCTTCATAAGAAGCTATAGGAACAATTGGATCTATTCTGGGGAACAGCGTAGTCTGAAGGAACATATCCTTCATCATTTCCATCAGTGTATCAAAGAGTCCGTCTGGTTCCTCCACATCCAAGGACGGGGAGAAAAATATATCTGAAATCGTTTTACATATCAGAAACTCAACAAAGTTGGAACCAACGTCTTCTGTAAACCATAACAAAGCACCTTAATAGAAACGTAGAGACATTAACATTGCAATATATTATTTTTAAGAGCGTTAATGTTCCATAACCATTAACTACAATAAAATTGTTTAACAAACATAACTCCTATATAAATATAGTACAGTGTACCTACGTACCTGGATCTTTAAGTTCCGCAATAACTTCCATAAAAGCCACCCTTGGCCCTTTTTCTAAATCAGTTTGTTTCTCAAACAAATCTAAACTAGACTGAACAGCTTTCATTACTTGACGCGAAACCTACAAATATGGCATTAAGTTAAATTACATATAATTTTTTTATATTGCAATTAAAACATTAACGTACTATTTATTGCATTTCAATACAGCAAATTATAATAGAATATATTGAAAAAAAAATACTGTAGAACTACTTCCTCTACATGTTGTTTTTAAGAAGGTACTTAACCCTTTCGCTTTCCCATTTATCACATAACATGATACACGGCAATTGTTTAACTTAGCCTACATGCTGCAAAAAATATTAGCGAGTATGTGTAATTTAAAATTATCTGTTTACAAGCGAGTCGACGTATTTAACATAAGCGGGCCACCGCTCCGCTCTGAAAGCTTCCTCTTCTAATTCAGCTTTTTCGGCTTCAATGTCAGCTAATTCTTCTGGATCTGTTATATCCTCGACTTCTTCCGCCGGGGAATCTACTTCTTCTCCTATCAAAAATAATAGAGTAATAAGTATTGTCGCGAAAATAATAGAAAAAATTATAATAAATATGCTTTAACAGTACAAAACCATGCACAATGCGCAGTACCTGCATCACGTCGCGCCTGTCTTTCTGCCCTTTCAAAGGCTTTGATTTCTCTTTTCAAACGCCGTACTTCCCGCCTCTGATGCTTAATTTTATCTCTCTCCGCTTTCTCTTGCTCCCTCTGCTCTCTAGCTATACGTTTTTCCTCGCGCCGTTGTTCAATCTCTGCGAGCTTCCGGGCTCTTGCCGCCTTTTCTTCTTCATCTAATGTTGCTTCATCTACTTCATCTAATGTCTCTTCATCAGATTCTTCCTAAAAGAAAAAGAAGAAGAAGGTTCTAGCATTATACGACATTCACTTAATTCATGATCGATTCATTGATACAGTTGTATCTACCTGTTCCTCATCTTTAATGTTGAAAAATAGTTTATAATTATCTTGCAATATTTCTTGAAACTCCTTGTGACTGCCAAGAATTTTGTCTCTCCTGCAGGAACACAAACGATTAAATAAAAATAATACTGTCATTAGTGAGCTGTATAGTGTGTAATGAGCATAATTAAAGATTAGGATTTATCACACTTTTACTCTATTTATTACAGGTTTGAACTGTAAAAAAGAGGCTTGAGCTTTATATAAGAATAACGACGATGAATTTTTGATATTTAGAAAAAATACATATTTTTCTCAATAAAAATACACGATTTTGAAGACCAATTTTTGATACAAAATATAGTTTTTGATACGACAATAAATAATAGTAACTACTTCGAGTTGAAAATCACCTCTGCAGGAATCTGTAATGTCGTTCATTGACGGCCAGCAGTTCGAGTTTGTCAGGGTTTTTCTTGCGGTTATGAAGCGGAATATCGCCCCAGGCTGCGATGTTGGCCAGGCCGCTCTTTACGTTATTCTGCGCCGTCAGGACTCGCTCTTGCAGTGTGTTGATCGCAGTGTACACCTCTGCCATCCACTCCGCAACTGAATCACGGTGTTTGAAAGTAAATGTCACATGGTACAAATTTAATTGAGAAAAAAAAAAGTCTTGTTTTATATTCAGGATGATTTCAAAATGTAGTGTTATTTTGGAGTCAAAATATTTTTAACTGGCTAAGATAGGCTACAATTTTGAGGGTCGATATTTATCAATGAAACTGAACAGCTGTCCAAGTATGAGAAGGAATAAAATACGCCTGCTGCCCATTTTTCTTAGGAAAAGTTATTAATTTTACAAGCTGAAATATATTATTAATGTTTCGGCTTACAGTCGTCATTCCAGGTGAGTTCCTCGACGCCACGACCGAGCAGCTGGTCAATGGCGAAAATCTCTTTCTCGATGAGTGCTACTTCAGTCTCGTGGCTTCCTTCACGGATGGCGTTGTACCACGCGATAGCGCGGTTCAGACGGTTCATATCGTACTGCACGTTATATCAAACAGTTAAAACTTAAGAACTGAAACATTATAAGTTTTAGTAAAACATTTATACTGATAATACCATTAACGACATATCAGCTTGTGACTCATTGCTATATACAAGTCAACATTCAAACACAGTTAAACCCCAGGTTAAGCAAATACGTTGAAGGTAATAGAACATTAAATTCTTGGCAGCCAGGTAGATATTGCTGATCTTATAATAAAACAACTTTTAACCGGATTAATCGCGTGTATTATTGGTTTTTTGTTTTTCCTGACGTTTCGAACACTTTGCAGCGTTCGTGGTCGCAGGAGGACTAAGGTGTCAGGTGTCTCAACACCTAATCCGGTTAAAAGTTGTTTTATTATAATGTGTAGTGATCGCGCAAACCTAAGATATTACTATTGCTGATCTTTTAACCAAATATTTTCGGCTCACGATCTACGGTGAGCCGACAATCAATTCGGTACTTTATTTTATATCAAAAACTTAGTTTAACAGAAAAGAAATAGTATGACCTATTTACCTGTAACTTTTCATTTCTTGCGTACAAATCAAGCCCATCCTGCGGTATGCCTTGCTTGTCTAAATACTTCATATAGCGTATTTCACGCAGTAGCATTACTAGCTGTAAAATAAATATAATTTAAATAAATAATAATACTAGATTGATTATGTCAAAATCTTGATAAAGAAAAATTTTATAGTATACTTCTTCAACCGGATGACAAATCTGATTTAATAATCCATGATCCCTTCAGAATTACATGTATATTAATTCAGTTATTGCACTATTTTCCCAAATGATGGTTACTATATTTTACCCAGGTCTGAAGAAGATTCAAATAAATTACCGGCTATGAATATAAAATACGCACCTCTGGGCTAAAGTTGTTCCTAACGAAGGGTGGGTCCCGATATATTAGGTTTTTGGCGAGATGCATCTTGCAGATGCCGGGCACGGTGGCGCACCACGCTTTGAACTGCTTGTCTTCGACGACATTCAGGTACCCCAACATCTCATTCGTCTTTTGCTTCACGTACAATGCATTCTCTGATTCTATTATTCTACAAAATATTTATGTAAATAGAATTTCACGTCCCAATCAATCGAAAAATTTGACAGTGGAAGACTGTGGCCCTTAATACACATCTTTCTCGTTTGAAAATCGTATGTAAATAGCCCAAGCATTATTCTGCCCTCATTTGTTACATTCCTTGGTTGTCCGCCATGGTTGCATTGGAAATCAATCTACATTACATTTCACATGGGCAAGACGGAGACACTGTCTATGAACACGACCATTTTGCTTTGATTGGGCTCTCTGAATAGTAAGTACCTAGTTTTTGTTACAAATAAACCTTAAACTATCTCTTAACTTATCTCTAGGTGTATAGTATCACTTACGGATCTTCAAACAGAATCATTTCTTCCATAGGTTCCTGAATCCTCTTGCGAAGTTTGTGGGTCCACCAGAGCATCCCAGCAACTGGTGGGAGATACGGATCCACCATCGGTCTTTCTGGCCCCTTTGTTATTTTCTGAAAAAGTATTTTAGAATTTCAAGTTAGTAGTCAAATAATGGTGACTTCTAACAGAGAGATTACGAAATTCCTTAATGTAATCAACATTAAGGAATTTCGTAAAATTATTAGAACATTAACTGACCGCCATCTCTTCGTCGAATATTTCTTTCACAGCATCCAAATTGGCGTGCATGTAATCAAGTAATCTTGGAAGCTTCGGTTTCAACTCATTCTTAATTATTGGACGGTGAAAAAGATCTCCAATGATTTGGAAAAACTGCAAAGATAAAAAACGCAATATTCATTATTGCTGTATGTAGTTAATCTACATGAATATAATACGAAAAAAAATATATAAGTAATCTGCTCCGTAAGTAATTAATACATTGCATTGACACGTTCGGCACGAAGATATCGTAGCTCTTAAAATGTCTTCATTACTTCTACACATATTGCATACCTTAAAGAAGTGTTCCAGATTGTGACACTCGTCGAGCCCCTGCGAAAAGAGTGACGCAAGGCGTCGGTCTGTGTCCTCAAACACGGCCAAATGTCTTTCGTTGTCGGCCAGGAATGAGTTGTCCTCCGGGTCGGCCGGATCGTACGTGATGTTGCCGAGGTTGTTGTATTGCATCGTGTAATCGTCTAAGACCTAACAAGTGGAGTGAATCTTTAAATTATTGTCACGTATATAATTGTGGCGTCCTTTCTTGCTTAAGTAGCAAAGCTAATTTCAAGTACCGGGAAATATTAACTCATTAAATTTATGTTAAAATGCGGGATTCCTATAAAAACTAGACTTACCTTCATACACTCAGTGCTCAATATCTTTCCTCTCAACCCACAAAATTCCACTTTCTCCAGCTTCATTATTTCGACAGTGGACTCAAGTATGTTCTCGATCATCTTAAGCCGTTTCATATAAACGTTGAACCGCATGAACACTCTGTCAAAATCGAAGGACCAGCGCACCGGCAACACACCGCTCGGGAAGAAAGTGTGCACCTTGTCGCGATTCATTTCATACGTCTCACTAGAATAATGACGTCGTTTATCAATTGAAACTGTCCAAAACTTCAGAGAGCAAATTTATGTCTCCATGATTAATTGTCACCGATTCAAAAAAAACTCGCACTTTGCTAAAGACTGGAGCCCTATGTAAGACGTGTTTAAGAGAATAACAAAAGAAAGGAATTCATAAAGAATTAAGCTACTTCTAGTTGACTAGCTCTTTGCTACGCTGTTGTAGCAAGCTAACGTAGCCTGCTACAAAACCGTAGCCGAGATGCTAACTACGACGTAGCAACCACGTAGTCGTTGTTATTTACAAACAGAATTTATTACTATAGCAGTAACAATTATCTATCCATGGTATAGTATAACAAACGAGCGGCAACGAACATCAATATTTTTTTTTTGTAAGAAATAAAGGTTCTTAACCATATAATGATTGTAAAGCTTAATTACTATATGCATCAGTCCTATTTATTTAGATAATTTTAGCATAACAGACGGCGTGTAATGTGGCTTCACTTTTCTTAATAAATAAAGAATAAGTCATATACTTACAGAAAATGATTCAAAATATTTAATGACTTCCTAATCTTGAAGAGTTGCTCATCTGGTTCTCCTTGGAATATCGACGGAGGATCAATACAATTTGAGCTCTGTTGTATAACTAAATTGCACACTTCACGGAGCAGAGCTGTCACAAAGAAAAAGCATAACACAAGTCAATAAAGGGAGTGTCAGCCTTTAAGCTGGGTGTAAAAATAAGGATTCTAAATAAGTGTCCTAGAACCATAAGTTGGTGGTTTTAATTTCTATTTGTGTTCAATTATTTTATACGTACGAATAAGTTTCTCCACACTACAATAATATCTCGAGTTCCCCCACAGTAGTCCGATACAATGCAGCATCGGTCTGATCAAGTGTTTGCCGTCTACGAATTCGGTAGCCTCAAATATTTCAAAATGTTGCGTCAAAGGTCTCTGGTACACGTAAATATCACGACATTCGACAATAGCTGAAAAATGGCATTGGTTTATAAATAGGCAATCATTTAGGATAAGAAATCAAGGACAGAACCTAATACGCATAATTGCAATTAAATATTTTCTTAGAAATAGATAAAAGTTTAAAGTAAATCTAACCAGCAACCACGTTAGTGAGCATAGTCTTGAAGCAGCTAAGATAGACGCTGTGTGTATCCTCTAAGTAGTGCGCCATCCTCTTGACACGAGGGTCGCGCAGTTGGGAATATATGCCCTCCAAATTCTTCAGCCGCTGAGCGTAATAGTTTACGTCGGCGCTGGGCAACGGGAACTGTTTTCTTTGGAAAGCTAAAATCCACAATAAAATGAGACGAAGGAAAAGATTTTTCAGATAAATTCTTCTACTATATTTATTTTCCGAATTCCCCTTAAACTTAAGGGGAAAATCTATGGATAGAATTAGAAATGAATATATATGAGGAAGTCTTAAAGTGGCACCAGTGACTGAGAAGTTGTGTAGAAATCGTTTCGCTTGGTATGGGCATGTGATGCGGAGGGATGAGCGTCATGTGACAAGGAAAGTTTTTAGTATGAATGTAGATGGCTATAAGAGTAGACGAAGACCGAGGAAGCGATGGATGGATTGTGTTAAAGATAATATGGCTAGAAAAGGAGTGACTGACGATATGACAGCTAATAAAGATGTATGGAATAAGAATTCATGCTGCGCCGACCCCAAATAAATTGGGATAAGGGCAGGGGGATGACGACTATGATGATGATTTATTTTTTACTATTCATTAGTATAGACAAAGTCTCACCTATATAGGAATCTTCTGCCAATAAATCATGAACTTGTTGCGCCCACTTTATGATGGCACCTTCTATATTGGTTTTTAAGTACAAGTCCACGTCTTCACCGTCACTGCAATGTTGTGTGAATACGGTACGTGTTATTATAAGCCGATGATTCAAAAGTAGTACCAAGATTGGTACTCATCAGACAGATAAATAAAACCAATTATAACGGAAACTGATGAAGAAGAACTCCCATTTGATATGATTTAAATCATGTACTTTCTCCCTCGTTGACTCGTTAACTGCACTGTAGATTTAGTGGTCCCAAGCGCAACTGCTAAGCATAAAGTCCTGGGTTCGATTTCCAAGTCGGGCAAAGTATTATTGAGTTTTTCTGTTAGGATATACTCAGTAGCAGCCCGGAGTTTGGAATTGTGCCCGGTAGATAGCAATAGGCTTGACACCTATTGCATGAAACATAAATTACTTTCTCCCTACTTAAGTATGATTTATTTTTATTCTTTACCTTTCTTTCAACCTAGTTTCCGCGTGGTAAATATTTTCTACGCCGGCCGGCATCGGCAATAATACTTGACTAGACATTTCTCCTTTTAACTGCAATTTTAAAAAAGATTAAAAGAAAAAATATTGTCTAATTATATTTTTATTCTTTATTCCACAAAAATATAAGCCAACCCAAGCAAACTGTACTTCTGTGATTCTAACGAAGAATACCAACCTGATACATTAAATTCCTCAGCTCATTGACGTGTCTCTTCATATCGTTCTGCACGATCTTAGGCCATCCCTTCTGATTCTCAGGGTTACACAAAAGAGGCCCAATCACCTCATCGGCTAATATTGTTAGGTCCATTAGTATGTTGCCAGATATTTCGCCGATAGTTACAGCCTAACACAAAAATATATTTTTTTTAATACTTACTCTGTCAAGCGTATACTTCTATTCTTAAAACCTGTGAGTAAATACCATGAAGCATAATTATAATTAGTCCATGGTAAATACTTATAACCTTTAAAAAAAGTCAAATCATTTATTCCAATTAGACCATATTATATAAGGTTCTTTTGAAAGTCAAGAAATGCCAGGTTCTAAAATGTAGATTCCTATGGAGAATAACGGGAAAGAAACTCCACGGTTACTCTTTTAAAATGTTGTGTACTTTTCAGCATTTTTGGTACATTTATACTGTCCGGTAAAAGACATTATGTGATAACGATGCAGATATAATTGTACACGTAGGTACAATAGGAGATACGAAATTGTATTTTATAGTTACTAGTCTTGGTAGTTTTTCGAGGTCACAGGAGGACCTCATGCGACCACGAAGGCTGCAGTTATCGAAACGTCAGGAAAAATAAAAACCAATATACAAATATATAAATACACGCGATTAATCCGGTTACAAGTTGTTTTATTTTAATATGTTTCTGTTTATGTTTCTGTTTTTTCCCTCATTCTTTTACTTCTATATGTAATGGGGCACTTAGACTTAATTTGTTAATGTATTAACTTTATGATTGTAACCCGTTGTCGAACAGCCAAAAAAATTAATAAATAAAATCAATTATTTACCTGGCGAAAATTCGCTTGCGTGATTTTCTCTTCTACGTTCCTGAGGAAATATACCACCTTGCCCCTGCTCAAGGCTGGAAACGTTAGAGAACAGGTGAGCAAACCAGCCGCGTTCATCCGAAACACGAGAACTTCATACTTCGGCGTGTCAAAGAATCTTATTAGTAAGTGCTGTAACAACAGGATTCATCTTAAGTAAATTATACTAATAATAAAAATCACATGCGTGTAGCATTTTTTGGCTAGCTGAAAGTGTCCCCTATGCCTTAAAAGACACTGTAACCTGATTGGGACATGTCTAGTCCTTAGTAGAGTTCAAGTTTTTAGTGACATTAATGTCTGATTATGATCGTAATGAACTCAAGCAATGGAATGTTCACGGAAAAAGTGCAGGTATACCAGTATAGGTATAGGTAAAATACAACACTAACCCTCTCATCGCCAGTGATGAACTTAGCCCATTTATCTATTTTCTGTTTCAGTGTTTTTATTAAGTATTCGCTCATAAACTCCAACCTCGTATCAATATCTTCTTTTTGCTGGAAACACATTTTAACAATAAAAATACTAAATTTAATTGTAACATTTGTAAAACTGTACGACTATGTAGATACAATAAATCTAATGAAAAATAATAGGAAACAGATAAGTTGATGAATTAGAACATACATAGGTATTAGAGAAACTATGAAATTCTTGTTCAGTTGTACACCCACATTTCACCAATGCTGATATTAAGTCCCTTGTAATAGGTGGTGAGCCTATTGCCATCAACCGGACACAATTCTAAACTCCGGGCTGGTACTGGGAATTTCGTAATAGTAAACTGCCCGACCCGTGAATCGAACCCGAGAGAGTCAGGCAGTCAGAATCGCAACTATGGGACAATAACATATCTTCCGAAAAATGATTCTCCCGTGACCACACGTCCTTATCCCAAGTTTCCAGTGGTTCCCTTTAACGGTCTCCGGGAAGGACTATGGGCAGCTGTCAACTCAACAGCTGGTTGTGATGGGTACGATAGTCACTATGAGGGAGCAGTGCCACCAGTCATCGAAATGATAGTCACTTTAAAATACATTGCGTCGTATGTTATAGCTTATCTGAGCAAAAATATTATATACCATACGAACTACGAACTTAAAATAGCGTGATTGAGAATGTTGAATTTTAATAGTCTATTCTAAATATATAATTATTTAAATAGGGGAAAGCGGACGTGAGGCGGTGTTATGTTATAAGTTGATATGTCTCGGATATCCTGACCACGAACTGGTCTATTCCACAGGGTAGTGTAATAGGATGCATACTCTTTCTCATCTATATTAATGATCTGCCGAAAATATGTGACCATTTGTGTGTGCTATTCGCTGATGATATCTCCATCCTCTTCAAAAGCCCTTCACACAACCAGGAATATAGCTCTCAGATTATTGAGACTTTCAAACTAATAAAATCTTGGCTTTTAAATCACAACCTTGAAGTTAATACTAAAAAAACTAAAATCATCCAGTTCAAACCCTACCAAAAGAAAAAGATTAACTTAAAACCTATAACTAACACTATTAAAATTGAAGAAGTCGAAGAGTTCAAACTATTAGGTATTACACTGGACTCACATCTAAATTGGAAAAATCATGTCGACAAAACTAAAATAAAACTATCACAATTTTCATATGGGCTTATTGTGCTAAAATCAAACACAAACATTCACTGTGCTCTCACCGCATACTACGCGTATACCTACGCATGGCTACGCTACGGCATCATTATGTGGGGCCACAGCGTAGATGCCAAACATCTATTTATTGCTCAAAAGAAATGTCTGCGAATAATATTTAAAATTAAACCTAGAGATAGCTGTAAACCCCACTTTATAAAAGAAAAATTGTTAACTTTACCTTCCATTTACATATTAGAAATAGCCACTTTTGTTAAGAAAAATATAAACATGTTTAACTTTGATAAAAACGAGCGTCGCAAAAATAAGTTGCTTCTACCAGCACCTAGACTACAGATGTATAAAAATAGCCCAGAATACCGAAGCATCCAAATTTATAAATTACCCCAGAATATAACTACCCCACGGAAACAATATGTGTACTTAAAGCTAGATTTATTTTTTATTTATTTATTTATTTATCTTCAAACATTTACCATTACAGGCTAACCCAATGCGATAAATGCGCCTTAACATAATTATTCATACTTATAACTAATCTATCTATAACTAATAATGAACAATGCATTCCTTGTAAATTCACTCAGAGAACAACAAAACAAGTCCGTTTCACTCGCTATGAGGTTGAGGGTGCGGAGTACGCGCGTCAGCGGCGCCTCCCATATAAGGTTGTTGATTAAAGTCGTTACTGTTACAAAAAGCTTATTAGAGTATCCAAGAATTTATGGAAGATAAAAGTTTAAAGTAACGTTATTTGTAATAAATATATTTAACTATTGTAATTTTATGCTAGATATATATATATTTAATTAATGAATGAATTAAATTGTATGTTGTTCACTTTTATATAATAATTATGTGATTTATAAAAAAATAGAATAATAATAATATGTTAGTACGTATAAGAAATTCAATATTATAGTTTTAAGTTAATTTGCTGCGCCCTAACAGGGTCATGTATTCATTAGTTATAAGCCAAACCTGTAACTGTGTGTACATTGTGCAATAAATAAATAAATAAATCACAGTTAATTATTTGTAGGGAAGCAATAAAACTTAACTCGATTGCAACGGACGTTAATGATTACTGTTGCTTTTAAAAGTAGTACTAAGAGGAACATCCACAACAGGGCTTCTTTTTCTTTAAAACGTATGAGATATCTTAAACAATTATTATACTTACTTCACCCATGTTGTTTGTTTTAGCTCACTATATAATTATTTTTATCCTGTTAGCTACACAATCAAACCATTTTGATAAAATAAAAAAGAATTCCTATGAGTATTAGAAATTCTTCAATACGTAAGTTGAAATTGTTTACTATAAACAAAATTATCGTCATAGCAACCAAAGAAAGAGTTTTGAATTTGGATTCTTAATTTACTAGCCTATCCATTATTGCCAGCTTCTATTTATCTGATAATACATTATACACATTTTTCAATATGACTATAAAAAGACCTGTGTCTTAAAATATATATAGGGAATAAATGTAATTTATATGTAATTTCATTAATAATTATTAAAATCGATAATCATTGATTAGTCGAATTTCTGATTTTCATCACGATGTTAAGTTTAAAGATATTTATTCTCAAAAAAAAGACACAAAGTCACTTACATGAGAACAATGCTTAAAATAAATTATATTTACAGTTCGTCACAGACGTCACGGTAGTAATTATTACAATTATATACATGATATGATATATGATAGTATGATACACCCATCCAATGAATTCACGTTTTAGGAAGGGTGTTATTTGTAATCAAATATTCGGCTAAAAGAGTTTTGAATGCATTGAATGAGTGTATTTTTTTAATAAATGGCGGTATTTTGTTGTACAATTGTGCTCCTTCAAATGTTAACATTTTTTTGCCAAACTTAGTTCTCATTTTCGGCAAAATCAAAAAACTAGCTCGGCGAGTGCTACGTTGGGTTACTTGTTTCACTTTTGTAAACGACAAATTAGTCTGTATACTTTTGTTGAGTGCTTTACGAATGAAAATACAGGTATTGTAGATATATAACTGTCTATGTTATGGTTGTCAATGTCTGTCATCCATCTAAGCAGTGTTGTTCCTGATACGGCAATTGTCGTAATATACGGCACTCAAGTACTTACTATCAAAAATACAGTATTCGGCAGCTACCTATAACTATTTTATAGCCTCATCAAACATACGACAATTGTCTGAAGCAAAATTTATTTTAGTTAAGTCAAATTTTTAATAACTTTTAACAACTTTTTTTCTTCACGTTTGTAAGACTAAAAAACACGCTTTATTAACTAGCTGAACTAAAAATAATCCTGAAGATCCTGAACAGGAATTAAATAATTGTATTGTCATCGGTCCTTGACAGGTGTGCGCAGTTTCAATTTAAACCAACGTTTTAAAGTGGGTGAAAATCGCGTTCAAAGATTCCACATAGATACGTAGATACATACCAAGCTTATAAAAGCGCGTTATAAAGAAAAGCAAAAGCTATGGATATATAAGAAAACATATTAATGTTCATAATGGAAATTGGTTTACATATGTCTCATTTAATATTTTAACTTTAACGAAAATACCTCTCTTTCCTTGTACTCTAATTTCTTGCTGCAATCAAAATTGTAAATGTGCAAATTTTATTTAAAAAGAATTTGTAAATTACATATTTTTCTTAAAACTAGAGATATACGGCAATTTTTGATATGTGCCCTAAATTTCTCAGGTCAACACTGTTTATAGGATAAATTCCTAACGTCAAATTTTACGCGCCAAAATCCGGCTTGTTTTTCTTGTTATTATTCAACTTTAGAAGAGAGAAATTGCAAATTGTATAATATAATAAAATTAGTGGGTGGCAAAATTGAGTGAAACGATAAATAATTTGTGATAATGGAAGGATTTGACGATCCCGGTGTATTCTTTTCCGACAACTTTGGCGTTGAAGAGAATGAGTCTCAAGATCAAATTAACCTACAAGCAGTTAAAAAGAAGTTCAAAGAATTCATTCGACAGTTTCACACTGGGAATTTCAACTACAAATACAGGTAAATCAATCGTCTAATAAAATTTATAGGTTAGGTTCCACAAGTTTCTAAATAACCTCCGTTTTAATTTCAGAGACGCTCTTAAACGTAATTACAATCTGACTAACTATTGGGTTGAGATAAACATTGAAGATTTATCAAGCTTCGATGAAGTCTTAGCTGAAAAACTATACAAAAAACCTACAGAACATTTGCCTATACTAGAAGAAGCTGCAAAAGAGGTATGAGATACATCGGCGATGCCTTTTGGTGATATTCTTAATCACTTATACTTGCTTGTTTACTAAAAGATACTACCTACCAAGATATTCATTATTTAAAAAAAAAAAACTTTTATTTTTATACAGCTACTAATATAATCGAAATGTCATTAAGGTTTCTTAGAAACAACTGTACAAATTATTCTGCCACTCCTTCATAAGTGTTTTGTTCACTAATTCACAGTTCATAAAATACTCCCAAGCTATATGCTCCATACATATACTGCAAAATGGTTATCCACTGGCCCTGTAATTTAGATATAATATATTTTCCTTTTGTACAGCTTGCTGATGAACTAACTGCACCAAGGCCTGAGGGCGAGGAAAAAGTTGAAGATATACAAGTCTTATTGACATCAGATGCACATGCTGCAAATTTAAGAGAACTGAAAGTATGTATTGCTTAGTAATATCTTAGGTTTGCGCAAATTATAATAATACAACTTTTAACCGGATTAAAAGTTGTTTTATTATAATATGTATCGCTTAGTTTGGCAGTTACATGTTATTCACTTTTTTACATTGCCACACATCATTTAAAGGGTGGAAAAGTATTACAGTTAGTAGAGGTAAAGTACTGTAATCTATTGGTTCATTAATTACCAGACACAATCGATTTTGATTGTTATAAAGTATAATTTTATACTTATCCAATCAAAAGATATAGGGATAGCAATTTATACTCAAAAGAAACATACCTACAAATATTTTATAAACTATTTGCCTGGATTAGGATTGAACTAAGCTTCTGAAGTAAGAAAAAACACCAAATTGCAATCACAAATCTTGCTATCCTTATTTTTATAAATATATAGGTTTTTATCCAACTTTGTATCAATTTTTGTTTTTTAGTCTGAGACAGTATCCCGTCTAGTTAAAATCCCTGGCATAGTAATATCTGCTTCTGGGATCAAAGCAAAAGCAACAAAAATATCTATCCAGTGTCGATCATGTCGCAACATTATACCCAACTTGCCAGTAAAGCCTGGACTGGAAGGATATGTGATGCCCAGGAAATGCAATACGTAAGTAAACCAAGTTGCCCTAAGTAATTAATAGCCTAAGATTAAGTTATATCTCCTTAAGGTAGTCAAACATAAAGTTTCCATTATTATTATTATTTCACAACTTGACTGTATTGACTGCATGGGATTATAATGAGTAAGAAGCGTATCTACTTACATGCAACAAAGTATAGGTTTTTAATGTGTTTACAACTTATCGTTACAGAGAACAGGCTGGTCGACCAAAGTGCCCATTAGATCCTTACTTCATCATTCCAGACAAGTGCAAATGCATCGACTATCAGGTAGGACTAAGCTAATGGTTCATTATAAGCTGCTATGGATGCCAATTCTGATTATTTTTATTAAACTGGTATAAAAATTATTTGTGTTATGGTTAAGCATGTGAAAGCCATCTCCTCAAGAATGGATCTATGTTTGGCCACCAACTAAAAGCCATGATAGTGTGGCTGAGGATGATCAACCAGAAGAAATCTATTCACTCTACCCTTGAATATGCCTAGATTGTAACTCTCAGGAAACACGCGAGTGAATATACAGAAATAATTAATCTTTTTTTTGACTGCCAATCTCTTTTTCCAGGTACTGAAACTACAAGAAGCTCCAGAGAACATACCTCAGGGTGAGATGCCGCGCCACTTGACGGTGTACTGTGAACGTGTGCTGTGCGAGCGAGTCGCGCCCGGCGGCAGGGTCACCGTGCTTGGCATATATTCCATCAAGAAAATCGCAAAGATTGGGGTAAGTTAAATTTATGATAACTCATAACTTTTATGTTTTAGTCCTTATGAAGGATTATTAGACATCCTATTTGTTATAGGTATAAGTTACAGAGCCTTTTAAATAATAAAAGTATTGAAAAGTAGGACAATAATTAATACATTTAATACTAGCTGTGCTCCGCGGTTTCACCTGCATATAATTATATTATAATTAGCCTAAGGTACTCCTTATATAGTCAACTGCCTGTCAGTAAAATCTTATCAGGATGGGTCCAGCCATTTCAAAGATGCTGGAATAAACAGACAGACTGACAAAAATGTTAAAAACAGTTATTTTGACATTACGAACAGACACTTGCTATTTGTCGCTATGGTACAAGTGCTGCCTACTAGCGGGAAAAATATAAAACATAAAAAATGCATAGTTTATTCTAAAATTATGTTCTAGACTTACATTCTAGACTTATGTTCTACTACTTATTTACTATGAAACATTATATAATAACACTTATACTCGTATATTCTATGGAGTTATGTTTTCATCGCTAACAACTTATTTACTATAATTTGATAAAACATTAAATAATTACACTTATTTTATGGAGTAAGTTAAATAAGGTTGCAGATACCAGTGCTACTTCTGATATTCTTTTATTATTTAAATTGGACACTGTAGAAACTATCCTCTTTTATAATGTTGCACCACTCTAGTTATTTCTCCTATATCATGTGTGCATTTTCAATCTGATATGCACAAACACTTAATCAGGAACATTTATCTGCAGTGCGGGAAGCGAACGCGCGAACTAGATAACAAATTTGATTTTAGAGAGAAGGCCGTGACAAAGGCTCAGTAGGTGTCCGGTCTTCGTACTTGCGGGCTGTCGGTCTGACCGCAGAGGAGGGTGTGACTGGAGGTCTGCGACCTTTCACCGCTGACGAAGAGGAGCAGTTCCGGAGACTGGCGACGTCGCCCGATATATACGAGCGCATCGCATTGTCAATAGCACCTAGTGTATTTGGCGCCATTGACATGAAGAAAGCTATTTCATGTCTGTTATTTGGTGGTATGTACCTATTTTCATTACGTTTTTAACACCAACTTGTTTGTACCAAGATATCTCAGCCTACAGAAACTATTTGATTTAGTTCATTTGCTTCTTATATATATTGCTTAATATTTTCAATAAGAATTTCAAGTTATTTCTTTTTCGTATTAGGTTCACGTAAAAGGCTACCCGATGGTCTGACCCGCCGTGGAGACATCAATATTTTACTTCTGGGTGATCCTGGTACAGCCAAGTCGCAACTGCTAAAGTTCGTAGAGAAGGTTGCGCCAATCGGAGTTTATACTTCAGGCAAGGGTTCCAGTGCTGCTGGTCTCACTGCTTCTGTCATCAGGGACCCTGGCAGTGTAAGTAGCAGTACATTAAAATGATGACTTTTTTTTAAACAAAAATGGGCGTAATGATAAATCTTTGAAAAGCATTTACGCATACTTAGTGGTCAGAGCGCCTGGAGTATTTATCCGGGAGGCGCAGGTTAGAGTCCTGCTCGCGGCCGTATTCTTTTTCCATTTAATATTATAACCTTAAAAAAAGAGTGTCATGTTTTTAAGGTTGATGTATGGATGTTTGTGAGTTTCTTTATTCCACCATAACTACTAAATGCTTGAACCGAATTAAATGTATGAGGTATCGTTATAATTCTTACATTGTTCCGGGTAACATAGGCTAGTAAGATTTATACACTCGGCTATGGTACACAAAAAGGTGGGAAATAAATAATATTATTAGCACATGGCAGGGGTACTTTTTATTAATTAAGTATTGTGTCTCTATTCATCTTAGTAGATATACTTATCCATGCCTTAAACAATTATCTAACCTCTAATCTATAGCACAGAAGCTGAAGTTCACGACCATAACTCAATTGCTGTGCCAATATTTTATCAGTAGAAAAATAGATTTTTACCTTCCCACCTCAAAAACTTCACCATCATATCAGCCCGTAGCACCACTTGCACTCAACATAAGCCTCTCCAAGTGCACGTAATTACTTACTCTATCTTCGGCTTCTTCCATCCGACCCCAGGTAAATACTAACCACCTACGTTTTATTGCAAATATAAGTGCTAATTATAATGTCCTCAGCGTAATTTCGTGATGGAAGGCGGGGCAATGGTCCTCGCGGACGGGGGCGTGGTATGCATTGATGAGTTCGACAAAATGCGCGAAGACGACCGCGTTGCCATACACGAAGCTATGGAACAGCAAACAATCTCAATTGCTAAGGTACGGATTTCATAGAACCACCTCAATTAATTAATCTATAACCCTTGCATGTACCCATTCGCATTTCACTCATTCGCATACTCATTCCTAAATGGCTTTGTGATTAAAGGTGGGCTGTCACCTTCCATAGATTGCCCTCAGAACATAATAGAAACAAGTTACAACTACAATAATAAATTAAGAGTAAATCACTATTAGTTGGGGTAATTCAACGTGCTTACTTTTGTCGTAATATAACTGAATTTCTGAAGTTAGGCTTTTCAAACTGCCGCGCTGGTACGGTCATATAGAAAAGTGTAATCTGCTAAGACCGCGAAACATTTATGTCATCAACTGTTCTTGACACCTGAGCGAGCGAACCAGATTGTAAAAGACAGAGTGAGACAGCGAGCTGTTATTTAGCTGGCCAGATTGCACATGCGCCCTGCCGATTTTATCATAAAATTGACTACTGCGCAACAACTTACGTACAACTTCAGACATGTAGAGATATAATAAGACACCTGCTATCTGCATAATAATATGTATCGCTTAACATTAGTTATTTGTTAAGTGATAATTTTGCATCACATGTGTTTCAGGCTGGCATCACAACAACTTTAAACTCTCGTTGTTCAGTTCTCGCAGCTGCTAATTCCGTCTTCGGAAGGTGGGATGACACCAAAGCTGACGACAATATTGACTTCATGCCAACTATTCTTTCGAGATTCGACATGATTTTCATAGTCAAAGATGAACATGATCAAAACAGGGATATTGTAAGTATTCATATAAATTAGTTGTCTTCAGTTTTCCCAGGGATAGACAACGGTGGAAAGGCATAGTTTTTGGCATATTACCAATTCTTTTTCGATAGTAGTAAAAGAAGACCATAACAGTGCTCAGCATAATAGGAATCAAACCCAACGTCTTTCGCAATCGTACTTAAACTGGAAAACCAAGACACCAGTTGATAAATAATAATCATGAATATTTTTTTTATTATTATATTATTTTACACCTTTTGACGTTCAAATGAGAAAAGGTAATTATAAGCTGGACAGGGTATAGTGAACATTAATTACTCCACTTTTTAGACATTAGCTAAGCACATCATATCAGTACACATGGGCGGTGACAGCGTGGAACGCGAGACCGCCGCCGGCGAGCTGCCCCTGGCGATGTTGCGGCGCTACTCCGCCTACTGCCGCGCGCGCTGCGGCCCGCGCCTGTCGCCCAGCGCCGCCGAGAGGCTCCGAGCTCGCTACGTACTCATGAGGACGGGCGCCTCCTTACACGAGAGACAAGTAGACAAACGTCTCTCTATACCTATCACTGTGAGGTACTATAGTGATCCTGTTATTATAAACCCAAATTAAACATCCAATCTTCAACACTCTCATTTCTTTACCTTATTGTTTTTATTTTTACAGGCAATTAGAAGCTATTATCCGGATATCTGAATCTCTAGCTAAGATGCAACTGCAACCTTTCGCAACAGAAGTGCACGTCACTGAAGCACTTCGTTTGTTCCAAGTTTCAACATTAGATGCAGCTATGACAGGTAGCTTAGCCGGTAAGTTTGAAAATAATAATGTTTTTCATTGGTAATGTTTTAATCAATTCGAACTATTCATAAACTATTTTATACCCACATATTCATTATTCATAAAGTATATGAACCTGTCATATAAAATATTGTACCTGACCTTGTCACTTACCATGTCAATGAAAAGAATCTACAACAGTTCAAAGCCATTTTAGCTATAAGAAACTTACAATACGTGTATGTATCAGATTAGATTATTTTTAAATTCAATTTAAGGAGCGGAAGGTTTCACCTCTGAAGAAGATCATGAAATGCTGTCTCGTATTGAAAAGCAGTTGAAGCGCAGGTTCGCGGTGGGATCTCAAGTGTCAGAACAAACTATTATTCAAGATTTCCTCAAACAAAAGTACCCTGAGAGAGCCATTGTCAAAGTTATACACACCATGATCAGACGAGGGGAATTACAGCATAGATTGCAAAGAAAAATGCTTTATAGGCTATCGTGATTTTCTATTATCTCTTTTAAACATTTCCCACCATTTTGTTTTTTATCACTTTCAATTACCTATAATTTTGTAAGATGTATACTAAAATAAAAGAACTATACTTTATTTTTTATTTATTTTTATTAACTTAACCATCAATCACACTTCACAGTCTATGGATTTATGCTTATAGCAAATGTTACACATTTTATGTAGTTTATAACTGATCATATCAGTTTTAAAGCCCAGTGTTTGCTTAGCACTTCTTAAGCGTATGTTGTGGGTGTGATAGCGAACTTTTAAAACAAGAGGTATTGTTTGACTAGAATTTTTACTATTATGTTATTTATTATTTTAAACACTCTCTGCCATAATTTTACTTTTTATCTGTGTGAAAGGGTATTCGGGATGTTTCTCTACACCTTTCCAGAATAAAAAATTGAAAATACGTCCTTTCTCTCCTTTGTCCAACTTGTCCAATGTCTCCATGTCATCCTTAGATAACTCAAAATCGTAAAGGTTCATATTTTCCTAAAATATAAACAAATCAAATATCAATTAATTGAATTGGATCAGTGGGCTTACTCTTGAAAATAATTCCGCTCGATTGACATTGGAAATATGTCAGTTCGTACTTTTAAATGCCAAAATATCTATTAAATAATTATAGATTCAGGATATTATGAAGACAACATACTTTAAAATTGAGGCAACTGTAATATAGGTAAATTTATTTTAAAACTACGCGTTGTTTTAAGGCTTCAATTTAATATTGGAATTCGATTGGAATTGGTATTAGTTTCAAGAGTAACCCCACAGATATGCACAGGCTGCCAGATAAATTACTACAATAAAGCCTACAGTTTCTTAGGGAGCCCATCATATTATTTGAACAGCAAAAAAGTATTCAAATTATTATGAATCTTTACCATAACTTATAATATATTTTTGAATGATTTCGCCATATTCTGAAAAAATATTGTCCATATTCATTATTTTGGACATTATAATATGCTTTTTTTTTCTACCTAATTATGAAGAACATGTATTCATATTTACGTTATTCATATTTATTTTTTTTCAATTTAGGCTGGCCTTCGCTTCATCGCTTGCTATGACAGATCCGAGTCTCAATTCAAATAAGACAAACATTTTTTCCGAGAATCCATCGACGCGTAAGTCCGTCAGCATAAGAAGTATAATCTACATCTTATGCTGACGGACATAATCGTCTACATCTTTAACCGAAATTGGGTTGCTCACCAATTCTCGGAAAAATATGTGTTTTATTTGCATTGAGACTAACCTGTCATAACGAGCGATAAAACGAAGGGATAACAACCAGCCTTAATTGAAAGAAATAAAAAATGAGCAGATGTTTTAGACTTTGAGTTGTTCATATTGGGCTGCCCCGTTACATTTTATGTAATCATGTATTACCCTCAATCTCGACGTATTAGTGCTCTTCGGTATAACAACAATTTTTTGTTGTACTAAGAAATGAAGTAATATTTGTGCTGGACTCTTTCCATATTTTCTGCCCATTTCTACCACTTCAGGCAATCCCAATAAGTCCGGAAAGGTACTTGGACTGAAATATAAATGTAAATTTAAAAATAAAAATTATGGGGAGGTGTAAAGCTATCTTATACCTACTTGGGGTAGTACCTACCTATATTTGTACTTGCTCACAAAATGTCCTTTAGCACCAGGGCTACCAAGGGGGGCATATGCTGTTACAACAATATCATGCTCTTCACAAAACTTCCGCAGTTGGTGCTGTTGGAAATAAGCATGAAGTTCCACTTGCAAAACCTGTGGCTTAAAAGTAGCAGAACTAATAATTTGCTCAATTTGTTCCTCATTGAAATTTGATAAACCAAGGTTGCGAATTAAACCTGCTCGTTGACACTCTTCCAATTTCTAAAACAGACTTTTAATTAATGGTAATAAAATAATACGCACGCTTCGAGATGCAATACACTGGATAGGTATTTAATATCTTGAGCATTTAATAATATTACAAAAAAGGCTCGCTCAAACATTATATAAAAATATTATAATCGCGTGTGTAAGTCGAAAGATATATATATATATTTTAAACTAAACTATTTCATTGTTGAACTTAAACCTCCTAAATCCTATTGACTTAGGCACTGCAGCACTGCGACTATCTTACTGCGCGCCATTTTTTATGTTATACACGAATGGACTAGTGGCTCGACGCAACAATAATCATGTACTTGCTTTTTGGTTTAGTAATACCTACCAGTTCCAATCGTGCCGTTTTGTTGAGAAGAAAGCCCTTATTAATTCTTAAAGGACTTCGCTACCGAACTTGACGTTATGACGTCTTAGTAGGTACATTCGTTGCATATTTCAGCAGCCATGCAGTAAATTAATATACAATAATAAGTTAAGCAGAAAAGTAAAGCCCACCTTCCATGTTGCTACATGATCTGTATCCATATCCAATTCATAATCCCCATTGCTGCCAACTTTGGGTGTAAGTGTCTTAGGATCACATTTGAAACCAAAAGGAACATGTATCAAATACAAGTCCACATAAGACGTCTGTAAACGTTTAAGTTGAATATCTAGGAATTTTATGACGTCGGAGGCCCTGTTACCTACATGTGGTAGCTGTAAAAAGAATTTCGTTAGGTGCATAAAGTTCAGTATTGTGCCAAATTTTTATGGTATATTAAGTACAAACCTTGGTTGTGATAAACAAATCGGATCTTTCACCTTTCCCATCAGAAATCCATCTTGCAATCGCTTGGCCAATCGCTTCTTCATTGTTGTAATTAAATGCTGTATCAATATGTCTATATCCTAATTCCAAAGCAGCATAGACAGCAAATTTCAGAATATCTGGTTCAGCCTTAAAAAAATTGATATAATGGTACCTAGCCTTATAAACGTCAGTGAATGTGACTTTGATCTATAGATTAATTGGATTACCTGCCATGTCCCTAAACCTAGCGTAGGCATTAAATCTTCTGTTTGAGACAGTTTAATAAATTTCATATTTCTGATTGTATTATGATACCGACACCTACAGGTAACTGTAGCACTAAAAATCGAGCGCAGTCGTACTATACGGAGCATAGATTGAAGCTGAAACAAGACTTTGACAGAAGTAAATTTGGCAGTGAGCCAGAAAATTCATGAAAGCCAAATTTTAAAATTATGATTCTAATTTCAGAATACAACTGAATAAATCAAATATAACAATGTTATTGGCAGTAAGTACCTAATGCTTTTGTATTTCTATAGATCCGGAACGATAAAGCACGAGTAGCTTGTTTTATTTTCTAAAAGATATTGAAAATCAATATCCTTACTGACAATCTGACACTATTTAAAATTTGGCGGCCAGAAGCATTTCCTGTCTAGGTTGCCACTTATTAATCTACTAAAAATATGTTTTTTAGTTGAGTGCATAAAGTTGGCACTTAATTTTTACTTCAAAACTGAAATGAACGCTTGTCGCTCACTAGAGGAAAATGGCAGCCTGGCTTTACCCAATGCTTGGCTAAGCCCTATCTATACTGATGAATACTGTATGTTTACTTTAAGTTCTAAGGATGATGAATTTTCCACTGAAGCTAAATACTTTGGCGTCACTATCGACCAAAAGCTAACGTGGAACACACATTTAGCAAACGTACTGAGTAAAGCTAAAATGTCCCTCGGGGTCAGTGGTCGCCTTATGGGTAGCAACTGGGGTGTAAATCCCAAAATCGCGCTTTGGTTGTATACTACCATAGTACGACCAAGCATATCATACGCGTCTGTCGTGTGGTATAGCAAAATCCATCAAACGACCACTATCAAAAAACTGGACAGTTTGCAAAGGACTGCCTGTCTCATGGCCACGGGTGCTATGTCCACATGCCCTGGAATGGCACTGAATGCCCTGCTTGGGCTACCGCCTCTTCATGTATTTTTACACAAAGGCGAAAGCCAGCATGTTTAGGGCAAACATCCAGGGTAGGACAAACTTGCTCTCCCAAAAACTGAGGACTCTACAGGACTCGGCTATGGAATTGCCATTACTTGGCATGACAACAGACGTCATGCTTCTGCGGCATGTATTCGAAAAACAATACTCTGTGGAAATGCCTTCAAGGAAAGACTGGTTCAATAACCAATTAACCTTCGAGGCCGGGTGCCTAATATGGTACACCGATGGGTCCAAAATTGGACAGGATGTAGGCTGTGGAATATATGGAGAGCGACCTAGGTTCAGCAAAAGCGTCAACCTGGGACACTACGCCTCCATCTTCCAGGCAGAGGTATACGCCATTGTAGAATGTGCGGAAGCCAACCTGCAAAAGCGCTACATCAACCATACGATATATATTAATTCTGATAGCCAAGCAGCTCTCCTAGCACTAGATTCAAACGTAGTCTCATCAAAACTAGTGGAAGACTGCATGGCTCGACTAAACTCTCTAGGCAAATGGAATAGAGTAGTTTTGAGGTGGGTACCGGGACATGCGTGCATCATTGGAAATGAACGTGCCGATGAGCTAGCAAGAGCAGGAGCAATTGGTACACAGCAAGGCCCCGAGCCCTTCTGTGGTATACCTAAAAGCCTAGCTCAAAAATCCCTCATGGACTCATGTTTTAACAGTGCAAGCCAGCTCTGGACGGAATCGCCAGGCATGACTCACTCCAAAATCCTCATTAAAGCCTACGACAAAAGGTACACAAACCACGTCCGAGAGCTGAGTAGGAACAATTTGCGCGTTGTGGCAAGAGCCTTAACTGGACACTGCTGCTTAAATAAGCACATGTTTAATTTGAGGCTAAGCGAGACACAAACCTGCAGACGGTGTAAAGAGGCTGAGGAAACACCTCTTCACCTTTTGGGGGAATGTGGACCGCTAATACATAAGCGCTACGCTCATCTAGGGAAACATATTCTAAGCCCGGATGAAATAAAAGAATTCACCCCTAGGAAAATCCTGCAGTTCATCACAGCGGCAGGGTTTAGGGATGAGCTCTAATTTAAACGCAAGAGTGGCGATCACAATAGATCTTTTCTGGTCCCTGTGACATAAAAGCCACAAATAATAAATAAAAAAATAAGGATGATGAACTCTTAGTAAGGAGGTATCACAGGTAGTATCCGTATAAATGTAAACACAAGTGGCATATAGATAAATATACCAAAAGCATACGAAGCCAACTCTTAAGTTACCTATATTTATTTTATGTAGAAAGAAAATTACTTCTTCCATATTTTAATAGGAATAAACTGCAAAGTTAATCGTGTAGATTCATATAAACTCAGCTTAGTTAGCAGAGCGCCTGGAATATTTATTTATTCGTGAGGCTCTCGTTCAAATCCTGCTCACAGTCGTGTTTATCTTTACATTAAAAAAATATTAGGTATGTTTTTTCAAGC
This sequence comes from Xylocampa areola, assembly GCA_935421205.1. Taxonomy (NCBI): domain Eukaryota; kingdom Metazoa; phylum Arthropoda; class Insecta; order Lepidoptera; family Noctuidae; genus Xylocampa; species Xylocampa areola. The sequence continues at coordinate 10,550,244 of OW285217.1, read as the reverse complement.
GGTATTAAGCAAGATATTGATATTAGATGTAACTGGAGAGACTATTGTTTAACACTAATATGGCTCTTATTCTTCTGAGGGTAATGCAGTGTGCAGTGGCAACACAATAACACCATATCGTGAACTTTTGACAGTTGAAGTCTCAGCTGTTGTAGTCTGTAAAGTTGACATTTCGTCTTTATACATAACAGCAGCGTTGCCAGAAGGTTACTTTTAACGACGTCGGGTTACGTTTAGGTTACACGATGTGAAAGGTTACTTTTAGGTGTCTTTTTAATTTTGAAGAATAAATTTTTATTTCTTTATTTGATTCCAATATATAATAGAATTTTGTGAGCACAACTGGAAATACGTTTATCTCTCTCGCACTAATATATACCAGCTAATCACAACATACGTAGTATCTCTTAATAGTCTGTGATCACAACTATGACCAAACTGTTCTGGCCAATCTAATCACTTGATAAATCGGGTTTTTTCTTGTTCGAGACCTTAGCGCTTGGTTTGTTTAAAATGTTATGAAAAGAAAGAATGTTTGGTGTTAAGTATATTTTCTTGGAAAGAAGAGCTTGAAAACTAGGCAATTGTACAAATTAATAAGTAGGTATAGGTACCAACTTACTGTATAAGATTTAATGATGAGTTCATAAACTAAACTCTGTATCTTACTCGTCTTTACTACGTAGGTAAACTATATTTCAAGATAAATCTTTGAAAAGCATTAACGCATGCTTAGCGAAATCTAAAGTTACAATATTAAATGGAAAAAGAATACGGTCGCGAATAGGATTCGAACCTGCGCCTCCCGGATAAATACTCCAGGCGCTCTGACCACTAAGCCATCTCGACCTCTGCTCACCACCGCGAATTCTTCTTCCATATTTGAACACGTCTTATGGCGACGTCATTGCAATCAATTCAGTACCTATACAGGTGACCGAACCGACACGACCAACTTTGCAGCTAATATAATGTCGTAAAGAATGCAATTACCTTAATAATTCAAGATAAATCTTTGAAAAGCATTAACGCATGCTTAGTGAACTCTAAAGTTACAATTTTAAATGGAAAAAGAATACGGTCGCGAATAGGATTCGAACCTGCGCCTCCCGGTTAAATACTCCAGGCGCTCTGACCGCTACTTTGCATGCATGCGTTACTAACTACGACTACTAGGTAACTTTTGATAAGACCTTACTGGCAACACTGCTTCACAGTCAACTGTCATCTCTCTATAACCTAATTATTCTCTGTTGTTGTTTAAAGTTGTATTGTGTTGATTTTATATTGCATTTGAATTTTGTTTGAGGTTGCTTTTTGAAATTGTAGACTGTTGGTTTCTTGGTGCGAATTACAAAATTTCGTTTGCCGCTATAAAGCTTAAAACTTAAAAAAATACCTTCAATTATTTACTTGCACATAAAAATGGGAGTTAGTATTTTTTATAAGCATAATTTACAATGAATATATTTTATAGTCTAAAACACTACTCTTCGAGCTTAATTTTTTATTGTGTATGTATGGGTTCCGTATTAATTTGTTACATGGTTGCGTTTTTAGAAAAAAACTCAAAGTAATGCCAATAAAAACAAAGAAAAGCGCCAAGCAAGAAAACTGGAGCAACACCGAATTGCGGATGGAATGACAAACGTAAATTCAGCAAATAAATTAAAAGATCTGGCTACATTATGTAAAGAGCTCCTGGTCTACCAGAATAAAGAATTAGAGGTAGAAATGTACATCCAGCGGATCACTGAACTGGACAAAGATATACTTCAGTGGGCAATAGATTTGACAGAGACGAATATGAAAAGACTGTAAGATAATTTTCTATTGTACTAAAACAAACACATATCAAATTGTTTGCAGCAGTGCTGGATATAGAATCAGAATGTTCTATGGTCCACGAGGTAGCTAAGTATCTGACCCGACTGGCCCACATTATATTTTTATTGATCTTTTGAGTTCCGATGTCTCTGTACTTATTTGGTCACTGTGAATATCACATACTATACTAAACTAGTTATACTTATTATTCGATCTTTTCTTTCTTTCTTTAAATTCAAATCTGGCTCATAAGGCATAGTCATGATGCATCAAACCCAAACAATATTTAAGAATTGAATAATCAATATTTGAAAATTGCTGTTAGTGTCTGCTTTGTGGAGAGGTAACCTGTTAACTATCAAATAAACAGTCAGTTGTCATCTGCCTTGGTTAAATTATCTTTAATTAATGTATTTATTTAGTACACTGCTGAAACATGTGCAGATTTATCTGTGTGGCTGTTATAATATCTATATTATCTACCTACCCTGATCAATTAGTTTACTTTCTTAGTATATATCCCACTGGTGAAATTGTAGGTTGTACTGCTGGTGGCCACAACCAGTAGTTGAGTAGTTAAGAATTATTCTGGCACATTATCAGCTTTCTAGTAGTCATTTTAATATACCTACAATCTCACTTAATTACAGGTATGAAACATGTGCTTGGGGATGGAACAAGGACCGTAAAGTGGAAGAGATGACAGATGAAGGAGCATGGTACCTCATTGCAAGGGAAAAACATGGAAAGCTCTTAGCATTCTCACACTTCAGATTTGATATGGACTTTGGAGATCCAGTCCTTTATTGGTAAGTAGTCATTTATATAAACAAATTTCAGGAAATTCTTTTCCAATGTTAATGGTGGCTAATTATAAATAATACATAGAGCATAGAAAAGTAGTACAAAGAGCATAGAAAAGTAGTACAAAGAGCATAATACATAGAAAAGTGGGTAAAAACATGGGGCAAAGCTAGTATTTAATAATCAATATCTATAAAAATCTATTTTTGTGCGTTAGTCACGCAAAAACACGAAAATGGCTCGACCGGTTTTGATGTTTTTTTTTTTGTTTGTTTGATTGCATGTTTTAAATCACAATTAAACCTGGTAGATGGCGCTGCAATCGGGTTAAGGGAAGGACAAACTGCCAGGCCCACTAGTATAATAATATACACCTGACTGAATTTTCTCTCGCTAATCTCCACAGAGATTAGCCAACTACGTTGGAATTATTATAGTGCACAGGTGTATGCGCTAACTCGTGCACTCTTATTTCCTTCACTCTCCTAGTCCGATAAGACGGTAATCCGACACGACCGGAGAGAGATCAGGCGCAAAACCGACGGCTTTACGTGCTCTTCGACGCCTAGGGGTGTTACTCCACCAACTTTCTAACTCCGAGCTGCTACTGAGAATCTCGTATCAGAAAAACAATAAAGTACCCGACCTCGCATCGAACCCAGAACCTCACGTTCAGCAGACGCGTTTGCGGCCACTAGACCAATCAGGATGTTGATGTTTCGACCCAATGAATAGGTATACCTCCTTTGAACGCTCAATGAATTTACCATCGGAATTTAGTAATCAGGTGATAAAATAAAATTACAATAAAACCATTTTCGCATTCCATTAATAGTGGTCGAGAGCCTTGAGATCTATTTCCTTTCATTGTACCGCCTCGTTGCTCTATTGGTCGCACGGGCGACTTCTGAGCGTGAGGTCCAGGGCTCGATACGTGGATAGGTCCGTGCTATTGACTCACCATTGGGACTTAATAACAGATTTGCTGAAATATGGGTGTACAAATGTACACACCTATGCCTACCAGTCGAGAAATGCTTGTGTGATGCTATGTCATGTACCATAATTATAAAATATCCACAATCAGTAACATTAAATCTCATTATTATCACGTTTAAATTGGAACTGCATCGTTATCACATAATTTCTTTTTATCATAAATGTACCAAAATTATTGTAACACAACATTCTAAAAGAGTAACCATGGAGTTTCTTGCCCGTTCTCCATAGGGATCTACATTTTGGAACGTGGCATTTCTTGACTTTCAAAAGTACCTTTATATGGACTAATTGGTCAATTTTGAATTAAGATTAAATTGATTTAAAGCACTCATCAATAGTAAGAATAACTTAAACTTATACTAGGTACATAAATTAATCAGAATATAAGTCACAAGTCGCAGCATAGAATTGTTTTCACTTTGCCGCTGTGCCTATCACACTGAGACAAATTCAAAATCAAACGAACAAAATTCTGAAACTTTGTTATTCACTTATTATTAAGTCAGGAATGTTACATTTTACTATATATTTGCAATCTGACGAATGACAAACAAGTTTCAACTGATACAGATTTTATAAAATTACAGTAGTAGAAATAAATTTTAAATATCTTACAAAATAATATTTACACCTATATAATACAATGAGTTATTTTCAATCTATGTTCATAACACTCATCAATTGGTTTTCACTTTATACTTCCACAAAACACACAAGTAAAAGCTAATGTTTCTTTTCAATAGTCTCTTTTCAAAGACTAGTTTTTCCTTTGGCCACCATTTGATACACTTTGTGCATAAATATCGAAATAGTTTATGTAGTATAAATATGGTGAGCAGGGCTATCGCCGTGCTTAATGCTACTACGTCGAGTAGCATGTATTGTGGAAGCGTGAGGTCGAGTGCTGGTGACCGCAAATGCGAGGCCCCTTTGTGCCTCAATACATATTCTATCCAGTAAACCCCCATATCTAATGGCTTCATAGGACGGTCCAGAAATATGTCTTTTAAATCTTTAGCGTTATTTATGTACCTGAAAAATGAAAAATCATTCATTAATAAATGCATAAGAGAATTATTTCAGAAATAACATTTATTTTATGTCCCACAGTGAAATGTCCTTCAGTGTAGTTACGCACGTGTGGACCACGTACGACGATCTGCGTACCTATTGGCTATCTCGGTTACCAACGAAATGATGGTCACTATGTGTAGTACATTGCACCGTTTATGTTTTTAATATTACTACAAAGTGTGAGTTCGTTGGTAACCGAGATACCCAGTAGGTACGCTGGACTCGTCGGACGCATACATTTTGGCAAGTATGTAGTTGTGTAGAGACACAGCTACATTACATCCACGCCACACGATGACACGACGCAACGCAATGCAACATCACACGCTGAAACAATCTCACCCATACGGCTCTCGCAGAGATTATAATATTCCGTTCGTGTGAGACGTCTCCAACGTCCAACTTAACTAAAATTATAGAATTGCTTTTTTAATAACAATCAGCAGCGTGAGACGGGATAAATTCACCTATATCAAGAATCGACACTGTCAGACAAAATACCAATACCTACAAACTTTAATTTTAGCACTCCTTCGCTAAGGCGTGCCTTTTTTTTTTTTTTTTTTTTTTTTTTATGTGGGACTCGAACCCACTAAAACTCCACAGTATACCTCCTCAGCTGCTCCTCACCCCCCCGCTACGGCACACCAGACTAATGGCGTGCCGCAACCACCTCGGAGACCATGTGCAATGGGTGCCAGACGACCCCGTGTCTGGACGCCCAAGGTCCCCTGCGACGGGTCAGGTCTGTGGCCCCGCCGCCTGCCACTACGGCCGCAGAGGATAGGGAGAGCGGCGCCTCGCAATACCGGCACTCCTCTTCCCCTGCGGCCCCACCGCGTCCGCCATCCAACGGTGGCGGCCCCGTCAAGGCCGCGGCAGGTAGGGAGAGCGGCGCATCGACATACCAGCACTCCTCTCCCACCGCGGCCCCCATCCCTCAGCTGCGGTGCCGCCCATACGACGCCGCAGCCCACCTCAGTTGCGGCACCCCCCATAAGGCCCGCAACCTACGCCGGCGCCGCTCCAACGCCCTCCTCGGGTTCCGTTAGCTTCACCGTGGGTGACCAAGCCACGGCTACTAGAGCCCCCCCACCACGACAAGGTGGAACCCCTGGGGGGGTCGCTAAGGCGTGCCTAAAAAGGACTGCAGAGGTTTCTTTCCTCGAAACTTTATCAGACCTCGAACATTTATAGTATATTCTTTAAATATATTTGTCTATCCTAATATATTTGAGTTCGTTTTAAGTTTTATGAAACGCTATACAGCCTTGTTCCTTTATTTTCATTTGTACCTACCATTGAAAATAAGAAAAAAAGTTAAATGCTACGTGGACGTGTCCGTGAAACCGCGACGTGATTGATTTAATCTTGTTGCGAATAATGGCCATTTCCATAGATCAGTTCACATTTGTTCACGTTTTTGTCAATTCACGTACATAACATGAATTGACAAAAAAACAACAAATTGATGCAATGCCATGTTGTTCAGTGTTAACGATAAATAATCGACTTGAAAATAATAACTTTATTATGGAAGGAATTTTGTTGTATTTAACTATAATAAAAATAAATTAAAAATATCTGTTATTTTTACTAAATTACATTTGCCTTTATGGAGCAAGAGGACTTTTTTTTTATATTATGGTAAGCGACGGTTTGGCCGCGGATGGAGTACATAGATCCAGAAGAAATCTATTCACTCGAGCCTTGATTAGGCCTAGAATGTATTTCTTAGGAAACAAGGAAGACGGCAGGCATTCATAGGCAGTACCAGTAATAAAAGTTATGTCGCCAATTATATCTATGTACTAGCTTATGCCCGCGGCTTCGTCCGCGTGGATGTCGGTGATCGCGAACAAAAGTAATCATGAAATTTTGATCCCGTTCCCGCTTTCCAATAGGAAATATGTATGTGATTCAAATTTTGTATAATATTTTCATTCGTTATCTTTATTGCTGTAGAATGACACCTATTCAATTACTTTTTTAATTAATCGTGTTTAACTATTAGATAAATATTAAATATGAAAAGTGAGAATCATGCGACGGAAATTTAAAATGTCAAAACGCACGCTATTGGTTGGAGTGAAACGTGACGTCAATCTGCCCGATGACAAATCTCGAGTATGTTATTATTGGGTGTTTATCATGTTTTGTGGTTCTTTTTGAGTTTTAACGTTATTCTATAAACAAAAACCCTTCAATAAAATTTATAATTCGTTTCCATTCTATACAAGATATCTTTTAAGATGTGTAATGTGACGTCAGAGAAAGCGCGCCAAGATGGCGGCATTTTTTTGTAAACCTACATAAGATACACAATTCCACCATACATCATTTTGTTATGTCTCAAAGGGTTTAGGCAGCGATTTCGTTGAAAGCTCCCAGACGGCTTATTTTTTCCGACACCTCCAACAAATATCAATATATTTTAGCCAATGTATACAAAATCTTGACAAATTATTTATTAAAACCTTCCTCGAGAACCACTTTATCAATTAGTGAAAACAGCATGAAAATTGGTGCAATGGTTTTTGAGTTTATCGCGAACAGACGGACAGACTTTGTTTTATAATATGAAGTGATGTTATGTCACCAAAGGTTATCTAAACCGATAGTGGTTGTCTCGAACCATTGAAACCTCATGCAGACCCTATCATACCTACTTATTTTTATCTTATTACTAGCAATGGGCAATACAAAATGGGGCGTACGGTTGGTAAAAATAAATAAAATGCATAAGCGTGTTTTCTTTCCTCAATACGTACCGTTGATCAGTCAGCAAAGCACGCAAATGTCTCCTCCACGTGTCTTTATCTGTTTCTTTAAGTGTGACTATTTCTGCCACTCCCCGGTCAGCCATCGCTCGTGCGTTGAGCGCCTGGTCTGCATACAGCGGTACCATGAGCATCGGCACACCGCAAGCAACAGCTTCTTGTGTGCCAAGAAGACCACCATGAGATATAAACAATTTCACATTCGGATGACCTGTCGGAATAATTTTTAATTATTGCTTGTCACTCTCAGCTGATAGCCCGCAATGAAAGCGACAGGATGAATTATTAATTGATCAGTTGGTTTAAAATATTCGCGCAATTTATGGGTTATTACGGTAATGGACACAAATATTTGATTAGAATGCGTTATCATAATAATAATAATTATAACGATTTTCTGCACTCACGCCAAATGAGTACAAATTGTGATTAAGCAAAGAAGTTAATCCTTGTCAAAGTGCTAACGTTATTAAAACTCACATAAGGTTGCATGCTGCGGTATCCAATCCATTGTATACGCGTTGTCTGGCACGGTGAGGTTCTGCGCAAGCATTCGCCGATCCATCTTGATGAACACTGACTGCGGCAGCTCCGACAGTACATCGAATATTCGGGACAGTGTGTCGCTAGGTATTGTTTCAATCCTCGACATTGATCCGAAACTCCAATAGATGACACCCTCTGTTGACGCATCCAGCAGCTTTTGCATGTCCTAGAAAATTAACAAAATTACAAGTAATTTTACGCTAAATGTTAACACGCTCGGGCTTACAATTATGTTTTTAGGTAGTCGTTGGCGTTAATTATCACCATTCGGCTTTGAAAAGTTAACAATATTACTCTCTTCTCCCCAATGAAACACTAGGAAGCGGTGAAATGGGCATTTTTGGTGATTGTCTCATTCATTCAAATTAGATTATACGAATTTTGATTTCAAGAGGACTACCTACAGTACACGCGTCAATGAAGTATGGCTCTTAATTACTATTGGGGTTCTATCCGGATCAAATCCGGATAAAGACTCAAAATCATAACCGTTGTTGTTTGTTAGATAAATAAATTAAATGGATAAAAATACTCTTATCTCTCTTCTTGCATGCATTATACTACTTAGTTAAAGTTAAGATTTTGACAAAATAATGATACATACAAAAAATGACATTGTAAAAATTAAATTATAATAAATTTTACCATATAAATTAAAAATTAAAGAATTATTTACCACAGTGCCAAATTAAATTAAAATAAAATAGGAGCATACCTACAATTTCAGAGATGAATTCTTTTGAGTTTGCTAAGTGAGTCAGCGTATAGGTCAACAAGATCACTGCAACCATTTAGTAATTTACACAAGCGAGGGATAGGAGAGTTGGCACCAAGCACGGTTCTACGAAGTGGAGGATATAAGGGAGTTATTGGAGTTCGTGGTATCCTAGCGGGGACTCGGATTATATGAAAGGATTCCGACAAAATCTTAGAATCGTTGTAATTTGGCAATAATGTTATGATGAATCGGTGCTAAATGAATCATCCTTCGACACTATCTGAAATGAGGAGGGCTTAGGTCCCGGGTCGGGCAGATAGTAAGTTCCCTAATGCATTGTGAAATGTAGGTTAAAATGAATCGAACGGACCTGCTCTTTGAAATGCATTGGATGAATAATTGTTTTTATAGTTATAAAAAATAAACATTAGTATCATGAGTAACAATCATGAACTTTCTTTATCTAAAATTCTACCGTTAACTTGTTTGTGCTGTTTTTCTGACATCATTTTATTATTCCTTTAAAGATTTTAATTGCATTGATATTGATTAATTGTTATTTATTTACTCTTAATGATGCCTTTAATTAGTTGAGTATTCTGCCTATGCACGTTGTGTGCTCGAGTTTCTCGGTAAAGCTTTTGCTTACATAACCGGCAACTAATTAACTTGATATTAAGTAGGTCCGCGATAACATTTGCTTATTCATATCCATTTTCTGTTGGTGATTAATTGAACCGGATATCCTTAGTTATGTTAACTTTCTCAGCGCTTCTAAATTATTATTTTCGGAGTATGTAACGATTAAATAAAACACATAATAAAACAAAATCACAATCAACGCTTAGAAAAAAAAAATTGTCTCAGGATGATTAGACAGCTGTGACGTAATGCGTAAGTACGTACTTTGTACTAGGTAATGAAAGCTCGCGGAGTTTGCGTGCGTTAGTGATATATTATGAATCGAAAAAAATATGATTAATATATTGTAGTGTGAAAATAAATATATAAATCTGCACACACACACTATAAAATGTTCCATATAGTGCTACTGGAAGTTGCAAACGCAACCGTGATGTTGGACATAACTGTTGATGGTTATGAACCTTTAACAATCGTTTAAACTGCGAACTAAGCTTGAACAATAACAATTGCGATAATTTCTGTGGACACGCGGTCTGAGTGACCCAGTGACTTGGGAATGATATGTGCACCTACCGCATGCCGCCCAGTGATATGGACAATGATTAAAGTGCATCAGAGGTGATTGAATGGCTCGATCAAACGCTAATATCGATAAAGAATGATTTATAAACTATTATAATTAAATAACTATTCGGTTAATGTGGTGAAGGTACAACACAAATACCAATGTTATATTTTCTATTACAGATATATTACAATACAATAATTTCTTTTTATTTTACACAAATTAAGAAATAGGAAATCTGCCTCGCCTCTTCCCAAATACGTTGCGGTCGGCTTGAAGTTTAACCGGATGCAACTCAATCAGAAGAAGCGACTTCCTATCTGACCTCCACAACCCAGTAACTGGGTAACACAAATTAAGAAACATTAATAAAAAAAAAACAAATGGTACTCACATGTGGAAGAACTGGAGACTCGTCCAAGTGCAACCCTCCGACTTCTACAAGGGCGGGGACTAGAGGCCGTACTTCGTTAATGCTGAAGTGGCTGTTGGACAACACCAAACTATAATTCTGTGCTAAAGACTCCAACTTTGGTCCAGGACCAAACAGACGATCCGATACAGCCTGAAAAATTATAGATATTTAATAACCAGCAGCTTTTTGTCTTTCTAAAATATTCATTATATTATTGAGAATAACTGACCTGTGATGGAATTTGAGATTTGTATCTGTATAAAAACTTTGCTATAATTACTGCCATCGTATTAGCAAATCTTTCCCATAACGTCATACGTTGTCCGTATCCGACCATGTAAGAGGGAACGTAGGCAGTCGCTTCAGGATTACCTAGTTGTTCATTAACCCATGGCAGTGGCACACTGGATAGAAAACCTACAACTGGAGCGTCATACTTCTTACCGAGAGGAAGGAAACAGTCACTGCCGAAAACTTCAACAATAACCAGATCGAAAGTCTCCGTAGAATTAAATAATGCTTTGACGGCAGGTACCTTAGCAACAGTTTCACATGCACTAACGCATTCTTTCATAATCTGTTCTAAGTTTATAATAAAATCTGGTATAATAGAATTGTGTTGCCTTGTTAGATTGTTAGTAATTTCTGGTATGGTTCCAGCGAGGCTTATTTGTTGCACGTTCGGGAGAGGGTTTTTCTGAAAAAAAAAAACACCATATAAGTAATTAGCAAATCATTATAAACACGTCTTATAGATTCTATTTATTCAAGTAAACCACTTTTGCTAGTTCAGTCCCCTGAACCACTATATTAAATTACACTATATTAACCGGCGTAACTTTATTAGGATAATCATTAGATGTAAAAACAAGCATTACCTTTTTACCCGTCTGCCTCAGAAGGCCAATAATAGGAAGTGCCAGGAAGAAGAAGGTACAGTGTATGTATTTTAACAGTTAGGGTTACCATATATATTTTGCTATGCCGTGTAACATTTTATCCGTACCGTTTACTTATATAGTCGTGGTGACTGAGTCGTTACAGTCTTCTTGAGCTACAAGTTGTAGTTTTAAATTTGGCATGTACCAATGTGGCTTTTTCAATGTCATGTGTACTTTCTAAGTTACTCTAAGACACCACGGACATACGGTGAGGGAAAACATCATGACGAAAACTTATCTAAAGTTTTGAAATCGCCAACCCGCAGTGAGCTAGCATGGTGATCAATGCTCGTGCCTTCTCTGTATGAGAGGACCCTTGCCCTGCAGTGGGACAGTCATGTGCTGTTCATGTTATGTTATTTGTTTACTTAAAATGTTATCTGTGGAGGCTTGTTATTTATCTGATGAGCACAAACTCAATGCTTAATGTATTTATGAATCCGATATTATTAGATAGTGGCCTTCTCAATATTAATAAAAAAACATTGAAAACAACACAGACATAAATCAGTTGATTGGCCTCCTGGCGTCGTCACATAAGTGAAAGATTATTGACCCCGATCATAAAAAGGCAATAGGAATAGCATTCGGGTTCCTCTAGCAATTATTATAATAAAGTTTAGCCAATTTATTATACCAGCGATTATACATATAACCAATACATAAGCTCGTTTAATTACTGCCATCAGTTTCCTGGCATACTTTAATTACTGGCAGTTTTGTTAGTTCGTAGATATTGTTTTATGTTGCCATTGTTTATCCATCGTATATTGCAATATAAAAAATAAAATACAGCATAAAACATACGCATACTTAAAATATGCAATGCAGACGCAGCATAGTAATTATCCGACAGTTTAGTAAGAAGATACCTAATGATATCACATGATAATGAATACGACAGACGGACAACGAAGATTAAAGTTCAAGTGGACATTATCGCAATTGCATTATTGCATCCCACGGGTTTAATATTATATTTTAAATATTCTGGTTTAAAAGTATTTTGTGATGTACATAGGTACTTCTCTAACCCATAAAACACTTTCAACCAAAGTCATTCAAAATCGATTCAGTAATTTAGCCATAAAGCAGCAAGGTTACAAAGCTCACACGCAGGCAGACATTCGAAAACATTCGAGCAAAGACAGACTACGGGCACAATTTAGCATGTTGATAGTATTTAACTTCCAAATGTATGTTGATAGTTTACTTATAATAATTTTTTGACAGTGAAAACTGAAAATTAGCTTAATTTATGTTACTAAGTTATTATGGCTTAAATCAAATGTATGTATATTCATGCCTAAACAAACCTAATGAGCGGAACTGACCTTATCTTTGCAGTGACTCTATTTTATCATCTCACAGTGATGATAAAATACTAGGAATTTATGACCACACGCTACCTTGCTCATGACTCGATAACCTACAACATTTTAACGTTATCCAAAGATTATACTTGCAATATGTAAAAGAACCTTTGTTATTTTGGTATTGATAAAAAGCGCAATTAAATACGAATAAAATAATAGATTGATGAATATCACCTAGGCGTTTGGGACAGGTTTTGAAAGAGTGAGACAAATAAAACAGCGGTGCGATTATCTTCTGGCGAAGGAAACGAATTCTTTAAAATAGTCATTCTAAGTATTGTAAGAAGCTGTAACCTAACCATGGTTCACTAATAAATAGGCTATGGAAGACTCGCAACTTTTCGAATGAAAGTACATTAACTCGTAGAGATTTTTATGCACTTAGGTAATTATTTTGTGAACAGCGTTTAGGTCAAAAGTCTTTTTAATTTTGTAAACATTATTTTATCTTTGTCCTCGAACTAACCTACGTGAAAACGTAATCCATTCTTATTAATGACCGTGCACGAAGTTCATCTGCGTTATTTTGAATGCACTGATATCTATTTGACCGGTAATTCACACTTCGCATATTGCCATTATTTATCAGACTCGTGTCGTGTCACCTATTGATCATTGATTGACCTATGAAAAACCATAGGTAGTGATATAAATTTGTTAACTTAGTGGTTGCTGCCTGCCCTATCCTTCTGAGATAAGTACTTTGTATTCGTTTTATGAGCTCCCGGGAAGTGTTATTTGTTGTTTGATAACTTATTTGTTGACATTATTTAGTTATTTCTAGGAAAATTATTATTTATCCATTATCTAAATATGACTGACGTTTATTAAAAAAGAATCTTACGTATTTTGGGCATAAAAACAATGCATTAATCACTGTTATCATATTGTGAAATTACAGTAATTTCATAAGGATAAATAGTTACCGAGGCAATAAATGTTCACTACGATTAAACACGTTATGCATCGATTTCTTCTGCGAACTGTCGGAGATAAATAAGTATATTGAAAGGTCCATCATACATATAATTCTCTCCCTCGCACCGTATTCTCATTATTGAGGGGCAAAATTCCCCCTTTGCATGTAGTCATGATATTTTACCCAATTTATTTCACCATGTGTGCCTATCATTGGCGTCGTGGTCATACTATCTAATTGGAATACGTACTCAGGTGTGTAACAACTCTAGCTACGTAGGTGGCGTAGCATTTAAAAATTAGTAGCAGTTGTCTTGTAGCAAAAATATTTGCTACAAACCTGCAAAGTATTTAACTATACTTCCTCTAAGAAAAACTAGTTTTTATATTAAGTTGCCGGATGGAGACTCGACTCGAATAGGTTCAATAGGGCCACGTTCAGTCTCTAATGTTCACGTTTTGGATCCATAGCTAACCATTTCTGTCTTTCTGTAATTTAATTTGAACCAGTGGCTTCTAGATAAATACTCCAGGCTGCTCGACCAACTAAGAAATCGTGCTCACGACCGTATATTTCTTTCCACAAAAATTTATAAATACTGATAAATCTTTCAAAAGCATTAACTCATGCGTCGCGAACTCTAAACTTATAAATTTATAATAAAAGGCAACCATTTTGTGTACCTCTATATATTTAGCAAAACTTATGAAGAAATTAAAAAATGTTTGGTTGCTAAGCCTACTTTTTAGTCCAGTCAGTGTAATGCCTAGAATAATAACAAGTCTAGTACACCTTCACCCAATTATCATAACATCATTGTTGAATTATATATATATGAAAACTTAATGTATGTACGCAAAAACATTCAAAATTTTGTTAAATTGTCAGATGTACATACTATAAATACTCGGAAGAAACACAACCTTGCTGTACATGCTACTCGTCTCCACAGAATAAGCAACTCGTTCATGGGTCAATGTATACGCTTTTTCAACAAACTGCCCATTAACGTTAGAAATTTACCCTATAATAAATTTAAGAAAGCTATTAAAGCTAAACTATGCCGAAAGGGGTATTACACTATCTCGGAATGTTTAAGCGATAAAAAGGCATGGGAGTGATATGAAAAATGCTTAATTATATTGTTTTGATTTTACCTGACATTGTAATTTGAAAAAATTTGGACATTGTATAATGAAAAAATTTGACATTTAAATAAGATATAATTGACATTGTAATATCATAACAATTGACATTCTTTATTGTGACATTCTTAATAATACAGAAATTGTGAATGTGAGCATCATGTAGGATGTTTTTCTTATTTTTTTAATTTTTATTTATTGTTATACATATTTGAAATCTGGCGGTTTTGAGGTTTTTATATGGCCTACGCAAATGTCCTGCTGATCTGGTATCGCCTTGCGACAGGTCGTTGAGCTCCCTATAACATGGTTGAGCTACACGATGACTGATGCATGTGTGCCGTCAGTTAGGACAGGTCAACTCGAAACTGATATAGCTCTTTCTTAAAAAGGCCATTCCAGATACCCTGCATGGTTACGCTCACATAGGGATGTTTAATGATGTCTGGACTTTAAAAGAGAACTTGACCTTTGAGTTTGTTTCGGCGTTTCTTCTCAGAGGTAGTTAGATAGGAAACGCCGATGCCATCTAGATTATAATGACATGTAAAAGAGTTTTTAAAAGACCTACTTACAGAATAAACAATTTCATTTCATTTCAATTTTTTTCTTACTCGCCGAAGTAAGGTTAAACATGTAGTTATTTTTACATAAGTAATAATATTTAAAAGTATACATGTAACTAAATGCGTTATAGCTAAAGTATCTAAAAAAACTGTATCTTTTTCCGTTAACATTTGAGTGACAGGAACAAATATAAGTAATTATTTATTAACTGTTATAAACAGTTATACAAACCAATAAAATGTATATTATAGCCGAGCTTTTGGGATAGTATAGAGTAGTTACCGCCAAGTGCTACTGACTATATTAGGATTAGAATAAATTGAAAGATAATTCCTAGGTGTTTGTCTGCACAAAAGTTTGTTGACGAACAGTTTTTTTTTTGTATAATAACTTTCGTGAGGCATATTCATATTAGTTATGTGTAGTAACCGGTGAACAATAACTAAGTTTTCTTTTTGTAATTGACAAAGTATAACATAAAATAACGAAACTATAAAAATATAACGGAAAACGGTAAGTTATAATACAAGGGTACGTACCATTGGAAAATGCGTGACGACTGTTAGTTGGTGGTCTCTCCTGGCCAGCGCTTCAAGAAGCCGTCCGTACATGGCGTGGTGGCTCTTAGTGTTGGTGGGCAACACGGCGAGCAAGCGAGCGGCGCGCGCCGCAACCGCCCACAGAAGAACGAGCCATAGCAGCCGCGCCCTCATCTCTCTACTGCTCGTCTCGGTTTGCGAAGCCGTCTAGCCTGAAACCACCGAACTCCCTACTGCTGATAAAGACGTACGTCAACGCATACTGATAACACGGGTGTCTCCTATCCGTCACCCGCGCTCCCCGTTTCCGCCCTCACTCTAAGGAAACTTTCTACAACTTTTTCAATATTCTTCATTGACGGTCTGATTTCGAACGGAAGAGTCATCGTGAATTTCGCTCATTAGAATTAGTTTCAAGTAGTTTAATTTGTTATTAAAATGATAAGTGTGCAATATGTCAAGTTTCAGTGCATTTAATAATAGTGCGTGTTTGACGTGTGAATAATTCATATTCATATTCATATTCTTTATTTGCATACCATAATGTACATAAGATGATACATAATAGTAAGTGTGTGTTTAATAATGGTAGTTCTTTAGAATTAACACAAATGTTTCGTATTCCACAAAAAACAGCTTTTGCCCTGCGGCTTCGCAAGCGAAAGGGAAAAAGTAACATTATTCCAGGTCATTATAATATGTACCTAGATTCTAAATTTCAGCATAATCAGTTCAGTACATTTGGAGTGATTGATTAACAAAGAAAAAGACCCGTGGTCTGAATTTGCTAGAGGCTCTTGAGGTTTCCCCTTGAATTTTCCTTACTTGAAAATTCCGTAGGTTAGAAAATTTCCACAACCTTTCCCCGGCCAAGAACAGATATTGCCACCAATTTCCCTTTCTATTGATGGGAGACCATAGGCTACCTAATACGATAGCCGCAAGTGAGGGACAGTGGATGGCTGTGTAGAAAACTGAATAGATATTTACATATACATATTCGAGCTTACACTTGAATATCTATGAAACACCAGTGTGTTACAAACGATTTTCACCATCCACGTAAACATATGGCCACCAAACTCTCTTATTATCAATAAGAGACCATGGGTTATCCACCACCATAACCACAAGTGCAAAGCTGTAGATAAAAGTCAACGTTTATCAACATACACTAGACTTTGCATTATTTTCCATTTCAGCATAAGAACCTAAATGCATATAGGAAATCTAATCTGGACCTACAAAAACTATGCAGCAATTTGCTCCCGAATATTTCTGGAATAAATAACAAAAATGCAATCTCAAAACAAGATCAGTGTTGACAATAAGCCACAGACCACTTTGTACAGTCAGCGTCAAATAGATGGTGACACTCAGGGTATTTACACTTAGAATGCTGGGATACCATTGGCGGGATGACTGTAACCATATTTATGGCGGTTTGACTGAACCTATCTATATGACATTTTAAACGTCTCGACCTTTTGAGCTACTATATTGTTGACAACATTATGGAAACTTTTTTGTACCGATATTATTGACTTTTTGGTTGCGTCTATTTATTTGAATACCCTGAGTGTGACTATCTATTTGACGCTGACTGTACGAGGTAACTTTCAAGCGTGCGACTCGTTACCAGCATCATATTAATTACTAGCTGTGCCCCGCGGTTTCACCCGCGTATAATCTATACTTATATTATAAAGCTGAAGAGTTTGTTTGTTTCTTTATTTGGTTGAACGGGCTAATTTCAGGAGCTAATGGTTCGAATTGAAAAAATATTTTTGTGTTTGATAGTCCATTTCATTTTGTCATAACATCACGCTACGACCAATAGGAACGGAGCATCAATGAAAAATGTTGCAAAAACGGGGAAAAAATATTCCTTATAAGAGCTTCCGTTGCAAACGCTGCGTAAACGGTTAAAGTTACGGAAAAATGATGTATGACAGAATTGTTCCTCTTTAAAAGTTGACTCACTATATAACCTTTTTTATGGTTATCAAATTGGTACTAAAATAATGCTTTATTTGCGAAGGTGATTTTATAAACATGATACTAATCCTTATCCAAATAAATATGTTACTCATCACAAGTATTTATTTAATTTTGAACAAAATTGCCCTTAACATTATTTGATTTCAATAAATATCTTCGGAGATATCGTAGTTTTAAAATAACTCAGCAACAAAATAATGATCAAGTGTATTTATAACATAAAATGATCACGCCTGTATTCCCCGAAGGGTTAGGCAGAGGTGTACACAGTCGTACACCCACATTTCACCAATGATGTTATTAAGTCCAATGTAATAGGTGGTGAGCCTACTATATTGCCATCCACCAGGCACAATTCAAAATCCGGGCTCAACTGTGAATTTTCTAACAGAAAAACTCAATAACACTTTTACCCGGGAATCGAACCCGAGACCTCATACTCAGCAGTCGTGCTTGGGACCACTAGGCCAATGGGGCAGGCGCATTTATGATGTCGTTGGCGCGGTCATGACGGGGGGAGGGGTGTAATATATTAATGTATTTAGGTTTTTTTCTCAAATTAACGGGGTGAAACCTGGGGCACAGCTGTTATATTATAATTAGCCTAAGTGACTCCGAATTACGGTTCCACAGGCTGAGTGTTAGTTTCCGACATCCACGCGAACGAAGTTGCGGGCACAGCTAGTTATACTATAATTACCTACTTAGTACTAACCAACAAATAGAAAATAATTCACAGTTTGTCTCTTCTCGCCAATGCGCAGTCCTCATGAAGCGGTTAGGTTTATGCCGTTACTCGTCATACAGCTCATTCGCGCGGATGTTGAAATATTTTCATTATACACTATGTAACAAAAACCCTGAAGTTCCTTGAAAGGTTATATACATATAGACGTACAATTGATGAAAAGCGAATCAAAAAGTAATCAAGTAATAGCTAGTTATTTTTTATAACCAAGATATTTATAAAATCGATACATGGCTACATGGCTCGCGTCGCTATTAGTGGTCGGAAGTGATCAAAAGGTAGCGGCTTAGTAAAAGGGCTTACCCCCTTACCTAAATCGCCGCCTCCAGATTACAACCGGCCGTAGTCTCCCGCGCAGGTTGCTTCCGATCGGATGTCCGTATTGGATTGTGAACCTATTGTCGCGACCCGCGAGTGACTGGTGTTGTTTTGTTTTGTGATAAGGCTTACTTTACATAAACACACACACACCACTCACGCTCAACATATAACTACACTACACTACACTACACAAACACATACACGCACGTTCGCTCGCATCCACACAATAAACACATTTAATTGGGCCCTATTTTTTATTATGTTAATATTTTCCGAATAACACGTTCACACGAAATTTTGTTAAAGGCAATAACGAGTTTTGATTTACCCACCGTTGAAATATCGTTTAATGTGGCCCTTAACCTTACTACTTTTAATTTTGTTATATTTTAAATTTTAAATGACCTTTACCTAAAATATGGAACGCTGTCGTCTTAGCTACGACACAGTTTCTTACTAATGTGGCTATTATCGTACACAATCAAATAATTGCATAATGTGTTTTTGTTCCAATAAAGTTCTTTTATTATTATTAATTGGCCGCGGTGGACCACTCCATTGACCCGCGCGGTCACCTAATTTCCCTTAGATTGGTATTTGATTTTAATTTCTACTTGATACCGACACTGACAGACAGACGGACAATGAAGTGATCTTACGTCTTCGTATAAGGCTTCCTTTTTTCCTTTTGAGGAACGGAACACTAAAAATAATAGTGCTTTTTAATTCTATGCTTCTTGAAAAGCTTAATATTTGCTTTGTAATAATACCATTAATTACATGAGGATCTAAGGTTTATAAAATCTGATTTAATCCGTTTATACTTTATACCAAAGGCGATAAAAGAACTCTCATCAGTACTTTATATTGCCGTGGGACTCGCTTTATGATTTTTCCTGTATCTACTACTAAAACCTATATCAATCAAAATCAGAAGGAATATGTTGTAAGGTCCTACTTTATAAGTGAATGTCCTTTTATAGATCTATGTATACCTACGTCAATACATTGATTTAATTAAACTACGTATTAATTATTTGTAAAACTAGATGCGCAAGATGAATAACTACAAAATGAAATTACTTAAAAAAAAGAAAAACACGCCTAACATCCTACTAATAATAAAAACGCGAAAGTTTGTATGTATGGATGTTTGTTACTCTTTCACGCAAAAACTACTGAAAGGATTCGGATGAAATTGGGCATACAGATAGTTAATAGCCTGAATTATAATTTAAAATATAGGATACTTTTTATCCCGGCTGGACACAATTCTGAAATACACGCGGGCGTAGTTGCGGGCGGAAGCTAGTGTGTGAATATTTGTTATTTCTCATTATTTTGTGTGCCATAGCCACAATATTACTATTTTTTAATCTTACCAGCCTATGTTACACGGGGCAATGTAAGGATTCTAACGATATCCCATACATCTAATTTGGTTCAGGCGTTTAGAAGTTATGGTGGGAAAAGATAAAGAAACTCACAAACATACATTCATACATATACACATACATACATGCATGAACCCTAAAAACATAACACTCCTTTTTAGGCAGTCGTGTACTAATGTAACTCCCAATAATTTTGTTATGTTATATAGAAAAACAGCATTTGGATGTCTTTTGTGACGTTGCGTTGGCATTATTGGAATTATGAAAATTCTTTTCTTATTTCTTTCTTTCTTTCAAATCCCTTATAAGCCCCTATTAGGGATTTGAAAGAAAGAAAGAAATAAGGTTATTGGCATAACAGAGAAAGAAACAACATATTAACATCACTTAAAATATTACACAGAAGCATTAGAACTAATAAAGTTTAAACATAAAATATTGTAGTGCTAAAAGGGCCGTAGCTCAGCATAATGTTGAGAGGCAGTAATACTGACCACCCGAAACTGGTTTTCAGCTGCAACCCACATGTGGTACACGCTAGAAACGAATCTTATTAAATACATAAATATATAGGGATTATATAAGAACCCCATATTTTTTATATAATATTAAAGAGAGAAAACATCACCTAAAAGTTAACACAACTTTGAATGTAACTGTCAGTGTAATTTCTAGGATGGATTAGATGCTGCTTCAATTTATTGAGCACAAAATTAAAAAAATAAGTACCTATTGATACTATTGTTGATGATATAATTCACACTATACTTAATCCAAACATAATCTAAAAAGTCTAAAAACTACTCAAAAGACTTCTAACATTCGGTGTATCTGAATTACTGTATTAATTGATTCGAATTCTTACCATTATACACTTTATCAGCTGTGCCCCGCGGTTTCACCCGCGTGTATGTAATTATATTTTAATTACCTACTTAGAACGTGTACGTTAAAGTTGCTCCTAGTATGAGTGGATCGTATAATTAGTGCGTAATCCGCTGTAAATGTGCGCGATATAAAGAATTTGTGCGCTTTGCCGGTTTGGAAAAAACTAAAAAAAACATTCATGCAGATTCATCTATTCCAGCAGGAAAATACTAAACGAATGATCGGAGAGAGAAATCTTGTGCATGGGCAGAGAGCTTATATTTCTGCAAAAATGTGCGCTGAAAATATAATTTGTGCGTCTTCGGTTTTTCGAGATATTGCATTTCCTGCTGGAGTAACGTACACACTTAGAACTAACCAACAAATAGAAAATAATTCACAATTTATCTCTTCTCGCCAATGCTCGGTTTTCGTCGGGCGGAGGAGGATATATACAGCTCAATCACGCGAGTGTTGAATTATTTTCATTTTCCGTTATCTCCTAAACCCTGCGTCCAAATAACATGCTATAAAAGGCAAAGTTAATCTTCATAAAATATTCTTAAACAAACAAATAACTCTTCCGCTTTATAATATTAGTATTATAGATTACCAGTTTTAATTTGAGGCTGAATAGTCTCTAGCTAGTATCCAAGAATGAAGCAAATGTGTGATATGATCCAAAAATCCAAAAATAATATATATATTGATTGCATAATTATCATCTTACTGCAATTCTGCTAAATAGTACTTATACAGTTACAAACATTTGAATATAAACGTTTTTTTATTAATTTACATCTAATATATAAAAATCTCGTGTCATTGCGTTTGTTATCGAACTCCGCCGAAACGACTTGACCGATTTTTTAGTAGGCAATTTTTTATACCCCTAGGTGATGAGGGTGGCCCTATCCAGAAAACTTATATGACAGATCAACGTTTCGTGAAAAAATTACTCGATATGCGTATGCGCATTTGCTGCGTAGGTGCCTACCTAAATATGTGAAAAAATATTTGGTAACAGTCATTATATCCCGCCAATAGGTACCAAACCTGAAATACATTGATAAACCTGCGAGATTCGATGACCAACTGTCACGTGTCGGTACATTGTTGGAGGCATTGTGTAATGTAATCAAAGTGAAGCATTATCAGGGGTGATCATTATTTTCCTAGCATTCTTAATTACGAGTTGCTGTTATCACAGTCTGAAACCATTATCTGTCTGGTAATCATATTATAGTAGGTATTACGGGAGTAACATGCAGTTACATTCGAGTAACCCCCAATAAGGTCAATTCGCACTTGAGCCATTGATACGCTGAATTAATTAATACAATCACTCGTTGGTGATGTGATTTACTTATCTCATTTTTACTACGTATGCAATGATGTAAACTGCAACAACAAAAATGATAATGATTTATAAAACAATATAATTGTCATTTAGAGAGATCACGATATCCACAGTTTATTAGGTATGTACTAGTACTTTGTATTTCGGAAGCAAAACATTGGGACTATACAAAATAACATTAGTTAACTACAATACTACCAAAGGATCGATAGATCTTAGTATGACAGGAACATGTAAAATGGACCGAATGAAGATCGAAGAATTGGAGCTAAAGCTAAGGGTAAGCTAAGACAATTATAATGTCGGACATCTTGACCAGAATTAATTGTTTAGAGTTGGGCATGTTACTTGGTGAAAGCAAGCCAAGATTCATCTGTAATATTCTAAAATAATAACAGACTAATGTCCTAAAACCAATAAACGGAATAGGCGGAAACAACAAAAGAGATGGGAGGACGAGTTAAACTCATAACTGGAGGAGAGTGCCTCGATCGAACTTATTACATCCGCTAGAAGACATACAAAAATAGAAATCAATCCGCAATAAAAGTGCATTATCATTATGTTCCGATAAAACCATACAGGCTCATAAATGACAGTCTCTTATCAACCTCCCTTGGGGAGTCGGGCGCACCATATCTAGCTTTTGAAATGCTTTAATGCCGAACTAATGTTTAGGGGTATCTACCTCTAACTTAAATAGTGTTATCGAGATAACAATTGTATGCGTATTTTCAGTGAATATACCGATAATACAAGTTATTCAAGAGCGCTCTCACCAGCTCTCACCGTTGCCGTTGTCGGTAATCACCGTAGCTTGTTACGTTCCCTCTAGCTTCTATAGATAGTGTCAGTGACTGATCCTCATTTCTAGAAGTAGACAGTTAGTGTACTACTACTAATTTGGCGGCAGCCAATGTCCAGCAGTGGACTTCAATGCGTTTACTTTAGTGACTAAGACGCATGACAAAAGACAAATATTAGTCTATACCGTAATCGAGGAGACGCGATGGCACGTGTTTCGTTTACGCACGATAATATTTTTGTTATACTGCAATCTAAAGTTAGAGATATATGAGATTCATAATTTAATAGACACCTAATATTTTACATTGTTGATAGAACTAAAGCTAAGCTTGTTCCTTAAATGCGTATTCATGTTATCGATAAAATTGTTTCAGTTACGAGGTGCAGGTGGAGTCGGACGGTCGTCGTCGCGGGCTAGGACAGCGCGTGCTCAACGTGCTAGAAAAACTCGCTAACGCAACGCGCATGCGCTGCGTACGCCTTACTGCACTAACGCATAATCCCTCGGCCTCCGCATTTTTCAGAGCATGTGGGTAAGAAATAAGTATTGGTAACGACACCCGAGCATACAGTGTGATTTTTTCAAATGGGCGTGGGGGTATATCGTAAAGTCGGACCCGAGGCTCCTTTGAGTATTATTCGGTATTCCTTATCGCTTCGAATATTGCCATCCACGCCCACTTCAAAAATTCACCTGTATACTACAGATACCGTATTATCAGCTAAAACCGTGCATATTTCGATTGGATTTCGATAAACATATTTTAATAATGATGAGACATTTATTTTTTGTTATCATCCCTAGGTACAGCTTAGACGAAACGAGCCCCCCCAAAGACGAGGCAGCTCATTACGAGATCCTGAGCAAGTCGACAGATAGTCAACAAGGTGGTGGCCCTTCTCCCGAGGAGAAGTGCCCCATGAGTGACAGCATGCGCGCCGTACAAGTGGCTAACCCGCAATGACATTGCTTAGAAGACTGTCTAGCGTCTTGTGGAACTTAAGTAAAATTTATCCAGATATTTCACAAAGAGTTAATTACCTCCCCACTCGTATTTGCTAGTGTAATAATCTAGTAAATTTTATAAATTTGCCACAAAGGTACTTACTTCATATCTCGAATATTTTTTACTTTTGATAGCTAATAGAATAATTATAATTTTACAACAGACTGTTAAACCGATTCAATATTTATAGTATTTGAAAGTATTCTATGTGTAGACCTGTTTGTCAAAACCTGTGACCTGTGACTCAAATTTTTAATTTTATTTTCAAATAAAGTTTATTTTATTTTGAGTTTGACTTTGATGTTGACGTAGCAATAAAAGAAAATAAACATAAATTTATTTATTGCTTTGATATATGTTCAAAGCAAATCGTAATAAGAAATAAAAGTACCTTACTTAAAAAATTATGTTTTTATATACATCTACATACTAATAATTATAAATAAGGTATATTTTTTCATATTTATACTAGTTCATGTTTAACAATACAAATTAACGATTGTTTTAAACAAGCAATTAAATATATTTTTGAATTGTAATGATCAATTATTTAATGAAGATATATTAGAAGTAGTAAACTGTATTAAGTAAGTACCTAAAACTTATAATAATTTGGACAATAGGTATACCGCACTCGACAATTAAAACCTCAGCTTTATTTACAAGTCCTTTTTTAATTATGCCAAAAGTACATTTTCTTTTTTCACTACAATTTCATGAAAAAGTAGATAGTTGTACTTGGATAATTTAACTAATTATAATATACTAACTATATTAATAGTTCTTTAAAATATGACATCCCTGACCGAAGGTTAAATTAATTAAGTAGTACTTATTTCTCAAAAAAAATCTAATTAAAGTACAGTTACCTTATAAGTACGAGTATATAATCTGACATAGGTAGGTACCTAATGCACTTTACCAGAATGAAATTGTTCTCTAAAGATTATTCTGTTAAAGTTTGGGTAATCCAGTTTAACCAGTTTTAACTATATATATGTACATAAATCTATAAAAGTTGATGGATATCATTATGATATCAAATGTTTTTGACTTTAAGATTAGCCTAACACAGCTCAAAAGTAGCACTTTTTTGCAATTCTAATATTAAGTGATCTAGTTAAATGGTGTGTTCGTTACTAGATAAGATTGAGTAACATATAAAAGTTAGCATATTCATTATAATTAACACGTGTGTTGTTAAGGGTCACAGTTGTGTCGCCAGTGCCGCCTTTAAGCTATCACCTAGATATTACTACGAGTACTCGAATTCTTACAACACGACCGCTTAATCAATGTATTATTACGGTCAGAAAGGGGTTTATCTCGTACCCGTATCGTAACTCAGCCAGAAAAGGTGTAAATGCAGGGCAAAGGCCTCTTTTCATACATCCATCACGCTTGCTCCCTGCGGGTTGGCGATTTCAGACACTCAATTACAGATTTCTTCGTAATATTCTTCATGGTCTGTTAAAATCATTCGTGTCTAATTTCAACTAACTAAGAATGTACATAAAAAGAAAAGTATGTATCAGCAAAAAATCTCATAATAAAAACAAAGTATTATTGAAAAAAAAACATGTTTTTTTTTCTTGACAACACTAAATTAATATTCAATGTGCAGTAATGTTGCACTTTCTATGCTGTAGTTTTGTTTTCTTTCACTAATAGAGATTCTACTACAATCCGACTGATGGCCAACCTAACGTTTACCTCCTGTGCCTCAGGTGTTATGAATGTAAAAAGAAGTGTAGGCAATACTGTCTTTATATACAAAAAGAATTTTAAATCCGTCTAGGTGTTCCAGAGATTGGCGCGTTTAAATAAACAAACAATAAAACTCTTCAGCTTTATAATAGGTATACTTGGGCAGAACACATAAATCACAAAAAATTTCGTGTCGGTGTTACCCAGTAACTGGGTTGTGGAGGTCAGATAGGCAGTCGTAGTAGTATTAAGCTGCTTCCGGTTTGACTGGAAGCCAACTCCAATGTAATTGGGAAAAGGCTAGGCAGATTGATTGTATATTTGATTTGTATTTATTAATTTTAATAAATATAAGGTAATGGTAGAAAAAAATGACAAGTACGCCACATCAGACGGACACCCAATCTGCATCTCCGTGATAAATAGGAGAGAAGGTTTGTCGGTCTGCAGGTGATAGTGCACTGGCACGAGATTTGAGTGCAGTCCTCGGATGTTTGTGAGGTGCACTTTAAGTGAAAGGGCGTGCCGCCACTGTAAACACCGCGTCCCCTGGACACTGTGCCGCCGACCATAGCACAACGGACGAGAGCACGGCGTATGGCGCATTGATGACACCGAGCGTTCGGCTCCCCACCTATGCGACAACTCTTGGTAGGCCGAGAATCTTGGCCTAAGAGTTGTCGCATACCCAAACTAGGTGCTAAGTACGTAATTTTTATCTTAAACATTACGTACGAGTAGTTACCTACTTAGCGCGTACTTTGGCTTAACTATGTTCCAGTCTCTGTCTTGTACTTGTCTTACTTACTATTAACGATTATCGACTGGTCTAGTGGTCACAAGCACGGCTGCTGAGCGTGAAGTCCTGGGTTCGATACCCAGGTCGGGCAAAGCGTTATTGGGTTTTTTCTGTTTGGAAATTCTCTCGTTAAGAGATGAGTGTGCATTTGGTTTATTTTTAGAATAGCTGCTTTCTGAAGGCTTTGATAGGTGTAGGGTGGTAAGTCGAGTTTTAAATGATTGATAAATTTGCTTAGGGAAACACCTGTTGTTGATAGTACAACGGGAACTATGGTGACATTACACAAACCACATACCTACGGCTAATTTCTATTTTGAGGTCTGTATATTGTGTAAATTTTTCTGCTATAGTATTTTGCAAATTGTGTGTATTTGATACAGCTATGTCTATGATTAGTGCAGTTTTATTAATTTTATCTAATAAGGTAATATCAGGCTTGTTGTAGTGGGTTGTTTTATCAGTATGAATTGCACGGTCAAAATCAAGTTTATGAGTGGTTCAAGATAAATCTTTGAAAAGCATTAACGCATGCTTAGCGAACTCGGAGTTATTATAGGCGCTCTGACCATTGAGTCGAGATGGGTTAGTGGTCAGAGCGCCTGGAGAATTTATCCGGGAGGCGCAGGTTCGAATCCTGTTCGCGACCGTATTCATATTCCATTTAATATAATATTTTTATGAGTAGTATTTTCCTGGACAGTTTCAAGGTTGTATTTGTAATAAGGTGTAGGTGGTGTTGAAATTAATTTATATATCGTTTACTAGCTGACCCAGCGAACTGCGTAACGCAATTTTTTGTCTGTTCGTTTTTTAAATTTTCTTTTATACAAGCATTGTCCTGACAAAAACGAACATAAAAAAAGAATTATCAAATTTGGTGCAGTAGTTCGGTAGTTATGCGCGTTAGTTACAAACATTTCGGCATTTCATTTTGTGGAGCGAAATAAAGTTATTGAGTATATTTAAGATTGCTAATTTTTGTTGTATTATGATCGCTAATTGATCGTGCCTATGCTTATAATCAGTCTGGACTATTGCTTGGCAGGCGCCGGTGGTATGCTGAATGGTTTCGGAGGCACTAGCACATTTTCTGCATGTCTATTGGTATGGGAATTCGCATAATAGGTATGTGTTAGCACTTTATTATTTATGCTTGCGTACGGCCGCCTCACATAATATCATATAGGGGAAGGGGGCCCAAAGCGAGCATCGTAAGGTTAAGTGAAAAAAAATACATATATACGAAGGCAAGAAAAACTATTATTGTGATTAGATGTTAAATTTATACTAGTTTGATAATCAATGGTAAATATTTTCATATGTCTCAAAAATATGAAACTGGACCCCAAATTGAAAACCCTTTCGAATGCTCGCTTTGCCCGGGGAATGGCCTAAAGCGGGCATGAGCATAAGGGCAAAATGAGCACGCATCGGGTAAAACGAGCATGTTTTATTTGTTATATTAATCGTTATATAAATAATTGATAAATACTTATTAAAGGAATATATTGACACATTAAAGGCAGTTAAAGGAATCTTTAATGCAAACTCAAAGTATGTATTAATTAAACTTTAATAAAAATCAACATTATTGAAAACAATCTTATCATTATAATAGTCAGTAATCATTAGGAACTTAAGAGTTTTATCGTCTTACATAGATTAACGCTTATGAACATTTAACAACAAAAAAAATCTCTCTTCCAAAACAATCTACGAGTTTTATAAAAAGTTAATAAAAACAAAAATAATCTACTACCAACAAAGTATAAAATAATTTCAAATTAAATAAACTTTAATCTTATAAAACTTTATAATTTCAACTATCTTTAATCCGTCATAATTAAATGAAATGAAATTACCACGGTCATGTCCATTGTTCACATAGCTAATCAAACCAGTTACATCTCATGACAAATATCACAATAAAATGCCCCAATTCCCGAATATGATGTACATGCATCATGAGCCCACATTTTACAATCGTCGCATTGGATCCAGTCTTCGGTGGGTGGATCTACATATAGCTCATTGCATACAAGACATGGGTAAGGACTATTTTCCTTTTGTGAATATGATCTCTTTTTTGGTTTTTCATATTCTTTTGCTTTTTTATATTTTTTTAGGATATTTTTAGATTCTTCTTAATCCCTTTACATTTTTCATTTTGAGGCTTCATTTTCTTCGATATTTTAATTCTCTGCTCGTCTTTAATTCGTGTGCTCGTTAATATTTCAGCTTTTTGAGGTTTTCTCCGCCTGTTTGTTTTGTTCGGACCCACTTTTGGTAGTGGTCCGATAACCATAGGAGTAAAGTGGTCCATACTCTTACTAGGCCCAGTATCTAAATCCAAAGTAGTAACGGTACCAGTTCTGACATTCGAATCGACACATTTAACAGGTGTCATTAATGTTTCCTGTATCCAAGTGTCCAACAACAATCCAACACTAGTTAATACCCACATTATATTCCATGAAACACCGGGCATAGCGGGCTTGTTCGCTTTGCCCTACTCACTTTGCCTTTTGCGTTACCCTCACGTTCTCAAAAAACCTAACCTAAAATATATGTCAATCTTTTCATGCAAATATGATTAAATTAAAGTAAGATAAATACAATACACTAAGCACATCTTGATAATAACATAGTTTACTCACTGTTAAACAAAGCACATTCTACTTACCTTCGTTGTTTTGCATAAAAATGCAAAAAATATTGTTTCTCGCACACCGGCCGTACAGTTTATCAGAATTGTAAACTACGACTGCCGCAGACTGAGGCGGTACGGGGGGTACGGCCAATGGGACGCGAGACCGCGTGGTGTTTATAAGCGATGATTTTGAAATGGGTGCTCACTTTAGGCTTGTGCCCGCTTTAGGCCCCCTTCCCCTAATAGTACCTATATTTTCTTGTGATACTGTCTTTATTCAGATATTTTAATATCTACTATTTTATAACTAAGTGTCAGCAGACACATACATATAAAATAACAATATAAACACACAACTATTAGTTATAATATTAAATGGAAAAAGAATACGGTCGCGAGTAGAATTCGAACCTGCACCTCCCGGATACGGCCACGCAAGCATAAATAAAGTGCTAAAATATGTTCCTGGTAGTTACGGGTTTGTATAACTAGATCCTGGATAGCTACCATGAATCCTTCTGTCTCCGGAAATAGGAGTCCGCGATCTAACCATTCGATCGACGCTAATTTGTCGACGGTAGGTTGGTTCAAATCGTGACGCCTACAATGTAAAGAGTTCTGGGTCCATTCTGTTATTTTTGTCTGTCCGTCAGTCTGCTTTTCATTATTTTGGGTTGTCCTATCAAACATATTCAACGAGGTTAGTTTACAGTCATTATATGTGATTGCTTTAGGAAGAATCAAAGTAGGTACTATTAAAATAGGTTCTAAGGCCTTCTATTTGCTTGTTATGCAGGAATTATTGTTACTATTAACAGTTAAATTAAATATAATAGGTAACAATGACAGCCTGACAGGAATAACGCTAAGCCGCTAAGTAGGTAATGTTATCTGGGCCTTACAGTCCAAGTCACGTCTCACATCTGACCAAGATAGTATTGCTCAGTTAATCGTATTTATTATTCTAATAATAAATAAGATTAACTGAGCAAGACTGTTAATAAAGTTATCTATTCTCTCTCTCGGTCTATTGCACATATACCTACTTGAACATTAGTTAAGTATTATAGGTAAAACCAACAAACCGTGCCGTAATTAGATGCGTAGCTCAACCGCGCAGAACAATTGAATAATTTTCACTGATAAGTGGCCACAAATTGTTGTGAATTGAGTAGATAATGTAGGGGACATTATCTACTCAATTCAAAATTCAAAGGTAATAAAAATGAAAATAATTAAATATTATCTATTTTATATTTTCCACATAATTTATATCATGTACATATCACAGTAAATTGTGGCTCAATTAGTTAATATTATTTAGTATTAGTAGTATATCAATATTCAATAGTTTCAATATCTAAGGGCGAGTCGGATCTATCATTATCATTCGATTCGTTCAGCGACAACCTACTCGGAACTCTTCCGACTCTTTCATATACCGATGTTCTATTAATTTGTTCTTCACATGTCCCCAGAGTCCTATTGAAGGAGTGGCTAGGCACATCACTCTTTGACATTGAAGTCCACGTACACGATGACATCATCACATGTGCAGAAGTAGTCGGTGGCAGCGTTACGGCTATCGGTGGAGCAATGTTCGCGCATTTTTCTCTTCGCTCTCTTGCACGACGGTTTTGGAACCAAATCTTTATCTGAGAACATGTTTTATGTGATTAGTAATAAGTATTACCTAAATAAATAGTCGATACCTAAGACTGCCTAACCTATTGGTTCAGTGATCCCAAGCGCGCCTGCTGAGTATGAGATCCTGAGTTTGATACCCGGGTTGGGCAAAGTGTTAGAGTTTTTCTGTTAGGAGAGTCTCAGTAAAAGCTCGGAATTTTGAATTATGCCTGGTTAATGGCAATAGGCTTACCACACATTACATGGGACTTAATAACAGCATTGGTGAAATGTTGGTGTAAAAGCGTAAGAGGTGGACAGAGGTGTACCTCTGCCTACCCCTTCGAGGAACACAGGCGTGATGCTATGTTATGATATCTAAGTCGGAAAGACCAAAAGTAGTAAAGTTATTGTAGAATGCAGACCTTTCACAATTTTAGTGTCATTTATGTTGTTTCGAGTAAATACATAAGGCAAACTTGCGTATCGAGTTAACTTTATCTACATGGTTTACGTAGATATGTTTAAAGATTTTTTTTTTTAATAGTTAAGTTGAAAATTTTATATAGATACGGTTCTAAGTCAACAATCCGTTAGCGTGATGAATTCCCACACCAAATGAACTCTAATAAATGAATGTTAATTTCATTTGGTGCGGTATATAATTCTACAGAATATAATAGATACATTTGGAATACTGTTGGATCTGACTTAGTTTATTTAGAACAAAATTTTATACCTAAGAATATTTAAATAATGCATGCCCTTGTTATGAAAAGATAGCTGAGATAATTGACAATACCGTTAGCGCAGTGGCCGAGGGATGATTCTGCGCCACCAGCGAGCATCTAAACACTATCGTCTTTGTGCGCCACGGATCTCTGCTATTATTTTCGCTCGGCACATGAAGGTACCTATTTATGGCCTATAGATTCAAGATCCCGGTGTAGGTGCACGTGAGATATCTCAATTTAAACGCAACAAGAAAATCTTACAGTATAGGAATATAAAGATACTAAAACCCCTGCTAAATTAAAAGACAAATGATTTTCGCTTGAAATCTATATACCTACTCGGAAAAAATGGAAGCGAATCAATTTTGCACTCACTCTATCGTCACGTAGCTGCAAGGCAGCGGCCAGGGCGCGCAAGGCCGGTGGTGCAAGATACGGCGCGCGCGCATACGCGGCCTCAAGTGCTGCCGCCTGCGCCGCCGTGAATGGCACCCGGGCGTGCCGACCCGACCGGCGAGAGCGACCACCACCGCCGTTCACTGCACCTGCAGCAAAAACTACCAGCTAAATCTCTGAAGGCCTGAATCGCTTGATCACATTTATCGAATAGTAATAAATTCCATTACTTGACGGACGGAATAATAATGGCTCTTCCACACGGAAGTACCTACTAGTGTTATTCAGATGCGCAGATAAAAAATTGCCCCTGCGCGAGCAATGAACTTACGTCTCATGTGTATGCCGAGAAGAATAGAGGGCAAGAACGCGGCAGGTACGGTGCGAAATTTTAAAATTCCAGTCCAAACCCTATCATACCCGCTCCGGCGTGAGCTCAGAAGATGTATATTACATCCCATCAAAAACATTTCATGTAAATTTGGTTGCCAAGACTCACACGTTCATGTTCAATGCTATCACTGTAAAAAAGTTGAGATCTCTAGTCTCTCCAAACCCATAGTTGAGCTCCGATTTGTACTGCACTACGCTACATAGTCTACATAACAATTAACAACCAATAACTCTACCTATAATTATAACTCTATAAACTCTACATCTTGTTAAAAAATTATGGCTTGGCCGTTTTGTCATCGTCACACAAATTATCCATGAACTTAACGTTAAGTATATCACGTAATAGTTCCACGAACATTCAATACGACATCGACGCGTAGTATAAATGGGCTGTGTTAAATAACATGTTATATAACACAGCTTAGGTGCCTAATCCAATATAATGAATTTAGGGCAAATGCGAAATGCCGTCTGCTATGAGCACCATCTGAAATCTGTTTGCATTAAAGATTTGAGTGTATCATGCGATCTGGGACTAATGTTTCGCGATCACATTGTTGCAACTGAACATTTTACAGTTGAAAATGTTAAATAGGATTATTTAAAATAAACTCGTTCGCAGGAAAAGGAAATACCTACGACAAAAAAAATTTTTACTTACTACAAACGGTACTAGAGAAGGTCCAGAACGCTTTCCTGAGATTTCTATACTTGCACGTATTTGGATACTAACCAAATTATGAGTCTCTTGTCTTGTCCCATTTAGATTATTGGTCCACAAACAATTTTTTGCCCTGCTTACTTTTTGGCTTACTTACTATTAATCGTGATCTCTGATTGACCGTACAGTTACCTATTACGGCCTTTTTGCAAAGCAGCATTGATACTTTCATATTACTTGTAAGAAGTAGTTATACCGTTAAGTTATGTAAATCGATTTATCGATAACAGGCAATCAGAATGTCTATTTGAAGGATTTATGAAGTTAATCACTATCTATATTACAAAAGATCAGGTGACGTGACATGGATAAATTGATTGAAATCATTTAATATCGATATTTTGCGTGCAAAACTCTGTCAGTCTCCATAGTCAAGTTCAAATGCTTACGTGGTAGCCGGGGAGGTCTGTATCGAGTGCAGCACAGCCAGTCCGGAACTTCTACGTCATCACTGCTTTTGCTGTCACTGCTCAGTATGCGTTCTATGCTAAAATCCGAGCCACACTTTGCTGACTGCACTGGAGATGTATTCATGACGAACGACCACTGAATCCTAGTATGACTGAAATACTTATATTATTTTATCTGCTACCCTTAAAATTTTGTTCACACAATAGGAGGAGGTGCTTGAATAAGCCACGCCTCACATCAAGGGGATGCATGCGTACAGTGGATGGTATCAGTGACCGCCATCTATAGGATACTATGGGGTGTACGCACCAATGGGCTCACAAGTGTTGTGACGTTAGTTCATTCATACGTTTCGCAAATTGAATGGTAAAGAGATACTGTTTGCACACAAAAGGATGATATTACTTTAAGGGTTTGTGGGAACATTAATTTGTATTTCTATTATATTGCCTTTGTTGGAAATTAATCGACGTGTAATACGATATGTTAAGGTAATAGCTTATTAAAACTGTATGATGTTATGGCAACGTTTCCTTTATGATTTGATCTTTGATGATGCGATCGCGTTAAATGGGTTTTCATAACACCTGTAGATAAATTACATCATTTAACAATTTACCATACCTACCTATGTTATGCGCATGTGTTGATTTATTATTCACACCTATGTACTGCTACATAACTAATTTCATATTATTTATCTTAAGGTGCTACCTTTTATTACCTACCTACATAATAGGTGAGTACCTACCTAAACTTTATAGTTAAATACTGAGCTCTACTATCCTAATCTCTTATGTAGGTACATAATGTTTGCCACTGTGATACTGTTAGTTATATTTATTATTAGTGTAGCACTAAAATGGTATATTATTATAGTATGTAATTAAGATATGTCACAGATTGGATGGCAGACGTTGTGCTGGTTAGCCTCACACTAACATGCATCTTATCACCTTTGCCTCACACGGAATTGTAATGCAATTAGGTAGATATCATCCCGTGCTATACGTAGTGAATAACAAAAAGATGGAAATAATTTAAAAAGTTAAAAGCACGGTTGCCATTTTTTTACATCTTACTAGCCTATGTTACCCGGGACTTGCCCGGGACAATGTAAGGATTCTAATGATACCTACCCCATACATCTAAATTGGTTCAGGCGTTTAGAAGTTATGGTGGAATAAATGCCTTGATGCCTAAAACAAATGGTAAATAAATAAAATAAAAATAAAGAAAATCATAAACATACAAGATAAATCTTTGAAAAGCATTAACGCATGCTTAGGGAACTCTAAAGTTCAGTCACCTGTATAGGTACTGAATTGATTGCAATGACGTCGCCATAAGACGTATTAAAATATGGAAGAATAATTCGCGGTGGTGAGCAGAGGTCGAGATGGCTTAGTGGTCAGAGCGCCCGGAGTATAAATCCGGGAGGTGCAGGTTCGAATCCTGTTCGCGACCGTATTCTTTTTCCATTTAATATTGTAAC
Source organism: Xylocampa areola (assembly GCA_935421205.1). NCBI lineage: Eukaryota > Metazoa > Arthropoda > Insecta > Lepidoptera > Noctuidae > Xylocampa > Xylocampa areola. Next base: position 10,514,938 of record OW285217.1, on the reverse strand, counting down.
TTTATCATAAACATACTTTCATAGTTCATACATACATGAACCCTGAAAACATAACACTTCTTTTTTAGGTAGTCGTGTAATAACTACCTACTAAGTGATAGGACAGGATAGGAGCTACAGTTGATTATTGTTCTTCCATGAACAAGCTTGAAAGCGAAAGAGGTCTGTCAAAATTATAGCAGGTGGAAGTCGATGATAGTCTCTGACTACATCAATGGGTAACAGGCAGGCGTATGTAAGCCTATGAATAAAGTCACAATGCATTGGGCCTTCATCGGCAGCATTTTCAAACGGTACAACTAAAACCAACAAATGAACGTTTATTGCGGTATTTGCATTGTGATAAATAAGTAGGTAAGGTGCGTTGACAGCCTCATCCTACACGCAACCGAATAAGTATCTAAGTACTTACTGTGTTATAATGTAGTTAAACATTGAATTGTCATAGGCATAGAATCGTATCCATAGGGCAGCAATTATCCAACCGCTTGTATCTGCCATTACACAAAGATCCATCGCAGTGATAAGGTTATTGGACGCAGATGTTAAACCCAATTTTGTATTCAAGTAGATAAACTTTTATTTTCATTTGATAACTTTTCAAACAAGCCACGACTACCTACGTCTTAATTGCCTTAGCCTTCAAGCGTCGGTCTATACTTTGTTCCTTATTTGTCAAATCCGAAACAATTACGGAAAAGGAACTGATTGCAAAAAATGCTGCTACTTTGTTTCGATAAATATCTGAGGTAAATAAATAAAAATAAAAGTATCGTCGGATAAATAATGACCGTGTGAACGTATAAAGGTGTTAATATAACAATGCTCCATGCTCTGCTTCACAGAGGAATCCCAGTTGGCTCTTGGCATACATAACGATGTAAAGACAGTTTAACTGTTCATTGAGCGAATACATACTATAAACCGGTACCGGCGCTCAATTGCAATGAGGCAGTCAAGGCTGCCCGCGACCCAAACCACTGCGCTTGCGCCTCTCACTCGCATTGTGTTTTAATACTGTGCAGTATAAACACGGAGAACATTAAAAAAAAGGCATTTTGAGAACCTTGTTTATAAATATACTTGTTAAAAATGTCTAATCCTGAATACTTTGAACTGGAGGGCGGTGATTGCATGCCGAGAATCGGATTCGGCACTTGGCAAGTAAGTTTTCATTTGGAGATATATATTTATTATTTAGTAAAATGTTAATTAAGTAAAGCAGGTATAATTTATGAGAATCATTTGCTTTCGATACAGAGGCAAAATTACAGGAAGTGTATCAAACACTTAAACACATAGGTACGTTGGGTAGGCCTATTAAGATAATTCGTTGGAAACTGCAGGTGCTAGATTTGTATAGGTAAATATTATTTACTGTTGTAAAATAAACAGTTTTATGTTGTTATGTACATTATTATATTCTGATAAACAAACAAGCGACCCACTGTACGTATACTGGTGAAGACTGGTTAGTATGAAACATATTCAAATTCATTGAGCGAATGAATTTCCTTCCCTTTCCTGATCCGTGCCATTAATTTCTTTTTCATTTTGTTCCATCTTATTTTTAGCTTTTAGTACTTTTTTGCTTTTCCGTTTTTTACGATACGATAAGTATTTTTTGAAAATATTCCATTTGGTCTTACGTAGCCGGGTGGTTGAATCGGCTATTACGCAAGGTACCTCACAGTATTCCTGAATAAACATATGTGATGCACAAGAGCATTTCTCGCTACAGAATGAAATAGATTCGCTCCCGTCGTAGTCTCCGCTAGAGTGCGACAGTCCTCTGGACGTGGAGGCGCGGCAAGAGTTCGTATCTTGGGACCACTTCTGTGGAACACCATGTTCACTGTTGCGACGTAGCCCCGAAGGCTTCGAAGACATCACTTAAATAACACTGGATTGTTGACAAGCCGCGATCATAATCACTTGTAAATATTGATTACCCATTTGGTACTTTAGTTCGTTTACACATCGTTATTTTAAAACAAACAATTTTGATCAGAAATCATTAGTAACAAAAGTGTATCCCCCAAACCTAAGTAAAGTAAATATTAGCTTGAACGTTATTTTTGATAACTTATAACGTCACTAAGCCTTCAGCGACTAAAGTAGGTGAGGTAACAAGCAAATTGAAAAGCGTTTATAGAGATCTACTTGTTTTTTTTATAATACTGAAACAGTAAAAAACACCGACATCCTTAACGGTGTGTCGGTACAAGAAGTTTCACATTTCTAACAATTTTTTCTTTCAAGGCTGCAGACGACGTTCTTGAGAAAGCCGTGGACGCGGCTTTGGAGGCGGGGTACCGGCACTTCGATACGGCGCGCGCCTATGAGAACGAGGCAGCTCTGGGTCGTGCCCTCAATCGTTGGATCGGAGGTGACCCCGCCAAGAGGAAGCAGTTGTTTGTAGTCACCAAACTGCCCCCTGGAGGTGAATAAAACTTAAAATTTCGCTAAAATATTATTATAACACTATAATATCTGCCACTACTGAGTAAAAGTCAGCCTCCACTCTTTAATTTATCGTGGACCGAATTAATAAAGGACTTTCTTAACTCATTTTGTATGTTTTAGCTCAGCGGGTTTTACCATATTTAATACCATACCTGCACATTTGTATCGAATTATCACCGAGCAAACTGATTTCAGACATGAGACAAACTAAAATAATAATATGATCGGCAATGTATTACGAATGCATCTTTATAGCCTGTGTTTAAATAAAGTTTTATCTTAGTTTAAATTAGAGTATATACGTAGTAGATATATAGTTACCTAAGGTGGTAGTAGGACCCGGCGCGGCGTACTCCTTAGCCACATTCCACAGTTCCTCACTTGTTTGAACAGTTGAATTGATCATTATCTGCCTAAACCTACCTCCCAACTAATATAACAAGGAGAAACATACTTTACGTATCGTCCTACTTACCCAATCTAGGATTGTTTTTCTTTTTAGCAAGTTGATAGCTTAATGCAATTTCCTGTCCTTGTATTCCTGTCAGTTCCGTTTAGTATATAATGCATGATAATTATATTACGCAGGCAACATGCCCGAGTTGGTGCAGGAGTACTTCGATGCTTCACTTCGAGACCTCAACCTTCAATATGTGGATCTTTATCTGATACACACCCCCTTCGCGTTCGAGCATGTCCCAGGGGACTTACATCCTAAAAACGCCGATGGCAGCATGAAGGTCGACTATTCGACTAACCTACTCGAACTATGGAAGGTAAACTATTTACTTTCAGTATTTACTCAGTTTATTCAATTTGACAATAATTTGTCAACAGTCAACACATCATGGCCCTTACTTGAAACAAACAGTCTCATAGTCAATATAAATTTTATTCGTATACTTACCTACGTCTAAATTAATGATAAGTATACCGCTTTGTGTACTTACTATCCTGTAAATTTATCAAGCAAACAATAAATATGGGTGTTTCATACACGGACAACTGTATCAGTTGCCCCATAAAACAAGGGCAAAATGAAAATATAAGCGAAGTCAACATAAATGCAATATACCGCAGTGAGGAAATATACAAAGAGTGCAGTTATCAACTCCCAGGGATGAACTTTTTTAAGACAAAGAAATCCCGACTGAATCCCAAACATGAGTCGCAAGAAATAAAAAGAGAACACCCAAAGAATCAACAAAATCTCTATACGCAGAATTATTGGTCCAAAGTTTATCACTCGCCCGTCATAGAAAGACAATGCAAGGTAAAACAAAACAAACAAAATATATGTCGACACTCTTCAGACTTTAATTTTGATAGTGCTACACTGGGAAGCTTTATAAGTGAAACCAATAACGCCCGAATATCTCATATCATATCCACAGAGAATGTAGGAACATCTGTGGCGTCTTTCCTTAAATCTAGACAGACGTTGACGGCAAAATTTAAGGAGTGGTATAGAATCAATTTCCCTAAATTTTTATGCCCATGTTGTACAGGCGGAAGTGACGGCATGGCACCATACCAAAATCAAAGTGCTGCAGAATCTTATGAAAGCATTGATATAAAGGTATATTCTAATAATGCTCTACAATCCTTAAACTTAGACGCTTCTCTCATGAGCATTATACATTTGCATAGAAGCTTGAAAAGGAAAAGATCGCCAAAGATGTACGCAAAAATAGTTTGCGGTGTACTTCGCAATTCTTATAAAATTGCAGTAGGACTTATTAGCTCCGTAAAGTAATAATTATATTATATCTTAGATTAAAACATGATAGAAAGAAGGATTTATATCTTTCACAACATAAGTAAAAAGCATGATGACAGAATGACAGGTAGAGATTTTATTATGTCAGCCTGCATGCACAAATTAATGTAATCTTTATTTCGTATTCACCCAAACACTGTATTGCTGAATTATTTTTAAAATCAATTGGACACAAACGCAAAGATGTATTTGGTAAGAAGTTAAAATACGGTTTTCATCAGCATGACGAAGTTTCAATACAAATGCCATCTAACCGGCAAAATATACATAGGTAAATATGAATCTCAACTACCATGAGAACGACGTTGTATCCATCCACTCGACACGCCGCAACTAACACAAAAACCAAGAAACTACAACTTATAAAAGAAAAATGTAAAAACTTTTGTAAATCCATATGTTGTTGTGGATGGTGTAAAAAGAAATGGAAAAATCGTAAAGGTAATGCGCATTCACGCATGCTGAGAAGACACTCCGGATTGAATTCAAGGATTCCAAATCCGACGAAAGGGGTGAATGTGCCGGGAGCGCCGAATGTGCCGAGAGGGCCGAATGTGCCGAGGGGGCCGAATTTGCCAAGGGGGCCCAATGTGCCGAGGGTTTCGAGGCCGCCAATTCGAGACATAAGTAGAGCCTCAAAGCAGTCAACCTCAAGGCATAGAGTACATATAAATACATCTGAAAATGGACTCGATGAAATCGAAACTCAAATATATTATTACACTCAGTCCAATTTAGACTCAAACTATCCAAAATACGCGCACACAATGAATGCTAACATTAAAAATAAGGATTTAAATAAGACCAATCACAAAAATCAAGGAAAATGTGAGCCATCCCTGCAATGTATTTATTTACATGAAGAACATCAATTGAACATGGAAAGCGATTACAACAAATTGTACAACACCACAAATAATACTCGAACATTTGGTCAGTGTTACGCTGCTCCTTTAAAAAAAAGCCCTGTTCGCACAACAGAAAATTCAAAAAGCAAATTTTTATCATTATTTTTCTGTTGTTTGGGAGAAAAAACAAATAAAGGCGCAAGAAGTTTCAAGCACAATAGACCAAAAGAAATAACAAGTACCAGCCCAGTCCCATTCGCAACAACTGCGGCAGTCGCGCAGGCAGATGTACACGTTATAAGCCCATTTAACGCGGAATCGTTTGACTTCGGTTGTCAATACAGCTTAAAATCGAATCATAGCCTTGAAATTATCTCACAAATACTAACTAGATCTCACTCTAAACTTTCATCGACAGAAAGTATTTACAGTGCAAAATGGCGCCGTCGTTTTCGAAGACACAAGAAGCAGCCTAGTGTCCTCCAAGTTATGATGTACACTTTAGCTAGAAAAATTAAAGATAAGCATACTAAAACTCCAATCCGAAACAAAAAAAATAACGTAGTGGTTCTCCGCGTGCCCAAAAAATTCAGCAATACATCAACTATCGGCACAGTATCGACCACACGTAATAGTACAAAATCCGATAAATTTGAAAAGCCTCTTATAATTAGAGATGAATCTTCACAAGATCATATCAATATGAATCCTGTCATCAGTTCACGAAATAAGATATGGGGGCCGGGAGAAGTTCTTCTCAAAAAGCCGTAATAAAAATGCGATACACGGTAAGATAGATTACGAATTAATAACTGACTAGTTCTTTGCGTGAATGTATCTTTTAAATTATGTTTTCAGACATTACTAAAATTGAAGGAGACTGGTCGTGTCCGGCACGTTGGAGTCTCAAACTTGAACGCGGAGCAGCTAACACGGGTATGCAGTGTTGCGCAGCCAGCGTGTCTGCAGGTGGAGGTTCACGCGCTGTGCCAACAGCCTGCGCTGGTCGCGGCTGCCAATAAACTTGGCGTACCTATCGTAGCGTATTCGCCGCTAGGTTCTAAAGCTCTTGCTGATGCTCTAGCAGCTAAAACAGGGTAATTAACCTTTTTGTATATGAATTCATAATTTGGAATCTGATTTTTGAATGAATCTCAAATAAGGTGGGAACATCCCTAAATTATCTATGCCTGGCTGAAAGCGAAAGTTATTTGAAAGTAAGGATAGTGGGGTTGTCGTGAATACAACCGTTGTTGTTGTTGCGATTTCTGGACCTTGGAAAAGGTTAGAGGTGGAAAGTGTGGTTTTTAGTCACTGAGTATTGCAGTCTCTCTCTCATCGTTTGGCTGATGAAGAACCGAAAAGTTAGTGGCCTTGGATTCGAACTTGTCACCTTTGACTTGCCAGTCCAACAGTCATACCACTAGGCTATCACTGCTCTACTACTGTTGCTGTCAATAAGCACGATAACAGTGGTGACACTCGAACATCAATTAGAGCGCCCGCAGCTGATGATTGGGTCCCAATGAATGGGCATTATGAATGAGAAACTTGTAGAAGTCAAGAAAGATAAAATCGAATATCTCGACTTGGCACGCGAAGCTGTTTATAAGTATGCGGGATGTTGACTCAGGTTTTAGTGTGTAGCTTCGGTTTTAGTGTGGAAAGTCATGCACGTTCTGCCAATTTCCTACGGACTAAAACCACCCGGTTTTCAGTTGCCAAGGTTACATTTGCCGTAAGCCAGACACACAGTGCTCGCCGTGACGTTTGAACCTGTCGCAGGTTGAACGACGAACCACCCAAGTCCCACCCGGAGGCTACGGTTTGCATGGACCGTGGTTCCAATGCCTTAAGTATAAGGGCCAAGTATTTAAGTATAAGGGCTTTATATATATTTAAAAGTGATTGAACAATTATTTCTGTGGGCAGACGCGAGTACCCCGATCTCTTACAACTGCCGGTGGTAACACGCATTGCGCAGGCGCACGCTCGATCCCCCGCGCAGGTGCTGCTGCGCTACACGCTCCAGCGAGGCCTGGCCGCTATTCCCAAGAGCACCAACCCTGCCCGCATTAAACAGGTAAAAAATAACAAAAGTAATGTTCCGCCCTCAGAAAATTTTCTTCTCTTTAGATATACTCGTAATTAGTACGCACACTTTGTGTATGTTACAAAATCATAAATTTAAATAACAGCTTTACAAAATAAATACGAGCAGTTTCCTTTAAGTGGATGTGTGGACCTACACTTCACCGCCTCTTTCGCATAGGTACTACTATGGGGTGATAGTAATTCAGTCTGTAGTCTATGAGGGCTTCTAACCCAAGTTTTCTCGGTCTATGAGCTCGACGACTGCTCCAATAGACACATGAATGGTCACGTAGAACATTCGATAATCCTACTTCGATAAATTTAAAAATTAAAGTTCCAAAAAGTAGATGACGACAAAAAAAGATAAACAATAATAGGTACTAAATTATACCTATTTTAAATAGATTGCATAATTTTGCAGAATATCTCGCTGTGGGACTTCGTGTTGAGTAAAACAGAAATGAGCGAGCTAGCTGCGCTGGACCGAGGCGAAGACGGGCGCATCTGCGACTTCGCATTCTTCCCGGGCATCGACAAGCATCCCGAGTTCCCTTTTAAAAAATAGACTTATAACATACACAAATATTAGAATAGTACGTACATAATAAAATACATGTACATGATAAAATCAACAAAACTTATTTTAATTCGTATTCGTGTTGCCTTTTTCAAATAACATTCATTTCATTCATTCGATTCCTCAACATCATGACTGAAAAACCTATCCCATAATCACTATAAAATTAATATAACGATTTGTATAAGATATAAAATTCAAACATGGCTTGAACTCGGACATTTAGGCAATTGATGAAAACGGCATCGAAGAAATACTTCGACCTAACACCGGTGGTTAACCACCCCTAACCATCCGAATCCCTTAGTTGTTTCTTCCGCCGACTACAGGCCGTCTCAGATTACTAAAGTCCGCCGACCACGTCATGCTCTCTTCCGTCCCGATGATAGGATCACTGTAGCTCAAGAGTCTAACATACACACAAGCACACTCCGACAGACCTCACCCGTGAGGTCCCCGTCCGTCGCAAAATATCTCATCATGTCTTCCCCGACGCTTGCTCGATCCGTCCCGCGCCGGGCCACAAGCTTTAAATTCGGCCCTTAATAATAAGGAAACTGATCTGATCCAGCTAGTCCCTAGTTGTCCCCCCAGCAGCGCCCTAAGCCGAGGCTCATGTCCCGAAGGGGAACCCCTTAGTGATGTGTTGCTTAGTTTGTAGTAATATAAAATATACTCTGGCTCGTCTCGCCATAGCTATTGTTCGGTAACGCAGATGAAACCCCTATGGGTTAATATCAAGAGGCCAAGTCCATAAAAAAAAACTCGGTACGGTACGCCTGCCACCTGAACGCTAGAGCTCACTCACTCAGGAACTGAAAATTGGATTGGTTCGGGCAGTATTACAGTAGCTCATGCCACATCACGTTCGGTGAAATATGTAGAGTTCAGGGGTCACCAAATGGCGGACCGCCGATCTAAGTTGTGCGGCCCTTGGTTGCTAGTATCTAATCATCTACCAAACTGCTTCATGGGTCTAATGATCCCAAGCGCGACTACTGAGCATGAGGTCCTGGGTTCGATTCCCAGGTCGGGCAAAGTTTTATTGGGTTTTTCTATCAATTTTCAAAGTTCAAAATTCTCGATTACAGCCCGGAATTTAGAATTGTGCCCGGTAGATGGCAATAGGCTGACCACCTATTTCATGGGACTTCATAACAGCGTTGGTGAAATATGGTGTACAACTATGTAGGGCTCTGCCTACCCCTTTGGGAAATCTATGCGTGATGCTATATTATGTCTACCAAACCGACCGCGACAGTCATATTATAAAAAAAGGACCCCTAATTTAACTAAATGGTGATTCCTGGTGTAGTTGGTTACAGCCCGCTCGTATAATTTTTTTCTATATTTACAAAAATGAAAATGACTGGCAAAAGAGGTTTTAAGTCTCTTGGCGAGGTATTAAACTGTTTTCGGAATGGGTCGGTAACCAGGATCGACCCTCTCAGGATAATAGGACTCTTTGGCTCAGCCACGTACAAATACGTACTCCATAACAATAAAAATCTATTGTGTCTGCTAATTAGCGAGCCAACAAATTAATTGAATACTTACCAATTAATTAGAATAAGTATTGACAAACATTTGTAAATAACTCATGTCCTTGAAACACATCACTTACGTATTCACTTGAATTTACTGCTTTACGAGACACTTATTTACACGAAATCAGTAATAACAACACTGTTTGGTTGGAGGCTTTAAAGGAGTAGAGCCGCCTTAGCATCTAAGCACAAAGGCTCAATGGTATTCTTTGGTATATCTAGCAAGAGACTAATCAACCATCTCCATCGTAGACGTTCCGATTAATTAAGTCAAAGTGAACCCGAATTTATTGTTTACTTAGCACTCAGTTTACCTACGTGTTCCCGTATTCCCGAAGTCCTGTTTGTTCTATTACACTAATAGGTATCACTGTACTACCTACCTAGAAGTAACCCCAGCAGCGGTGGGACCCAAAATACGGCGAGACATATTACCCAGAAGTAGTTAATAGGAAGGCCTACTGGCTAACAGCCCCACAGATCGACCAATCGAAGTTAAGCTGCGCTCGCCGCGATCGGTCTGAATGTCTAACAACCAGTTTTAGCCCGAGATACTATATCTCGCTACCCCATTAATTCAGTTCTAGAGGTCAGATATGCGTCAACGTCAACTTAGTAGGGAAAAGGCTATACAGATATTATAAACTCGAGAGTGCTGGTAGCCGGTAGGACACGAGTTCATTTTATTTGAGGATTCACTCCACCGTAGAATGCCCGGAAATAATCCACAAGTGTTATCAAAAAATGTTAATGGCAAAACAGTGGGACCATCGATTGTATATTATAAACCCTATCACCAGCATTCGGTAGGTACACACCTTTTTGTTACTTTTATTTTAAAAATTGGTCACGTCATCCCAAGGTCCCGCCGTCTCATACGTATATTGCATGCCACAAGCAATTTAATTGCCCATGATAAGTACCTATAATAATAGGTACGTGGTATTATGAAACCTGGCTCTGACAAAATACCAACAAAATGCAATGTATGGTATAAATAAAATGAAAATGGTTGATAATTTACTGTATCCCGTCACGATGAAGATACAACCGTTTATAAAAAATTATAACACTAGCTGTGCCTGCGACTCCGTTCGCGTGAATGTCGGAAAATAATCATGTCGTATATAAACACATCGTCATCGTCGTATTAATTTAATGAATTAAAAATTAAATACAAAAGATTAAAATGTTTGCTGGTTTCGAACTTAATCCTTGTAAATTATCCATTAACTCACAAAGTACACACACAGCACACAGCCTGTACACTGCTTAGCGCCTATGTACAGAAATAGTGAACGAGATGGGGTGTGGAGATCATTTGTCATCGTAGGAACATGTGAAGCAAAAGAATGAGGATCATGTGACGAGGATTTTTTTAGTATGAATGTCCTCTACACAAGTAGAAGAAAACCGAGGAAACAATGAAAGGATTGTTTGAAAAATTATATGGCCAGAAAAGGATCTTCCACTACCGAGATGACGGCTGACTGAGGTCTATCGAAGAAAATGACATACCTACTGCGCCGACCACAATTATATTGGAATAAGGATACAGATTCAATGTAAATATTACCACATATAAACATACCATAACCCCTGTATTCCCCGAAGGGGTAAGCAGAGTTGTACACAGTCATACATCCACATTTCACCAATGCTGTTATTAAGTTGACTGCCTCGTTGCTCTAGTGGTCACAAGCGCGGCTGCCGAGGGTGAGGTCCTGGGTTGGATTCCCACGTCGGGCAAAGTGTTATTAGGTTTTTCTGTTAGGAAATTCTAAGTAACAGCCCGGAGTTAGGAAGTTTGTGGTGTGACACCCCCGTGATTCGGAGAGCACGTAAAGCCGTCGGTCCTTAACCTGATATCTCGCCGGTCGTGTCGGATTGGCATCCCATCTGAATATATGAGTGAAGGAAGAGGGAGTGCACCTGTGTTTGTAGTACACTTGTGCGCTATAATATCTCCTGCGTACTTGGCTAATCTACGTGGAGATAGGCCACCGTGACCGATATACGGTCGGGAAGAGTATATGTATATATATGTCGCAGATGGATAGTCGAATCCGCTGCTTTACAAAACTGCTAGCTGATTTACAAAACAGTACTGTTTTATAAAAAAGCTAAACAACGTTCAGCTGGATTGCCATTGCGATACGTTTAACAAAACTGCTACCTACGTTTAGACGTAATGCAGAACGACATATCTACAGTGGGACAGATTTGTTTATTGTATAGGTATATTAAATGGATAGTCACCACTCCAGTAAAAAAAAGATAAGAACTGTATTCTGATTTGTCTTTTCGTGGCTGCGACGACGGAGCCCATTTTTGTGTCTCTAAGGTCAGAAAAAACCTAAACAAGAAAAAGGATGACGGACTCTTCGAACCTAACCTGTCCGTGTCGGGGTACGCGAAACTCCCGAGCACGCTTCATCGCTCATGGATCGAATTAATTTATTTTCTTTCATCATCCCGATATAGTGTCGACTATTATAGTGATTTAGTATGTAAGTCATTCTAAATTTTCCTTTTTTTCGCTACTGACTTAAAAGTTAAACAAAGTTAGGTTATTGTTGATAAAAGACATACAAAGTCATATGCGACAAAATTTCGAACTAAAATCAACAATCTGACAGTTCATTTCACACTGTTTTCCATAATCTCTGATCGTTGACCCGCTGCATTGATAAACACAAAACGTTCATACAATTTTGCGTGTTATAGTTCAGTAATTAGGTATGTAAAACCGCTAAACGTCGTTCAGCAGTTTTTCATAACAGTACTGTTTTGTAAATCAGCTAGCAGTTTTGTAAAACAGCGGATTCTACAATTCATCTGCGCCATATATATATATTAAGTTCCGGGCAGAATTCCAAACACCGAGCTCCTACTGAGAATTTATGAACTGAAAAACTCAATATCACTTAGCCCGACCAGGGAATCGAACCCGAGACCTCATGCTTAGCAGTCGCGCTTGTGACAAGGCAACTGACCGAAACAAGTGTCCGACTGAAACAGGTTTTTAAGCCAAAACCCGAAACCAAAATTTCGGCCGGTCACTAATTTAATTATAATATTACAAGATAGTACCACAACAGTTTTATTATTATTCTACAAGCTGTTTATCTGTTCCCGTGACATAGGTATATATAGGTAGGTAGAACAAATGATACAAATATAAAAAAACATCAAAAAAATAAAACTACCGATTACTTAATTAAAATTTTCACTTTGATAAATTTGCAGCTTTTTCAGAATTAAAAAGCCTCGAACGGCTCTAAGAATAAGTTGTCGTCATTTTCGAAGGACGGCGACACGGTAATGTTACCGTGACGGCGCGCGGCGATTCCTATGCGGGTTGGTATAGAATCGCGTGCGGCACACGGGGAGAAAATGTTTGTGTATTTTTTTTTTGCCTTTTTGTATCTAGTTTTTTACTGAATCGTGTTGAGTATTAGCAATAGATATAGTCACCTCCGTAAATAATGTAAATATGCCACGGCTACATAACAACAGCTTTTATAGCTATAGATAGATGTTATGTAGATATAAGAAGTTACTAAACATTTAAGTACAAAACTGGCTTATTGGTCTAGAAGTCACAAGCGCGACTGCTGAGCTTGAGGCTCTGAATTAGATTGCCGTGGCTGGCAAAGTCTTACACATATTAAGTTTCTGTTCCCCTTAGTAGCAACCCGGGGTTAGGAATTGTGGCTTACCACCTACATCATGGGACTTAGTGTAGTATTAATCATTATCAATCAATCATCGGTAACTTGTGGGTGTACCAGGTACCTACAACAGTAAGTACTCATCTACCTATGATACAGATGTGATCTAACTAATGCTCACAGGTTTGTATGGGATTACATGATAGCTTCGAACTGTATCTACCAACGTAATAAACGCTACTTACGTGCTACTTTACGTGAGTGACCTTTGAATCCTCATTTAAATTCATCGGGTCTACATGAAGGCACAACGTGTTGACCTTTACTGACAGTAGGTAATCGTTCATCGCTTTCTAACTAAATCATTGCTTATAAGTAACTAAAAAAATTTAGGATTTATTTCCCGTGTGTGGTATTTGACTGGCGTCAACTGTTAAAACTATGATCTTGTATCCTATAAAATAATTCATCTATTTATATAAAAAAAAAAAGTTAATATTAATTAATGTATATTTGCATGCCGTAAGGTTGAATGTGGTGATAATATCTCCTGTAACATCTCTCTCCATATATCGCAAATGAAATAAATGTAATTGTTTGATTCGAAGACATTTGTATAATTGTTCAGACTGTTCATATTGACATCAATGACTTGAAAATTGAAAGTTTTGATAAGGATTATTATGGTTAAAGAACAGAGAAAAAAAAGTGGAGACTTCATTACGACAATTTTTTTTAACATCGCTTAAGTACATTTAATATTAATGTTATTTATACAGTAAACTAATTGAATTCATTTTCCTTTAAAAAAAAAACTCATAAACCTTTTTTTAAACAGAAACAGGAAATGAATTCGACAGTTGTTTTACTTTGTTAGTAGTAATTTCCCGAAACCCGCGACATTAATTCCGAAAAAATATTTTATCGTAAGGCTCCACTTTGTTTCTGTTCTTTTTGAATTTAAGGTATTTTAGCTTAACTTTTTCCGATCACTGATCGTAGTCGTAGGTAAACCTAGGTAACTACTTAGTTGCATTTTTAATTACTATATACATTATATACTCTACCCAAGTAGGAGAAGCCAAGTGCGCAAGCCAGTTAATATATTCGATGACAATTACAATACAAACACTTAAGTTTCAGAATACATTGGTATTGAAATTAAAATTAGCCACATAATGTAAACAGTCATCCCACTCTCCATGTAAAATTACAGTGTCATGCTTATAGCGCAATGTGCCGCAGGTGACTGAATATCTGTGGTGCTCATATCAAACTCCTTATTAGTGTCGTAATTATATTGAAATTATGTCGGTTATTCTGAGAGGTGCTGTGAAATTATATTACTATTTAAATGAAGAAATTACAGGTACACAATTATTATTAACTACTAATAAATAATTACTAAGCTGCGCTGCTTAATTTTACTTATAAATTCTATAAAAAATCTTTTCTATCAAGATCCCAGGACTCAAGACTGGTTCCTGATAAGGACGCCATGGCCGGGCCTGGCCATAATGGTCCTGTACTTAGTGTCAGTGTTTCGGTGGTTACCTGACTACATGAACAAGAGACCTGCCTACGACCTCCGAAGTACTATTGCTGCTTACAATGCTATCCAGATAGCTGGATGCGCATATATCGCATACAAAGTGAGTATAACAAAGATTTATTAAAATAGTAAATTCAGAATATGAGATCAGTCAGTGGTACCTTATCACAATATAAAATTGACTAATGGGCCAGTGAACTTACTGCTATTCTATTTGCCAAAAATCATATAAATACAAATAAATTTACAGTAAAAAAGCTTTTAAGAACAAGCTTTTATTTAAATGCACTAATAACAAGAAAATAAGCTTTCTTTAAATCAAACCCATCAATTTATTAGATACATTACACAATTTATTTGATATAAAAGCTTAAAGCGAGATCTAATAGTGCAGATGTATTAATAAATTTTATAAAATACATACTACTTATTGAAGATCAAGATACATAATTATTGTAGGTATTCTTGTCTATCTACACAAGTCTCGAAACATGTAAAGTTAAAGTTAAATAAATGCTTGTAAAAAAAGCAATAGATACTAAATCAAATCAGTTTTTTTGTGAGACATAGGTATTATTATATAAGTATGTTATAAAATATAAAAAACAAGTATCACTCTGTTTAGCCTCCCAGGGCGTACAAATTACAAATAATATAACTAAATTGCACCAATAAATAACAATATTATAAGTAAATTAGAATTATAATCTTAAATTAATTATACAAATTAGAATAATAAGCAAATCGGAGACTGAGAGTCACGTATATGTACTTATCTTCTAAAAACTCATTTACAGAATAATAGGGTTTATCTAATAAGAGCTTTGCGAGATTTTTCTTAAAACTATATGTGATGTCTAGGCATCTTATAGATTTAGGAATATGGTTAAAAACTTTCGGGACCATTCCCAAAAAACTCTTTGCATAGAGAGCAGTTCTGTATTGTTTCAACCGTAACGTGTTTTGATGACGTTTGTTATTTAATGTTTTAAATTGGCCGATATGAATCCTAACAAACATAGCCTGCACTTCATAAATAGGTATATATTGATGGAAGAGTAAGTATTCTGAGCCTGTCAACTACAACCATAACATAGGCTTTTATCACAAATAACCTTTCTTTTCTATCACAAATAACCTTTCTTTTCTATCACAATTAACTTTATATTGTATATCCAGAGTTTGACTGCCTCGTTGGTCCAGTTGTCCGAAATGCGACTGCTGAGAATAGATCTTGGGTTCGTATTATTGTGTTAAGTTATTGGATTTTTCTGTTAAGAAATTCTCAGTAGCAGCCCGGACTTTGGAATTGTGCCCGGTAGATGGCAATAGGCTCACCACCTATTACATGGAACTTAATAACGGCATTGGTGACATGTGGGTGTATAGTTGTGTACACCTCTGCATTTCACTTCGGGGAACGCAGGCGTGATGCTATGTGTTATGTTTTTCCAGAGTTTAACTCTAGGTTGGCTGAGTCATTACTCGCTGATCTGCCAGCCGGTCGACGATGGGCCTAATAGCTTGGAGTACGCCTGGAGTGTTTGCTACGGCTACTTCATTATGAAACTCGTGGATCTCCTTGATACGGTACTGTATAATATTTTTGTAAACCTACTTCTAATATGTACTTTGCTATTTGAACAACGAATTGCCGAAGTACGTCAGCCGCAGGCCACGGCTCATGGAGGCCAGAGATCATTAGGCGCTCTTCTGTGCTTGGCACAACTTCTGCGACAGGGGGTGTCAGGGGTTTGCCTTTCACGCTCTTTCTGCCACCTCTTTTGCATGCTTCACCTCATTGCAAAAGGTCTCACGTGCATTTTTGGGCATTGCCGACTAGTTTCGAACTCGAACGAAGCCCTTACTCATGAGTTGAGCCCGCGGCGATGTCGCGAGTAAAACTGATCACCATATTCACATGACTCAGAAAAAGACATGATTAAATCGTTTAAAGCTGGCCACTCCATTCCTATACTTTAATAAAATTAAAAAATATATATATACATATATGTATAACTTTCTTTTATAGGTATTCTTCGTTCTGAGGAAAAAGCAGAATCAAGTAACGTTCTTACATGTATACCACCACTTCGGAATGGTGGCAGTTTCCTGGGGCATCGTCAAGTGGTTACCAGGTAACGTAAATTTTCTATAATAATGCTGCATTTATATTTATATAAAAAAGCATTATAAATACAACCTAACTACACCTACACTAAGGCTGATTTTCATTTAAATATGCATATACCATATATGCATGCACTAAGGCTGGCACCCTTTTTAGGCGGAGAAAAGTTAGGGAGCGAAGTTTTGAGGAAATGAATCAAAAGCGAATCGATGTATAATCTAGCGGCCCGTCTGCGCTCAGCTCCAGTTCAAGCTAAGCGGATATAACCGGCGTCGTAAGTCGTCAGCATTTCTAAGGTCAATTGTTACGTCACTCCGATCTTGGAGTGGAGTGGTGGGTTGCAAGCGAAGCAGAGCGACATGACCGGCGTCAGCAGCGCAACAGCTATTTATCACTACTTGTTTATTTGTCCTCCTTCACCCGCTTCTGCTTCACTTTTTTTCGTGATTGTCAAATGAAGAAGGACGTAATGACGTAATTGCTACACTCTGCCCAGTTACGCTTCGGTTTTCAGCCTATTCATCTTCAATCGAGTCTTTTTATTAAGCCTATATTGTGTCCCACCGAGCAAAGGCCTCCCCTTTCTTTTTCCAGACCTCTCTGTCGCCTGCAATGTCTGACCACATCACAGTTGAGTCTTATTGCGGATAAAACTGCCCCTTTTAGCTCCTATATGCCTCAATGGAGTGTCAATCTATGTGTGTGTGTGTGTCAAACGCATGGTAGTATGTGTAATGTTTTTTTAAGTTAACTTTGCCCCACACTGGCAATTTCTTCTTGTATCGTGGTTGCGTTTACAAACACATAATCTCACATACACACACGCCCAGGCCCGGAACAATTACCTGTAGTTCATACAAATATTTGCTCCGTGAAGGAATCGAAGCTGCGACACGTGACGCAGCAGCCGGTCTCTCGAAGACTGGGCAAACCGCGCCGTATTAAATGAAAATTTTAGCTTTCTGCACTCCTACATATAAACTTTAACTGTGCCTTTAATTTCATCCTCCTCCGTCCGCGTAATTTTTGTAAAAAGGGGTAGGTACAAAGTTTTTGCTTTACATATTAACTAATAGGTATAATGATTCGCATTTTCCTTTGATTGATCTTTAAAACTTAAAGGTAGGTACTGGAACGTGAAGGAAACCTACCATCACACTTCTTACATACACTTCTCTGGATGGCGACGGGAAGTTATAGCTATAAAATATATAAGTTTAAATAAACTCGTCTGTCGCAGGTGGCCACGGGACAATGCTAGTGACATTGAACTCAATAGTTCACATTATCATGTACGGCTACTATCTCCTAACGACGTGGGACGAGTCCTACAAGAAGTCGATTTGGTGGAAGAAATATGTTACTCAAGTACAAATCGTAAGTGTTGTATAAAACTGCTTGCACTTTTTACGTTTTGCGATATTGTGGACTTCTGCTTGTTTTTGCTCATCATGAACTTTATGACTCCTATCCACTAAAACTACGCAGTCCTCTATTAACTCATACCGGGGTTATGGGATCGCATTGTGTTTCATTATTATATAAAGTAAGTAGGTAGGCATCTCAATGGCGCCATTCATTTATGACGTAAGACGATTATGGGAGGAGGGGAGTCGACGTTTTTTAAAAAGCGCGTAAAACTGGGTGAGTGCCGAGGTGCGCTCGGATTTTTTTTTACTTTGAAAATTAGCAATAAAACAAACCAAACTCGTATCACGGATCTGAAAAAAATACGGATGTAACTTTGCCTTGTAACAAGCGAAGCATAGATTACGCACACACACACGCAGTGTACTGGCGTCGCGTGGATGAGTTTTATTTATTTGTACGCGTTTAGCTCGTGTATGTCAAGCGCAATTAGATGTCTAGGCATGCATCTCGCATGTCGTAGGTACGCAACGCTCCGCCCGTATTTTTTTAAGATCCGTTTCTAGTATTAATTTTTTCTTTAGGTTCTTACGTAATAAATAATAAACAGAAGGGGGAGGGGGACGGCCTATTCTTGTTTTTTCTTATATAGGGGGAGAGGGGGTTAAAACTGGAAAAAATAGTCTTACGTAATAAATTAATGGCGCCAATAGAGATATTATGCAATCGATTCGTGTAAGTAGTTGGTTGTTACTCGGCACCGTGATTAGCATAAAACTGTAAATACAAATCTCAACACGCGTTTGTTAGCGTAATTGATCGACTTGCTATAACTTCTTCCACTAAAACTAAGGACTCAATTTCCACATTGAGCGCTTCCTGTAGGCCAGTGTAGGCTATACGAAAACCCATGTTCAGCTGATGATCACAGACTGAATGATAGGACCAGAATCTCTTGAAAATTTTAATTTCGATTCATACGCTGTGGGTTCATGTTAGTTCTATCTAGTGCTCAAAAATTGATTGTCAAATTCGTGGATAAACGTATAGAAAAAATATGTGTTGATGCCCGCCAATGACTGGTTCTGTAATTCTGTACATATTGTATACTCGATTGAAAATATTGTTGCCTTTCTTTATTGTAGCTACAGTTCACTCTCCTGCTGGGGCACTTCATATCGGTTGTGATGACGCGGGACTGCGCCTTCCCGCGCGAGCCTGCCTACATCATGATACCACAGAATCTGTTCATGGTCATACTCTTCTCAGACTTCTACTACCGCTCTTATATCAAATCTAAAAAAACGTAACATAAATGTAACTCTACCTTTAATTACATAATTAAAAGTACTGGCACCTTGTTTTATTTTAGGTTGTGTATGTCACTTTATTTTTTAAGGGCTATTTGGCCAAATAGCCTTTTTTGTAATGACCCCCCCCCCCCCCCGTCCTTATCCCTTAATAGTCCTTTTTTTGTAAGTGTGGGAAATCCTTCATCGACGCTGTGCTAAACTCCTACCCACTAAAACCACACATCCTAACCTTCACGAGGTCCCGGGTCCACAGCAGCATTCTCCGCGACTCCGGCAGGCTATGGTCCGTTTCAAAGGCCAGAGATCGTTAAGCTCCTTCCAGCGCTTGATTAAAGAAGTTTTTTTTAAACAATGGTTTATTTTTGCACCTTTAGTTATTCGTTAACCTTATAAGCGCTTGGCTAAATATCAATTGCCGTGCCCCTAGCGCCTGACTACGAATCGATAAAATAATACATACAATAAATAGGGAGGTGCAATCGTTTAACGAATAAAAAGTTGTAATTTGTTTTTAAATATTTTATTTTAAATCGGCCTTAAAACCTTCACCCAATATCATCTCAGCCTATCCTGCTTGGGGTGGACTATGCAGCCGACTGACGGGACCAAACGTTTTTGTATCAAAATGTTTATTTTTAATTAACTACTCTAATCACTTTCTTCGTAGCACAATCGTTAATCTTATATGCTATAGTCCACGAGATCTAAGAAGCCACATTTGACACATATAAAAACGGATAGAATGTAACTTGACAATATTAATATTGGTCGTGAATAAAAATTATTTTGAATACACACTTAATAATAATTATGAAATTATTATAAAATATCGAGACATGTATTATATAGAATGGTATGTAATTTCCAACGTATTGTTTTAGCATTTAAATATTTTTTAAAACGTATTTATGTACTGTCAAAATATTTATTTATTTATTTATTTGCATTCCATAATGTGTATTATACAGGTGTTAAAATAGGCTTAGAGCTAAGGTACAGTTATGGACCCTGTTAGGGCACAGCAACATGGGTAACAATTAAAAGATCAAACATTTAAATTTTAATACAATTAGCATAAAATTAGCATAAATTTTATAACAAAGTTAATATATTAAAACTACTATTTACCACTTCTCATCCATAAATTCTTTTATATTTTAATAACACTTTTCAAGTAACATTAGCTTAAGTTTAGCCTTAAAAATACTGTTGCTTGTAATGTTCCTAATGCTATCAGGTAATTTATTATATATTTGGATACTGCGGTATTGTGGACTATTTCTATACATTTCTAGTCTTGGTATCGGTAAAAGTAATTTATTTTTACGGCGTTCATTTTTATCAAAGTTGAAAATGTGTATATTATTCCTTACAAACGTGGCTATTTCAAATACATATATGGACGGTAGGCTAAGAATTTTCTCTTTGATGAAGTGTGGTTTGCAGCTGATTCTCGGTTTTATATTATAAATTATGCGTGTACATTTCTTTTGGGCAACAAACAGGTCGTGAGCGTCAGTGCTAGTCCCCACATAATTATGCCGTATCTGAGCCATGCGTAGGCATATGCATAGTAAGCAGATAGTGCACAAGCAGTTTTTGTGTTGGTTTTTAGCACACTAAGTCCATAAACAAATTGTAATAACTTTGTTTTAATTTTACCAACATGTTTTTTCCAATTTAGATGAGTGTCTAGTGTTAGTCCTAGTAAATTAAATTCTTCTACTTCTTCAATATTAATATTACTTGTTATTGTTTTTAGATAAATTTTTTGTTTTTGGTAGAGTTTAAATTGTATTATTTTAGTCTTTTTATTGTTAACTTCTAGGTTATGGTTCTGAAGCCAGGCTTTTACTTTTTGGAATTTAACGGTTATTAGGGAGTCAGTGACAATGTTATTTGTATTGTTGCTTTTAAATAAAATGGATATGTCGTCAGCGAAGAGCACACACAATTGGTCACATATTTTTGGTAGGTCGTTAATGTAGGTATACAAGGAAGAGGATACAACCAATGACACTACCTTGGGGGATGGACCAGTTTGTGGTTAGGGTGTCCGACCGTACGTTTTGTAGTTCACCAGTGCTGTGGTCTAGGTGATCGATCTGTACACATTGCTTCCTATCAGTGAGGTATGATCTCAGCCACTCGTGAGCAGGGCCTCTGATGCCAACTCCATTCAATTTAGTCAGCAGGATATTGTATGACACCTTATCATATGCTTTAGTCATATCGAGCAGGAGCCCTATCGCATAGTTTTTGTCTCTAATGTATGTAAGGATTTCTTGGGTATAATTGTATACTGCTAGGGTAGTCGATCTATGTTTTCGAAAGCCAAATTGATTTGTATCTAGTATATTATATTTTTCTAAAAATTTAAGTAGACGGTTTGACATTACTTTTTCAAATATTTTTGAAAACGACACAATTTTTAGGTTTTCAGTGTGTATGTTTTTAGGTTTTTGAGTTACGCGTTTAATTATGTCCCACATTTTTTTAGTTTTGTTTTTTGATTTGTCCATTTCTTGTGAGTAACATTGTTTTTTTGACATGTTCACACACTTTTTGAGAATTTTTGAATATTTTTTATAGTGGCTTTTTAGTAAATAGTTCTTAGATTGGTTTACTAATATTTTTAATAGCCTTTTATTTTTACA
Source organism: Xylocampa areola (assembly GCA_935421205.1). Taxonomy (NCBI): domain Eukaryota; kingdom Metazoa; phylum Arthropoda; class Insecta; order Lepidoptera; family Noctuidae; genus Xylocampa; species Xylocampa areola. The sequence continues at coordinate 10,492,931 of OW285217.1, read as the reverse complement.
CGAAATTTTTAATCCAGTGGTTATGTAGTTATTAGGTTTTTTACATAATAGTGATATCCGTTTTAAAGGTACAGTAGCATTTAACCTTCAACCTTTTTTTTTTTTTTATTAACCTTCTGACAGTAAACATTAGTAAAACCAAAATGATCACATTTGCAATAACTAACCGTAGTGCGCCGGACCGACCACTTCAAATTAAATTGCATGTTTGTGACACGTTCACTAAGAGTTTCTGTGATTGTCATTGTGCACTAATTGAACAGGTCTCACACATAAAGTACCTAGGAGTGCTGATTGATGAACGACTGGCATGGAAAAACCAAATTGATGCACTCGTGAAACGGGTAAAAAAGCTATCGCACATTTTTAAAAAACTAAAGTCTATCGTGGATCTCAAGTTGGTACGAATAGTATATTTCAGTCTGTGCCAGTCTATATTAAGCTACTGTGCGCCAGTCTGGGGAGCAGCAAGCAAGACTTCTCTGCTCAAGCTAGAACGAGCACAACGAGCCATCTTAAAAATAGCATATAAAAAACCTTGGCGCTTCAGAACCGATGCTCTGTATTGCGATTGTAATCATCTTCGCGTAAGGCAGTTGTTTATTGCATCAACATTGCAGCGATTTCACAAGCGTGCAAAGGAACTGGCTCGTGTTTCTAACAGAACCCTGAAGTGGGATCGGCCAAGAGTGCGATCTTCATTTGCACGTAGATCTTTTGCTTTTTTAGGACCCTATCTCTATTCCATCTTCTACAATACAAACAGAAACATACTTGACATGTCGTACTACTGCTGTAAAAATGAAATTTTTAAATGGTTACATTCTAAAAACTATGACCAAACTGAGGATTTAATGCTCATCGTAATGTAATTGATAACTAAAATATTAATAATTAAGTATTATTGCACAAGTATTCTTACACCATGTTGATACGTCCACACATTTAAAGCGCCTAAAACACTTATATGACAAACATACTCCGAACACACTCACTAACACGACTAAATCACTTCTTCCACACACACAAACACTCACACTCACAAACACAAACAAAAAGGTAAAGGCTCTTTAATATATCCTTTATCCTCGCATGTATCTTGTTATGTTTTTCTTAATAATTGTGTTGTTTTCCTTTTGTTATAATTCTAAACAAGAGGAATATGTAGTTCAGTAATTTCAGTTATAATAGATATCTTTTACTTGTTTTTGCTTTATCTGTAACCTAAATAGTTAGTTTTAGTGAACATTTATAATAAGTGCTCTTGTATGATATTGATTTGGGAAGAGACTGGACCCCACAACACAGGGAATCCTAGTGTGGGGTTCAGGGAAACTGTTTAATGTATCGCACTCATTTATTTCTAAGTACTGATTGTATGAATTATTGTATTAGTGTATGTTACTGAATAAAATAAATTATTATTATTATTATTATTATTTAAGATTTCTTTTAATTTATTTTCAAAGTAATTGTAGTTGATGTTAACGTTATGTTTTTTGTGTAGGACATTTTCCCAGGCAATTTTACTTAGTTTAAGTTTGAAGGGTATGAAATATTTAGGGTTGTTTATTAGGCGAGTTATCCTGTATACTGGTTTGTTTTGGGTTTGTGAACACAATTCAAAACTATAGGTTACGCATTTATGGTCTGATATTCCTACATCATTGACGGCTACTGAAAAATTCCTGTTATTTGTGAAAATAAGGTCTATGCAGGTTGATGTTGTGGGCGTTTCTCTAGTTGGTTCTTGTACTACTTGATGTAGGTTGTATTCTAGCATTATTTCAGTGAGCTTTTTGTAATGATTTGAGTTTTGGATAGCATTTATATTGAAATCGCCACCTATGATAATATGTTTTTTGTAGTGATGCGACTTTAATTTACTGACCAACAATTCAAGTGAGCTAAAAAATTTTTCTATATTGCGGTCGGTTCTATACATGCTAATTAATAATATATTAGGTTTTAATTCTACTGCACACAGTTCAATAACATGTTCTATCGTCAAATCAGTGAGATCACTTCTCTCGGTAAACTTTGTTCCACTTGGCAGTAAGATAGCGACACCGCCCCCCCGGCGCTGGCGGCGGCAGTATGATGCAGCAATCTCATATCCATCAATTTTGACGTAGGGTTGTTGGCTTTCGGTAATCCAGGTCTCTGACAGGCACACAGCTTGGTATTTATGTTCTTGCAGTAGGTTTTCCAGTATGTGCGTTTTGTTTTTTAAGCTTTGTGTATTTTGTATTATAATATTATATTTAGAATTGAAAGGAATGTTTCTTTGGGGTCTTAGTGTTCTTGGAGTTATTTAGGTCGTCAGGGTTTGGAGTTATTATATTTCCATCATTATTAGTGCTCATCTTGTCTATGGTTGGTTCGTTAGATTGTCTCGACGTCTTGTTATTGTAATTTTCTTTTTCCATTATGTTGTACTCTTGTCCATTAACTATTAGCTGGTTGTTTCTTATTATGGCGTGATGTCCTTCTTTTCTAGTTACGTATAACATCTTTCTCAGCTCGTTATGTTGTTCTAAAGCCTCATTTTCTAGAAGGCGCCAATCGCCAAACCAGATCCCATTAGGTAGCGTTTATTTTCTTTCAAATATCTGACCATTTTTTTGCTGATAAGTTCCATCATGATTGGGCGACGGTGTCTGTGCTTTCCCAGACGCGTAAGGCCCTCAATATATCCTTGTAGAACCACATTTAAAGTGTCATAGAGAACATTAAGTATGCGATCGTGAAGCTGGTCTTCTGTCTCCCAGTCGTATTCTTCTAATCCATATATCGAGCCTGTTATGGAAAAACATCGTAAGCGACAGAATGTAGGTATTTAATTTTTTTAACGTAACGTGTTGTTAAAATAATTTAAAAGCTAATACAAAGACCCTTAGGTTCATATTTATATAAATGGCGAAATTATCATCGGAAATGAATTATATCGCAAATGACAAAAGTTGAAGTTTCATATTTATGAACCGTAAGAATTATCGTAACCGATTTATCGTAAGTAACGTTTGTCACTTACGATAAAATAAAGCTTATTTGTTTACCTAAAATTTGCGTTGCGTTTGGTTATAATAATTATAGTATTGTTTAATTGTAACAAAAACTATAATTTGACTGTCTATTTATGTAAATGCAGTTGTAATATTTTATTAGATTGTCCTAATATTAACACGATATTAATATTAAAACCCAAACAATACATTATGTAACTGTTTTTGTGTACAACAACTAAACGCAGACTCGTTGCACGGTTCGAGTTCAAACTTGTTTGAATGTAGAAATTATTAACAGTGCATACCTAGATGATAAGTTCTATTGTTTATTAGTTAAAAGATAGTGATTCACGTTCAAAATTGTATCTACGAGTATCATACTAGATCAAGTAGTATACGTATGTAAGTACCATAAGTTTATTAATTTAAAGAGACCGTAAATATTATGTAATATATGTAATAGTATGTTTAATGGAATTGTCATTTATTAATATGTTTTAACAGATTATTTTTATTTTAAATTGATTAACTTTATTTTAAATTGTTTTAATGCAATAATCTACTAAATGTAATTGGCTACTATTAAATTCAATAAATTTGTAAAAAAAATAATTTCTACGCGTATTTGCGCATATTATAGTGCATGCAGTGCTCTTCTTTAAGTAGTGAGACGCTTAGACTTAAGTTAAGAATGTATTTTTATTTAAATGTAATAGTGTACTCATTATTGAAGAGCCAAATAAATAAATAAATAAATAAGTAATAAGAATAATTTGTAGTGTCGAAACTGTGGTATATTTGAAGGTTTATGTAAAATTATTAACTCGTAATGCTGCTTCAGTTATCTGATAAAGATGAACTTAGGACTGTGATTATGACCTATTAATACCTACTGGTAATGAATGGGATTAAAAAGAAATCTGATTCATTCTGAAATCTTATTTCATTCAACTGGGCTATTTGAATCTTTAATCTAATAAGGATTTTGTGGTGCTTATTCAAAGTTGTTCTTTTGGCTAGCACTAACTAACTGTCTTATGCTTTTGCGCAGTCGCATGATGTAATAATTTTAATTTTCAGCATTTTGAAAATCATCATGGATAACGAAGAGCAGGACAAATTTGTAAAAAATCAACCAGTCTTAGTAACGTACCCAAATTCAGATTCAACGCATTGTAGTTCAGAAATAGATTTCAGTGGGACAGAGTCTGATGGATCATGGGTTATGCCAATGAGTAAAAAAGTAAAGCGGCTTTTAAACTCCCCTCATCACACAGATACGGCGTCTACGTCTACAGCTTCTTCTACGGTTTTACGTACATTCTTTGAAACTTACAGCAGTTCTTCTGAATCTGAACCGAACAATAGAATAGGTGGCGATGACGAAGTAGTAGGAAAAAAAGGACTCAGAAATAAGCGTCCTCTTCCAAAGCGAATTCAAGCTAAGTCGGAAAGGTGGTCTGGTAAAGGAAGAAAAGTTCATTCAAATCCGTGCGCGGGAAAGAAATGTGGCAATTATGGTGAAATGAACTTTACTGATGAAGATAGGAGGAATATACACGAACTTTACTGGGGTTTAGGCAGTTCCGTAAGACAACGTGACTGGCTACTAGCCTTTATCGAGGAGACTAATGTTCGTCGGCGTAGAGTAGAAAGTAGTAGACGATCAGTCTCATATCGGTATTACTTACCTTGGGGAGATGGAGGCAGAAAGAAAGTGTGTCAACAGTTTCTATTAAAAACGTTAGGGATATCACAGATGACGATACGGTATACTCTTAAGAATGTTACCGCTTTAAATGTCTCTAAGCCGGATGAAAGAGGTAAATCAACACCTTCTAACAAATATAGCGATTCGGCCATTCAAGGAGTTAAGCAATTTATTGAAAAACTTCCAGCTGTCAAGTCTCACTATTGCCGCAATAAAGGAAATAAATTGTATTTACCTTCCGAGTTCAAAAATTTGTCGTTTCTGTATAATAAAGTTTATCTTCAAGATGAGATTATTAAAGATGTAAGCCCAGTACAGAAACAAACATTCAAAAATATTTTTAGAAATGACTACAACATAGGGTTTCATCTACCAAAAAAGGATAAGTGTGAAATATGTGAGCGCATAAAGAATTTAGATATTTCAAGTCAAAATGAAGCCATGAATACGGAAGAATATAAAAAACACGTTATGGAAAAGAATGCAGCAAAAGATAAATTCTTAAATGATCAAGCTCGCAGCAAAAGTTCTGGTGATTTTATATGTGCAAGTTTTGATTTAGAAAAAGTATTAACTACTCCGCACGGAGACAGTATTAATTTATATTATACAAGAAAGTTGGCCTATTACAACGAAACTATTTACGAAAGCGGAACCAGGAATGGATACTGTTACTTATGGCATGAATCTGAAGGTAAAAGAGGCTGCAATGAAGTTTGTACGGTGGTTTTTAAGTACTTAAAAATGATTGATGAGAATGGCGAATATTCATCTTTAGCTCTGTATTGTGATAGTTGCTGCGGGCAAAATAAAAATAGAGCGATGCTTTCGATGTTGTCGTACTTCATAAACAATGTTGCAATGTTCATTGAAGACATAAATATAAATTTTTTGGTTCCTGGGCATACAATGATGCCGGTGGATTCGGTACATGCGACCATTGAGTCTTTCATAAAAGGAAGGACCGTTTGGGGGCCATCTCAATGGCCTACGTTAATTTGTAATGCGAGAACTAATCCAAAGAATTATGAAATCGTAATGCTTGAAAATGCTGATATCTTGGATTGGAAAACGTTTGCAGATTTATATTTACCTAAATCGATAAAAATTCCAGTTACCAAGCTAAGATCAGCCTGTTTTCAAAAAGTTGAACCCAAAAAAATTTTACTTAATTACGGATTTTCTACTCCTTCCGAAATTCAATGTGTAGATCTAGGCTTTTTAATAAGATCTCGACAAAGTCGACAGCGCCTCCAAGCACCCATGGCAGCATACACAGCAAAAATACCTATTGCTAAACCGAAGTACATGGATCTGAAAAAAATGTGTGACAAGGGTATAATTCCTGCACAATATGCACAGGAATATCTTATATTACCATATGATGATAATACCAGAGACTTACTACCGGAGGAAAGTGAAAATGAATGATCGATTATTTTGAATAAAAACACAATTGTTTATTATGAATAAAAATTGATTTATGCGTGTATTTTTGTTATATTATGGAACTTCATATCGATACAGAGTTTATGTGAGTAATAAAACTATAAAATACTATAGTTTTACACAAATAAGTGATCTAACTATACATAAAAATAAAAGCGTAAGTGACGATTTAAAAAAAAACGTACCAAATATGAATTGTAATTTTATCTTAAGCGACAAAAGTACTCAGTATTTAACTCTTTTTGATATTATTTCATTATTTATATGCAAATCGTAACGTGTTCTGCAATATATACAAAAATCGGGGGCCTATATGTAATTTATAAAAAATAATCAATAAAACACTTTTCCTGTAAAATTTGATTTATGTCGCTTACGATGTTCTTCCATAACAGGCTCGATATATATATCTATATCCATATATCTTATATAATTGTACGTTCTCCGTCAATCCTTTTTTAAATAAAGTGATGTGACTCTAGAATCGTTATAATCGTTTATAATATCAATATATAATTTTATATTAAAACCTTTTTATAGGCTATATATGCGTAACATATACGTACATGAGTAACAGATGAGAAAATATGGGATGTTCAGGCAGGATTTAGAGAGGAGATGGGATGTATGGATCAGATCTTCTCCATAAGATGCATAGCCGAAGAACATCTGGCAAAGCATAAGAAAGTCTACTGTGCTTTCGTTGACTTGGAGAAGGCCTATGACAGTGTGTGGAGGGAAGAACTATGGTCGACACTATCAGTGTATGGTGTGGACTGGCGCTTAGTGCGAGCACTGAAATCTCTATACAGGGATTCCAGTGCTTGTGTTAGGATAAATGGGGCTTTCACGGACTGGTTTGGCATCTCAAGGGGTGTTATACAGGGTTTTGTAACGTCACCATGGCCGTTCAACTTATACATGGATAGTTGTCAGACAGATTTAAAAGAGAGTGAGTATGGATTGATGATGAATGAGTTGCCTGTCAAATGTCTTCTTTACGCAGATGGTCAAGTTCTACTTGCATCATCAGCGGAACAGTTGCAAGATATGGTAACTGTGATGAATGCAGCATATAAGGTGAAGGGCATGAATATAAATGTAAACAGGACGAAGGTTATGGTGATTGAAATAGAAAAGGTATTAGGTCTGTGTGTAATGTAAAAATAGATGGTAAAAAAGTGGAACAAGTGAACAAGTTTGTATATTTGGGAAGTATGTTCACGAGAGATGGAAAAATTGATGCAGATGTGGAAAAGAGAGTAAATGCGGAAAATAAAGTGAGTGATGCTATACAAGCGGGTGGTCAATCAGTCGATGTCCACAATGGTGTGCAGGTACCTACGCTTATGTATGGAAGTGAATGTTGGGTGTGGCAAAAGAGACATGAAAGTAGAATAAATGCTGTAGGAATGCGTTCCTTGCGACTTCGCAACATACTTATGTGTGGTGTAACTATGAATGATAAATTGAGGAATGATGTGATAAGACAACGTTGCGGTTTAAAAGAAGACGTAGTAACGAAAATTGAAAAGAGTATGCTTAGATGGTTTGGTCATATTGAGAAAATGAATGAAAGATGGTTAACAAAAGGTATCTACAAGGCAGGTATAAGTGGAAACGCCGGAAGGGGACGCCCTAGAAGGATATACACTGATCTTATTAGTGATATCCTCCAAAAAGGTAAGGTACGTAGTACTCGGAATCACCGCGCATGTTTGACAAGATGTATGAACGTGGACGAAGCAAAAGGCATATGTAAGGATCGTAGCAGGTGGAGTTCTGTAGTTTCTGCCTACCCCCATGGGAGAAAGGCGTGAGTTTATGTATGTATGTATATATGCTCTAAGTATTGAAAAGCTTAATACAAGTAATTGGCAGCTTGGATCGTCCTCACTTTTCTTCGGTATTTATCGCCCGCGTCGCTTATATATGACTATAGGGAAGGGATACAATGCAATATGCATTGTAAAAACACAATAACAAACAGTTATATAATCAAGGATAATGATTCATGATTCAGCATAAAATAAACGGTCTGTAATACGAAATAAAGTTTATTTAACATATTACCTTGTGTTATTATTTCTTTTCCTTATTATTCATATTGAATAAGGACAAAAAAAATATCCAACAGGCTTTTTGAATAATGATAACATTTGACGTTAGTTCCCATCCCTAGATGTCTACGTTTGAAACACATTTCTATTAGTCTAGCGTCGCTGTCGCATAAATACGACCACTGCCAACGTCACAAGCGGATCAAACGACTGGAAATTTCCATTCATGTAGTTCGTGGAAAAGAAAAGAAAAAAAATAACTAGTCGATTAATAAGAGATTATTGTGATGTAAACAATTAAAATTTAGTTAGTAAGGTTAAACAATTGTGATACGAAGAATTAGTAATTTGTATAAACATTTACTTGTTATGTTATAGTCGCCGAGATCTAAAAAGCCACATTTGACACCTATCATTTAATTCAACTAGGGAAGTGAAGCGTTCAAATCGGTAACAAATATAAACGATTTTAAAATAAAATGGATTTAAAATCTAAGAGTAGGTACTTAATCGTTTAAAACTAAATATAATAGAGTATGTACACGGGAAATCTATGGGTCAGTTACACTAAAAGATCGCTGGATGTGCTGCGCATCCAGTATAATAATGCTTTCAGGATGCTCTTGAGACTGCCTCGGTACTGTAGTGCCTCAGAGATGTTTGCGCGAGCTCGCACTGATGGCTTCCACGCTAACTTGCGCAAAAAAACAGCATCGCTTCGGAGGAGAGTGAGAGACAGTTGTAACAGCATCCTGAGAACAGTAGGTGAGAGCTATAGCTCTCCTATCATGAGACTGTTTGTGCAAAGGGTGATGGGTACTAACACTAGATAATATGTTTTACTAACACTATGGATTATTTTATCCGAAATAAAAAGTATTAATTAATTAATTAATAATTCAATAATTCAAAATCAGTTCGCCCTAGGCCAAACTAGTTTGTCCTAAAGTACCTATTTAGGCTAAACTAGTTACACACGCTTAGGATAAACCGGTTTGGCCTATGACGAACTAGTTTGGCCTGAAATCGGGTTTGGCCGGTAACATATATATGACGCAGATGGGGTTGGTAGAAGGTATAGGTTGGTAGCAGAATAAGTTAATGAGGACATTGCAGTGCAAAACTCCTGCCACTGCTGCTGACGGCGTCTCAGGCAGGCGGATGGGAGTTTCATAGCAAATAAAACCAACATAATTTTTTTATTGCTCTCCGCCACTAAGAGCACGTTTACTTTGGGTAGTGACTAATGAGACACATTACATAATTGGAATCTAGGTGCAATATCACAAAATCTATAGACAAGCTAAGTCAGGTTGTGGACGTTCGTCAACCACGACGGCTCGCACAAGAACAGAAGCTGGTTCATATAGTTAATAAATCTATGGAGACTGGCGTCCTCCCTCCACTCGTCGCTTGACTGCACCACTCGGTGTTGCCACAACAAAAACGTCAGTATGATTTAAATATTATATTAAAATAGCTTAAGTTTTGTATACACCATCACATTTCCATGTATCACACTGTATAAAATGACCACAATCGACATGAGAATATGCTTAGCTACCACACCACGGAGCAATCTGCATAAGACACGGAAAATCTAGCTATATAATAACACTAACATCAACCGAAGGCGTATTATATCAGAGTAAATCAGTGAGGCTACGCTAATATAAATCATCGTTTCAGTAAATCATTTGTAGTTTCTGAAACCTCTGCGGATGAGCTTGTTTTTTCTTCGTCCGAAAGATTATACATAATTTGTAATCATTTTAGACATAGTTTTAAAGGTCAATTAATCTTCCCTTTTCATTGTCGCTTCAATACCAAAACTTAGTTTATAATTTAAGGCTTCAGCTGTTTCTCTACAAATTATAGAGATCCACAGCAAAGCGTAACCAGTTATAGCTAGTATTTAATAATTAATATATTATACCTATATTAATTAGGATAAGTCTTATTGCACCTAGCTGTCTAAACGGATGATAATAAAATAAATAGAAACACAATACTCTAAAATAATTATTTATTATTTCCATGAAATAAAACATCTACCATGTTATAACCTAAGCCAATACAATTCAATGTCTAATATCACAATTCAATACAGTATTTTATTATAGTAGTAAATATTTAAATTAACGTTTTCTTGATTTATAAGTAGTAGTAAATCATCAGAGGCCACAGACCAAAAAATAATACGGACGTAATGTTAGACAGAAAAGTGAAGCATTTACACAAAATAGGGTTATTGACGAAAATTCACAAAGGGCCTAAATTTAAAGAATATGGTATACATTACCTAAAAAAAATATTTTGCAATTTTTTGTGTACCTATTGATTAAATAACAGCTGTTTAAAATTCAAATTTCAAAGGTCGTGCCAAAAGGCGCGATAATGACGATCGCCATTTTGTGACGTCATTACGCAACAGAACCATTGTAAATAAAGGAAATTATTTTGTAAATCGGAATATTGAGAAATCGTTGTTTATATTAAAATTGAAAAGGGGCGGAGCTACGGTAACGGGCATTTTGACATTTCGCAGATTTAGCCTGACAAGAGCCATACCAGGGTAAAGGATAACATTAGTGCGTAGTATACCAATACTTCGAAAATTGAACTGAAATACGAAGAAAGTGGTTGCATCTTGCTTCCCAAATATCAACAAATTCATCGATTTATTTTGTGTCATGTGTCACAGTGACTGCAAATTGACAATCAATCGTCTGAGTAGTGACGTCACGCATTAAAAATTATGAATTTGTTTATCGAATTAAATGTATTTACGAGTTATTATTATTATTTTCAAAAATACCAAAGAGTCACATAAAATACATTCTATCATTATAGCTAAGTTTCATATTTTATTTCCATCAGTGTCAAATACCCTATTGTAGGATCTACAATTTTGTTGGACAATACGTGAGCTACACCTACATAAATACATCAACATCCGACAATCAGCCACAGCACGCGCAAACGCACGCACACGAACGGACACATAAAGGGTTCTCACATGATTAGATGAAGTCACGTATTTTTTTAGGTAATCATCGTCTCATCGAAAACTATTATAATACTCAGTCGATAATGTAATAACATACGGTAAATATATCTTAAATAAGTCATTCAATAAATACTTTAAATAACCTTCATTAGGTAACACTACCACTGTAAGTTTTAATTTGTATGCACCGATAATGAAACTGTTATCGCACTATGGCTTTACCATAATTAGTTTTGGGTGAGGCAGTAATTAAGAAGGTACTAGCCTATCTAAGATAACACTTATAGGAATATTACTTTGCTTATGCAACTTTAATACGAGAGTAGACTACTAAGTGTATAAGTCATGATGTCGAAAAATTGCATTCTTATAGAATTTTCATGTAGCTATAAGTGTTTTAACTCTTTCCATGATGAGTAGCGGACAATAGCGGAGCTAATAAACAAACTGACAGAGTCTAAGGGCCTCCACAGTCAGTAGACTGCGGGATTAAGGTTTGGTTGCACCTACATAACTTTAACCGTAACCAACATGTTAGTGTGTAATTTTTACAGAATTTACATAGAAAAGTTGTCAACATAATAAAGTTACATGTCAGTTATGGTTAAAGTTATGTTGGTGCAACCAAACCCTAATCCCGCATTCTACTGACTGTAGTCTAGTAACTCTGGTAGGCACACATATAGCTCCAGCGCTCGCATTTCTCGATCGCAATCTATGTGCAAAAACCTCGCTCTGTAAATCTTTTTTCAGGAGAACGGTGTCTAGTAAAATGAAATAATCATAATGGTGTTTTTTTCTTCGCTCACCGTTTGGGACCATCCATAAAGTACGTCACACCTTAAGGGGGGGAGGGGGTCGACGAAGTGTGACAATATGTGACAAGGGGTGGGAGGGATCCTAAGTTTCGTGACGACACATTTCAAAATCTTAATACAAAAACTATTCACGAAAAACTTAAAAATATTTCCATCTCTATGTGTATGGCATAAGGTTTAAATTGTTTTGTTAGCGAGTTCACACAATTTTTTTCAAATGTTTGATTTGATGTTGATTAAATTAAGAAATAACTTTAATCGAATTAAAAAAAAAACGGGACTGATCCTGTAAAATTGCAGAATATGTGACTTCACACTAGGGAGGGGGGGTCTCATAAGTGTGATCAACTGTGACAAGGACGGGGGACGGGTCAAAAAATCACGAAATTAGTGTGACGTACTTTATGGATGACCCCTTTCGCTTGTGTAGCTTTATCTAGCTGTAGCTACCAGAATTGTACGAGGAAGCTGAGCTGTGCAAGGTAGCAAGCACCGCTGCGTCTCTAATGGAAAGCCCCTCCTAAGCCCAGTGCATCCATCTACAAATAATAATATACTGGATGACCTTATTCATTGCATCAAAGCACCGTTTAGATAAACAAATCTTTTTTTAAATGTACGTGTATTGCTACCGTGTATAATTTTATTATATTATTTAATAAATACTGCCCTTGACAGATATTTAGAAAAATTTAATGAGAACATAACCGACTTTTGCTTATAAACTAGAACATTGTATGTATAACCAAGCATAATACAACACTAGTCAGTTTTTAATACTTTATGTAATAAGTTAGCTCAAACGAGCAAATAAATTCTGTTTAACGATGTCAATAACACTGGCCTCACTATACGCATCGATGACCGCTTTAGTTAAACACAACGTTGTAGTAGAACCGTCTATCTCATCGTCACACAGCGGTCTATCGTTGTTCGCGTACTCTAAGAGATTTTGTTTGATCAACTTGATCAATTCCTCGCTTGTTATAGTAGAAGGTACCTCCAAATTGTTAGCTTTATTTTCTATTATCGTTTTAAAGTCGTAATCTTCAATGGCGGCGGGCGCTGGGTCGTCCTCGGCCGTTCGTTGTCGCTTGGCGCGACGAAGTTTACGCCGATTGTCAAGAAACGCATTTGCAACTGTTTCTAGTTGTAGAAATAGCACAGACAAAGGCGTATCTGCTAAATCATCCTGAAAACACAATCGTTTTATAAATAAAAGCATTTGATACAGACATTTACAAACATATATATTATTATTGTGTACGAATCTGGTTATGTGTGCTTGTGAGATTATGTATTACGTCTGTAAATCTTCATGCTGTAAACGCACCCACGATATGGGAAGAAATTCCTATTGTGAAAAACATAAAAAAACGCGTTGCGTAAAATTAAGGTATGCAATATTAATAGAGAATTTTGAAGCCGCTGTTAAGTAGGTACATAAAATAGGTAACATTTTCACGCTTCACGAGCCTTTGTAATATTGTCTAATAAAAATATGTTGCGATATTAGTTTTTAGTAACTAAACTGAATACGTATAGGTTTAATTTAATAGCTATATAGCATTTAAATTAAAATGACCCGACGAGTATGTACCCGCGAATCCGTCTGCGTAAAAGTCGGAGACTAACATTACGTCGTGTATAAACACAAATTCATAATAATTAAAGATGTTGACACTCTATCCAATGCAAAGCAGCTGCTGGTCTTAAAGTAAACAAAAAAAACGAAATAATTTTTTCCTGCGTATCATAATTAGGTATGTCATATCTTCCTAGTCCCTGTCTAGGCTTCATACGCGTTTAAAAAGTTGAAAAATAATGGCGCCGCTCCTATGAAGGATAGCACGCTGAACTATATTTATTACATTGACATATATATTACTAGCGTAAGGACCCGGCCGACCGCGAAACTAAATGGCACCAACGCGTTGGCCCTAAAATGACATTTTAGGGCCAACGCCAACTCAGTCGACAGTGGACCGCTCGCAGGAGAGAACGAGCGTTTGTTTGTCATAAATATGCCTAGTTGCGTGGTAAAAGGCTGCAAAAATTACGATACAAAGATTAAAAAGGAACATGGGATATCGTATCATCGATAAATAACCCTAGATTACTTCTGTTCCAATTAAATTATTAAATTATCACATTTTAAAGGTATAATTATTTTACTACGGAAGTCCGTAATGGCGGCCATTGTGTGGCCGGCCGCGCGCGAAGTAACGTTGAAAGAACGTCATTTTTTATTTGTTTTATTTTTGTCTTAAGAACTTAGTGTTAGTAATTTTAGTAAGTACCTAATATGTTAATACTTAATTATTATAACAATATTCTTTACAATTTCAAATAAAGCTGATTGATATTAATTTGTTTTACATACGTTTTTTTGTGACATGTATTATTATCGCAATAAATTATAGTTTAAGAAACTAATATAATCTAACGACACCTCTCAAGCTAACATTCATCAACCCGTTTAGGCTATAAAGCGTGCTAAAGAAATATACATACATACACCCGAAAAAATGATAACCCTCCTTCTAGCGCAGTCGGGTAAAAACTCAGTTCAGTTTATGACTGATGTGTGTATAAAAATATTGACCATTATTAAAATGTGATAAAAAATTCATGTACGCACGTACAAGGTTTAGTCTTCGAGCTATGAAACCTACGGCTCACGTAGTTTGCATGAGTTATGACAGATGGCGCTACTTTTGCTTGTATGAAGAAGGTTTCTGTAAAATGTTTAGATGGGCGTATCCTTTCTTTTGAAATCATTGATTTATTATCAGTTCTTAATCCCTAAGTTACGCTGGCATGTTAGTGATAGCATAACAGATAGGGTTCCCAATCATACTGTTAAAAACAGTGTTTTAAACTATTTTTCACTCGTTAATTTTTTTTACTGATCTATAAAAAAAAGTATACAAAATAATGTTTTCATGATCGCTGGTATTCGGAGCTATAAACAAAATACTGTTTACTTTTCTAAAATACTGTTCATTTATTTCTCCGACCTTAATATACATTATTTCTAGTACAAAAAGTTGGGCACCCTAATTACAGATAAAGGTCAATAAAAAACTGCCTCATAAAAATTAACAGAATATGACTGGATTCATCTGTATGTAGTTTTCTCCCTTTATACCACTACCAATAAGACACCAACATTATACAAGTCCTCCTTCAACTGCCTCGTTGGTCTAGTGGTCCCAAGCGCGACTACTGAGCATGAGGTCTTGGGTTCGATTCCTAGGTTGGGCAAAGTGTTATTGGGTTTTTCTGTTAGGAAACTCTCACTAGCAGCCTAGAGTTTGCAATTATGCCCGGTAGATGGCAATAGGCTCACCACCTATTACAAAGGACTTAATTGGTGAAATGTGGGAGTGCGTACACTTGTGTGTGTACACTTCTGCCTACCCGTTCGGGGAATACAGGCGTGATGCTATGTTATTTTATATAGTAGACTATTTCCAGTTGTCTTTTCTTTAACATTTTAAATGTATTTATTTCTAGCTCATGTTATGTATAGACACATCTAAGTGTGCGACAATAAAACTGACGTTTACGGTGTTTTTGGGCAGCGCGTTAAACTTATCATTGTAATAGTATATATGTCGCAGATGGATTGTAGAATCCGTCATCCTCTTCGTGTTTAGGTTTTTTCTAACCTTACAGACACAAAAATAGGAGCCCCGCTAAGCGGAAAGTCAAATCAGAATACAGTATCGCTTTTTTACTTGAATGGTGACTATCCATTTAATATACCTATACAATAAACAAACCTGTCCCACTGTAGATATGTCATTCTGCATTACGTCTAAAGGTGGGTAGCAGTTTTGTTAAACGTATCGCAATGGCAATCCAGCTGAACGTTGTTCAGCTGTTTTATAAAACAGTACTGTTTTGTAAAGCAGCTAGAGATTTTCTAAAACAGCGGATTGTACAATCCATCTGCGACATATATATTATACCACTTACATTATTCATTCGAATATCACAACACAACTAAAAATAAGCTTAAGTATAATTCAGTGCCAAGGACACAGGAAATTCTCTAATAATCATTGTTAAGTCAAGATTAATGTCATAAATGATGTCACTGTGCAACATGCCCTTCTGATTCACTTATGATGTGGTTGAAGCTAATATTAGACATTACATTATTACATGCAATGGTTAGACAGGCATAATAATACAAGTATTATACTGCTTATTGGTGTGAGAGATCTGGCAAGCAACCAACTACCATTTTATTAAATTTAATTTAATAATTGTTTTAAATGAACACTTACCTAATTACTACTATAAATTCTGCAAGTGCAATTGGTTTACGTATAATCAGTATAATAAATATGATGAAGTTATACATTTTTGTGGAAAGAAAAATATGGTCATGAGCAGGATTCGAACCTGCGCCTCCCGGATAAATCAGTAACCTGTTTGGATTGAGTAGACATTCTTATTAAAATGTGGAAGAAGAATATTGAGCAAAAGTTGAGATTGCTTAGTGGTACGACCGCCTGGAGTATTTATCCAGGAGGCGCAATCCTGCTCACGACTTTAAATCCTTCCTTCCACAAAAATTTATAAGTTTAGAGTTCGCTACGGATGCGTAAATGCGTTTGAAAGATTTATCTGTAAAATATTAAGACTTACTTCATTAGGATTCACAATCAATTTAGCAGTTTCCTGTGGTAGATCTTTACATATTTGCGCAACAAATATTTTGATTAGGGCCTCGGACACTCTAGCTGAACCATCTTTTTCCTGTTAACAACATCAAATTTGTTTTAATGTCTAAGCACTTGTTAAAAATTTGAGAGAAAATGTCTATAATGTATTACTAGTGATTGTGAGCTACTATCAATCTGGATAACCAATTCCGTTAACATTCAAATTACTTTTAGAACATACATGGGGCAACCAGATGTTGAGAGCAATATTCAATGGGTCTACATTCTGGACATAATGCCACCATCCCCGTGGCACAAGCAGAGCATCACCAGCTGACAGCTCCACCATATGACCCCCTATCAAACCTAGAACAAACATTCACTTCAGCTATATAAAAAATTCAGTATAAACATAAATTCCCAGTGATATTATGATTCAACAAGCATATCAAGTAACATCCAATATTTTGCTTAATTTCCACATTGATGTAGAGATTATGCAAAATATTGAATGTTAAAATAATTTAGCTATGATGGGATGATGGGATTTATGGTAAACTTATAATTTATACCGCACTTTCATCAAAATCAAGATGGTAGGTAGTAAGGTAGGTAGGTAGGAAGTAAGGTAAGCAAGTAGTGTCATTTTTTTACTCCCCTGCTCCTCCCCCCCTTATTTTATTATTTGCCGTAATAGAGTTCATAGAACAAAATTTCATCGATTTTTGTTCAAAAAAAGAAGCAATGTGAGGGACAGCAAGGCCTTTGTAATAGCTAAGCACCCTTGGAAACTCACCATTAAAAATATCTAGATTGTTGGGACAGTAAAAGTTTAGTTCACTGTACACACTTGACTCTTCATAAGGCACTCTAGTGGGCTTCAAACCACCAGTTTCTGGGGGAAACAGTATCCAACGTTTCCTGAAAACATATATAAAAACATTCACCAGTCAAATCAACAGGTCAAATACAATATAATATCTTAACAAGGTATCAACAAATACAGATACATCCTCGAAAAGCATTAACGCATGTATAGCGAACACTAAAGTTGATAAAGAAGGGTAAAGAATAAGGTTGTGAGCAAGATTTGCACCTGCGCCTCCCGGATAAATTTAACTCAAGTTTATAACTTTAGAGTTCGCTATCTATGTGTTAATACTTTTCGAAAGTTTCGCGGAAGTGAGCAGAGGTCGAGATGGCTTAGCGGTCAGAGCGCCTGGAGTATTTATCTTGAAGGTGTAGGTTCGAATCCTGCTCAAAACCGTAGTCTTTTTCCACAAAAATGTAAACTGTAAGGTCAACAGACAGACCAAAGAAGCTCTTCCGGTCATCAATAGCCATATCACCAGACAGTTTCTCCGACTGACAAAACAAGAACTAAGAACAGTCACAGCTGCTCTCATAGATCATTTCACAAAAATCTCTGTTATAGGAGATACTGAATTGCCCTGCGATCGGATATCTGGATATAGGGCTAAGTACTTTGGAAACCCAGGTACTCTCTGAGAGGTCGCCAGCTAGATCAAAATCCTGCTAGCCTTTCTTGAGGAGTTGGGGTGGATCGAATAATCCATTCTCACCCCGGACGCAACAATCGCCACAGCAGGGAATTGCGGAAACCAGCCTGATACACCAATTAGTATTGGTGTAACAGGAGCTTCAGTTCATAGACTTCATATGCAAGATGAATACTGGCTAACCACTCATACAGTAAACCATACCTTTATTTTCTCATTGGCCAATTTACTAATAATATTGTGTTTTATTTATTCAACTTTAACATTGTTAACATTATTATCTATTATACAATAATTAGATAGTCTTGTATAGTTCAGAATGTTGGCCCACAAATGGAATCAATGAAAGATAACTACATGCAGCTCAGATGAGAATGTTAAGAGGGATGTATGGTGCGATGTGGATGGATAGAATTAGAAATAAGTATATAAGGGGAAGTCTGAAAGTGTCACCGGTGACTAAAAAGTTGTGTGGAAAACGTTTAGCATGGTATGGGCATGTGATGTGGAAGGATGAGGATCTTGTTACAAGGAAAGTTTTGAGTATGTATGTAAATGGCTATAAGAGTAGAGGAAAACCGAGGAAACAATAGATGGATTGTGTTAAAGATGATCTGGAGAGAAAAGGAGTAACTGTCGATCTGATGGCTTATAGAGATATGGAAGAATATGTGCTGTGCCAACTGCAAATAAATTGGGATAAGAGCAGGGGGATGTTGATGATGAACATTATAAATATTCCAACCGTATTTCGATCACGGTGGCCTATCTCCACGGAGATTAGCCAAGTACACAGGAGATATTAAAGTGCACAAGTGTATGCGCAACACTAGTGCACTCCCTCTTCCTTCACTCTCATATTCCAATGGGACAGCAATCTGACATAACCTTACAGAGATCAGGCGCAGGACCGACGGCTTTACGTGCTCTCCGAAGCAACGGAGTGTCACACCACCAACTTCCTAACTCCAGGCTGCTACTGAGAATTTCCTAATAGGAAAACCCAATAACACTATGCCCGACCTGGGAATCGAACCCAGGACCTCACGCTCAGCAGCCGCGCTTGCGACCACTAGACCAACGCGGCAGTCACCACATGCATGTGACTAATGATGAACATTGTTGACGTTTTGAAGCCATAATCAAAATAATATGGGAAATGGCACTGGAATGACAATTATTTATGGTAAACCTACTTTCCATATATTTGAGTTACAATATTGACACCATATGTGTCTTTATGTGCAGGCGTGTGCGCACCACTGCTGCCTACCCACAGCGTCGCACCCGAAGCACCCTTGTCCGAAAATCCAAACTGCTCCCAAGAAACACCCTAAAAATTTACAACCAATGCTATAAATTTAATGTACACTTCACATGGTACAATACTGTGCAAGTCTCAGTAAATGTTCATTTAATTTCATTATACCTTGAACAATTCATCATCTCCGTTAAACCACTGATAAAGGTATTTATAATCAAAATACATCCACTCTTCGCTTGTTGTCGAACTATCTACGAAATTTTTAAATGTCATTAATTTTACAGAACATTTTCTCTCCCAGCAAGGTTCATCTGATAAAAAATCTTTTTTCAAACATCGAAACGGTATTTCTTTTTCTCCAAATACTGAACACCACTTTTCTACACTCCACTGACATATTGACCAATTTTGCACAAAACCCCGGAAAACCAATGGTACACTGGAATTCGCTATCAGATTGCGAATAATATCTTCGCTTAGAACAGACATTTAAGTTTAATTAAGACACATTCAAATTCTTTAATATAATTTAATATATATATATTTAATTCTTTAATTTCTTTCAATTCAAGCTCTTTATGGCGTCACTTGCTGACTGAATTGACTGAGACTTGCTGAGACTGATTAACCGGACTTTTAGTATATAAAAAAGTACTCTGTGGACCGGACCGACTGACCGAAAGCCCGCGTAAATTGTAAATATTTACATATGTACGATAATTATCGTACATATGTAGCAGGTACATATGTACATAGGGAGCAGTTTGGATTTTCGGACAAGGGTGCTTCGGGTGCGACGCTGTGGGTAGGCAGCAGTGGTGCGCACACGCCTGCACATAAAGACACATATGGTGTCAATATTGTAACTCAAATATATGGAAATTAGGTTTACCATAAATAATTGTCATTCCAGTGCCATTTCCCATATTATTTTGATTATGGCTTCAAAATCTCAACAATGTTCATCATTAGTCACATGCATGTGGTGACTGCCTCGTTGGTCTAGTGGTCGCAGTGGTCGCTCTTTATGGCGTCACTTGCTGACTGAATTGACTGAGACTTGCTGAGAATGATTAACCGGACTTTTAGTATATAAAAAAGTATGTGGACCGGACCGACTGACTGAAAGCCCGCGTAAATTGTAAATATTTACATATGTACGATAATTATCGTACATGTACGCCAATTTGGACTCCGGTACGATGTATGATAATTTGCAACCCTGCCCGAAGTGGGGTAAAAAGACTAGTACTGTGAGCTTATGCTGTTTTGATCGAATGATCAAATTGCCGAGACTATCTGCTACATTTATGTAAAGGAATTAAAGGTCGTATCCTATTAATTGACGACCAATTAGTGGTGGCGCTGCCAGTCCTACAACCGAAAAAGCTTTGACGGTATGACAGTGAGACAGCAGTCCATCACTCATATTGCTGTGTGAACTATGTCCCAGAGCGAAGCCGCGTGACCGTAATGAATTGCAGCAACTAGACGACGAGTGGCGACGTCTACCGTTATATCAATTAAGCTCCGATGTCTCGCAGAAAAAAGAAATAGACATATTATGGCATAAAATTTCCCAAATAGCTATTCATGGCGAGTAAAAATCTCAAGTTTTACCTCAATTTGCTCTACCCGTTTTGATAATTCAGCATTCAATTTCAGACACCGAACGACTATCAGCAAAAATAATTTGACAAAAACCAAATGATACAGACTCGCAACGCAAACTGATAAAGGGGCTTGATTTTCAGCGCAATGCGTAAACACTCAATCCCACTCTTTTATAAAATAAATACCTAAGTAACTTTTTGATTATTTCACATTTAACAACTTCCTAAAATTTCTATCCTATTTCTAGTTTTTAGAATTAGCTACGCTTTCCGCGCGGTTCTGACAGTTGAACGATAATTTTTCATCTGATACGATAATTTTCGAATATGGATACGATAATTCATTCGCACTCGTCTGGCATCCCTGCCATGGTATATCAATATACTACCTACGCCAGGTAAGTACTCTCTTCTGCCGATGTGCCACAGCAGTAGTAATGGTCGTTATTGCAATAACACATTACGTACGTAATGCATTATTCTTCCATAATCTGTAACACATTATTGAATACGAATCCTGTCCTGTTATTGGAATAACACTGTTTTTTTTTTTTTTTTTTTTCTTCTTTATGGCGATTAAGTCTTGACGACTATTCGGCCAGCGTCATGTTGTGACGGTTACGATGAGGACCGTGTACCGTCGATGCGTCGAACTGTGTACTTTGTGGTAGGTATGTTAGTAGTGCTGAAACGACGGGACAATAAGAGAGAACCTAAAAATTTTTTTATTTTATTTTTTACAATAAATACTTTTTTATATAAATAAGATAAATATTTAAACATACACACAGTACTTATAGTTTCTATTATATATATATACACACACCCATTACAATTTTATGTCATTATCTTTTAGGAATTTAGATAGGATTCGGATGACCTTGGGGGAGAAATAAGACAAAAGTGAATGGAAGTTAATGGGAAGAGGAATTTTGGTTATGGAAAGCTTCAGATATAAATCGAAGGATTTTGAATTTATAGGGCATGAAAAGAAGATATGGTCTAGTGTGCCCTCGTCAAGACCGCATTCGCATAGAGAGCTATCACGTACGCGGATCTTTCTCAGAAACACTGGGCTACAGCAATGACCCAGTCTCAGTCTACACAAGGATGAAACAGTTCTTTTAGAGAGTTTCGGGAATTTAGCAAACCAGGGTTTCCGTTGTATCTCGGGTTGTACAGCTGCGTAATAAGCTCCCTTGAGTTTTGAACTATCTTTCCACGCTGTTGTCCATGTGTTGTATAATTTAACTTTGGCATCATTACACAAATCGTAGTTGTGGACTTTATAGTGTTTCCGATCGACAGGGTTGGAGACTGCAAACTTCGCTAGTGAGTCGGCACATTCGTTGCCTACAATTCCCGAGTGACCGGGAATCCAAACAATTTCAACGTCCAAACCATTTTTATAACAATTGTATAGTCTATTCTTAGTGTCAATTATAATTGTACTATTAATTTTAGAGTGTAACTGATTATGTTTTAATGCCTGAATACTACTGTGCGAGTCTGTGAAAATCACAGATTTTTTAATATTGTGAGATTGGATGAAACATATGGATTCTAAAATGCCAATACATTCTCCTGTGAATCCAGAAACTTCTGGTGGACATTGAAATAGCATGGCAATCCTAGAATTCTGGTAATACGTTGCCACTCCTGTGCACCCTGTAGGAGATACCTTCGAAGCGTCAGAAAAGAAAAAGTTCCAGCCTTTCCAATACCTTTTGACCGCCTCGTCAAAATCGTCCCTCACATTTGGGGAAGTTTTGGTAATACCAAGATTCAAGACCAACTTGGGTTTGAAACTGATGGTTTCATATGCTGAGGAAAAGACCGGAAGAATGGGATATTGACAAATAGGAGAAGAGAGGTTTTTAATCTCCCTATACCTATTCATCAATGATGGGATAGATTTATTATTCCAATAAGAGGAGTTGTTGTAGGAAAGGTCGATTTGCTCTAAAATAGGAATCAAGGGATGGGTCGAGAGCGAAAAAACTTTAGATAAAAATCGATCTGCCAAATACTGTCTTCTAATATATAAGGGGGGCTCTACACATTCAATCTGTAGGGCATTTATGGGTGAGGACTTCATTGCTCCAATTATAATTCTAAGGCATTTAGCCTGAATCGAGTCTAATTTACGAAGTGCCTCCTTATTACATGGTTCAAGTAGGAAGGAACAGTAGTCCATCACACTCCTAATCAGTGCATTATACACTAATTTTAAAGTGCATGGGTGCGCTCCCCACCAGACCCCAGCTAAAGCCTTAAGAATGGATACCGAGCGTTCGCACTTTTGAATGATGTTATTTGTGTGGTCAACTCCGGACAATCTCGAATCCAAGATAACTCCTAGAAACTTAGCACTTGTTTTGAGTGGGATAGATTGCTCAGCTATGTTGATATCCACTTGAGGGATGTTACGTCGACGAGTGAATATAACGGCTGTGCTTTTTGGAGCGCTTAGGGATAACCCATGTTCGAAAAGCCATTGGTTTAATGAGGCCAAAGAGACATTGATAGATAGAGCGGCATCCGGAATGGAACTGCCAGTGACCAATAAAGCGATATCGTCTGCATACTGAAGAATTTTACAGTTATTATTGAGGCAGGAATATAAGTTATATGTATAGATATTATAAAGAAGAGGACTAAGGACTGACCCCTGAGGTAATCCCCTCCAGACTATCCTTTGCTTAGGGTCTTCCCCCGGGATCCTTAGCTGGATAGTGCGATTACAGAAGATGTTGCTAATGATGTGACAAATCCTTGCCGGGATTCTCAGCTCATGCAGTTTCTGCCTGAGAAGTGGAAGGAGGACACAATCATAAGCAGATGATATGTCTAGAAAAACGGCTACCACAGACTCATTCCTGCTAAGAGCTAGTCGGATCTCTGATGTGAGTAGACCAACACTATCAGCAGTACCCATACCTTTTCTGAAACCGAATTGAGTCCTTGGAAGCAGTTCTCTGTTTTCGACAAGCCATTCTAGGCGGTTTTTAATAAGGTGTTCCAAGAGTTTTAAAAGTATGGACGATAGGGCAATTGGTCGGTATGAGCAATGATCATTAGGATCTTTGCTAGATTTTAATATAGGAATAACGACTTGAACCTTCCAGTCTGGAGGAATGTAACCAGAAGTAAAACAAAAATTAACCAGGTCCAGGTAGTACTGGTGAGCTTTCAAACCGGCTTTAGTGATAAAAGAATAAGGAAATCCATCGACCCCAGGTGCTGAATCCTGGACATGTGAAAGAACCATCTCTAATTCATTTAAGGAGAAAGGCTCGTCAAGTGGGTCCTTGAGCGTAGTTGCATCAGAATCTGTGAACTCACACTCGTCCAGATTGGGAACATAAACAGGAGCGATTTTGGAAAAAAATCGCTCGCCCAAATCTGCAGTAATTATGTTCGAGTTGGGCGGTGTAAGACTACTCCTAAAACATTTTATCTTCTTCCATACTACTGACACTGGGGTAGATGGTTTGAGGTTGTTACAAAAAGACAGCCAACCTTCCCTTTTCTTCTTCTTGAGTAGCTTTTTGGACCTAGCCAATATCTGCTTGAAAGCTATGAGATTGTCCAGGTTCATATCCGAGTCATAAATTTTTTCAGCCTCATTCCTAGCTTTGATTATATCAGTACATTCTCTATCCCACCATGGTGGAGAAGGAATTTTACCTGAAGGTTCTTTTTTTGTAGGAAAGCAGTCATCTGCCGTAGAGGAGATTGTTGATGAAAAACTAGAAAAACACTCAGAGACTGTATTATGATTTATTGATGGGAGGGAGGGCACTCTTAAGTCTAGTAATTTGGAATATAGGTCCCAATCTGCTGAGTTCAGCTGATATTTTAATAAAGGAGGCGAGGCTCTATCGGGAAGACTCTTAGAAGGTATTTTTACCATAATGGGAAAGTGGTCACTGCCATAAGTCATACCCAAACGACTCCAAATCAAAAGGCTAGCTATGTTGGACGAGCAAAATGTTAAGTCAACACAACTATTACTCTGTCCTGGTGCAGACCTACGTGTCACACTGCCATCGTTAATGATACATAGGTTGAGTTCATCCAACATATCCACCAAACCAATACCAAAAGTGTCACATGAATCAGACCCCCAGCGATAATGATGACAATTAAAATCTCCCATAATGAGTAATGGGCCTGTAACGCTACTTAACAAATTGTGTATAGTGGCTAGGTCATCAATATGTGGGTGAGCAATATAAAAAGAGAAAACATTTATATCCTCAGCCTTTATAGCAACAACATTAACATTGTCACCAAGAGAGGGTAGAGGAATAAGGGAAAATGTCACTTTGTTATTAATGAACAAAGCGCATCCCCCATATCCATCAATTCTGTCGTGTCGAACACTGCCAAAACCTGGTATCCCAAAATTACTATTGGGAGTAAGCCATGTCTCAGCAATGCCGCAGACTGATGGTTTATATTTATTAATTAAAGAAATCAAATCATGTTTCTTGGGAGAAATACTCCTCACGTTCCATTGAAGAAATGAGAGGGGAGGGAATGTTATTTAAATATTTTAAAATAGAAGCTAACTTTATGGCAACGTGGTCTGGTACAGATTGTTCAGGGTTTGATAAAACAGAACTTAGCATATTTGATATAATTTTTAGGATATTTTCTGAGGTATCTTGTCTGTCAGAAGTTGGTTCTGTTAGTTCCGGAGAAAAAGCACAGCCATTTTTGGAAGGAGAGTAGGAGTAGTTGTGTACTAAAGCTTGATGTGCCTGCTTATCATAGCTAGGCGAGAGAGGTACTCGGGGTTTAGGTTTTAGGTAAACCGTTTTACGGTAGGATTTATTAGATTGGGGGGTCGGACTAGGGTATTGGGAAGAGTGGATATTGGTTTTGGGGATCTGGGTTGAACGGGAGACATCGGCATAAGATCTAGAAACGCGAGGGAAAACCATACTAGCCTCAGCATATGACACTGACTTTTCAGCCATTAGAGCTTTAATGCCCTTCTGGCGTCCCAGCTCGGGACAAGCCTTATCATTAGCGAAATGATTACCTGAGCATAGGATACAAAAAGCCATCTCAAGGGAAATCTCACAGCCGTCTCCTGGGTGATCATGACCGCATCGGAAACAACAGGGTTTTGACCGGCATAAATTACGAGTGTGTCCAAAACGACAGCAATTAAAACACTGTATGGTAGGGTACATGTATCTCTCAACCGGAAGAGCTGAGTAGAAACAAAATACTCTTGTTGGTAAAATCTGGCCGTCAAATGTCAAAACAACCGTTTGGGTTGGTTTCCATTCCGTTATGCCGAGAGAGGAGACCTTGCGGCTTAGTCGTCTCGATTTAATAACTGGACCACATCCAGTAGGAACCCTGATGTTGTTAATTATTTCCTCTTCTGACCATTCTATTGGGACATCTCTAACTATACCCATCCGTGTAATATTAAACTGTGGGATAGTGGCAATATACTTATTTTGTATTAGAACTTTATTGATTAAGGAACTATTTGCATCCTGGTGTGACTTGAATTCGACTGAGAGTCGGTTTCTGCCTAGACGTTTAACACCATCAGAACGAACATTACTAATATTATTATTGTCTAAGAACATGCCAAATTTTACAGGGTGAAGTGCTGTGCCAGATGTTGTTTCATCTTTGAGAGAGACATGTACCACATATGGAGGGTTATCATGAGCCATATATGACTGTCTACCAATTATATTTTTAGCTACTTTCGGTGGATTTTTATCGAGGACCGGAGGGGAGAGCGCAGGTCGTTTCCTATTAGGACACTCAGTTTCCATTTCATTAATCAGATTTTCATTTGGGAGGGTAATAGTAAGAACAGGAGTATATTCAAAGGGTTTATCAGGGGGGTCAGGTGGTTTCTTTTTATCCATATTGAGTTGAATACTGAATAGTTAAAATATATAAATAAAAATTAAGACTAACCTTAGTCTAATATACACAAATACTACGAATTGTCTCGATATAGGATGTCAAGTAAACAAATCCACTAATATCGAAAAAAATCACAGTACCCACAAAAGCACGTGTATCACCGTCACCACTACCAACGAAAGTCCTCGAATAACACTGTTGTCTGATAATCTTACGAAACGATAATGATAATGACAACTGACAATAATTGACAATGACAATTCTAAAACAACAGCAAGTAGATATCATTAATGGTATTATTCGGATAATGTTTACGATTATGATCTTACTGCAAAAGACATAAAGTATACTTTTGCTTGAAGTGTCTCGATAATTGTCTAGCTCTGTTATTATCCGTCGATATTTACAGTTACGATTTTCTGCCTAACGTAATAGTATTAAAGTCGATTTTTGACACATAATATTTTGAATAACGAAAATGAAATGACAAATTATTGCAGTAACACTATTGTCTATTAGACAACAGTGTTACTGCAATAATTTGTCCTACGAAACAATAATGATAATGACAACTGACAATTATTGACAATGCCAATTCTACAATAACAGCGAGTAATCGTAAACATTATCCGAATAATACCATTATTGATATAATGGTATTAATCGGATAATGTTTATGATGAAATAACAAATTATTGCAGTAATAGATTTGTTGTCAGTGCCAATTTTCATTATACAATCGTGTTTGATTGCTCCGGGTTAGGTTTTACAACTTTTAGGTTTTGTACTATTGTTGTTTATTGAGCATGTATATTATAAGTGGATCGATATCGATCATGGCGAGTCCGACACACAAAATTTTGTACAAATATAGAAATAATTTAGAGAAGTTGGAATGGCTTTTTATTTGAGCTTTATAGAAAGAACAGCTTTGAGAACTTAAAATATTTTTTAAATCCTGCAATAATAATATAATTTATTTTAAGATTCATAACTCCAGGACTACGTTGCATACGAAACAGGGACCGACTTCATAAAAAAACAAGAACTGATTCGGATAACGTTGTCTTGGAAAATTACCTACAAACGATATAGAAATTTCTGTAATGATTTATTGCTAAGGTTAAAAAGAGCATATGACAAAAAACAAATCATGGAAGCACAGATAGATAATAAAAAATATGGAAGGTCATTAAAAACATCACACACACAACAAAAACAACACAACTCCATAAAGAACTATTAACTCTCTCATCTTCCGAAAAGTCACTTCATGAAGCAAACGGCTATTTCGTAAATGTGGGTAGATCATTGGCGGATAAAATTTGTCAACAAAATATTAATTCCCGGAATCTGCCAGTACATCATAATATTAATTATAGTTTAACGGTTATTACTCACGCGCATACTTCGGGATTGCCGCCTAGTTTCGAACTCGAACGGAGCTCTTATTCATGAGCTGAGCCCGCGGCGATGTCGCGAGTCAAACATCAGTTCTGTTAGCAGTTATGACTCGCGACACCGAAGTACGCGCGTGAGTATTAACCGTTAAACTATAATTAATATGAATGTGTCTTACGAAAGTTATTATACAAAAAAGTACATCATAATACTCAAGGTAAATTACTAAATGTCCCCAATTCGTTCGTCTTAATTGAGACAGACAAATACGAGGCCGGACATCTCATCATGAGTCTTAAAATAGACAGTGCAACAGGCTGTGATAACATTAGATTCCTAAAACAACATAAAATTATTCTCGTTCATCCTCTAGAAAAAATCTTCAACGATTGCTTAAAAACTGGAGTATTCCCCGATGCACTTAAACGATCAGAAGTGCGCCCAATCTATAAGAATGGAGACAGAAATCGTATAAACAACTATAGACCTATATACATATTACCCGCAACATCCAAAATAATTGAAAAAATTATAAACATCCGTGAAAAAAATTAACTACTATCAATACGTACGGGTTTAGACACGGAAAATCTACAGAACACGCAGTGAATAAACTTATTGAATTTATTAGTTCTAATCTGGACAAAAGGAAAATATATCTTTCCATTTTTCTCGACCTGGCTAAGGCATTTGATACGATTTCTGTCTCCCTCTTACTCAAAAAATTGGAGACACTGGGATTCAGGGGCACCCAACTTGAACTTTTCAGCAGCTACCTGTCTGGGCGAACTCAGTATGTCCGAGTGAGTAAATACAAATGTACACACCTTCCAGTTCCCCATGGTGTGCCTCAGGGAAGTATACTGTGGCCCACCCTATTCCTTGTGTATATTAATGAACTTACTAGCCTTAAACTGACCAAAGGTGAAATTATCTCTTTCGCAAATGACACCGCTTTGGTGTTTGAGGGAGATAGTTAGGAAGAGGTCTTCAGTAATGCACAAAATGGTTTTGATATAATAATAATAATAAAATTTATTCAAATATAAAAGGTAAAATACAATATAAATCTTAGAACTACACTATTAATACATATTGGTATAAATTTTATGGTGCCTGTACTAGGATAACCCTGTGTCACAGGCGGCAAGAGTGCTTACAATATGTTACAGGGACACAAGATTCTTAAACAATATTTATCATTACAAAATAATTAAAAAATTATGGAGACAATAATAAGTTTAATAATTGCAATTAAGATACGACATAGGTAGATTTACTTATTTAATAATATTTATTAGGGACTCGGTTTGATCATAGGTCAAAGTTTGTAGGTGGTCAAATAAAATAAACTTAGAATTAAAAAAATTAAGGTCGTATATACATAATTTCTTATTTAGCTTGTTGTAGAGGTTGTTTGTGAAAACAAATTTTGACTCTGAAAGTGAAGTACATACAATATCTTTCCGTCGCTTGGTGTTAGTAAGGTTAGCATTATACGTAACAGATGTGTGCTGTTTAAGTACAGTATGAATTATGAAGAGTTGGCGGACTGTTAGCACATTACAACTTTTATTTAATAGGTGCGTAGGAAAAAGAAAAGGACGGGAAGTGGCTACTTTCAGGATTGCTCTTTGGGCTCGTTCTATAATTAACATCACGGTTTTTGGGGCACCTCCCCAAGAAGTAATGCAGTATTGAATAACAGATTGACACAAAGCCTGATAGACTTGTTTAATTAATTTAAAATAATAGATAAGAAAGATATGACAAAGAGGTGGCTGCAGAGAAACATACTTACCTTAAACATTGATAAAACTAAGTATGTTTGTTTCAGCACTAGGCAGACGGTGAGTATTCAGAGCGACCTACGAATAATTTCACATGAATGCCTAGCTGCGCATGTTCATCTCTAGAACGCGTTAATATTCTAAAATACCTTGGTATTACTCTAAATAACAACCTCAACTTTAAAGAACATGTCAAAATTATGTGTAATAGAGATTTAGTATGTATTTAAAAACTTGCGTCATGTCGCGGACCCTGCACTGCTGAAGCAAATATATCAAGCTCTGTGTCAGTCGCTTCTTACTTACTGCATTTCATCCTGGGTAGGTACCTGCAAAACCACTCTAAAGGCTGTTGAGGTTGCCCAGAGAGCTATTCTGAAGGTTATGACATTTAAACCGGTGCGTTATCCTACCATTACACTGTATCAGTTAAGCGAGGTGTTGGCAGTCAGACAGTTATTTATACTTACTTTTATTGTTATTTAAACTTATCATGCAAGAACACAACAAACACCCTTACAACCCAATGTTATTACAAAAACGTCGCAAACATCATGTATGTGACAAATTAAACATATTTAAAACTAACTTTGGTAAAAGATTTCTAAGTTTTCTAGGCCCTTACCTTTATAATAAGCTTAACAAAATAATCAATATATACCCCTTGACTAGAACACAATGCAAATTAAAAGTATGCCAATACTTACTAAAATTAAGCTACGAGGAGACGGAACAACTATTAATCATACCACATTAATAATAAACCTAAGAGCACAGAAAACAAAGAGAATTTTCATAGTTCACTTACACACACACTCATACACACTCAACACTTAACCCATTCATTAATTGGATTAAAACTATGTACTTACCTACTTAATACTTTTTATGAAAAAGCGTACTTTTCCACAATTTATAACTTTACGTGTACTAATTAATCAACTATTATATAAGTTCCTATTACTTGGCACCTATTTAATAATAGGTGCCAATTAATAGGAACGGTAGTACTTATTATATGTACGGTAGACTGAAATAATTTTAAATAAACTGTTGAGACACCTGACACCTTAGTCCTCCTGCGACCACGAACGATTCAAAGTGTTCGAAACGTCAGGAAAAACAAAAACCAATAATACACGCGATTAATCCGGTTAAAAGTTGTTTTATTATATGTATTATTATTAAATAACTGGGTGATATGGTCACTAAGTGACAAAACCCATAAAGTAAATAAAAAAAATCTTTAATTCATTAAGTACATTCCTGAACGAGGCAATATTGACAGTTGATTATTACGAGCCATTCAGAAAATAACTCAATAGTCAAATTTTTTTTGGTAATATTATATTTTATGGGTTTTAAAAATATTTTGAATGCTGAAACTTATTCTTTGGGGACCAACGAAAGAAATTACATCTATTCCAACCATTAAAAAAAATACATATTTTTTTTATTGTACAAATTTCACCATGATTCTTTGTTAGAACCTACTCATGTAAAGTTCATTGTCGAGCAGCTGTATAACAGGATAACGATAACAGTTTTCAATAACATTCCATAACATAGCACGATAATGCATTATTAAGATCTAGCCGTTATTGCCTTCGCTAATGATAACGATTAATCGCTTCGATCGATGTAATAAAAACGATTAACAATGTATTAATGAAATGGTAATGGGCGGGGCCTACCCCATTTTAGTTTCTTTTTTGGCGCACCAAATTATTGTTTAGTTCATGTCCTCTACTTCTTTGCTCATTGGATACATTATATTAAAGACATGGACATTTTTGGTTTTTTCAGTTATCGGTTACGTAACCGATATGAAGTTTTCATATCGATTTGAAAAACCGTTTCTTGATATCGATACGGAGCACTAACAAGGTCGGATCGCTAATGAGGTTGGCAACTGAAAACAGCTAACGCGGAACGACATTCTCTTCGTCTCAATTTCACAACCGGTAACGTCATAAGTTGGACTGAGAAGCGGCGAATATCTCAGTCCTACTCATATGAATATGAGAAGTTACGTTATCTACTCGAATGGATAATTATCAAAGTTAGTGAGTGTATTTCGTTTAGGTCGTTATTCTATATGAGTTGAGCGTATTTGTAAAAACCGTTTTCTGTTTGTGCCATATCGATATGATATGTTTATGTGTATATCCGTTTTTAGATACGTTTTGAACTTTTGATATATCGGACTCATGTCTAACTTAATACCAATCCAGTGTAATAAACGGACTACTTAAATAAAATTAATCACAAAAGCATCTATGAGCACTTCTATTGGGTTTGCTTGTTACCAAAACGTATAAATTTGCATGGTAAATATTGCCGATATTGCGTATTATCTATGGGCACTATAGAGTAATCTGTAGAGCCAACTCCGTGATTCATAATATCGTAAGATTCATAAAATCGTATAAAAAGTATCACTAATCTGTGATTCATAGATGTACAGAGTGGCCTAAACTCGAGTTTTTATTTTATATTGTAAATAAAAGATGACAGAGCAAAGAGTGGTTTCTCCAGTTATCAATAACTTAAGTGAAGAAGAAGATATAAGTGGCGAAGACATATGCGATAGGTTTTTTCATATATTAGACCAATTAAACCTTTCTCTTGAACAGTATAAATTACCACAAAAAGTTGATGTTGTTTATAACCCTACAATATATGCAAGACATACATTTGAAATGTATGTACGAAAATATTGCAACACAAGAAAACCTGTACTGTACTTAGACATGAGTCCTGGACCCTTGGGAATGGCTCAGACTGGAGTAAGGAAAAAATTAATGTTGAAAATATTTTAATAATAATCTGTAAATAGATCAAGCGTGATAATTTGTTATCGGCAGTATCTGGATACTGCCGATAACAATTCCTGGGAATTGATTTCGGGGGGCGGGGGAGGGGTTGTACGTTTTTCTTTTCACGTATGGAACAAGTGTTAACATTAAATTAAAAATAATTCCCCCTGGCTACAGCTACATAATGTTTTACTGGTTGCATTTTATCGAGAAGCGGAGGGGAGCCGAGTTCTGCCATGTACATTTGGTTCAAGGTTACAACAGGTAGGTACCGAAACCGGAAGTGACCAAAGTTCGGTAGAATTACGCGCACTTTCAGATGTCAACAAGCTATAAACTTTAGTTGTCGACACTACACACCAGCGGGAGACTATGAACAGGAACGGGAACTGATAACCGTGTTTATAACCCGCCGCCTACGTCGCTTATTGATGAAACAAAATATTTAGAGATCAAATTTCAGTTGAAATATAGGTAACTAGCTGTGCCCCGCGGTTTCACTCCCGTTAATTTGAGGAAAAAACCTACTAAAATATATTCCATCAGCCCCCCCCCCCCCCCCTCATGGCCGCCCGCCCTGCACATCATAAACGCGTAGGCCTTCCCCTTCGGGGAATATGCTAATGCTAATGGACTATCCATTTATCGAGGTAGACTATAGGCTATATAACACCACGGTACGACCAATAGGACCGGAGCATTAATGAAAAATATTACAAAAACGGGAAAAAAAAATCCTTTTGAGAGCTTCCGTTGCGTGCTCTGCGTAAACGGTTAAAGTTACGCAAAATCATGTACAACAGAATGGTTCCCCTTTAAAAGTTCTAAAACAAAGTTCACGACAGCATATGTCTATCTTTTAAGGTTGACTCACTATAACTTTTTTATGGTTATCAAAATGTTTCATGATATTAATCCATAGCCAAATAAATAATTATGTTATTCATCACAAGTAGTTAATTTTGAACAAAGTTGCTTAAGACATCATATGATTTCAACTTCGATTATAAAAGGATTTAAATTAATATCTTAGGAGATATCTTAGTTCTAAAATAACTTCGCAACAAAATAATGATCAAGTACGTACCACGCGCGCATTTAAAACATAACACAACATAGCATAGGATCACGCCTATATTCCCCGAAGGGGTAGGCAGAGGTGTACACAGTTGTACTACACCCACATTTCACCAATGCCGTTATTAAGTCCCCTGTAATACGTGGTGAGCCTATGGCCATCTACCAGGCACAATTCAATACTCCGGGCTGCTACTTAGAAATTTCTATCAGAAAAACTTAATAACACTGCCCGACCCGGGAATCGAACCCGAGACCTCATGCTCAGCAGTCGCGCTTGGGACCACTAGACCTACGAGGCAACTGCATTTATGATGTCCTAGGCGCGGTCACGAGCGGGGAGGGCGCTGGTGGAATACATTTTAGTAGGTTTTTTCCTCAAATTAAAGCGGGTAAAACCGCGGGGCATAGGTATAATATTAATCGGAAAAAATAGGGTTTAAAATGTTTGTTTAAAACTACATAACGTAGCCCTCAGTAGCTGGTTTGCATTGGGCTGAGCTGAGTATCAACACATTTCAATATTATGAATTTGTGTTCATACACTACATGGTGTTAATTTGCATACGTTTTTTAAAAAACGGAAAGCCGATGTCAATCGTTTAGAATATAAAACTGATGCGAATATCCATAAATTTGTGGCAGAAGCAACCGGGATATCAGAACGAAGTGTAAGGAGAGTGATTGCTGAAAGTAAAACATCCTTGCAAAATACAGGGGAAGCAAAATTTAGTTCTCCGCGGAGACCAAAAGAAAATACAAGTTGATGATTTTGATTTAGGAGTGATAAGAAGAAAAATAAATCAGTTTTATACGGTACAGAAAAAAAATCCAAGTCTACTAAAACTAATTGCTGTGTTAAAAGAAGATAATATTTTAGATTGCGGATTAACTTATTTAAGAGAACTTTTGCACAAACTGGGTAATTCATTTAAAAAATGTAAATCGAAGAGATCCCTTTTAATAGAGAGACCAAACATTGTTGAATGGCGAGTGAAATATTTGAGGGCCATAAGAAAATTCAGAGAAGACAAGCGAAATATATTCTTTTTGGACGAAACTTACGTTAGCCAAAGTCATAATGTCCAAAAATGTTGGCAATCTTCGTCGGAGCCTGGTATTTATGCAGATATAGGCAAAGGAAGGCGTTTAATAATAGTTCACGCTGGTAGTCGGAACGGGTTAGTTTACGATGTTTTGCTAATTTTTAAATCAGATTCAAAAACAGGAGACTATCATGGAGACACTACAAATTTTTACAACTGGGTTGATCGAAAGTTAATACCTAAACTTCCACCTAACTCAGTCATAGTTATGGACAATGCAGCTTACCACTGTGTGCAAGTTGAGAAGAAACCGACTATGTCCTGTTTGAAAATTAATATGCAGAATTGGTTGCAAAATCATAACGTGCCCTTTTCTCCCACGATGGTCAAAGCCGAACTCTTGGGCTTGATTAATACGACCCAATCAGAAAAAATATACACGATTGATGAACTTCTGAAAGGTGCAGGTCATACTGTTCTAAGACTACCTCCATATCATCCAGATCTCAAACTAATCGAGCTTGTGTGGGCAAATATTAAAAATTGCCTGGCCAGAGATCACATCAATGCTACATTGGACGAGAAAATTACAATACTAACAAGACTATTTTCTGAATTTTCTGCCGAACAATGGCAAAAATGCGACGACCACGTACAAAAAAACGAACAAGAATACTGGAATCAGGATATGAGATATGATACTGTGATGGACGAATTCATTATAAACTTACAAGATGATTCTGACTCAAGTTCAGACAGTTCAAAATCAAGTGATTCAGAAGATATGTCAGAGTAATTTCATATCTAAGTATATATATAAAAGAAAGTCGTGTTAGTTACACAAATTAATTAATAATAATTTCATAAATGATTCAAATATGTCGGGAGAGTTTCATATAATTTGTTTTTGGTTTATTTTACTTTTAATTGCAATGTTAAGTACATTGCAATTAATTAGATAGGTATAATATAAACTTGTAAAAGTTCAATTGTCTTTTATTTTTTCTTTTCAATAATTGAACAATTGTTCACGATATCTCGAGATTGGTCGTCACTGTCTAATTTCATGTGCGTTGCGAGCAGCAATTATTTTCTTTCACATAATTTATCAAAATGATCTAGATTTTTTCTTACATACATAATATTTTCACAAACATATTGACAAGACACCGTCATAATATTAATCTCCTTAAACAGATCTCTAATGCTCAGCAGTCGCGCTTGGAACCACTAGACCAACGAGGCAGGCGCATTTATGATGTGCTAGGCGCTGGTGGAATATATTTTAGTAGGTTTTCTCCTCAAATTAATGCGTGTGAAACCGCGGGGCACAGCTAGTGTATAATATAACTAGTAAACTATAGTCCACCTGCGCCGTCCCCCTCATGACCGTGGTACTTAATCATTATTTTGTTGTGGAGTTATTTTAAAACTATGATATCTCCTAAGATATTCATTGAAATCCAATGATGTCAAGAGCAATTTAGTTCAAAGCTAAATACTTGTGATGAATAACGTGTTTATTTGGATAAAGATAAATATCATGTTTATGAAAACACCTTCGCAAATAATGCATTATTTTAGAACAAATTTGATTACAATAAAAAAAGTTATAGTGAGTCATCCTTAAAAGATGGACATATGCTATCGCAGACTTTTTTTTTTGAACTTTTATTGAGGAACATTTCCGTCATACATGATTTTTGCGTAACTTTAACCGTTTACGCAGCGCACGCAACGGAAGCTCTCAAAAGGAATATTGTTTTCCCATGGTTGTAATGTTTCTCATTGATGCTCCGCTCCTATTCGTCGTAGTGTGCTGTTATATAGCCTATAGCCTTCGATAAATGGACCATCCAACACAAAAATATTATTTCTTATCGAACCAGTAGTTCCTGAGATTAGCGCGTTCAACCAACCAAACAAACAAACTCTTCAGCTTTATAATATTAGTATAGATACGGGTCCTAATAAGTCCATCGGCAAAATGTGGGTGCAGAAAAGTACAACCTCTGCCTAATTTTTTTGTGGGATATTGGCTTGATGTTATGTAAATGTGCAACGAATTCCGGTCATTCCTACTCATTGTGTAATATTATAATAAAATATTTTACATACCTAAATCTTAAAGAAATGTGTGTTGCTGTATAAGTGTAATGTTTTCGTATAAGTAGCTACTGAAACTATAATTATGTTGTTAACAGGTGCCCTTTGGTGAAATAAAATCAGTAAGAGATTGGTTGGGCATCAGTGGCCCAGTGGGAAAACCTCCTAGACTAATAAAATCTCGTCCTGTGATGGGCTTTGAATGTAGAAAAACTGAAGTAAGTATAAATAGCAGCTCAATAGTAGTACATATATTTTATCAATCTAGTCACTAGGTACCTATATTTATGTTTGTGTGTGTTTTCTACCAAATAAATGTTTATTTCTGTCTATTAAATAACCATAGGTAGGTATATAAGGCTTGATTGACACGTTTGCATTGTGTGGTTGGATTACAGAAGATTGAAGTACATAATTTTATCGATTGAACGCATTTAGCAAAGCGCCG
The DNA here is from genome assembly GCA_935421205.1 of Xylocampa areola. Classification (NCBI taxonomy): domain Eukaryota; kingdom Metazoa; phylum Arthropoda; class Insecta; order Lepidoptera; family Noctuidae; genus Xylocampa; species Xylocampa areola. Next base: position 10,455,202 of record OW285217.1, on the reverse strand, counting down.
TACTGTCTCGTTGTCAGAGACGGTTTTAACAAGTAGTAAAAGTAACTAGTGGTAGCAAAATCATATCTAAGTCTATGGTAGTAACGCTGATCATAATAATCACGGCAGTAACGATCAGCGTTACTACTCGTTAACAAGGAGATTCGTATAATTATGATAGAACTTCAAATTCACATAAGGAAATTTCGTTTTATCCATGTTCTATCTTATACCATGTTCCACCCCTATGTTCCAATCGACCTTTTTTTTTCGGACAAAGTTTTAAGGCCGTTAGCGCGTAAAATGGGTGTTTTCTAAAGCCTTCACAGTGTTCACAGATTGTTCAAAAAGCTTGAAAAAAAAAGTGAATCATCAAGTTCTTGACAACAATTGACATAATTTTTAACAAAAAAAAGAATCGACTCCAAAAATCTTTCTGTTAAGTAAAAATGCACTAAAAAGTGAAGAAATAATTGCATTATTTACTTACTTTAATTTACAAACATTTTTTTTTTAATTTTGATGTTTCTTACTAAATTCAGTTTATTAGGACAATTATTAATATTTTTGGAGTCGGTGCCAGCAAAGGATAACAAACGTGTAAGTACATTCATAAAGTAGCGTATTACGTAACTAATCTGTCGCTTTAGGCAGTTGTTGTGTTCATTTGGTTCAATTAGGTATTGTTACATTATCGTAATAATAATGATGGTTAATGTACCTTTAAATATACTGAATTTTAGGAAACTTCGTAAATATTTTTAAAGTTTGGGCTGGCACCGACTCCAAAAATAATAATTGTATTGAGTTGGCACAAAAGTAATGAGACACTTGGTTTACGTTTTTTTATTTTTTTATTATTATTACAATACAAAAAGCTTAGTCAATGATGTAATCACCATTAGCATCTAAGACTTCTTGCCAACGATCCGGCAAAGTTTGGATGCCTTTCGCCCAGAACTCTGATGGCTGTGCCCATAAATGCTCTGACTAGCCTATGTTACGTTACAATGTAAGGATTGTATATATATATACAATTTAATTTTATTAGACATTGTAAGTGAGCAGTGTATATATATATATACAATCCTTACCTTATATACATCGAAATCAGTTCAGGCATTTAGAAGTTATGGTGGAATAGGTAAAGAACCTCACAAACATACTTACATACATACATACTTAGATACACTCCTTTATTGGGCAGTCGTGAAAAAAGAGACGTTTGAGAATGCGGGCTTACACTAAAACGTATTATATCCCAAAAAAAAAATACGGAGTTCCGGTGCTTATATTCCGGTTTCATCATCATCATCTGATGATGAAGCTGGAAAATAGGCAGTTCATTAGAACTATTCCAGAGACCGTAAACACCACTGGAAAGCCACAAGAAAGCAAAATACACCATTTCGTTTACTTCGATGACGTTATATTTTTCAGTTATTTTGATTTAAATACCAAACTACCAAACCAATTTTCATAAAATTTCAATTTCAATGGGACCAATCTGAAAGTAAATCCATTCAAATAAAAAAATATTTTTCCATATCGGTTCATAAATGACGGAGTTCTGAGGTAACAAACATAAAAATAAAACAACCGAATTGAAAACCTCCTCCTTTTTGGAAGTCGGTTAAAAAGGCTTATTTTCGTATCACCAATTCAACATGGCAAAAAAAAACGACAAAGCTCTGTTTTCTTTTTCTTTTTGCTTCAGCTCTCAAACTAGAATGTTTGGAAAATTTTAAGCTTGATAAAAACAATAATCCTTTTTAATTCAATCATCAAAAGGATTATGTAATACGATTGATATTAACGTATAAAAAATTCCATATGTATGGAATTTCGCGCGTTTTTTAAGGTACTTACATACGAGCGGCACGTTGTCAACGGCTGCCGCCGACTCGAGTTGACGGTAGCCGCCGAGCGTGTCGATAACTGCCGCCGCGGGCTCGATGCCACCGACAGGTCCGACCCAGAGCTGGGCCTCTTCGAACCTAACCTGGCCGTGTCACGCTCACTCATGCGTCATTTTTATTTATTTTCTTTTTTAATCCCCTTTTCATATCGATTAGTAAAGTAGTTTAGTATTAATGTCATTCAAAAATTTCATTTTTTTTTGCTGCTCACTTACAATGTCTAATAAAATTAAATTATTGTTGATAAGACACACAGACCCATGAGCGACATAATTATGAACTAAAATCTGACGTTTCATTTTACGCTATTTTACATCCTGTGATCGTTGACCTGCTGCATTGATAAACGCAAAACCTATATACGATTCGTGTAAAAGCGTTCAGTAATTAAGCAAAACTGCTGAACGCTGTTTCACATAACAGCACTGTTTTGTAAATTAGTTAGCAGTTTTGTAAAACAGCTGATTCTACAATCCATTTGCGACATCTCCATTACGATTGTTATGATACGTTTCTTCAAATTCAAATATATTGTGACAGAATAACCTCTCAGATGGCTTGCCAAAATTTGCAATATGGCTTTAAGTACCGATTATGATGTTTTTTTTTTTTTATAAAACTCCGAATTACACAGAATATGTTTGTGTCAAACTTATCCACATTGGTTTTGTACCTTTTACGTGATGCTCGCACGAATAAACGACCAACAGACAAACAGACAAAAATTTCAAAAATGGTGGAAATGTTTTCTATTGGCTTCCATTAACCACACGACAATTTTTTTGGAAATCTCTTTATTGTACAGAAACTCCATCTCTACAGATTTATTATGTATAGATATTTATGTCTGCCTCGTTGGTCTAGTGGTTCCAAGCGCGTCTGCTGAGCAGGAGGTTGATGGCAATAGGCTCACCACTTATTACATGGGACTTAATAACAGCATTGGTGAAATGTGGGTGTACATTTGTGTACACCTCTGCATACCCCTTTGGGGAATACAGGCGTGATGCTATGTTATGTTATATTTATGTCAGTTATGTCCTGGTGACCGAGTGGTCACGGACCCACCTCCTGAGCCACAGGTTGTGGGTTCAAACCTGGCATGTATCAATGTGACTCTTTCAAAGTCATATGTACTTTCTTAGTTAATCTAAGCCATCGCTGACATACGGTGAAGGAAAACATTGTGATGAAACCTGGATTTGGTAATCTGAAAACGCCAAGCCGCAGTTAACTAGCGTGGTGTTAAGCTCGTCCCTTCTCTGTATGAGAAGAGGCTCTTGCCCTGCAGTGGGACAGTTATTTATTATTATTATATTTATCACGCATTTCAGTAATTTTAAAATGAGACAAATTTCCTTTTATTTCTAATGTAATAGCACCCTTAAATTATTAATCTTTCGGTCAGTCTAATCTAAGTAAGTACCTGCATTTTCCAGGTTAATGGTAAGTTATTTTGGGGCCTGTTTAAAACTTTATGTGGTACACCAGAAAATTTCTTCAAAACTAGTTTTGTCTATAACTACCTACCTCAACTGTGGATGATGAACTCGGGATATAATCTAACACCAGGTCACTTTAAAGTAAGTAAAAACATCTCATTTTCTTTAAGACAACATACACACCCAACATATTCTTGAATTATTTAATTCTTAACCGTCTCATTGGTGGATCCAAGTGTGGCTGGTGTGAGGTCGTAGGTTACATTATTGAGCCGGGCAAAGTCTTCTCTGGGGTCGATCGTGGTCTTTGATCTTTGCTAGCGCTGCGGTTAGCCCGGTCACAAGGCTGAGTTCTGCAGTGAGGACCAACCGCACTACCCTGCGTACGCGGCGGTGGATCATCGGGTGGGCAGCTAAGCCTGTGCTTCACCCAAACAAAAGAAGCCTGGCACACGCGAAGGCGCCATCACAAATAGCAGAAGAGAGTGTGGCAAATAATATAATACACCTGGGGTCAGTCCTGCTATTCCAGAGCATGGACTGGTTGACCAGCGTCGACGACGACTGCCAAGCGTCGTCGATGACGTCCCGCTCGTATATAAGAATTCTAATAGTTTACCCGACCCAGGACTCGAAGCCAAGACCTCACGCTCAACGGCCGCGCTTGCGATGCCGCTAGACCAATGAGGCAGTTAACAAAAATATATTTGTAGAATATTAAATAGGTAAGTAACTACTTATTTTACGATATCGCTACTATAAATACTATTTCATAAATTCATTATATGCCATGAATACCAAATACGTATTAATTATATGTATGTACAGATACAAATAAATATAATGAATTATTTCCAGAAAAGTGAATTACAAGATTTATTCAGCATCTGCGATGCAGCATTGAGTAAAATTCTAGAACTATATAAAGTAGAAAAAATTGTTGCTATTGGAAAATTTTGCCAAAGTCGAGCAAAAGCAATAATAAAACAGCACTCTTTTTCAAGACCTATTGAGGTATGTACCTAGGGCTCTTACAAACAATCGGCACTTTGCCGGCAGCAGCCGTCGTCACGTGTCTACGGCTACCGTCTGGTACCGTTGACCACGCTCGACGACTGCCATAAATAAACATAAAGACTAACAACGGCCGTCAATGCTCACATGGGACGCATGCAATGAGGGTTTTCACGTAAATTTTCGCCACCATATGGCGCCACTTTGGCAAGAGGTCTCCCATACGAAATATATGTCGCAGATGGATAGAAGAATCCAGTGTTTTACAAAACTACTAGCTGATTTACAAAACAGTACTGTTTTATAAAACAGCTAAACAGCGTTCAGCTGGATTGCCATTGCGACACGTTTAACAAAACTGCTACCCACGTTTAGACGTAATGCAGAATGACATATCTACTGTGGGACAGGTTTGTTTATTATATAGGTATATTAAATGGATAGTCACCACTCAAGTAAAAAAAAGATACTGTTAATTACTATTTTTCAAAGAAACATTGAAAAAATAATGGACTAGAACGGGGTTTGAACCCGCGACCTTTGTCGTTCCGGGTCATCACTCTACCAACTTTCCGTGGCTGAGTCGACGGAGCCCCGCTTAGCGGGACTCCTATTTTTGTGTCTGTAAGGTTAGAAAAAACCTAAACACGAAGAGGATGACGGGGATAGTTCGCTCGCTGTCAGTGTCGGGATACACGAAACTCCCGAGATCGCTAGGCTCGCTCATGGATCAATTTCGTTTATTTTCTTTCATAATCCCGATATATTCTCGACTATAGTATTAGTGTTTACGTCATTCAAAATTTTCATCTTTTTTTTGCTATTGACAAGTAAAATAAAGTTAGGTTATTATTGTTAAGACATACAGAGCCATATGCGACAAAATTTCGAACTAAAATCAACAATCTGACAGTTCATTTCACTCTGTTTTTAACCGACTTCAAAAAAGGAGGAGGTTTCTCAATTCGACCGTTTTTTTTTTATGTGTGTTCGGCGATAACTTCGTCGTTTATGAACGGATTTTGATGATTCTTTTTTTGTTGGAAATGGGATATCCCAAGGGTGGTACCATTAGCTAGGAGTTTTCTAAAACAGCGGATTCTACAATCCGTCAGCAACATATATATAAGGTCCTAATTTATTAGGTAATTTCCTTTGAAAGGGGTAATAAGGCTTAGCTTAAGTGAATGTATTTGACTTATAGTCAAATACATTCACTTAAGCTAAGAATTAAAATGATATAACAAATTATTTGTCATTAACATAGTACTAGCAAGACGAAAACTGATCCTTGAACGAAGAAAATTTTGAAAAAAATAAAATTGTTGTACAATGTTAAATTATGGCTTAAATGAATCCTTATCACTTACACATTGACCCCTTAAAAGGAAATTACCTAATAAATTAGGACCTTATATATATATATATATATCTGGCTTGCTTTCTATAAGAGAGAGAGAGAGAGACAGACAGAGAAAATTGCGCACGCCGCACGGCTTACAATAGCTTTCTATAGCAAAAAGTGTCGTTGCAACTTTTCGTCTTAATTTTTTCCGTCTAGCCCCCTTTCGCAACACGCGTTAAGGAACTTGACCGGGGTGAGTGGGATTCTTACCTCACTAAAACCACCTCGGTGGTCAACATCAGCATATGGAGGGAGGTACGTAATAGACCAGCTCCAGCACCCCTGCTATGCATCGCCTATTAAGGCACATCCCTGGAGAGACTGTACAGGGGTCTCCCTTAAGCCTCGCTGTGCACGATAGCACGTGACGACTATGCCACCGTCTTCTCTGGGATCACGATGGGTAACCAGAGTCCTCTCTCTAAGCATCTGTGACCCCAAAAGGCCGCCTGTCTTAAATCATACAGGCGGGGCTTCGGCTGTTAGGCGCCGAGGCGGTTGCCTCCTAGACGCTTTCTTCTCCGAGAGGGTTCGGCCCTCTCACAATCCCGCTCGGCGGCCTCTTCTTGGACGACAACAGTCTCACAAAAGGAAGCCATTCCTCTCTAGTTCACTTTATCTGCAAGCGTAGCCCTCACTACTGCCGGCAGAGACAGGTCTCGCCCGATACTGGCTCTTAGTACCCGCCGCTCAGCGGTCTAGGCAGGGCACACCTCAAGCGTTTGCTGCGCTGAGTCCAGACCACCTCCGCAATGGTATTAGGATAAGTAGGTAAAAATCATTCAGTCAACCATCATCTCAATTAGTCATACTCTACACAGTGGTTTTAGTTTTATTAACATAATTTGATTGAAAATATTTTCATTTTGTTTTGTATACCAATTCTTTACATCTGAAATATTGTTTATCGATGCTTGATATGTGTCAATATTTCCACGTTGAACATTACTATTGCACGCACACATTGACAATTCAAAATCGGTAGCACTTTTTTGAGCACTATGTCCTTCTTTCAAAAATTTTCTAATTCTATGGTACAGACAGCGATCCGTTACATTTTTATTGTATTATTTTTATTATTAAACGGTATCAGGCAGGCAGTCGAGACGACTGTTAAGTGCCTGTATCAGGCTATTCCTTGCTAGTTTTTATTTTTATGTATTGATAATATAGGTATATATATATATATATTTCTTTAACTTCGTTCCATCCGGGTGTCCCTTGACACCTCTCTAGTTTTTTTCTTTATTTTTATTCTTCTTTATCTTTATTCTTTTCTTTACCAATTAGTCTCATCCATTATTCTTTTTCCTTAGTATCGAAAGGAAACGTTTTAGTGTAAAAAAAAAACAAAATTGTGATATTCTCTTGAATTTTAGTGAAAAATATGTAAACAACATATTCATTATGCTACCACATATAGGCTCAGTGCTCACCGCCTAAAGGTGATAACGCAGGAATTTAAAATTAATATTAGTAGCGCTTTTCGCTAGATGATTATTAACAACCAAGATCCGCACAAAGTAGGTTGGCGGTCCAGATTCGAACTGCATTTGGGGACTACTGTAATAGCGTGATGAAATATATTTATTACGTATGGGCCACTAAGCTATGCTAAGCTTCTTACATGTTATAAGCGTTCGGACAGACACACCGGCTAACAGACAGAAACGTTTCCAAACATTTTGTTCTCATCTTCTGTATCGATAGTATTAGGTACCCCAATTAAAACTTTGGAAAAAGAATCAATGTGCAGAGATAGTTGGTACATCTACACTTTAAATAAATTCTGATATCGAAACTTTGTTCTAAAATTTCATCGACATAATAGTCGACACTGACAAGTCACTATTTTGTGGACATGAACTGAAAATTTATATTAGAACAACGTCCTTATTATTGCTTTTATGACCATTGTGTTTTACTATAGAGAAAATTCACTATTTTCTTGGTAGGATTTGCTTTCCCAAATAATTTTTTTAAAGATAGTTTTCTCCAAAATATGGCCATGAAAATATATGCTGTTGTTGACAATTTACCTGTGAAATGAATGTTTTTCTGGATAATTTTTTTATGAAACATCGCAGACACCAACAGAACACGTAGGCATCGCTTATAAATTTTAAAACTGTATAAAATATATAGGATTCACTGACAATACAGCAAATATAAGTTAGCGTGATTTTTGACAGTGATCTTGGAGAAAACAACATCTGCCAATAGTGCTGACCGAACCTAGATATATGCTTTCTCTTTCTAACATGTGATATTTCCGTAAGAGATTCCATCCCCATAGTAGGCTTTGTAGGTCTTTTTCTTTTTTCTTTTTTTATGTCGAGAAATGCCCTCGCATACCGATCTGACACGGGGGGACAGAGCGGTTATGTGGGAGTCGAACCCACTAAAACTCCACAGTGTACTCTACAGCCGCTTGAGGGCGGGACGCGGGAACGCTCTCGCACACAAACGCGAACCCGCCCGCGGCCGTCCGTTTCCGGACTTCCTCACGGGGTTGGGTATTGCACCCCCCCGCTACGGCACACCAGACACATGGCGTGCCACAACCACCTCGGAGACCATGTGCAATGGGTGCCAGACGACCCCGTGTCTGGATGAAGGTAGGGAGAGCGGCGCATCGACATACCGGCACTCCTCTCCCGCCGCGGCCCCCATCCCGCAGCTGCGGTGCCGCCCATACGACGCCGCAGCCCACCTCAGTTCCGACACCCCCCATAAGGCCCGCAACCTACGCCGGCGCCGCTCCAACATGGGCTTAAAGGCAAAGCCGAGAGGAGCGGCCCTCCTCGGGTTCCGTTAGCTTCACCGTGGGTGACCAAGCCACAGCTACTAGAGCCCCCCCACCACGACGAGGTGGAACCCCTGGGGGGAAGGTCTTTTTCTATCCTAAGTTTATGGAAGATATATGAGAAAAAATATTATTGGGACCTTTATCAACGCAAATAGCAACCAAAACAATGATTTTTTGAATTTTTGTCTGTTTGTCTGTTTATCTGCGCGGTTGTGCACGCTAATCTCAGAAACGGCTTATTCGATTTAGATGTGGTTTTCATTAATATATTGTAGTAAGCTTCACTTAACATTTAGTGTTTGTTTCATGTCAATCGGTTCATAAATAAAAAGGTTATGCCAAAGTAAATGAATCACGTCGAACATTTGTTAATTATGAATTTGTGTTCATACACGACATGGTGTTAATATACGACATCCACGCGGACGGAGTCGCTGGCACAGCTAGTTATATAATAAATAAATAAAATAATAATAAAGTCAATGATGAGATGTTTCTATCAATTTCTTATGAAGATATTTCCGTACTTTCGCTTTAAAGTTATAACGACCTTTGACCAATCTGATATCCTTGGGGAGCGCATTCCATAGGAGTATGGACTGAACGAAAAATGAAGAGTGCAGAAAGTTAGAACGATGGGAGGGGACATTGTAAGAGGAAAGCGATTGATTAGAGCAAATGTAATTAAAATGAGATGATATTCTTTATCAAACATCTTTTGTCGAAATATTCTGACCAGAACTCAAAACACATATTTCTTACAGTTGGTAAAATTTCGCAATACCAGGGCAAACAGCTATAGTATTCTCCATCAGACGCCGCTTCATGTGCTAGCCGATCAACCAATTAATTACCGTCTAGTCCAATGTGAGAAGCAATCCGTTGCAGTACAATTGTTATACGTTTAGCAACGAATTTATAAATACATTCTAAAATAGTATGCACCAATGGAAGCCCTCTTGAAGTTGAAGTGCATATAATCAAGTGAAGGAGAGCACTTTTAGAATCTGTTAAAACAATTAATCGATCACCATTCAAAGATTAAATATTAGCCAAAGCCTCTGCGATGGCAATCAACTCTAAATGCATTATGGACACGTAAGAAATAATATTAAATATAAAAAAGCAAATGTTTCAGAATCCAAAAATGCATTTTTGGTGCTGCAGCACCTGAACTGTTTTCATTTTTTTAACCATCCGTATAAACTGAATAAAAAATAGGATACTGCTAATTTAATGATTTACAACGCATAGGGACTTTAAATTGAATATGTGATACGAATTCGTAGGATTATTAACATACTCTAAATTTGGCTTAACTATACGGGATAAGTCCATATTACTGACCCAAGTGTCCATAGAAAACATATCAAACTTACTGCTGCTATAAAAAGATTTCTGCCTCAGCGAATCATGTGTCAAAACTAACAGCGGTTTTTTCTTACGTCACCAATACAGGCTATTGCACATAGCATTTACTTTTACTAGTATGTCTATTATAGTAAAAAGCAAGATTTGATTTTAAATAAAATTTACCGTCTAGAAAGCGTCGTCGCACAAACAAAGGAGGCAACAGCAATTCAGATTCCATCACGTGGATTGGAGTACTTTTGATTAAGCCTCCGATGATTCTACATGAATATATATATTTGATTAGTGTCTGGCAGCTAGAGTATGTCATGCTCACTCAAATGTCCCGCTGATGGTGGCGTTTGTGTTGGGTCATTAGATTCCCTACAATATGGTTGAGTTTAGTGATGCTGACGCTGGCGTCATGTTCGTGAACGGGCGCCGTCAGTTGGGGCTGGTCATCTCTAGACTGTCATGGCAGTTTTGAATTGTTACTAGACTCTATAGACTTCTCACATATGATTTTTATATTATAAATACAATGGAACCAACAATATTGTAATTGTTTGATGAAAAAGAGTAACCGTGGAGTTTCTTGTCCGTTCTTCTCCACTCTGAATCGGAATTTACACTTTGGAACGTGACAACTAGTATTTTTTGACAATTCAAAAGTGCCTGTAAATGGTCTAATTAAAATAAATGCTTTGACTTTCACTCTTAAACATATATTTTGTAAGCGGTCAAGTTTGAGTAAATGCATTTCGGCTCTATTATCAAATAAAAAGCTAGCAAAGTTCATCCGACTGCGAACAAGGGCAATATATAGTCGTCTTAAGTGGATAGGGTGAACACGCCACCCAGGACCAACAAGAATTTTAAAAATGTTTGTAAACTGAACAACTTTATCACAAATCTCGTTGATACGTTTTTTCCATCGAAGACCCCTATCAAACCACATACCTAGGTACATGACATTGTCTACTTATTGTAATGTTATCCCATTCAAATGCACGTCAACATCTTGCCTGCGATAACATCTACTGAATATGCAAATTTTACTTTAAGTGGGGAAAATATCTAGTCCTGCATTTGTTAAGATCTCGTTAATTAGATCAAAGGCAACCTGGATTTTATGTTAAGCTTCTCTAAGAGACGCACACTGCACATAAATTGCAAAGTCATCCCCGTATTGTAAGATGTAGACTTCATTTTGTATACTTTTACAAATCTCCAGGGTTATAACATTAAATAATAATGGTGATAACGGATCACCTTGAGCTAGACCATGACCTGTGTATCGGTTAACGTAACCATTATTCGATTCAATTTTTAGAACCCTTTCATTGAGAAAACTCCACAATTATTTACAAATACGCGACCCCACTTGCAGTTTATCCAAAACATTAATCAAACAGCTATTATCGACATTGTTGTAGGCAATGTCGATGTCTAAAAAGCAACCCACAGTAGAACAGCTGTTAGAAAATTCAGTCTGGATTATACATGTTAGCCAGTTGAAGCTGTCAAAACATGACCTACCCCTACTAAAACCAACCATATTGGGAGAGTTTTTTTTTTTTTTTTTTTTCAATAAACCATTTTAATCTATTATATAAAACATAATGAAAAATTTTGCAAATACACGACGTAAGGGATATAGGACATAGCGAAGAACCATCACTAAGGTCACGCCCAGGCTTTGGAATGGGCACAATAAAGATATTGCGCCACTGATGAGGGACAAAGTTGTGAACAAAAAATTAATTATATAAAGATAAAAGAACGCGTTCGACTACAGGTTTGTCAGGTAAATTTTGTTTGCATTTTCAGGTATTTTTTTTATCATAGAATATGATATGTCGTCGCATCCGTAAGATGTATCCTTAGGTTTGATACATTTTTCCAGCTCCTGAATAGAGATCTCACATTCTAAGATTGCGTTATTATGATAAATAATTGGAAATGGGGGTGATACAAAATCAGGAGACAAAGAATTTAATAGCTTTTCTGCTTTCGGTAGCTACATAACGTCTAGGAGAGAGATAACCTTTAAGTCATCTCATTTTCCGCCACATTTCACTGGAATTTGTAGATTTATCGACTGATGATCATTATGCAAGTTCTCCGCTTTAGCCTGGCGTATCAACCTCTGAGCTGAATTAATGGTATCCTTAAGTATGTCTAAATTTTGGGGAGTGGGGTTACGTCTAAATGTGACCAAAGCTAGCCGACGACGAGTCATGGGGTGCGAAATTGTTGATGTCCAGTATGGCTCAGGGATAAACACAGAAGTAGGATTTTGATTAAACTTGAATGTTGGAATAAATGTATAAGCAGAGGCTGTAGGAATATTTAGACATAAATCATAAGCTTTCTGGTGATCAACGGGTAACCATATATCGGGTAATTTTTGTTCTAAATAATTAGTATACGAAGGGCGAACATTCATCTTCAAAAGTGGAATAAGATAGGATGAAGACTTAGTCGACATTTTAATAATTAAATTATCGCTACCTAGATTTTCATTTAAAATATACCAGTCAAATTGGAGTGAAATATCCAAAGATGCAAAAGAGATATCGGGGGAAGATTGTTGCAAGGTGCTTGAAGGCGGCGGGTTATCAACAGGTGGCAGCAATTCCGAAGTATAATGAAAATCCAAATAGGTAGGTAATTATAATAGCTATATTGAACGAAGAACGACACAACAGTAACTTAGAGGAGCGTGAAGTGCGCGCGGGGCCCGTATTTAGGCAACAACTGACAAAACTGCAACGAACGTTCGCGGCGGTGGTACCGCGTCCCGCGCGTGCCCCTCGTTCCCCTCACGCTCCCCGCACATCAAGGACACACACACACCACAATAGAAAACAAGTAAGTATAATATTAATCTATTATTGTTGGTTTTCGCGTCGCTTACACCCTCCACCCCAGTGCTGTTAGCAGCACTCATCAGTCAAAGGAATCCGAGCGACGCGTGCGGCGGATCGAGTAAGTATTCCAGACTTCGTTTTTACTCTTATCATTCTGACTCGACCATCTTTTCCAGGGCATACTTCCTGAACTAAGCCTTTAGGCCACATGTTTCTAGGGCCATTCGGGTCGACAACGAACACTAAGTCACCGACTTGTAGCGGTCTCTGTTCTTTATTCCATTTCTTTCGTGGAAGTAGCTCGGGTAGGATCTCCCTCACCCATCTATTCCAAAAGAGGTCAGCTAGGCGCTGCGATATTCGCCATTGTTTCCTAAGGCATGGTTCCGAGTCATCAGTTTTTGCAATGTGTGGTAAATTTGAAGCTGTTCCGATTAAAAAATGATTAGGTGTAAGTGTTTCTAAGCTGCCAGGCTCAACAGATACATGAGACAGTGGTCGACTATTTACGATGTTTTCAACTTCCATTAATAGCGTGTTAAAGGCTTCTTCTCGTGGAGCTCTCTCTTTCAGTACAATGTGTAACGACGTCTTCACACTGCGGATGAGGCGCTCCCATGCTCCACCCCAGTGAGGGCTCGCGGGCGGAATGAATGTCCACTTAGTGCCTTTATTCTCAGCTTCATTCTTTAAGACTTCTTCATCCAGCTCCTGTATAGACTTCTTCAGTTCCACGTGTGCTCCTCTAAGGTTTGTCCCATTGTCTGACCACAAATGCTTGGGCCATCCACGTCTTGCGGCTATCCTTCGAAGGGCCATAATGAAAGAGTCCGTAGTTAGTGTAGCGACGGTTTCTATATGTATAGCCCTGACGGTGAGACAAGTAAATAGTACACCATATCTTCGTTCGTGTCGTCGCCCAACCGTGACTTCTATCGGGCCGAACAAGTCAACACCACATTGGGTAAAAGGACGTTGATGATGAGCCATTCTGGATTGAGGTAAGTCACCAATTCTAGGTATTTCAGGTTTAGATTTTTTTAATCTGCATAACATACATTTCGTAACCACGCTTTTAACCGTCGGTCGTAATCTAATTATCCAATACTTCTGTTTAAGTTCATTGACCACAGTCTCCTGATTTCCATGAGCAAACTTGATATGGTAATGTTTGACAATCAATCTTGTTATATAATTATGACCGTCTAAGATTGCAGGTCTTTTCACTTCAGGTAGCACGTCGGCAGCTGCATCGATCCGGCCACCAGCGCGCAGTATTCCACGATCATCGAGATATGGCGACAATGTGAGTAGTTTACTAGTGGTAGGTATTGCTTCAGAGTTTTTAAGCGTGTTAATCTCCTTACCGAACGATTGAGCTTGCGAGTATCTAAGAAGTAGACGCTCAGCTCGTTCCAATATATCTCCATTCAGAAGGCAGGTAAGTCTTTTGTATGCAAATTTAATATGTATGGCCTTTACTCCTTTCTCAATAAAGGTAAGTAGGTACTCGTGACGTCGATCTAAGTAGGCGTAGCCAAGAAGAAAACCTAGTCGGTTCTGGTACAGGTAAGTCTCCTTCTTCCATATTTATAACAGTTATGTATAGGTCAAGACTTCGAGGGATAATATAAAACGAGGTGTTTAGGCACAGATAAACTGAATTTATTACGATATATATCAATATCAAAACAGAGCGAATTTAACGTGCCGATCGCAGCGGCGGTTAGCGGACGACTCCAAAGTTAAACTTATTATCTAATTACCTACGTTAAAATATAAAATTATTCGTTTAGTTGCGTCGCCTACATAAGCCCCACCCTAGTGCTGCTAGTGCAGCACTCATTTTTCCAGAGGAATTCTAGCGACGCGAGCCACAGATCTCTTAAGACAACCTAACTGCGTTCGCACTTGTACCACTCGCACTCTACCGTCCTCTCCAGGAAAAACCTCTTCTACAATACCTCGCGGCCACACGTTACGAGGAGCATTAGGGTCGACGATAAACACCAAGTCACCAACTTGAAGGGGTCTTTCTCCGTCTTGGGTCCATCTTTGACGTGGTATCATTTCTGGAAGAACTTCTGTCACCCATCTCTTCCAAAACATATCCGTCAACCGTTGTGCTATTCGCCACTGTCGACGCAGAAACAGATCTGAGTCATCAAAGCTGCCCATCTGTGGTGAAGCAGATGGCGAACCAAGCAAGAAGTGATTCGGTGTCAACGACTCCTTGCTGTTGACATCCACCGACACGTGACTCAGAGGACGTCCATTTACAATGGCCTCTACTTCAGCAAGCAGAGTATTAAACACCTCCTCTCTGGGCGCTCTCTCTTTAAGAACTACTTTTAGTGCGATCTTGACGCTACGAATTAAGCGCTCCCACGCCCCACCCCAGTGAGGACTGGCTGGTGGGATGAAGGTCCAGTGTGTGCCGTGAATGCTGACAGTGGTTTGCAGGGATTGCTCATCAAGCTCTGCTACGGACCTTTTAAGTTCTGTATCTGCGCCTCTTAAATTTGTCCCATTATCGGAGTACAGGTGTGCAGGCCATCCACGCCGTGAAGCCATTCTGCGTAGAGCCATGATCAGTGAATCGGTGCTGAGCGATGACACTGTCTCCAAATGAATTGCTCTGACGGTAAGGCAGGTAAATAACACTCCGTACCTTTTCTCCTTTCGTCTTCCTATTGTTACCTCCATTGGTCCAAATAAATCGACGCCGAAATGGGTAAATGGTCGTTGGTGATGAGCTACTCTGGCAGCAGGTAAGTCTCCCATTTTCGGCATTTGTGGTTTCGCCTTTCTCAATCTACATAGCATACATTTTGTTGTTATTTCTTTAACAGTAGGTCTTAATCGTATTAACCAATACTTTTGTTTGAGGGTATTTACTACCATCTCCTGGTTTGCGTGGCCTGCTCTCACGTGGTAATGTCTCACAATTAATTTGGCCACTTGACTTCTTCCGTCTAAAATTGCAGGATACTTCACGTTGTAGGAAACATCAGCAGCGGCGCCTATCCGCCCGCCTACACGGAGTACACCCTGCTCATCTAGGAAAGGCGTTAACGTAAGTAACTTACTACCTTTATCTAAACATTTTCCGGTTTTTATTGCAGATATATCTGAATAAAATGATTCTGCTTGCGCATAACGTAGAAGCAAAATCTCGGCGCGCTTTGTAGCAGTGCAATCATCAACCTTCCTTTTTTGACATTTACTGATAAATTTCAAAACTATCACTGAACTTCTCTGCAGGCGTATCCAAGAAGAGAATCGCATCGGATCCGGGACAGCAGCAGACTTAAGTAAGTAATCAGTCTGTACAATATTCGTAACGTATTCCAAGTAACACTCCTCAATACTAGGTATGACTGTACTTGTAGGCCAAGTGCTTTCTGGCTCACACAGAAATGATGGTCCATTAAACCAATCACCATCCAGCTGGAGACTGTCATAGTTCTCCCGTGTGGCGATATCAGCAACATTCATGGACGTAGGTACGTATCTCCATTCTTTAATTTGTGTCAATTCATCAATTTCACCTAAACGGTGAGCTACATAAGGTTTGTAACTCCTTGTATTGTTGTATATCCATTGTAACACCGTCGTGGAATCACACCAAAAGTATCGATCAGCTGTTTTTATTCGATGTGTGGACTGTAATATGTTCGCTAATCTGGCGGCCATTATTGCTGCCTGCAATTCCAGTCTGGGTATTGTTACAGGTTTAACAGGAGTCACACGACATTTACTCGCCACGAAACAAACTCTTATGTGGTTATTATTATCCACCCAACGCCAATAAGCAACCGCGCACATAGCTTGCAATGACGCATCACAAAATATATGAAGTTGTAAACAATTATAACCTGTTTCGCTAATGAGCCGGCTGGTAGGTATATGTTTGTGCATAGATGTATCTATGTCGTTCAATGAAGCGCTTATCAGTTGTTGTGATTGTGAGTCATCCCTCTCGTGTACTCCCGCAGTAGTGTTAGATAACGTCGATGCATTCACTCGTTGGTAGCATCGCGGTATTCGTATACAACTTATTGTCTTTAATAATTTTAACCATTTAAACCATTTGACACAAATGTTATCTGTTATGTTTTCGTTCCAATCGACATTTGATTTCCAGGTTTCCTGAAGTAATATTTTACCATTGATAGTGAATGGTGAAAGAAATCCGTAAATATCGAACAATGACATAATGACCTTTAATAACTCGCGTTTAGTAGGACATTTAGTACCATTCATTATTTCTTCAGGTATCCGTTTAAATGAGGTTACGAAACCTAATGTATCATCATCAGGATACCATATAGTTCCCAATGCACGCTCGCCGTCATGTCGTGCTCCAATCTTTACAGTAGCAGCTGTAGTAGCGAGCAAATCCTCGGGTAAACTGTTTAAAACCATCGCGCTATTACTTAGCCAATTACGAATCTCGAAGTTGCCTTTTTTGTGTATATGTATAATGTCGCGAGCGAGTTCAATGCAAGTACTTTCGTTTGATTGACTATCTGTGTAATCGTCCATATAATGTTGATCGCGAATAGCTTGAACTGCTGCAGGCTTCAAAGTTTCAAAACTTTGAGCGTTTTTGTTTTTAATAAACTGTGCAATAAACGGCGCGCAGTTTGCACCAAATATTAGTGATGTCATCTTATACGTCTTTATAGGTTCGTTACTGTTATCGCGCCACAGAAATCTAAAAGCGTCCTGATCATTTGGTAGGATTTTCACCCTTAAAAACATGTCTTTAATGTCGCCCACTACAGCGATCTCATGTTCGCGAAAACGCAACATAACACCCAACAAAGATATCAATAAGTCAGGACCCATTAATAAATAATCATTTAGTGATAAACCATGGGTTTTAGCTGCGCCATCAAAAACCAAACGTAATTTATTTTTATTTGGATTGTCTACACCAAAGTGGGGTAAGTACCATGTTCTGTTTGTTTTTGCTTTGTCTATAATTTCCTCAGCAAAATTATTATCTAACAAATGCTTAATACGTTCTCGGTACCTTTGTGCGTATTGTTCGTTACAGGCCATTTTCTTCTCCAGGTTATATAGCCTAGACAAAGCTGTGCTTTCTGAATCAGGCATCTTACAGCTAGCATCCTTCCATGGTAGACCTACGTGCCATCGACCATCAATAAATATTGCCGTTTGTTCCAGGTGTTCCAATGCGCGCAGATCATCGGAATTCTGGCGTGGTTTCCCGGATATCCCCATAGAATCGATAGTAAATGACTTTCTTACCATTTCGTGCAGGTCTTCTAATGAAGTGTCTGCCAACCCGGATTGAACCTCAGTAACGTGCAGTGCGGAGTAACACGCGCGTGCTGAGAGCGATGTAGGTACCAAACCATGAACGCACCATCCCAGTGGAGTACGAGTGGCACAAGGCTCATTACGTTTGCCGACTTTAATCTCTAAAGGTAACAATAAATTATAATTATCCTGACCAATCAAAATTTCAGGTCTAACATTAGGACAACAAAAATCATGTTTCATATCACATAAATGAGAAAAATTGTTAAAGTTAACTAAACTATACTTTTGTACAGGTACATTAAAGTTTTGAAGACTACGTACAGAAATTTTAAATCTCTCACCGTTATGGTTCGTTATACAAACATTAACGATGTCCGAGTCGCACACAATGGCACTGTTGTCCCACGCGCCGCAAACGTGCAGAGTCTCGCGATGACCGCGCAGACCGGCTCGTGACGCAAGCGATGCACTGATAAGGGACACAGTCGAACCATCGTCTAATAATGCACTTGTGTTAAAAACGCCGTTAGGTCCATGAACACTTACAGGCACTACTTTTAACAACACTTTGCACGCACTGTTCTTAATATGCGTTACTGTTTCAGCAGGTGTTGCCGACAGTTCGGTTGCGGTATTTTCACTTACACACTGGTTATCATCGTTCACTGTTTGACGCAAGTTGTAATGCAATAACTTATGGTGGCCTTGTCCACAATTGTCGACGTCACACGGTGCCGCCGGACAAGTCGCTCGGTCATGTCTTGAGTTAATGCATTTATAACATAACCGGTTTCGTTTGACAAAACTCCATCGATCTTTGCGTAATGATTTGCGGAATTTCTTACAATCCTGTAATTTATGTTTTGATAAGCGGCAGTACTGACATTTATCATCGCTGTCGCTACTTCTATTCAATAAGACTGTATGTGTACCTTCTGTGTATTTTTTCTTGTTGTGGTAATTATCAGTAGTGTTTTTAAAGTTTAATAAAGCCATAGATGAGGCTTTAGTAGCTTCTTCATTTAAAAATTCAGAAATGTCAAACCATGTCGGTCTTTTACCTTGCTTGATGAGTGTGTAACTGCAATCCGCCCACTTTGAGAGTAAAACTGGTGGTAATTTTGATAATATGCATGTAGTTATGCTTATGCCGTTCGAATATTCATCTTGACCGATCACTTTAACAGCGGCTACACAGTTTCGCACTTTAATTGAAAAAGGCACAATATCTTTGTGATATTCTTGTGACACTGGGTGTAATTTCTTGATATCAACCATGATGCGTGATAGTATAACATCAGGATTCCCAAACTGTAGCTCAAGTGTAGACATTACCATCTCAGGCGATGTCGCACTTATGAGCAGGGCTGACACGGTTTCGCGAGCTGATCCTTTCAAACACTTTCTTAAGCGCCATAGGTTTTCATTGTCTTTGAAATTACATACTTTAGATGATTCTTCATACGCCTGTTTAAAATGGAGCCATTCCATTGGGTCACCAGAAAATAATGGTAATTCTTTTGGGGTACAAATTCTACTTAACAGGTTGGTGTTAAATCCATTGCTGGTAGAAGCGGCTGCAAGATCTTTAAGTGCGCTGGCCAGAAGGTGAACTGTTTCCTCGGTGCCGGCATCCTGTGTGGCCGGCGGGCACGACACGTCCTGAGTTTGACCTTTGTCGTGGACGGGCTGTGCTTCCATTTCTCGTTGGCTGCGCTCCAACCACTCCTCTACCTCCTTGTTAGTGTGGTCTGTCTGCACACTACACTCGTCGTCAATCTCCGCTAGGTTCGCCGCTAAACGTTTTTCTATCAAGTCCATCTCGATCTTAGCTTTTGCTTCCGCAGCCTCAAGTTCTAGTTTCTTTTTACGTGCAAGCACTGAGGAGGATGTAGACCTCTTAGATCTGGCTCTGCTGACTTGATGAGCTGAAGTTGAAGGCATCATTTGAATCATAGATAACGGCGGTTCTGATTTTACCACACTACCTTCATGCTTATTTTTCAAAAGAAACGTCTTATCTCGTCGTAAATTATCCTCATTTACTGGTTTCTCTACACTTGGCGGTAACGCTGGAACATCTTGAGATGAAGACTGAACTTCCTTTTGCTCCTCATCCTTCTTAACGGTTCTCCGAGTGCTGACCATACTTTTCGGTGTGTGGAACATTTGCGATAGATCCAGCTCGAAGGACCAGCTGTATAGGTCAAGACTTCGAGGGATAATATAAAACGAGGTGTTTAGGCACAGATAAACTGAATTTATTACGATATATATCAATATCAAAACAGAGCGAATTTAACGTGCCGATCGCAGCGGCGGTTAGCGGACGACTCCAAAGTTAAACTTATTATCTAATTACCTACGTTAAAATATAAAATTATTCGTTTAGTTGCGTCGCCTACAAGTTAGGCATTCTAATTTTCCATCTTTGTTTTCAGGTTCAACGACATCTAGCGGCCACTCATCACAATCTTTGTATAAAAATGCAGGTCCATATAGCCACTCGTTTTCCAATGCAGAACAGTCATAACATTCTCTCGTCGCAATGTCGGCGACGTTCAGTTTGGTAGGCACATAACGCCATTCATTTATTTGCGATAACTCATCAATTTCGCCGAGTCGATTCGCTACATAAACTTTATAATTACGTGCATTGTTTCTAATCCATTGCAGTACAGTGGTTGAATCGCTCCAAAATATACGGTGTTCAGCGGTCATCTTATGCTCTTTAGTAATCGTGTTCGCTAGTCTAGCCGCTAAGACGGCGGCTTGTAGTTCTAATCGTGGAACTGTAATCGGTTTGTTCCCCGCAACTCGACACTTGCTTGCTATGAATGCTACGCGCGTAATAAAATTGTTATCAATCCATCTCCAATACGCTACAGCACAGACTGCCTTCGTTGATGCGTCGCAAAATATATGTAGCTGTAGGTTTTTATAACAATTTTTATGAATCACTTTACTGTTACTAGGTGCAAATGGCGTAGCACTTGTAGTTGACGTAGCACTGGTAGGGTCCGCTACGACCGCTACGACCGTAGCACTGGTAAGAGGGAGTGCGGGCGCGGGCGGAGGGCAGTTTCGGTTTTCCGTTTCGCTCACTCTTGTAGCTGCCGGGTAGTACCTTGGTAGGTTGACGTCACGCAGTGATTTTAGTAAACAAACCCATTTGACCCATTTAGTATAGATTTCATCGCTAACAGGGTGATCCCAGCCAACATTCAAACGCCATGTCTCTTGTAATAATATTTTTCAATTAATTGTGATAGGCGACAAGTATCCATATACATCGAAGATAGACATGACAACACGTAGCATCTCCCTTTTAGTAGGTATTTTATTTCCATTATTAATATCCTCCGAGAACTTTTTAAACGATACATCAAATCTCAAAGTATCATCATCAGTCATCCGTATGCCAAATCAAACCAAGTATTCTTTCACTGGCATCATATTGCTGACCGATTTTAAATCTTACGGCTGCATCACCGAGCGTTTCTTTTGGCACGCTATTGAGCACAGATTCGCTATTGCTGTTCCAGTTGCGTATTTCGAAGCCTCCTTGTGAATGAATATTCATGACATGTCTTTTATTAATTGAATCGCCGTTTGTTCGTCAGGTAAGCTGTCGATATAATCGTCCATATAGTGCTGTGTATGTATAGCGTCAGCGGCGGCTGGCATCGTCGACTGGAAGCGTTCGGCGTTCTTGTTTTTAATATATTGTGCAATAAAAGGTGAACAGTTTGCACCGAATATTAATGACGTCATCATATATGTTTTTAGCGGTTCTTTTAACATTTCAGGATTAAACTTTTTAGTAGGGTTTCCTCTAAAAATGAATCGTAAGGCATTTCTATCTTCAGGGCGGATTTTAATCCTTAAAAACATATCCTTGATGTCTGCTGTTACGGCTATTTTATTTTCTCGAAACCGCAACATAATTCCAAAAAGTGACATAAGAAGATCAGGTCCCTTATATAAGTAGTCATTTAATGATAATCTTGATGTTCTAGCGGCGGCGTCGAACACCAAACGTAATTTCTTTTTGTTCGGGTTGTCAACCCCAAAAAGAGGTAAGTACCAAGTTTTTGATGTACTTTCACAGTTTACTAATTCTTCCGCGTAATCATTTAATAATAAATGTTGGACACGTTCACGGTACCTCTGTGCATATTCTGCATTCCTTATCATTTTCGATTCTACACCTTTTAGCCGGGCCATAGCCGTAGGTAGTGAGTTGGGCATTACACAATTATTGTCCTTCCAAGGTAAGCCCACTTGCCACCTTCCGTCAATGAGTGTGGAGGTTTGTTCCAGGTGGTTCCAGGCGTGTAGGTCCTCGGAATTCTGTCGTGGTTTAGTAGCAGAGACTCCCATAGATTCAACAGATATGTAATGACGTACATCATCATGAAGGTCGCGAAGGTTGTAGTCATCATCATTTACAGCTGCGTCGTTCATAACGAAGAGCGTGGAGTACCTGTGTGCAGGCGGAGATACACACGGCACTCGGCCGTGTAGGCACCAGCCCATTGGCGTACGGGTGGCGCACGGCTCGTTTGGTTTACCTACTACAGTCTCGATAGGTAACATTAAGTGATAATTATCTTGTCCTATAAGGACTTCCGGTTTGAATGCTCCGATACACAGTTCTCCTTTAAGTTCACGTAAGTAGTTATACTTCTCACATTTCACTAAATTTAAGTTTTGTGTAGGTAAATTAAGTTCATTTACACTGCGCACACATATTTTATGTTTATCACCGAATTTGTTAGATACGATTAAGTCCAATAGTTCAGCACTGCACAACAATGTATTATTGTCCCATGCACCTCGCACGCGCATCGAATGCGGGCGGCCGCGCAGCCCGGCGCGTTCCGCCAGCGACGCGCTCATCATCGATACAGTCGACCCGTCGTCGAGTAATGCATTTGTGGCGAATATACCTTTGGGTCCATGTACGTTTATGGGTACCACTTTTAGCATTATGCAACTATTGTTCGTATTATTTACGTGAGTAACTGTTTCTTGTGTTTCAGTATCGTTAGATAACGCTGGCGTTGTCGTGTTGTTGTTATTGATTCGTCGTGCGCTTGGTACGAAGTGCAGAAGACGGTGGTGAGGCTCCCCGCACCCGTCGACGTCACACACGGCGGCGGGACAAGTCTGCCTGTCGTGTTGAGATAGCAGACACTTATAGCACATACCTACTCGTTTAACAAATGACCACCGATCTTTGCGTAATGACTTTTTGAACTTTTTACAGTCTGTTAGTTTATGTATAGACTCACGGCAGAAACGACACTTTTGTTCACACTTTTCAGCTTGTAGTAAAACTGTTTGATTACGACTGTTATTTTCACTATATTTACGTTTATTTTCGATACGAATGTTCATTAAATTAGCACTGCATGTAGATACTTTGATCGCCTCTTCGCTCAAAAAGTCCGATAGTATAACCAGCCTATACTTCTTGCGCTCGGTTATGAGTAGGTAGCTGTAGTCAGCCCACTTCGACAACAACACTGTAGGTAATTTAGAGAGCACTATGTTGACCACACTAACACCCTGTAGGTATTCCTCCTGTTGCAGTTCTCGCACAGAAGCAACGTAGTTTTTTATTTTTATTGAGAATGGTACTATATCCTTGTGATATTCTTGTGGTAAAGGATTCAACCTCTTTACTTCACGTAATATTATTGATATGATTATATCCGGGTTACCAAATTGCAACTCCAATGTGGACATCACAATTTTTGGTGACGTTGTGCTAATCAGAAGAGCTGACACCGCTTCTTTAGCGGGGCCGCGGAGACATTTTCTCAAGCGCCACAAGTTCTCCTTTTCGCTAAAGTTGCAGACACTTGTAGACTCCTCGTAAGCATTCTTGAACGACAGCCACTCCATATGGTCACCAGAGAATGGCGGAAGCTCTCTTGGTGTGCTTATGCGGCTGAGTAGGTTAGCGTTGTGACCAGTAGATGTAGAAATGGCGACCATGTCCCTCAGTGCGCTGGCCAATTGCTGAACTGGACCGTTAGTGCCGTCGTCTACGCGCGGCGGGAACAGCGGGGCGTGGATTGTTCCATGGGTTGTGCCTCCCTGTTTCTCCAGTTCTTCCTGACTGCGCTCGAGCCATTTCTCTATATCCTTGGCGTCACATTGGCTATTGGATTCCGACGAATGTGGACTGTATTTTGCTTCGACAGCTGCTAGGTCAGCAGCTAGCTTTTGGTCTATGAGTTCCATTTGTATACGGGCCTTTTCCTTAGAAGCTTCTAGTTCAAGCCTTTTCTTTTGTGCCAGCACCGCAGACGATGATGACTTGCGAGTTTTCAACGATGCAGATTTTTGAGACGCATGACGTAATGTAGGTATGTTTACAACTTCGGTACTCGTTTCAGGTCTTTGTAAATCATCATTTTCCATTTGTGTCTGCGGGTGAACTTTGTCCTTCAACTGTTTCCGGGAAGTACTGCGAGTGTTAACCATTTTCGTGTCCCGCGGCGGCGTGTGGAACATCGATGATCCGGCTCGAAGGACCAGTGAAGGCGGCGGGTTATCAACAGGTGGCAGCAATTCGGAAGTATAATGAAAATCCAAATAGGTAGGTAATTATAATAGCTATATTGAACGAAGAACGACACAACAGTAACTTAGAGGAGCGTGAAGTGCGCGCGGGGCCCGTATTTAGGCAACAACTGACAAAACTGCAACGAACGTTCGCGGCGGTGGTACCGCGTCCCGCGCGTGCCCCTCGTTCCCCTCACGCTCCCCGCACATCAAGGACACACACACACCACAATAGAAAACAAGTAAGTATAATATTAATCTATTATTGTTGGTTTTCGCGTCGCTTACAGTGCTATCAATTAAACGTACTCTCATGTGCGCCCCATTATTCAAAGAAACGAAGTTACTATCAATAAGACTCTTAAATTAGCCTACCCCTATAATCATTTTTATAAGACCAACTACTGTGATGCTCATTAAAATCCCCTAGAATTAGAGTTTTAGATGTCCACAGTGATAAGAGACTATCCCAATCATGTTGAGTAGTAACAATCCAGCGGTGCGAGCATGGTTCTTTTTGTCGACACGTTTGCCGATAATAAACGTCAAATTTGACATAAATTGTTTGTAAAACGATAAAATTCAATACATAAAATCTTTTATCGAGTCGTCAAGTTTGTCGAAAAGATCCGTGCTCGGACGCCTGGACGGACAGTATATTGCAATAATATATTCAACCGGATAACAGTTAAATAATTGAACAGATACTATTTCAATATTGTTATTGCTGATGCGCACGTATCTCCGTCGTGATTTGATGGATTTCTGTACCACTATAGCTACAACGCCGTAGGAGTCATCGAGGTCTGTACATCATAATCACTGATTTTAAAATTACTATCCGATTCTAGCCATGTCCCACTAAGGGCAGTAATATGGACCTTTGCCTGACGTAAGCATTCGAAAAGAAACTATCTTAGGTCTTATTCTTTAGGCATTCCATTGGAAATATTCAATTTGAGCGCTTTATTAGCCATCATAGTGTCCGTGTTATGAAATTAAACAAAACTTTCTTCCAGGGCCACTCAGAAATCGCAGAAATCGGATTGTTCTGTGATCTTTCCAAAGCGTTCGATTGCGTCGATCATGGTACTTTTCAACGTAAAATGGTGTTCAAAACGTAGCTTCTAGTGTTAATGTGTCTGCTAATGACTGACGCAACAGCTTCTGTTGCGTCAGTCATTAGCAGACACAATAGATTTTTATTGTTACAACGTACAGATCTGTACGTTACTGAGCCGAAAGGTTAAATTATATTTAAATAAAAGGTATAAGTGCGTCGATATTAATGGCACTAAGTCTTGCGGACTTTCAGTTCAATTAGGCGTGCCTCAAGGCTTAACTCTGGGTCCTTTTTTATTTTTGGTTTATATCATCTATTTACCATACTATTTAGAGGGAATTTGCGATGTTGTAGTGTTTGCAGATAATACATCTTTGATTTTTAAAGTAGACAGAAATAGAGAACATATGGACGATGTGACCAGTGTAAACGCAGGTTACGCACTGGTTTACGACAAATAACCTGGTACTCAATGCCAAGAAAACAAAATGTATTATATTTACTATGCCCAATGTAAAAAATATCAGACCAAACATTGTTCTTTATTAAGAACAATGTTTGGTCTGATATTTTTTCTCTATTGAGAGGTACTTCAGGCAGGAGAATCCACAGTGTTTTTAGGTTTAACGGTTGACACCAAACTTCACTGGGGTCCTCATATAACCAGTCCGGCGGGAAAGCTCAGTTCTGCAGCTTAAGCTGTCAAAAAAGTCAGGCAATTGACTGATACTGATACAGCTCGGTTAGTCTACTTTAGTTATTTTCACAGCAATTAAAAAGGTTTTATTTGCCAAAGGCATAAGATACTAGTAATGTGTTGAATGCAAGACAATCCATTTTTTTTTTC
Organism: Xylocampa areola; assembly: GCA_935421205.1. Taxonomy (NCBI): domain Eukaryota; kingdom Metazoa; phylum Arthropoda; class Insecta; order Lepidoptera; family Noctuidae; genus Xylocampa; species Xylocampa areola. The sequence continues at coordinate 10,428,627 of OW285217.1, read as the reverse complement.
CTTAGTAATAATAATAATGCCAATCAATTCAGTACCTATACAGGTGACCGAACCGACACGACCAACTTTGCAGCTAATACAATGTCGTAAAGAATGCAATTACCTTAATAATTCAAGATAAATCTTTGAAAAGCATTAACGCATACTTAGCGAACTCTAAAGTTACAATATTAAATGGAAAAAGAATACGGTCGCGAACAGGATTCGAACCTGCGCCTCCCGGATAAATACTCCAGGCGCTCTGACCACTAAGCCATCTCGACCTCTGCTCACTACCGCGAATTCCTCTTCCATATTTTAACACGTCTTATGGCGACGTCATTGCAATCAATCCTGTTCGCGACCGTATTCTTTTTCCATTTAATATTGTAACTTTAAATTGTAACGGAATAGTTTTAGATAGGAGGCTTTCGGTAATCACATTGTTTCTTGATTAATTTAATATTTCAATGCGTTGGTACAAAGGTTCGTGCTAGCTAATATGTGCCATAGACATTTTATCTCAATAGATAAAATTATTTTATATAAATTCAATTTTTGATTTGTATGGAATCTATAAATAATTTTCATACAGACAGACGTGTTGCTGGGAAGTTTGTTGCGCCGCTTCTTCTTCCCAGCTAAAACACTAGGAAGCGGTTAAAGGTGGGCTTTTTTGGGGGCTGTCTTAATGTTTCACGTTCAAAAAAAAATTCGCCTAATTTGAATAAAGACATTTTGTTTTTGCACCGAACGTTACTTTAAAGACGAAAAGCAAAGTCATATTGAAGGAAAAACTCAAACATGGCAGCTCGTTATCGTCTTTACTGGTGAGGTCTTTGCATAAAAGACTATTGTTTGTATGCGTAAACCAATCTTTACGAATGTCGACACGCCATTGTTTAAAACATACTTGGGAAACTTATGGCCTCCCGTTTTTATGAGCACATAGGAACTGCGCAACTTTGAAACATTTCGATTCTAAGCTTTTTGTATATAATAGTATTAAAAAATACAAAAACAAAAATAAAACCGCTAAAGAAAATTTAGGCGCTCCGACACTTTTGAAGTTTTGACACGTTTCTGACCTGACGTCTCAATGCTGCCGCCTGGTGTGCGTTATTTCAGATAACCCTCATTGTGGTCCATACGTCGGCGGCCAATCTTATAATCCGGCAGATCGTGATATAGCGCCATTTCATGGTTTTCCTAATTAATATCAGTCAGATCATTCGAAGTTTATGTTTCGACAATTTGGCTGCCCCTCTTCAGCCATTTCCTACATGTTGGGTGACAATTTTGTAATTAAGTAATAAATAATACTATATTTAGTACTATAGCTATAGCTACTACTACTATAGCTAGATTATGTGTTAATAATGTTGAATAACAACCTATTTGCTTAAATTCAACAAAAGTATTTTGCAAAAATTTTGGTATGTAAAAATTACATTAACAACCGCCAGCACCTCTAGAGGCACGTTTAAGAATGCTTAAATAAGCGTAGCCCACGTTTAGCCATATTTCAAAGTAGCTTAGAGTTTAGCCAGCCAATACGTCAACCCTGATTCGTTCGTTGATCTGCCGCATCCAGCAACCAGGTACGCCGACTCCGTGAGAGCTCGGCGGCTCCAGCACACAGGAGTGGTAAATAGAAGGTGCGGCGCACTCATGGTCATAGACATAAATACTAACCAAATTGCGAACGTACCTACTCCCAGTGTGGTAGTAAGTGAAGTTTTGATAATGCACAAAAACCGTTTGCACCTTGTTTGGACATCCCAGATTCTGATGTGCACGGTTACAACAAGACATAAGACAAGGTCTTTATAAATACTAACTAATCTAACTATACATTGTGAAAATAGTTTATTTATTGTGTAGATACCACCACCTATATTTTTTCATTATATTTAAATTGATTATTGCAAGTAGGTAACTATGACTCAGTGTTAGTAATTCTATGGTCCGATAATAATAATTATAATCGGACCATATAATTACTAACAAACAATGTTAATAATTATTATTTTTATTAACATTGTTCCATACCTATTAAATGTGTGTTTTCATGACTTCTGAAAGACGTTTCTATAAATACATATTTGTTCCAGATTCTTAATTTGCCACATCCAAGCCCTTGGGCAGCAAATAACGCAAATTGGTCAGAAAATGCACCTGAGCTGCTAAAAAACTACAATCTGCTTGAGTACTATCAACAAGACTCTGTTACTACCATCTAGTACGGAGTACGTTGTGAAGTGATTGCAAAGTAAACTGATAAGGGCTCTTACATACGAGCGGTCCACATATATAAAATTGACAATGCTTATATTTTTACAGAGTAGTAGTTAATTCAATTTTGATGTTTTTTTTATCCCATTTAAAACAATATCCTACTAAAAATAAACTGAAAAGTGAAATATAAAATGAACCGTTTTAGCCTTAATAACTAAGGTCCCAAACCTTCGATCCCTGAAGTCGTAAACATTTAAGTAACTAATTTAGAGTTGGCGCCCAACAAGCTTACGAGGTGGATCACTATAAAAAAAATATCAAAACAAATAACATCAAAATGTTATGTGTAATTTGCGCAGATGTACCTATACTGTATAAAAACAATGTGGTTGCGGTAAGTAGTATTGGAATGAGCGGCGCGGTCATTTAGCAAATGAGCAAACCAATGTGCGATGAAACGAGGAGTCAAATATGCACATATTCGATAAATATTCAAAACTATTTATTGTTTTATACTATGTAGGTACCTAATGTTTTTTAGATAACGATATAAACGAGGTCTCCTTCATTAGACCTTCATGCCAGCCGCAAAATTGCAGTAAGAGTTCAGTTCTAATAACTGCAAACACGTTTACTGCAGTCCTACAGTCGGTTGGCAGTTTTGATGCAGTCAACTGCACAAAACCCGCATTCAAACCGCATCTTTGCAGCTGGGTGCAGTTCAAATGCAGACCTTCTGTTGAGACCCTACCGGCCAACGGACTACTCTAGTTAAACAGTTGGGTCAATGGTTCGATACAGAAAGAAGTACTCCTGGACAAGTCAGCACTGCACGCATGCTGCAGCTTCGACCCTGTTTCCGATGCCGGATGCATCCAATTTTATTTTTTAATATTTTTAAATGTATATATTTACGTATTATTTTTACTTTTTCTATTTATATTATTTTTATATTTACGTATTATTATTTTTTTTTGATAATCAAATATGTGAACTATGTACTGAATGACATGAATCCCACACTGCACAGATTAGTAATGGAACCAATATGTTGTTCACGATCATATTAGCTCCATGGTATCATCTTACGATACATCTGAATCCATCTGTCACAACACACATCTACACAAGATGCGGACGATCTTGCCGCTCCAGAATTAGTCTAATTAAGCCACAAAAAAAGATGTCTTTCACAGACCACTGTTTGAATCGTCTGTAACAGACGCTAAAGCCAACGATGATGATGAAACTATGTACATATGTTTTTTTATAAATTTACCGAAAGTTGTTGTAATTTATTAATAATTAATAAAACATGTAATCCAATCTACTGCTTTTATTTCTACAATATACATAGTTAAACCTTCCAATTGCTGCTTTTAAACAATTACTTGTCCTTTGTCTTGTTTTTGGAAGAATATAATTTGCTAGTTATCTAAAGCTAAATGTGTGTTAATACTGTTAATGTAATGACGAGAGCTATTGTTCCTTTAGTGCAAGTTCTTTTGTGTTTGTGTGTTACCTCACCCCCCGCCTAAAGTGGCCACTAATTTGTTGTCTCCCGTCTAGTCCTCTAAGTTTACAGGTATTGCAAAAAAAGAGTATATAGAGTAGAGAGCATGAATAGGTTTAATGAATGGTTTGAGCATAGAATTAGAATATTTTTGGTAACCCATAGAAGGACATAGAACTCAAAAAAGTGCTACCGATTTTGAATTGTCAATGTGTGCGTGCAATAGTAATGTTCAACGTGGAAATATTGACACATATGAAGCATCGATAAACAATATTTCAGATGTAAAGAATTGGTATACAAAACAAAATGAAAATATTTTCAATCAAATTATGTTAATAAAACTAAAATCACATATTTTTCTAGGGTAGGTATTATTTAATGCGCTTAATTAATTAATTACATTATTATAATAAAAACATTTCATGCGCTCACATTATAATTATATTTTATTGGTAATAGGTACTTTGTAAAGAAAGCAGCTTTTAAGGACCCTGAGCAGTGTATAGAGTATGACTGATTGAGATGATGATTGACTGAATGATTTTTACCTACCTATCCTAATACCATTGCGGAGGTGGTTACACACGCTTGAGGTGTGCCCTGCCTGGACCGCTGAGCGGCGGGTACTAAGAGCCAGTATAGCTACTACAGGGCTCGCCTGTCTCTGCCGGCAGTAGTGAGGGCTACGCTTGTAGATAAAGTGAACTAGAGAGGAATGGCTTCCTTTTGTGAGACTGTTGTCGTCCAAGAAGAGGCCGCCGAGCGGGATTGTGAGAGGGCCGATCCCTCTCGGAGAAGAAAGCGTCTAGGAGGCAACCGCCTCGGCGCCTAACAGCCGAAGCCCCGCCTGTATGATTTAAAAAGACGGTGGCATAGTCGTCACGTGCTATCGTGCACAGCGAGGCTGAACTAATCAATAATTTTAATAGCGATTAATCCAGTTAATAGTTGTTTTATTATAGATAATGTGTAGTTATCGCGAAAACTTAAGATATCCTTTATCCGTTGTTGCACACCTGTGTGGCATCCAGCAATCGTGGCAGCGTTATCGTAAGCTTGTCCTCTACTCTACTATCAGCTTTAAGTTTGCTTACTGTCATGTCACTAATACCTTCCGCTGTTTTGCTTTTAGTTTCAATGAAATCTATAAAAGATTCCTCAACTCATAACCTGGTTTTAAATCATTACGTATCGTAATACTTGTCTTCTTAGATCTTTATGGGAAATGTCCAGGGTGCTGCCAAAAATCATGATTAGAATTGGTTTTTTTAATATTATTGATAAAATCTTGATGCTTGTCGCCGCCCCCTGTCGTATGCCACCCCTACGCTACACCACTGGTTTTGAGACAACCATGTCGCTATCAACCGACGAATGCGAAATTAGAGTTTGATGTTTTATCAGTATAATTATAATTTCACTAATCTAGCTCGTTTTCTATCGGTGGTAGTCATAGCATCATTTTTAATTGTTATAATAATGGGATAACTGGAGGTTTATACTTCCTGGATCAGGAGGCTGACTCATATTTTCTTACTTGTATAAAGAACTCGCTGCCTTGGTGGTGTAGTGGTCCCATGCGCGACTACTGTGGCACGAGGTCCTGGGTTCGAATTCCGAGTTGGGCTAAATGTTATTGAGATTTTCTGTTAGGAAATCTGAAATCCTCAGTAGCAGCCCGGAGTTTGCAATTGTGCCCGGTAGATGGAAATAGGCTCACCACCTATCACATGAGACTAAATAACAGCATGGGTGAAGTGTGGGTGTACACCCCTTCGGGAAATACAGGCGTGATGCTTTGCTATGTTTATGCTGCTCAAAGAATTAGGTACATCTCAATATATATAGAAACCAAGCTCGGCGAAGATGATATCAGCAGCTAGACTTCTGTTTAGTAGCGAAGTGGTCGCACCTTGCTCTCGAGAGACGGTTGCAGCTCTGGAGAGTAACCACCTGACCCCTAAGATTTTCTTGGCAAATTTTTCGGTTTTGTGTAGTCCACAATACCGAAAAATTTGCCAAGAAAATCTTAGAATCCTCACTGGTGAGGTACCGTGGTGTACCGTGCTTGTCTGATGCAGTGAACGCCTGGTAAATAGCTTGCCCCAACGCGGTCTTCCCAGAGGCGATGGAATGAGCCGCTTTGCAGTTTGACATGGAATAATCTTTTAAATTCGTCAGTCAATACTGCCGAGCGTGCTCGTTGGCTTGCCGTAGGGAAATGGATGTGGGGCCTTTGGCTTCAAGCAATTCCGTGGTGATGGAGTACTATGTTGGGGTGAAAGGATTTTTCGCGTCGCTTTCGTACTTATTCCAGTTATGGAACCACCCTCAGCTTTTGCAAAAAGTCGATAAAACTTATACAGAAAATCCTAACCTCAATTTTGAATGTGGCCCTGGCCGACCGAGCTTGGCTACAAGCTACACTTCCTATCCGTTGCGGTGACCTGGGAGTCCGCAAAATTTCCAGTAGATATTAGCTTACCAGCGGTCTTGTCTTCTCTCTCATGTAATGAAATGTGCCTAACCGTGACGCATCCTTAAAATTTTACTCTCAATTCTCGTAAACGAATAACAAACAACCGCCTAAAAATTTCACTTATAAAAAGTAAGTACAGTATGGTAAAGTATGAGTAAACTCGAGTAGTTATATATTTCTTTACTCGACTACGATTCTCCAATGTCAGGTCACGCGAGTTGCATGTACATCACTAGTTGTTCTTGTGTGTCATTGTTGACGGCAACACTGAGACATCGAAAAGCAGACTACCTTCAGAATCAGTTGCAATATCGATTCTATCGATAGGCCTATCAATAATATCAATAGGTCTTTCCATACTATCGACAGCGGAGGTAGCATCAATACTTTTGATAGTATCGTAGTAATATAGTATCACTTGCGACGATAGTATACCGCGAACCGTACCTACTTTCTTTACTTTTATAGTATCTATACTATCTATTGACTATCGATAGTAACTCGGCAATACTAGTTTGTCTATTTATGTTTTGTGTGTTAGGGTTCTTACGTACGAGCGACATGTTGTCACACTCTGGACACGGGTTTTGGAACTAATGCCAATCATATATATAGCAATATGTGTACGCATATACCTACCGAGCTAGTTTATAGCTACATAGTTTTGTTTAGTTTGTATATAGAAAAAATGAAAAATTCTAATAAATAATGTTAATCTATGTTATAATTATTTATTTTTTCCTTTTAAACACTTAATACACAGTTTCTGTGATTTTATTTTATGCTAATCGGTATCATCATCACACTGTCTCATATTTAATAATATTTTATTTATTTCTTTACAGTAATTAGATATGAAGAATCAGCAGGATATTTTTATTAAAAAATCTGTTAGGTTTTCTTTGTGAATGGAGCATTCTATGCTATAATCATATAATATAGCTAAAATCTACATGAATTAAAATTACAGTTTTAATCAACTCTTTTAAATGTTTTCTAAATATTGTATGATTTATATCCTGCAGATTCGATATACAATTTAAGAGAGAGTCGCTGGGACTGCAAAGCCATTTTTGTTTGCATATTCCCTGTATCTTAAATATTCAGGCTCATGGTCAACATCAAATTTTTATTACATTGATCACACCCCTTGAAGACTTTTTTCTTGGCAATTTAACAAAATATCCCGTAACATATTGAAGGCCTCCAACTTGTCCAGGGTCATTTTTTTCTTCAAGGGGTACGAATGTGATTGTTTTTGTTTTTTTTTTTTTTGGGTAATGGCATCTCGCAGGTCAACCTAGGAGGTTGTCGACTGCTTAACCGGACTTTCCTGTGGATGCCCTAATAATAAACTATTATTAAGGCCTCCAGCCAGGGGCATACGACTAAATTAATTCTAAAGCGACAACGCTAAGGGCACCTCCTGCGGGGTACGAGCCTCGGCTTAGGGCGTCGCTTGAGGGAGGACAGCAAGGGACTGGCTGGATCGAACAAGGATTATCATAATTATTATTATTAGGGGAATTTAAAGCTACAGGCTCAGCGGCTACGCGGGCTGGCACGAGCAAGGGTCGGGGAGGTGATGCATTAGGTGCATTACGGGGACGTCGCGACGGGCCTCGGCGGCGAGGCCTAAATGACGGCGGTCTGTGTTTGTGTACTGTGCTGGTGGCCCTACGGCTCTCTTGGAGCAGGGTTATAGCGTCATCGGGGTACAATAGTGAATGCCTAGGACGGCGAGTTCTACTTATCTGGGAGGGGGTGTATCGGGCGGCAGCCGCGATAAGAGGGTTGGGGTGCTTTTCAGCAGACTCGAAATAACGCTTGCAAATGCGTTTTATAAACTGTTGGATAGTGGGAATCTTGAGGTCGAGATGGAGGTTTTCGTTTCTAACGTAGAGGGGGGCTCCCGTGACCTTACGTAAGGCACGGTTTTGGAGGGTCTGCATCTTATGGAGGCGGTAAGATTTCGCGTGTGGGAACACTACGCAGGCGTAGGTCATGATGGGGCGTATGCACGTGGTGTAAATGCGCAGTTTGCACTTAAGGGACAATCTGCTGCGTGCGTTCATAATAAAGTGAAGCCTACCCAGAGCGAAGGCGGCGCGCGAGCGCACCAACCTTATGTGCTCACCGAAGGTCAAGTGTCTATCGAGGATGACTCCTAAGTACTTGGCTTGCTTCTCCCAAGGGATCGGCTTGCCGAACATGGTTATCGGTTTGGGGTCGGGGGGTCTGATCCTACGCTTTTTCGCGAAGAGTACGGCTTGACTCTTATCGGGGTTGACTTCTATTCTCCATTTCCTGAACCAAGCGCCTAGTACGTTGGCGGAAGTTTGGAGAGTGCTAGCTATACGGTCGCGCACGATACCGGAGTAAAAAATGGCAGTGTCGTCTGCGAAGAGAGCTAACTTTGCCTGTCTATTTTTGGGGATGTCGCTAGTGAAGAGCGTGAACAGGAGGGGCGAGAGCACGGAGCCCTGGGGGACACCGGCGCGGATAGAGTGGGGGGCGGATAGTGCGCCCTCTATGCGATAGCGGAAAGTGCGATTCGAGAGAAAGTCCCGTAGGATGAGCACGAGACGGTCGGGCACGCCGAGTTGGTACAGCTTGTATAATAAGCCGTTGTGCCAGACTTTGTCGAAAGCCTTCGCTATGTCGAAAAAGAGCGCGCCTGTCATCGTGCCGCGCTGAAAACCGGCGCTTATGTGCTCGACGATGCGGTGGACCTGTTGTACGCACGAGTGTTGGGTACGAAAACCGAACTGTTCGTTGGGGATGAGGCTCTTCGCATCGGCACAGTCCTTGAGTCGCTTATAAATAAGCTTCTCGTAGATTTTACAGAGTACGTTGAAGAGGCTGATCGGTCGGTAGCTGGTGGGTTCGTTCGCGGGTTTTCCCGGCTTAGGGATACCTATGACGGTGGCTTCTTTCCACGATTGAGGGAAGACGTTGTGACTCATGGCGCCATTGAAGATGGCGGTCATGAGTATAATGAAAGGGGCGGGGAGAAGTTTCATGACTTTATTAGTGATGCCGTCTATGCCGGGGGCTTTGCGGGGTTTGAGATTTTTAATGACCTCTTGCACCTCGTCGGGAGTGACGGGGGGCAGGGGGTCATCGGGGTCTTCGAACGGCGGGAGTGAGGCTCTGCGTTCTACTTCTGCGTCGACCTTGAGGAGGTGCGCTCGGTCAACCGGTTGGGTGCTAGGAGTGCATTGCGCTTCTAGACTGTCGGCCAGGCACTCGGCCTTTTCGATGTCGTCGAAGGCTATGCTCTTATCGGGGCGGATGAGAGGGGGCATGGTGGCCACTCCATCGGATTGGAGTCTCCTTTGAAGCTGCCAGAATGCTTGGTGAGTGGGCTCTAAGTCGCTCAGCGTCTTATCCCAGTGCGCGTTACGCTGCTCATCGATGCGTTTCTTTACAGCACGCTGTAAATAGCGCATGTGAGCTTTGTTCGCGTCGCAGGGAAACGCGCTGTAGGCACGTACGGATGCGTTCTTTTCCGTTACCAGTTCGCGTACGTCCGCCGGTAGTTTCCAGTGATGGTTGTCCATCAATGGAACTTCCCGTGAACAACTGTTCAAAACGGATTGTACGTGACCGGTGAACGAATCGATCGCATTCGTAGTGTCAGTGACCGAAGCGATGACGTCGGGAATAGAGTCTAAGTGCGGGGAGCTGGTCGATTGTAGGCTTTCGCTTACTTTCTTCCAGTCCGTGATAGTTTGAGTGGGAGGGGGTCGGGAAGGATCAGAGGGCCCCGAGCGAGGTGCCAGTGCCATGATCACGGGACGATGGTCGGAGTTGAGCTCGTGTAGCGTCTCTATAGACTGTAAACGAAGGTTTACGTTCTTTAGAAGCGCCACATCGAGAATATCGGGAAGGTGCGCGGTGTTGTGCGGATAGTGGGTGGGATGCATCGGAGCAATAATGTCGAAGTTGAGAGTGGCACACAGGCCGAACAGTTGCCTGCCTCTCGCGGTCGTCGTATTACTGTTCCAAGCGGGATGTTTGGCATTGAGATCGCCCGCTATGATAACGGAGTCACTCAAGCCGAGGAGGGCAGTAAGGTCGTGGGATAGGATTTCGCGTTTTTCCCCCACATCGGTGGCGGCGGGAGGGATGTAGGAAGAGACGATAGTGATGGGTTGGTGACCGGTCATGGCTAGCCGACAGATTGATACCTCGAAAAGTGAGAGAGGAGGTGGGTCTAACGGGATGCAGCGTTTTGCGGTAACAAATAAGGGTGCCGCCCATGTGACATCTGGTTCTATCGTTCCTAACTATACGGTAGTTGGCGATATTCGGGTCCCGACGGTGAGGTTTTAGGAACGTTTCCTGTACGAGGAGAACGTCTAATTGGTGGTCGCGGAGGAACGTAGTTATTTCGTCGCGTTGTTTGGTGATGCCGTTTGCGTTGAAGAAACCTATTTTTAGGGAGCGCGGTTTGGTTCTACAAAGGTTCTTCGTATCCATTAAAGATTTTATTTTTTATTTATTATGAGCTAGATTGCGCAGGGCTTGCGTAATCTTGGGAAAGGCGTTGTACACCATGAGAAGTTTCATAGGGTCGCCTTTGCAGGCGATGATATCCCTGGCCTAGCGTGAGCGTTATCAGAAGAGAATACGCTGAAGGTGCTGAGAATGACGATCGCGGGGTCAAACGCGAGATCGTCGTTTACGACCGGTAGAGAGGTGGCGGCGTTAGCCGGTAAGGACGCGTTAGTCGGAGGCGTTAGAGAGGGGGGCGCAGCTATGGGCGAGGCCATTAGGGCTGCGATCATGGGCGTAGAGTTAGTTTTGAGAGCTGGGAAAGCTCGTTGTTGCTGGAGGTTGTTGAGGGGAGCCCACGGACTAGGTCTCTGAGGGCTGAGGCGGGCGGGGAGTTGGGAAGAGGGGATCGCCACCGAAGGGCTTTCCCTTTGTTGACGGGCATTCGCCCGCTTTGTGAGCTTGGGAGAGGAAGATTTCGGTGCCTTAGGGCAGCCGCGATAGTTAGCTGGGTGACCGGCTTCGCCGCAGAGCACACAACTGGGAGGGTCGGTGCAGAGTGCGCGATCTTTGGGTCGGGGACAGTCGACAGTGCCGTGGTCACCTAGACACTTGACGCATCTAGGTGTGACGAAACAGTTGGTCTGTGCGTGACCGTATAATTGGCAACGGTGGCATTGCCCTATAACGCCTGTTTTATAAGGCTTCTCTATTAAGATGCCGGAAAGGCTGCAGATCGCTTTGACCTGGAAAATCGGGTGGTGAATGTGATTGTGATGTGGGTACACAATTTATTTGTTCTTTGGTTCCCCCGCCTGTGATGAGTACTTCATGCAAAGCATAACAAATGTCGTCTTCACAATTTGCCCCAGGGGCATGAACACTAGAGAGGCTGTTAACTGCAATATGGTAAATGCTGATTCAAATCTTTCTGGTATAGGGTTTACGTTGCGGTATCCGTGGCTCCTTATTGAACCAAACAAAGTTTTCTATTGGATCCTGATACACCAAATTTTGTTGCAATATTTTTTATTAAATATTCTATACCCTCTAGAGTCCACACGCAATTATTTAATGTGGGAACATGCTCATTATTTAATGTTTAACTATTAATAAATTGCATATGTTTCAAGAGTTATTTGGACTCCGTCCATGTTTTATGATGTATGGAAGTGGGCGTCGCAGGTCCTAGAAGAGGCTTGCCATGCTTCTTTCGCTTTCCGAAGCCGTTTAAGAAATCAAAAAGTTGATCGAAGAACAACATCATGTCTGCTGTATTTATGGCTTCTTCAGGAATGATACGTTTATCTGCAAAATAAAAAGATATGTAATAGTTTGCAATAATTGATTTTACACTTTCGCGATTTGTACACATTTTAGAAATATGAGTCTGCCAGTGACCACGGCCGGTGCAATTCGGTCGAAACGTCGGGAAACAAAAAAGGTATCGTAAAAGCCTTTTATACAAAATATCGCGATCTAGACCCGATTTATGTATTTCTAAAAATATGTAATAGTTGTTTTAACCGTTTTTATTTGGTGAGTCTCTAATTACCAGACAATAGAAATATTATTGCCATCAATTAACATTTTGCACTTTACGAGTATTCCGATTAAATTCTCATCTGGCAGAATATATAGTTGACCTGCCTGGAAAGTAAATATATAGTATTGTTTTGCCACAAAAAAGGTACTGATGACATTTCAAGATAAATCTTTGAAAAGCATTAACGCATGCTTAGCGAACTCTAAAGTTATTATATTAAATGGAAAAAGAATACGGTCGCGAACAGGATTCGAACCTGCGCCTCCCGGATAGATACTCCAGACGCTCTGACCACTAAGCCATCTCGACATGTCGAGATGGCTTTCGTGACCAATTGACATGATTCAAATTTAGGTCAAATATTTTTATTCGTTATCTTTACTGTTGTAGAATGACACCTATTCAATTACTTTTTTAATTAACGTAAAAAGTTGAAAAGTGAAAATCATGCGAGGGAAATTTAAAATGTCAAAACGCACGCTATTGGTTGGAGTGAAACGTGACGTCACTCTGCGCAATAACAATATCTCGAGTATGTTATTACTGGGTGTTTATCATGTTTTGTGATTCTGGAGAACGTGGTTGATTTCACATTTGTATCATTTCTGTATCCTATCATTATGTTATTGCCCATTAATAATGCTCAAAATTACTTTAAAATGTTCATTTTTTTTTTTTTGGCATAACATACTTTAATGTGGCTTATGTATAAGTGATAAGTATATGGCATCTCGGCCTTTTTTTAGATACTACTAAAGACCGATATTTTTGTAGAACATTGTATTTACGTATCAATAACTATAATACAAAATTATAGTATCGTATAGATGTCAACAAGAATATAAAGGTAATAAAAAAATTGGGTGACAGTGTCAAGTTTAACCCTTCGAGCAAAATGCTTGCAATAAATATATGGAAAAGGTGTAACGGTACCAAACCTAAGAAGTATGTATTATTTAAATAGTTGAAACTTGTTTCATTGTTTGAAATAATATTGAAGGGAATTTGTGGGGAATCAGCAGTTTTTTTTTTACTTGGATTTTTGGGGAATTACATACATTGGCATTGGTAGCTATTAACCCTGGTGATGTCGTAGTGATTATATACTCTTTGGTGATGGTAACACCGTGTGTTAACACTTGACAGTTAAATTTGTTAATTTGATATTGTATTTTAATTTGTTTTGCTATTTTTTTAGCTCTGAATATCAGAAGTCGCTTTAAAATTTTTGAATTCGAATTTTATAATATATGTAATTCATATCACAGATGTCTAAAGACTGACTAATGTAAAGTGATAAGCAAATTACGCAAACCACATGAACTTAAAATAGTCACATAAAGTGAGTGGTTTTATAAAAGTGATTAAGTTTGATATAAATTATGTTAGAACCAGAAGTTGTATCGTCTTTTTTCTCCAGTAATGCAATGGAAGAAGATCTAAGCAATGACTTTTTAAATTTAGTAGACGAATTAAATCTTTCTCTTCAACAGTTTAGAATACCAAAAAAAGTTGATGTTGTTTATAACCCTACTATATACGCAAGACATACATTCGAAATGTATGTGCGAAAATATTGCAATACAAAGAAACCTATTATGTACTTTGGTATGAATCCTGGACCCTGGGGAATGTCTCAGACTGGAGTAAGGACATGAATTAGATATTATAAAGTCTATCTTTTATAAATATTTTGTACACAGGCAAAATGTTCATTTGATCCAATATCTGAATATTATCAAAAAAATAATATTTAGTAACCTATAAATCCACCAAAGAATTTGTAATCAACATACCTAACTAAAAAATAAATATTTTCTGATTATTTGTGTCCTTTAGTAACTCATAGTAAACAGACAGTTTGTAGTAATTTATCATTAAGAACACTATACTTACAGAATAAACAAAATGTTAATAGGTCCCCTTTGGTGAAATAAGTTCAATACGAGATTGGTTGGGCATAAGTGGCCCAGTGGGGAAACCTCCAAATGAAATTAAAGCTCGACCTGTGCTAGGCTTTGAATGTAATAGAACTGAAGTAAGTATAAATTATTAGCAACTTAATTATTTTATTATATTATTAAAGTATTGGTGCAATTACTTTGTGACAAATTATTTTGAATTTGTGTCTGGGCTGATTCAGAAGCTGCAGTTTAGTTGTTAACCCTTCCGCTCAGCCACATACTAAAACATACTAATAACAGTAAAAATCAATTATGTCTGCTAATTAGCAAGCCAACACCTTAATTGCAACAATTATTAAAGCTATGAAAACTGTTGTATAAGCTAAACAGAGTTTAAATATTTATTGTTCAATGTGATGGAATTTGACCAACAATTAAATTGCACCTTGTAATTTTAACATACTTCTAAATATTATGTATTGCTTTTCATGAGGCATATTCATATTAATTATTATTTATGGTTATTACTCACACCATTTGTAGGGATGCTTGATTAGTTCCAAATTATTTGACTCTTGAGATCAAACAATAAATAATATCATTAACAAAAAGGTTATTTACACAATTTATTTTATTAATAGAGATTTAATGAAATGACATGAAAAACAAGACAAAGTACTTTTTGGCAATCAGTATTAATAATTATGCACCCTTATAATATTATCTCTCTAATCTAGGTAAAATATTTTTCCAGGTCAGTGGTAAGCGATTTTGGGGCTTGCTTAAAACTTTATGTGGTACACCAGAAAATTTCTTCAAAACCAGTTTTGTCTATAACTACTTACCTCAACAGTGGATGACAAACTCAGGATGCAATCTTACTCCTAGTGACTTCAAAGTAAGCAAAAGTACATATTTAAAAAAATATGTTCTCAAATATAACTACTAATTGATAACTGCCTATTTATGCAAATGTGGCTACTGAGTGTGAGATTCCATTTGCTGGGCTTAATTTTACATTAATCCTGTTCATGTTCCGAATAGGAGATTGAGCAATTAATCTCACCAAAAACATCCAAAACCATAGGAGAATTGCAAACAGCCATTATAGATACTGGGCTCTCAAAGAAATATTTTAAAATACAACACATATGGCAAGGTTTTCAACACATTTATTCCCCCTTTATGGGTTGTAATGTCTTAATATTGGCAATGCCAAACATGGTCACTTGTTAAATTAAATAAGGCAAAAAGCTACTATTATAGAAGCCTATGTTACAGACATATTGAAATAGATGCCAATTATAACAACTTATAATTTTAGAACTCTTCCTTCTTCTTCTTCCTTCCCTGGTCCCATTATTTGGGTTCTGGTTTTCTCACTTTTCTGCAACAAGTTTGTCTATCTTGGGTTGTCAGTTATGGCAATTGGGCTTGCTTGAGATGTCTTCCTATATTTGGCCACCAGGTCAATGATGGGCGGCCCCTACCTTGCTTCTGTTCTTGTAGGTTCAAAGCAATTTGTAAAGCATGATTGTCACTTCTTTTTTTAATATGTCCATACCATCTGAGGCGAGTTTCGGTAATTTTGTCATATATACATAATATACTCATTACGATCACAAGCCGAGTCACACCTCCCGCCCATCTAAGCATAATTTCGTTAATATGTATTTTTTCTTCATGCGCATTCTTGGTTATCCAGCATTCGGATCCATATAATAACGCTGGACGGACTGCCGTTTTATACACTTTGCCCCTTATTTTTATAGGAATTCGAGGATCACACAATACACCTGTAAGTGACCGCCATTTTTACCATGCGACGCTGATCCTGTGGTTCACGTTGGTGTCAACGTTGGCATCTGTAGTCTTTTATGTAGGATTTTGCTTAATTCTTGACTTCTTGCTGAAAGAGACCCCAAGTTCCACGTTGCAAGTCTTATTTTCTTAATATTCAAATGCGAATGTTTGTTCTTGTCCAAATGTTCGTCGCTTCAGGGGTACGCCCCAAAGGTATTTACTTTATATATAGCCCTTTTCGCATTTGCGTCGCTTATGGGGTAGGTACGCCCTAATATTATTGCTTTTCTTCATTTTGTTATGCATTTCATGTGTGGAGGTAATTTATTGGCTATTTGTTTACGGCTGATTCCCACCTGATGCCAAGGCACTAGCTCTTTTGAAGAGCTTGGGAGCCGCCGATGGAACGAAGTCTCTTCGGCCGCCATCCCTACTGTCCCACCCTGCCTGGTGGCATAGCTCCAGTGTAACCTGTGACCTCAATTAAAAGGGCAGCTTTCCGGTGGGTTTGTGCTTCTTTCGCCACCTCGGGTTCTGTTAGATGGGCGGCAACGGACGTCCCCAAGTCCGTCGCCCCTGAACCCATTTAAGGGGGCTGGAATAGGGCGTTATCTGCCCTCCGCCGACGCCCAGTGCGCCTTCTGTGGGCCGGGAAAGTACTCTTGTCCTCTCCTTCTCCCTTTCAGCAGAACAGCCGGCAGCGACAGGTCATTTCCCACTTTTAAGACGAGGGCACGGCGCGGCTCTTCCCATGCGGCACATTCTGCCAGCGTGTGCAGCGCCGTATCTTCCCGACAATGGGCGCAGTGATGGCACCGAGCTTCCAGCTCCCTGCCTAAGCACTTTGTCCCTGTCCGGACTCCGCTACCCATTCACCTCGCCTACTGAGGTAAAGAGCGCCCACCCCCGCGACTAGGACGCGCCGGACAGGAATTGCCCAAGTGGGAAGCAGAGACGGTGACTCTACCTCCCCAGAGGCCGGGTTAATGGCCGTGTCTGATGCCACGCCCAACATATTTTTAGAACTAATTTTAATTAATAATACGTGACTAAACTTACTTATCATAATAACATCACGTATGTATTCCATGAACAGGTATAGGTAGGTGGTGACCTTTATATTACAAACAAACCAAAGAACTGCATAATCCGAGAATCGAACCCAAAACCTCACCCTCGACAGCCGCGCTTATGACCACTAGACCAATGAGACAGTCAGTGAATGAAGGTTGTTAGTTATTACATTTGTTTTATAAATATATTCCAGAAAAGCGAAGTACAAGATTTGTTCAGCATTTGTGATGCTGTGTTCAGTAAAACATTAGAACTATATCAAGTAGAAAAAATTGTCGCTATTGGGAAATTTTGTGACACCCGAGCAAAAGAAACTTTGAGAAGAAACGCTTTCCCAAGACCTATTGAGGTGTGTATCCAGAAATATATCCTACTAACATTATAAACGCGAAAGTTTGTAAGTATGGATGGATGGATTCATCAAAATAGTAGCATTAAAGTGTTATAATAATGTATATATATATTCGATATCGTCTATTTACTAGCTTTCATTTGATACCCATATATTGTTATAAAAACAATATATTTTTTAAGCCCACCGTCTTTTTTATTTATAAACGCCTGTAGGTTTGTGTTGCAACCGCGTCGCCACGTTAAAGTTAGGTCGCGCCGTACCCGCCGCTACAAGGATACTTCGCCCGCTTCGCGCCGCCAGCGCTCGCTCGCGGAGACAGGCGGCCAGGGTGTACAATCTTCGAACAAATGAGTAGGAAAATGGACAATTATAAATCGACAAAATAAAGTAGCTCACTTAAACATCCTTTGTCGTATGGCAATCATTCTTTTGTAATTTGGTAGGGTTATATTAATATATTTTTTACCTTCGTAAAACAATAGATGGCGCTTAATGCTATTTTGCAACAGATATCTCAGATATGTAAGACTTATTTGTAAAAGTGAACTTGAATTTATGAAATATCGGGAGTATGCTGGTCGGAACTGGCTTCTTAGCCCCAGTTACAAATTAATAAAATGCATATCCGAATTACAAGACATTTATGACATATTAAAAACAAATATAACATTATTTATTTTAAAACAATTAATAAAAGTAATATTTGTACATATTAGTTTCGACTTCCTGCATTGCCAAATCCATAATTCTTTATTAAAACATAAACTTGATAGATTTAAGATTACTTTTACATCCCGATTTTTTATTCACCATTATTGCAAAAATTTTAATAAAATATTATACGGGAAGACGGATAAGGACAGCAATAAATTAAAGGCAATAAAAATATGTATTAAGCAATGATTTCAAAAGAAAGGATACGCCCATCTAAACATTTTACAGAAAACTTCTTCATACAAGTAAAAGTAGCGCCATCTGTCATAACTCATGCTAACTACGTGAGTCGTAGGTTTCATAGGTCGAAGACTAAACCTTGTACGTGCGTACATGATATTTTTATCACATTTTAATAATGGTCAATATTTTTATACACACATCAGTCACAAACTGAACTGAGTTTTTACCCGACTGCGCTAGAAGGAGGGTTATAATTTTTGCGGGTGTATTTATGTATATTTCTTTGGCACGCTCTGTAGCCAAAACGGGTTGATGGGTGCTAGCTTGAGAGGTGTCGTTAGATTACATTAGTTTTTTAAACTATAATTTATTGCGATAATAATACATGTCACAAAAAAAAACGTATGTAAAACAAATTAATATCAATCAGCTTTATTTGAAATTGTAAACAATATTGTTATAATAATTAAGTATTAATACTAATATGTTAATTTTAGTAAGTACCTAAGTACTTACTAAAATAACTTACACTAAGTTCTTAAGACAAAAATAAAACAAAAAATGACGTTCTTTCAACGTTACTTCGCGCGCGGCCCGCCACACAATGGTCGCCATTACGGACTTCGGTAGTAAAATAATTATACCTTTAAAATGTGATAATTTAATAATTTAATTAAAACAGAAGTAATCTAGGGCTATTTATCGATGATACGATATCCCATGTTCCTTTTTAATCTTTGTATCGTAATTTTTGCAGCCTTTTACCACGTAACTAGGCATATTTATGACAAACAAACACTCGTTCTCTCCTGCGAGCGGTCCACTGTCGACTGAGTTGTGTTGGCCCTAAACTGTCATTTTAGGGCCAACGCGTTGGTGCCATTTAGTTTCGCGGTCGGCCGGGTCCTTACGCTAGTAATATATATGTCAATGGTATTAAATGATTAAAGATAATCTTTGAAAACCATTAATTTTATTTCATTATATTCTTCCAAATTATTCATAAGATGTATGAGCAATAAAAAAATGAACGGAATAATATATTGGAATCGGTTGAATCACGTATTTTATATCTTTGTTGGTTGGACCCTAAGTAGATACCTATTAATACCTAAAAAAATGTATATGTATGTCGGGGTCCCATCGTTTACAGCAATAGCAAAAGAGCGGACTGTATAAATAAAGAGTATAATAAAAAACAAAGATAGATCAAACGGCGCCCGATCGTACTACGTGACCGCCGCGCCGCGGAAAATCGTCGTAGAGAAGTATTGCGCGCCAAAATGGGGAAAAGAGCGGCAGCCACCTCGTCACTTCCCGCCCCCGCGCACCCTTCAGGCTACGTGGTTGTCAGCGCGGCCGTCATCGGTTCCTCGTACCGCGCGCCCTCGTGCTGCCCCGCGCCTTGGCATTAGTAGTGCATTCGTAATACTATAGATGGCGTCTGTGTGCCCTGTTTCCTAAATTGAACGAGAGAGAGGTCTCTATTTCCTATATTATAAAGTACTCTGTGCAGTCGGCCCCCCGCTACGCACCTAGACTAACCGCGCACGCTGCGATCGTGCGACGGAACGCCATACCTACATCTGTCGTGATTGATTGTTCTGTTAACAATAAAAACTAATATTACTGCGTCCGTGCGTAGATCATTGATTTATCCATAGAAATAAACCCCTTATACGCCTTATTTAAATATTCTTGCAATAGAGACAAATCTAATGACGACACCTCGTATGTTAAAATCCATCAATCCTTTTAAGCTACAGGGAGTGCCAAGCCAAAGAAATAGACATATGTACGTAGAAACAGGCACAGATATATTAATATTTGTGAAACATAGGTAGTGACATGCAAACATGCGAGGGTCTTAGATAATAGGTAGTGCGCTATGTTTTCTCATTGAGACCTACAAATATTTTATACAAAGGAGATTCAATTACAATAATACTTAAAAGAATTCTAACATGTCAGTTCAACCTACAAATAATCAAATTTAGGAATTTATAGTATAGGATTTTATTAAGTAAATTATTGTTTAGGAACTCGTGTACTATATAATAATATTTCTCAATTATTCATTTGCTTTTCATACATACATACACACACTCGAAAAACATAACCCTCCTTCTGGGTCAGTTGGGTAAAAAGTGTCTGTCTAGGATTTCAAAATGCAATATTTGTGTCTGAAAGTTAGTCTCAAATAGGGTCTGGAGGAGCTCAACAGATTTTTATGTACTTTTGTTCTTATGTTCCATTTCGATGCCTCGCAGGGTTCAGAAGATATATATATATACTGATATATAGTGCTATTTGTCTAAGTCCCTCAAGGGCATCGCTGGTATGAAATAACATTAATTTCTGTTTCAGATTCTATATTTACCGCATCCAAGCCCTAGGGCTGTAAATAATACAAATTGGGCACAAAATGCAACTGAGCTTCTAAGAAAATATAATCTGCTTCAATACTACCAACAAGACTCTGTCACTGCCATCTAGAACAAGATAAACACATCACAAAAGTGTTGATTGCAAAGGTCAATTAAATCCTTTAAGCACCAGATTTAACACATGAGCATTATAAAAATGGCAGATTTTATGAAAAGAGCTCTTCAGCTAGCTTCAGAAGCTTTAACAGCCCAAGAGGTACCAGTTGGGTGTGTTTTTGCCATAAATGAAGATATTGTTGCAGAGTCCAAAAACAGTGTCAATGCTACACATAATCCGACTAGGCATGCTGAAATTAACTGCATTGATTATGTAATAGATTATTGTAAAGCCAATCACATTGATTATAGGTTGTACTTTAAAAATATTACAGTATATGTCACAGTTGAACCTTGCATAATGTGTGCAGCTGCATTGACTAATTTAAATGTCAAAGAAGTTGTTTATGGTTGTGCCAATGACAGATTTGGTGGTAAAACGGTGTTAGATATAAGTGATTTTTATGAATACAATTATAATTTGAGTGGAAACTTAATGGCCACTGAAGCTATGGCTTTACTCAAGCAATTTTATAAAGGTTCCAATCCCAATGCCCCAGAATCAAAGGCAAAGAAAGATAAAATATAAATTGTTTTAGGTTTATTGTTATTGTATTTTGGATCTACTTATGTAATTATAACACTTAGATATATCCAATTAAAACTATAGTATGTACCTACCGTTGGAGGGTTAAAGCGGAAATGGGCGGGGCCTATGATTAGGTAGTATGGTCAGGTTACACTATTTTTATGTATTCATTTTGAATACCCAAATATACTTTTTCTTTTTGTTGCCCCGATTCTGCTTCGACCTGGAAATACTACTTCAATTCTATTCAATATAATACGAACCAAACCAATAGGACATTGTTAAGACCAATAATTATATTGATTGACTAACTTCCAAATGATTCATTCTTAGGACATAAGTACTTATGTATATAATAAGTCTATCAAATACGTTCTTAAATGTGAAGTCTAATTTTGTTTCAATTTTATCTCTTTTTAAAAGTAAACTGTAATTACATAATTTTCAATTTATAATATGTATTTTTTTATTCTATAAAACACATTCAGCAGTTCTACATTTTAGGAAGACTTATACTACACATTCAAAATGTCTTGTTAAGAAGTCGATTGTATAACGTAAGGATATCAGAAGTGCAATTAGCAAAATATTAAGAATTTGCACCAAAAATCACATTTAAAAAATTTGAGAAATTAATTTCAGATACCATAGATTCTACTCGTACATTGGCAGATTCAAGTATGTATATTTTTTTATGAAATTGTATGATTTCTCGATGTTCCTTTTATTTAAGACTAGCTGCCTCGTTAGTCTAGTGGTCCCAAATGCGACTGCTGAGCATGAGGTCCTCGGTTCGATTTCCGGGTCGGACAAAGTGTTATTGACTTTTTCTGTTAGAACATTCTCAGTAGCAGCCCGGAGTTTGGAATTGTGCCCGGTAGATGGCAATAGGCTCACCACCTATTACATGGGACTTAATATCGGAATTGGTAAAATATAGGTGTACAACCGTGTTCACATCTGCCTATCCCTTGGGGAATACAGGCGTGAAGCTATGTATGGTAGCCACGACTTCGTCCGCGTGAAATTTGGATTTACGGATGGGAGTTCTTCTTTTCTCTCAAAATATGTACATTTTTCAGCTTTATCTACTCCGGCCTAAGTTACTCGTATAAACGTTATTTAACCTTTTAAACGCCACGCCAAAACCGCATCTACATGCCCTGTACGCCAAGCCAATTCCTACGTAAAATAAGTGATTCCAATTTTATATCGATAACCATTATTATTTTTTGTCTATACTTCTAGCACAAAAAACGGACCATTAATGTATTAATATTAACATTCTCATAAAAACTATTGATTCAAGTCGTTACAGAGTTGGTATTAATGTAAAAACATCGATGACAGTGAAGATGAACAGTCTAAATGAAATTAATTCTACGCACAGTTCTATTCTCAGACGTAATCTACCTATTTGTCGAGTATAGCCGACACTGGCGTCGGCGGCCAACTGTTTTAATGACGTTGTCGCACCTAACTTAAAGATGTACCTACCATTCTATGAAAACTATGTTGTCTATAATATTATAGATACTTGCTGTCGTTTGTTTAGTGAACGCTAGATTTCCAATTAGTTTGAATTGTTTTAAAAAAAAGAAAAAGAAAAAATATTTATTTCAGTCTCATAAGCAGGTAATATAGACAACGAAACAAATCATAAAAAACTAAACATTAAAAATATAAAGAACCTGTACGAGACCGAAAAGGGCCCCCTATCTCAGCATAAGCTGCTCCATCGAGATGTAGCAGCGCTGGTTTTCAGATAGGACCGAATAATTTAGGTGAAATCACGGGCAAACCACGGCGTGCGCAAACATGCAATACTTAGATCAAAATTGTGGTAAATACACATAACTAAAAAGATTGATGAAATTTGCATATCACTGGTAAGTTATTTTTTATTTTTATTTTTTTTATTTTATTAATACCCACCCATAGTTTAAAAGCTAGTAAGTTTATCTACATCATTTGAGTATACCCATGGCGCTCGCTTACGTATCTCTGCCTTAGTCTCCGCATCACTAATTTGTCTATGACATGACAAATTATGGGAGACTATGGCAACACTAGAAAGGACGCGCAAACGCACTATTAGGCTGCTGTCTGTCATTGAGAAATTGAATTGAGAATTTGAGATAAATTTATAGATAAATGAAATCAAGTTGGATTAAAAATGTATATCGAATGCGTTGTTTTCAAGTATAAATATATATTTATTACAAAGTAATATAGGAGTATTGTGTAAATAATGTAATATTGGTGTAAACATTGTTTTCTTATAAAGTCATTGAGAAACATGTAGTTATATTTACAAATTACAGATTTAGGTCCAATTTCATCAACTGGATAGTAATCTAAGAAAAACTATTGGAAGTATACATTGCTGTCAGTATTTATTTGCAGAATATCTTTTATTACGTTTCACCAATTCTAGTATAACTATTATAGCAGTGATAGCCTAGTGGTATGACCGTTGGACTGACAAGTCAAAGGTCGCAAGTTCGAATCCAAGGCACGCACCACTGTCTTTTCAAAGCCATGTGCGTATTATAAATTAATTATCACTTGCTTAAAACGGTGAAGGAAAACATCGTGAGGAAACTAGCACACCTGAGAGATGTTCTCGATGGTGTGTAAAAACATGTCATAGACCTGCAGGTGGTTAAAACTCTGATACTAGGTTGTTCATAAACCACATGATAGGAAGGAAAGAATACGCCTATTTTTGTATAAAATTTTCTGTTTTAAAATTTAACGTTCACCGTGAACGGGTTTCCAGGTCCGAAGGCGAGAACTCCCAATGTAACTCACAAACTGCTTCAATTAGGACCAGGAATTCAATCTTACATAACAAATCTAAAACTATATATGGTTTGCTCGGTAACGAAACCATAGCACGATCTATTTCGATCTCAACGCCATCTAGGGAATCGTCAGGTAAACTTTTGCACATATCCATATTATTTTAACACGTCTTATGGCGACGATATTGCTATCAATTCAGTCCTTATACGGGTGACCGAACTGAATTGATAGCAATATCGTCGCCATAAGACGTGTTAAAATATGGAAGAAGAATTCGCGGTGGTGAGCAGAGGTCGAGATGGCTTAGTGGTCAGAGCGCCTGGAGTATTCATCCGGGAGGCGCAGGTACGAATCCTGTTCGCGACCGTATTCTTTTTCCATTTAATATAATAACTTTAGAGTTCGCTAAGCATGCGTTAATGCTTTTCAAAGATTTATCTTGAATTATTAAGGTAATTGCATTCTTTACGACATTGTATTAACTGCAAAGTTAGTCGTGTCGGTTCGGTCACCCGTATAGGGACTGAATTGATAGCAATATCGTCGCCATAAGACGTGTTAAAATATGGAAGAAGAATTCGCGGTGGTGAGCAGAGGTCAAGATGGCTAAGTGGTCAGAGCGCCTGGAGTATTCATCCGGGAGGCGCAGGTTCGAATCCTGTTCGCGACCGTATTCTTTTTCCATTTAATACAATAACTTTAGTATAACTTACGTTCTTGGATAAGTGGAAGAATGAATGAATTTCACACAATCACAAGCCGAATCGTCTATACTCGACGATGGTGCAGAGGGCACTGCACAGAGTACATTTGTATATACTGAGATAGAGACGTCACTCTAACATTTCATAGCGCCCTCTGGCAACAAGTAAGGAAAACTCTAAGGAGTATATATATATGTATAGCTAGCTGTAGCATAGTTCGCTCCGTGCTATATTTTTTATTTATTTTGCATTTTTGTTAACTATAAATAAAACACTAAATCTTTAGTCAACGAAAAGTTTATTTCAATCTTTTTTTACAATATTTTATGGCCAGCTCCTGAATCTTATCTTCTACATCAAAATCTTTACGTGATCCATTTAGCAATTTGTTTGTGTCTTTACACCAATTACAAATGAATAAATTAATACACAAATCTTCAATTTTTGAAATTAATTGTTGTTTGTGATCGTTACATTTAATAAAACTATAATCTATTATAACTGAAAATATTGTTTTTATATACTGTCTAATGTTTTTCTTTTTACAATCTTTTTTAATTATACTTATGACAACATCTTGTATATTTGAGAAGCAATTCATCATTGATATGGAAGGATACGTAAGGCAGGTTTTATTTTTAAAATATTCTCTAAAGTATAGGGTACTATTTTCTTTATCATCATTATAAAAAGATTTTTTGCAATTTTTGCATTTTTTAACTTTTAGTTTCCGTAATACGTATCCTGTCACATATTCTAATTGAGCTTTAATCTTTGGGTCTTGTCTTTTAGTTTCAAGACCCACAAAGATGTTGTCATTGCTTACATCATCAAAATCAACTTCCACAGAATAACTTGACGCCTCAGATTTCTTAAAAAAGAGTTCTTTGAGCGATTTAAAATTGGTGCATTTATCCACTTCACAGTTGGACCCCGGCGAATGCGTATTACTAAAATTATTAATAAGTAAAGAAGCATAGGCTGCTTCGAAGCCAACACACGTAGGAGACGTATTCCGATACCCATGGCTTCGAATGCAGCCAAAAAAATTTTCTAAGGGGTCCTGGTTGAAATGCCTCATCCATACAGACGTCAAGTTATACTTTTTTGATAAAACATCGACAATATATTCAATATTTTCAATTGTTTGCAACCAATTTGTAATTGATGGTACAACACTAGCTTTTTCTTTATTACAAAATTTCATCGAACTTAAAATTTTCTTTGCTTCAGCCCACACCGTTTTGTGGACTGAATTTGGTGTCACTGGTCCAAGCAGAGGTTTTCCGGTTCTTCTTTTTGTGTAATTGTCGTAGCTCCCGTTCACGGAATCAAACAGATTATCAAAAAATAAAAGTAAATCTGCAGTTTCCCTGGATTCTGACGACAGAATTCCCATACCTGAAAAAGAAATTCATTATCATAAGCATAGATCAACTTTTTTAAATATAATAACATTTACAGATAAATCTTTCAAACTCATTAACGCATGCGTAGCGAACTCTTAAGTTAAAAATTTTAGTGGAAAGAAAAATATGGTCGCAAGCAGGATTTGAACCTGCGCAAGAGTAATTATCGATTTTAAAATTTGATTCCTATAATAATAAGCTTACGTAAATATAAATTACTGTATTTTATCATTTCAGAGTAAAAATGTTCTAGAAGTTCTTAAGTTTTTTATTTTATTAATGCTGACCACCTATATAATTATTATACTTTATTGGGTCGATCAAATGATTAAAATAATATATTTTATTGTGTTTATCACTTACTTGAGAGATATCCCATATGTACAGCTACAGACTGACTGAATACCTGTGTGGCACATTTCACCTTCATTTTAGGTATTTTATTTGGGACTACATGCCTCTCTGTCA